>JACAXG010000008.1:6874627-8138132 GCA_018881555.1 Amblyornis subalaris | reverse complement strand
TCAGCCACAGCACAACCACAGGCACCGTGTCACCCTCACTCAGCCAGAGCAGCCTCTGGTTGATGACGGTTTCAGCCTCTGGCCGGGCTGCACATGCCAAGCACCCACTGGAGTTCGGAGCGGTCGGATCACTGACCAAGAACGCAGCCTCAGCCCCAGTGCTAATGCAAGTGTAAAATGGGAAAACAATTAAAAACCACTACSTTTCAAAGGGCTTACATGTAGAAAGCTTCTTGTTGCAGAAGTGTCTTACTGTACTTTTTGTTTCAAGCCGTCTAAACCGGCCATGCTCTGTGCCATAGTTCTGATTAGAAATATGAATTTAACTATTACTTATGGGTCTAGATAAACAAGCACTGCCTTGCAGCTTAGAAGTTATTCCTTTAACAAGTCTTTGCTTCTAAATAACTCAGATTATTTCTTGTAGAAGAAAGTGAAAGCAGAAAATTTTCACACAGGGACACTGAGAGAAAGGCATTTTGAAAAGAACTGGAGTTTCCTCACCACCTTTCTGCTATTTCTGGCAATCTGCAATTTCTAAGCAAACATTAACAACCTCATTTTGTTTGTAAACTTGTTCTCAGTAGAAAAAAGATCTCACATTAAAATGGAAACATATTGCAAGAAGAGGTTGCTTTGAATAACATTTCCTACAGGTGAATCGTTCAAATGAATTCTCACGTTATGATAAGCTTAAAACATTTCAACTTCATCATTTTGGCTAATTTTATTTTAATCCTTCTAAAAACTAAAATATATTCCAGCTGAGAAACACTCATACTTTGTATGAAAGATGAAATTCATCAACAGGAGATATTTTCATACTAGAGAAATTATATTTTCAAACCACAGAAATTACATTTTCCTTACGATCCACATATTGTATTTTCCTGAATCCAATTGAAATCGACYCAAGTTTATGTTGTGGAAATAATCAGATTCAAACTTTTCATTCTGATTTATTTCCAACTACTTTTTTTTTTTTAACAAAGAGAACTTTTATAGGTTAGTATTGCTATGTCCTACCAAGTTCTCTCCCCAAACTGTGTTAAAGAGCATTCTAAAATGATATTATCATATGCTAAAGATATATYGTATTTTGTAATTTAGGATATTGGCTCTTAATTCATGTATAAGAAATGTCACTGAAGGCCTGACTGCTCTGGGTAGGTATTCCAAATACAAAGGATRTGTTCATTTGTGTGTGCACACACATCCACATACACTTTTTGCAAATAGAGAATTGCGGTGGGATGACCCYGGCTGGATACCAGGTGCCACCAAAGCTGCTCTTCAGAGCAGGTTAAAAACATTGACAATTAAACATAATTGACAGGTCTGAGCATGTTCTTTAGGTCCAGGCTATAAGCCTTGGAAAAAAGGTGTTTGTAACAGAAATGCTGATATAACACCAGGGCCATTCTAAACACAACACTATAATTATGTTCTTTGATTGCCAGCTGGTCAAAAGAATTGCCATCCACAACAAAACTCTAATTTCTTGCTAGAAACAGTCAATCAGAATTCCCAGATTATAGAAAACTCCTACAAGACACTATTATCTATACAGCCACAGCCAGAAGGTGTCAGGGAATCAATTCATATAATATGCCAGCTTAATAAAATCTGCATACAAAATTTATGAATACAGTAATATTCCCTTATATTGTAAGTTATTAATGGTCAATTTAATGACTATCTACAGCTGAAGTGCTTTGGTTCTGTATGATATTTTAATCATCTTTAGGCATTTATTTAAATGCATTTCATTTTATAGCCATCAGCTCCTCACAGATAAGACAGCCATTACATTCATATGGAGACATGTGAGGTAGCTACTAATTCTGTCTTTAAGCYCTTATTGATCCCTTAAAATTTACTACATCAGGAACGGAACTMCATGTGCCATTATAACAGTACTTGTTTTAATGCCTAAACTAGACTAAAAAGATGTTTATGAGAAGTACTCTATGTGCAATCATTCTAATATTTCTTTATGTTTACAATACACAGCCCTACATTGCTGGAAAATCAACATTCCCTGAAGATGAAGAAAAAATTCAAATACTAGTATCCTTAAGATGAAGCAGTGCTCTCCTTACTCCATATTTACATCAAAACAACGGACTTGTTTAAAGCTTATTTTTAATTTTAATGAAGGTATTATTCAAAAGTTCATTTTGCTGCTTCTGTATAGAAACAGTCCTGAATATAAATCGCTTTATAATAAGTATGTGAAACTTCTACTTGGATCCATGGTAAGACAGGATGGAAAAYGAAAGAAAGCAAGTCCTAGGAGACTGGAGATTTTCTTTATTATACAGGAAAACAGTATCTTTTAGATCAAAGCTAATTATCATTCTATTAAATTCACTATAAGAGACTTGAGAATCCCTATAAGCCAGCAGAAAAGATTGAGACTCCAAGATGGAACATAGCAGTTGTTAACAATTGAAGTGCAAAGTATGTGCTGAACACAGGCCCTGACTCTAATAATTGCCATAAAAAATTGATGAGACGCAATTTTCACCCTACTATCTTTTGAGGCAACAAGCAATCATTAAATTAGGACTTTTSTTTTTGTTTGCTGTTTGTTTGGCCTGTGTAGCCAAAGGAAAAGGAGTTAAGAGACTCTGCACAAAGAGATAAAGGACACCACAGAGGACACTTGGGCATAATTAGTCCTCTTTCAAGTAAAGTCTACAGCAAATGTATCCTATAGAAAACCTGAGTCACCTGCACTGGAAAGGATAAAAGACCAAATCTACATCTCATGTTTATTTTCCACTTCAAAACTCTATTTCTCTTATCAGTTCGASATAAATATAAACCTTATATGCTCCTATAACTCTAATGGCTCACAAAGATATTTCTCCTTCAATATATCTTGTGAATACTGGTAATTATAATTCATTAAAATGCATTTTAATCCATTTCAATTTTTCCCAGGTCATCAAGCAAGATAACATATGCACAAGACTAAAGCAACAAACTAACCTGAGAATGGAATCAGCTAAATCAAATTATATTATACTAGTGCTGCAGATTCTCTAAAATAAAACACATGCCTGATCAACAGTACCAGGAGTACCTGAATATACAAATTACATTCTCATACAGATGTATTTTAAGCTATAGTGTCATTGCAATACCATATGCTTATTAAAATATTTCAAAAGCTTCAAGAGAAATATGATTCTTAAATAGGAAGACATTCTTCATTTCTATTTTCCTAATGATACAATAAACAAAGGGTTTCATAAGCAGTGAAAATAATTTAAGAACCTACCCAAACTCAAACTGTTTTCATAGGGGTTTATGCCTCAGGGAATTGGTTTAATGCAATTCCTCTACTGGCTAATAAAAGGCAAAACCCTGTAAAATCTTCATTTTGGGTCACCATTAGTATCTCTCCTCCGCTCTGCTGCCTACTTACTTTTGACACGCAATCTGCCCCTCTGCCAAACCTGGCAGGGAATTAACTCTTCCAGCCTAAAGGCAAAGGATAAAATGTAAATGTTATCATGATACACATATGATAAATGCTTACCGTTCACATCCAAAATCCTTTCTACTTCTTTCCTTGCAAATTTAGCCCAAACTGCCAACCTCACTTAGGAAAGACAATTGAATCTATGAGACAATAATGTATTGACCCCACACATACATCATTCCTCTTATTTAGAATAAATAATAAATGTCTAATCAAAGACAGTAATATGTAATAAGGTCTTTTATTTGTTATTATGATTTCATAAAGCTTTAAAATTATATTTTTGCTATATAAATACAGCATCTGCTCCTAGAAGGCCCTACTCAAAGTTAGTTTTATTAAGCGACCCCATTTGAATAAGTAGAAAGGTCTTAAATTAATAAGGACTATTCCCAGCAGTACACAGAGGTCAAATTAGCACCACCTTTACTGTTGTGTTTGTTTTATTCTCTTCTGTAAGGTAAGTGCAATAAGATAACAGAATATGATATTGAAAATCACATAGGACTGTGTTTATGCTGTGCACGTGACTCGGTCAGTGCCCTTGGCTCTGGCCTGCAGCTTGCTGGCACAAGAATTTTTCTTCTGGAACTGCTTTGCAATCCAGGATCCTCTGTATTCCAAGAAGCAACACGCAGTGTATGTGCACAACGTTTAACTTGGGAGCATCTGATGAACCCTGTCACCATCCTGCCACCAAGCCACACCACTGCTGTACTTCCTGGCACGTGAGGCATTGCCCACCCAGCTGCTGGAGTGATGAAMAACCAGCAAACTCCATCAAAGTTTTGTAATTGCATTCCAGTGCTCAAAAAAGAAAAAAAAATATGGCAACAATAATCTCTCTCTCATTGCCAGACTTTCATAATCAGCACAGGGTTATATCTCACCATTTTTGCATATTCAAGGATAGGCTACCTTTCAGCTCCCTGGTAATACACACCTCAAATCACACACACCGTGTTCAAGGTTCCCATTTACTGCTTGAGCAGTCAATTGACAACTTGTGAAGTGGGAGTTCTGGTGAGATTGAAAACCTGTTGACTGAGGTGGAAGCCCAGAGCAGCAAGGAGCAAAAGAATATTGAGAAGTTTTTAACRCCGTGGAAATAGGTACTGGAAATCACCTGGCCTTTTGTCAGCCCATTCAGCCACATTTACATTGCACAGGCTCTTAAGAGAAAATATGCTTCCACATACATTCCCAAGCTGCCAACTTCAGCCTGGTTTTAAGACTTCCACATCATGAACAAATAGTAAATTAGAGCTTTAGGATTGGGACTCAGGTTTAATATACAAGTCAAGAAGCACTCCAAATTACTGTCAGTATATCTACAGGAGGGGAAAAAGGAGGGGAAAAGAAAGAGATTCCTCCTCTGAGGCTGTATAGACTCAACAGAAACTGCAAAATTCAACAGTGAAGTAAGACAAAAGCCAACTRCACTAAATTCCATGCTGTACTTGATTAAAGTGTAGGAGTACCTCACCAAGGCAGTAGTTTTAATATCTTCAGATAGCATGTGTTTACCTAGGCATCTCTAGATAGGAATGAGGAAGGTGGTTAATCTTAGCCATCTACCATGGTCTATCACAGATTTTTAAAGCTTCAAAGCACAGAAATGCTTGTGCTAGGAAGTGAGTAGGGAAACCCATCCCTGACTAAAGCTACCAACACCTAACATATAAWCCAAAGCCGTAAGCGTGTGCTCAGCTTTAGGCATCTGAGTGGCCTGTTCAAAAGCATGTGGTGCTTCCTGACCCAGGCCTGATGACCCAGGCCATCAACTTCCTGTGGGTTTGAGTGAAGGAAAAATACCGAGTTGTGATTTCGGTTTGAATTCTCTCGGAACAAAAGTCTGGGCTCCGYATTTAGGCCTCTGAGAACAGAGCATGAAACTGCAGTTCTACTGTAAAGACTGTATGGTATTTTTCCTGATCAAAAATGTCAGCCAGAAAATAGTGATTATTGATACATTTTTATGCTGCAAACACCTGTAATGTAAAGATGGTTTTAATATGAAGCAGCAGTAAAAGTAGAAGTTAAAACATTACCTCTAGTACCTACTATTAGACACTTACTACATGACATGACCTACAGAAGATACTTTTCTGATACTACTGACATTTGTTTAACCTATAACATTAATTCTTTGTAGCTTAATAAATCTGAGTATCTTCCCCCYGTATCATCAAAAGACTGATACTGACAAAGAAAGTCAATCTGCAGCCCCCACAAAAATAATAGCTTTCCATTACATTTGCCATTTCACCTGAATAATTCCTGATAATCATGAATAATGATGTTATTTGACATTCTAATGATATCATGCTGTGCAACTTCAATCCATCAGTCACTGTCAGGAAGGTCAAATATTTGTATTCYACTACATTATGCAGAGTTCATTAAACAGTTAAACGACATTATACACCTTAATTATACTTCCAAATGAAACTAGCACATATCATTTAGATTTTAGAGTCTGTGTGATGCATCTCCATTTAAAAGAAGGAGCATGATTTTGAATATTCACTTGTGACAAAGAAATGCATTGAAACTTCAAACAGTAGCTCTTGAGCTCAAGCAAATCCTGATGTGAAGATTGAGTTCGCTTGATACACCTAAAAACACCACGTTCTTCAGAGCTGAAGTAAGTTTATCATATTTTCTACTGTTATTGTGGGGTACTTAGTGATCCTAACAAGGGCTCAAACACTGAGACGGAACTGCCATGGGAAACTGATTATTGACTGGAGCTACATGGATACAAGATGAGAATGTAACATTTATGCAAGGAAACAGGCAGGAAAAAAGAAGAGAAATTTTGTTGTCAGCAATATTTTCTTCTTCTTGAAAGCAATGATTTAAAGTATATCTCAACACAACTCAAAATGTGCTGCACCGGATCACAACCAACATGGTAAAAATGAAAGCAGCATATGCAGCTGTGGCATTAGAAGAGTTCTATTTTGTTAATACCTAACATTCAAAAACATTAAGCTCAGCCCAGCTTATCAGTGTAAATAGTTACTACCAAACTACTACAGGAAGTAATCTAAAACACTTGTTTTGCATGAATACAAACTTTTTTTTTTTCTCCAATCAAACCTCTTTTTATTGACAAGAAAAACAAGAAGAGGTTCTTAGTCATTAAGTAGCCATCAGTAGCTATATATTGATTTAAGTAGACTCTTTAAGAAATCATAGTCCTTGTGACTTTACCAAGCATCCCCACTCCACCACAATCTTCTAAATGAGACGCATACACAATAGGCAGAGAAATGGAAAGATTAGTAAAACGAAAAATAAGTTTAAAATCTGCAAAAAGTACAAGTAAAGACTTTTTTTGATTAGTGTAGTTTACCAGATTACAAAAGGCCTATTAAAATCCAACTTTCCTCTTAGCTACAAATTGGCTGCTTCCTAAATGAGTCTCTGAGTCTAATATTAATAGACCAAACTGGCCTTTTTATCAGATTGTCTTTAATTTATTACAGTATTTTATGTATGGGAAAAGAAGAAAATTCATTAGATTACAGCAGACACAAGATGTGTTCTTCAGCTCTTTATCTAGCTTGAACCACTGATGGACAATGTGCTCTTAAGTAATCAAAATCAACTCAGTCATGGATGAAACTGGAGAAGCACCAACCAAACTCTGCAGGAAATAAAAGGGATATTGCCTCCTTCTCCCTGAATTTGCCACAGTGCCTTGACAAGCTAAGCTTGTAAGCTTGATAACTTCATAGGTGGAAATCAGATTTGAAAGGTCAATTAGAAAGAAAAAGCAAGGAATGTTTGCTTATTCTTAAAAAAAAATATTTTTTTAATCATTAGTTTAACAAAATTTCAAGAATTCTGTTGAACATGACCTGAGTAAAAAATAGGGTTTCCTTTTCCTTKTTAGTCCAGCCTTGTTCACAGAACAATGTATGGCTCTGGACATCTCTAATTTACAGAAATATAGCTGAAACAACCAAACCAATACAGCTTTGCAGAAYAGATTGAAACATTTTAATTGAGTAAATAACTGCCATCATATACAACTAGATGATCTAATTATTTTATTTAAGTTTAATTATCTTTGTTTGCTTTCCGAAGAACTGGGGAAAAAAATATTGTTTTCCTTCATTACCTGTTCTTCACTTTTCTAAATCTCTGATAGCTGCCAAAAGGTATTGGAGGGAACTTGGAACAAACAGTYTACAAGTTTCTGAGTTATTTCTTACTGTTTCTACAGCTTCAGTAAAAGTATTTTCCAGTAAAAAGACATTTTCCAATGATTGCAAACTACTTCCAAATGTCTATCATTTGTGGTATTTTTATATTTTGAAGTGAGCTGAGCTACACTGTCATCTGCAGACTCAAACCTAATTAATTACTTTTCTACTTCCTTTTGTCAGTGCCAAATGCACCATCACATCCTTATTACCAAATACTGCACAGTGGAGAGTGAAGGCCAGGCCTTGGGCATCAGTTTCTAGCAAAGCASATTTAAAGCCCTAAAGAAAACAGCAGACTGTGTCACATCCTCGGTATTCAGCGTGCCCAGCACAGCAGTTCCAAGGAGGAGGACAGAAAGATGATGACTGCCTTTTTTTTTTTTCTTTTTTTTTTTTTCATATGGGATATTTTAAACTTAATTTTCAACTGAATCTGCATAGAAAGTTTTAGAGTTAAATTAAGCCTCAATGATATAAAATGAAAAATGTTTTAGGGCTAATATTTTTACATCAAAAGGCACAAAACAACTAATATCATAAGATGAATCACGCCACTGAAACCAATCTTAAACCTTGCTGCTAATTGGGCAAATTGAATTGCTTTCAGTGTATGCAGCACACTTGTACTTCCCTTTCCTTAACAAACGAGAGACAATCGASTAGTCACTAAAGGTAATGATATTTAATTACTCAATGGGAATGGCAGTTTTACAAGGTTTATCACTGTGTTGCATATAATGTATGTTTATATTGAAACTAATTCCGAAGGTTTTCAGTTTCATTATTACACTGAACAAAGCAAGACTGTCATGAAATATAATTAGGAAGTCACAAAGGACCTTCTTAAACAGATATTCAGAATTCTGTGGCTCTGACAGCAGAGGCTTTGCAGAGTGCAGCAGCTCAACTGACAACCAAGAAAAATTAGATTCAAGATTTGGAATAACATTAGATTTATATGAGTTTCCTGGCTCTCACTGCACTCCAACACAAGAAACAAGGACAATGGGACAAGGAACTCATGGGGAAYCTCCCCAGCCCTGCAGCAGCAGGACAGTCAAAGGTCCACTGTCTCTCATGAGAAACACAGAACATATTTTATACCTCCACACTGTTTCTCTTCCTTTTCTATTGAGCACTTGTGGTGGCATTTTTAGTTTTTAAATAAAGCACTTGTAAATACATGTTTTTTAAGGCGACATGTTCCCAAATATGTGAATTCCAACCGGAAAATATTCTCAAATTCCTTATGTTTCAGAGTACCTTACTCTTAAAGCTATCTTCTATCCCTTGCAGGTAGAAATGAACAATCTGTGACTATTGGCCTCTGGTACAGTGTAAACAATAATAAGTATACACATCTTGCTTAAAGAAGGACAAATATTGATCGTTTTGAAGTTAATGAAACTGCCCCTGCCCATAAGTGGAAACAATTATCACAGGAGACCCTCAACATCATCTCAGCAACGGCTTTGAAAAATCTAAGCCACAAAATACRTATGGCAGAAAAACATTAACCACCATTTTAAACCACAATATGAATTAAAACCACAGTTAGATTAGGTAAGTCATTATTTTTCTCTCTTCAAACCTGCAAGGATAAAGAACATATATTAGGTAAGTTACTGTTTTTAATCTTCCAACCTGCAGGGATAAGGAACACAGGAGATGTGTCTGACAGGTGAGAGCATTATCATCTCCTCAAAAAATCACCAGCTCAGGGAAGAGGCTTTAGAAGTAAGAACATATCCTTACGTYGTGCAGTAAATGGGCACAACAAACACTGGAGATCTACAACCGTTGACAATTTTTCTTGCAAAGATTAAAAAGTTTCAAAAGGGAAGGAGAAGTAATGAGATGGAAGATAGTTATTGCTGCTGAATCCTCTGACAGATCAGATGACAATCTTGATTCAACTTTCATTATTTAAAAAGACAAATAGAGCATCTCTGTGTGCCTTTTCAATCGTGACAAAACACAGTTATCAAATCACATTATTTCCTTCACTCTGATATCTTGTAGGCAATATAAAATGATCCCCTGTGGACAACACTTTAGGCGAGGTACAAAGTTAAATTCATTCAGGTACCATCAATGTGATGGTTAAAGATCAAGGGGGATCTGAGAAAAGACTCAAAGCTGGATTGCACTTMATTTCCTTCCCCCTGCCCCCTCACTATGCTCCCATGTGGAAAAAAAATGGAGGAATATCTCAAAAGCAGCAATTTTTTGGAATATGCAGGTACAATAGCAATCCAGCCATTGCACAGATGAGGACCTTGCATTTCTACTGCTTAGTTAAAATACTAACTTTTTTACTCTTTCATTTAGTAGTGCCAGATTTTTTGTATCTGTTTCATATCAAAATACTCATTACTATGCATCCTGGTATTTAAATCAGGACGATGAAACTCCATTACATTTCCAAATAGATCCCACATATAATTCCCTCAATTCTTAACTATGGCAGGTACATAAAATCATCCATTTGATTTGCACACAAAAATACCCTTCATTTTAGCAGTCACTTTTACAGACTGGCTGCTACTCTGCAAGCACTGGAACATACACAAATGAGCAGATAAATCCATGGCCTTATCAGACACCAATGAATGTTAAAAAACTGTCCTCGACTGGAATAAAGAATCCACACCACACATCAGGGTTACAGTAAAACAAGCAATGCTGCTGTGAATGCCAGATAAACGGATCAGATTTTTCTTGTTTAAGGATGAATAAAGCCTGACCTGGACTCTCACTAGAGGTTTGGATTAAGATTGTCATTCACATACACAGGGAAAAAAAAAAATCTCGTTTTGACATTTTGTGTCCGTGCAGTTTAAAAATGGGTCAAACAAGCTGAAGATTTGTACATAAAAATGTAATAAATGTTATAAAAAGCATTGTATCTTTTCATTTAACACCTAACTTTCATGTAAGAAGGATGTTTCTCCACATTTAAAAAAAAATTCAATACCACAGGTATTTATAAATAAGTCATAATTGATATTAGATGAATTTAATTTTATTTTGTTAAGGATCCCGAGAGAAAAAGGGAAAACTTTCATTGTTTTCCAAGCTAAAATAGCCTCAGCAAAACATTATGTTAGGTCAGCAGTGCTCCATTAACATCACTGATAAAAATAGAATTGTACAACTCTGCAATATTTTTGTGATGAACTTTCTCCAGGTCAAACTCAGAATTTTTTTCAAAGACAAGCAAGTATAACTTATTTTATTAATATTGATAGGGTTATAGTAAGCAAACATTCATTGAGCAGAAACATCATTAGCATTCTTCCMCATGACTGGAGAGTAATTAGGTGGCTTTCTTTTTTATCTCGAAAGTCTTCCCACTACCTAAAAAGGGTGGCAATTCCACGTTTTGCATTCATTCAAAATGAGTGCAGGGAAAAAAAAAAAAAAACCACAGCCAAAAAAAGCTTTCTTGCAATACTCTGCTAGTTCCTCTGCAACTCAGAGTAAGCAGCCACGTCTGAAGTCTCGCTAAAACTTTTTAAGGAGAGTCATTCGAAAAATGCATTTATCCTATTTCAAAGCACTTACAGAGTTTTCACTCTCAACATAATTTCTCTCCACCGCAACAGAGCTATGCAAATTGAATTTAAAAGTTTGCCTTCATTTTGTCTTTAATTTGCACTACCTGGAGCTAAAGTAATTGGCAGGGGGAAGAACATGCCATTTCATTTTGCAAATGTGCCAGAAGTTTCTCTAGAACAGTGAGACACGAGGCATTTGGCTCTAACAAGAAAGCATTGGATTGTTTGCAACACTGCTGGTGGTCCTTGCGCCCAAACATTCAACAGGTAGGTAATGCTTGGCAGAGGTCCCCTGCTATGTCCTCATGCACAGGCAGAGTTAAAATCCCAAAACATCAGTCTTTTTTTCAGATACAGTTCTAATTAATTTAATTTTGCCATGCAATGAATGCAATTCACAGAAGTTAAGTGTTAAAACTTAGAGAAATACAATCACTAATATGTAAGTTAAGCAGGATTTTAACAAATTCTAAACTAGCTATTAATAGACATTTAGAAATAGAGTAACTTTTTGTTCCTTTTCCAGCTCCTGTCAGGAATATCAAGTTAAGAGGTCAATAATGCTGCTTTATTTGTAACTCTCAATTACTATTTTTGAAGTTAAATGATACCCCTTCAATAACAAGACCCACCTCTTTTTTGAAATGTTATCCAATTATCTTGACTTCACTTCCTAATGCACCTCTTTCCCTTCCTTTTTATATCAATCTTTCCTCTAAAGAAGATGAAATTCCATTTTGAAGGCTTGAGAATGGCAAAATATGTCACAGCTCATTGTTGTCCCACTAACAGTCCACATCGGTCAGTGAGAGAAAAAGAGGGAAACTATTCTGAATTCCTCCATGTCAACCCAGATTCCGTCATTACCATTCCTCCATACAGATAATAGTTTCTTATTAACCTTAAAGAGAAGTTCAATCTTGATTTCAAAGCACCAGATAATAACAAATGCTCCTCATCTCCAGCAATTTGTTTCAGTCACAAAGTTTACTCTCATTATTAAAAAAAAACCACTGCCCATAGTTCAGATCTCTCCAGCTTCAGATTTACAGTTATAGCTCTTTTTAATGCTATTTTTAGTCTAAGATTTTTATTCCTGGAAATTTTGTTCCTGTATTTACAAGCCTATTTCCTTCTCCCCTTTCTCTACTTTTCCCTTCTTCTTCTTGCTCCCCAAATCACACATGATTTTTAATTCAACAGTGTCACCAGAAATGTAATGGTTTCACAATTGGGCTCTGGGTTTCTTCACAGCCAGGAATGCCATTTATTTACTGAGCTGTGACCTTACTATATTTCTCCTCACCTTTATCTTTGGTGTATGAATGTAGTGAATTAAATCCCAAATGAGTTAGGCTTTATCCAACTAAAACACAATTAACAAAACTGAGCCTAAGAAAGCGTTCCTGCGATGTGCTCACAGTGCCTCAATTGCAATGTCTGAATTCTGGCAATGCTAATTTCTATGACATAATTTAAATACATAATCTGCATCATATATCCTTTCCCTATCCTATCCTTTCTACCTGGGAGTGGGAGAAAAAGAAATACCGAAACAAACAATGACAGATTTTTAAAATACATTCATAAATACTTAAGTTTTTACATACACATCACAGTAAAATCTTGTATTCTGATAAACAAAGTTCATCAGACCAGGCTGCATAAAAAGCAGAATTTCCAAAGTCACCTATTTAAACTCATTGCACACAAGTCCTAATTTCATGAAACAAACAGCAGCAATGCCATCTCAATATATTCCCTGTTATCAAAAGGTAAAGATCATTGACTCCTGAACTAAAAGTAACTGCTCCTAGGCAGCTTTTGTACAGAAGGCACTCATCTGAATGCAGTACAATGTTACAGTGGAGCATCAGAAGGGAATTTTCAACTTTTATTGTACAATATGAACATTTGCTCCAGAGAGATCAGTGAGAGATGCTGAAGTTCATGTTTTGATTAGAAACAGTAGAAGTCAGCAGGTTACAAGGAACAGCAGCAAGTAAAATACATTAGCAAATGAATAGCAGACTATACACACTTGTGCAGCCTTAGAAGCCTAGATATGGTATGAGTGATAAAGTGAAATGCATCTGTATCCATGAATTATGCACTCCACTTCCTACTGTAGCCTCATTTTACAACAAAGCCTCCATTGTCTGCAATGTTCATATCTGACTTTACACAAGACAACTTCCTACAACATAATTTACCCAATTACCTGCTCAGAGAAGGTGCTTGACCCTCTGCTGAAGCTCTGCAAAGCAATTATGGGGCCTTTTGGAATACCTGTACTTGGTAGTCTCACTTACCACTTCGAACCACAGAGGAAAACATTCCCTGAACAAAAGAAGGAGCCCAGGTGAGCAGCTTTGTACATGCAGAGTGGGAGATACTGTCCATGCTTCCCTCCTGAGCAGCCAGTGGGGGAAAGCACATCACAGGCCATGAGTTACCTGGGCTGTGGGGAAGGAGAGGAGGCAAAGAGGGAGGAAAGGACTTTGTCCTACTTTGTCCTACCTAAAAACAACAGATGACAGAAGAGGTGTAGCCCAACAGAGTTGAGGCCTTACACCTCAAAACTTAAGCTATTTTCCACAGGTATCCAGAAATGCAGTACTGCTTCAGAGCAAAGCAGTCATACTCGAGATATTCCTTTTTTCTTAAGCTGCACCTGAAGAAATCTGTATTGGTGACTGGACTCTCTTCAGATCTCTGCATCTGCACTCACTGAGGGAATACAGTAAATTGGATTTACCTTCAAAGGACTGACACCTACACCAGGCAGACTGAAGAGATTAGGCTATGGCATTATAGATCACTCTGTGTCCTGGAGAAGGTACTAGGATAACACATCACAGTGGCCTGTTCCTTCATTCCTGTGTTTAGAGAGCGTTCAGGCTTATTTCTCATGTACATGGGGTGCCCTTTACTTCCTTCTTCGCTGCTGAAGACTGTACTGGTTTGGGCTGGGCTGGAGTTAATCCTCTCCACAGGAGCTGCCAAGGGGCAGTTTTGGATTTGTGCTGGAAACAGTGCCAACAACTCAGGGATGCTTTCTCTGTTGCTTTGCTACTCCTCACCCCAACTTGTGGGGGTGGCACAAGGAGTTGGGCGGGGACACAGCCAGAACAGCTGATYCCAACTGACCGAAGGGATATTTCAGACCATAAGGTGTCATGCTCAGCATATAGAGCTGGGGGAAGCGGAAGAAGAAGGAATGGGAAGAAGGAAGGGAGGGGGTGTTCAGAGTGATGGTGTTTGTCTTCCCAAGTCACTGTTACAGGTGATAGAGATCCTCCTCTCTCCTGGGGATGGCTGAGCACTGCCTGCCCACAGGAATGAGTGAATTAATTCCTTGTTTTGCTTTGCTCATGTGAGCAGCTTTTACTTTACCTATTAAACTGTCTTCATATCAACCCATGAGTTTTCTTATTTTTATCCTTCCAATTCTCTCCTCCTGCTGGAGGGGAATGAGCAAGTGGCTGTGTGGTGATTAGTTGCTGACCAGTGTTAAACCACAATAGAGGTCCTTTAAATATAAGGAGTATGAGATGGTTATCCTTGTGAAATTATGAAATATATTCTTTAGATTATAATTTTGGTGCACCAAAGAATATTAATGTATGTTTCAGCAGGAAAACACTATATATTAGACTCTTCACAGAAAAGAGAAGATATGACAGATTAACATTGTATCACTATATTTACTCTTAGGAGTTGCAATAGGAAATTCATGTCAGATGCCTCTCAAAAATGTGTGCTTGAAGAAAACACATAGTTGTATTACACTGAATAGCACAAAATATCCCAATATGCTGGAAACAATAAGCAATAAATGAAATTTCCAACTGACTTTCCAGCAAATCTATTTTCATTACAAATGGAGATTTTGCATGTATTGCATTACTTATGGTAATTGTGCGACATCTATTATGAATAACCATGTATTCCAATCATCTCTTTTAATTATATTCTGCTGTAAGAGCAAGTCATGCAATACCTTGCCCAGACTTGGTTAACTGTGTGTGTGCTGCCTACCACATTCTAATGGCGATATAGAGGACAAAAGGTGCACAAACTGTAACAGGAATGGCTTGTAACTGTCATCCTCTTCATTAGGCAGAAACTACTTAAAAGAGTGAAAAGACCTGAACTTAAATCCAGTTATGTACTAGGAAAAAAATTTCTTTGTATTCCTTTCTTTTCAAAGTTCATGGTAATTGGTAGCTGAATGCAAAGCACGTGGTTATCTGCTACTGATGCAGGTACTTACATTTTCTATAGTGTTGAAAGTGCAATGGCAGCAAACACCTCCTTAGTATTTGTTATCTACTGTCCATTTATTTGTTTGGGTTTTACTGATGTGATAAAAAGGATAAAATTACAGGTTTGTTCAATAACACACCAATTACAAATTTGCTCTGCACTAGACTAGAAAGTGACTGCTGGACTGAAAGTGTTCGTTATTTATAGAATCAGAAACTGTTTAGGTTTGGAAAGACCTCCAAGTTCGAGTCCAACCGTTAACCCAACACTGCCAAGGCCACCACTAACTCATGTCCCCAAGTGTCACATCTACAGGTCATTTAAATCCCTCCAGGGATGGTGACTCCCCCACTGCCCTGGGCATCCTGTGCCACAGCTTGATAACCCTTTTGATGAAGACATTTTTCTTAATGTCCAATCTAATTCCCCCCCAGCACAACTTCAGGCCACTTCCTCTTGTCCTATTGCTTGTTCCTTGGGAGAAGACACTGATCTCCACCTCCCTACAACCTCCTTCCAGGCAGTTGTAGAGAGTGGTAAGATGAACAAGACTTCACAGTTTTTTAAACAAGAATGTCCATTATTGTGTTAAACCTCAAAGGAAACTCTCATTTTACCTGTTCTGAATCCTGCCTCAGTTTCCCTGACATTTTTGATACAAAAGTTTGCTACCTCTTTTCACATCCTTCTACATTGCTTTGCTCTTCTGTCTTTTAAACTTGACTTCTTCCAGCTCCTGAGATTCATTCTTTTATCACTAAACATTTGGCCAGGTTTCTTGCTATGCTAAAATAAATTCTTTTTACCAGGTATTTCTGTCACCCCAATGACAGAAACCCCARAGTGAATTCACTTAAAGCAGTTACCATAAAACTACAGGTGTAACATGCCTTGAAAATTGATAATGAGGGCAAATATGACAAAATGGGAGCTCTTCTGCATGTCCCTGGAGCTCGTAGGGACAAGCAGTTCCCCTTTTAGGAGACACACAGTAGTAACACACCTTCAGACCTGTACAGTGAGTGCTCCTGGAACACACAAAGTAGTAGAGAGGTTCATGCATGACGGGGTTTAAGCCATGTAAAAGTTCCAATCAATGATGATGACAAACAGGTGAATTAAAGCAATTAGACAAAAACAGAATTGGACTTTTTTAGCTGAATTTTAGTATGTGTTAGCAACATAGTCAAGAAATTTAATTACATAGATCCAGACTAGTACGACACAGCTCACAAGCCCATTTTTCAGARCTCTCATTACTCTCCACACAGGCAGGGCTGAAGGTTGGTTCAACACATGACTAATAAGAGATTGCTTGTCCCTCTCCGGCATTGGTAAAATGCAGCAGGCTCCAACCTAGAAGCTACTGCCTCTCCCTCATGTGGCCTTAAGGCAGCTTTTTTAACATCTCTTCCAATGTAGGTTGTGCTACAATCTGAGAAATTCTTACCACTTATCTGCCTAATATATGTAAATGAGTAATTTAATTGGTAATTTACTCCATTTGTAAATTGGCAAGAAATACTTCTGATTTCATTAATTTCATTCTTTTTTTCTTTCTATTTACAATACTCGCACAAAGGATTTAGAATGGGATTTTCATCAATACCAGCATATTAATGCAAGTATAACAATGCAAACAGAATCGTATATCCTTATGGTGAAGGACATCCTCTTTCAACAGCGAGCACCTTTCAAGCAAGACAAGATTTGAACGGAGAGAAAGCATTTTTATCAGACCAAACGAGACAGTTGAACTCCATCCCCACAAATAAGTCAGACAGACAAGCTTTTGTGCACAGAGCCCTGAATCTGTTATCTTCAGGAGCAGCATTTCTTAATGCGAGTCAAACACCATCCCTTTGTTTGTAGACTGCAAACAAAATGACTCCAGCCCTGAGATAATTAACTGGCCTCTCTATCACCAGTAAGTTCAAGTGGTTTGCATACACAGAGCAGATCAGTCATTCTTTGGGCTGTTTGAGGAGAGCCTTTTTCCCAGGAGGGGACTTGAGAATACAGCAAAGCTGATCTGCTGGCTTGGTGCTGCCAAGGGCACAGTCCCACTCCTTATCCTCTGCACAACAGCTTAATTTTGCTAAAAATCATTAAGCAGAGGAACTGTTTTTCTTCCTCTCATTTGTGCAAGTAAACATTAYAAGGCATTAATAAGTCCTTCTTGAGGGATCAGGACTGAAGGAAGAGCCATAGAACAGCTTGCTTTGGGATCAGAGGTAAAAAAACTTGGGAATTTTGACTGATACTCAACAGCTTGAGTCYGGTATCTCWAAAAGAATTTATCAAATACTGACAATACATAAAGTAAGTCTGAATCTCCTCTGCATTCYTGATGAAGAGATATATTCTATATTTCCCCCACATTTTCAAGTAAGATCCCTCATTTATACCTGTTCTTCCTATTCAGGAGGTCTTTTCTGCACCAGCAAAGGAGCTGCATCCTCTTCTTCTAGATTTATTACACATTTTGAAAAATTCATGTAGGTAGTCCAGCCCTTATTGTACCASACATTTTGTGTCTCCATTGTGATTCCCTTGTACCTCTAGCCTCATATTTAAGTTAYAAAGTATTTAACAAACACCTTCATTTTTAGCGCTTTGCTAAAGAGCTAAAATGAGCACGACTGCTCCTTAACATTGTGCTAAACACACTAATAATAATAGTAATACATAGGAAGCTTCTGTAAAGAGCACCAAAGAGCTCTTTCCCACAGGATTAGATACATCTAACAGGTAGTTGCAAATGTGCAGTGTACATTATTGCAATATGAAGATATAAACTTATATATTCTGCAATATAGCTGAATTTTATTTTCTAAATCTTAGTTTTATGGCATATATTAACACTGATTTAGGCTGAAACCCATAAAATCCATAATTATGTAGCATAAATACAAATATGATAAATGTGTAATGTACAAATAAAATCATAAYAGCAGCTCTGTAACTTTAGGAAGAATTAAAATTTCATGTACATGATAAGTACCATGGTTTCCAAACAAACTTGTGAGAGAATACTACTGTTCTTTCCAGAGCCAGTGTGCTATCCCAAATGGAAACTCTGTCAGGAATGTAACTAAATGAAAACCTACTTTTAAAACATATTAAGAAACAATACTAATCAAATGCATTATTTCTTTTAAACTGCAAAACTGTTAAGGAAATCATTATGAAAATATGTGTGGCACTACRGAATAGATGAGTGTGAAGCCATACAGCAATTCTGACAGCAGATGACAGGGAGCTCGCAGCCAGACAATCCGCGCAGCAGAGCAGATGCTGTTCTCACATTGCCTGACCCTGGATCCCATCCCGCCCGTGCAGCAGACCCAGAGCGATCACACTGCAGCTCGGGGTGTTAGCGAGCCTTTGAAGGGAGCATCTGGTTCAACTAATGTTTTCTCTACTCATTAATAAAAGGAACAAGCTGCAGTAACTCACAGAACAGCACACGGCCTCTGCAACAAAAAATGACCATTAACTACATGTAGTGATGAAGTTGCCAGAAAATATCATGTGCTTTGGGGTTTTATATATGGTCTATTCCCCACAATCAGAATACTTTCTGGTGGAAAAAACTGGATCTTTATGAAAAGAGCAATACAAAATAGTCCAGCAAAATTCAGTATATAACAGTTCAACAGTCTTCTGGTTTTGTTTCCCTCTTTATTTTTTTTTAAATGGAAAACACTTTTCATAATCAATCCCATATGAAAAGTTGTTGTAAATCAACTGTTTATTCTAATTTATTATACACACATACATGTCCCCTTAGTAAGGGAGCCAAACTGTCCACCACAAATTTCTATAAAATTTCTTGGTCCCGATAACCCTCAGCTTGCTGTTCCCAGCTGGAAAGACTGTTCCTTTTAATAACCAATTCAATAAACTGCTGAAAAATGCTTTGTATAATGTAGTAATGCCATAGATCTGCTGTTTGTCTCTGTCATTATATATTGCATTCAATCAATTTACAAATGTTGCYGTGTTCCTTTTGTGCTAGTTCTTCCTATGGCATCCTGAACACAAATCTAAAGATCAATACGTTGTCTACTGAAAAAAAAATTGGACATAACTAAAGAATAATTTTATTTATAATAAAAAGTCCTGGTCCCCAAATGGATTCTGCTAATGTTCAAATTCATTTTTCATATTTAACACAAAATGAAAACAAGTACCCTGCACAACACCGTGAGAAAGGCAGTGATAAAAACCAGTTCATATTTATTGAAAATGTGAGCAAAACCATGTAGAGCTCTGGTGCGGGGCTAGGAAAACATCACTAAAACGGTAGGTCATTCACAGAGTATTTGTTACCATACCAAAGCACAAAAAGTCCATGTCGAAGAGCAGATGGAATTTGTTAAAAACAGCRCCATAGTTCTGCTCTATGGAACTAAGGAAGCAGGAGGGCTCTGAATGAAGTAATTCAAGTAAAAAGCCAAGGAGAAGCTTAGCTCATGCTGTTTGCATGAGCTGATTCAGTTCATCTTGTGCCTTTTGTGTGACAGAAACAATGCATTTGCTGACTACAGACACATCCCTGCACTGCTCCTGCTATTGAATAGCTGCCTCCTCCAAAACAACCACGGAGTTGTTCAAGGGAGCCACAAGTGACTGTTTTTCACAATCACTCTCTGCAGAGCAGCAGGCTGACAGAACCGAGAGGAAACAAGGGAATGGGTAAAAAAGGGAATGGGTACTTGAATACTGGCATCCCAGCAAGCTTACAGAACACCCAGCTGACCTCCTCCCCACTCCCAAGCTTACATCCCAGATGTGCCCTGCATACAGTGTTCGTGTTCCCACCCAGACTCCTGGCTCCGTAACAATTCACAGGCATCAGCAGAACCAAAACTCGTGTACAAATCAGAAAGCCATCATGAAAGTACACCCCAAAAACAGTATCTCACTAATCAACACTGTCCCCAGTACCATGTGCTCTGAAATCAGACAAGTAGAAGGCAAAGGGATCCTCCCCTTTGATCTACAAGCAAGAGCAGAGCAGGTCATTTTGTCATGGGAGTTGAGTGACAACTCAACCCAGACAGCCTGTGGTCAGACGCCTCTGAGCCTCAACCATTTCCCTATTAGGTGACAGCAAAGGGCCTGGATGTCCTGAGGGGCACACGCACTAATCTTGCACCCTGACCGCCTGCAGCTCACCTCTATTTGCTTGTGCCAAAAGAGGAGAATGTCTCCTACTATCATACATGTGCATATTGTAGCTTGCACACTAAAGATTCCAGTTTAATGTCAGATATCCCTTACTCAACAGGAAGAACCCAACACCTTCCTATCAAAGAATCTGCAATAATCACCCAAAGGGATCCTAACACAAATAGGTTCCTGAGATCATGAACTCACATGCACCCATTGGGCACAAATCTATTGCTGGGAAAAACGAGGCAGCTCTCCTCAGGAACACAAGAACTCTTTCCTTACCATAAATATTATGTTCTTACTCTATCTATTTTTGGTTACTATTAGCACAGTTTGCCTTTCAAATGTCAAGCTAAATTCACAGGATTGGCAGCTCAAAATAAACAAAACAAAACTGCAATGTGTTAACTGGGCATGCCTTCTTTGGCATTGCTCAAATCCCAAACACTGAACTCCACAAGACCATTTTGACTGATTTTTTTCCAGGGTTTTAAAACTATTACAGCAAATTCATAATTCCAATCCTATGTTCTGTTTCAAGATGGAATTTCAACCTTACTAGTTAATTAAAGCCACCACCTGGAGTGAACTGGCTTTCAAGCAGATTTCGTTTGTCTCTCTAATTCACATACATTAATATTTTATTTTCTACTGAAAAAAAAATGTCACACGTGTGCCAAAGACACGGCAGACAAAATTATTGCAATAAAACAAAGAAAATACACTTGTTACTGCCAGGTCTCAAGATGAATGCTGCATTATACAGACACTTTAAAGGCTTACAACTGCAAATTGCTCTATTTTACATACTGTATTCTAGACTTTACATCAAGATCTCCTCTAATTTTTTCTTATTGTAATGAGAAAGGAAAAGGGTTGGGTTTTTATTACCTGAACATTTATTCAATGGAGAGACAAAGACTACATTATATATTACAACACAAGCTATTAAAACAATGTGACACTATAAAATACACTGCAATACTCATTATGGGATAACAAAGCTAAACACTGAGCAAATAAATGTATCTGCCAAAAGTCAGCAATAACTATGCAACTAGAGTTTATAATCTTTAATTATTTAAGAAGGAAAGAAGCTTGTAATAATGAAGTTTTATAGGCTCCTTAACTTGTCATTACTAGGTGCTCACAAAACTTTAAAACAAGAATCCTTCATCTGAAATACTCTTCTTTAACAACAGATGCAATTGTTCACTTAAATGATTAATCCAAAAAAAATAGTTAAATATTGTTTTTAAAACCTGCACACACAGAACAGACAACAGTTTATTTACCTTCTGACCCAGACAATGCATACAGCAACCCACTGCTCAGGCACTTACAGGCTCTGCATCACACAGTGACCAATGTGACACTGTCTTTATGTAGCTTTGAAAATGTTTTTTTTTCATGAAAAATCTGTAAATCACATTGATTCATATCAGGCACTTCRGAAACTTGAAGTTAAGAAAAACTGTTAATTTTATTCGTTAAAATATATTGGTGAGAAAGTAACACCTTTAAAGTTTCTATGCATCTTTGCCATGCATAACCAAATGATCTGACTTCTGATACACAMAAACACCATTCAAAGCAGGTCGAGAGAAGAGTTCAATATTGAACAATTATAATCTACAGAGGTGCTGGGAGGAAAGGAAGGTTCCATATTTCAGAAGAAATAGATTTGTCGGTTTAAAAAATATATATTAAATTTTAATAGATTTTAAATTATGAAAGAAACAACATAAAACTACAAGAATAACAAGAAAACTCTCAATAAAATTCAGACAACTTTCTTTTTTTTCCCAAACACAGTCAGTCATCACCTGAGTTCCTACTAAAATTTTACYATGGACCTCTACGGAAAAAGTGATCAGTCTTGATTATTTCTGGAAAATAGCACTTTAAGTCACTGAAATCAGCACAAGTTACAGAGTAGCAGAATTTTGACAGGAAAATAACACACTACACTACAAAATACATTAAATAGGTACATTTGGCATCTTGTATAATCAAGTTCCAGTACAGTTTCTAACTTGAGAATTTTACTTACAACACGGGGCTTCATATTTTCATCATGAAATGTGTGCAGTATGCAGATGGTTTATTTAATCCATCCCCACCTAAATTAATCAAAGCAATCTGTCCCAAAAGAAAAAAAAAAGTCTTCAAAGTCTTCATACAGGATTCTACTGGCATTTGACAAATGGTGTACATTTAGCCAGGAAAAGTTGAAAATCCTCCATAAAGAAGTTACCACATCTAAAAATAAGTGACATTATTAAAAGGGAAGCGGGATGTGTTATTTAGCATAATATGAAATTTAAACAGTACCACCTCAGATACACTTTAAAATGCTTTTAGTAGCACCTGGTTGTTTATACATCTTCTGTGGTGAAAAGGTCAATAGAAATTCACCTCTAAGGTCACAGTTGCTAAGCAACTGGTTTTGGCAGTTCTGCAACACTGATCAAGCATTTTATGTTCCCCTGCCTGGTTCCAGGGTAAACCCGTGTCGCATCCTACCTGGCCTCCCAAGCGCCCCGAGTGTCTCCTGCTGTTCCCAAGAGCACGGGCACCCACGGAAAGGATACGTCCCGGGACCACCGGCCTGCGGTTCACGAGGGCGAAGGACAGCTCGGTCTTCAAGAAGACCACGGAAGGCTTGATGAGGTGCTGCCCGAATCTCAGCATGATGAATGTTGATCTGCAGGGTCTGAAAGAGACAAGAGTTAAGATAATTAAGGAATTGACTCCGCCTTTCCAAACAACAGGAGTAAGACAACCAAATTGTCCAGGCAGGTTCTAACAGAAAGTGCCTCCTGGGCTCATCAAGGCATTGGATGTCTTCGAATGTTGTTAAGTCTTTCCTAAAAGTATCGTTTCTTTGAAGGAGTGGTGGAAAAGGCTTCTTTCCAAAGCAAAAATTTTACATTTAATTTTTTTAAACACTTTCTCATTGTCTTGACAGGGCTACAAAATTCTAGAGAATATAATTTCTCCCTCTCGTTTTCACTTGTCCTGCATTGTAAACATTTGGGTCATGTGTTCTTCGAAAAGCACAAATAGGATTTCCCATGCTTTCTGCCACAATGCAAATCAATGCACACAAGACTTACGAAATAAATCGCATTTTCTAAATCAATCTCTCCAGTAAGTACCTCAACTGAAGAAATACTGGCAGATTAAGGAAAGCATTTTTAGCCATTTTCCATCCACACTTTCTAGCTTGAGCAACTGGGATGTGAAGACAATCAACGCCACATTTTCTCTTACAAAAAGTCGAAGAATTCCACTTCCATTCACTAAAATTTTCTCTCCTCGTGATGAGAATGAAAATGCCTCAAATAGCTACGACACAATCCTAACAGTGTCTATTTTGGGTCTTTAAGCCCTAGAGTATTTAAAGTATTTAATTCAATCAGAAATATCCAAGGTACTGCAGGGTAAAATACGAAGAAATGATGAATTCCATGTGACAATACTTCAGACACATYGGAAGCATTATACTCACATTACCCGGCTTGAACCAAGCGACTAATCAGGAAATTCAGTTCTATATTCCCACCTTCAGATGGGAAAATCTACTGCTACAGTCATGGAGGGTGTTTTGTTGCAGTTCTCTTCTTGCAAGCTTACTGTGTTCTGTAAGACCTAAATTTGTTTCTTAATCAAAGGGATTTATTCTAATTTAATGTCCCACTTGTACCTGCTCCCATTAAAAAGCACACATAACAACCCTCTCTAAGTGCACACACTTTCTTTGAGAAATATCTGTTCTTCTAAAAGAACTTCTGGCTTTGTAGAGATCTGATTCCACAGAAGGACTTAACTAAATTAAATTAAGCACAGGAGATACATCTAGTCAGGGTTTACAACAGGAAAACATGYATAAATCTTAGTATATGATACAGTAACAAATCAGATGACTACATTTCCAAGTAATAAACATTTTCTAAGCAGGCACCATGTCTTGTTTTATTTTTGAATATCACAGATGAAAGGAAATCCTTGAGCAGACCATGGAAGAGTGGAGATTTTAACTATGCCTGTTTCAAAGATCTGAAAAGGTTCTACACTTTTTTCCACATAAAGTTAACATTATTAAGTGTCTGAGATGTGTCCCTTAGCATATATTAAACCTGAAACTTGACAACATACAAAAATCAAGTCTCTTTAGCTACTAGAAGAATTGCTTAGCAGAGGAAACACCTGCTATCTTGTGCTGAYGCCTGAAAAAAATAACTATTAGGAACTTCAATCAATCTTCCTCATTTCTCTTAAGCAGTCCACCAGCAACGCCCTGTGGGGGTTTTTCATTCCAATTAAAACATGCAAGAATGTTTTTACACAATTCAATAAAGAGACATGGTTCTCTTTGCAATGAAGGAAATGTTTCTGATAAAGGAGGGAAACACATTCCATAGCCAGAACTACCCTCCAGTGATGAAACTGTAATCTGGTGTCTCCAGTAGCTGGAAAATCAAATGTACCACCTGCCCTTGCACCTGGCAATGCTATGGACAGAAATGAAAGTACTGCCAATAATTTCTTATTCTGTCTTCCAGAATACTGATAAATAGAGGTGCTGTCCAGAGGCATGGAACAGATTAAACACAGAACCAAGGCTTCAAAATAACAAATGCYGAATGTAAAATCTGATGATTTGAAATTTGACTCAAGGAGGGAGAGAACCTGAGACTTCGGTAATCACCAGGAGAAGTTCTCTGGCTGATTGCTGCCATAAGCCAAAAAAAAGGAGTAGCAAAATTAAGTTGGTGACATTAGGTTGCCTATACCGTGTATTCATCATACACCTACCACATGCATCTTGACTGATTTCACAACCCATTTTGCTAAAGAAAGCTCTAGAAAACTCAGTAAAGTAAAAGCACTAATCTCACACCTCTCTAAGCAATAGTTTGAAGAATCACATTACAGCCCAACTGGGTTGATCCAGAATTATCAGAACACTTAAAAATCTSATACATAGAATTAATGCATGTATAAAAACCATTTCTATTTGTTTACTACATAAAAATGTATCTGAATAATGGATTTCTAACTCTTAATTCAGACCAAATAAACGTGGCACGTTTCAAAAAAATGTCAGTTGTATTGGTCGTGCTATGGAATATTGCAGATTTCCCAATTGTGCAAAGGGAYTATGGGGAACTTTTTTTTAAACAACTATGCACGATCTTTTATATATTACTTAAGCTGTCTTCTTCCCTTGTGATCCTCCGTGTTTTTCTGCAAAGCACGACAAACGGAACCAACACAAATGCTAAAAAATGCATTAGGGGAATAAGTAATGGGTACAAGTGAAATATCCACGACTGTTCAGCGATGCACTGCAGCGAGGCTGGAACATTCCAGAGCGCAGTAATGCAGGAAACTGCTACCAGCAGAGAGAGCTTTTATTCATCTGAATTCTACCTGCTTATTGTTTGGATGGCCTGTAAACCAGCAGGAATCAGCACAGCACAGGTGTGTGCACAGAGGTCGTGAGATGCAAAGAGTGTGTGCACAAGGCTTCCCAATTCCCAGACTGGAATCACTGCGCTAAATCTGATCCTCCAGGGATTTCCATTTTTCACATAAAGAGGAGGTCAGTGCTAGATAAACCAGAAACTAAATATAATTGGTTAAAGATCTTTCCTCTTTAATGATGGTAGCCTTTCTAATCCCCAGTAATAAGGAGGACAATTACATAGTAATGTTAGAAAATGAAAGAAATCCATTTCTGATTAAATTTCAGCYCAGTTTAACACAGTTTCTATTCTGACTATTCAGATGAAAAGTGTATTTACTCTTCTTCATATTGCAGATATACATTACATTGCCTATTTCATCTGCCTCATTTTCCTAATTAAATTCCCTTCAAGCTGTGTTACTGCAGTTGAAGGTGGGAATACAGTATTAAAGGCTAACACAGCAAGCAGACTAATTTTACAGCCACAACAGACCTCAAATCTGTATAACCCATGCTAGGAAAAAATAAAAAGACACTGGCATTCTACATTACACCCTGAAAAATAAGAATCCTAAAATTAAGAAAAATCTTGAGATACACTAAAATATTTTCAAATATTATTATAGTATTGTAAAATTTCAATAGGCACATTGCATTTGCCCAGTATATATAAATACTACTCATATATTAAACGTATTTTTGAGAGGAAATCTAAACATACATCTTAATTCTCCAAGTTTATGCAGTTTTGGGGGCTTTAGTTTGTGCTTCAGTTTTTTAAACAGCATAAGCTGTAGAATCATTGGTGTCAAATACACAGTGAGAACTCTGAACAGAAGAGAAGTTCACCTAAAAACAGGTCCACAGAATATCAGGATCGGCGTCTGCTTCTTACATGTCATCTCTGAAGTCACAGACCTGGAAAACTGTTGGAAGTTACTTCTGTGCTGATTATAAGGAGTGATGGCAGCAGTTCTTTAAGGTTCTCTTCTTGCCGCCACAGACCTCCCCATTGGACGCTTAATTGAGATGGTGTTGGTACTCCAAAATGCCTTTTTCTTTTATTATACCATTACTCCTCCTTAACAACAAGGTGTTGAGATCAGCACCTGCTGGGAGCCAAGCTCAAGGCTTTTGCTGAGCAATCCCCTGAGCTCTGTTCTAGGAAAGCCTCACATCTGGTAGTAATGGGAGAAGACAAGATAATGCAAAATGGGCTGCTAACTTAAAATGTGTGCATTAAAGGAAACCAATTAAAATACCATTATCTCTCTGTGCTAATAGAAAGGACTATTTTAGAAACAATCCCAGGAGTATTCTTGAATTTCAAAGTTTATTTTACCATATTAACATCACCTKTTCGTGAGTGTTGACGGTCCTGATTCCAATACTCAATTTCACTGTAAAAACACTGCAAATTTATGTGGTAAAATACAAATTTCTTCTTTAATTAAATTCTTTTAAGGTCTTAAAAAAGTAGAATTTTTTTTTAATTCACCAAGATGAGACAACTTGTGTTACACACTATAGTTAAGGGAACAAAGTATCTATATCCTTAAATTAATATTTGTCATTGCTTCCTCTCAAAGGTTTGATTATAGGGAAAGTGATAYTTCTACTCAGACATCTGAATTCTGCACCATACTGAAGAAGTAATGCACAATGAAGACCTGCCCTGCAGGCTAACTTGCCTATTTTCATGCTTTGGAATCTTTTACTTATTCCCTCCCCTCACTGCCACTTTGTGAGGATGAAATCCACACAAGTCAGAATATTACTTATTTAACTCAAGCACATAGCAATGAATGTCCTTATTGCTAGCAGCCAGGATTTGACATTTTGATCAAAGAATACCTAGAAACGCTAATAAAAAGACATAATTTTATTCTAAACCCACTTAGTTTTTCTACTAGCCCTATGTACCTAGAACAGCTTTATCTCTCAGCACCCTTCACTCCCACCCTTGCACAAGATTTAACTACATATTTTGTGTTCTTCCAGTTCCAGAAAATGGCCTCTAATTAACAACTCCTCTGTCTCTCAGTGAGCCAAAACATCACATGCTATGCTATTTCTGTTCTGACAAAGCCAAGAAGAATTACAAACCTAGAAAAGGTGCTCCTGTATCTTTGACAGCCATAGCCTAGATTCTCTCCATGGGGATGGCATTTAATGCTCTACACAAGGTTGAAGGGAAAAGCTTGTGTGGATTATTTTCCATTTTCACCACCCACAGAAGCTACCGAACAGAAAGCCCATTAAATGTGATGCATGCAACCAATTCTCTGGTGTTGACAAGGACCAATTTCTCCCATCATAGACAGATTATGATGGACTTGAACCCACTACACGTGGCTTCCCCTGCTTAATCTAGCAGGGAATAAAACATCAAAATTATTACTGTTTAAATATATAGCCATTTTCTTAGCATGGTCAATCGAGCTAAATTATCTACACTTAAAATGAAAATAGACTGTGGTCTGTTACGCAGCACCTCAGCACCTTAATGTGTGTGATGCCAAGAGCCACCCATTTGCAATCCCACAGCCTTCTCCTTGCAGCTCCGCTCCCTTTCACCAGCAGCATTTCCCAGCCCCTCTGGGACAGGATTTTCCATTCTTTTCTCACAGTCTTGCACCTGGAAATCCTGGCCTTGCTGTTACAGTGGGTTTTCCTAAGGCATGACTGTGACCACCATGAGAATCATCCCTTCCCCTGCCTGGCTGGGGCTTTGGGGTTGCACCAGTGTACCCAAGAACGAGACTGCACAAAGCTCCCCARGCAAGCAGCACTAACCCTGAGCACAGCACCAGGTAACACTGACAGCATGAASAGCAGCAGCCTGAGGGAGGTGTGAGGTGCTGACAAAAACCAGAGAGCTCCCAGTTGTACTGGGTCTGACTGGGATGGGGTATTGATCACAGGAGCCAGTATGGTCCTGTGTTTTGGCTTTGTGACTAAACCAGTGCTAACAACACACCAACATTTTGGCTGTTCAAGGCTTTCTCTTTTTCTCCACTCTGCCCATCACCAGTGAGCTGATGTACATCTTCACCTCTGGCTCCCAAAGCAAAGCTGCATTGCCCCCAGACTTGTCTCAACAGCCTTTTTGCAACTGGTCCAGCTGTCAACATATTGAAAGCAGAAGATGCACAGAATTCAAACAAAGCACTGTAGCCCTTTTAAAAGTAACAGGTCAGATACAATACTAGCATAACCTAGTTGTATTATTTATTTTAAAAGTAAACTTTACAGTTTTTTTTTCAAAATTAAACCTCTTTGGGCATTACATTGCAGCTTGTGTAGTGCACCTGGTCAGGTAATGTGTGTGTCCACACAGGCACATGTACGTAAGGCTGTCCTCAGTTTCCTCTTTCCTTGTTGTCTGGTCCATCACTGTCATGACATTTACAGTATTCATTAAAAAATGAATAAAACCAATCAACCAACTAATCAACAACAACAAAAAACCCAACCAAACTCAAAACCAAACAGCAAACAAACACAAAAATAAAACAAATTGAAAAAAAGGCCTCTCCTGCTCCCAAAATCCCTACCAACCACCCCGAAAAACAACTCCAACTTCAGACACCCAGATCTGTGTTGACCAAGAATGATGCAGACACCTGAAAGCAAGTGAACAATTCTGTAGCAACAGTGTAAAGCAATCACAACTTTGACAACTTAATCAACAAATGCAGAATCAAGCTAGACATCAAAAGCGATATAACATCCATAATACATGGAGAGGGCATAAATATTTTTAAATGATGTAGAAGTAGTTGTCAAATTCATTTCTATAGCAAGCGTTTTGGAATACAAATTAGGCCAACTTGTTTTTTTCTTATAATTCAGGTAAAGAGTGAAGAGTTATAAACAATAAATGAAAAGGTTTGTAGAGGCAAAAGAGTTGTATAATACATTAAACTTGTAGAAAAATGAAGGTTTAGAAGAGTCATGAGAGTGCTAAACAGGCTCTACATTCTTCAAGTGTCCATGTGTACACTGTGTTCCTCAGAAGATGACTCATACACCATTCAACCATGCTGAGAAAATAATTCTGGCAGTGGAAGCTCTTGTTTGCCTCAGTGCTCAGGTATCAGCCCAGTTTCTCCGTATATGAGGACTTATTTCCAAACATTGCTTTTTTTGTTTTGATTTGACACCCTAGCTAGACCTGCTACTTTCCTTTTTTTAAAAAAAACTTTTATGACCAGCAGGAAATAAAATTGCATTATGCTGCAGTTGGTTTATGTCCATTTCATGCCAGAATGCATGAACTCAAACACCACAATATCATAGAAGTTATCTTTCAAACAGAATCCAAATCCCAAGACTGGATCTAGAGCTTCTCACAATCTCCTGTGCTCAAAAACTGCTAATTTTTCTTCATATTAGCAGAGATTATCTAAGATTATGATACTTCCTTCTATCATCACCCAACAAAATGACAGAAACCCAAAGAAAAGTCTGATAATTAAGAACTACTCAAAATCCACGTACTATATCCACGATTTTAAGCAGGATGTTTTATGCAGTGGTATAAAATCAACAGGTTCACCTCCTCAATGACTTCTACTGAAAGAACAAAATACACACAAAAACACACACACAATAAAATAAACAATGTTCACAGATCTTTCCTTAGTGTTAATCTCCTAGGGTGGGAAAAAAAAGAAAAACAAAACAAAGAACCACACATTATATTTTAAATTTTTTAATAACTTGCATGCACCACAGCTATTATCCTGATGCATGGAGAATTCAGGGGGTTGATTTCGCCTCTGCAAGTCATTCTGATGAACGAGACCTTTAGTGTTGTAATAACTGCTGTGAGTAATGGAACAACCAATGGCTTTTATTAAGAAGGAACACTGAATAATGTATTACCAACACCAAGATCAAGGGAAAATACATTTTTATTAGGGAAAAATATTAATATCAATCATGCCATTTTTTAAAGCAGGGAGGTGAAAGGCAGAAAAGGAAAAAAAATAAGAAAATGCTCCACAGTATGCAGTAAATGGCAGAACTTATACTGTGAAAATCCTTTTTTCTAGTGTGGCTACCTAGGGCTACATTACATGCTAAAGGAGCAATAAAAAATTGTGACATCTCTTGAGATATATAAGTGTAAGGAAAACTCTACCCCAGCAAAAGGAGAGATGGGCAAGGAAGGTCGCTATAGAGACTAGCACACTGCACATTGAAACACTTGAGATTAAGCTCATTTCTTTTGAAGCTACAGACTAAGAGAGCTGACATGATGGAACAACCAGGAATGTTCTTTTGCTGCACCCTGAAGAGGAAAAAAAAAAGGTGGCTTTAAAAATGGGGAGTGCAGAAAAAGCTGTCGTGCCTTAGCATTTTTTTTTTATTATTACTTATATAGCAATACATAAAGTCACTTTATAGGCTTTAGAAATACACACCAAGACTAAGCCTTCCCCTGAAGTGGCTTCCTATTTCCTYTGAGTGAGTGCAATTTGGACATCTGCAGTATTGGGCGGCAGAGATGGGGCAAAGAGAGCTGCAGAAGACGAGTTGCAGGGAGTTAAGTGAAGAGATTCAAGGAGTAAAAAAGTCCATTGGGAGAAGAGAGAAATGGCTCTTGCCAAACCTTTATGATGGTATAAACCAAACCACAATCAGAAAGGGAGAGAGAGCACAGGGGGTGCAATGGCTAAAGGATGGCCAGCACAAGTCCAGACACAAAGAAGTGTGGGATGATCCAGAGATGCTGGGTGGTGAGTTTCCAGATACAGTCCAGAATTTTATAATTTTTGTCACTGAGAAATCAGTTATATCACTTCCAAAAACCCTCCTGAATCAGTAAACACTTTTAAAGATTTATTTTCTGTATTTTTTCCTTTGTCCTTTTGTCCAGAATTTCATTCTGAATGCAATTATTATCAGACCACAGTTTTTTTGGTAATACTATCAATTTAAATTTATTATATTTAGAGCAATTCCTGCAGTACCTGAGTATTTCCACAAGCATTTCAGCTTGCTGAATTCATAAATGTAACAAACATTTAGAGGAAAATGCAGACACTGTACTTAGTCTAACAATTCCTCAGGCATATAGATCAAAATAGTAATTTAATGAAAATTTATTGTCAGATTTACATTTATATATAGCTAATAATACTAGATAGTGGGTTCTTTACATTTATGTACAGTGCATTTATGTTTATTTCTAAATGTTGGAATCTTCAAGACAAATCCCATTAGCTCTCATTTTACCACTTTATATATGTGCTTGCTCTCCAAAATAAAACCACTTAAACCAGGTTGTTCTATGATCACTGGAATTAATGAAGCTTCATTGCAAAGGATTTATGGCCACATCTTTCCCCCACCTCCTTTTGTTCTCCCCACAAGAACGAGAGCTCTCACCCGTGGCCCTGAGCACATCCCAGGCAGGTGATTCCAGCAGGGCTGTGGCTGCCAGGCTTATCCCTGTGCAGAGCTGCCAGCCCAGGGGTGCACACTGGCTGCTGCCAAGCATCCTGTGGAGCAGCTCAGAGGAAAAAGACGCTCCCACCATGAAAAGCAGGTCAAGGCCATCGCCCAGAAATGGACTGCTACAACTGTACCGTCCAATTCCAAAACTACCACAGTACACATATATATCTAATTATTTACTGCACAGGTAAAAGTTAAAAGTGCTGTTCTAGTGCTGAAACTTGATATTTTTGAAAAAGTTTATACAAATGTCACTGGCAAAATGCAACCTTGTGTGACTTGTTCTTACTATTTCTGGTTCATTTAAACCAGTAGAACTGCAAAGAACACTTTTCTAGGTTTAACTTTCCCTCTCTGCACATATTTTCCCTCTGACTGTACCCAAATGCTCTCTCTGTACTTGACCATATGTTTGGAAAATGGCAAATACCATTCCTCCTTTCTGGTCACTTTTCCATCACTCTCAAAGATGCTTGTGGCAGGAACAGAGCACTGTGAGGTCCTTGGTCAACAAGGTAATATTGAATGAGAACTGGCTTGCAAGTTAACTGAAAAAATAAGCAAATTTTGGAAAAGGAAACAAACTCTTTCTCACCGTAAAACAGTGTTAAAGCATGACAGAACCCACTAACAGTTTTTTGGTTAGATAATCCTGAACAAGATGACTTAACTAAATTTAGGCAAATACAGGCAGTCTTATGTCACTTTTTTCAGGAGAAGTTTCACATCTGGTAGCAGAAAATCGACCCCAGTATGGTTATATTAAAATACATTTATTTACTGAATAGGACTCCTTTTCATAAGATATTTTCTGTTGAGAGAAAGCAGCTTTGCAGTTCCTATTTTCTAATCCATGCAGGCATAAGACTTAGTCCAGTAGGATATTAACCCTCAGAAGTTTAGGGTTAGGTTTTCACCTTAAGTTGCTCTTTAGGAATATCTTCCCACTGTAGATGGGTGCTCTTAACAAATTACCCACTAAAATCTATCAGGTACTTTCCTAGCTTCACTAGGTTACTTTCAGAATTGGGCCTCAAGACAACTCCAGCATCTTCTCCTTTGACTGACTTACACAAGTAAGAAAAGTCAACGACAATCTTGTCAATATTCTGAAAGTCAAATTTCAAAATTATTGATGTAATAAGGCATTTTCTCCAGTGTAATACCAGCAGCAGATATAGAGAGAAATCAAAACCAAAGGGGAAGATATTGTGATAGAGAGCCTAAACCTGCATTTTCAATATGCTGGCCTGCATCTTCCTTGGTTAAAGACTGCTTAGAAAAATTATATAAACAGTGGAAAATATTTAAATGCTCAATATTTATACAAGTGTATTATTTTAATTGTCTTATGCATGTACTAATTACACATTTAACTGTATCTGCATATCATTTTCCTGGTTGCTTTTTACTTCATGATTGCCAAATATCCTGGAAAATATGCATTTTCATCTATCTGTAACTACCGTAAGATTCCTGATGTTCTTTCCTTTTAGAAAACACTCTATATGATTATTTTTTAACCTAGACTCACCATACAGAACTGCACGAGTCACATAACCAAGCCATAAACCAAGCAAATAATTTTATATGTTTTTGCTGTATTTCTGGCTTTCTTTCCTATGCTGCATCACTTCAGGCATCAACAAAAAAATGTTTTAGTGTTCCTGCTTTTAACTTTTCAATATTAAAAAACATTTATGGTCACACGGTGGATTGGAATAAGTGAGAGTATTATGTTCTCATTTTTCTGTAAACTTGATAATGTTTTGAACAAGAATTGGGTGCCAGATGACTGTTCTGCAACTAATTTGGGAACAAATTTTGGTATACTCTGCTGAAAGGCCTTTGGAGTACCTTGCCAGCCAGGCTTTCTAAGAAGATACTCAAGAGTAATTAGAAATCTATAGACACGATTAAATCTTAATCTACAATCTGCAGGATGAATGTTTAGGCTGAGGTATGGGAAACTGGCAGAGAACTCAACCAGGGACCTCTCTGTAGCTTCAAGAATTTGGCTGGCATTTGTCAAAGCTGAAGCTCTGATTTATTTGGGAATACCTCCGACTCCCCTGGTTTCCACTGGACAGATAAGTCATAAAACTGCCAGCTCAGTGCCACAGCCCTGCACTTACAGCGCTGACTGCTCCAGCACCAGCATATTTTACAGAAGGTGGGCAAAGGTGGCCATAAATGCTTTATTTCCAACAAAAACTTTGGACTATCATTGCACTTCTTAAATAATGGATGTCATTTATTATTTAAAAGGTCATTTACACGAGACATATGTACTACCCACACTACCCAATAGGTAATCATACTTAGTCAGGCAAAGTTCTCASTAACTTCTATTTTTTCCTCAATAGCAAGCAGTTGTTCTGTAAGTAATGCCACAGCAATTCCATAAAGCTCTGGGAATAGCTGGTTCTCAGCAGTCTGGAAATGGTTACAACTGTAAACAAAAGAGACTTTGAAAGTACTGAAAAATTCATTATCTCATGTTGTTATAAGGGATGTTTTGGCTTCCCTGAGTGCACTTCATAGCCAGGAGAAAACCTTCCAACTTTATACACACAGAGTAGCCTCCCAGTTCCACAAAAGAGATGAACTTGGCACAATATTAGGAATGTAGTCTAGTAAGAAGCTAAATGTAGGTTAACATTAAAAAGGTGTTTAAAGAAAGGGCTTCTCTAACTAGCTAGATTATTCCAGCATACCAGCCACTGTTCTGGTAGGCAGAGCCATGCTGAACACAGGAAACATTTCACTTCTCTAATCGTTGCCAGCCAAAGATTTCAAGAACTTTGGAAAAATACACAGAAATACCTATCTTACAGATAAGAAAACAAAGCATAGATAGACTTCAGGGAGCACAAACTGCCATAAAATGGTACAGTAAAATCTTTTTTCCTCAGTCAAATTAATCCAACTAAAATTCTGAAAAATTAACTGAAAGACTTACAAATCACTATGTTTAGTCTCAGTGCTAAGCCATGCTGCTACTTTTAAAGGACTTTTAGAGGACTATGAAGAGCTAAGGTGTTACCTTGAATTCTTTTAGCAGTCAGCAGGCCTAAAACAAAAACTAGCATAAAATAAACTGCCAATGAAGAAAATGCAAGAAAAATCATGTACATGTAAATTTAGTTGGTACATAAAATGTGGACACAACAAATAGAAATTACTAATTAAAGTTTCCACAAATAGAGAAACAGTATTTTGCTAGACTTGCTCACAAATCTTGTATTTAGAATGTCTTCACAGAAGAAACAAATCTGAATATACTATGAAAGAATATGAAAGTGCATTTGGAAAGATCCTCTTAATGTTTATCACAGAAAAGATAGTACTACCTTTGAGGCAATATGGTTTCTCAATTAGTATTCATTCCCCAAATTAACTGGATCACGAATTTCAATATTCCCAATTAATCTTTCTCCATTTCAAAAATCAAACTATCAAATTGACAAGGATGAGAATTCAGATGGCTTGTGTAATCCCAATTTATGTGCAAGCATTAAGGAACAGTCTTTAATAATAAAGTCATATTAGAGTTTTCAGCAAGCCTCACTGCCTCATTTCTGCAGGTGATTTCACTGAAGTTCTGCCTATTTCAGAGACAGCTCTGAGTTCCTGTGTGACACTCCCCAAGGTATCCAACACAAACTTTTCCTCAGCAATCAATAGTGCCATGGAAATATTCAGTCTGCACCTTGAGAAGTTACCCAGCCACAAGAAAAACACACCTGACGCTGAAGTAGCAAGTGGTGTTCTCCAAACGCAGAACGTCCTGCCTGATCTGAAGGGCGCTAAAATCCAATCTTATGTCTTAAAATGTACATCCAAATTTGGTGAATTTTTCTGACCTTAATCTCTGTCAGTTCCCCATCTGTAAAACAGAGATAATACCTCATCCCTCACTGGGGCTTTGCGGAGCTAAATTTAATTTAAAACCTGTGTAGCACTTGGATACAGTAGCGATGAGCAGCACAGGAAAGCCTACGAGGAAATTAATAATGCTGACGTCTGAGCAGGGTCTGAACAACGTGCTATAAATAAGGCTTAGGGCCACATATCAAACACTGAGGGTAAAACAACATCTCGGATAGCTGCTGATTAATTGAGCACTGTCCATCTCGTGTACCGAGTAAGGAAGAAGTCTTCTGGAAAAGTACTATGTGTTCTTACAGCTAAAGGCTTCATCAGGATGCATCTGCACAAGAGAAGCTGAATTTCTGTTGCAATGCCAGTCTTCTCTCAACCACTTGCTTTTGCATTCTTAACAATGTTCTCTCCATGACATTTGTACATGCAACATTTATATAATAAAGAAGGAATTATGATATCACTGCGAATCTCTGATTTCCACGCACAAGTGGTAATGAACAAATCTTGGTTAAAAAAAATTTCATTAGCAAAAGAAAATACCAAGCTTGCCTAGGCTTGGTAAATTCAGCAGGGCTTCTACTGAATTTCCTCTTCAGTTGTTTGAAACGGTCCAAGTGCCACTTCTGTTCACACTTACTAAGTATTACCATAAGAAACTTGGGAAAGGGAAAATATCAGGGCACTGTCCTTTCACTTTTAATCCAAGGCATTAAATTTTAATTCCCAACAATAACAGCAGCTGACATGTTCCCTTCGCTAGTTCCTGTGGAAGTAAATCAGGCAGAAATTGAGCTAGAAGTGCACTTGGGAATCAAGGAGAAATAGCATCTCCCCAACAAGCTCTCCAGTGCCTTTCTCCTCTTCGAAAAAAATTACCCCTGCACTTGTAGGAGTAGGTGATGGTGCTTTTCTGGTGACAACCTCCTCCTCCAGCCTGCACAAAAACACTCAAGGCAGTGGATACCACTCTGACTGCCCTGGGAGAGCACAGCCCTTCCAGAAAGAGCCCTACACAAGCAGCCCTGACACCTGACCAAGCCAGGAGACTCCAGGAACACGGACAATTTCAAGTATTGCCATCATTTAGTTGACATCTCAGTTGCTCCTTGAAAGCCAGAAGAGTTACACTCAGCAATAGATCAGAACCAGATCCTGAAAGTTTCAGCACAAGAAGTTTTCTAGAACTCAAGTACTAAAATAGCATAATATATTCCAATTAAAATTAATTTTGTTAATACAAAATAATTTCAAAAAATAAAATAGATTTCCTCAAAACTACTTGTGTAAACCCTTAAGAAAATAACATTCACATTTAATTAATATCATCTGTGCAAAATTACCAATGGTCTTAAATATCCCCAAGAGAACTAAAGCCTGTTTTATTCCAGCTAAAATATCTATCGTCAGAGAGTAATTAACAAACATTCTTTGTTCACATTGACACAAACTCATAATACTCTGTGAACAAACCTTATGTAATRTAACAATTCCATAGGAATATGAAGCCAGAAGGTTTTCTACCTAGAATATTCCACTTCTCAAAACGGCAACAGAAAGCAAACATCTTTTAAATATTTAATTAGGATTCAAATCAAATTTACATAGTGATATTCTCAGCTAGTGATGAAGACAAACATCCCTGTGTATTATCAGTACTTGCAAGGGTAGTGATTTCTGTTTCACTTTGCTTACAGAAGGTCTCCAGAGATTTTCATAGTGTTGTGCATCAGTTTAGATGCTCCTTTTAGCTTTTTATTTAACCAGTTCATTGTTGATATAAGTTAGGACATTACAGCTCCAACAGCAAAATATTTGGTACTTGATCAAAGTTTGAGATATGCCCTAAAATAACTGTATTTGTTTTTAGCAAATATTACATTTGAGTTTTGAACAAAATTGCTGATTGAGGCTGATGAAAATTACTCCAGCTTGAAATGAATTGACAGATGTGATACCTAGCAAGAGATTTCCCTGGAAGTTTTCTAATTTTCTTTCAATAATTTAGAAAAGGTTCATTTAAAATCCACTAGAATGTACTGAAGTACAGAGTCACATAATATCTCGGCATAGGAAGTAAAGGGAAAATGTAGTTGAGAAACCTAAGCTCTGGCTTCTTGAAATGGTAAAAATTTATCCAGAAACCAGAAATCTTTTAAATGATCTACCATTTCCTAGCAAAAGGCAGTGGAAAAAAAATAAAACCTATTATTTAATCACAGAACTAATAAAATGGACACACATTTCTCACTTTATGAGCTTTTGGAAAATAGGAAAGGGAAAAATAATTCCAAAGACAGCTTTCTCACTCTTTCTTTCTATTGAAGTATTTAATTGCCAAGAAACCAAATTTCGGTAAACAGCAACAAATACAGAAGCACACAAAGACTGCTTACAAAAGCACTATGGAAATCTTCACGTATTTCAAGGTTATGGCTTATAGAAACTTCAAAGTTTCCTAAACAGATGTTATTGCCTGCCAGTGAATTTGCCTTTTCCAAAGACAAAGTGGTATGAAATTTAAAAATTTCATTATTAATCATAAAACAGACAACATGGCCAAAATAAACAAATAAACAAAAAGCCCTTATCTTCGAACTGCACTTAGCTAATGATTTTCTCTTTCTGAGAGCAATGTAACCAGCTAAACTGTGCATTTTCCTCTCCCCCCAGCATTAGAAGATCAGCAAGTTGAAGGTGAAGAGAGAAGCAGTAGTTAATTTTATTAGAACTCCTATGCAATCTAGAAATTTTGGCTGGAAGATCTACAAGAGTCACCTCTGACCTTGGGACAACAATGTGACTGTGGCAAACCCTTGATCATTTCAACCATGACCTTGGCCAGCTGAACCTCCAGGGATGGACATTCTACAACCACTCCCAGAAAAAAAAGTTCTTCAATATGGAGGGGGGAAAAGTAGATTATGAATGAGCACTGAAGAAAAACACCATTAGGTTTCCGCCAAAAACATCACCAGCCTTATAGGGCAGCAGGTTCATAGGTTAGATATGTATTTACCCCCTTCAACTTGTTAGAAGGAAAGAGAAATTCAGCTGTTACACAGCAAAATGTTCCAGTTCCATATGCAGCACATAGATTCCAAGCTGTGACTCACCTATGTGTTAACCCTATAGAATGAAATTTTGGGCCTTGCTCTTTGAAGATGTGGGACTAATACTCTGTAATTCATTGTCTAACTGAAGAATGTATACAGGTTGCTATAGCAATGGCTAATCTATATTCCTACAGCTGAATATTTTACACAAAATTATTACTTTTTCAAAGGACTTTTATTTGCATCTCGGCAGCATGTACAGCACAGGATCCTGCAGCTCTACATTTGCTCAAATGCAGCCTCTCAGTTTGTGCCTGTGCCCCGGATATTTGCACTATTAAAGCAGGCGAGGGGGCCTTGGGGGCTCCCTGCATTCCTGATAACAGCTACTCCATGGAATTACCAATTTGGGATGAGTAATCTCAGATGAAAGAGTCGCATGATCTCATGAAGAAGTCCCTGAAGCAATTGCATGTCTTGAAATGTGATTCCAAACTCGAAGCAGCCACGTCCCCCCCACCCAGTGAACATTTGCAGGTCTGTGCAGGAGGTAAACAGCACAGTGACCCTGTTCTGCAGGAGATTCACCTTCTGCAAGGCACAGTGAGGGAACCCTGCTTTGCTCGCCTTGTGCCTACTCAGGTGGATAAGTGAGGTCATTTACTGGGCAGGGTAATTTTTTTTATCCTGCAATTTCTACATGTCCATAGAGAACAGCTTGCTAAACTTGAAACAAAGGTTTTTATATCAAGAAGAAATATGTATGATGAATGATTTGGAGCATCGTACTCCATGGGAGAATTCTGAAGACCAATCAGAGCATATTATTAGTATGTCATTTATTTTAGGACCATTTGGTGCACATCTATCAATGCCTATACCCACTTAACACCAAAGGAAAACAAGGCAGTTCCATTGCACGGTTTGTCACTATTCCTGTGTTGGAGAGGAACCTCAGTAAGCATGTTTCTCCAGCTATTTCCAATGCCCTTTATCTTTCCCATACACTGGTATTCCCTATCCCTATTGAACACATACAAAGTCAAACATTACTGGGTACAGAGGAAACAAGCCAAGGCACCAGCAGCCAGAGCTATTACTTTCTCCAGTTCAGAATGTAGAATTTACCCACTCCAGCACAGGGCGTTCAGGGAAGAGACAGAAGAGAGCAGGATGATAGATGGATCTGGACTGAGCAATCCTTTATTCCACAAATAGATCCTGCTAATACAGTAGCATATGAATGATCAGCTCTTCCCCAGAGGCCACCCTGTCCCTCAAGAAACAAAAGTATGGAATCTGACATGACAAATATTGATTTCCCCAGAGGAATTCATTTTCCAAACACAAGTGAAGTATTAGCTCAAATCAGCTATCAAACTGCAGCAGCAGTTTGCATTTAAAGACATTTAAAACTATTATACTGCAGTACATATAATATGTAAACAATCAGGACAGCCTAAGTGCAATATGTATTTATACAGTCCTTGACTGTACGAGATGCAAGCGTTGCCATATTTAATTATTTCTGAATCAACACAGTTTTAAATTAATTTCTCATTTTATTTTTGTTTAATTCGCTAAAGGCACAATCCAAAGCCTTTTCACAGTAAGGTGAAATTCCCAGCACACTAGAATTGACTTAAAATACCTTCTCAGAAATCCTACTTATCACATCAATATTGTAGATCCAGTTTTCTCTGCAGTTGTTTAGTGCCCTTTCACTTACATAAAGTTAATGTAGGTAAGTTTTCCATAATTTTTTTTACTATTTGAAAGAATTTATAGCCTATTTGCCTATTTCATCTGTCAGTGGTATGGATCTCCCAGACATGAGACTAGGATTTGACCCATATTTAATTGACTTTAATAAGGTCAAGCTACCCAAGAAGAGGAATAAAAAGTGGATTGTAAATGGGTATACCTATTCCATTCAAGAACACACACTCAAGATTCATCCTATTGTTCCAACATGAGCATATCAAAACAATAATATCAAACAATATGGAAACTGGAAAATTTATTTCTTAAGTGGTATATACARCACTCTGACATTCCTCCGATGAGCAAAGTATATCTACTACTAATCCCCTTCTAATTTATTCCATTAACTCATTGTCTATTTGCACAACTAATTTGAACCACCTACTCAGGGCAAAGAGTGCAATCAAAGGTAACCCTAAGATGATACAAGTTAATTTTCTGTGTCATCTGATTAACTTCCAGCAGTTCATATACTTTTTCACAGTTACAGGCAGCACATTTTTTGTTAGCTTTATAGAAGAAAAGTGTTCATACACAAGAGCAAATCCAAACCAAAGCAGAGTTTTTGATTTCAAAAGTATCAGTTGGGGAAAAAAATAATAAAAAAATGCTCTAAACCCAAAAACTTGCTATCCTCAAATGTCCTTTTGTATCAAGATGATTCAGGAACTATTTCTTCTCGGCAATGATTCAAGTGAGGAGGGAGAATAATACGATGATTGTGTTTACCAAGCCTAAACTCAAACTCACAAGCTGTGGATAGGATCGTTTCAGTATTCAATCTGTCAACTTCTACCTCAAAATCTCTGTTCCAGAGGAGAGCACTTGAACACTTTATCTAACAGACATGTCTCCTCACAAATAAATTTCTAGACTTCTAGATTGATCTACAAATCCCAGACTTAAAAAAAGAAAGAAGGAATGCGATGGCACAGTTCTCCGAAGAACATTTAGAACACATCCCCATCTTTGGGGTTTGCCCAAAGGGGTAAGCCTTTGCTTACTCCTTCTCCAAAGCCGTAAGTAAAGATCAAAATGTACAAAATAAAACTATCCACAACGCAAGAGAACAAAATAAGTGACAGTAAAGTAAGCAAACCTTCAGTAAATGTAGCAATTATGGAAATCTGAATAATAAAACACTGTGAATTGTTCATTACATAAGTCATTTGAGAACAAGTGCTTTGGGTTGTATAAAGTTGGGCACTGTTTAAGAACAAGTTCCAAACTCATGGATAGTCATAACTCAAAGAGAAATTAAGTCGTATTGATTTAAAAAAAAAAAACAACAAACAAACTAAAGAGATTTAGATGAGTAGTGAAATGTACATAATGAATGAAAGAATGTAAAGCCATTCCCAGCAATGCATATGAGTCAGGATAAAGCAACTGCATAACTGATCAAGGAAAAAAGAACATTAAAAAATGGACATCAGAGTTTAGGACACCAAAAGAGATTTCATTAAAAACACAGGATTTCTAACTGTGCTGTGTACCTGCATGTTCTGTGGCAGAATTATTAATAGAAATAATAATAGAGAAAAAACCAAAAGTATTCACTAAGTATTAGTCTTCAGGAAAAAGTGAGATGATGCAGTTGGAGGGTGAGTGCTTTCTACAACAATTATTAGGGAGAGAAAATTAATTAACAGTTGCTGGAATTAAATAGATCTGGATAATTTGCATCCCAAAATTTCGAGACAGCTAGTGAAGCAGCAACAAGAGTGTCAAAAAAAGATTACATTGCTAAGCTTTAAAAAATGAACAAGCAAAAACAATATGCATAAATTGGACAAATCAGGCAAAATACTGGAATGGTTGATGTATGACTAATAATAAGCAAGTAAAATAAGGTAAAATTAATGGCATTTGAGATGGAGTTACGGGAAATAAAGTTAGCTATCTGGAATTCATCTTTTTTTTAAAATGCATTTGAAAACTTGACCGATAAAAAAGGGTACATCTTCAAAATTATACACATTTTCAAAAGAACGACTTAACAGCACAGGATATATTCATTAAGAAACCAGAACAATGTAAATAAATTCAAAATGACATACATAAAACACATTTTTAAAAAATCATTAATAGACACTAATAAATAATTGTAAATTAGAATAATSTGGGTTTAGATGAACAACGCAGAATTTGGCATTTAACTCCAYACTAACATCGTTACTGGTATTAAAAGGAAATCCAAATAATTGCAGATAAGGCTTTTGCGTAATAGATTGAAGAATGCTCTGACATACAGTAGGACACAAAGGATCAGCAAGAAAACCACTGGACTAGGAAAGCTGAGCAAAGAGGAGTAGACGCAGTGCTAAACATCAAGCTCATCAAAAGTCTGTTTCATATTTACGTACCAAGAACATGCACTGAGAATGAGGAGTTTAAAAGAGTTCTGGAGTCCCTGGAATGAATTTCACAGACTTTGCAGCAAAGGTTTAGCACCATCGCTGGACGTGCACACAGGGAAATCCCAAGCACACAAACAGGTGTTAAATTACTTTCTGCATTTGGCACTGGTACAGCCACAGCCGGAATAAGGCCTCATGCAAGGACTTATAATTTTTTTAATCAGGCAGATATATTGGAGAATATTCAAGCAAGACAAACACAACAAATCAATTAGAAAACATACTTTGCCAAAGGGCAGAGAACTCCATCTCTCTCTCTTATTGAAGGGAAGCTCGAGGAGTGCCTTGAGTGCAAAAGTAGCTACAAGCCACACAGATCTTAACAATTTAGAAACACAAAGGTATAAAAGCTTCTACTCATAGAAAATGACAACTGTTAAAAGGGGTGAGCTCAGAAATTAAGTGCATGTTTTGTTTGGTGCATTTCACTTAAGGATAACTTATTATTTGAATAAATTACCTAGGTCAGCAATCTTTCATCAAGAGTAATTTTTAACAAATAAAGATAGGATGATCTGAAAGATCTAATTCAAACATTAATTAATTTGGGAAAGTCATTTGGCTTTGTCCAGTGACTGTGGAAGGCACACTAAGGTTACTACACTGGTGCCTGCCCATCAGAACCAAGAATCAGTTCCTTTAAGAAATCTTAATGCTGCACATTGCAGGTTCACAAATATTTTGCTGCTTTTTGATAATGACCATTGAACAGACAGCTGTGGTAGGGGATCGAGTAAATGAGGTAATTTGCAATTAAAATTAAACATAAGTTTAATTTCTATTACACCTTTGATTCTGTTAGGAATGCTGGTCCAGTACTTACATAATAACCCACATTAATCAACATTATCTTTGTACCTTTTTCTAAATCTTGGTGTGAAACCTCTTTTCTAGGTGCCAAAAAAGTCTGCCACCACAAGTAGAAAAGCAGTGATTTACATTTACTTTCAAAAGATAACTTAGAGTTTAGGATGACTGTTGGAAGGCTGGTTCTCACTAATCACACATATTTTTCTCTCTGCAATCAGGTAGAAAACTAAATTTTAAAATTACAGKGTAAACAATACTTAAAACTAAACACAATATTTTGTTTTGTAAATAAGTAAACAAACATTTGGCTTTTTCTCTCTGCAGTCCCTTATTCCAAAATTGTTTCGTTTGAACTGGGAAAAGCTTATTCAAGAGCAAACAAACAAGGCAGATGGTTAAATGTCTGTATGGTCTGGAATTMCATCAATTTACCAGCCACCAAATTACCACAAGGTGCAACAGCTCACAACCAGTACAGAAAAATTAAGTAGCCCTTCGAGAGTTCTATGGAGCAACACATGGAGCAGTGGCCTTTCGTGCCCAGTGGTCTTTTTCAATATGAGATTCCTGATGAAATGAATGCAGTTCTAAATTTTCAGAGCGATGCAGCTGCCACTGCCACGACCATATGTCTGTATGTCTGATTGCTTCAGAAATGCACTTATGCACAGGTTTTCTTTCTTTTTTAAAAAAGGAGGGGGAAAAGGCTATTCCTATTACAGACAACATTCCAAAGGGTGTTGAAACTTCTGATGAATTTCAATGCCATCTAAAATATAAGCACTACTCTAAACAGAAAACCTTTGAAAATTTTAGAGAAAGACAACTCAGAATAAACAGAGAAATGCAGCATTTTTTGGATCTTTAATGTAGATCAGAGCATGCTCACTTATATCCCATTACAGCAATAGCTGTATGATTCGGGGGGAGAAAGAAAAAAAGGAAAAACAATAAAAGTGTATCACCTCCAACCTCTGAAATGTATATCCACATCCTACAGGACTGGTGCAAGGCCTATCAAAAATCTAATAAAGGTCTCCAGGAATCTCAAGAGAAAGTTACTCTGGAAAAAGCCTTACTACAAGGTTATGCTAGCACATGCTAACCACATCCTACCTCTGGTTGGGATAAAATGTGGATGCAATTCTGAAAGACCTGTATGAGCCAATGCACTCCAAGATAAGTCTAACAACTATAAAAGGAAAATCAAGTKTCTTGTAAGAAAATTAGCCTTCATATGAAGTCCAGCTAATTTCACCTGAGAGGAACTCTTCCAACAAGAAAGACAGACTTAAACAGAGGCTATTTCCTCCAAATAACCCAACTTTTTTGACAAACGATAAAATCTAATTTAAACATTATTCATATGGGAGTCATTTCTCTGATTCCAGAAATGTTTCCATCTTTGGGATAAGACACAGATCTAATGTGTGTATCCATCACCAATCCAGAAAACTGCCAGAAGCACCACTACTAAATCTCTGGCAAGAAACTATCCCTTAGCAGACTACATTTTTTCTTACTATCTACATGTCTCTATTGCCACCTACCCACTGCTACTAGCTTTAGGTTTTTGAGGGAAAATTAAACATTCCTCTGGTGCAGCCAGCCATCTCCATCAGAATGCTATGTGGACCCTTCTATCTTTATGCTCCTTTCATTAGGATGTGAAGACAGAAGAGTCATTTCTCAGCACTACAGCAAAATTAAGATCCTAGATAAATCAGGAATGATAGGCAGCAGCTCCAACAAGAAGAAAGAAAAAGAATTTTCCATGTAATTTCAAAAGCTGAAGAGAGGGATTCATAAACAAGAAGCCCAAGAGTGCCAAATACCACTTCAGTGAGAACAAGAGGGAGGCAGGTCTCTCAGAGCCAGAAAAAAGGTTTGCCCACGTTTAGCAGGCGCAATAGCAAAGACTACTGACTCCTWACACAAACACACACACCCCCACAAAGCCCACACTCCTTCAGAATTTACAATTGTACTTTATTAGCCTCCCACTCTAACGATTCCAGAGTTAGGATAAGAAAGGATCTTATTTACTCTGTCTCACTTTGCCTGAAAAGAACCATTATAATGGTTACAGTGTTGTACAAATACCTCTGCTCAGGGCACCTCTTCATTTGTTTAAAAACAGAATTCTTGTTAAAACGCAGCACACTTTTTACTACGGGAAAGAACATAAAAATAACTGTCTTAGCAGGAGGCCCTGTAGTCTTTAGGGATTGAAAAGCAAAGAAAAGAACAACTCAGAAACCTTAGAGTCAGTATTGTGGCCTCTTGGAAAGAGGTTTAAAAGATCAAGAGCAAACAGATTAGCAGCCCTTTAGGCAAGGCTGGAACCTTGTTCTTATCTATCAAAAGGCAAGAACAAAAACCAGTAGGAAAGGCCAAAGAGTGAGTTCTGTTTAATTTATATTTCCCCATTACTAAAAATTAGAAAGGTACAATGTTCCTTAAGGGACAGGATAAAATTCTAATTATTCAAATTTAAAAATTTAAATATATTGGACCTGAGCCTAGAATCCAGAATTGTATTTCAAGATTTTCCAGTGAAAAATAGGTGAAATTATTGACCTCTATATTCATCCCAATATGAGGGGAACACAGACCAACTACAGCAGCACTGAAAATAAATGGCTCTTTTAATTTTTAATGCAATTGTGTGGGAAGGGGGATGATGAGCACCGAGATGCACACACTTCTTGGCTTTCTTACATCTGATCTACTCATAGGTTGTAGCAAATTCTCTGGAGATCAGCAACAGCTGATACCTAAAGACTTGGACCTAGTGGTTTTCACATGATTACCAGCTCAGTGATGCTCAAACACAACCTCTGTGCAAAGCATTTCTTTGCATGTAAAGGATAAAGAACGTTTGCTTGCACTGTATAGAGGAGACTGACACAAGATTGTTACTGGTTTACTTTTCCCCTGAGATTATGAAATTATGTGATCATGAATGCTGAGCAAGAAGGTACTAACACACATGTGACACAAACAGAAAACCTTAGGGAAATTGCATAAGCCCAGTGAAGGAGGAAATTCACCCTGACACAAATTGGTTAAGAGTAAAGAGACAAACTATGCTGGGGGGGCTACGCACACGATTTATTCTTTAATACCTTCTGCTGTAGTATTTTTGGGGCACATCAAAGAACAATACAGGATGATGTTGACAATCCCTCTCACATATAAAGATTTCATTATAGAGTGTTAAAGGCATTTTTCTGTATAAGAAACAGGAATTCACAGGGATTGACTTTTTATCTCTCCTGGGGAAACATCTCTTCCTCATGCTGTATTGGGTTTGTGTGGCCAGGTTTTGGTAGTGGGGGGGCTACAGGGGTGGCTTCTTTGAGAAGCTGTCATAAGCTTTCCCCGTGTCCAGTGGAGCCAATGCCAGCAGCTGCAGGATGGATCCACAGCAGCCAAGGCTGAGCCCATCAACAACAGTGGTAGGGCCTCTGGGATAACAGATTTAAGGAGGAGTGGGGAAAAATCTGCACAAATGCAGCCAGAGAGAAGATTAAGAAGATGTGAGAGAAACAGCTCTAAAGACACCAAGGTCAGAAGGAGAGGAAGGAGTTGCTCCAGATGGGGGAACAGAAATTCCCCTGCAGCGATCCCATGGAAAACCCCCACTGGATCAAGGAAAGAGTGTCAGGAGGGGAGGGGGAAGGTGGTTTTAGGATTTRGTTTTATTTCTGATTATCCTCCTCTGATTTTATTTGTAATAAATTAAACTAATTTCCCCAAGTCAGGTCTGTTTTGCCCATGACAGTAATTGGTGAGTGATCTATCCCCTTCCTGATCTCAAGCCTTTTAATGTATTTTTTCTCCCCTGTTCAGTTGAAAAGGGCAGTGATGGAGTGGCTTTCGTGGGCACCTGGTGTCTAGCCACAGTCAACCCACTACAGTGACACTCAATACTATTCCCAGAATTTGTTCTGAAGGCTGCAGATGTGAAATGTGATGAAAATCTCATAAATGGGAAAAGAAGAAAAAAAATAAAAAAGGTCAGCACACCACTTTTCTGTGTCAGACCTGCAACTGCTTTACATTCTAATTAGTTTTAAAATGTTTCTTGTAAACATTTTTCTCTTTCCTCCTGCAAAGTTTTCAAAACTAATTTCTACAGAGATGCCTTGACTCAATGTCTTCTCTTATAGAGTCACAGTGAAACCAGTTTTATTTTTCATCAGTGAGATGTGCAGAGTTCCTTTCCCTACTGTAGTGACAGTCACTGGATAGCCTGAGTTGGCTGAGGTGCACCCTCATAATTTCCATTTCAGTTCAGTGCAATATTCTTGCTTGTTTCCCAAGCTAAACTGCTGCACTCTGCCCTGTCTTCATTATGCAGTAGGCAAAGTCTGCCTCAGGAATGACTGCACCTTGGAAACCCAGAACTACTTCTGCACTTAGCAYACAACACAGACTTCAGAGCCTTCAGAAAGGATGGCACTGCATTTCCGGGCCTCATGCAAAATCAAGCACTCTCAGTTATTTTTAATAGACATGTATGGAATTGCAAAATGAGAATATGTAATAAAACCAAGGGGCGAAATTATCCTCTCAGTCCTTACACAAGCAAAATGAATTAGAGCTGTCCTTGGTTTGGCGAAGTAAATTTACTTAGAATTTGACCCAAAATTCATATGGAAGACAACCAGTACGCGAGACCTAGCCAGGAAAAGCTGCCAACAGTGCATCAAGAGTTTTAAACAGAGGCCATTACCTACTGCTGCTTTCTTTTTCAACCCAGAAAAAGAAACTGCTTACCAGATGCTGAAACCTTCAGCAGAAGAGAATCTATCATTCTCTTCTCATTACTGCCTTGCACATGAAAAGTACCTTCCTTTGACTTCAGTGCAGTCAGATGACTACAGACTAGAAAGAGGAGAAACGGTCCCTATGTTTTATTAAACACTTTAAAAATTGATACAAAGAGTGCTCCAGTAACAAGAACTGACAGCTTTGATTAACATAGCTACATTTCCTTCCTATGCCTGCATCACAGCCATTGTAATTTAAAATATAAATAAAACCTTCTTCATAAAGTTTGTGAAACTTCTAGAAAACACCTATCTGTAAATTCAAAGCAAACAGGAAATAAACCTAAAACCTTACTCCCCACAAGTCATGCTACATAAAGTGGAAGTGTCTATATCTAGGAAGAAGCCCCTGCCTGTATTGTGTGATTAAATATCATTATAGTGCCTAGAGCCACTACATGACATCCAGACAGAAAAAGCAGTGTGGTCTCTGCCTCAGACCATCCCCAGTGTGAATAAATCCAACAGATGGACCAGGGGATACACAGAGATAAGTGGAAGGAAACACAAAACATTAGTCAACACCACAGTTTGTTTTCCTTAAGGGGCTACAGGCAGAAGGAGCAGCCCCAACAGTCCCAGTTGACACGAAACAAGGTTTCTCATGTGGTAACAGTATCATCTTGCCCTAACATCATTCAGCCCTGTTTTAGTCACATTTTAGTTGTTATTTTTCTTATTTTGTTATTAAAGTAGGCAAGAGCAAACAGCTTCRAAATCGTATTACCTTGTCTCAGTCAACTGTTTGCCAATGTGACAATATAGTATAGCAGTGTATATTAAAGTCCAAAAGTTGGATTTCAAAGCAAAACCTACTGAGGAGAATTATTTATAACCTCTAAATCAAGCTGCAACAAAAGGAGTGGTAAGGGTTTCTGGTTRACTGTCAGGCAAGTGGGGCACAAAAGGAGACATCATCACTTAAATTCTTTATGTTTTTACTTTTAAAACATCTGTGTTTGACGCAAATAAAATTACTACTTTCATGTATATACAAATATTGGCTGTGACAGCACCACTTGTTGAGTCCAAGTGCCAGGGCATGTGCACATGTGCGTGTCCCCAGCACTGGAAATATTCTGCTTTTAAGGAAAGCCATTTCCTCTCTTACTTAATGACAACTATTAGTAGTCAAATTCATTTTAGCAGGATTACTTCCAGGCCTACCAACATACAGACTGTGTGCACCTTTGTCTACTGTCTACAGCATCTTGGCAGTACCAGAGCACAACCAAGATTTGATTTTCCTGGGCTCTTCTGGAAGCCATTTGGAAAAGAATTATTAGCAATGAAAAATACCACAGGAAAGACCACAAAACCTTACGCAAAAACTGAAAAGGCTAAAGGAGACCCTAAAAACTGCTTTTTTTTTTTTAGATTTTGTGCTCAAACTGACTTGGAGTTACRATGTTCTTTTAATTTATGCTTCTGCCTTTGATGTAGCTGCTAACTGAATGTGTCACTGACCTTGGCTCCATGACAGAGGCAATCATTTCCCAAGGATGAATTGCTCTTGAACAGTTCTTTATTATCAAGYAGGCCTGTGATTTCTTTCAAACACTGGCCATGCCTCAATTCTTCTGGTTTGTTTATTTTGATAAAGCAATGTATCTCATTACTAAAGAACATGCTAAAAATCTATTTTATTTCCAGCTTTTTGTATTCCAGAGTGCAGATTGTCTTCCCATGTTTTCTTGAAGGACACCTGTATGAACATTAGCAAGAATTATTGGATACTGAACACTTCAGAAAAGTGCATTCAACTCATAGAAGCTGTAGGAGGTATAATCATAGAAATTTTTTTTAATTTTTTTTTTTTCTAAGTCTGGCCCAAAAATCAAAGTATCAAGCAATTGAACCCCAGCTTATTCCATGCCTAGAAAAATATGGTAGACCTTATCAATCCTGTGATCTTTCATAATGAGGCAAAACTTATTTTTGGTACCAATTAGCCTCTGGATGCCTCAAAATGGGAAGAATCTCCCTGTGGAAACTGTGTCCTTGGCTCACAAAGGAAGAGAGGACTTCCCAGTATTACCATTTCACATTTGTCACTTTATGATCCTCTTGGGACCACTGATCTTTGAATTAAAAAAAAAAAAMCAATAAAAACAGACTAAAGACCCAACTTCTTCTCATCTCTCCCTCTTAGAACCGAATCTGCTTCTACCCATCTCTATGATTTTACTCTTTTTCTTGCCTTTTATTTAGCAATATCAAGGAAGCAGATGTAATACCTTACATTAGCCTTCTAAATTTTAGTATGCAGGTTGCTCAATATTATATGCAAATACTTCATAATATATTGATATACTCCCCTTAAAGTTCACCAGTCTCAAAGGGGCTGAGACAAAAGGTTCTTAGGAAATAATAACTGATGCCAAGTATTTCCAGTCCTTAGTATTCAAACTCGAACACTATAAAGGAGAAAGATTTTTTCTGATGATCATTTTACTTAATGATCTTTACCCAAAGAGCTCTCCATGGACTCATCACCTATTTCAAAGCAGAGCTCCATGCATTCAAACCACTCCTCTCTGTAGGATGCACTCCCCATTCCCAGGCTCTTAATCCTGGATCCACACATTTCAGCAGTCCAGCCTCAGCAGACTGCCTCACTACATCTTTGTTCTACCACCTAGACCAAGCTCCTGCAATTCCGCACAAAATTCTGATTCTTCCAGTTTGTTCCCTTTGCTGTGCRTTTTCATGTATCAGTAATTAGAAAAAGCCCATCAAATCTGAATTCTTTAGTCATTGTCAGCTGCTTTAAAGTGTGTACCTGCTCAGACACTCAAATCAAACTTAACGGAGTTGAAAAAGTTACTGCTTTTCAAACTGAAAGATTCTTATTCTGTAACCTTGTGGGGTCATGTTCAATTGAGGACTATTGTAGATCACTACCCAAAAGTGTGTACTTTATAAGACAACACCCGAGACACAAATTGCTGGATGCTGCCTAGTGCAAGCAGCAATAATCAAGAACACGAATAGTCAATTTATTTTAAAATTGCCATTACTTATAGAGTAAACACAGCTCGCTCTTGTATATAAACATTTGCAAGTGAAACTGCTTATACTGGACAGTAAATTTAGCAAGCTCTCCAATATAATTTGCTTGTCTTTTAATGAAATTTAACTGCTGGGAATAAGGAGCTACAAGTTGACTCCAGGTTGCCACAAAGCACAAGCCCTCACTCTTCTGACTGTGGACTGAAGTTCAAAATCAGCTGCTCAGAGATGATTTATAATATCCACTGACGGAGCCAAATGAGGTTCCAAGGAAAGGGATGGGAGTGACTCCTTAGCAACGATTCATTCTCAGACTTGAGATGCTTTGCAGGAATCAGAATTTACTTACATGACAAAGAATTTCTGTTATAAACTCCCGACCCAGGAAGCTCTCTATCTTGATTATAAGCTTAATTACTATTTGGGAAGAAAAATAAAAATCCCACCACCTTGTCTTTAGAAACAGGTGAAAGGAAGACAAGAGATACACACTGTTGGTTCAAAACTCTATCAATATTCAGTACCCAATAAAAGTACAGCAGGAAGTCCTTGCCAYACTTTCAAAATATTCTGATAAAATTTCATTTTTTTTAACAAATAAGATCATTCATGTTGAGGATCCTATTAACAGTATTTTGTAACCTGGGCTAAAAATGGTGCTAAATAGAGTGGATTTCTTCAACTTCCCTCATTTTTCTGAGAAAATTATTTAAGAATACAGTCATTACTTAAAGTACATTGTGAACTGAATTTTGTAAAATTTCTCTTTAGCAGACAGAAGAGACTCAGCACTTCAGAAAACACTTTTGCTTTTAACATAGAGTTTGGATTCTGCTCAGCCTCCAACAGAATTGGATCACCTACTGCATCATTCAATTCCTTGTTTTCAGAAATATAATAGTGCTATGAACGGGAGTAGGCTTCAGCAACACAAAAAACTTGGCCACTGCACACACACTGAAATGCAAAAGCTGCATTTATGCAAAGATAAATTATCAAMTCAGCATAAGGAGCAAGGACACAAACATCAACAATATCAGCAAATGGGAATATTAGAACAAGAATATTAACCTCTCCATATTTCACAAATTCTTCATACTTCTGAGATTAAAAAAAAAAAAATCACAATAGAATACTCTAAGGCAGTTTCAGAGAACTTTATGGATGCCACATYTCAACCTGCAGGGTAAAACACTTTGGAAAATAAAGAGCAAGTGAAAAGATTAAAAAGAATTCCAGAACATTTACTTTCAGTGGTTACTTTTATCCGCATTATAATGTCAAATCCATTCTCTGGAATGGAAGTTAAATCTCACATATCTACTGAGCAGCCCAAGAAGAAATATCAGACTATTTCAATATTGGAATACTCGAGTTAATAAATGTTTAATATTGATAATTTCTGGTATGTCCATTTCAAACTTCTAATTGAAAGACTCATTTTTGAAGGATGGCCTTATGCAGGACAGCTTTGATGAAATTCAAAAAACTCTTACTTTCCAAGTGGTCATCTCGATTTCCAGGACAAATCCTCAAAAATAAATTCGGCAAAATTTCCTTTGATGTCTGCTGAAGAAAAAGCAAGTTTTGTGTGAGTAATTAGCACAGGACCAACAACGGAGGCCCTGAAAGGGGTAGGTCTTCAGAAAAAGCCATTCCTAAGCTCTCCAGAGGGCAGAACTGCCAGACTAGATGTCTTTCAACACTAAGCTTCATATTCCCTAGGAAACCAAGTGCAAAACAACCTTACAATGTTAATGAAATGCTGAGATAGACTAACAAGTAGTGAGATGCAGCTAATATTAATATTTCTCCTATGTAAACTGTGGTCCCATTGTTCTAATAAAGCACTTCCCAATTCCTTTTCTTAAATAYAAACACTAATGTCTTTTTTGCAAAGTGAAAAATCAATATTGTACAAGCACCCTGGGCCTAAGCAGTTAATACTTACCTGCAGCTAAAAACAGAGAGACCTCCTGTCTCATCCCAAACCCTCTTCACACGGTGGGGCTGTGTAGATATTTTATCATTCATTCATGGAAGCCACCAGGAAGTGCAGGTGAAAATTTTGCCCTCCACTACAATCTGTTTGGAAATTAGGAAAATGAGGCAACAGAGGGAAATCTCCTCCTCTGGAAACAAAAACACCACCAACAAAACAATAAAATAAAAGCAAAGTCTAGCTTGCTCTGGGAAAGATCTGACTTACCAATTTAACCACAGAACTTGTGCGTGTGGAAGAAAGAGTTTACACCGAGAATGGGAACAGGCAGCAAGTGACTGACATGGCACGAGAGAGAACCAGCTCTGTGGAGGCTGAAGCACGTTGTGCTTTTGCACGTAAACAGTTTAGCTTGGGAAACCAGACAACTTGAAGTTCCCAAAGAGAAGCAGTGGTCTCAGAAGAAGTGAGCCAGGAAAAAAGAAACGCAAGATCCTGACTGGAGAAATTATTCTGGAGGCGAGAGCAGAGCCTGCAGATCAGACAGAGGCATGGATGTGAATGCCAGGGAGTGCCCAGGGACTTTGACCAGGAATGCCCAAGACCACCAACTGCAGGCAGTGTTCAACACAAGCTGACTCAGCTTCTGTCCAACCTTCCCAGAGCAGCAGCGATGCCCCAGCTGGGAAGGGAAGCCAAGAACAGTGAACACAACGCAGGAAACAAGTCTGATAAGCAAGAAGAGTAAATCTGTACTTTTGTTTTAGATTAAATTCATAAACTAACTACAGACCATTTTCCTTGGTTAATGCATGTACCCTGTGAGTCTACAGTCACAGCAGATAAAAAGAAATTGCAGTTCTGCTTCCAGAGAAGCAGACATGAAGCCTAATAAGTCTAACTGTGACACTGAATTGAATAAACTTGCTGTTGACCAGTCAGAACCCTTTCCCTGATTCCCCTTAATGTCTCGCTTTTCAAATCTTAGCAAAAAGATTTGCGGGTTCATGTGGCTTAACAGAAAGTGTACATGTTTCAACAGCAACAATCTTCATTCTGCTTATTAGAGTAGAAAAAGCAGGGTGGAAAAACAAAGCAATTTCAGTCAAGTGAACTAAATTCTGAGTCAAGTGAAGTACAACTTCAGCAGAATTACATATTAGAGTCTGTAAGAACCAAGAGAAAAGCAGGGGCAGAGGTTTCAGCATCTTATTCACCTCCCCCTCAAACATATACTTTTCATATGAAGAAACTGAAATCCCTAGGTTACTGCAACTCTTCTCTAAGATGAAAAACAAGGAGAAAAAATTATTAGTAAGTGATCAAGGAGCAAGAATACAGACAAAGAATTAAAATATCTGACATCATGCCTCGCTAACTCCGTCGAGAGAGTGCCAGTGTCAGAAGTAAGCTGACGAGTGATGCTGGGGAAAGGACCATTAAGACCATGGGCTCGTACCAGTGCTGCTGCATATTCTTCTCGATGGAAGATGTGAGGCATTATGGACACGGGCAGGACACATATTATTACTCTAAGCAAAACATTAATGGAGCACCTAGCTAATAGCCTGCAGCAGTTTAAAGCATAACACTTCAGATAACTGTTTGATTATTTTTGAAATCCCCAACCAAAAACATTGCTTGGTAGAAAAYAAAGGAGAGGGAAAGCCTTAGATCAGAAAAGAAGCGACGGCATTTTCAAACAGTTGAAACACAGGAAACAGTACCCAAGGCAAGTTGGACTTGTCCCTTGAGTTGAAGCTGATGCACACTGAATCATTSTCTTCTCAGTTCCACTAACAGGTTATGTTGTTTTTTCTATACCCTTTTTTTCTAGCTATCAAAAGAGACCTGCACGGAGCAATACCTCAAGCAATCCTGGTTAATACTGAAATTCCTGTACCCCTAGGAGCGGCCATAGCACAGAAACAAACACCACCTACTAAAGGCCAGGATGGGCGGAGACTGAAATTTTAATGGGGTACAACTGTTCAGTCCAGAGACAATAAGAGAGGGAGAAAAGCAGGTAGCCCAGACATGCACCATTGAAGTTCAGRCATGTTGCATTCAGTTATTAGTAAAGAGACAGATGTGCAAGCAGCTGGATAATTTAGGTGCTCAGCTCCTTCTGAGCAGTTATTTAGGTTAGAAGCTTATTGTCAACACAATGTAGTTTTAAAATAGTAAGATACCCAAGCACTTAGAGCTAAAAGATGAAAAGGAAACTTGCCTCTTGTTCTTTCAGCCTTACTGGAGTTTACTGAAGATGATGATCAACAAGGAATGCMAGCAAGTTTAATAAAAACAGGACAACAATAGGAATTTTGAGATTACAGTGAAAGGAATGTCTGCTCATAGGCAGACAAAAACACATTCAAACACTTATTTTCAAGKGCCAGTTGACACAACTGAACTTCAGCCTTAAAACCTTAATATTTTTTTCCCATAGCTAGCAATAAATATTACCTTGTCCACAAAGGAGATGTAATCAGTGCTACTTTCCCCTAACAAGATAACATCTGGCAATAACAATTATATTGATTATCTGATTCCAGATACCTTTGCAGAACAAAGCCTTGGCCATGAATGYGTAATTCTCACCCCTCTATCATGGTTTATTATGCACTAAGACATTGATTGAAACTGGGGGAGGGAGCTTTCTGGGGCCAGTCTTTCAGATGTATGTCACCACCTCCTAGCTTCTTTCCCTAAAAACCGAACAGTGATGTTTGCTGACTGACTGGGTTTTCAGGGCTCACCTACATTTTGCTCCTCCTGCAAAAGCAGGCATAAAACCCAGCCTACACGAGGGAACTGCTGAACTGCTGCCGTCAGAAACACCATGACTTTATGATGGCAAAATTCTTTKTAAAAGAGACACAGGAGAAATGAACTTTGATCAATCACCATTTTCAGATCTAATCTGGTTTATAGCTAGAAAGCAGATGAAATAACACTTGCGGTGCATGAGAAAAAGCAACCTCCAGGCAGGTGTCTTCCACCTTTTTCTATTTGCCCATTACCAAAACCACTCCAGATCCCAGAATACCTTCACCATAAGCTGAGTGCAAGAACCTAAAGGGAGATGTCTGGGCCAAAATTTAGACAGCTTGGCACTACCCCCGTGGCATGTCCCACTATGAGAAATTCTCCAGAAAATAATCATAACCAATGTCAACAAATACATCCAGCAGCAACATAGGGTAATATGCGAACGATGTTTGTAATTAACCGCTTGTTTGGAAAATACTAATATAATTTCATTTTGTAGACTCATTAATAGCAAATTAAACCAATTATTTTTATTGCTGTACCATAGTTTGTGCTGTGTGCATTATGCAACTAAATAGCATTGATAAAAGTACTACACTGCTATGCAGAATGTAATTAGTATTCCACTTTGCATACACAACTGCTGCTGTACTATAATAAAGAATTAACTGATAGACAAGATTCAGGATACAACCATTTGCCCTCTTTCCAATCATTATATTTCATAATGAAATGGCATTGCTCAATTTCGCTTCTAAATATCCTAACAGAGAATAATGAACTTGAGATATTCTGGAAAGCAGGCTAGGGAATGCTGTGTCGATAACGGCATTGTGTTCCCATGACAAGAATGAACTGGGAAGTCTAGGACATAAAAAAAGTACATTTTATGATAAGGAAAACATCATGCTTATGCTATATTGAGTTTGTTCATTCTCCTCTCTGTGCATGTGTCTTATTTCCAATGCATCATAGTTGAATATTTGTGCTTTACTTCATCATTCCACAAAGACATAAAGTGGGGAAAAACAAGACCAAACTGTACTGCAAAATGGCTCATTCCTGAATTCCTGCTTTCTGTTCTTTCATTTGAGTCTAATAAAGTTTGCCTGTGGGCACTAAACACAAGTACAAATACATGAAACACTCAGGCTTGGTAGCTCACCACAATTTCATTTTCACAAGAAAAAAGAACAGTACAAACTAGGAGGGAGGACTGTGGAAATACCCATGGGTATATATAATCTCAAACCTGCTATTTGAGAATGACTTGTTTGAAAAACAAGTTACAATACTGAGGCTGGCAGCATTAGGCACAAAAGAGAAATGGTTACTCAAACTATACCCTATACAAAATGTCACCACACGAGTTTTGCCGTCTTAAAAAATAGTTGGGTTTTTTTTTCTTGAATCACTACTACATCAATACACCTACTTGGATTTCATTTCTAGCACTTGGAAATACCAAAGTCCTGTGTCGAACTCCCTTCCTGCTGCAACCAAGGGTGTCATTTTGTAGTGGCTGTGACCCTTTTTTCTGCTTTCTGTTAATGTTTGGAATAATATTTAACAGAGTGTTCTATTTCTTGAGATGTATTCATTTTACCAAGAGACACAGTTTCAACTTTTTTATGTATTCCCTCTGCTCTAGAAGTACAATATCTGAACAATGTGTATAGGGGAAAAGAGGAGTTGCTGGAAAAAGATATGGAATGGCTCAAAGACCAAAAGTGCACACAGAATTTTGCTACATTACCTCAAACCACAGTCATCAACTATCATAGTATGATCTATATCGGGATCTAGAAAAGCACCAAACAAACATGTCAATGTTTTCTTCATGATATCCAACCATGCTGTTACATTGGAACTAACAGTTGCTGAGGATAAGTGCCATCTATCCATGCCCTTCACAGGTACAGCATTTCTCTAAACTATAAACATGCACATGAAAAGAAAGGACACTCCCATTTCCAGAATATACCACTTGACATGAAAAGCAAAAGCTTCTGTCACTGCTTGGAACTATGGACCAGCTACCTTCAGTTACAGTTCAAACTCTTTATTTTGTCATTAAATACACTAAAACTCTGCATGATTAATGAATCCAAGTTTTTCCAACTTGACTAGCTGCATATAAAGATTAGCTTCTCAAAATTTTAACCTATCACTAAAAATTAAAGAGCATTAAAAAAAAACCAGGGAAGTCACTAATTCACTGTGATATGGTGAGAGATCACCCTCTGCTCTTGTGGCAGCAGCACTTTTCAAATACGGTTCTCATTAAAACTCCCAAAGTACCATCATTCCCCAAGTCTTACCTGCAGGGGACAGACTTGAGAATGTTCCCTCCCAAAGGATCCAAGTTGATTTTAGAACTGAGGTTCACCAGTAACACACTGAGAAAATCAATCCTGCCACACTACAAGTTTTTCTCATCCTGAAAACACTTTACAATATTAAGCTGGCATCATTATCCCTTTTTTATTGAACAAGGCACAAAAGGATAAGTAACATGGCAAATGTCTTAACAGTGAAAAAGCTGGAGACAGAATTTAGATATGACACCCTGTTCCTTATCCTCCTTGCAAGGCTACACAGCTTCACGTTTATCCTATAATTTACATGAAAATACAAAGCCTACTAGCATTAGAGTATCTTTGTGCCAAAGAAAAGTTAAAATGTATTAAAAATACCGTGACAGCAGCCTGCAAAACCTTCACTGAACAGCTTCTAGTACACACCAGTGGGAACATGTCAAGCTGACCTGTAAAATAAATTCCTTGCTCTTTTCAGATGAACTTATCTAGAACCAGAACTAGTGTTAATAGTTTTAAAATACATTTAATATGTATTATATGTTATATGTTATTTGCTTTAAAATATATTTTAAAACAATTGCAATGTCCTATTTTAGACTTCATTTGACTATAAATACAAGCAGGATATAAACCTCAGATATTGATTAGCTCCCAACACAGGAGTTTGTAGCATCCAAAATTGTTTCTAAAATATTTTGGAAGGAAAACTTATGTATCTTCCAAGGAATTGGAATAGCCACTCTTTTCCTAGCACTTTCATTTTGCACTGTCAGATTAATCCCTAGAGTAATTTCACTCATTAGAATGGGTTTGGCTGATTATGTTCGACCTAAGATCTACTGCTACCACATGAGTGCTTGTTGATTTGTTAATTAAAAGTGCAAGTCCATCAAGCTAGTCACAAAATGAAAAACCTCTTCAGAAATGGTAGTCTCTATAGCTGCTAATTTTTGCATGCCTGAAGCCAGTTTAGTACACACGAGAGCAAACTATAAAGGACATTTTTTGTTCTTTGTGCAAGAGCAATGAGGAATGAGTAATAAAAGGTATCAATTATTCACATTGCTTCCCAGCAGTTTAGAATTTCAAGAGGAAAAAAAAAGCTACACTGCTTTTGAGCAAAGAGCAACAATTATTTGGTGAAACGCAGATATCTCTGTATGGAGAATTTGGCTAAATACATTTGGAACAATGAAAAATAAACCCATCTTGGGTTTTTTTCCTCAATTTCTTAATAATATGGATTCTTTGCCAAAGTATAATTTCCAGAATTGAAAACTAAGATCAGAGAAGTCACTGAATAGCTAATACTTGGCATTACCAAGCCAAAAAATATTGCCTTGCAAGAGCTTATGCTTCTGGGAATGTTGAGAAACCACATTTGGCCCTTTGCCTCCTTGCCTTGAATCAGCTGTACTTATGCACCAGCAGCTGAGCATTTGAAGGAGAGTGGCTTCCACAGATGTGGGGCTTGCCTCCAGCTTGGCAATGTTGGAAACATGGCATATATTGTATATATTGGACAAAGTCAGCTCCATGTGGGTTTTGGGTTTTTTGTTAGTTTGGGGTTTTTTGGGGAGCGCTTTTTTGGAGGGGAGGGAGTGTTGTTGGTTTTTTTGGTTGGGGTTTGGTTTTACTTTGTTTCTTTTAAGGCAAAAGGCAAGAAACAGTAACGAAAGGAACCTGAAAATTTGAAGTGTCAAAAATGCCTCAAAATGTTTCTTTATACTCAGAGTGTACCAATAGATTAAACCTTTGCACCGGAATTAAGATTACACATTTTAGAATTAGGTTTAGCATTAAAAGAGTTAATGAAATAAACCAAACAATAAAAACAGTGGTTTGTATTCAAGCAGCTGCCATACTCGGTCAGGCATCACACGGTTTGCAAAAGCTGAGAAGCAAAGGCATATCAGCTCCCTAAGCTTTCAAAAAGTAACCACTCTACCCATCAGGCATTTGATGAATTTGTCCATTATAGCTCTTCTTAACAGAAGAGACTCAACAAAAAACTGACTTCTGTTTTCTTCTTTCCCCAAAGTCCTTAATTATTACATTACCGTGCTCTAGAATATTGCTATAACCATGCATTTTCTAAATAATAAAATACGAAGAAAAGAAAGGGCCAGCTTTCTTTTATGGTATTTTCTTAATGAATTCAAGAGGGAAAAAAGGATATCAAGAGTTTATGAAGTGTATAAACATAAAACCAAGGAATTATAGATAAAGTTCCAAACCATTAATCCATTATATACTGTGAATTGGACAACCCCAGTGAGATATCATTTCCAGAAATGAATCGAGCAAAGCCATCAGCAAATAGTTAACACTCTGAACCTCTGAAACACTCCTTGATTCAATTCAAGCTGCAAACCTCTATGTTTAGAAGCTAATTTACACTGGAATCTGGAATTTAATCATCTCTTCTCATGCATTTGAAAAAGGATGACTTCACTTCACATAGTCTAAATTAACTTTGAAATTTTGCTACACCTAGTAATATAATATCTAGTCAGCTACGCTGATCTTACCTTGAAATAAATTAATTGCTTGATTCCTCCTCTTAATATTATCCTGATGTTGATAAAATTTCCCTAGGCAGCATTGGAAGCTGCTCTGGTCTTTGTTCAAATTGGGTAGAATATGTATATATGTGTACATATATATATATATACACACATATATACATAATAAAATCACTTAAAAATCATTGGGGATGGGGAAATAAACAGTTTTTAGGGAGCAGGAAAAACAAGATGGGGGGAAATAATTTTCTGTTTGAACCAAAGTTCACTGATTTCAAAACAAATAAATCAAAGACCACTGAAATGAACTTTTTTAAAAGACTGTATTTGCGAAGTGAGGGCAATGTTGAATTTTCTTGTTGTTGTTGTTTTTATTTTGAAGTCAATAAAACTTCTACCTGTGCCATTATTTACATCACACTTACTGCAAGAAGAATACCAAAGTGATTAGCTATTTATTTCCAGAAGTGCTCTGAAGAATCCTCTGGAAGGGAAAATTCTGAGAAGTCTAGATGTTCAGGCAGTAAATAAAGTGGGAAGTTTATGATTTTCTCTTCCTCAAGAAACAAATTCTGCAATCAGTAACAAGGAAGAAAAAACCCATAATCAATATGAAGAGAGCCTTCCTATGCTTCAGACTGTATGAAGGCAGATGTGTTTTTTGATAAGAGTCCTCTAGCTCAGGAAGAAAAATGTCAAGTATTCCCATGATCTACTGGGTTTATTCTTGTTCAGCATTTGAGAACAGCAAGTTCTCTGATCCTTCTAAACCAGTCCTGACCTTCACAGAACCACAATGCAGTCAGTGCCTCGCTTACGAAAGTAAATCAGTGATATTAGAATGTTATTATTAGTTAACATAATAAAGTATTTAAGCTGGTTTATTATCACCATGCTGGGCTCTACCAATTCACAGGAGTTCATACCAATGGTCTTTCCACAGAACAGGATCTGAGAACAGCCATTTATATGGAGACTAAGAAATTTTCCAAAGGGAAGTTCTACAGAAGGATATTTCAGGAAAAGGGCATGTTTCTTATTGACAGTCTATACTATTTCTTATTCTTCATAACACATTATTTACAACAGAATACAAAATGTCAGCTGTATCAAGTCCTTTGTGAAGTATTTACACACCCGATAAGCAAAACAGTAACGATATCTGTAGATAAATAAAAATACCAAACATTGTAATCTTCCCCTTTTTTTTGGCCCTGAACATACGCAAAGGTGTCAACTTCTCTGCTCGGGGAAGCATCAGTGGCTCTGCAGCCAGTCCCAGTACACACCCACCCCGAGTTCAGCACAAACAGCCAGGGACAATCCATGACAGGAACAATGCTCTGAGGTGATGACCAAACCTGCTGAAACTTTGTTCCTTGCTCCAAACACCACATTTATCAGCATCATTCAGCTCACATGGACATTGCAGTGCATTCCCCTCTGAGCCACCAGCAGCCAACCAGGCAGACTGAAAAGTCCCTCAGGAGAAGCTGCAGCAGCAGCAGGCAGGAGGAAAGTGCCCCACTTAGTGCCAGCCAACCATGAAGGCACATGAGATCAACTACACCTTCCATTACAACAGCAAAGCTGTGTTTAATTAGCTTTAACATTACTAAAAACATCACAATCTATAACTTTCATGCCATTGGCAAATTGACCTCTGTGGCTTTGTTGTTACTATTAATAATAAAGTAATGATAGTAAATTATAGGTGTTCATGCATAAAACTCATTTTTCTGATTAAGTAATTCTAACTTAATTTGAAAATAAATGTATTTCTGCCTTCAGGAAAAGAAAACTGAGAATTAATTCAAATAAGCAGATATCTGCTTTACTATTTAAGGGGTAAAAAAAGCTTCTAAGTTAATTTTTCAGGAAAAATTGTGTAACCAGAAAATAACGTTTCTTTTTTTCATCATATCAAGAGGAAGGAAAAATATTAAATTACTGGAGAAATTAATCATTTACTATCAAAACAAATAATATTGAAAGATGTAAATAACAACAAAAAAATTAACAAGAGCAAAACACAAAAATCGGAACAAAAATCCACTCCCAGACCTTGAGAGCCAGATTTCTGTTCACCCTAAAAGAAAAAGGGGCTGGAACACAGGCGTTTGTCTCAATCCCAAGCAGTTTTTTTCACTTTGTGATAGCAACAGTTAAATTGCCTTTAATCCAAATCCAAGACTAAACTGTTCCTCAACCAGAGCACATCTTYAACAATTGTAACCTGCTCCAGACCTCCTAACTAGATGTAATGCAGAATGGTACAGCCTGGTAACATTAAACACCTCTGGGCTGAGACTGAAATATTATCAAGTTATTTGTATTAGATCAGGTTTCCTTCTCCAGCAAAACCAGCACGCCATACAAGTATGACAAAGAGATGCTACAGCACAAATTAAAGAGATTAAAATACTCAATGGGAGATACAAAGACGTTTCATTTCCAGAAGAAAAGGTAAATTTAAATATCAGACAAGGATATGCCTCACTGTTAAAGCTTTACACATACTGAGAATTAGCCCAAAACTAGCTACTATATCAAAACTATAAAATAGTCTGCAGATAGGAAGAACAAGTGACCCTTAAACTTTAGTTTAACTGCATATTACAACAGACAAATTGGACAAGCAAAACAATTTGCTTTTCAGAATTCGCACAAGGAAATGCTATTTGCAGAAGGCTAAAAATGTTCTCCCAATACTGCATGGTATTTGGATTATCTATTATATCAAGAGGCAAAAAAATTAAATATCTTGAAAACCAGATCCACTTGACATGGAAAGAAAGTTTCTGAGGAACCATAAAAGAGGCTCCAAATTGAACTTCATCCAAAAAAACAATGCAATTGCTCTAGTATCAAAATTCAAATGGGAAAAGAAATGCAAGATATAAAGGTTCTCAGACTATTTCTTGTAAATTAGAAATATAACCTTTCATGGGTTCTTTGCTGAATATTTGTGTGCAGCAAGGACCAGAAACACCAGAATGTCAATCAGTACTTAGCAAAGGGTCTGTAAAGGATTGCAGGAAGTTCTGCCCGTGATCTGTGGTTCCTCTTGAACAGAAAGATAAACGTGTTAAAGAAATTAAGAACTGGATTAAGCAAAGTCAGTATTGAAAACTCTGGAAGCTGTTAAACTCTAGAGTGAAAAAAAAATCCTTGCAGGGATATTTTCAACTTCAATACTCTAAAAGGAAACAAAAGTGGGACAGGGGGCAGTCAAAGCATGAACCAGTTCTCTCAACGAAATTTCATAGTCAAAGCTTGTTGTCATGTTTTTAGACTATCTCACCTCAGAAATATTTTTTTTTTTGTATAGGACTCAAGAAGCTGTGGGTCAGCTCCATTCCACATTCCCATTTGCCTGATGTGCAAACAAAACTGACACTGAAGATGTAAATGTCACAGAATCATAGAATGGTTTGGGTTAGAAGGGACTTGAAAGAGCATCAATACCTCAGGAGACTTCTCCTCTGCAAGAGGAGATCTCTTCAGGCAATACTGACAGCGTTCCATTCATTTATTGCTATTGAAACTGGTTTAGAAAATGGTGGAGTTCAGTTCTTAGAATGCATAGTAGCCATTCTGGTAGGCATAGTTTCTTTTCTTCTTTGAAAATTCCAGGCAAAAATCTAAGCTGCTTTCCATGTTAGTCAGAGTATCCTAAAAACACAAATAAAAAGGACAGAAATTCCAGTGCAACAGAAAMGAGGCAAATCTCACTTTGCATGGATTTTCTGATTTATATATCCTGTGCACCACTTCAGAGTATCCTTTGAGCAAGATAAGACTACTTCAAACACACTTGTCCATCTATTCCTCACCCCCATATTGATGTGCTCCTCCTCCCTGTCACAGTTCAGGCTTGGCTATCCAACGGCACTGACAGGGCTGTTCGTCTGCACTTCACCTCCCTGCATTCAGYTAAACCTTATCTTTGATACACTTATTTACTACACCGAGAGTGTAGTAAATACTGCTCCTCCGAGACACAGCAGAAGTCAGAYAGAATATTCCACAGAGGCCTGAGCCCTTCATTTCAGAAGTTCGCAGGGAACACAGAGTACTGCTTCATTTACTAGAGGACCAGAGAGAGCAGCGAACCCATCTCTGAGCAGCTGACATTTATGACGAGACACCAGACCGCTGCATGTCCCGGGGATGTGACAGGCTGCGATTGTCYCTTTCCTCTGAGAGGAAAATGAATTTCCTGCTTTATTAGTATATCACCATTGTAACAACRTGCAGCTCCAGCCATGGAAATCACAGCAGGAAATAATGGTCATCTTCTGTCTTTASAGAAAGGGCCCCCATTCTCCTTGTAACGTGTGTAGCTCTCATAAAACACAAGCCTGCTAACACGGCACATTAAATCCGGTGAACTGGAACACCTGTTACGAAGGCCAGTCCTGTTATCCCTTTGGTGGGCAGTAAGTCAGGCCATCCTGCTTGCACCCACTCACTCAGAGAAAGCTGCCTGTGTGGCACTCAGAGGYTAATGCAGCCCTTCCTCAACTTGTGACATTGGGGGTACCATCGCACATGCCCCTCTGTCCATTATTTATGTTTGCATCCAGTTGAAGCATACTTCAGAACTAATAGAGCCATCAAAGCGTCTCCTCAACATGTGAATTCACAGGTTTTCCAAGGTGTGATCACTGAATCATGTCARAATTTACACATTGAATGCCAGTTGCATCACTTTTTGCTAATCCCTTTGTTCCTTTAGCCCAAGGCCAGTATTTCTTTTGATCAATATAAATCTTTTCTGTCATCTTATTTTTGCTGTCACTCTGTGAAGTATTATGTTGCTGAGTCAAGATCTTCATTTATCCCTGGTACTGCAGTCCTGTTCTTCCTGACAGGTACTGTGCGAATATATCATTATCAATCTCCCTGATCCTCCCAGGTTTGTACATAAATTCACCTCTCAGGAATTGACTTCCATAAAGTCATAAGTCCCACCCCATTAAATGCTACTCGCTGCAACAGAGGCTTTAGTTGAAAGCAGCACTGCTGAGAGACACGTTTGTTGTATTCTGTGGTGAAGAGAGACATTCAGCACCAGGCAAGTGGAGATGCCAGGAGTCCAAAACACGGACWCTGGAAGCTCCAGCTAAGTTGTCCACACCCGCTCAAACTCCTATTTAACTTAATAATTTCTGGAGAATCACTTCCCACTTCATACTGGAACATATCTTTATCCTTTAATAGAAATACTAATTAAACAGTGATAGACAAAAAARGTCCTTAATTTTATACGCTTAGCACATAGTCACCATAAGTCAAGCATTTGTATGCACAACAGTCAGACCTCACAAATCTCTGCATGCATACATCATGAAGCTGAATCCTTACCATTGAAAACAGCTGAAAATTCAAGGATTTTTCCTCYGTACTGCTACCTAGTATCAAAATCCAGCATTTTTCATATCAGTTAACCAGAACCCCAGCCCCAGTCAGGAGGAGGATACTGGACAGAGCTCTCAGAAACACTGTTGTTACTGGAACAGATTCATTGCTGTAATAAACTATAGTAATGCTATGAGAGTATTATCACTCTTCATAGTGCAACACATTTTTTACTAATTCAGAAAAGACTTGCAAGTTGGTGTCTTTCTGTGCTTTCTCTTTTCCATCCTTCTTGCGGACACTCCAGAAGATGATAACATATCAGCCATAGCTATCCAGCCAAAGGAAACAGATAATGAGAATATTTAAATACTAGTACTAATTAAAAGTTCTTTCCCCTTCCTCTTATTCACTTCTTAATACTAATACTCTTGCATTTTGTTCTCTGRGTAATAAGCCCATACACACAAACACAAACATGTATTTGTGTCTATTTAAATCAGTGTAAGATAAATTGAAATTTTTTTTTCCTCTCAGCCACCCAGAAGCTGACAAATTCTGTGACAGGAAACCATGTCCTATTCTTTGTTATATCACACTATGATAACAAGAAAACAAAGTAGCCTCTATAAGAAAACTACCTGCTGGGTTTTGTAATTGAATCCAATATTACTATTTCAAGGTATTCATGAGCATCTTCAAACCCAGAAAAACTTCCAGAATTACCCATCTCACATTAGACATCTCAGTTCTTGGTCTTGGCTCAGCCACAAACACCATCACATTTGTTGGCATGCACAGCTAATTATCGGTAGCCTTTCCTACATCTATTCCTTTAATTTCCTAATTATATCTAATTTTTGAGCAGACAACTGCATTACCASAGCAAACAACAAGGATAATCAATCGCATGCATAAGCAAACCAGACAAGGATACCGATGTATATCCCCGTTCCTCATGTGTGTGATTTTCACAGCTACAGCTATTCAGGCCATCAGTAAAAAGGGAGATCATGAGGATGACCTCCCACCATCAATGGGGACTTGAGGGCCTTGTTTTGGGGAGTTTGGGTTGGGCTGGTTTTGTTTGGGTTGGGCTGGTTTTTTTGTTTGGTTCGGATGGTTTTGTTTGGGTTTTTTTGTTTGGGTTGGTTTGGTTTTTTTAAGAAAGAAACATTTTCACCCCTTATCAGTTCAATTTGCCAAACTTTCCAAGTCTCATCAAAATGCCAATTTCTTTTTGATCCTTACATGTCAAGACAACACTATTTAACGTGGCAATATACTTGATCAATATTTCAGAAGGGAAAAGAAACACTGTAACAAGCAGCTTTGTACAGCTTATTAATGGTAGRAAATCTCAACAATCCAAGTTAGGATATAATTAACAACTTAGGGCTGAAAAACAGGTAAGCACAAGTCTGTCAGGAAATGTTCTTAGAGTAGCCACTGCTTTTCTGGAGTTTTAACCTTCTTCTTAAAACAATTTATCTTACTCTGCAAACAATGGTGTGGAGGTGAATTTGGGGATTTTTTCATATGTCAACAGCAAATTATAAAACTACTTCTGTCATCTTGTTCTCATTCTTCTGAAAAACGTCTTCTTAGTCACAGAGCAGACAGCCCCTCCCCCCACAAAGGCCATTAGTATTTATTCATCCTGATATACTTATTTTGTTTTATGATAATTGTAGACACAGACCAATTTGATTCTTATTATTTCCACCCTTTTTTGTTTCACACACTGCATTTTTCCATGACTGTATGTAACTTGGCAAAGCATTATTCTTTTATTATAACTGTGTTAAAGTATTTTATGTCTTCTCATATGAAGCATGCAACACAAATAATCTTCACTTATTGTATAATAATAATAATAATAATAATATAGAAATGCACTGTCTGGTATACTTCATTGCCTAAATGGATTTTAAAAGGCAGATTTTGGGTTTCCTTAGTCCAAAAAATTCATCATTTCTGAACTAAAGTGCATTCTCAGAACATCAGATCATTTCTTGTTTTGTTGATGACTATGCAAGTAGGCAATGATTGTTAATGTTAGCTCTTTGTACCACTTCTCTTCTGAATCTTGAACTGATTGAAAAAATTAATTTTCTTTTAAAAAAAGAAATCAAAAGCAAACATAGCATTTATTTTCTTCAACGTTATATATTATTAATAAAAAACTGCAGTAATTCAGCAGAATTGTTATGGCGCCTCCCAGTAAAAACCTGTCACAGTGAGAAAATAGTAAATAATAGACTGTCCATCAAGCCAGGTGAGCCTTCACTCTGCAGTGAAATGTTCTCTGCAGCAGGTGTAGATCAAGAGTCACTTTCTGGAGCATGAATGGATGAAAATGCATACTTATAAATCCTAATACTTAATCATTCCAGTTTTGTATACTCTCTTAGGCAAAGGGAAGGGCTTAGAAGTCAGCTTTAGCATATTTCTTCTAGCAGCTCTTGTGGTGAATGAAATTTTGACAAATAATAAATACTGCATGTTTGTTGAAATTTACAATCTTTGGAGATCATCATTAAAAGCTAGATTATTATATTCTTTAAGGGGCATAATCAGGGAAAGCCTTAACTGTGTTTAACATCTAAAATATGCAAGAATACCAACAGAAAACAACCATTGGTTTAAATAGGACCTATTTTAACTATGACTGTAACCAAGATAGTTACAGTGTTAATAATTCAATGTTGCTTGAAAACCACTCTCTTATGATTGATTTATACAGACTGAAGTAGGCACATGTTTTATGCTACAGGTGGATGTGAGGTCGTAAGAAACCACTTTACAGTCTTCCCAGAAGAACAGTGTCAAAAAGGTCACCTGTGGTAAAGGATCTTTTGGATTAGTCTTTCAAATCAATGCATGAATTAAAGGCAATTTACATATAAATGGGCTAATACTCTGGCTTTGAAATTAGATGAATTTTTAAGAGATTTAAGAAACAGCAGAAAAGGTCAGTTAGGCATTAAGTATACATAATGCAATTTTTAAAAGCTCCTTGTCCTGGAACTGCATGTTTCTGGTTTATTAATATTTTGTATTCATAGCCTGTTCTGCTCAGAAAGGTGCTGCCAACTATTTGTGAGCAACTGCAAAAATGATTCATGCCAGAGACAGCAGATTTCAGGTAAGTATGGTTTCAGACTTAGAAAGTGAAATTTTGTTATTATTAATGTATTTTGGAAAAAAATTTGTTTTCATAAGGCAAAACTAAGAAGCTTTAGTCAATGTTAGTGAAGTTTATTATACACTGGAAAATAAACAAAATCTTAGAGATCCTTCCCATATGAAAGTCAGGAGTGAGGTTGAGCCCTGGAAGGGGAGAAGGGGAGTGAGAGGGAGGAAGGTGGTTTTAACATTTGGTTTTATTTCTCATTACTCTATCCTGACTTGATTGGTAACAAACTAAACTGATTTTCCCAAGTCAGGTCTCTTTTGCCTATGATGGTAATTTGTGAGTCATCTCTCGACACACGAGCCTTTCATTATATTTTCTCTCCCCTGTCCAGCTGAGCAGGGGGAATGATGGAGAGGCTCTGGTGTGCACCTGACATCCGGCCAGGGTCAACCTGCCACAATCCTACAGTATTTAATAATACTGGGTCATTAATAATAATACTGACAAAACCAGCGTGTGTCACAGACATTAACAATGCTGTTCTATGAAAAGATACAAAATMATTTATAATAAAGTTCATAATCCTTCCACGCAGTTAATTTTAAATATTACAGAATTCTAAAGAAAATGTGATTATCTAATCAACCTTGAAGACAGTTTCCTTAGAAAGCCTGTTTTCTATCATACTGTGCAGTGCAAAACTGAATTTTGTGTGATAATTATTAAATTGGTCTCTTCCCTTACAGGAAGGCAAAAGAAATCAACAGATGCTTGCAATGAGCCCTGCAACACAACACAAGCAAAACCAAGAAAATTTTATATTTTGAGTCGATTTCAGAAGACAAACAATGAAGTTGTACAGCTACAAATAGCATTCTGAAGCACATAAAAGGAGCACTAAATAAAGCACACAAGACACACAACAAGTAACAAACTGTGGGTAAGTGGTCACAATATTATTAAAACAATCAGTTAAGTGTTCAAACAACAAGGGAGTGTCAAACAACCTCCATCCTACATAAAGTATACACTTTACCAGTATCAGACCAGTTCAGCTTTTAGTGAAGAACACAACCTTCTTAAGGCTCAAAGCAGTTTAGCTTGGGAAAAAATAAGGAAAAATATATTTTTATTAAACAATACGCAAGAGAGCCAAAAAAGGGAGGTGCTTTCCAGTAATCTGATAAACAATTTGGATATTACAGAAAGTACTAACCATAAAGGAACAAGGGACACCAAAATCTAGTTCTTATGAACGTATTATGGGAGAGACTCTTCATCTCAAGAGCTAACTGGACCCTCAAATATAAAACATAAGAACTCTAAAAAGATGCGTAGCAAAAGTTGTAAGAAAGAATTTGAATATTCTTTTTATTCTCTTTAAATTCTCTTTTTCGATGGTGAATTTATTCCTACAGAACCCAAAATATCTTAAACCAATAACAGATTTACCTCGACAAATTGCCATTCTGTGCAGGTACTTTTAAAGCAGATATATGAACTTGTACAGCAATTCAGTTGATAAAGCTGGATTGCTCTTGGTCTGTAACTGACATTTGCTAGTGCAGATTATGCCCATAAATGGGGTTATTTCTTTAGCTGTCAATTATACAGAAACATTTTTTGAGTAAAAGTTACCAGGGAAAAAATAAAGAACATTTAATCCCATATTACTGTGGGTTCAAACACAACAAATATTATTTATTTATACAATTTTGAATAGTTTCATGTATGAACATGCTGTTAGGCAGAGGAAAATTATCTGTTGCACAGATACGAGATCGAGAGCACACATGGAACAACACCTACATTTTCAATCACTGCTTTATGAGAAGAATGCAAAAAGGAAAGATATAAAGATATCACTGAATCATGCAGGTGCTGGAAGATCGGTGATAATAAAAAAAATACCCTTAGAGGAATGAGATCTAGCCTCTAGAAAAATAAATTAACAGCAGATCTTGCCAAGYTACACAAGAATTTTGTAAAAGAACAAAAGGTACAGTTTATAAGGCTATAGAAGCTTGTGTCAAATATAACAACAAAGGGCATGAACTTCAGCTAAGGAAAGGTCATCCTCAAAGGGAATGTTGAAGAAATGCTTTGCACAGCAAATGGTTACGGTGGAAAATAAACCTCTATGACAACCTTTGCAACAGCTGATWTAAACTTTCAAAGGTGACAAGCATGGGAAAGGCAGTTATTGTGCAAATACAGAAAGAGGGAGAGAGAGCTGTCTGGCCTTTTCAAAAATAGACTTTGCATCCATCCGTCTTTAAATCACCAGCATTACAGCCCTATCTGCTGCCTCAGAAGTTCACTAAAAGAGAAAATTGACACCAAACTGAACTGAAGGAACTAACAAGAAGATCCTGACAGTTGAAATGGGTCTTAGAGATTCCATCTCCAAATGTTATTGCCTGAACTTACTCATTTCAGTGAAGGAATAAATCTTGCCCCATCTATTTCAGAGCCTTCGTTTCTCTTGTAATGAGTCTTCTACTTTAACAAGTTTTGATTCAATCACTTGTGTTTCACAAACCAAATGTATAATCTTAAGTGACTACCCATTATAAATGTACTGAAGTTACATATTAAAAAACTTTGAAAATCTGTCATCTGGATATCTTCTGTTATCTGGATATCACCCTGAATCCCACATCTCTAAAAGCCAGAAGATGCTTTTTTTAAACAATGCTATGAAATATCAAGTTGAATACTACTTTTGAATACTACAGATGAATATTACTTCTAAAGTTCTGACCAGCTGCAGAATAGACAAGGGAAACTTTCATAATGCAAAGGAGCCTCTGAGGAAATCCAGGCTGCATTTGGAGTTGTATTCTCAGGAAGGTTCAAAAGGAACTTGACGTCACGTTCATTACATGTTCAAGGGCACACATAGACAGTTTCAAAAGTGAAAAATAACTCTCATCATAAAAAGTCTCACTGAGACAAATATAATCAAGTCAAGATGGCTCCAGATGCTCAGTTCTTCAGTGAAGGGATCAATAAAATACCTTAAATGACAAGATTCCATTAAAAATTTACTCCACTGTATTCTACCATATGCAAAGCAGAAAACAAGCTCTACTAACCACAGCCACCTGCTTGCTGAAGAGGGAAACTACCTCTGGAATTAACATTTGTTATTGCCTGTGCTAACAGATTCTACTATGAGATTGATCTTGGCTTGCCATCATTCAGTAACGTTGTTAATAAGAACAATTTCTACCATAATTACTGTATTTTAGAAAGCATAAAGAAGTTGAATGGTTCTTTAACATTTTTTGGTGACTTTCACCATAAAGACAATATATTAGTTTACCAGATGCCAGATCATGCAATGAATCATTAACAAGAAGGTGTTTTCTGAATGCTTCCCAAATAAATACCAGCTGGTTTGTTCTTCGCAAGCAGTCACAAGCATCTCTTATCTGATTCACCAACCCAAACACATCATGTATTAAAATCTCTAATATTCAATTATAACTTCTTTGTCTCAAAAGCAGTACATTATGTACACTGCCCTGCAAAGATTCAAAATTATTCTTTCAGACTTAGAAAAATATTAGTAGTTTAGTAACATTTTTAAAATTTATTTAAATGGAAGAAAAATACATACTACACAGCTACTCCAGATGTACCCTGGTGACCTGGTTATAAGGAACAGCACATTTCTTGTCTGTCAAGAGAACTTTGGAGTTCAAGGTGGTTGAAGACAATCATTTCAACGGATTATTAACTTTAGGCCACTGCATTTAAACAATCATATCCACACATCCAAAACAGAGACTAAAACCAACATACTTGGCTATCTGGAATTTTCTGTATATTTTAGGTAAGACAATATTGATGCTCCCTGACAACCTCCTGCTGTTCATCGTAGAGAAGCCCTGACCCTGCACACCTCCAGCACAAGGACCGTGCTCACAGTCATCAGTGTTGCCTTGCTGCAGCCAGGGAAAACCTGTACAAGTTGTACTTCCATCACCTTCCAGCCCCTTTGCATGGGACAAGCAGAATGGGGGCAAAAAAAACCCACAACAAATGACATTGGAGGGGAGAGAAACCCACGCTATTCTCAGCACTCAGCTGTCTCTTTTTGTCTCCTTCGGGGAGCAAGCTGTCTCTAACAAACTCCATCTCTTTTTCCTGCCTCCTTCTGACCATAATTGTAAAGCTGGGATAGGGAAAGACACATCTATTTGTTCCTCTCTGTCACTAGAATGAAAATGTCTCCTGCTATTTGGTCAGCTTTGAGCATCCCTCTGCTGGACAAGACCGCATTTCGCTGGAGTAAAGCATAGGTCATGGCAGCAAAGGAAGAAAAAGATTTATGTTAAAAGAGAATGGTACAACTTTAAATTTTATTTCCCTATTGCAAGTGACATGTTTACAAAAGAAAAAAATTCTCTGTCATAGTTAAGGAAGTAGAAATTCCTCCAATAAAGCACAAAATTACAGAGCAACTATTCCCTATAATCAAAAAGCAACAGTTACTTCTAAGAAGAGTTAATGACGACCATCCACAGCTTTATACAAGAGAAGAGGGATGAATATCACATATGTGATAGCTGCTGGTTATCAGTGAATAATTTAGAACTCATTTACTAGGTGTGTGTCTGCCAATACATCAATTGCTTGAGTTGCTCATTCCAGAGCTAAACTACTGCATAAGCAGCAATTTCAAAACATTTTTTTACAGAATGCCTAACAATTAATCAAAATGTATCCAGTGCTTTTCAAATGAACAGTTTTTCCCTTCACATTACGCATTTAATAATGGGTTTATTCTTAAATCGACCGACAGTAATTCTTTGTCTTCATAAAAATATAAATGCACTTTCCTGAAGCCTGTACATTTTATGCCACTCAGCGAGTCAAAGTGCAAACAAACATCTCTGCATATGATCTAATTCATATTTTCAACCCATGAGAGGATAAGCCCAGCTCAGGTCTGTATCAGTCCTTTTACCCACCAAAGGTGATCCAAGAACCTAAGAGCTGCAAGGTAGCCTGACACAAGTTTTTTCCTAACCTACTCATATTGAGAAGATTATTGAGTTTCCGATCCATTTGCATGCTCAACTAGCCTTGTTCTTCTTATCTAACCTCAAAGTTTGTTTCAATTTCAGTCTGTTCTGTTTAGGCCTAAGGGGAAGAAAAAAAAAAAAAAAGTATTGGAGCATTTCCTTTCTTTGCAATGTGCTAAACAACCCCAGTTCTTGGGAATTTGGAGCCTGAGAAGTACTTAAGAAATGACAAATCAAGTGAGACTCTGATTCAGCTAGATCAGTTCTACATCAGCCAAGAAATTTATTTACAGGGTGGGAACAGATCATACTTCCCCCCACCTCCAAGAGCTGAGACCACAGATGACTATGGGAAGCTCAAGGCTTTGATACCTCAATATATTGTATGCCAGCCACATTCTCTATCTCATGCTTTCTTGGATCATTTCCATTTTACTCCACTGCAATTTACCAAAACAGACCCACAAACTTGTCAAAGAGGGGCACCATAACAAGACTCTGAAGCCCAAATGTATGGACCTTCTTCACTTCCCAAATCAGAAGTATCATGGTAGTTCCTTTTAAGAAGCAAAGATAGTTTCATAAGAAGATTTTTTCTTTTAGCTTTAAAACCAGTCAGGTTTCCTCCCCGCAAAACTAACAGTTCAGTATTGAAAGGTTTTGATTTCATTACATAATTTCTTCAGGGAATTACTATTAAGTTACCAGCTCACTTGCACGATCACTTGGGGTTCCATTATTGCCACATGCATTTGAATGGGAAAGACCGAAGGCTTCAATGTCTGGAGATACTCTGGCTTGATGAAAGTTTAATTTCAGAATTCTCATAGGCACACCAGCTGCACAATTCAGCTCCCATTAAATAACATTAGCTCAGTGAAGAATTAGAAGATGCAGAAGGTTACAGGCAGGAAAGGAGAAGAGAGCAGGAGAACAACATATTTCAGCAGAAAGTCAATCTCTCTCCAGGGGTTAGGGTGTACAGCTGGGCACTCTGTTTACCAATGCCAAGCCTCTTGGCTTCATAAAATCTGCTCTTGTGATCGGATTAAAGAATTTTTCAAGAGCTACAGAGGAATAAGCTCAATCAGAGATCATGAAATAACCATCACCCCAGCTCTGTCTACTGGGGCTTGGACTGTCCAGCCTCGTTCCTCATTCAAACAAAGAGCCCTATATGCAGTCTGTGTCCTGAGTACCTAAAGCTGTTTTGCATTACTGGATCTGTCATAATCCTTATGGGTTTTTTCTAAAATGTTCTGATGAACAAGATTGTGCTGCCAGTTCAAAGACAAGGCATGTAGATTAGGAGACTCACAGAGGTTCCTGTTACATTATTTACCTGGTTTGGAGTGGGTTTTTACTCCCAGAAGTGTTTCCAAACACTGTTTAAATAAGGACTGAAATGGATTCATGTCACATGGATCTTGTTATTCATTTCTTTATTCATTGCTGCACGACCATGTGAAGAAATCACTGATGGGTCTTATGCATGTTTCAGTAACCAGAGCAGTATGTTCATATGAGAAATGCACACTTACACTAGGAGGTTGCAGAAGGCCTCTTCTGTGTATTACACAATCTTTGCCAGAAAGAAGAAAACACAACTTAGAGGTCTTTAACAGAGAGGGTCACAAAATTATTCAGTGGAGACATTCAACCATAAGTGTTCGTTGTGTGGGAAGAGGTGCACTCTCCACGGGAACCTCACTGAACTCCACAGAACAGAACAGTTTAGTTTGGGAGAACTCAATTTGTATTTGACCTTTTTTTTCATACTTTTGTCACCAAAAAATCAAATCAAAATCAATTCAATAATCGCTAACATTCAGAGCATCAATCATCTGCTACCTGTTAAAGAACCAGTTGCCAAATGTCTGTTTAGTAAATAGTATAATAATTAGAAAGCATTACCACCAATATCATGTATTTTAGGATAAGCACGAAACACAAATTTTGCCATAAAGCAAAACCTTGACAACCCTAATGTTTCTTTGGCGAGAAGCTTCAACAGTACATCTTTTCACTCAGGGTTTCTTTTAAGCCTCAGTCCAAACATTATGAACTCCAGGTTTCGTTAGATCTGCTTTAGAACAAGTCCCAGCTCTGTCTTTACAGAACACAGAGCTAGAGCTGAATCAGAATTCTGAAAGGGTTACATTAATTGACATGAACTTCCCACACCTATACAACAAACCAGTGCATGGTCTGAAAAGAATGGAAAAGCAAAGGTATTTCTCATTCTTGTACAGTTAGGAGCTCCTTGTGAGGATCTATTTTAGCTACACAAGTATTTCAGCTCCAAGCCTAGGAAAAAGGTCCGTACCATATAGCTCAGAGCAGAGCATGATTACAGTGATTTTGCAGTGTGTGAGGAAGGGACAATATGCCCCTATGCATTTCACCATCAATTGCACTGGTGTGTTATAGGAGAATGGAGATTAACATTCCTGTCAGGCACAAGATCTATGCAGCTGCCTCTTTTTATTTGGTGAAGGTCATGAGTAAGGCCAAACCTATGACTGCATTCTAGCTAAGTAATTCAGCAGTCCCTTTTCCAAATGTGATTTGATAATGAGTTATTAGGAAATACAAGCCTGGGGTAAGAAATATGCCAGTGTTTAGGAGACAAGGATGTGCAACAATCCACAGTGTTATTGTAAATCAGTGACATGAAGATTTCTCTAAGCATAACTGAAAAGCCACCAGGAACAGAATTAACCTAATGTGGCATTTTGTCGGTCTACAGAGTGTTTAAAACCACTGGAAAGTGCTCTAAGTAGTAGTTGGTTGATTCCATTAAATCCCTCTATCCAGGTGCCCACTCTGTGTTTGTCAGTAATTTATTTATTGTTTTGTTGCCAACCATATAATTATTGTCATCCAATAAAACCTTTTTGGTTTCATAGAAGTAACATAAGCATTTATAAAGAGGAAATACTTTGTTCCAGAAGTGTAATTCTGTAAATTGGGATCAATTATTGAATCAGAAGAATGGAGAAATCCATACTTGGTTTTTTATTCTTCCAAAGCATCATTCTCAATAGTAAACAAAAACTTAACAACAAAAAGCACAGTATTAGGTATTTTGAAAAGTAAACATGGGAAAGAAAGGCTTGAAGGAAAGAAAAATTCTGATTGGTAGGGACATGGGATTTTAAAATATGCCTCAAAGGCAAACTTGACTGTGGGTGACCACACTAGGATGGTCACTTAGCACTGGTACTGAAACCTTCTACTCTTCAGCCTGCAAAAGAAGCATAGCCCTATATTTTGAGCCAAGCAATTTTACAGCATAAAGGTAACTTTAGAGGCCAATTTAGATACATTTATTTATACATATATGTGTATAAACACGAGTTTTCAAGCTGACACTTTGAAGAGACTGCAGAGACAAACAGTAACAAAAAGCTTAGACATCTACTAATTAAGAAGTTTTATACTTGAACATATTTCAGGTATGTTTTAGAACTATACCAATATTTCAGTAATTTGATCTTCCTTGACATCACACACATTCGCTTCTCAGCATATGTCTTAGAATTATTATCTAAGACTAAAGCAGATAAGACACATGAAAGATACTTAAAAATAACAGTCAAAGGTTACAGGCAGGATTTCAGCTCATTATATTAAAACTCCATCAGTTCTCAGTTCCATGAATTTTTATTCTGTGGTTTGACTTTAAGCTCCACCGTTTTGATTCTTTGGGATAAAGCACACAGAATCTAAAATTTATAGGAATGTGGCTTGTCAAACCTATTAAACATGAAAAATGAAAATACATTGGGATTGAGAGAGAGCCATGCTCAGGGACACCTTCCACTATCCCAGGTTGCTCCAACCCCCATCTAACCTGGCCTGGGACAGTGCCAGGGATGGGGCAGCCACAGCTTCTCCGGGCAACATATGCCACGGCCTCACCACCCTCACAGGGAAGAATTTCTTCCTTATATCCAATCCCAACCTACTCCCTTTCAGTTTGAAGCCATTACCCCTTGTCCTGTTACTACATGCCCTTGTAAACAGTCTTTCTCAATATTTCTTCCCCAGCCTCCCATCTTCCCCAGCATTTTTTAAAAATCTCTCATGAGAAGACAAATCTTGAAACCATTAAAGACAAATTTGGGATTTGTTGCAATACTGAACAGTGCATTGTTTAAGGCACTCAGCTTGTCCTGAACACTGCAAAAATACCAAAAAATGCAGCAAACTTACAAAAACTGTCATAAATTAGAAGGATAGTGAACTGGTCTGATCCTTGCCTTAATCACGGCACAATTATTTTACATTTTCATCCAAAATTCTTGCATTTCAGAAGTTTCTGTAAAGAAAAGCCAACAACATGAAACAGCCCACTGAATTTACCCCCCTATTCACAGCACTGACTTGTGAGAATGATGCAAAGCTTGACCTGCGGAAACAACCAGATTTCCTCCTGTTTGTTGCAAGGCAGGACTTAGCTTGCACTTCCCAGACCATTATTTCCCTAACAGGCTGGATATCAAACTGCAGCATTTACAAGGAGACTTTACTTGAGGAAGAACATTTCCTCCATAAAGTAGACAGATAACTAAAGGAGACACACATACTCATATCCTCAGATTTGCTGCAAGCCCCATTGCCAGGAGAGAGAGTAAACCAAAGGAGAATAAAAACCATGAAATATTTATCCACTTGAGACATATCCATGTCCCACTTTCTCATGCTCCCTCAGTTTTGGGGGAATGCCTTGCTTCTCATGTGAAAGGCCTGGAATTTCATTTACCCTCTTTAAAATAGTTCCTCTATCTATTGTCCCACTCTCTTTACACACATTCTTAGAAAAAGACAAAAAGCACCACCACAAAAACAAACAAACAAACCAACCAACTCATACAATACATTCCTGGGCATACACAGTCAATGCAGGAAAAAGCTTGCCAACCACAACTTTGTAGGCTGAACTTTGAGCCTGTAGCTCCCAGGAGTCCTGCTGAGTCTACCCCAGTAAGACAAATAAATACCTGCTATACCTCAGCTAGCAGAGAGAAACCTCAATTTTCAAAAAAGACGAATGCTCAGAATTCTGGCCACATAAGGCAAAAACTTCAATGAGTCACTGTCTCTTGTACTTAAGGTGGCTTCCAGTAAGTCCAGAGGCATGTTTTAAAAACACCTGAAAGTCTGATGGCTTGTAATTCACCAGAAAAGAAACAGAGATTAGAATCAACTAAAAGGAACCAGACTTAGCCCAAGAACACATTTAAGTTTCAACAAATATTTGCCCAAAGGCTACAACTGAAGTATCAAGACAGTATCTTGAGTTGACAACCTCACAGACATAGTTTAGGTGAGAATGATGTCCCACACCCACTACTGTAACCCCATTCCTAAAACTACCTAGTGGATTTTGACTTTCATGCTTTTTTTCCTTCTAAGAGCATGTCCATGTCCAGCTTACACCAGAGTTTTCAGACCACATTTTGCTACACATGATAAAGCAGCAAACATACTTTTGTCCTGTATGTGAAACCTAAGGCTGTACAAAACCCCAAAGTCTCAAATACTCTAATCAGCCAGGGCCCTGCCAGAGCAGGCAGCTGCTGCCCTGATGGTTCTCAATTTCACTTGGGAATAAACCATAAAATGCTGGAGAAAAAAGCAGCTAGAAGCATCCACTATGTTTTTCACGCTCATCTGGGGAGGTTTCTTCCCTGGTTGGAATAATTTCAAGCAAAGGTTAGTTATGCACAAGCTTTCTATGAGCATATAAAGGATTTACAAAAGGATGTTGGCAGTGCAGTTGCTCCCATCATCTTTCCTGCATGCCTGAAAAAGTCTTCAGACTGAGAGCTGCCTTAAGCAGAGTAATTTTAACTTTTTCCCCTTATTCCCCTTATAATCGAGGGGGGCAAAAAGGAGAATAAACAAACAAAATGACAAAACAAAGTGTAGAAAACCTAGTGTTCTGCAACCCAAATTCATTAAACTAAACATAGCTGTGAACTGCAGATCTCCTGGAATCAGTCAGTGAACTTCCAGTAACTTCAAAGTAGCCCAGCTTTCTCCAAAAGGAACGCCATAGAAGAACGACATCTGAGGCTCTCAAGTTTAGGTAGAAAATACGAACACAGGGAAAAGTTCTTTTACCAGCAGCTCTCTGCAACTTTCCTTCAGAAGCGTTGTTGCAACCTCTCCTCATCCACCCAGCAGCCTGAGGCAGTGACCTGCTGTCAGCCAGGCACCGAATTATCTTCAATCCTGGCGGCAGCTTCACCCAACTCGAGCAGTCAATACCAGTTATTGACGGCTGGACACACAGCCCAGATGTCAGTTTCTTTTCAAGTTGGTGAATTTTCAGTATTACAGAACGGATATTAATAAAGGGTATCAGAGTCCTGCTTTGCTACTAGAAAGACACTTTTCAAGGGAAAAATTAATCAGGTTTATAAATATTCACAGCAACAAAAGATTATAAAGTTACTGATAAACTGAATACACCACAGGTGTATATATATTCACCACATACATATTTTTAAATGCCATACATTCACAATTATGCTACATATTGTAATGGTACTACAGAAGCAGGCACAAATCTCAAAGTCAGTCACGATTCAAAACTGCATGAAAACAAGAATTGCTCCAGCAGAGACCACAGTAACATGCACAAAAGAAAAGAATAGACAGATTAAAATCTGCATGTGCATTAAAAGTCTGTAACATTAGATAAGCATTTATGAGTTTGGATTTGAGTTTGGATTAGAAGCAAAGCAAACCCCATGCAACAAAATGTTACAAAAGCAAGCAGCCACTGTAAAATTCACAGTTTTGTCTTTTTGCCAGATGATAAAAATGATTCCCTGCACGGAAATTAGATTCTTCAAAGTTACCATACTGAATCATTTAATTTGTCTGAGTACTTCTAATGCAGTTGCACACTGCAATGAGAATTTGAATTTTAGATTAAGCTAATGAAGGGCAAGGTATTTCTTCACACACACAGTTAGAAAGTCGACTTAATAGCCAGATGCAGCACAGCTCACAAAAACAGACAGTAACCCATTGCATTTTCATGTAGCCAGGAGAAGGATGGGTGTATCTTTTACAAATATTGTCTTTACTTAAATACTTAAATTACATCCCTTTTACATGTCCTCTGTGTGTAACAGTATCTCAGTAGCTAAAAGTCTGTTTAATTAAATTTGTTTTGTTGATTATGCAGGGTGTGCCTTCCAACTGTAAAGCCTAAAGTTTGAACGCAAAAAATACAGAATTAAATTGATCTTAAAATATCTTACCAGTCTCAACAGATCTTACTAATCTTAAAGTATTTATTGCATATTTACCAACCCTAAGCAGCTGAAATAATTCTACGTGTACCTTGTGTTCCATTTAAAAAAAATAACAATAATAGAAGAGCAGAAGTAAAGTCTAGGGAAATACTTCTAAATCACATAATAAAGAGTTTACTAATAGTCTGAGTTCTTGTTACCCTTTGTTGCCAACAATTCAAAGCAAAATAGCCCATTAAGGCTACTAATCATAGATCATGCAAGCACTCCTCTCTGACCTGGAGACATTCTACTACTACAAAAACATTTTGCCACCTTTAGTACTTCATCTAATTAGGAGGGAATGCAGAGATCGGTTCAGTGAGAACAGAGTACTCCATCTCCTTCTGAACAGAGATCACCTACACAGATCACCTCTTAGATTTAAGTGGTCAGAAATATCTTGTCAGCAAAAGCAAATCTGTTGAAAAAATCACCAGACAGACAAAAGGCTGGTATTCAGGGGTTGAGTTGGATAGAATATATTTCAAATTCATGCTGCATCTTCTTTCCCCAAATCCATCCCCACTACCAATTGCTCTGTTTCATGTGGGTTTAATGTATATTGGTGATTCATGTTGCCATAAGCATGATCTTATTAATTTTAAGCAAAGGACTCAATCCTTGGTTAATTATCTACAGCCTGGCAGGTCTGTAGGCACCTTGTGACCCTTGCAAGGCAACGTGCATCCATGTGCTCAGCAATGCCATCCCAGCCAGCAGAGGGGAGGCCATCAACAGTTTTCCACAGGCATCAGAAGCCTGCGTGAAGTAACTACAGAAGTTCAGCTCTACAGTTCTGCACAGCAGCCTAGAACTGGGCAGTGAAAAGGACAAAAAACCCCAGCAATAGAGAGGTTAAACATCTGCACTCTACGAAAGTGCATTTTGTCCCAGTTACGGTACCACACCTTGGAAAGGACTGAGTGGATAGGCTGGGGTTGTTGCAAGTCACCTGCTTTTCCCAGCAACTAAACACAGAACAGTTTACTGGCACTACTTGGTGGGAAAAGATGCTTAAGAATCTGCACGGCACCTGGAGAACCCAAATCCTCTAACACAGGGTTTCAAATCTACTACCAGTGAAATTCAGTCAGAGAACACTGAAGGTATATTTGCTTGCACTATAAGAGAAGTTGTCACTTTGTCAAACAATTTCTCACTAAACCTGACTGCAAGCATAAAGCATTAACATAATTTATTTGAACCATTAAAATGCATCCTTCTTGTCTTCTAATTCAGTTATTCCTTGTACCGGTAATAACATTAGACAAGAAAAGAACAATAACTTCTGATTTCTAAAATCATCAGGAGAGCATGTGAGGAGAGAATGATCAATAATGCTAATCTACTGGAACATAAATTTCCAGAAAGAGATATTTTATCATGAGTGATTCTTTAAATCATCAGTGTTGTTTCTCGAAGTCCATGATACTCTTGTTCATAGTTTAAAAAGCACAAACACAAGGGTACAGACACTGAAATAATCATCAAAAATGCTAAATTATAWCTGTACTTTGAGGGCTTCTGGGTGAAGGACACATCACCATCTTTTCTCACTGAACACAAACCCAGAAGTGAGAGCTGTCATTACCTGATCTGTAAACAGACAAAGGGAAGAAGAAACTCCTACAGAACTCCCCTCCTCCCCTATACTTCTAACACCAGAGATGCTCCAAAACACCTGATTACTTCTAATATCTAAAAAGAGTTAACAGTGTATCTTTAAAATTATTTTCTCAGTGGGAATGCCATCAACTGTAACAGAAAAGTGTGCACCCACACAATCCTTTCTTTATTATTGCCTGAACTTTGTTAGCACTTTACATTGATTTTGCCAATCAAAGTTGCCCTGAACTTTAAGAATCTTTAAGGACTTTACAGCTAGGAAAAAACAGTCTGAAAGAAAGTGGAGGAAGATGAAAAAAAAAAAAGAAAAATGAAAACCAGCAAGAATCAGAAGAAACATGAGCAAAAAATCCAACACGTAAAAGGACCAACAGCAGAGCACAAAAAAATATACCACCAGGTTTATCCACATTAATGGAGGTTATCCTACAGTTGAAGGACATTTCACGGAGCAAAAAGGCAACTTTTATAGTATCCCTGGTCGTCCTCTTTCTACCAACATAAAACAAGTACACAAATTGTAAAGTCAGTGTTGATTGGTTACTTTAACATCACAAACTGCCAACAGGTTAAGCATATCCCTGCCAGGATCGTACCTGAGAGACAAGCAACACAAGAAATATTATATCTGCTACATTCCATCCTTCAAGCCATCCTATTCACTCCTGAAGTTTCAAGTTAGGGGAATACTCCAAGTCTTTAATAGTTTTCCACTACAAAAATTCTACCTTTTTCTGGAACTCTGCAAAATCCTTGGGGACATTGCTGTTGCTTACAGACTCACTTTCAGATTTCACCCACTTCACCATTCTCTTTGGATCAGAGGATTGCAAAGGCAAAATGGTTTGGAGCACTTCTACCTCAAAGACTCTCTGGACATTACTAAAATCTAGGGCCTTTAGAAAGTCATCAGCCCAGTAAATAATATAATAGGGAGAAATCACTCATGAGAAGAACCTGTTCATTTATGCCTTTTCTACCCAGGAATGAAAAATAAGGTATGCAAGCAATAAATCATAGAATCATAGAAACATTTAGGTTGGAAAAGACCTTTAAGATCATCAAGTCCAACTGTCAAGCTCACAGGGCAGCACAAAAGTCTCAAAATTCCCTTTTTCACAACACAATATCAAATTTGGATAACGGACTCCGCAGTGGGAAGGAGGCACAATATATATGACTGTCATGGTTTAATCCCAGCCAGAACTCAGCCCCACACAGCCACTTGCTCACTCCTTCTCTGGCGAGATGGGGGAGAGAATTAGAAGAGTAAAAGTGTGAAAACTCCTGTGTTGAGATAAAGATACTTTACTGGGTGAAGGTCTTGACTGCTCAGCAATAACCAAAACACCCCTGAATTATCAATAGTGTTTCCAGCACAGCACAAATCTAAAACAGCTCCTGACCAGCAGCTGTGAAGAAAATTAACTCTACCCCAGCTCAAACCAGCACAGTAAGACACAGGTCCACATGAACACACACTTATAAAAACATTTCATTCCTCACTGGGGAGTTAACCACTAGACCCACAAAATCTGTAGACCCAGAGTCTGAGATGCTTCCTTCCCTCCAGGGCCACAGGGAATCCAGGACTTGATCACTAACTGCAAAAGTAGAAAGTCAAGATCTAATCTACCTTAAGACTCAAAAGCTGAAAATACTGTTATTTTTGTGGCAGAGTAACTAAGGAAATTTCAGATCAGAAAGTGGTCCCTAAAACAGTGTGTTATTTTAAAAGTAAAATAACAATTTTGTATTATCAAAAATAAATGCTCTCAGCAGCCTTCATTACAATTTCAGCAAAGAAGATCTGGATAAAAATATGCAGTGGTTTTTTTTCAGTGCTCACTCTGGAACAACTGCCACTGTTAAATTCAAGTAGAAAATTCAGACTTTCAAGGATACCTCAGACAAGCAAAAACCTGACTTATCTGTTGATAGCCCAGCCAGCTTCCCTAAATGGACTGCAAATAATTTACCAAAAGCGTTGTAAAAGTCTAGATATTTTTCAATGCAGTAAAATGACAACAATCTTGAATTTCTTTTCCATGAGACGTTTCCGCATCACTGAAACTGTGCAGCAGTAGGCAAATAGGAGATGATACAGCACAGGTGATTGCACATAACTTCAGAAAGGAAGATACTGAGAATACTTTTTCTAAGAGTCATCCCAAAACCAAGGTGCTTTTATCATCTTGGGAGCTTGGAGTTTGTTTGAGGTGTTTTTATGCATTTTTTTGTGGGACCTAGGGGGACAGGGCTGGAAAGGAGAAAGGAGAATTATATGCCTTTCATAATGCAACAAAAAATTTAAAAAAAAAAATCACAGCATTCTCTGCTTTTAAGAGAGATATAGAATTAAAATATAAATATGGCACAAAGGGTTACTTACCATTTAGAAAATAGACCTAAATCTAAGCCTAAATAGACTCTTTCCAGCCTACTGACAAGAAGGCACTCTACAGTGAGCCAACATGGTTAATTGCTGATGAAGAATTCAAGTTTTATGAATCCAATGGATTTGTAACTGAAGCTAAAAACCATTATTACACCCAGGAATTTGCCTCTGAAAAAAAAGGATTTACAACAGTTCACTCCGCTCTAGGAAAGATCTAAGCCTTACACCAACCAATTTGCTGTATAAGAACAAACCCACAAAGAACATGAACGAACAGAAGGTGAGGAATTACATGAATAAGTGAGACAACAAAAAAATCACAAACATATACAAAGGAAGGAAAGAAATATGTGAAGTCAAATAAAAAACTAATTTAGTGGTCCACATACAAAGACAGCATTGCAGCCAGAGCCATGTGGCACCATGATTATTTTAAGGCCATATGTTGTTTTTGTCTCCATCATCTGACCAAAAAGTACAGGAATTTCCAATTTGAGTACAAGTTGCAATAAAATTAAATTCACTCTATAAAGAATTTTTTTTTTAATTACTCAGTGAATTTGGAGATTCTTGCCATATCACTTATTTCCCATTATTTTCATGCAAAGCTTCCCATTGAAAGCTCACTCAGGAATATAGAGGTGTAATTTGGAGACAAAACCATGAAAGAAACTTTTTGCATACATTGTCATTAAGGACTGACTTTAGATATTGTAAGTTCAGAAAGTTGGTATATTCCTGTAAGCCCGTTTGCTAACAAAGCAGATATGGATATGCTTCCATTTGGTTTATTCATACATTATTTATAAACAGCTTCCAAACTCTTACAATAAAAGCTACAACCAATAATCTCAATGAAGCAGCTGTCATCAGAAGACAGCAGGAAGTCTGAGAAAACAGGCAGTAACATCAAATCTTTTAAAACTCTCTTCTACCATCTTCCACAATTATCTTAAAAATAAATGATAGTGTCCCCAGCGACCTTCCAAGGCGGGCTTTATTTTTTTCCTTTTTTCCTGTTCTCTTCTTTTAATTCTGCACCCTACACAAGACACAGCAAACAGTTCCAATTTCTTTATTTTTTATTTTTAATATCAAAACTTTACTATTACCTTAAATAATACCAAGATTGCTAAAGCACCACCTTACTCTTCGGCTAAAGATATTTTGCACAAACATTGAGCAAAGGGGTGATGTAGATCCTACAGTTCACACAAGCAAACTAATGAACTAAGAAAACAGGGAGATGAGAAGCAGTAGCTATTTTAAGTCTTTTACCTGACCTAGCTCCTCAAAGCCAAGAGGAAATCAGGAAATACGCTCAGAATCTCTCCTGAAAGAGGTCTGAAGGGCCTTCACTAACAGTTCCAATCCATTCCAAAACTGCAGGAAACCAAAACCACTCTCAGAATAGCTGAAGCTCTTCAGACACAAGTGCAGAAGGAGAAAGTCTAAAACTGGAACCTGGTGGTTTTGTTGTCTGTAAAAATCACCAAGTAATTTATGGGTTTTTAAATGTTTATGTATTTCTCAACCATTCTCCTTGTTCAACATGCCTACTGTATCTTTTGTGGGAATAGCTCAGCAGGTAAAAGTGCTTGCAATATAATGCCAGATACTTTTAATTCTTGCCAGCCTGGTTCTCCATTAATCTTCATCTAGATCTTATGCATCAGCAACTGCAAACAAACTGAGTTCTCACAGAAATCTGATAATCACTTCTGTGAAGAGTTTTCGTGTCATGTAAGCTTAAACCAATACCTAATTGGCTTTTCTGAGCAGCAAAAATCTGAACCTGTGCAAGACTTACAGCAGTGTGATTGGAAAGAAGACATTGAATTTGTCTTAGTTATTTCGTGGACCTTTACAAAGGAATTGCCCTTTTGCATCAAGATCTGCAAAAATAAGGATTAGACAGTAAAAAGAAGCAATACATGACATCTTTAAGCAAGATTAATTTTATCCGAATCTTAGAACGTTTCATGCATCAATTCATAGCAAGCACTTTGGAAGCCTGTATGTGCCAGTTGCTCCAGATCACTATGACACCCAGAACATTCTATCATATACAACATCACTAAATACACAAATGGCCAAGCCATAGATCAGAATTTCTACACTCTAAAGTGCAATGCACTCAAATCACTTGAAAAAACTACATTCCTGATGATTCTCTAAAGCTAATCTATTTGCCATGCATTCCTAAAAACAAGCACACAACCTTCAAAAAAGGAAAGCCAGCTTTCAAAATTTCTCATTCCAGTTGGTAAGAAGGAAACATGCTGTTATTAAGATGAGACAAAAAGGTCATTCCCATTTGGCATGGAGGTTTCTGCTCCCCCAAAACAATGACAGATGCTCAATGCAATGTTGTGCTATCCCTGCCATGTACTGCACTCTGATGTCAAGATCTCCAGCCACCCTCATCACCTCTCCTGGCAGTTCTGCCACTGCACCAAAATCTCACCTGAACAGCTCATCACACCTTGTTCTGCACTGTGGCCAGGCACTGCAAGGCCAACACTGCAGCCTTCATTTTCTGTTTCCCTGCTTTTATTAGCATCTCTCTCAGTCCAAATGTTTCAAAGATAATGATTACATTACAGTATTCAAGCAGTTATTTAAGCACCTACACAAATATTTGCGCAAATAATTTTACAGGTTATGGCTGGGATGCTTAAACCACCCTGACAGTCACYGCTGAAGCGTCCTTGGAGATTAATGCAGTCGCTCTCCCTTTTCCTTGGAACACAACGGCAAAGGGTTTTAGTAATCCTGTAGCTCCTGAAGATTCTGTCAAAGGCAGGATCTTGACCTCCAGAAATTTGGAGCAAATGCAAAATTATCCTAAGATATTTTCACACCTTCCCATAAATTCCAATAACTTTTCACATAATCCACAATCTAGATTAGGCTTATGTGTATTACTATAGGAATAAGACATACGGGTTTGGCACAGCCAAGCGGAGTAAGAAGAAAATAGCAGGTATTTCACAAAAGTGAGACTAATTTCAAAAATCTTTCAAAAGATTTTTAAGAAAACACTGCGGTTTTAGATAGGAGAAAGCTTTTACACACCTCCTCAAAATTAATCAAATTAGGCCAATGTCAAGTATTTCTAATATCTATTAACCTTTATGTCAAAAGTTTTTTCTCTTAGCTACCCTCTTTTATCTTAAATGTTTTTCTTGAGTTGATAAAGCTGTGATACATTCTAAGCATTACTGGTCTTAGAAGTCTAGCTTAAAAAACCCCACAGTTAATTGATGTAAAAGCTCGGTTTTGACCAGAATTCAAAGTATAATAAAATAATCTGTATATACATAAGATAAGATCTGCACCGGCCCAACTACAGCAGTCAAGTGAGAAATAAGGTGCAATCACTGGTCAAACTTCTGAGCAGAAACAATTTTTACAAGGAAAACTCTCTTTGCACAAACACACTCAACATGTGATGGATGAACTGTAGCAGCAACAGTACAGTCCCTGGTTGCATTTATCCTAAGGATGATACTACAGCAAAAACTTTCCTTTATCCAGACTCACCAACAGAATGGTGAACAATTTGAGAGTTTTCTAAGATGAAATACCTTAACCAGTGCTGTAGTATTAACTTGATCCTACCAATAAGAGCAACAGAACAGATACATTTTACTGATATAAATCAGTGTTACAGGATAGTAATTCCTAAGGAAGAATAATTATGCCAGTGTGAGAACTTTCAGTGGTGCAGGTGCATTCAGAAGAATCAAAGAAAGCATTTTCCTAATATAAATATGCTGTCATAAGAAAAGCAGAAGTAGTAAAAATGTGCATTTCAATACAGCAGAAGTAATGTCTCCATTTAACAAGATGCTTCAAGTTTCTCAAGGGAGTTGTTTATTTGTAGGACAAAGCACTACACTTCGTGTTTCTATTATGTCATGTGTCATTTGTCTTTCTCTAAGAAATCTGTGCTGTCAATACCTATTTTATTGTTCAGTAAATTTTCATTACACATGCTATAATGTCTACATTCTGGTATCTCCCTGGTACACTTGCCACTTTTCATATTTTTCTAACAGTGATATGTATTTAAATTCATCCAAAAAAAAAGAATCTTGTAAGTGGCCATGGTGCCCAGGCAGCCTTTTCACCAACAATTAGCATTTCTCTTATTCAAGGATAAATAAAAAATTTGCAAAACAAATGATATCTAAATCAGACTTACCATTGAATTCCTTTGGGAAAGGACTCATAGGTTTGTTTGTTTTATTTTAAAGGATGATAAAAGTTCTTAGCCCAGGGCCTGGCAATGGAAATCAGCCAAAACTCTTAACTTGGAATCACTTACAGACCTTCACCCAAAGCACTGAAATTGATTTAACATATAGGATTTTAACATATCTGCAGCCATAGGCAGAGTTGAGAAGTTATTTCCATCCATTATAAAAAATCAAACCTCCAAGCCAGCAATCTTATGTGATACATAAACCTGCTGCATCAAAATTCAAAGGTGCATCTCTTAGGCCTTTAGAGCACCACTGAGCTCTGAGGTTCGGGGAGCTGCTCCTGCACACATCTCACGTTGTTTCAGATGGCAGAAACAGTTTGAATTTCTTTAAACATTGGTCTTCTTTTTAAATCCCTACGGTGACCTTGTTCAAGCCGATGCTGCAAACCCAGAATTGAAAACCAGTTCTGAAACCACCACATGAGTGCCTCACATCCCCTCTTTGGTCTAGGGGAATCTTGCTTTGGGAGGAAGAGCAGCAGCGGTTTGGATCAGTCTCTCATCCATGGGAATGACATCTTTACCATCTGAAACACCAAAAATGAGAGTTTCACAGAAACATTACCCTAAAAACCATTCTACATGTTCCTTTAGGAAGACAAAGAGAATCACCTAAAGAAAAAGGAAAAAGGCAAGCTTCTAATGCTTCTGCTCATTCTGCTCTCTATATGATAGAGCACATATGGGACATACGACACTGCTCTATCTAAAACAAAACAGCAAAAAAATCTTGTATAGACTAATATATTTTTCAATACTATTCAAAAGTTACCTGTCTCACAAAAGCTTGAAGAGAACCTTGCTAAAATGACTTGTTAGCATACAATTCTTAGGTAATTACTAATATTTTAATGTCTTTTGAAGCACCATTTCACCATTCTTTTTTCAAATACCACCACTCCCCAATGATAAAATTCATCAAATCCTTACTGACGGTCTCTTGAGGGGAGTCTGTTTTTAAAATAAATAATACGGAATACATACATATCCATCTTTAAAACACTGTAGGTCCATCACTCCTGCCAGTGACTTTCCTGTTTTCCATGCTAATATTATGTCAAAGTGATGACAATCTCATTCAGAGATATTCTGATGAAGACACAGGGCAGCATTACAAAAGCTAAGCCTAAGTAATTTCTAGAGTTTTGAAGAATGTTTCAGATCAGTGCACATTTGTGAGTGATCAGATTTCAGCATATTATTTATATCCATATAAAGTTTGTCAAGGCTTTTGTCTTGCTTGATAAATACTTACTGTCTATAAACCAGATGCCTGTAAGAGCCATATTTACTTACACTCTCTGATCCTGCCTGCAAGCCTGCTTAAGTACAGCACTTGAAAAAACACGTATTTTATTCCTGTTGAAAAAAGTAGTAGTATTAACCTCCCCCCATCTCTGTAATTCTATACAAAACAAGCCACACAGAGCCATAAAGAGAAAAGGAACTCTTCCTCCAAGGAAGTGCTTTAATGAAGTAGAAAAAGGCATAAACATCTCTGTATGCCTTGTGTGGAACATGGAAAGTCACATGAAGAAAAAACACCAGGAACTTGTTATGTGTCCTGTCAGAAAATGGCTGCTACATAAAAGCAAAAGTTATTGCCCTAAGGGAATCCTGCATTTTCTTTGCTATTTTTTGTTTTCCAACTTGCTTTCCTGCTAGTTCCACCTCCCAGCAAGGCAGAGTGTCAAGAAGCTTCACTGTACAGAGAAAGATCATCTGACAAAAAAAAATGTATCCAGATGGAGCGTGCATATTGGACAGAATTAACTGGGAGAACCTCTCTGCCCACATATTGTAAAATTATACTTAGAGGCAAGTAAACCCTCCTCTCCAATTTAAAACATCTACTACATTTTCATTACTCCTGGCTCCTCAGGTGCCTGCTTCAGATGAAGAAAGAGACTAAGACTCACAGAAATCACACTCTCACTTAAATAGAAGACAGATGCATGTTTGTTTTAAATGATTCACAAGCACTTGCTGTGCAACAGTGCTGCCTCTCCTGCCAGGTATCACTGGAAATTTACTTTAGCAGATTTTTCAAGTTAGCCAATACAAGTAATGTAATGTTAGTAATGATATAACAAGAACCATGGGTGAAGCAGCTGCACTGGTACCAGGGCAACAACAAAGGAGGTTAAAGCTTTTATCACACAGTGCAAGTTTAGGAAGGTCTAAAGTACTTTGGTGTGGTCACAAGAGAGACGTAGCAGAGTTACTATCAGTTCATCTTTTCCTGAACAGCACTGGTGCAACAGGACTAACTCTATCTGAAAGAAAAGAGAAGTGAGTCAATGAAAGGAATATGCTTGAAACTATTTGACTATAGTGATCAAAGCATGATAGAAACAAGAGAATGGCAGTTTTGTATAGGAAAAAGAAAACCTATATTTGATCTAGTTCAGGCTTCCTTTTGTGTCAGCACTTTAAATAACACAGCAAAGGTTGAGACAATTCTGTTACCATTACTGGGAAAGCTACTAAAACTATATGAGGTTCTAAAGACAGCTTATATTTAACTAATAGCCTGAACTGCAAACCTACAACCAAGATGCTTCCCACCATATCCCAATTTTCAGTGTATTTGGCCAAGGTAGAAATGAAGCAAACTTAATGGAAAAGAAAAATCATTCTTCATGTGAGAGAAGAAAAAACACACCAGCAATTCCCAATCTTGCCAAGTGCCTAACTCAAAATTCAGAATATTCCTCATTTACTATCAATGCGGTTACAGTGCAGCTATTAAGACCGCAGGAACTTTATTCTCTCCCTAAATACTGAAGTTCTTTGGTATGTTATAGGGTAATCTACATTACCACAGTTGTTATAAATGCAGATAGCTGCTGAAAATATTCTTCAAGACAAAATTATTTTTAAAGTGTTTACAGAACAGTCATCAAAACAATTGTTTATTCTCATAATTAGAGAGAAAAGAGTAATAGTAACTAGACTACCCAGAGGACTGACATTACTGAATTGTGTCAGCAGTTGTGTGCAATTAACTCTTGCAGCCTTCTGCACAGACCATCTTTTCTACTTAACTTTACTTGTACTCACTGTAGTGGAAATTATGGCTCCCACTACTCCTGCTGAATGATGGAATTGGTCCAGATGGCCTGAGAACAAGTTTCTCAAGGCTGGATCTCAGCTCGAAGCAAGAGAAACAACTGGTACAAGCAATGGAACGTATAGCAAGCTCAGTGTAACATTTCTGTACATGTACCAACAGCCAGAGCTCCTATCCCTAGGAACAAGCCCCAGCCTTTTCCATGGGATCTACCAGGACTTTCCCCACATGCTGCTTTTGCAGCACATTTTCTGCAGCACAGTGAGCAACGTAGGACTTCAGACTGTTCTTCTTTCTTCTGAACATTTAATCTGACATTTTATGCTTTCTGTTGGTATAATAGAGAGCCTAAGTATGAGAAACACTTGTATTTCTATTCAGTATAATTAATCAAAATTTAGAGGGGGCATATAAAAACTAAATAGAAAAGAAAAGCAGTGTTAGAAAATACAGTAAAGTTACTGCACCTAAAAGTCCTGACTAATAATTGGGTAAAACCAACACAGCAACCAAATGAAGATACCTTCGTTAAACCAAAAGACAGATCTCTTAAATTTCAAAATGCTAAGATATCATAGTATCCCAATAAAATGCAGGCAGCTAAAAACATCATAAAATAAACCCCCACTGTCTTTCAATACTAAAAAAAGGAAGTCAGAGTAACAGCCAAACCCCAGTGACAGATGAACCTTTAACCAAGAAATAAGGCACATTTTTAGTGGCTTTTCCTCTTTGAGGAAATTCCTGAGCATTACCTGCTTACTAGCTCATAGTAAAGTCTGTTAATTAAGAAAACCCCACCCAGTACTCACATGGATGGGATACTACAGCCACCAAAATATTTTCTCTTAACCACAAGCAGATTATAATTTACAGTGTAAGAGATTAAAGACCATTTTATTACTTCTCAGTGCCATTCTGCCCTTACAATGCTGTAATTATGACTGGTCAAGTAGATCTTTAATTTGCACACCTCAAATACTGATTATCTGTGTTCTGCAGACATCTACAAATATATACATCAAAGCTGCCAGCTTCCACAGAATGTTAACCAGGGTCCATTGTTCTTCTGTTCTTTTTAGAGTAGAAACCCAGTGCATTAGGTCTATAAACAGGTCCACTTAGTCATTTTCTTACAAGCTATTCATGTAGAAACCATAATGTTCTGTTCTCCCCAGAAGCCTATAATACATCACATGGATAATTGCATTTGAAAAGATTAAGCATGAAACACAAGAAACACCAATAAAATTCAAAGTACACCTGAGCCATCACTGGAGAAATACAATTATTTCTTAAAGAGCAGGTAGGAATACATGGAGGGGATGGAGGGAACCACTACAAAAAAACCCAAAACAATAGAAAAAAACCAATTCTAGTTTCAAAGAACAGATTCTTTGAATCTGCCTTTGAATTATACACACTGACCTGAGACACAAAGAGCATGCCATAAAGCATTAGACACAAACTAGAAGAATTAGCCTCATATCCACCCAACAGGGCATAAATCTCCACTCAAGTCTCCCAGAACATGCAAAACAGTCACATAAATGATGTATTGAGAGAAGACTTTCCCCAGCTTCTGTTCTCCTGAAGCTAGGAAGTCTTTCCTAAAAATTAGGATATTCGAGAACTACAACACAGTCTTTTAGAGGCTGAAAGACCCAAACAGGTTGGGAATTTCATCACTGTAGGTTTCTGAGAATAAGTTCAATTCAGTACCTCTAGACAGTGACAATCACTAAACCTGTTCAATTAAATGCAGTGTAACAGGAGACAGTTTTCTGAAACTGTTACTGATTTTTTTGTATATGCCACTGTTTCATAAGAGCCACAGTATTTTGAAGAAATTACCTCTTTTCCAGTCATGTTAACCATTATCTGTTCGGACACCCATTTAACTGGCAAGGATTCAACCACTCACTCTAAATAATTCCATTTGCTATGTATTAATAGTTTAAACAGTTTTTTAACAGCTGTCCCCTATCTGAGCACCTTCAGGACAACTTCCACTGTTTTTCTCAATTACACCTGATTTAGAAAAAAAATAGAACACAATGCCACTTTTGAAACTAATAACAAAGCGTCATTTGAAATGGTTCATTAGACTTGCAAAACATGCATTGCATCCTCCCTGTTGAGCCAGTATCTATATTAAAGACAGCAAATCCAATTTAAAACAACTTTTAATCAAATTCAAGTGTTGAAGTTCTTAATATGGCAACTGACAGAATTCAGAAAACACAGAGGGCAGGGCGTACATTTGATTGTCAGACTAGCTCAACTAATTAATGAGATTTAAAATTAATTTCAGTATAGCAACGTGCAATTTTTCCAAATATTACACTGACTCATTTAGCGGAAAATATTGCAGGCAAACATTTCTCAAGTCCAGTTCAGTAGTCATTGTTACCAGCAGAGACACTTAGACTCAATGTTGGCTTCTCTGGAAGGATCTAGAAATGCAACTTGTCTGCGTCATAACCCTTGGGTGCCAGCCAGTACAGGAGGCAGAAACACCTCGTTGATACATGACAGAGCAGGGTTACACCTGTTTGGAAGGAGACAAGAAGCCATTTGTTTCAAGTATACTCAATGTGCCAAAACCAGAGGGGCTTGAATTCTGTCTGACCCATGGCTGGCGATTTCCCCAAGCCCCTGGGCAGACACAGCTTTGTCTTAACCCCTCAGTGTTCTACCAGCACCAAGTTGCAAGTATCTTTCTTCAGAACACAGATACTACTAAATGGGATTGTGGAACTGGCTGTACCCCAGCACTTCCCTCTATCTTTCTGTGTCCCACGCTGCAATGAGCTCCAGCTCCTCACTTTGGGCAAAGCTGAGGGTCAGGACTTGAGGATAAGACATTGCCAACTCAGGTAATGGTGCTTTTCAAGGGTCGCTGCTCTGCTGCCTATTTAAGCCTTCCTTGTAAGGCTAATCTCCCAGGAAATCCAAATGCATGAGCATTCTACACAGAAAAGAGTGCAACAATCCTCTGTTTATTGCTTTCATTTCCCCATTATTCACCACATAAAGACATTTTTCAATAAGAATGCACAGACTAAACTCAGCAATAAGATAATGTTAAGGACGTCGGACTCTTTCAAAAAACTCAAAAAAAAATTATGCTTGTTTTTGAGATACCTAAATTCCTGTTCCAAAAAAAAAACAAAAAAGAATGCCCCTTCCTCAGCACGCAGCACAGTTCAATTCTTTTCACCTCTGTCAGAGTCATTCCTGGTTGCTTTTGTTATTCTCCAAATTATTACAGAGATATCACTCCAGGATCTAGTATTTCAGCTTCCACCCTTGCTGTTGTAGCCGAGCATGCTCCGTATTCAATTGAACAGTAGTAGTCAAGTAACTAATGCAAACATGCAACTTCTGTTTTTCCTGTTAAAGACATGAACCCCTACTTCTGCAACATTTACAGAATCTGCACAAGTCATTCTCATCCTTTTTATGGAGCTTTTAAACATTGACCGCATTAACTAATTAATCTGCCATTAACTAATTTATCTACTGACCAAAGAGAGAAACTGACATTGCGAAAAGATTAGTTTGGAGGTTAAATTAATTAAAAACAGTACAGTAGTGACAGAATTTAATCTCATACTTCTCATGAGAGCATGGAATCACTCACAGCTGCAGCAATTTGTGATAAATCCATGGAGAGATTCCATGAAGGGAGTGGAATTAATTTGCGCCACCCCTAAGAGTATATGTGCTCACTCAACAGTACCTATATTAAACAATATTATAAATACACAAATTGAACAAACCAAGCGAAGCTATTGTTTGAGTTAGCATGTGATACATGCCCTTCAATATCAAGATACAATAATTTGCATAATTAAAATTCAGGGGATCACAAGAGTGATCAGAATGACTAGAACATTCTTTGCAGTCTCTCTTTATCAGAGTGAATGCACTCCAGTAAGGAACTCAGCAACACACAAGGGCAGTGCAGAGTCACTGACAATACACTGCCACACTCCACACCGCCCACCCAAACCCCGTCACTGCACCACCCTGCAAACTACCGCCAACTCACAAGTGTAGCAGAAGAAGGACCTCCAAGCCTGAATGGAGACAGCAGCAATGAGATTCACAAATCCTGTGACAAAGAAACAACAGAGAGAAGCATGAGAAGATGGAAGGATGAGCTGCTCCAACCTCAGGGACTCAGGCTTCTGCAGCAACTTGATTTCTCCACTCAACTCCTTCTGGGACCTTAAAACAAGACACTTTGAATAGATGAGCCTTCCACTAAAATAAGGCTTAACTATTCAAGAAATGGGGCTGTTTTGAATGGAAGATTAAATAAATGCAGCTTGGAAGATTCTTTTGTTACTAGCTCTTAATAACATAGCGCTGATGACAGAACCTGTCACCCCCTTGAGGTGCACTGGACAGAATGCCTACAAATCAAAATGAGAGCTGGTTTTGCAGCTTATACACACAGAATCCAAATGGCTTCAAATTTACTACTGAAAGAACCAGTGACAATGTGGTTATAGCAACAAAGTTTCCAGCATGCATTGTGCAGTTCTGCCCAGAAGCCAAGGTAAGTACTCCTGTTAAGCAGACCATCCGTAAAATAAAGATTATATTTTGTCCTGCTTCTGGTATTATTGGGAAGTTATCTTCTACGTGTGAGCAGAAGGTTGCGCTGCAGCTCATGACAAGAGCCGCATTCGCTAGGTGGTAGTGTCAAACAAATAATAGTCACGCTAATAACCAGAAGGAACTATCAAGATGAATCAATATAAAAAGAAATTACAATGCTTATGTAAAACATTATTGTCTATTCATTGAAAAATTACAAACCACAGAATACAACTGATCTGGCAACACGGCCAAATTGTTATTGATTTGCATTAAGAATTTTTCCCTACTTGACATTTCTAGAATTTCTATATAATTGTATATTAAGGCTCATAGTGAAGATGAAATCTATTATAAATTCCACACATCTGCTGAGATCTGCCATTCTGAAATTAACTGTCTTGAAACCTACATTTAGAGCACATGAAAGTAATTCAATTATCCAATATTAACTCTTCTTACATCAATACCTGGATTTAAGATAGTTTGCATTCTTGTTCATGTTGTAGAACAAAACCAAGAGTCTCTTCTCTGTGGGGTCACAAGAAACAAGCAAAACCAGCATTTTTTGAACAGTTCTTCAGAGGAACAGATTCAACTGAGAAGGCTAACATTTAAGCGGCTGAATAAATCTGACTTACATTCTAAATAAATGCATGATGTCATCAAAGCTTTTGAAGTTCAAGTCATGATGACTAAATCTAAGTTTTTATTGCTGTTAATGTAATTCCCTTTTTCCTATATAAGCAATTAAAGGCCATTTTAACAAGGATTTGGGCATACAATACAGACTTCTAACATTCAAAACAGACTATTGACCTTAGGGATAGCTACTCGGGACCCACAAGTACAGCAATGATCAATTCAAGATGCAGGCCAACATCTCTGAAAATGACACCTCTTTGTACAGATTGCGAGTACACAAGCGTGAAAATAAGCATGGAGAGAAAGTTCCAGTAATGAGGGATTCTTCAGAGTTTATGCTCCATTATAGTGGAGGTATCAGCCACTAAGAGGTTTGTTTCAAGCAAAGTTCATTACAATTAAAAAAAAGCTCTTACGATTATTTTTCTCTCATGCTGCTATAATTTCCTTTTGAAATGAAAATTACTGTGTGATACCAAATGATATCTGAGTATTTGAGAGATACGTTACACATGCTATTTGCCTCTTAGCTTCACATGAGCCATCCTCAAAACTCAACAGTGATCTAGTGACACTGAACATAAACACCACAACTGCTATTTTTTTTGCGAGGGAATTTAACATTTAAGCTTCACAAACCAGCAAGCTACTTCCTTAATACTCTCTCTAAATCCTTATCACTAAACGAATTTATCATGTCTTTTGTCCTCCATTGTTAATCTCATAGTTCCATACAAGGAATTAATCAGAGAGCAACAAACCAGTCCCTCTTGTTATCTGATATCATTAATGACATTTCTTTATTAACAAGAAACGAATCTATTTATCACAGCTCCAGCTTCAGGTTTTACAAGCAGCTGACAGAACAGTTGTGGGTCCAGCTTCAGAAACAGAACCACACTGGAAGGGTTCAGAATAACATTTTTGATCATTATCTGATAATCTTCCTGCTCATCTGGACAATTTTAGACTTGCACTACCATCTAGCTTTGCCATCTATTTGCTCTGTAATATTCTACCTGCTGTAAAACTTTCAGGTAGTTGAAGCTGCAGACCCCTGACCAGGAGAACACTCACTACAGTGAGAAGAGGAACCAACACAGCCCAACCAGCACAGAGGCCAAGGCCTGGTGCAGACAGGCCACAGCTTGGCAAGACAGAAAAATCAAATTAACATCACAGAACAGAAGAGAGAACAAACTGGGTCAAAGCAAACAATGAAGCATTCAGGTGATGGCAAAGCACAGAAATTTCTAAGGAAAAAATGGCAGTGGGCTTTGCTAAGAATGTTTGGGTTTGTTTTTTTTAAATAATCAGTATCTTTGATTAAAGTTAGATAGGCCTTTTCTCCAAACTGCTTTTACATAAAAAACCAGAAAATTATTATTTCTTATATCCACCTCTGCAAACTACTTGAAGTTAAAACACAGAAAGAATTAAATATCATATGCTGCAAAGTTTTTTTATTTTTATCTGATACTCCACTTGATACTCAAGAAGAAAACTGTGTGGTAATTTGAAGATGCTCCTAAATTAAATTTCCTCGTTCAAATTAGAAAACTTTGACATTTAAAATGAATTTTAATAGGGTAATAAACCCAGGATATTTCATAACTCCATCCAAGATATGAGGCATCTCTGACCTGCTGACAGCTTACACTGAATGAAAGTCATCATTAAACACTCATGAGGCAGCACACCAACAGATACTTTAGAGTGACTTATTTGAGCAGTAAAGACAAATATGAAAAAATTCAGCCTATTATTAAAATTATCTTTACAAGGACTTCAAAAACCCTTCACAGTTTTGAATTTGAGAATTGAAATAATCCAAGAAACTGCAGAAGTAAAATAGTTTTCATGGAAGATATTCCATAAACGATGCTCAAAAAAAATTCAAAGAAATTCCTTTTTTGTTCATGTTTTCTCAGTTACTTGACTGTTCATCTAATAAAAGTAATCACTCCACTTCCTTTATTGCAGTAACAATTAGTTACATCAACAGCAACAATTCAGGGTTGTATTTTCGAGCGATTTTTTTCCCCTGGTCATAATTATATGTACTTATTCTCTACAGTTACAAGATTTCTAAATAAATATTTGTCATTTACTTTTCCTAGTTCTTCTTAATATTCCATCAAAAGAAAAGTCTGCCATATGTCTTTCCTACTATGAACAGTTACTACCAAATGAAACAAAGAAAATTTTCCATCCTTCTGTTAGATAGAAAAGCAACATGTCCCCACTAATATATTGTGATTCCTTAACTCAGTATAGTCATATGAGACATTATAAATCAGCCCAAACCAGTAATTCTGATTTCTGTCTGCCAACTGGTGATTAGGAACATTTACAACATCTTCCTAGAAATCAGGTAAACATATAAAAGAGAAACAGACTTCTTATAAATGGTAACTACAGGAAAAGCAAAGAGAAAACACTAAAAGTTCTTATTATAAGAAATTAAAAAGTTACTCTTCTAAAAATTATTGAAGTGCTCTAGGTCAGGGGGGGTGGGGGGGCGCGGTCCATGCACACTATACACCAGTGCAGCCTGGTTTTATTAGCACTGTAACAAAAAAAGGGTCTTGCAACCAGCATGAATATTAAGTTGCTTCAGCTCCACTGATCTGTACCAGCAACATGAGGAAGATTCCTGAAACTGCTAAATCTCACAAGTGCTCACTGATAAAATGAGACAGGTTGGTAGAGATTTATTTGGTCTAGAAACTGAATTAATTTTCTGCTTTATCAAAACTGGATTTAAGCAAACAGTCACAATAGTTTTAAAGAACACTATAGCTTTATAACAAATTTGGAGTTTATTGTATTCTAAGATGGTGCAACAGTACCATCCAAAAAAAAAGAAAAAAAAAAAAAAGGATTAAGGGACTGAAAACATTCCTCAAGAAAAGACCTTCATTAGTACCACAAGTTTCCTTTGCAAAAAAGCTCAAAGCAACTGTACACTAAATAAATCAGTCTGACTCTCTACCTTGCCCAGAATATCTATCAGTTTGCCATTCTTACTGCCATACTTGGAGGGAGTCATGCACTCAATGCACAAAACACACAGCATTTGATGAGACTTTTTAAAGGTCAGGATTTTATTTATGAAAGTGGCTCAGTTCTGGTTACCGAGTTACTCGTCAAATGTAAAACTGATTCACTCCTGTATGCCATAATCCCTATGATGAACGCAAATATGGGGACTAGTTGCACCCGATGTCCTGTGGAAGGGATACAACATATAGTGAATTTAACTACAGTCAGAAAAAGTCTGGGATAGCACAAGAAATTGAATGTGTCTTTCTGCAGGTATCAATAATGCAGTTATCACAAAAACCGTGTTACAACACCAGTTCTTAAAAACTGAGATCCAAAACTTAACTTAGAAAAGGATTAAGTAAATCAATTGTCTGCAAAGGGTTTCTAGATGTTGCTCTGCGGGTGACCACGAAAGGGAATCTGTTCCATACATGCAGGCTTTTGACTGAAGTTCAAGCTGTGCATGTTTTCCAACAAATCTCATTTCATAGAGATTTGAGATAAGAGTCAGACCCTTAAATAAGTAAATTCCAGACTAAGAATCAAGACTGTATCAAGAAACGGACTTAAGGCCCTTCCTGAGGCTTGAGAACCAGGTATCCCCAGTGGGCCATGACATTATTTATGCTTGGACTGTCTAATAGCAGGAACTTTGCTCAGTTCCACCTCAAACAGAGGATAGGAGAGGCTAAAACAGATTGGGAACAGTCAAACCTACAAACAACCAGATCATAAAACCACCACCAGGAAATGAATGTCTGCCATGCCCTGGCCAGCTGCAGGTAAACAATGATCCTACAGCTCTTCCCCTCGATATGCAAACAATGCATCCTCCAGGACGCAGAAAGACAAATGCATTGAAATATTTTTAAATTACTAGAACAGGCATATTACTGTCTATATAAGTAAAAATGGCACAAAGTATTAGATCCAAGAATCAGAATAACCTTTGTGATTTTGAATCAAATACTTGCACAGGCTTAGTTTGCAATTAAACACCTTCTGGCAAACCAGAAAATATCCAGTAGGAAGCAGAGAAATACAAGGAGACATGATACTCATTTTGAAAGCAATATCAGAAAGAAATCTGGAACACAGCACAGATGATAGTGCATTAATACGAGTACTAGTTCACAGATTCAAAACCTTTATCAAATTTTACATCAGCTAAATAAAATGAGTTTTTAATGAAAAGTTATTTCTCAGTTTTGCATATTTTAATTGAGTATAAACACTCCTAAGGTATCAATAGTGATAACACTGCAGTGTAGCTGTTTCCTCATCATTTGACCAAAAAGTAGAATATTAAAAAAACCCCTCTTGTTCAAATGAAGAATATCTAAAAATAACATTAAGAAGTTTTACAACAGATGCCCTCATTTCCTATACACCATGAAAGTCGTTTTTTAAGCAAATGACATGAATTTTAAGAGCCAAAGAGCAGCAGCAATGCCGCCCCATTCCCACTGTGCTGAAAATCAATAACGACACAAGGGCCAGAACATCAGAACTACACTTGGGGAAGGTGTTTCAAAATAAACAGGATGATTGGATTTACAAATTAGGGTTACAATATGCTTATAAAACCAAAACAAACGGGCATGTATTCTTGAAATGGAGAAAGAGGGAGACCTTTAAAATCAAAAACCCATATATTTTGTTAAGAAAACAAGATTTTAATTTATATTCATAGATGTTAAACTGGGAAAACAACAGTTAAAGACATGACCTTTAATATTTGTTTATATTTATTTGTTAATATTCTGCCCAGTTTAACTACCTTTTTTAATAGGTATTTAATTGAAAACTGAACCATGAAGACAAAAAATAGCACTGTTACACATACGTGCAGAGAAAAAAGCAGGTACATGCAGCAGAATTTTACAATATCTGACTCTTGTTCTGATTTACCTAATCAGATGAGTGATTTCATCCTTAGTATTTCAAATTTTTATTGTCAAATAACATCTGAGTTTGAAGAACTGAGAAATAAGCTGAAATAAATGATATTTTTTCAACCATGACTATGGATAAAATAGAATTTCCAGATTTTCATAATTCGCAACTTCTTTTTTTCTAGCATTGCCTTGAAAAGGCTCTTACTATTAGTTCTGTCAATTTTGGAAATTCTCATTTTGGCTAAAACTTGCCTTTGGGGTGCCATATTATTATTATTTATTGTTATCCTCATCATCGACGTAATCAGGTAATAAACTCTCAGGATTCTAAAACTTTTAGAAATGCTGTAATTATTTGAATTTTTTTTCAGTAAGCACTAAATATCAAAAATAGCACCTTTACTCAGATAAATTGAATTACCTGTTTACCACTCAGGAGAGCAAAAACATTTAATAAAGTATTATGCAAACTTCACCGAAAAAGCCAACACAAGAGACTAAAGATCTAGAGACCTTTTATATTTTCAAAGCATTAATTTGACATGCACGAGGTTGAGAAAATTGGTTAGAAAAAGACCCAGATAGTTTTATAAATTAGGAAAGGAAGTTTGTGTTAAATTTTTATTGAAGGAATTAGACTTTAATGGCCAACCCATGTAATATTCTGTAAATCAGCAGCAGAAGCTGCCAACAAGAACATAAGAGCAGGGGATTTCACATCATCATTTTGCTAATTGGAAGGACCCGACCTCAGCAGGGTCATGCACTGCAAGTTGGAATGGCAACACTGCAAATTATCACTGCTTTGCAGGCCCAGTGTCTCCTACCTCTAAAGGGAACGTAACAAAGCACATTACACTCTGTTGATTAAAAATTAACTTTTGCCCACTCTACATGGGTTTTAGAAACTTTAGAAAGAGAAGAACTTGAGGTGTTTTTTTGCCTACAATTCGAAGTTATCTAGAAAATTGATACTGTTTCATGCATCGTTCATATTGATATTCAAGTTTGATATTCAAGTTAGTCCTGGAGCTTCCTGGGAGATGACAAACGAGGAGTTTGTAAGCAGCGATGTATAAACACAGCATTGACCCAATGTTTCAAACTTTCTTGTGCAATTTGCCTTTACTTATAGAAACAGTAACATTGCTGTCAATAAAACTTTAGCTAAAATCCCAACCTATACAAGAAATGGTAAGAAAAGAATCTTATTATATATGTACTTCAACATGGAATTTTAGGACACTCAATCCCCAAGATTTCTTCCCCACTTGTGAAAAAGCAGCATTCCAAATACATGAGCAAAGGCATGTGACTCCTGGGAGTAAACTCTCAGTTCCCTGTAGGTACTTTTCCACTGATAAAGATATATTCAGCATATGTATATACTGAACATTCTACATCGCTGTTCTTGGCATTTAATTAGGGGTAAAGGAAATGTGCAGGACTAGAATCTTAAGTGTTGGTTTAATAACCTTTATACAGCTCATTTCTGAATGATTTTCTTCCTCTCTGGAGAGGCTTCTAATGTCAAACACTGGTATTAAGGTGAGTCATGGTTACTGAAGAGGCACAGAGAAGGCACATGACAAAATTATTAATTATGGGGAGGGAAGGAGGCAGAGTATTCTTTTTACTCCATAAATGCCCTTGTAAAACAGAACATTTAATACTGAAGTCAAATACAGTTTCAGTAGTCAATAGCCACTAAAGTCTTACTGGTCTCAATAACAGTTGGCAATTTAAGAATGCAATTTAAAAATTTGCAAATGTGATTTTTAGAAAGCATTGGGAGATTTTTGAGAAGGCAAAAAGACATTTTTTTTAACTACAGTGAAAGAAATTGGGCAATTATTTGATATCTAAGATATATAGCGAGTTCAACAGCTTTAATACAGTAATTTAAAATATACTCTCTCATACTGCTGTTATTGTTCATTTTTCAGATTCCTTCCTTTCACACCAAATGTTAAGAAATGCACCAAGGCCAACAGGAGAGGTGGTCAGCACTATTTTCTGCTAAACTGAAATCCAACATTTCATATTCAAATACCGAAAGGTTTATATATAAATAATACCTCAAAGCAACAGTACAGCTGGAGTTTGGGGTTGGCTGTTTGGATTCGAGGGTTTTTTGAGGGAGAAGGGAAAAAGAGAGAGAATTGTGGGTTTACTCTAATTCATTTTATTTTTAATAAATTATCAGAGCTATGGAAACTTAAGAGTATTTGTTTATGTTTTTTTATTTTGTATTTTCCTTGCAACCAACTTTCCACGTTATAAAATAAGCGTAAAACAACTCCTCTATAAATGTACTCTGGCAGGTGATGTTGAATTATTATAAAGTACCTTGTAGTGATGACAATATACAAAGTAATCAAAAGCTGAAATGAACAGTGACAGCTAAAGCACATTAAGTTCATGAGCACCATCCAGGCTACAGCCACTGAAGCCATTTTCTTCCTCTGAAAACTCCTAAACAGACGGCTCAATATTTATGTTATGATCCCAAATGAACATGAGTAGAAAAAAGAGTATTTAAAATACAGAACTTTGCAAAAATTCTAATACCTATTACATTCCAGAACAATTGCTACAATCATGCTCACCTGCCTTAAGCCAATTCAAACAAAACAAATTCTAAGTTGAAAGATTCTGAAAGTGTTTAAAACTCTTCCTTGCGTTCCCTCTCCATCCCTTCTCCCCAAGATAGGAAACTATGACACATTTCAGTGGGATCTCACCTATGTGCCACTGTATGTAAATGTAACCTATTAAAAGTAAACTTCTGCGGAACGTCACAATTTTGCAGGAGAAGCAGAATTTCAAAAGTAAATGAAATAGCTTTGGGTTTTTTTCCTCTGGAATTCTTGGTGGTTTTGCACATTTGGAGCTATAGAACTTCTAGGTATAATTTAACTAAGACTAACAAGCAATTATTATAAACATCAAGTGCAAGAGCATTTTTTTTATAAATATAAGTGCAAACTGCACACAACAAACGAGAGGGAAAGCGTTTTACAGAACACCAATATATCCACATTTCTTCGTTACATTTTTGCTTTATTACAGCAAAATTTATTTCCCACAATTTGGGGATTATTTTCTTCTCACATTTTATCACTTGTCTAGAAGAAAACATTGAATATTATATTAGAAAAAGTGACTAACAAATGCATTAGAGATATAATTGAAATTACATAATTGAAATTACATAAGATTTCAGCAGCTGAGTCTCTTTTCTATTTTATTGCAATATATGTCACAGAAACATGTATTTGGAAAACAGCATGGCTCCTTATAAAACAGCACTCTGCTGCAGAAACTCCATCCCAGTTTGCCTCCCATTTTTTCCTCTTAAGCAGTTATGAGTTGTTATATAGAGATTGGCACAGCAGGGCTAGAGACAGAAACATTAATTGCCTCCAGGCAACAAGTCATGGGCTCTTGCCTGCTTTTCTTCAGCACACCTTTGTAGCTTTAGAGGCATTTCTGTTCTCTTCCTGGCAAATTCGGCCACTGCACTCGCCCAGCTTCAGCAGCTCTCCCAGTTCCTGCATAATCCTGCACAGAGGAAGTCTCACACAGAGGGAGTCTCCCACTATTCCAAGTAAGTGAAGGTTAGGCAGGTGTGATTTGCTTCACATACCTTGTTTACTCAAAAGACAAAAGGAACAATGCCAACATCAACAACCCCAGTCCTTACACAGAGATTGCCAATACTTCAGATTGTTTCTCAAGGTGTCTCAAGTAGAGGAAACAATTTCTGCATAGCAAAAGAAGTATCTTTAAAAGTAATGAAAATGTTTTGTTTTTCATAAAGCTACAATGCCCGTGATTTTAGCAATTGGAGAAAAATAAAGCCTTTGTTCCTTCAAAGCTTTCAAAAAATGAAAGCTTTCTTCAGAAAACTACATATCTCCATTGCAAACTCTAACAAGTCCATCTTTTAAGCAAATTTATACTTCAAATTAAATCCTTTTAACCAAAGGTAAAGCCAAATAAATTCTGAAACAATGCAATATTAATCACACCCTCCACTTCCCAAAATCACACTTTTTAACAGAAATTCCAGATTCAATTAAAGTGATGCTACCCTCAGGAACACAGTTTCTTTTGCTACCAGTCCATGAAAACTACAACACTGCTTTAACTAACAAAAGGGAAAATGGAATAAAAAGATAGCAAGATTCCTAAAACTCAAAGCAGTGAACAAGCACAAACTTTAGCCAAGGGCTTACAGGTCAACACTGACCAATTGCTTTGTAGTTGCTCTTCCCCATCCCGTGTGTCTTCCCTAGTCACAAACTTTTGACCACCCATTTTTTCGTTGTTTCACAATTCCTTTCCTTAGACCAGACTGTGCCTTCACTTCCATAATTCCCAGGGGTATCAAATACAAACTTTTTGGCATCCTCACTCCTGTCCCAGTTAACATATGAAGTGTTTGATTCTTCTCACCTCTAAAAACACATGCACAGAACATTGCTTATTTTTTTATTATTAATCCTGAGACAAAACCAATGTCCTCTGCTGGAAGTCCATCCCAAAAGAGTTCATAGTCCCCTATTTTATGCAGCCAAATTCTCAAGGGCAACAGTCTCCCCCTAGACTACAGAATTACTATTTGCAAGGTAACATTTAATATCTCATGTGGAATATTTAACAGGATTCAAAAAAAACCACACTGAATCAAGCAAGAAGCATATCCATTTTTAATTAAAAATAAACTCCCTAAAATATCCCAGTGGATATCTCCAGCTTCCCTCACCCGTAATCCCAGAAGAGAACAAAAACCTCTACAAACACAACATCCAGTAAGGAACTTTCTCACTGCCCTTCCTGCATTACTCCAAAAATATAAAATGTTATTTTCAACATGAACATCTCAAGTCTACAGTGACAGGTATCTGGCATTTCATGGGGAAGCTTATTTCACTGATACTCACTTTAAAGATAGAATTTGCCTGCAGAGCCCCAAACCCACAGATTCTTAAGCATGACAAATACACAATCCTTGATTTGAGATCATACAGACCCAAACCTTAACCTGGAGGTAACAGGGAATAACAGACACAACAGGAGTTCCTACTTCTTGGCGAATATTACAGAACAAAGCACAGCATTATAACAGATTCCTCTGGAATTATCTAACAGAATAGCATATACTAATTTAATAATTTTGCAGAAAGCTATAATAAGCTATTTATAATTAGTCAGGAAGTACCTATATCCATGGAATTGTTTGTTACAAACAGAAGTTACTGCAGTTTAAAAGCAAACAAGCTCTGTTTGGCTGAATCAGAGCCAAGGAGCTGCATTTTAGTCTCCCATCCATCATGTGAGCAGGCTTCATTATGAATTGTATCTTTGAACTAACACTCTAATCATAATTTAAGCAGGCAACTCATGAGAAGAAAGTACAAAATTATGTCAACAATTTAAGCTTCCAAAATGAAATATTTTCATTAAAACTAAAAAAATCTAATTTTTTTTATCTAGGAAATACTTTTTTTGCATTATGAGAACTCTAGAGTATCCTGCATTCAACTACTTCTAATGCTTGATACAATCCTACTTCTTATAAACATCAGAACAGTTCACTCTGCCAAGGAATCGCATTTATGAAAAATGCATGTTGAGAATGCCAAAGGCCATGTTTGTAAAATGAAAAAAAAATAAAAAACCCAATACATCCTTTAAAAGATGACAAATAGTCTTTGTGAAAGCCATTCCTGCTCTTTCCATTATGGAAAAAGAAATCACAGTGGGAATACTAAGCTCAGCATATATTTGGCAGCTCACTGACCAGACAGGCTATTAACTATAGAAAGGGCTATTTCTGAACATTTTTTTCCTTAAATAAAGTTTTGATTTTTCAATGATTATGGATCCAATGATGAATGCAAGTGCAAGCTGCTTATTAGAATCTCATCATCCCTGCACTCTGTATTTTACCATATCTCCTATATCAAATGCATTTCTTCTGCAGCTTCCAATATATACCTTTAGCCTAGAACTTTCCCACATTCCTTAACATCTCTCATTCCCAGTTATCCCTCTTATAGTCTACAGCTTCCCATCACCTGGCCATCTACTCTTCCACCATGTCTATGTTTAAAAACCTTTTCTCAGACCCTAGATACTCAGCAAGTCTCCTTCACTGGTCCTTTAAAGGCATAATCTGTTCTTTCATTAAGTGAGCTCTTTTTGTGTCTCTCTGCAGCAATATTCAAGCTCTTCCTTTGTGTGATAGCAATCATTTCTGACCTTATCACCAGGAGACAGTTTGTTGTTGTGGTTGTTGGTTTGTTGGGGGGTTTTTATATAAACATAAAATATGAGAATGACAAGTTTGATTTTTTTTAAATGACAGAGCAAAAAAATGGCTTGGTATTTATCATGAACCTTCTGCTCCCAGGTGATAGCCAGTAGCATTCAGATGGACTGGACTTAAGGTGTTTCATTAATTATGCATATTAGAGGGATGTTTCCTATCGATAAATGAAACTTGAAAATGAAACAAAGCACCTCAAATTTAATATTCTTATGGTATTTCCCAATACTGAGTCATGTTTGATAACACTAGAAAGGGCTCACTGAAGATATGAACAGAAATTCAAACTGACAGAACAAAGCACTGTGCGTGATCAGTTATAAAAGTTTAACATTTTAAAAAAGTCATCCCAGTTTGCCGACAGCACACGACATAACCAACGTAAAAACTCAGTTAAGATCTGAATTTTGAAGATTTTGTTGTTATTTAGCCCTCAATAATTTGGTTTGGAAGGAGTGGGGAAGATGGGGAGTTTTTCTGTGTTTCACTGGATGAAATCTCATATACAAATTCTTTTTCTTGCACTATCTCTTCTTATTTTCTGCATTTGTGTTCAGGCAGCCAAGGGACTCAACGAGCACTTCCACTGAAAACAGAAAAAACTGATAAAAAACTACATTCTTTATATTCTTTTCAGCCATCTGTCTCTCCACAGATGCAACATAGCAAAAGCTTAAATCGACTTTACTCTGATAAACAGTGCTACAACAAAACAATCCACAGGTACATTATTTTAACCTCTTAAGAGAAAATAAAATTCGATTCTTTCAAAGTTCATTTCAGTTTCCCTCCCATGACACCATAAACCAACACCAAAAGTTTTAAAAGCAACTTTTTTAAAATAAAAAAGAAAAGTGTAAAAATTTGCATCCTACAGTATCTTTTGCTTATTATTTAAACATTTCATTTTCTATAGAAGAACAGACAAATTAAGAATGCAATATTTTCATTTGCTTTAATGACAACCTAACTCATTCAAAAAGGAGAGGGGGTGTGGACCTAAGACAGGAAAGAATTTCTCCAGATTTTACAAACAGGTAGTAAACATGGCCTATTTCTCATATTTCTATATTCAGGACAAATATTGATATCCTGAGCAGCCATGTGAATCTAGAGCTCACTCTTTTTGAGTGAGAATGTCCCTGACTACCCGAGGAGATACTGACACCAATAACAGGACAAGTGCCTCTTGTCAAAGCAGCAGATAATGGGGGCCTAAGAGTTACCCCAAAATAGCCAAATCACTGAACACTCCAGAGGGCGTGGCCTGTGGCCTTGTCTCCAAATGCCCAATGTAGCAGATGGCTCTGCAAAGCCCTGTATTCCAGGCTTCAGGAGAGCCAGGGATTAGACAGAGCACACACACACACACGACCCCCCTCAAGGCTTCCTTCTGTTGTAAGAACCTAAAGCTGTGCAGCTCGTCTGCCTGCACCCTGCTAACCTCTAATTGAGATTTCCTGCTAGAGGTATAATTTAGATGAATGAGATCTAAAATAAGTCTCTCAATTTATTTGCAACATCGAAGGAACTCCAAGGGTTTTACTAACTCATGTACATAGTGACCTATTATTTCAAAAGGATAAAAACTTTTCTTTTCTAAAAATGTAATTATACTACTAAGTATTGCAATTATTAGATAAGGAGTACTTCAACATAGACGGAATACAGAAACAACCCTGAAGAAACAATCAATGTTCATAAATGTAACCTTTTTTACTGGCGACCATCAGAGAGCAGCTTCCTCTGGTTTGCTTGATTTGCAGAAGCAAAAAGGATGCAACTAGATACTCCCTTTGATAAAGTGTTTCCCCTGAGTATGATTGCTCTCCAAATCAATTCTGTTCAGAAGCAGCTCTTTTAATTACTAATGAAAGTTAATTAACACAAAAAAAAGTTTAATTCAAAGTTTCTTCCATTTCAAATTGTCATAATATTGGGTTTTAGAAACAAAACATATGACAGCGTTCATATTAAGTCTTCAAGATATTAAAAGCAAACCTTTTTCCCCATGACTTCCTTTCCAAGAATCACCTGTCATACTGAATGTGATTCTTTGTATGAAATGATACTACACAAGCGATAACATATTTGAATTATAACAAAACCAATGGAAGATTGTTGTTCCATATTTTATTGCTTTCGATATTTCTTTAGCAATCATCATTGCAGTCTGTCTAAACAATTCTCTGTGCACTGACATTCACAATAATGTGTTTTCATCAGAAACTTAGACACTGTCATTAGGTTTCATGAAAAGCTATACTTTACAGTTCCTAGCCATTTTTTTACACCTCACTGCATCATTGGGACGTGAATGCAACAATTTTTACATCTGTCAGATTTAGTTTTATTTACTTGAATACGATCTTTAATAACAGATTACTGGAAGAATGTAGAGAGATGATGAATTAGTTATGTTCTTATTATCCAACACTGGAACGGGACCAAGAGAGGAGGGCTTGTCACATTCTCTGCTAAAAGAAAAACTATTGATCAGCCACAACAATCTTCTACAAACCTTGATAAATGCAGCTTGGGGAAGGCATGGCTCTTCAGATCATTATTTCAGAGCTGATATTTTACATACCAGCTCTTATAATACCTTTTGATTTCTTAGAACTGTTTGGTAAGAAACTTATATGATTGTCACCAGCTGCAATAACTTGAGACACAAGTAGGAGATGTACTCAACCTACTCTAAAGCCTACTACTTTTCATATTCATCTACTACTTTACAGAAGTTTCAAATACAATTTTTCATCCCCTTTTATAGTCTCTCAGAAGCAGCTGTCTATGCTGGAACCTTACCAACAGAGGAAAGGGTTGAGGAATTTTTATCAAACACCTCGAGGTGAATTAAACACACATTTGTGCACACAAACCACACAAAATTTTCTGCCCCCAATGAGGGTCTTTGGCCTCATAAGGCTCTGTCCGGAAACGGAATCACCCGAGGACATCCGAATGAAACAAATCTGTGTCCAGCAAGGAGTTGAAAAAAGACATGCTGTAGCACAAAGACATCAGCCTAGGTATAAAAAAGAAAAATAAGAAGGATATACTGAAGGGGGAAAAAAAATATTTATTTTAAAAGACTGGCAGTCATGACTATGACAAATAATAACCTCTGAATTCCAGAGTTCAGTTATACTGAGGCCCCAAACTGTAGTTCTCTCACACACACTTATATATAGATAATGTACATATATATAATTTTCTTCATTAAGAACAGCTATTTATATTTCAAAACATCCATGTATTAATGCTAGAAAGTTCTCAGGTAAGAAATATGAAAAACTGTGGAAAAAAGCTACAAATAAACGTTGTCTTGAGGTTCTTTAAGTCTCAACCAATTAAGCATCAATTGCCAGAGAGTGCAAGCTGCTTTGTAAGCTTCTCACAGGGATGAGAAGTGTCCCCACTTATTCATGTCACTGGTGAGCTGGACTCCAGGGACAGCTGCAGTTAGGTACCCTCACATTCAGCACTGAATCATTGCTATGTGGCCCAATTCCTAAAATGTTCAGAACAAAAGAGGAAGATTTCAACCCAATGAGGAAAAATGCATGACAAATGGAACATCACAAATCTGATAGTTGTGGCTTTTTCATCTGCAGTTGCACTGCTTATTCTAACAGTAAAAGTAATGGTCATTGGTTAAGCCTACACAGGCAGTAATAAGGCAAGTCAAACCCAACCACGAATACCTGACTGACATAAGGTTTTAAAAGCCTAAAACTAAATCACGTTAAAGATCAAAACAGTACTAATTGCATTCTGCACATAGCCTGAATAGTATCATGAGAAAAGACAGCTTCCTTCTTTAAACTTTATTTTTCAGTTCAGCCCTCCAATCCGACCGTCCCCCACACGGCTGCTGGGCTCTGCAGGACCACGTTTATTCCACAGCACTCCTGCCGGCATTGCAGCCCTGCCAGGCTCCCTGCCTGCTCAGCAGCAGAGCACAGCAATCTATGAGAAGGAAGGGCACAATCAGCTCAAAGCCCTGCCACTGTTACCACTCTCCCTGTATCAGAGACGAGCTTTGCACATCAGCCGGAAACCCACCCTGCTCGAGGCCTCTGCCTCTCTTGCCCAAGGAGCAAGGAATGCCACAAAAGTGTCCTCAAAGAAACATATCTGAGAGGCACAATCTGCCTCTCATTCACATGTCACCTGCCCATGTCAGAACCGGGCAGCACTGAAGAGCAAAGAGGATCTGAACCCAGCTCAGATCAGTCCAAAGGAGTCAAGCAGACATGCCTAGCAATTAGCTCAGGTTCTCTGTAGCTGAGATCCTAATCCAAACAGGACAAGTTTATTCAAAGCCTTTATTCTGAAAGCTTCTCTTTTATATAAAGATGAAATTGCTTTGAAAACAGACTCCAGAAAATAGATGTTGTATCTGCTTTGGTACATATGATATCTGATGCTCTCTGCAAGTTCTACACAGCAACAGTCCCCGCAAGGAAGACCTAAATTCAGGCCTAGGCTCAAACTCCTTTGCTGACCTTACACCAAAGAAATCTTGAAGAAAAATTAATTCTGTATACAACTGTTGCTAAAACAGTTTCTCTTTCAAGGACAAGGAATTTGGGAGCGAACTCAGGACATTGATCAGATGTATAAATAGCATCTTTAAACTTATGAAGGAAGACACTATCAGGACAAATTTATTGGCTAATTAAATTCAGTGCCCTACACAATTAAATTCTTAGTCATGTTTACTAAACCTATCGCTATCACTGCAACTGAAAACATCCCTGCTTGTCCCAACATAGCAGTGATATATGGTATCTAACAAGCTGAATTAATCCTGCAACAACAGCTAAGAATTCTTTTTATTAGTTCACTAGAGGGGCTTAAGAAATACTTTTCCAAGTGCTCACATTTCCTCATCAGCATCACACAGAAATCACCTGACATGGGAGTGTTCATAGCTACAGCTCACAGACTAAACACTATTGCATATTTTTAAACAAGCAGATCAAGCACAGCACATTTTACTTGCAAGTATTTTCACATATCCACACTCACTTAACACCAGGCATTCCTAGAGTCAAGCACACAAAGAGGAAACTACAGCTTAGAGCATCTTTCAGAAACTCGAGAGAGTTAGAAAAGACCATGCACAGTCTTCATTATTCTACTTCATGATATTCACGTTATTCTGAATGCAAAGAGAGTAGATAACTGGGTTTGCTTCCTAATTTAAAGCAAACCAGCAGAGTTTGGAATCAGTGGAATTTGGTTCTTTTAAAGGCATTCTAAACACAAAGACCTACAGACAACAATTTGGAATCAGGAGTGCATAAACAGAGGCTCAACTGTTGCTACACCAAATCAAGTTTCTGTTATGTCACATTGTCTTCACAGATCCAGTATGCCTTATATCTGTAAAATTACTGTACCTCAGGAACAACTTCAGTTTTAAAGCTAGGAATAGGACTAATTCCCTTTGCTGTGTTCAAGCATCTTTTTCCCTGGCAGGTAGAGACCTGTTTACTCCTCTGTATCTTGGGGGGAAGGGAGGAAGGTGGGGGGAAGAAAAGAAAAAAGAAAAGAATCTTTAGGGACATGCTGCCAAGAAGCTGAGAATCTCAAAGGCTACATTAATCAAGGAAAATCTATGCTTTCAACACTTCACAAGTTTCACACCGAAAAAAATGTCAAGAGAATGAAAAAAGCACTCTTCCCAGGAATCTTGAAGCCTGTTACAGCATATTTGTAAGAACAAAAAATCTACAAGGAGCAATATTCACAGATAAACCATTTTCCTTATGCCACATTCACTCTTAGAAGAAAATAGTCTCTGCAAAAGTGACATGGTGGTCAACTGTCAAACTGAAATGTAATTTAGCATTAACAACAGGTAAGGATTGTTAGTCTAAGTGCTCAATAAAAACCATGAAGACGTCCTCGAATGAAATGCTTTTAGCATAAGTCATATCCATAATAGAATTTTAGATCTTCCTCTCTGAAAAGAAAGAAGTACTATGGGATATCTTCTTATTACAAATTTTAGAATACATAAGTAATGAAAATTACCATTTGGATTTTCTTCTGAAAATTACCATTTACCTCTATTTTTCCATATACCTTTTGTTTCTATTGTGCAGAAATTTAGCATAAAAAGTGACTAGCTGGGCTCTGAAAGTAGCTCGTGAAATTTGCTGATGATTATTTTTATTTTAATATCCTAAATCACCCTTCTTTGGCTAAACGATATAAGCACTTCAGCTCTTTAAAACACTCACGCAGCCGAAACAGCAGAAGCTCTTTACCAAGTCACTGGGTCACTGCTAAAGGCCTATGTTAGAAGCTGCTCTTGGGAAATAAACAAGCTTGAAGTGGTAGAAATGTTTTTGCAAAGCCTGGGGCATTCCACTGATTTAACCCCCCATGACCTCACCCCAGCTTCGTGGAGGTGCCAGAAGGAAAAAACTTTAAAAGGCCAAGAAGCAATTATGAGTTTAATCCTGAGAAAGCAGAAAACAAGAGTGTGACCTAGGGAGCCAAGGCTGGAAGGAGTGAGCAAGGTTCTCTTACCAAAGCTATTTACACTCCGAGCTGGAGAATGAAGCTGGAGAATGAAGGAGGATTTTAAGGGAACCAAAGAACCAGTGCCTTGTATCAGGCTTTTCTCCTGGCAGAACACACTCAGGGCACTCCATGGCCAACCACCGAGCCACGGGACAAGGCACCAGCTCAGAGCACCCCAAACCCTAGCCGAGCTCAGGACTTCTGGAAGCCAAACAGAAACGTTCCTGAGAGACAAAGTCTGGTATCTCTCTTATTCTGGTCCTTGTTGCTCTAACAGCACGATAATTAGTTTTAAACAAAAGACAAGTGTCTGTGGTGAGCAGCACTAATCAGAACTGAAAAAAGGGAACTCTGCAGGGAGCCTACAAGAACTTCAGATTTAAGGGAATAGTGAGACAGGGACAAGAGCTTGTCCAACATGTTTCTTTTTCAGTCAAACTGCATAGGAAGATTAAACTTTTCTGAAAAAGATTCAGCTCTCACACCTGCTTTTTGCCATGTTTCCACAGGCTTGTTTTCAGATAAATGAAATTCCACCTTACTGAAGTATTTAAGAAGCTGTAAAAGCATTCATTTGGAAATACAGAAAATGAGCTAATGTGACTGTGCCTTACAACACAACATGTGAAACAAGGACTGAATAATTGCACACTGAATAATTCTTCCTCAAACCATTTTTCCTTGTTTCCTTTTTAAAATTTCTAATCTAATTTAAAATAATCTGTAGCAGTAAAGACACTAAAGTGCAATGGCCAGCTTTTGTTCCTGACACAACATTTTAATTTTGCATACAAAGCATCACATAAAATAACAGAGTTTTTGGTTCTAATAAATTAAAACTAAAAAAAATTGATTTCTTTTCTTGTCATTCCATCTTATGTTGATTATTTGATGGACTTAAATTATTTGAGTTCTTTTGAACCTTTGAAAACCCTCAATTGTCACAGCAGTGAGCTTAATAAGACCTTCAGAGAATGTCTTTTCCACAAATTACACACAAAACACTATTGTTCAAACAACACTTTCCTCAGATTAGTAATTAATTAACATCAGCACTTCCCTGAACACAAGTCCAATGAAATCTTATAAACGTAAATGGTACCAAGAGCGTTGTTCACCACTTAGTTTCTCATGCTACCTGCTGTCATTTTCAGCATCCAGCCTCAACACACAGCACGACAGTGTTGCATTGCCTTCTGTCAAAAGGAGACACCTCAGTTTGAAGTTAGGAGCTCCCTTCCCTCCTCCCAAGCCACCATACGTAACTTGTACTTTGTGATGTTTCTGTGCAAATTCCCAAAACCAAATTCATCCCCTTGTTCACAGATTCAAGACTGATGCTGTTTTATGGCAGACATTTGAAGAACCAGACAAACTATTGATTTATGGTAATTAACCACTGACTACTTCTATAACATCATCTGCAGAAAAGAACTTATTAAATGATTCAACTGATGAAATCGACAAATGCAAGAGGCAGCATTTTGAAGCAGAGATTTGGCTTCACTGACTGTGTTCAAGCATAACCGTCAAGGTAACATTTACCAATGACATACATCATCCAGAGGAATAATCACAAACTGTGTGATTTCTTGTTTCATATGAACACTAAATGTTTTGTTCCAGTGCCACTTCTTAAAAAATCTCTGTTTGAAAATCACAGAAGCAAACTTTTAGTTGGAAGAGGCCTTTGAAGGTCATCTATTCCAACTTCCCTGCAGTGAGCAGAAACATCCTCAACTACATCAGGGGCTCAGAGCCCCATCCAACCTGACCTGGAATGTTTCCAGGGATGGAACATCATCTACCTCTCTGGGCAACCTGTGCCAGTATTTCACCACCCCCATGATAAAAAATGTCTTCCTTAAATCCAGTCTGACTCTAACTTCTCTTAGTCTAAAACCATTGACCCTTGTCCTATCACAACAGGTCCTGTGAAAGTTTGTCCCTGTTCTTTCTTACAAGCCCCCTTTAAGTAGTGAAAGGCCACAAGAACATCTCCCTGGACCCTTTTCATCCCCATGCTGAACAACTCCAGCTCTCTCAGCCTTTCTTTGTAGCACAGGTATTCCATCTCTCCGATAATTTTTGTTGCCCCCTCTGGATCCGCTCCAGTGGACCCTGTTTTAACATTGGCAGACTATTTGCTTGGAAATTAACAGGGATTAAACCCAATTTAAAACCATCCTGCTTTTCATCTGAATTGGCACTATAATTCTTCACAGGAAAAAAAGAAAAAAAGAATCAGTTATACTCTATACTGAGGATCAGGCACACATCACGACTAGTCCTCAAAATGAGATAATGTTCTATTCACTGCTACTTCAAATATTACTATGTATTTAAGTTAAATAGAAGTAAAAACCAGATTAGCAAAGGTGAGCTCACCTAGAGAGTCCTGTGTTAATGAAGAGCTAATACGAGCAATCTGATGCACACGGAAGTGTGAACAAAATTTCAAGCTCAAGAGGATAACTGTTCTTTTTCCTACAGAAGGATTGCACAGGTACAAACACGCACAGCAGCTTTCCAAAATCTGTGGCATTTTCAAGAAAACTTTATGCAGTTAGCTACTCTACTCCTTGGGTATTTTTGCAAGACAAACTGAAGTATCATAGCTATAAAAACACGCAGAATTTGCCACAGGTTCAAAGAAAGCAGCTTTTACGCTGTACTTGTTCTCTTGGAGATGTCTGTTTGCAACAAAACAAAAAAGCTACATTACCAAATCATTGTGTAAGCAAAAACAGCTCCCCAAGCTTTATATAATACCAAAATGTAATAATGCAGGGGTCTTAATATTATTGCATACACATGAATTTGTTTTATTTAGGGACAAAATAAACAGCTGAGGCCATTATAAGCAGAAAAGCACAGTCTTCTCTACAGCAAGTTCATTTTGTCTGAGTTTTGATAACACCAGATGTTTTCTAATGCTGTACAAACACAAGTTGTTAAAATTTATTACTGTGAGAATCAGATACCTTTCTAGAATACTTATTAATATGCAAAGACACAAGATTCAACCCGTGTCTAAACATCAAATTAGTGTCAAACTTCTATTGGAAAATTGAAATATGTCAATTATATTGAATTCTAGCATTAAATTGGAGCTGAACATAGCAAAAAAACTACTGCTACTCTAAAACATCTTATTTAGAAACAAAAGAGAGGCAGAGTAAAAAAAAATTATTTCACAGTAAATGCCTAGATTTACCTTTGTAATTTAATACTGAGGAAAAGTAACTCAGAGTTTTACTGATTAAGACTTTCCTATAAAACTGACTTAAGACCTGTGACTTCCAGAAAGGACAAGGAAAACCTAGAGCTAGACAGGAGATGATCTGTCCAAGTGAAAGGCTTATCAGTCATTAATTTTTTTTCTTAAAAACTGTCGTGGTTTGACACTGGCCAAACGCCAGGCACCCACGAAAAGCCCACTCACTGACTCAAGTGTGAGAGACGGGCAAAAGAGTAGGTTTCACATTGTATCTTCAAAGCTATGAGTATAAATACAAAAACCAAAGTAATTCCTCTGTAGGTCAGAGGCCCAAAGAAACACCAGTAGCTCCGCACTGTGCACACCCCATGTACTCACCAATTAACAGTCCAAAATATTTTTGCACTGTGCTGAAGCAGCTGGTACTTAAGGTAGCTTGCATATAGTGGGTAAGGCCATGGCTGAGATACATTTTTAGCCAAGCCCCTGAAAGTGAGCAACTCTGACAAGGAAATTAAAATTGTGTCAAGTCAGTTAAACAAACCCTCGAAAGCCAGGTCGTACAATGGCATGTGGGTGCAGTTATCATGTCCTCCTCGCTGTGGGAAGTTCCAATGTAAGCCTGGGTAATCAGAGCCAGCAAAGTTTGTGTGCCTGTACTGAAATACAAAAAGGTCACCTTTAGTGAATTAAATTAAATGCACAATGAATCAGGCAGCAAAGCTGCACAGCCACTACAACTTGTTTAACTGCCCATTGTATATAACACTTTAGGGGGGAGGGAGGGAGGGAATCTACACAGTAGTTCAGCAGAATCTCATTCTATTCACCCTCCAAAAGAAAACCTTTCTAACCTTCAGGTTTTTGTGATATCTGTGGTATTTTAGAATTTCAAACTAGATTAACTGAACGTATGTTTTCTAATAATTCTACCAATACACAATTCCTGGAAGTGTACTACAATAATTCTATTACCTGACACCACTAGACAGGTTCCCATGCTGAAATCCTCTAAAAGGTTTTCCGACTTTTCACCAAAAGACTTGGGCATTATCCAGCACCATTTCTAATTCTTGCATGAACATGATCTAGACAACAACTACATCCTAAACTATGGCTTTCCTAAGAAATGGCCAACGTAAGACAAATACAAAGCATCACCATACATAAGGCTCCTACTTTTTATGTTGCTAAAAGCCTTGATGTTTTAAATCTCTTCACCTGTTATTAGAAATTTTATATCTCTTCTCTAAATTTAATAGCTTTTACATTGAAAAATAAATAAAAGTGATTCCTTAGGTGTCAACAAGCAAAGCACAGATCTATTTTGCCTTAAAAAGAAAGCAGCTGGGAAGGCATCCTTTGAAACAGAGCAGCACAGGCTGGTGGGCAGGGACATGGCTGGAACTGTACCATTCCAGTCAGCACAAAGAACTGCTTATTTCAGTCTCCAGTTTTTTATGCATCATAGAGGATCATTTAGATTGGAACCTATTTGTCTTCTGCCGACACCGAATATATTCCCACACAACTGTAGGAGTCACTATGTCTCAGGCAAACACAGTACTTCCTGGAATTCTTGACATGCCAAGAAACCAGAGTTACTCCTATTGCTCCTTGCTGACAGCTCTTATTATCAGTCCTGCCATTAACTTGGACTGAAATCCAATTCTGGCCAGCTCCTTGACAAGACATTCAAGACAACCAAATAGTTACGAAAACCCTTCTCATACTTTTTGCATCTGGGCAAGTTGAATTCTTGGTGTTGCTTTGTATTTTGTTATTTTCATTTTTCTACTGGAGGAGCTTAATCAAAATATTCCTCTTTGGAATTTTCATGCAGAGACTACAGTTGCATGGACATTTTGCATAAATAGTGCATATCCATCATATTTGTATTACATTGGGTTTTTTAGAGGTATGCTGAACAACAGCCTAGCTAAGAAATCTGCTGACATAATAACTTTTACTATACATCTGTACAAAAGCACTAAAAAAAAGTGCCTTTCGCTTGCACTTTTCAAGATCTCAAAGAATCGGCATAGTGCACCTCCGTTTATGAATCCTCTATCATCTTCTATGAGTTCTGGAACACAAAATGTCCCAGTCCTAGTGGGATGGTGGTTGTTCATGTGCAGGAGGCCAGTTCACCTGTTTAGTGAAGATAATGTAAATCAAGGAGATAAAGGATGGAGTTATCATCATCTGTATCTGAGATGGGAGCAAAGAATAAAAGGTAAGATTTTTCTAAATAATTTACTTCCACATCCACACTCCTTTTACCTTGTAAGTGGGTAAGAATAATGAACAAAATCCTCAAAATACTGGTCAAAACCAAAGCGATTTTACCATGTCAGGAAAGAAGTCAGTAGAGAGCAAAAGTCAAGAACTGAACTCTTATTCGCTGAACTTAAATCAACTGTTTTCACCCCAACCTTTCTTTTATTCTTCAGCACTACTGTGATATTTGCAACTCCAGGACTACTTTAAAGACTAGAAATAATCTTCACTTTCGAATAACTGTCTGTCACATTCAATTAGAGAAATGTATTCCAGAATCCAAGTTAGACCCAACCAATGAAGAAATTTCTCTGTATTCAACTTAAAACCTTTCAGGAAAAATTTTATCAGAAATATAATTGGGGAGAGAGGAATAAATCACCACCGCAAACCCCTTCCATTACCAGTAATGCTAATAGGCAAGACATACTTTATTTCTTCTAACAAACCTTATATACACATAATATGTGTGTGTATGTGTATACATACATATATATACCTATGAAATAAGAAGAGTTTCTCCTCCCTAACTATTTGCAAAATAACTACTTCTAAATAATGGAATGAAAGAAGAATCAAAACAGAAAAGTCTGAGCTGCAGCGAAAGAAAACTGAGGGACTGGGGGATAAGCAGTTTGTTTAGTTTGGGGGCTGGGGGCACGGTGATGTGAAAATAAGCAACCAGCATAAAACATAACAAAGTTCCTCCAGGGAAAAGAGCTGCATAAATCTGTCCAAAAGAGTGAGGGGCTGCTTGACTGCAGAAAGAAAACAGTACACAAGAGGATTCAGATGTAAAATGACACACAGAACGCTTCCATCTGGCATAGATATTGACTGATATCCACAATATAACTACACAGACTAAGATGTGGAAAAAAAAATACACCAACTAGCAAGAGAAAAGTAGTTTCGAACTGCTTTAAGTATGAAAGACAGAATTTGGCAAGACAAAGGCTAGGACTGATCAAGTACACAGACCCTCAAATCGCTCAGGGAGATTTGTCACAATATGGCAAAGGACTATACAGTCTGAATTTGTATAATGGAGTCAGAACTCTCAACAAATGCTACTTGAAATAAACAATTAGGGACTGGCATATGTCCCAAATCAATAAACGTAGGTAACTCTAAAACAGAGTATAATGGTCACATAAGAGAATCTAAAATGCAAATAATTGAGCACTGAACATAGCCGACTTCGATGTGATACAGGTTTAGAAATTCTACACACCAAATGCCCTAGAAGACATTTTAATCCATTATCACTTCTTCAATAAACTTCGTGCCCAAAGCTGCTCTTCTACCTTTGAGGTAAAAACCCAAACTGCTTCGTCTTGGTATAGACAGAGATGCCGATGGCTGCACAGGGACGGGCTGGGCATCAGCTGCTGGCCAACAATTGTACTGAGCACCACTTGTTTCTCTTCAATTTTAGTCCTTGCTCTCTCTCCTTTTCATCCAATTATTAATATTATTATTATTGTTGTTGCTATTATTGTCATCATCATTACTATTATTATAATTTTTTTCTTTAAATTATCAAACTGCTCTTAACTCAGCCCAGGAGTTTTATGTTTTGTCTCTGATTGATTCTCCCCCCACACTGTGGGGAAGGAAGGAGGGGAGTGAGCAAGGGGTTGTGTGATACTGAGTCACCAGCTGGGGTTAAACCATGACAGGTATTAAGAAACAAAAATGTTATTTTCAACCCTCATTTTAAACAGCTTAACCTAAACCATACTATAACAAAAGTCAGCATTTAAGTACAAGTTTGTTGAAGGCTAAGAACTCTCCTGTAGGGGAAAAAAAGCTTTATTATAAACTGATTCCCATTACATTAAAAGTATACTGTTCCTCGATACAAAGTACATCATCCATCGCCTCTTAAGTGGTAAATAACATGTCTGTAAATCAGGAAAACATTTTAAAAATCCATAGAAAAATCCTAAACCAAATAATATTGTGAAATTTATCTCCATCTTGTGTTTCCTCCTTTGCCAGTCTGTTAATAAATGTATTTTTTGAAGCTCCAGGAGAACACCCAAATCCTCTCTTAGGATCCTTCCCTGGGCAGCCTGTTCCAGTACCTCACTACTGTGAGGGTGGTGAGGCCCTGGAACGGCTGCTCAGAGAAGTTTTGGATGCCTCATCCCTGGAACATTGGATGGGGCATTGAGCAACCCGGTCTAGTGGAAGGTGTCCCTGCCCATGGAAGGTCCCTTCCAACCCACACCATTCTGTGACTGTGTTTTGTACACCTCCTCACAAAGACACACTCTCTAGGCAGTGAGCACGGCCACAAAGGAGGAAGCCACGTGTCACCTCGTTCCAGGGTGAGCAAAGTCCTCCAATGCGTTGTCACACTGGGTGAGACTTCTAACAGCGAAAAGTTTCCAGGTAACACTGAGTAAGTCATTAATTCATTCAACCTACTTTTCCTCCACCAACGCTTTTAAGTTGTCCAAAGGCTACTTGGAGGTTTAATGACCACTTTTTTAATATAAACCACTTGAGCAACAATGGTTGCTAAGGCAGCACTGATTTATCAATATGCCACCTCAATATATTCACACGCAACCCTTTTTGCCCAATTTTGTGCGATTACAGGCAAGTCCCCTTGAAGAGAGCTGGAAGCAATCAAACAACTAGAAGCAATCAAGACCTAGAGTGATAAGTACAAAATGGAGCTAAAAAGCTTGTTCCCCTCAAACTGGTTACCCTGCCCAAATGGGAAGGGCTGCAGGACTTTCTACTCTGAAGCTGCCCAAGAGGGCAGATAAGGATGGTTTGGAGTCATCACTGTCAGCAGCAGCACATTTCTACTGCAAATAAGGACATAAAAACGTTTAAGCCCAAAGGAAATATTCAAACATTTATGTGAATATTTCATCTTATAAAGCACTTTCATTCACAGCACTTCACTCCAGTTGTACTTAAAAAAGAAAAAAACCATCACTCTGTACTTTTCATTTAATTCATACTTCAGCAAATTACTATTCTAAAACACTTATTTGAGCACATATTAAAAGACATTGAAGCGGTTGAATTTTGTCTCCATATCAAGGTTACAAGGAACATGAACCACAACCAGGAACTGAATTCCATTTCCCATTTCCCAGTTTTGATTCCAATGGTTTTTTAATCAAGTCGCCTTTAAGGAGTCAATTGTATTTCACAGAATTAAGCAAAAGTAAGGTCAGGGTGGCAGAACCACTTCCAGGAACCAGCTCTGTCTACTCATCCTGTTCTTAAGAGATTGCGAACATGAGATCACATCCTATTTTGCGATAATCAAAATACTGGGTACTCTGAAGCAAGCTTAATTATTTTTTTTAAAAAAAATAGGAGCATTTCAAACCATTTCAGATTGCATTCCTTCCCAAAATTATATTTGGCACAAAAGTTTCTTCCTTTTCCCTTATAAATCTGACCCTTTATATATTAGAAAAGAAAACAAGTATACCCAGATAGACTCTGTTTCTTTATGCCCTGCTTGCTGTGATTCTTTTTACCAGTGTAATTTAATAAGCAATTTAAAGAAGGGAGACTTAAGAGAAGTTTCAAGGACAGAAGACAGAAGTTCCTACAATTTTTGAACATCATTGGCAACTTGTTCTTCATAATTTCTTTAAGCAGGGTTAAAGGAGCTAAATGGATTGTGTAAACATGAACTAAAACAAAACAGCAGCTCATTCTTGATTTGACACAGGATATTTGTAACAAACGAGATGCTCTTACTGTCCATGGATCACTAAACACATGAAAATAATTTGTATTCACCAAGTTATACATTTCAAGGGACATTTTTAACATCTGTCAATATGATTTCTTAAACCACAAGCAATATAATACATTTGACTTTTGCTTTTTTCTGCTCATTAAGAATCTTGCATCTGGTATCACAGGTATGCCAGAAGGGTCAAGATCTCTGGCAAAATGAGATACATTGCAGTATGTACTTCAACTGGTTTTTTTGTTCCAAATAAATAAATATTTAATAATTGGTTGGGGTTGGATTTATTTCACTTCAGTTTTGGGGGGAGTAGTGGTTGTGTGGAGGTATTTTTCACAAAGAAACTCCAAAACTTCCAATATATTCTAGTAAGTGCATTCAAATGGCAAGAGTAACTTTAGTAAACTAAAGTTTCAGGAAAATATATTGTCTTGACAAGTTCTTTAAAGCCAAAACAGATTGAGATAATTTACAGAGACTTCAAATCTTGAATTTGTTTCATAGTTGTATATTTTTCCTTTTCTGATGTTGGATTAGAATGACTCCATAAAGTTAAACTGGGGTTTTGTTTGAGAGGTTATTTTCGTTTGGTTTTGGTTGTCATCGTTTTTTAAAGTGAACCCTGTAACTGAGTGTTAAAGAAGAAAGTCAGAACAGCAAACCCAGTTCAAGGCAGGTCAACAGAAAGGCTCAGTGCAGATCAGCTTCGAGGCTCTTCAAACCTCCCACAATGAGATTCCAGGCAGAACACAGCAAAGGTTTGGGTGAGCAGATTACATACATCAGATTATCTCACCAACACATTTCTAAAGAGGAGAGAGATAGGCAAACCAAACAAAAAGCTGAAAAAAGACACAGTCTCATTTATATTCACATAAACACTTGAAACTTTGAACCCTACCTTTGTGAAAGGCATTCATCTGTTACTACAGATCCACTCCAGAACATGAACAAATATTGTACAAATCCAATGCCCTGCAGGGCAGTAGCAGGAACCAAAAGCGTCTGGGAAAAAATTCGTTTATGCAGGACGCTTGTACCAAGTTTGGATTTTTAAACTACTCAGATACCTTTTCTCTCATACTTTCCTTAAAACAAAAACAAACAAACAAACAAAATCCCACAAACAAATAAACCCCAACCCAACACTATAGCAGAGTAATATCAAAAGCAAATTTTTCTGCTTCTGCACAACTATTTCTGTAAAACCATATCAGAAATAGAATTAGCACAAGTGTAGTAAATGAACGTTACCTGTTCCATGCTAAGTGCAAATTTCCAAGTACATTGAGATTCTATTTTAATAACAACAAAATCTAAGAGGAATGTAGGAAGCTTAGATTTATTTTGAGCAAATTTATCACAATATTTGAAGCACCACATAAAATATTCTATTTGCACTTAGCTGCCAATTCTGCAAGCACTTACATACTTGCTTCAGATACCAAGCAGTTCCCTTGGGAGAAGCCCATAAATTCTATACTAGCAGCATCTGAAGAGTAGCCTTTCCACCCTTATCCCTCTGCCTGTCACCATAGATTACTCTTCTCTCTCCACCGGCCTAACTGCAAGATTAACTTTGAAGTCTGTTTGAACATCTATTTAAAAATATAAAGGAGGGGAAAGAAAACATCTCCCTTATGTTGGGTGCCACATATATAGGACAGAACAAAGAAATAGAAATAATGTCACATTTAAAGAAATAGAAAAAAAATTTTTAAGAATCAGTAATGGCATGTTGTGCTTTGAAAAGACAAATTATCCCAGGGCCAAAATAGGATTTCAATATGACTTTGCAGTAATGAGTTCATTTACATATGTCTTAGAAAATTGCATGTATCACAACTTCAAGTAAAATTTAGTCCCAATAGAATTTAACAAAAACAATTAATTTTCTTTTCTCAAAATAAATAATTAGTATATTCTATCACGAGTAATTCATTCCCTGCACAAAGAAGCTACAAAATTTAGAATAGCATTTTGAGTCTTATGGTTTTCAATCAAGTTATGACAGATTAAAGTATTTCCTGCCAATCAAAAGAAAGGCTATTAACATCAATTATTTGATTTAAAGTTTCATCTTTGCTTCAGACCAACAACTTCAGCAACCACTGCAAAGACACACTTTGCTATTTACCGCTGCTCTTCAGAGAAAAAAGAAAAATCAAACTAGGAAAAAACCCACAACCCACCACGTTCAGAACAAGTCCAAGCATCAAATCCTCTGAACTGCCAGAAGTCAAGTTCAAGTCACAAGTTCTCACCTTCTCAGGTATGCAAAATTTTATATCTTGCCTACTGTGTGCATATATTAAGTTGAGACATGCCACAAATCTGGGCAAAAGTGACCTCAAACACCACAGTTTATGAGCATTTTCTGTAATTAGGACAGAAATATTTTACAAAACAAGTGTCGCATCATTATGAAATCCTCTTATGACTCTACTCTTAAAAATCTCATTTTCCTTGTTTTACAACAAAAATCAAGTCTAAGACATTAAAATATGCCAGCAACCTGTGTGTCTTTAGTCCTGCTCAGCTCCCTTCATAGTCCCTGAGGGCAGCAGAGCCTGGCGAGCTGTGCTGGAGGTGCTCAAAGTCACACTCAGCTTTTCCCCCTTCTCAATACGAAGGGAGACAAGGACAATTACTAAACTCTCCTGGGCTAAATATTGTGCCTAGAAAGAGGTAGAAATGTCAGAGTCTTGATCAAAAGACATGATATGATAGACAAGAGTACCAAAACAGCCACAGAGCGAAGTAAGAACAATGATAGGATAAGTGTAATTCCTGTCTTTTCCACGACCCTGTAAGCACACAACCTTTTTTCTTTTTGAGCCAGGGGTACAGGGAAGGAGAAGCAGCAAGGAATACAAGATCCTCATTAAACAAACATTCTCAAATTACAGGATGTGCAGGGATACACCCAGACCTGTTAAAAAAAGAACCACAGCAAAACAAATTTACTTCAGCACTAGCAAAAGCTAAATTTATTTTATCTCCTTCCTTCAAAAAGACTTAGAAAATGTCATTGTTTAGACAGCTTATCATAAAACTCATACAATTTCCCCTGCCATAATGAAATTATAGATTGGTTTACAAAAACATTAAGTGTAAAACCATAAAAAGTTTACCATTTTGCATTTAATGAAATGCTCCAGCTACAGCCTTGCAAAGATTTATGCTTATACTCAACTCGATACAGGTGAGGCATTCCACTGTGAGGGCTGTTATGTTGAGGCAGTAACAGCTGGTATAAACCAACATTAATTTGAAGCACATAGTTGTTATAATAGTTAGAAAGGGTTTTCATTTGTGTTTAACATCACTTTTAGGCATGAAACACAATCTTATTAGCACAAAGTAACTCCCACGTTAAGCTACATGTGCTGCCAAAGCACAGGAATAACACCTTTTTTGTTCATTTTAACTTTCAAGTTTCTATTGCTGATACACAGTTCTTAGAATCCAACGATAAACATAAATAGGAGTCAGATGTTTCTCATCCCTGATTCTCATTATTTAGTTCTAAATCCACACCTTTTGGTCTTCAGATCTTGCAGCACCTTACTGAAGTACTTGATGGAACTGTGCATTACCGAAGTGGAAAACAGAGCTGTGGTGAAAAAAGGTTAAACATGGATACAAAAAGAGAAACAAACCTTTTGCTACAAGTGCATTTTTTTCTTAAGTCAGCTAAAAACATGCTCTGCCTCCTATATTACAGATTTCTGTAAAACATTAGGCTCAAAGCAAGTCAGTGAAAAAAGTCTTCTAAACATTTTTGCTGTTCATAAATTGCTATCTTCAATAGCCATTTGAGCAGTCACACCTTCAGCATCACATTCTGCCCTTAAGTAACAGTACAAACTAGGGGTTTTTTCCTAGTTATAAAGACAAGAAAAAATTAGTTTTTCACCAAAATTTTCAACTTTTAAGACCTCTTTTTAGTGGATTTTTTTTATGCTTTATGAATCCCGTCACAAAATCATTTCTCAGTCACTAGACAGAACTACGACAAATTTGAGTGTTAATAAAACAAATCCATTTATTATATGGGGGAATTTTGAAGGGAAGAATTCTTACACTATTGACACATCACGGGCATGCCTTAGAAACAAGATTAACTGGAGAAAAGGTAAAAACTTTCAGAGTCAGCGTTAATCCATAGTCTCTTTTGATGCTTGGCACTAGGTATTAGCTTTCCCAAGCCCATGCGCTCAGAGGAACTACATCACTGCTTTTGCTAAGTCTTATTTACCAACCAAAAGGCATTAACATGAGGGAAAATATGGAAAGGCTCAAATACCTGTGAAAACCCCAAGGGCTGTAGCAAACATGGGGGAAGAACGAAACTCCCACACCCCTGCCCAGAACTGTCAGTCCATAAATCCCAGCAAGCTGTGACTGATGGTATTTAACCAGCAAGTACAAAGAAACAGTGAAATAAGTTACCAAGATCTACCAATAATAATAATATTCATTTCCAACCTTGAGGACACATACAAACATATCTACACAAACTTGAAGTAAATTCTCAACAGCATCTAAGTTACCCGGGATATCATGTCATATTTTTGTGGCACAGACACCTCAACATCCAAAATATTTGAAGAATATATTAAGAGAAAATATTGTCTATATTTATTGGTTGTGTATTGTCTAATAATAGGGACAGGTTTGTTATTGTCCTACCCACAGAAGCACAGTGTTACCTTGATATTTATTCCCTGGAAGTTGCACCTAATTTTTTTGAGAATACCACATAAAATTTATTTCTGTTGAGAAATAAAACAACAGAAGAGGCTGAACCTCCATTCCACAGACAAGCTGGATGCTACTCTCAGCTAGTTCTGTACTCAGCACGGTCACAGGTTAAAGAAATACCCAGAACAATTTTCTACCTGACTGGACACTGTTCCTTTAACAGTGAACAGCATTAGCTGGATGCAATTTTGAAAGTGCAACTGAAATCCTTAAGTTCCTTCGCCAAACTATCTGTATGTACCAAAAGTGACATAAATTTATGTTTTCAAGGATGCAGTATGTGACCAAGACTACCAATACTGCAAAGTCAAATACTCTGGTGAAAAGTTTAACTTTTATTCTGTTTTCTACAGTACAAATATAATTAGACAAATATTGACATATGCTTTTGGTTGGCACTCTGTTTTCCTTTGCAACACATTCTTGAAATTTTGGAATTGTTTGACTAGAAATTTACTTTTTATTTATGTACAGCTACTTCTCATGGTGGTTCTTTGCCTCAAGGGTGCAATCATATTTTGTTTAAAGCATAGTCTGACAAACACAGAAAGCTTTTACCTGCTATAAATTTAACATCTGTACTGAACAATCCAGTCTGCTCTCCCAGACACCTGAGTGGCAGCAAGACTAAACATTTCCTGGTCAATCCACTTCTGACTGAAGTTGTTTTCTGCACAACACAAAGAAAAGAGAACTTGAAGGAAACACGAAAAAGTAACCTATGAGATACATTATTGAGAAACATCAACTTTAACACCAGCCATATTACAGCTGTGCCTATTTTGAGTCCCCAAGTAATTATATGCAATGAAGGACTAATGTGTTGGAGGAACATTAATTAAATCAAACGTTTTTTCCTGGTTGGCATATTGTATTATTTATATTATATTGCACTCACAGGCCACAGTGCCCTTATGGAAATTAGACACAAGTGAAGAGACAGATTTTTACAGTCAGCACTAAGTAGAACACTACCTGCAGAACAGGCAGAAGTTTTTCTTAGAAGTTTTCTCATTGCTTCGACAAAAAATAAAGAAAGAAACCTAGGGAAACTTGAGTGGGTGAGCCAGAAATATATGCTGGCCTTCAACCAAGATCAAGGTATGTGAAAGTAGGGAAAATGAGAAAGAAGTACCAAAAGGTTTGTTGAACATCTTACTTCTGAAAAAAAATTTCTGAATGTATTAATTTAGATGTTAAAAATTTACTGTATTTGAAGCTGTAAAAAAATCAGTTTAAATTTAGCAATCCCTTATTTATTATTGCATCAACTTAGAAGCAGCAATGCTCAAAGAAAAGATCCACAATTATAAGCTCTACATAGATGTTGCATTACAGGTAGTCAGCAATCACAAGGAGAAATTTATATGGCATTTTAAAAAAAACTTAACACCCCAAAATACTTTTTAAAAAAAAAAACTTGAATGAAATAACAATTTTCAAATCAGGCATTTTGGTGCATAAAGTCCAGTGTTGTTACTGGACTTAAATACAAAATTAATACTTTCCTGATCATAACAGATTTGGAACTTTCACAGCATTTCACAAGTATTATGCCAATTTTGCAAATCCAGAAACTATATTAAAACCAGTTGAAATGACCTGTCAAAGGATACATAAAGAATCAACAGTGGGAGTGTGAAGAAGCTGCAGGTTTCTTAAGATCCAAATATCATCACTTTTACTAGCAGATTTGCATACTTGGGTAAAGGAACAGGGAAAATGGGGCTATAAATCAAGAAAAATAAAGCCCTCTCTCCTAAATTACTTTCTTTCCTACCAAGCCAGCAAAACTACAGAGACGGATTCTCCCAGAAATAAAATTTTACTAATAAGTTTCTCCAGCTGAAGTTGTATGTTTCATTAATGAGAGTGAAAACACTCAACATAAAACAATTTTTCATATTTTTAAAATTAGAAGTGGTGGTTATACAACTTGTATAATTGGAACAAACAGGCCACATGACTGAATGACTTCTAAAGTTAGTTGAAAAATATCTTTTCCCCTCATTTTTCAAATAATATTATTTCTGTTAAACTAGATTAAGTAAAATTACAGTTCTTCTATTAAAAACTCAGACCAATAAGGAACATTAGTTTCAATTGGTCCTTTGACATAAACTATCACAAACTTGCATATAAAATAGTCTTAATGCCAAGTCTGTGTCTCTATTCACCTAGTTTGAGTTTCTTTTAGATTAAACACAGCTGAAACACAGCTCCAGTCTGCTGGAGCACACCAAGATAGAGTTAAAACTGATTTGGTCACTTGAACTCTATTTTGTGCATAGACAAAGCTTATTGTAACTTGATAATAAGCCCAACATTATTTTCAACCACAAATATTATTTTGGAAGCACAGCCCAATGGTTAAAGCATGAGACTGCAAATCCATTTTTAAATAGAAACCAATTTTCATCACAGATCACTGAGTGACTCTGGGCAAGTTAATTAACCTCCCTGCAATCTGTGAAATTGGGATAATACCTGCCTTGCAGTGAGGCTTATTTCATTAATGCTTATGAAATGCGAGAGATCCTTAGATGGATATACTGTAGAAACAGAAACAAGCTCACTATTTCAAACAGTATTTTGGAACATAATTCCTATTTGAAAACACATCTCACTGTCAAGTAAAACATCAGTTCATAAGCAGTATTTGAGTGACTTTAGCTGCACTGAAAATACATTCCACACTATATCAAAAATCACAAGCAAAATAACAAAAAAAGGCAACATATTACATGCCACTACCTTCAAGTACACACAGAATTACGACTATGCATTTACAGAACTCAGATTTTCATCACCAGCATCTACATCCATTGCAATTAACTTTGAAGAGTTCCTCAGTCTGCCAGTGCACCAGAACCCTCAACACAGAATCTACTTCTGACTGCAAGGCTGTAAAGTTCATTTCCAGTGTAGCCCCAGTGCAAATACTAAAATATTTCACTCTACCTTTTTTATTATTTAGCCTTCTGATTCTTATATGCATTCAAGAAAAGACTGCAACAGGAAGTAGTTCACTGCAGAAGCTACAAGGTCAGAGGTGAAACCTGAGTGGATGACATACCTGGCACCCCAAAAGGTTACCAAAGTTATTCAGGATGAATGGGGATTTTGAGAAGATGCAGCAAGAATTTTGAGCACCAACATTCTTTCTTCCACCTATGATGGCTGGCAAATTCTTAGCTGAGTGCTCCAAGTCCGAGCATGCTGCCGTCTCAAAGGGAAACAGGCTTTATGTCACAAAAAGTGCTTGAAGATATAAAATTTGAAAGCAGTTCCAGTTTTCCCTGGAACCTGAGCACTCATACATCATTCCTCTTAGACAGCTTGCTCCCTTTAATTAAAACATGCTCTTTTGCTTCTGAAGTCACCAATGCCTACGCTTGTTTACAGTTTGGTTCATTTCTTTCATATTCCCAGTAAGAACAATTATTTTTCTCTCCTTTATTGTGTGACTACAAGCTGTTGCTGCATAACAGGTTATATTTCAACAACTCTAGTGTTTTCCCGAGCCATCACAATTTCTAACATATTTAGGTCTGGAAAAAAATCCATTAGGTATGTCAATTCCCCATACAGCCCCCAAACAGTTGCTAATACAGATATTGCACTTGGATCATTCAGAGCATTTTTAAGGCTTCATTTCACATCTTACAGAACCTGATTTAATACAAGAGGGTTTCACATAAAGAAGAGTGCATCTAGAATGATTCATTATTTAAATGAAAAAATATTATTTAAATGAAAATAATTTCGTTCAAGTTTTTCTTTTCAAAGGAGACTCCAGGTGAACTTCATGTTTTGGCCTCTGTTAAAACTTTTAATCTTCAGATTACAATTCCATCAATCAAAAGTTTCAACAGCAAACACCACCACCACCACTCAGGGCAATCCTTTGTCACCTGTATATAAACAAATGCATTAGTCAAATATTACAATACCATGTTACAGTTACTGTTGTGTGCTTTAAATAACACTCCTAAATTTATTCAATCTTGCAGAAAACAGCTGTCAAAAAYAACTCAAACCAGATACAACACCTCTAATAGAGATAGGAATAGCTACATTGTCAACGATGTTAAAATAACATTGTAACACCACTTTAAGACTGAAGATAATGCGTTTGATAAAATTATTCTTTATCCTATAGTGGGCACTCTTTTGCTTAATGTTTTTCAGTATCACAGAAGGCCTGAGAACAAGGACCTGAGGCCACAAAACCGTTAGAAAATTCTTCTAACAGCACACTGATGCCCAACTGAAGAACTTTTATCCAGAAATGGCAGATATACAAATAACTGTTTGACCGTGTGCCAACATCTTCCAGCCCAATCATTAAAATCATCATAGAAAATTAAGAAATAAAATACAAAAAGGAGCTGGTATGTTACTCCAAAGTTAAGGAATACATTTTCTAAAAAGACATACGAAACAACAGCTTGGTTTGATAGACAGGCCTGGTAGGCTTTTTTCCTACTATTTAGTACAGCAAAAGCTCATCTTAGCAATTATTTTTCTATTTTAAATGCACTTTAATGGCACTGTTATAGGAAATAGCAGGCAAAACTACAGACAAATGGAATGGCTGCAAAAATGCTGTTACTTAAACCTTAATTTCTCTCTTTAGCAGCACATACTTGGATTATTGTTGAAATAGAAAAATAATGTTTTTCCATAAATTTGGAAAAGTTTACATGAAATATCCTTATAACACGAGGTCCAGCTCATCACACACTGCACTGTTCTGCAGCCCCTTCAAAACGTCACATGCATTCATGATTGAACATCCCTTCCTAACGCCTAAGAGGTTACAACATTTAGCTAAAAGCATCAACCTACGAAGTGCAATCTATTTTGTTTGTGAAATTCTTGTACATGTTCTTCCTAAAGAACATTATGCTTCAGAGCTAATATTTTTATACTAAGTATTTACATAATATATATTAACTACACTGATGACCAAGTTTTTTTCCAAACATGGAAGCCAACAAAAGATTCCTATAACTCATATATTCAACAGAAATTACCGCTGCTGTTTTCACTCCCGAAGTACCAATTCACAGCCTTTCAGACTTCCCACACACTGCAAACAACAACACAATGCTGTGGCACAAGCAAAGCAATTACCACTCTTTAGGGCTTGATGACTCCTTTCTTGGCCTACGGAAACAGTTTACAGAAAACTAATTTTCTTAGTGATTAAGGAACATTAATAAGGAACGTATTCGTTCATAAGTCAAGAGTTACTGAATACCTAAACACAGCAGCAATCGATTAGAAATGCATAATAATAATGTGTCAGCCAAAGACAGCTGAAATACAGTCCGTTATTGAAATACAGAATTAAGATTGTAAGGGATTTTCTACTTCAACTCTTCTGTTGGAAAACTGTTTCAAGCAAATTAAATACTTGGCCTCCTATTTTTCTTTTCCTTTTCCTCAGTATTAAAAAACTACAAACTTCAACTGCTTGTTCAAAAGCCAAGTATTTTGAGGACTTTGACTCATAAAAAGTAAAGTTTTTCAACTCAAAGGTGTTAACATTTAGTTGAAGACTCAGCAGATAACAAATCAGTAACAGATAGGCAAATCCTGTGAACTACAGGTAGACAGGTACTGTATACAGTAAACTGAAGGGAGTAAGGAATGCCTTGACAAGATGCAAAGGTAGAAAGAATTTTCTGAAAATAGCACTGTGAAAGGAAACTATAACCTTAGCCTGTTTCTTTAGGTATTTGTATTTCAGCTTCAGAAAGCTATTTCAAGAATCATCACTCACTGACTGTGTGGCACTGAACTGTGCCACTTTTTATGCTTTTCCCTCAGCTGCGCGTTACAGCCCCAGCTGTCTCAAATCCGGCAAAACGCAAAATCCTTTGGGTTCAAACAAATTGTTTTCCATGACATTTTACATGTGAGTTAAGATGATAATTAAATAAGATATTAGGAGCAACTAATATTTTGATAACAATTAATGGAACTCTGGTATAAGTCAGGACAATTGTGTTATCATAAAACCAACTGATGAGTATCATAGTAACTCTTAAGTGAACCTAAAAGTAATCTCATTTTCCTTAAAACTGAGTAATATGCATATTAAAAACTTTAGATTCATAAATCTAATAACTTCTTTCATTTTCACTGTACTCTACAATTTTCTTGTATGCTAGACCAACAGGTAAGCATCTCTCAATATAAAAAGTAAGATTTAAAACTCCAAAACCTGTTAACACTAGGAAGTGAAGCACATGTTTAGCTATGAAAAATATTCCTCTGCTAGAATTACCTTATTGAAATAAGTAAAAACAGAACAAAAAAAGAGGATTTTGACATTTCATATTTTGTTGAATGCCATTACTGCACAGGCAATCACTGTCTCTTACATATAAATTAACATTCTACCATCTGTCAAGTGTTCAGATAATCACAGGGTTTAATGCACAATATGGTTATTAGAATGTGACCTGACAAAAAGAAAAAGAACACAACCTAATTTGGACTACGAAATCTATGATCTCACAGGCAAATGACAGTTTGACAAGCTATTATTCTGCATTTTGGCTTCTCCAGTAAAAGCAATTTTACGCATATGTAATTCTATTAGTCATACAGTCAACTGCCTGTTGAAGATTACTTCAAACTATAACATTTGCTTGGTCATTCAGGATTTTGAACTCAGGCAAATATTTGCACCATGAACAGAAATTTAATGGTCTGTATATACACACACCTGAGAATAAAACACGAGTCACTATGCAAAATAACCCTCTACAATGCTATCAGTAACTGTGATCACAGACTTTCTTCAAGAAATCATGCAAAAAGTCATTAAGCCCATTAATTACCTACATATCAACTGGCACTGGCTGTTCCAGAAGTAGAGTGTACGGGACAGCTCTGTGTCCAATCTGTTTCACATGCAAATGTGTCATCTGCTAATAAGCACTGTTATTGTTATTCACGATATTACATACTCTCTTTATGGCTTATTCCACTTCCAAAGCCGTGTTTTTGCCAAGGTAAACATTACTGGCAGTTGTCTCTACTCAAGACCACTAAAAAAATACTATTACTAACAGAAAACTACCAGGCAAGCCTCACGTGCCCACAGCTCCCCCATTTTTCAGTGACTCAACTGCATTGCTAAAGCTCCAATAAAATATATTTCCAAAGGAAATACTCTAATGATAACTTCAAAGTGTAAAATACATGCTTTGGAAAGGTGAAATTATGCCTTCAAAATAAAAACCAACCAAACAAACCATTCTAAGAAAGTGACACAAGAAAAACAAAGCACCACAACAACAACAAAAGTTCAACACGGTTTTACTACCTGCAGAAATGAAGTTTCCATTTGAGAGATTTTTTGAAGCTTTAGTTACACTACTGAAGGACCTGCCTCAATAATGAAGTTTCGTGATCTTGCTTTCTTGCCGGGGGGCAAGAAAAATCAGCTCTTGGTTTATGCAAGGCCTGTCAGCATTTCAAAGTGTACCACTACTTACAGCGATACAAAACAGCTCTTATCAGCCAGAGCTCTGCTACTGGCTTTTTCCAAAACGGAAATAAGAAAAAACAAAGAGAAACCACAAGGAAGGAACATTTAAATTACTTTGTTTGGGTTCAGTTTTACATGTAGTAAAAGACTTTCCCTATTAAATGCCAGAAGACATCAGTTGTATAAGATAAACATCACAAAGTACAATTTTCCAAAGCACCTAAGCCACTTATATGAGCCTTATCCTTCTTTTGAAGGATCACACAATCTAATTACCACAGGTCACCAAACTCTCACATGTCTAATAACGCAGAGAGTGGAATTTATAACACACGCTCAGCTGCATTGTCCAAACCTGTAATTGCTTTGTGAAACCTGTTCCTCTGTACTGATGAGCCTCTAACACTGTCTTCTTAGCGAGGTTACTATGGTAGACAAAGGGGAGAATAATCATGACACAATCTACTAATTCTCTGGATGTCTATAAGTGTGTGGTAAGTGTGAGGAAGCACAGAGAAATATTGTAATAGTTGTGCTCTGGAAATATTTACCCAAGGAATAACTACAGAGCAGGTAGTTATTATTATTACCAAGCAGTAAATTCAGTATCTCTCATTGGTCATTGAATTCATGAGGTAAAAAAAGCATTTGCCTTATTGAAAGTCAAGCCTCTCCCCGAACTGGAACTCAAACACTTCAGTCATTTGGTTATATCTTTTTTTAACCCTTAAATATAAGCATTTGGAACATTATTTCTTCCTAACAATAACTGACAAATCTAAGCAACTTCAGGCTTAAACTAAAAAACAATGCACATCAAATCCTAGATTATGAAAGTTAGAGAATTAGATAGAATTGCACTTGCCCAGATAAAGTTATTAGTGTTAGACTTTCAGGGCAGGCTTGCATTGGGACTAACACTGAAGTCAATCTGCTCTGCTGGCTGCTGATTGGTGGCTACTCAGGTGACTGAAAGCAGATCTGCATGACCACAGCTGCCACATCACACCTGAATTCACACCCTTAATGCTGTACTTGATACTTCCACCAGAATGTGGTTGGTCAGCCTCAAATTACCATCTTAAAGATTTAATACATCATCTTTTGATTTCCTTTTTTTTTTTTTTTCCCCCAGAGAAAAGAGCATTTTCGCAGAAGGTTGATCCAGCTTTTGTATTTTAAGGTAAATTTGCAAGTTCTTTGGCCTGTACTATTCAAGAGGGCATTTATATTATAACAATTCACTCATCTCACCTGTCCTGTATTCTCCCTTATGGGAGCATGAAATTGAATACATTAATATCAGAATAATTAAATAATCTAAAACACAATGCAAGTTTTCTTACTGAAACATTTAAAGTAATTTCTCACTAGGCCAAGGTCGCTGCGAAGATGAAGATTAAAGTCCAATTAGCCCAATCAACCAAAATACAGGAGTAGCAGCTGACTGAAAGTAGTAAATTACAACTACCAAAACAAGTGGCAATAAGAACACACTTTTGTGTACTGTGTGAGGAAAACACCATAGGTGAGAGGAAGAAAAAAACACTTTACAAAAATAGTACCTTTTGTAGTCAAAGGAGCTTCATACTTCTCTTCCTCACAGAATATTCAGCAAATTACATTTGCTTCTCTATAATAATTTCATCCCTAACAAGATCAGAGGAAATTATTTATTCCACCCCCAGTCTTCCTACATTTGTACATCATCCTGGGGGACACTGACTTTCTGAATTGCTTTTGGCCATCTGATATTATATTACTGCAGTCTTCTGCAGAAGAAGCCAGAAAAGAAAAAGAGGGGAACAAAAATCAAAATAATTACATTAATGCTGGGAATCAAAGTTTATTGACTTTCCCTTGAGCTATAATACCAAAAAGCTGATTACAGAAGTCATCAACTTATTTAATGATACCACCAACTTCTCTCTGAACTCGTCAAAATATCTTCTGAAAAAATTCTCAAAAGAGTTTTTCAAGTACAGTAATACATTATTAACTCTAGTTGATCTCACTGCTGAAGATAACTGTATCTGCCTGTGCTCCTTCTACCCCTTCGTTTCTACCAAAACATTAAAAACATTGTCATTGTAATAAAAAAAACTCAAGGGTGCTCTGAAGTGTTGCATTCCCAAGCAAACCAACATCTCATTTTCACATTCCAAGTACATCCTACATATTCTACAAAACATAGGAAAAGCTTTTATTAGAATACAGTTCTAACAAAAGTAAACACCTCATACCCACACAGGGCAGCTTGCTCTGAGAACTTCAGTTCAAAACGTGGTGTTCTGCAGTATGGACACTCCAGTGGCCAGAGCTTCCAGAGACTATTATGAGTTCTTAAGTTTTCACTCACACTGACCCCTCCCAAGCAAAGAGGGCTGCCTATACACAGATTTGTTCCAAGAGTTCTCTTTGAACGTGCTAATACTTCTGTCCCAGGTGTCTTCCTTTGGAGAGCAGATTTCCTCTCCCAACACTTCTTCTCCTAGATCGAGTGTCAACAGCACCTTTTTCCTTTCCTCACTTTTACAAAATGACTTTACTGTACCACGTGCATAGGGAAATATTTAATTAGACAGCTGATAATGAGAAAAAATGACCAGAGCTGCCTTTTTTAGCTTTTCCATAAGGGTCAGCAGTGCAACAGAAGGTACCACTCTAACAAAAGGTTTGTCCTGGTATCATTTACAATACAGCTACTTTAACACATACAGGGGAAAGTACAACGCAACACTGTTGTCAAGTTTTCTGAATACTAACAAAGCCAGGAAGTACTTAATTGAACCAAGCTATAACTAATCACGTTCTCTTTCAATACAACTGTGAGCACGCTATGCAGTGTTTACAGTAAACCTCTTCTGAACAACATGCAATTAGAAGACCCATAAAATACAGTGAACAAAACATAGTCTAAAGGAAAGATGGAACTTCTTCAGAAGCAAATGCTCCTTCAGCAAGATCTCCCTTAAAAAACCTGTTCCTTTAACTCACACGTATGGGACAAATCAAGTTTGTTACGTTCATTACCTGGTGATTGAACAAAGGTATTTATGCTCAAACAGTCCTGCCAACACACGATACACCTGCACGTCTGTAACAATTTAACATGTTTTAGTCACAGTAGGTAAAACCCTTTCATGTTCCAGTGAATAGGCCCTTTGATACCCATCCACAGTCAAACGCTGCACATAAGATCACTGCAACAGAAAACTGCTGTGAAAGTTTGGCTTGAACACAAGACTGTTCAAGAACACTGTTCAAACAGGATCTCATGACATGACAGATCAGAAGCAGCAGCTTTCAATAAAAGGCAGGCAGGACATGCTGCTTACCTTTCGCAAGGTGATTTGTTCTGTAACATTACAATGGACAACATCAGACAGAGCCAATAACCCGGGCAACGGAATTTGTGTCAGTGCATCCCACGACAAGAACAATCTCTTGCATTTAGGCATCTGTCAGTCCTATGAGGGGAAGTCGAGACGTACCCAGGGAGCAGTACTCAGTAAATAGGACCAAACTTCTGTGCATTTCAAATGTGCAATCTGGTTTGCTTAAATTAGCTTTTGTCAGGTAGAGAAAAATGAAAAAAACCTTAAATTTCTAAGTTAGAAGGCGAAAAAATGCATTCTAATGCATTCCAATTAAACTAGAGTTCTGTATTCACCACTAAATCTTTATTCTTCTAATGAGTCTTTAAATATGTAAGTCCTTTTAAGGGCCTTTCAGCATTGTCCAGATTTTTCTGGAAGAAATTCAGTTTGCAAAACTATTTAAACAGTGGCAGCAGCAGTGATTAGCATTACTATAGCATTAACTACAGGAATATACTAAAATAAATGTTTATAAAATATTGACTTAAATAGCATAAAACAGAATAGGTTCAGATTACCACTGTCTTACTCAACATCTCATTTTCATGATAATAAGAATAAGCAGGTTTACCCTCCTGCAGGTTAACAGGTTTACCTATATTTTTTTAAACTGTACACGTGAATTATAATAAGAATTTATGATTCCTCATGCAGAATACAGAATATTGACATTGGGAAACAGAAAAATCCATTAGCTACTGCAGCTTCTCTATTCTAGCCATTAGTAACAACACTTGAAAGACAAAAAAGACACTTCATAGCAAGAACATGGCCAAAAGTCATCCTTACCTTGTATCCTTGATCCCAAGTTTGAGTTTCTGCACAGTGAAGCCACCCCTGAACACTCTCTGCAGCCACTCAGCTCAGCTCACCTGAGACAGGTTCTCAGGGCTGGGAGGTTCAGCCACCAGACACGGTCCTCCAGGAGAGCAGCTGGAACAAAAAGGTTAGTTCCTACCTTCCTTGCTCACATCATTTCTTTGGGAAGATGAGCAGAGACTCCTAGAAATTCCTTAATTTGAAAATGAAGATGGAGAACAATAGTTTCATACACAAAAATGTGGTGTGGACTTAAAGATGAAAATTACTTTAAAAGGAGTAATTTATTAGGAAGTTGTACTCCTGTAGAATTGAGTAGTCACTGAACTATCTAGTGATAACAAAATACTGCAACTTGGATATAAATTGTTATAAATTTCAATTCTTAAGTCTGAAATACTGTAACATACCATGTGGCATTTGCAGTACTATGATTATTTTGATATTACACTCTATTTTCATATAAAAATGGCACTATACACATCTCGTATCGATAAGCAAAAATAATGCCTAACCTACACAGCAATAATGAAAATTACAGCTTCAAGCTGTAAATTGAAACTCTTGCAGAATTAAGCCAGCTTTTTCTGTTGACAGTACAGAATATGAGACAAAATTAGAATGTTTATTTAATTTCTACTGAGTTCAAAACCGCGATTTCAGAAATGCTCAATCAAGAATGTCTTCTTTGAAAAGGGACTTGCATTAATCTTTCGATAGTTTAGAGGGTGCCTAACATCAGCAGTGACACATACTATCCCTGTTTCTAGTCCTAACAACATTTTCCTGCTGAGATGACGATGCATTTCAGTAGCTTTTCCTTCAGAAGTGTTTTCAATAAAACAATATATACATGCCAGTTTTGGATCTGCTTCTGCTCACAAGACAACTGAATGGTTTCAAACACTAGTTTTGTCTTTACCCTGAGGCTACATGAAATGGAGGGGCTTGAATGTGTCAAGTTTTCCTGTTAAGTATTCAAAGCTCTTTGCTAAATCTTCCTGGTGACTTCAGTTGTCTGCAGCTGAGTTAGAGTACCTTTAAATAAGCAATTCCCTAAAACCATATTTCAGTCTTACTGCTCTCACACGAAAGTGTGAGTTCCCTTTTTAAAGTTAAAAGCGCACAGCAGTTTCCCTTGGATGAAGCCTTGGATATGTAGGTTTCATTAATGGACAATTTTAAGGCATATTAAAAAAAATAAAATAGTACCATGTGATTTCTTCAACTACCTTATTAAACGCAAACCCTTCCTTTCCAATATATGCAGTATGCTGTGCAGAGGATGCTCCTTGCAGTGTCAAACAACACTAGTATTCAGCCCAAGTTTTTTTGTTACTGATCTTGCCGTGTTAAAAAAGTTAGGCCAAAAGCTTTAATTGAATGATTAAAGTTTAATCTCTTAACAACTATGATTAAGTAGAGTCCCTTTAACTGTAATCTGAACATCTTTTTGCCATTTCTGCCCAGCAGCTACAGCTTCAAGAGACACAGTACAGAGAGAATTCTGTTGCACATTAGACTTTAACCAAGAACATCAAGCATAACATCAAGCATAATGCATTTTTCATGTTTAGCCCAGTGAACAAGCTTTTTTTCCCAAGACTGAGAAGTTAGCCTTTAACAACAGCAACTCAAGGCAAAAGGATTATGAGAAATATATCAGCATTTCCAATGGGCTTTAGAGCAATCGAATTAGGTAGCCACACGCCATATTTTGTGAGAAAACAAGCAACCTAATAACTAGATTGTCCTCAGAAAGAAAAGGAAAACTCATGCTAGCACTGAAATACTACATTTTCCTCTGCCATCTGCCTCCTATAAAATCCTGTCAATACCTCATTGGGCTGACAGACTGTCTACCAAATAGCTTAAGAATTAGCTGCCCTATTTCAGGCTTAGAACTACAAGGGGAGACACCCAGGTTTAAGCACCACCTTCCACAAGAGAAGAATTCAACAACTGCTACATGCAGAATTTCAACTTTACAAAGAAGTAAAATTTTGCATAATATTCATGATGAAATAAAGTAAGACTCATTGATAAGACACAAGACATCCTCACTTGAAACCTGAGGAACATATTATTACAAAAATTGTGTTTGTAGATTTACTAAGTTGATTACAGGTAGTCCTTTACAACACCACTAAACCAACTTCAGGAAACTGAACTTAACACATAACCCACAACTACAGCCTATGAAAGTTAATTGCTTTGTTTCCAACCTTACCCACTACTACTTCCCTTTTCCTTCCTTTCTCAACAATTCATCTTACCGACATCCACAAAAAAAACCCACTGCAAATAAACAAGTGTTCAATTAATGCAATGATTTTACTTACTGTACTGTGCTACATTATTTTTTTTTCCTTCTCCCAGCTTTCAAGGAACCCTGTTTACAGTGTGAAAACCTACTTTTCCCACAAGCACTCTATTTTAGGAGTGTTTTCTCCTTGCCCAAGTTATTTAAAACTATGTACTTGTTATCAATTCATAGCAAAGCTCCCATTGATGCCATCTAATACTGCTATAGACTCGTTATATAAAGCCTGTATGTAGCATTGCCTTGATTCATCTCCTAAATGATGTGCCACTGTTTGAACAATTTATCCTTAAACCAAGGCCTTCAGAGAAATAGCTGTTTAAGAGTAAAAAAATACATAAAATCAGTAAAAAAAATTAAAAACTATTTAAATACAGCATAGCATTCTAATTCATTACAGAAAAAATGAGTTACTGTCTCATTTCAGAGAAAATATACCAGAGACATCAGAAAATGTTGGGTTGATATACACTGAAAACATGAAAGACAATCCTTGATTCATAAGCATCCCATCCAGTGCCTACTTTATTCCCCAGGTCTTAGAAAAAGAATAAAAAGATTTTTCTCCCCTTCCCAAGAAAGAGATTAGGTAGGCATGACATTTTTCCACTTCACCGTTGTATGCAGTAATAAGCTTTCCTTTTGTAGCATTTATGAATTCAAACAGTGCTGGGGTTAAGCTGGAGCAAAGCAATTTGGCATGCTTGCATCCGCTTTTATCAGGGAAAGGAAAAGCAATCCATGAGGTCTAGACTGACCTTAAAGCACAAGTATTTATTTGGAGATTCTAAGGGCTTACCAATGGTGTTTGGTAAGAGGGAACTTAAATTCGACCACACTCACACCCAATGTCACCTTAATTCCAGCAATCGCCTTTCAGTTCTTCTGCTGGGCCAATAATGGAATTGGTATTCTGGTATTATAAATATTCTCTCTTTAAAAACTACACACGAACCACACAATCCCAGTCTACCACACTGCCTTCTACAGGACATAACAGGTTTCTAAAGTCAGCTACTTCCAAATTCAGATAACTTGTTTTAAAAAATTGAATCTATGCTGTTCAATGCAATGATATATTCAAAGTATATCTATCTAACCCTGTGATGCCTCTGATATACAACTGTCCCAGAAAAATATTAAAATCAATCACCTTATAAGTAAACAAATACTAGGGAAAATTGTCTTAAAAATCTAAGTATAGGAGGAGCTGGTTTGGAAAACAGGCCTTCACTGCTTTCACTAAGCCATTTCTAAATTAACCTGCTGAAATACATATGCCTCAGGGAACACACTTCTCCCCCTAGGAACTGGACACTCCTTGTTTCAAGGTGCAAGTCTTGCTCCAGTTCTTTTGTGAAATCTGAGCAACTTTTAGTGTTTCCAACTCTCAGGTCCACAATAAATTAAAAGAAATGCACTAGAAACAATTAGTGGGGAAACATTTATTGTCTCTCAATGACAAAGATACTTGATCAAATTTAGATCCACTGCAGTGCAAGCAGTAAAACAATGTGAATACATAGTGTGCTGCTTTGCAAATGGACTGCTTTTCCTGAACACTTCCATCTTTCCACCTAATAAATAGTACTGTTATTGCCACGTAGTGATGTGCCAGTGATTAAGGTTTTATTATTCTTTTTTCCTACTTTATTCACTCTTCCTCCATCCTTTAACTACTAGAAAATCTGAGACTATTTTAAAACCGACGGTACATTGAATTAATTTTCAGTGACACAATAAGCAAGTCCCACATTTCATACACTCCAGGTACATCAGCATCCTATATTCAAATACAATTTGGTGTCCTCCAGCCCTGACTAATGTTCTCTTATGCTTTTCCCCTGTTAGAGTACTGGTAAGTCAATATTTAGATTATTTGTTTCCAGATACCCAGTAGGTCAAACACCCAGCTCCATTTTGACACAGTATTGTTCTCCCTCCTTTTGGTTCCCTCAGTCCTTTCCAGCTGGACAACAACTACTAATTTTAATAGTCTAAGACAAAAAGTAGACCTTTTTATTCTCCTCCTACTGAGGTGGGTCAATACTCCACAAAATCTTGCTCACGACTCATTTTCACTAATAGTTTAGGTACATAGCTGCCTTTGAATATTTTTCTTCTGTTGGTGTCATCATTGTTGCTGTCAAGCACTGGCACAGCTGCCCAAAGAAGTGATTGAGCCACCGTCCCTGGAGGGATTTAAAAAATGTGTAGATGTGGCACTTAGAGGCATGGTTAGTGGCAGTGCTTGGCTAATAGTTGGAATCAATGATTTTCAAGGTCTTTCCAACCTAAACGATTCTAAATACACACTTCATACAAAGAAAATGACCACCAGCCTCCAACAGGAAAGAGAATTGTTGTAATTTTTCACTCCTCTGCTGAGCACTCCAACTGAGAACTGCAAAGAATTGCAGAAGGAAAGATCCTTGCACTCCTTTCTTCTCGAAGTTCCCTTCAGAGCTCCTGTTTTCTCTATCTGGAGCCAGACTGATCTCAGCTCAAAGAATCAGGAATTCAAGCCACATGTTCTCACAAAAAGATAAATTGATTCAGTTCACCAGGGCTGCTCAGGGCTCAAAAGCGAAGCAATCAAGCTCTCCACGAGACACAGAGATCACCACGTGCAATTCCATTACAGCCAAGGACAAGGTTCTAAAGCTGAGATGCTTCACTGCCATTTTCTGCTCACCCAGCCTGTGTGCTTAACATCCCACTACCATACTAAGGACAGACCTAAACTGCCTCTTCAATCCAAAGAAAAGCTGCACAATTCTCTTAATTTGACATCAAACCCAGATCAGTAGCTGATGCTAAGGGGCAAATCATAGTAGCTTGAGTTTTAAATCAGTGCTAAAGTGGTGAGACAGCAGCATCAGGATGGAGCTAGCTCGTATTCACCAGTTCACAACGAAGGTGTGATGAGCTTCTATCCACATGGACTATAGCATGTAAGAAATGTGCCCATACTAGGGCAGAATTAATCACCACCTCCTCCTCAGAGACTTCTCCTCCCAGAAAAAGCAAGTGTGACAATTAATGCAGGTAACAGCGCCTGACAGCAGCTGTGCAGATGTGCCACCTAAAGGACGCAGGCACTGCGAGGGATCGAACAGACACTTCCACTCTGCTCCCAAATGAAGAACAGGAGAAAGAACTCAGGGTGTGCATGTTTTGAGTATGAAACAGAAGCCAAATCTATCAAAATTAAAGATAAATATTAGGAGGTTATTTGGTTCAAGGTCACCTGTGGCAGGCAACAGCACAGTTACCATGATAACTTTAGATAAAAAGATTAGACAGGTACAAACAGCTGTAAACCTACAAAGTGCTGCTGCTACATACACAACTACATTTTTCTAGTTTCTCTCATGTTTCCCTTTGAAAATACTTTTATTCATTAGAAATATTTGCTTGGTCCTATCTGGTTTTTCTTATACATTTTTCTACCTATTAACAGCTCAACTGCCTATATATATTAAAAACTAATTTACCATGTCAAAATACAAAGGCGATCAGAAAAAGGAAGCCAGCTCACACCACAGTGTAGCACACATTTGTTTCTTCTAGGCTATACAAATCTGTTGTTTAACCCATCTTTAAACGCTTGATAAATAGTGATTTACAATTTATAACAACATAAATTCATATCAATTTAAATTTCACTGCATAATGTGACTATCTTGAATTTCTGCATCTTCCTTTTATGTTGCAGGCTGCTTCAATTATCACAGTTCAACTTTCTGAATGTGACAACAGAAAAATCTGAAAATAAAAAGATGAAGTTGTTGATACAAATACAAGATTATGACATAGCTGAATTTCACCAAAATAGCTTATTGATGAAAATGGGTCTCTATCAAGTTGCCTGATGTATTATCCAACCTCTTTTTAGCAAAAACCCCACCCTATTTCTACTTTAACTATTAATCAAAGAACAATTAAATTACACTCTTATGAGCAAGTACAAATGCTGAACTATCCTTAAAGACTAAAGTTACTGTGATATTTTACATACAGACAACTACTATCCTCTGCTACCTAAATTTTAGGTATTTATCCACTTAATACACAGTGGAAAATCCTCAGTTATGCAATCTTATGTATCTCAATTTCCTGCTTTCCATAGAAATTCTTGTTGCCTACTACTACATAAGCAAGCCTCATGCAAATTGAGAAGAACCATTAAAAAGTCACTTCCAATTTTCTTCTTTTTCTCGCCTGGCATTATTAATCTAGGGAGCAGGCGGAGGACCACTGCATTTATTTTTAAATACACCAGCATTAATCTTTGCAAACATACCTACACCAGCATAACTTAACCACTGTGAACAAAGAAGTCAGCACTTACTCTCTAAGATTTGGAGACCCTCAGCACATCAACTTTCTTTACATTTTCCCTCTATCACTCAGCACTTTCATACGATAGGGGAGCCAGGTGGCTAAAGAAGTTGTCCTGTCAGCTTTATCTTTAATCTCCACGCTCAGGTCTGTGAATGTAACACAAAGGGTGTAAGGCAATAGTTGGCAACGCACTCTAAGAAATACACTTACCTTTAGAGCATCATCTTTCTGTAATTCAAGGCTACAAAGGGATAATAAATACAAATATCAATGTTTGGCCTATACATTAATAGTCATGTTTACTTTGTTCGGCTACTACTGTATGTAAAAAGTGTGTACTAATAGATGTTGCTTCCCTTTACTGCTTTAATGACACCATCGTTCAGTCACTTACACTGAAGTCATCCAGCAGTGTCCTACATGGAGAGATGAGCCAAGGCTAAAGTAATTTTTGCCAGCCCCAATTTCCTCTGAAGTTGAGGGGGGCTGCCCTGCAGGTCAGCGAGACAACTCAACAAAGACAAAAGATCAATTTGTACAAACCCAAGTTTGATTTGGAAAATGATCAACAAACAAGTAGAACTAACTGCCAAAGGAATTGGAAGCTCATCCCTCTCAGTTTCTTCAATTGAAGAGAAGCTTTCCAGCAGATCCACTTCAGTTGAGCACAAGTTACCTGCCTCCATCAAGGGCAATCAGTGATCTTTATGTTCCCAACAGGAGATCAAACTAAACACTTCACTGATCTCTTCTGATCTCTACTACTACGAACCTATATCACCCTAAGTAACCCTATGTTACAATTTTTATCTAAGTTTCGCACAATAAGAAACACAAATTTGTCCAAACCCAAAATTTTTTGAGTCTTTCCTTCAGTCTTCCCGGAAAAATTGGTGGACAATTATTTCTTCTCTACATCTCATTACTGCTCCCCAAAAAAACCCCACTTCTACACTCTTCCCTCTCTTAATTTCAGAATTGCACCGAAATCATAATGATTCTTCAAATTATTTAGACTAGCAAGATCTGACTACATAAGGTGCAAGATTACTTGTCAAGTCAAGGAAAAAAGCTGGACATCTTTTAGCTAGGAACTTGAGATTTAGGAAATAGGACCACAGGTGCTTACATCTTCACTATTGCTAAAAATATTCAGAGGGATTTTAAGCGTGCATGCATACATTGTATATGCATGTCTTTATCAGCATGCATTTGGGTTATCCCCTCAGAAATCCCTCTCTTGTCCACAGAAAATCTGATTCAGGTTTCACAGACTTTACTGGGAAAAGGAAAACAATATACGGAATACATTTTAGCCTTTACATGTTACGGGTTTCGTGACAGAAGCAGCAGCTTTCTGCTGTTTGAAATGTTCCTGTTCACTTACCTTTCACTTCAGAGCCTGTTTTAGATACTGTTCATCTGTGACATTGCCATTGATTAATTCTGGTCAGAAATCATAGGATTTAATTCTGTTGAACAAACCAGTGGGCTTTCTGAATGAATTGTCATCAACATTTTTTTATTATTATTTTTTTAAGGAGACAACCAACTACTGGTTTTGCCAACAAACTGCACTCTGAGAAGTTCATTACACACTCAGGATTCAAGATCACCAGAAGTCATTCTAGTTCTGTGTTATGCTCTCAGTGATTATATAGTGTGCAAGTGCTGTCTATAATGACCAGCTGAACAGAATTCAGCTGAGCATCTTTATGTAATTTTTCAAACCTAGAACGTTATGTCCCATTTCATTTTTACGAGACTTAATTCAAACTTTTTCCAAGCAGGTCTTGGGTAAAAAGCCGATGATTTTCTTTTTGTTTTTTTTTCCATAGCTCTCTAAGCCATCCCCAGAACTCATCAGATGAAATGGCAACAGCCGTTGTTGAGCTTTACAACAGTCATATTGATTGGTGTCTCCCAAAGGCACATTGTCATCATTTTACCACTGATGGGGTTATAGGCAGACACACACTTTGACATTCCCCTTAGATGTGATAAATGCAATCCTCATTTTCTCAGATCTTGTGCAATTCACCACATATCCATCGATCACCACAGAATGACCCTTTCTATTCCACTGAAGCTGTAAAGCCCAAAGATATAAATATCTTCCTAATTCATACATATGCCATACATTCCACATTCCTATTTTTCATTAGGTTTTGGTGGTTCAGCTCATCGTTTCCACCATGAAAATATCAGCTGGTGTATTCCTTTTGTATAATTGCGTACAGCATCATTTAAATAAAACATCATTCGCAGGTTTCTCTCGCAGTGTAATCTATGTCATTCTTAAATACCAGAGGGCATTCCTGACATGTGCCACGACTGAATCATTTTGCTTGTGGACTGCCATAATCATTATTATTACAACAAAGGGAAACCAGTTTGTGGTTGTTACTAGCCGAAGTACTACTTAGAAATTTTACTCCAGTAAAAGCACTTTTTAAACCAGACATATCCTATTGGGCTTGAAAAAATTCTTCTTATGCTAACAGAAAAAAACACTCATCAGCATTTGCTAAGCATTATGGTTTGTGCTTCTTTTGCCAGTATTCTCTAAACAAGTAAAAATTGGTCACTGCAAGAATAAAGCAGCCAAACCAACCACATATGAACTCCAAAGAGCAACCTGCACAAACTCGGTGCCCTATCATTGCTCCCATCACAGAACTTCAAAGAATGTAGAGATTATGGAAAGATTTGGCCTAGTGTACAAAATTCCAGCCACACTATTTTGGGAAAATATAATAAAACCCCCATAAAGGTTTGAATATTTTAAATGCTAAGCAAGTGCTCGTGATGAAAACAGAGATACCTGTCACTGCCCTACTGAATTATAAAACTGTTCTTAGTTTTGGGTCTTAAATATACAACTAAAAGCTTTTCATATTTCATTTCAGATAAGGTAATCATGATCCTTCTTTGGAAATTAATTTTCCATCTACTTCCTGGACTTTTTTTTTTAAATTATTCTTATTATTTTTGAACGACAAGCCTTTTAATTATTAAACGCGGCTTACATTTGCATCTCCGGAAACAGATTTTTAATTTCTCTTCTCCTACCATTTCATGTCAGTCCGTTGCTGGGGGTGCGAGCAGGCTGCTGACGATGCAGGGAGCGGGGAGAAGCCCTCGCTCCACATTTCATTCAGATAATAGAAACCTGCAAGCTGCTCAGTGTGACAGATGAGCTATGTGAGCTAAAGCAACTTGTTCCGCCTGTCAGGTTGCGAGAGCCTACAGCAGCAAGATACGATTGTGATGACACCGCCGCGCAAAACTGGGTCAAACATACGGTCACTTTAAACCAGAATGTCACCCCTGCTTGCTACTTGAAGAGTTTGATTCAGTGACACTAAAAGCTGTTAGATACCATTAGCTTCATATCTAGGTTCAAAATGAAACTGTTTCTTTGACAGTGTTTGAAGAATCCTCTCGCGGGCCCTACTTTGCCATTAAGGTTCGTTGGAATCACAAACTGTCAAATAATGTCACTGTTGCCCAGAGCGAGCGGGTGCTTTATGAGCACAACCCTCTCCTGTGCTGCACCAGGGGATCTGGGTCGTTGGGGTAAGATTGTCATTACGGCCTTTGTGCATTAAATGAGTTAAAATCCTTATTTATTTTTAAAAAGATTATATGGATATAAAGTGGGGGTTTTAATTGCAGAAATAAAAATAAAAGATACCTGAACTCAGGCCTAAACCTATTATTTTGTTTAGATCATCATCTCATACAAAAATTATTTTTTTATTTTTAGTGGAATAAAATAATTATTAAATGAATGTTAGTAAAAATGTAAAGATAAATTAAATGTCATATTTCATAAACTGTTCCAATTATTTCCCTAACTCTTGGAAGATACACTTGCATTATACCGTGATGATGAACTACCCTGTGCTATATTACAAGCATGTACTGCTCAAAGATTAAATAACTGTGGCATACAGATCACACTACAGGCTGGTTCTAGACAAGATTTGGAAAAGCAGATAATCAGATGAAGATAGTTCTGGTCATACTCTGACATTTGATGATCAAAGTCTTGAATGTATTAAATGACATGCAAACCTATTTTTTTTCACAGAATTACACTGTGTATATGTTTCAGCACAGGTAACTTCTGTCCAAAAATAGAAGAAATGTAGAAGGAAACAGTAAAGGTCTGAGATATCCAAAAGTAATTTCCTTCTGAATATTTACCAATTTGTGTTAAGAGTCTCAGTCAAGCTCAAATCACGGACTCAGGCCAAGCACAAATTCCCAGCCTATTAGATTCCATAGCTGAATTTAAGTATTTCAGCACAGCATATTCAAGACATTTTGTATACTTCTGGTTTTGACATATGTATTTTTCCGGTTTATGTTACATACTTGCCTTTCTAGTTCAACATAATTTTCAGGAAAAATATTTTCAAGAAAAACTTCTCATGGACCCATTCATTTAAGAAGATTCATATTTTTGTGCACTTAAAAACTTATATAATTCTTAAAAATAATTGTTGTTTACTTCCTTTGATTTCTAAATGTCTTTGATCTCATTCATTAATATTCATCAGACTTCTGATGTCGGACTAATGAGAATCTTACACATTTATGAGAAGCTATTTAAACAATGTTATCAATTTTTTTTCTGACTTATGTTTTTCATCAACACTGACAATACTTAATTCTTTGTATTCTCCAGTTCTTTCTTCAAACTTCCTGAAGACACAGTACACATTCTCCAAAACAAAGTGGAACTCAACAAATGCATAACTAATTCAGTCAATTATGAGCATAGAACCCTAAGCAGATAACAACAGAAACACATAATATATACAGGCAGAAGGAATAATGCTCAAAGGAAGAATCCAGCCACAACTTTTCAGCTTCAGGAGTTTACAGGCACAAAAGCAGCAGTGCTGCTGCCAGAAGACAAGACCAGCCATGGATATTTCACATCACAGGTGCACACACAACATGCATGAACAGTGAGGCACTCGTGTGCTTTGCATTTCAGGAAACATCAGCTATGTTCAGATTGAGTTTCCACTGTTTGCAGGCTGTATCCACCAGAAGACGAAAGCAGGAGGGTGCCAGAATGCTGCCCAGAATTACCTGCATTGCACATGTGGCAGAAATGAGAAGCACCCAAGGGAACCGATGCAAACTTCCAGGTTGAGACAATCCACCACACCAGGTCAACAAACGGATTTCATCCAATAAATTTAAATAATTTTTTTTTTTCAGGCTACACCAATTTGAAACCATCAATTTGAGGATTCTATCTAAGAATTAACTCTTACACTGCAAGAGAAATACCCATTATAAGCTTCATAATGACAATAAAATAAATGTGCAAATGCAGCAAAGTACATAATTATTTAATATTACAATAATTACACCAAATTTCCCTGCACAGAAAGCCATTGCTCTGGTCTCAGTATCAAATAATAACAAAAAAGTTCAAGGACAAAGTATTCCTAATTCTAGGATTCTCACAGGATGCTTAGTACTTAATAACTTGGAATCTACTATCAACCCCAACCTTTTCAAAAGAGTTGCTTTTGTATATCAAAGTTTAAAAGATGTTCACTGGTACCAATGTTTTATTATGTCTAAAAATATGAATATTAATACAAATTTTGTTCTGTATTAGAGCACAGTTCTGGAAGAAAATAATAAAGTAATTTTAGAAGTTTTAAGTAGCATCCAAAGTATTTATATAAGCCAGAATTCTGATTATGTACAACATCAGGCCTTATATATCACTCTCAAAGTTATGTATTATTAATCTTCCTCTAAAGAACAATATTTCCACACTCTACCTTTCCTCTCTTTCTATTCTTCTCTATTTCCCTGCATTCAGACACTGATTCTCAGTCTGTAGTTCTGATTCTCCACCTCACCTCTCACAGATGTGCCATTATAGCACATGTCATATTGGGATTTTATCCCACCTAAGCAAGGCTTCTAAAAACAACCACATATAAGAATTAACATGACATGCAAAGTGTTAATATCACAATACTAGAATGCTTTTTTTTTCCCTGACACATGGGAAAAAGAGGAAAACATATTATTTAACAGAAATTTTTTGCAAGTAAGTCAAGTACATAAATTGTTTGTTTGCTTTTTTCTTTGATTATAAAACATATTCTGAGTTCTACTTCAAATATCCTAAAGCTTCCCAATCTTAATTTTTTTAAAATTTTTCTTGAACTGCACTGTCAAGGCCCAACAGCTACAGCTGCAGTTGCAGCACTGGGAGGGAAACATCTCACACCAGGTATAAAACACTAAAGTTAATTACTGGACTAGGATTCAAACAGCAAAACTGATGAAAAGCTGACACAGAAATTTTTCTCATTGAAAACACTTAAGTAAAGAGAAATGACAGTGCCTGCTACTAACAATAATGAATCAGTGGAGGGAAGCTTACAAATTAGACTAATTAGTAAGAAACAGACAGGAAAAATAAGAGCCTCAAAGCAGGAGCAGCATCTTGGCAAAACTCCCACAAGCAAAGGCACCCAATCTAGGCCTCAGCATCCTTTCAAAATAGGTACCCAGCAGTCAAATGTTTGCCTTATGAAATTAGAGCCAACCAGCCTGGACAAATGCCTGATTTACTAAAGCAATTTTTTAAACTAAAAAGAAACCTGTGTGACCAATCTGCTGCTACTGATAGCCACGCTTGGTTATGTCCACATGGACTGAAGCGACTACAGATCAAACACACACTGACTCAATCTTCGGCACGGCAGATGAGTGCTCTCCTTACAACGACATCTATTACTTACTGCTGAAAGCACCACAACTGCCTAGATGAGATTTATATTCTTTTACACATAAAAGGAGACTCAGAACAATTTTCTTAACCTTTCATATAACTGCAAAATATGTCCCTCCTTCCCATAAAATGTGCACTAAAACATAGAGTTTTGTTAACTTTTAGTGCTGTGTTCATTCAATCAGTGTTCTGCCTCATTCAGATTTCACCTCCTAAAGTCGGAAAGGAAAATGTCAGAATGCTTTTGACAGAAAAAACTGATTTAGTTAAACAGCTCAAGACTTTCCAAGTGAATGCAAACTTTGAAAAAGATACTCATGTTTTAGTGAGAAATCATCATTATTAATGTTTTGAAAAATCCCTTCATTGCTACAAGCACCATCAAAAATCTTTTTTGTATCAAAAAGCAAAAATATTTCAACCATTCTAGAGACAGAACTGGAACGCAAGGTGGCTTATATAACAGCCTTTTTTAGGACAAAAATTAGGCTCCTCACAATGCAGTTTCTTTTGTATTTAATAGAAGCCCACTTCCTTACTAATCGTCACTGGTTCTGTGACTGAAAACTGCAATTAGTTATGCTTCACGACACACACATGAATCCTTTTGTGGTTATTTTATTCAACCTGAACATTAATAAGCAGGACTGTTATAAATTCTAAAGGAATTGCATCACCATGCCTATTTTCTTAAACCATTTTGGGGGAAGAGAAAGTTAAATGCTGTGTATCCTTTAAATACATTAGTCTAGCTTGGAAAGTAGTTAGTCTACCAGATGAATTAAAGAAGCCAAGAAACCAAAAACCAAATCAGACTACTATTTCATTTGTACAAACAGTACTTAGTTTTTAAAAACATGTAAAATATGAAAAAAATAAAACGCATTACTAATCCTGTCTATTTTCAAATAGACCTCATAGTTACAAACAAGTTTCACTAGATAAATAAACCCGACAGCAAAAAAAAACCGACAAAGGAAAACAATTTTCATTAGTTCAAATGAAACTAACCATGGCTACCAGCAGTAAAAACCTAACTTCTTTCAAATTCCAAAATTAATCTCCTCTCCTGACCTTTATAGAGCTCAAGATGCATACGTACACAGAATAAACAAAATAATTTGAAAGCAAATTCACTGAGTGCGCCTGACCTTTGAAACAGCACAGATAATTTTAATCAGATTTGCACAATGTTAGTCTGTCTCAGGTTCCTTGTAGTAACACAAAGATGACAAAACTACTTAAGGAATAAAAAGAAAACGTTTTACCAAAATAAAACCATCTTTAAATATTTTTTAAACAGCCCAAAGAGTCTCAGATTCAGAAAAGATGCCTCTGAAATTGTACCTTCTCAATGTCCAGCTAAGCTGCACAATTCAGCTCCAGAGAGAAAAGCCCTTTCTGCCAGTTATGCACGTTTCTGTCTCAGTTAAATTGAAGAGCTGACACCTAAAAGAAAAAAAAAAAGTAATTTACACAAACATTTTAAAAATCAGGTTTTGTAGGAGTGGTCTGTAGTTGCCTCCTTGATCACTTAGCATGCAGTGGCTGCTTAAAACTTCTCGGTTACGTTGATTATCTTAGATTTTTCAGAGATAATGACTAAAAAATATCAAGATCTGCTGCGTAAATAACCTGACAAGCAGTGCTGACTAGTAAAAAAATCCCTGGTTACAAAGACCAGAAGTTCTCAGAGATGTACACAAATGAGCCTTAGCTGAAAGTAACTGTGACAGCACCTTCCTTTCTGGAAGGACAGGCATTACAAGAGTTACAAACCACCTACAGCCACCAAAGCCTACCATTGCTTCTAACACTTGGAAAAGACATGGAAAGAATCCTTATGCTTTACAGAAGCTCCAAAGCAGGGCACTGCAAGTGGTTGTTATTTGTGCCTGACGCATTGAGAAGAATCAGCACGGGGAGCTGAAAGCTCTGTTTAGGTCCACGATGTTCGACCTCCATCCGATTGGACCTTTCACGCCAACAGTGACAAGAGGAAAAGACACCACGAGAGTAAAATACAACTAAACAAAGACACTTCTAAGAAGCTGAAATTTGGCTTTGGTAGATTTGAGGAAAAAAACCAGTGAGCAGGACAGAGATCCTGATTAATCTAGTATTTGCGCAATTGAGGGCTGCAATACGACAACATAGCTTTGTCAATTAATACACTTTATCTAACAGGAACAGTCCAAATTACTCCTGGCCTAGTTGCATTTAAAGCTTCACTTCTTAGTATTTACAGGGAGATGTTCAGTTTAATAAACCACTTAGAACAGCTGGAAAGGAAATGCGAAGTAAATACTATTAAGTACATGAATTTGTAAGTATTCATGGCTCACAAATGAATTTTTTACATACACTGTTTCCTTGTAGAACCACCACTACCCTTGTAATTCTTATGAGCAGCCAGGTGAGCCAAATGTCTTTCTAAAGACAGAATTTGCTCACCATATCCACACTCAGATCATTATGAGCAAACCTTGCACCATTTGACAAAGTCTCTGAGACAATAAGCAAGAGAACAGAGTTCTGAAAACCAGCTTTGCTGAGAGCTAACACATGTTGAGGTGGGATCATGAACACAACAGCTTTCCAGAACAGCATCCCTCCATTTCTGTGCCACTGATTCATTCTCTGGAATTGTTGTAGGCCAGCCAACCCTTTCAGAGTATGGCAACAATCACATTCCTCTTCTGCCACACTATTTTGATCTTTTTCTCTCTCCTTTGCTCACAGAGAATTTTAGAGCTTGTCTTTTGCAGCAGCTATCTGATATCCTCATCTTTTCCTGTTAAGGAGCTTAATTTATTCAGCTTATCAGGAGGGCTGAGAAGGGAGCTGATCACTGTGCACAGACACTTGCACAGGCTGTCAGTGTAAAGCATTCTGACCTTGCAGAGTCACACAGGCCCTGGCACTCGGAAATGAATCACACTCACTGCAATAGGTGGTTTCTTACAACAGTGACAAATATTATCGGGAGTTGCATCGTTCAGTCTCAACACACAACACAGTTGTGTCTTATAAAATGCAAGTCTTATAAAAACCATAAAACATGTAAGAAATAATGTAGAATGATTTTATCTTTTCTAATGCTGCCTTTGTATTCCTATTTTCAGTATACAATGAATGCTCACACACAATCAAAAACTAACATTACACTAGAAAAATAATGGAAAAAGCTGCCAAATGGAATAGAACTTCTACTTTTGATATTTTCTTTTGAAATTTTAAAGCAATTTTCTACATCTTTAGGCATACACCTTTGAAAAAATTTGCTTTCATGAGAAAGCAATTTTCATTTATTTGACTACTCCTAACTATCCTAAAATGCACTATCTAACCCTCAAGTACCTCAAATCGTATCCTGAGCAAGATTCTTTACACTTTGTTCCTTCAACATCCAACCACCAAAGTTTCCTGATTTAAATCCTGTCTCAAGTATCCTCTTATGTAACTTCAAATACTAATCCTGATTTTTGTTACAAAGTTGCAGACAAATAACTATTCACCACCCCACAACTATTTACTGTCCCACACTGAACAGTTTAATTGCTATGGTCCGACTGCCAAGAATACCCTCTGTGTTCTCCCTTTTCCAATGCACTCCTTAGTAGGACAACTCATGAAAAATACATTTATAATAACTTCTTACATAAATAATACCAGTATTTCACTATAGCTATTACAGAAATAATAATATTCATAGTTTGTAATAGGCAAATGACCAGTCTGTAGTGACACCTGAACCAAATGCATCAGTTGATAATAGTGTGCAGCAACACACAGACACAAGAGTTTGACAATCAACACTTCACCAAACATCACTGCAGTTTAAATCCAACTTCCATAAAGGCTGCAGAGCAATGGAGGCAGAAGTCCAGGGCCGTGTAATTTCCTACAGAAACATTGGGTAGGCCATTAGCTCTTCACTCAAGCTGTGTTCATCTGCATTTTGTTTTTTCCATAAATATGTGAACCTAACCATATTTTAAACAAGACTACACATTTTCTTCAGCAAAACATTTGCCTTAGCAAAAACAAGACTCAGAGACTCATAAACCTAAGGTTTAGGCAAGGTCCCTTCTGTCCTTCCACCCTCTCCTTCTAATATTGAATGTTTTTAAGGCAAATTTCACCTGAAAACTTCTCTGAAATGAACCGAATTCTGCTATTCTGAAAGAGCATTCATCACAACCATATAATTCTTAAATATTTAATAACACAACATGCACTAAAAAGAGACTGAAAGCCTGAAATCATTAGGAGATGTCCCAGCACAAGGAATAAAAAGGAGACATACATTTCTCTGCAAGTGTAATTTCAAAGTCCTTTCACAGAGGGATCTAAAGGCTGTCAAGCTCGGTTGCTCTGCTACTGTATATAAAATATGCAAGTAATGAAGTACCGGTTTTGATTCATGGAGATGCCAGGATCATGGATAAAGTATATAAAATTAATGATTTTTACTTTTTTTTTTTGAAAGGCGAATATCAAGAAGGTAGTAGAAGTCAGGTAAGGCATCAAAGTGGGCAAAATACTGACAACAGAAAACAATAAAATTTACAATTTCATTTTAGTGAGCATTTAGAAAAATATTACTGCATTACTGCCATTTAAAAGCTATTTCAAAATCCAAAGTCCCTATGAAATACTTTACTTCCTACCAGTTTAGAGAACCATTATATTGTTTTTGCTAACAGACCACCGATGCTCAGTCTTAATGCTAGCAAAATGCAAATTTGAGCCTCGTGTGTTACCTAGTGCTGTCTAACAGGCCTTCATTATCTCTTAGTTCTCAGCTAAGACTTGTGCACAAATCCAGCAAAACAGTTTAGAAGGTACTTAATTTTCAGTATTTGCATAATAACACTGAATAGGATAAATAATATGCATACTTAGTGCCAAGCATCAGCACTATGCCAATTTAAAGCCTTATTCTTTAACATTTCCGAAATAATTTTGAAAACAAATTAAATGACATATATAAACTATTCCAAGAAGTCAGTGTGCAATGACTTCTAAACAACAAAACACCTGCCAAGGCCAATACCTACCAGACACATCAGATTTTTAGCGACTTAAGACGTTGCTAAATCTCTGCAAATGTTAATGCTAAGAAACATTGATTGTTCAGAGGAATTAATATAAATGTTTTTGACTATTCATGCAGTAAGCCAGAGCATTATTTTGATAAAGTAACAGGCATCACTACGGTGCCAATACAGAAAATCTGTACTTTGGAGCATCTAGAAATGTGAAGCAGACAAATGCAGCTGTTATTATGTGTTACAATGCAAATCTGATGAGCTACACTGGGAATATTCAGCATTGCAGTGCAAATTGATGAGAGGAAAAGCATATAATCTGAATAAAATGAAAAGGTTTATTTACATCTCAGAATCAGAATATTCTCTTCAGCGTTGCCCAAAAGGTTAAAACCAAGACCTATTTATCATTTTTTCAAGTTTGCTACTAGAACAGCCACACCGCTTCCAAAAAAAGAAGGCCTTTAAAAGCGCTCTATAAATGTGAAAAATTCTACATTGTTACCACAACAATGTGCAGGGACCTATGYAAACACCTGCTCCTCTCCGCAGGTACCCTCAGCCCTCCTGCTCTGCCATACCTCCCCCAGGGATTGCAGTGCGATGAGCCTCCACCCTCCCTTCAGGCTCCCTTTATAGCACGGGATTGCCCCTCGCAATCTACGCACTGCTGGAGGAGAGCTCTTTCAACAACTCTCCCATGTGTTCCTTGTAGGAACGCAGTTAACACATTCTCTTGAAATTTAAGGGAGTGGGGGAGGAATTAGCCTGAATTACGGGCTCCTGCAGAAACTCTTTCAACAGCTGAGTCACTGCTCAGCTTTGGAGAGAACCGGTGAAATCGAATTCCACAGTCCCCATAACACCGCACGGACACACAGGGTGCTGCGGCAGTCATCACCAGGGCCAGATCCAGCCCTTCCCAGCGGGAATCACGTTCAACTAGCGCAAGTTCCATTTTTACCAGCAAAGCTTTCTAAGTGCTGACTATGAAGATACTTTTCTCACACGACACAATTTTATCCTTAGTTTGTGTGCACAGTATGATGTGGAGAGGTAACTACTTCACTACAAAAACTTACAAACGCTCCAGAGTGACAGACTTCAAATTCTGACATTAAGTATTTACAATGGATACTCGGAATTATCCTGTAGCTTTAGGGACAATCATATTTCCCTCATAGAGACTCAACCATCCAGAGGAACGCAGCAGGCATTTTATCAGCAAATAAACCAAGCCAAGATTTGGTTAGGCCTTAAAAATAAATAAATAAATACATAATAAATAAATAAAAAACAAACAAGCAAACAAAAAAAACACATTACATACACATTTTAACACTGTAATCAGAAAACCTGAGTTATAAACTACAAGGATGCACAAAGAAGACATTGCACCAAACACACCTAACAGTTTGATTTGATAAATTACTGGTGTAGTAGAGAAAGACAAGAAGAATGAACATAATTTATTAAGACCTTCTTTAAAGCGTTCATCTCCCCCTAGAGTTTATGGAAATAACAAAGAAACAAAACCACGTAGCCCTGCAAAAAAAAAACTATAGGAAGGCAAACGAGACATTTAAAGTATTCTTTTAATAAGGAGAAAATATGGATGATACTGGGCAAATTAAGTGATGCATAAAATAGAACATTGCCTACACAGCACCAAAATATTTGGAAGTAATCAATGTGCATTTTGGAATCATTCTTCTATTAGAATCTGAGCTATACAAGTCAACAATATTTTTCTTGGAGACAATGTATCAACATTTGGCTGTCTGTAGTAAACATGGCCAATTTCTCTGAAGCTGTTGAGATACACACTAATGGCATTCTATACACAAATCAGTTGACAAAGTTGAAAAGTGACAATATTTTTAACTTGCAGAAATAGACAAAATTATAAATATATTACATAATATAAATAAATCTAATTGTCATAATTGAAGCTGCAGATACTGGAGAAGAAAGAACAACTGACATGTATAAAATTGAATAATTCAATTTACTGCAAATTCTCAAAAGGATTCATGTGACAGATGACAAAATGAATATGAGAGGATTATACATTGTAACTATAAAAAGGCAAATCCTATAAAGTACGTACACAGTTGTAATATGCAAGACAAGTGGATAATCCCATGTTCAACATTAAGTTATATGAGTTGACCCATTGTTTCCAATAGCATCTTTATATCCTCCAATTTTCCCAGCATGTAAAARTATTAACTTGGTCACCAGCAAAGCCAATGGCAACCGCAAACACACAATTCAAAGGCTGTCAAACTAAAATATTTGACTATTACAAGGCTTTGTGTAACACACTCTTCTCATTGCACTCTGAGACTGAGACATAAACCATAACAAAGGTAACAAAATTATAAGAAGCTGAAGAAAAACATCTGAAAAATGGATTCAAATAAAATAAATGTTTAATAAATAAGTGAATGAAAACAAGTAGGCTCCACAGTTMTCACATATTGCTGCCTTAATTCTTCTAAGTTTTCTCAATACAATACCAATCAAATTAGCATTATTATAAACAGCATATTTTGAAGAGATTGAGTTAGAACTTGCATCAGAAGTGCTATACTTGGAAATGTAACAGCTCGAATTGAATGAAACTAGCAACATCTCTGCCCTAATGTCTCACACGGGAAAAAAAACAAACAAGCTGAAAGAAATAAACTAAAGGTTTCATAGTAAGTGGTGGAATTGACAAGCAAACCAAACTCGGCTTTTACCAGCACTCTGCCTAACACGGGAAAAAAGCAGTGTGTGAATTTCTTTTCAGCACACAGATTGTAACTTTTAAAGATAGGAACAGTACTTTGCTGTCATTCAAAGATTTAAAACTACTCAGAATGTCTAAAAGTGCATTCGAAGGGAAATGTGAAAGCAGGTTATGAAATCAGGGGGCCTGCTATTTATTGGAGATAAGGGACATCTTGTCCTGAGGAAAAAGGCAAAATATTTAATGCCATTTTTCCATTAGACATTTCAGTGATTCCATTTAAAATTAAGATCTTAGCACATGCTCTGGAATGTCTTATTTGAATCACCAACATCCAACATTTGAAAATTAAATACTTAAAAAACTTACAGGTGACATATTGTGCAATTATTCTTTCAACTGAACTTTGTATTTTCCTCTTTTTAAGAGTGCTAAATCATTTAAGATTTTTAATTACACTAAGCCAAACGAAAATAATTTAAACCTAAGATTTTTTTTTTTCTTAAAAGCAACTTTCAGCTGAACATCCCTGAGCCCCCATTTTAGGTTCCAGCCTAAAACCAAGAACAAGAGGACTATTTTGGGGAGCGGGTTTTTTTAGTTCTTCATCTTGATTTTATTAATTTCTTAAGTGACTTATTCGGCATTTGCMGTACGAATCTGTTTCTTGGACACATGGTATCCTTGGAAAAACACAGCTACCTTCGCCCTGTGTATGGTGTCACCCAGCCTAACCACKTTCAGCTAAAATCCTTTAGGAACCGGTATAAAAGCACTTGATCCATCACTTGGACAAAGCACGCAAAGCACCTAAAATTATTTTAAGCGTTACTGACTTACACAGAAATTCAAATTTAAGCGATTGATCAGTCTCAGTGATCCAAGCATGGCTTGGTGGTTGCAACGACTGCCTTGGGTTTTGCCGGGCAGATTAATGGATCTGCTGTTAACACACCGCATTTCTGCACCGAGAGGCCACGGCAGCGCTCACGAGGGGCAAATAAAACACTTTTAATTAGCGCAAACCGTCCCCGGGAGGGTGTTTCGATATCCGCCTGGGAGGGAGAGGCGGATGCAGCGACAGGAGGATGGAAGGGCGGCGAGGGGCGCGGGGGGCWCCGGGGCGGCCCCGCCCCAGGGAGCGCGGGCAGCGCTGCCCCCGCGGCTCCCCCTCCGCGCCCGCCGCCCGCGGCTCCCGCTGGAGCAGCCAGGGAGAAGGAGGGTGAAATTAACACAAAATGGAGACTTACAGGCCCGGGTGACACGCGTGCGCCGCCCCGCCTGTGGCGGCCTGGGGGCGGGGCCGCCGCGGCCCTTGCCGCCCACAGCGGGCACRGGACGGGCGTGAGGGGAGCGGTGCCTCGCCCGCCCCGCGGGTGCCRGGGRCAAGGGACAGCGSGGGWGTGCGRGAGTGCCGGGGGGCAGCTGTGCCCCGAGCGAGCCCGCAGGGAAAAGTGTCACAAATTGTGCGGACACTGCCCTTGAYTTGGCGTTACAAGTAGGTCACACCATTAAAAGTGGGGAAGGTGATGTCACAGTGTGTGTGTGTGTGCTTGTGCTGCTGCGCCGGGTATCTGGTTTGGAGCGCGCTGGAGACAAGACTTGCARCTCTACTGTCCGGTTTACTTTGCTCTCATGTTGCTTTAATTTTAAGTTCTATGTAGCAACAGCGAGACCGTCGCTCTGTGCCTCAGTGCGGGCAGTAGTGATGTCCCTGTTGAATTCCCTGGCACAGACGTGGATGCTGGAGCTCCTTCAGTGCTGGAGTCACACAGAGCCCTSTGCAGCAGCRGCTCCTTCCAGAGCAGCACATCCAGCACCATCAGCAGCTTCTGCCATTCTCCYTCCGCCCATTTCCTAAAGGAAAAAAGCGTGGTTAGTACTTTGCTTTTGTTCAGTTGGACTGAGCTTTTATTAGTGAAGACARGGTCTTGCAGCAGAAAGCCAGGTGYCTAGTGGGCCTTTGGTTAGCATAGAGTTTGTTTTCAGTCAGGTACCYAAGAAAGCTCCCTTACACAGCTACTTGTGTGTATGTCCACTGTTGGGGAATGAAGTTGCTGAACATTACTGTTATTCCAGTGCTTCAGGCACTCAGAGATGCTGGGCTCAAACCCAAACCTTCAACTGTATTTTATATTCTAAAGAAAATTAGTAATGAAAGACAGGTTTGATGTATTTGCTGGAGCCACTACCATTAGGAATTAATGCAAGGCACTCTTACTACTATATTAATGGACACTGTCACAAATAATGACCAATGCTCCAAGTATCATAGTTTATCCTGCACACTCATATTGAAGATATTSTCACCAACCCGTGAATGTGCTATCAAGTGTCATTATTACTTAATGCCAACAGAGAGCCAAGATTGCCTTTTGATGCCAGTACTGTGAATAATGCCTCAGTATCTGTGCTTCCATACAGCAAAGTCCACTGCCTAATCCCAAAAATCACTTCATGCTGAAGTGACAGCATCAATTCCCCGTGCTGTTACACATTTTGTCAGCCCTTTGTGACACAGCACAGCAACAGGTCCCTTKAGACAGTTGTCTGCAAAGCTAGCCCAGACCTGTCCCTTTTACACTGTGTACATCTGTCTTCTAGGATTATGCAATTGAGAATCCAGTAGTGGCTGCTGCCCCTATGTCCACTTGATCCTGAGAAACATACTGACCTCTCATTTAGTTTACAAAAGCAAACACAGTGTGAACAATTCCCATATCTAGTACAAGTGAAGTATTTTGCCATCACAGGGTCACTTTCTTTCTTAATGATCGTACTTTTCCCTTCCTGACATGCTTTGCTGTCATTAATTGTTAAGGAGACCATATCACAAGTAAAAACAAAGACCATCAGACTTGTATATGGACAGTTTTGCTGCCATTTTCAGGYGGGACTTCGAATCAAGGGGTACTGTGTGAGATGATGTGCCCATCACACCCTGTTGAAAATACACTCATGTATCCTTTTATATGTGTTGTCCCTTGTTTACTCAGAATTTTAAAGTAGTTTCCAAAAACATTTCCCCTTTTAAGGTTGGCAAGCAAAGATAAAAATTTAAGACGGTTTTGTTGTCCCAGGCACACAGTCATGATACTGTGAAAATAAACACTGTGCTGAAGCATATGCTGAAAAAGTAGACACTTCMGTAAAAGTGAAATTGAAGCAGATCAGAAAATCTGCTTAAATAGTCAGAAAGTTTTAAAACCAACAAAAAAACCCCACCAGCAAACAACCCTGAATGTTATTCAGCAGTGTTGAAAACAAACTGCAAATTCTAATCTCTTTGAATAGCTCTAGACRTAATTCTCCACTTCTAGCTCTGCAACCTCTGTCTGTAACTAGAGATTATGTAAATACTTGCAACTGCTAAAATGTGTAAGAGACACGAAGAGGTGGGCTACAGCTACAGCAGAAGCCTTGGCTTACCAAAAAACCARCATTAATATTCTGTTATTAACAGAGAAATATAATAYATACGCAGGAGTGAAGTGTGTTTCTAGATAATCTGCTTCTAACATTCAGCCGAGCATGAAATMTCTTGAAGAAAACCTGGTAGAGATCCTAGGAAAACATTCCTTTAGCTCACTGGTGCTTATTTGTTCGATGGGACAGTTCACTTTGTTCCTTTATGCTGAGCTGCTTTATCYCTATGCAGGAAAAAATTTTTCTTCCCTCTAATCGTAAGAAGAGCATGAGCCCTTAATATCTTTACTTTGCCAATTTCACTGTTTCAGAAAGTCCTTATAAAAGGTGTTTTACCTGCAAAGTGATACACGAGAATCTATCTGCCTCTATGATGCATGAGAGTTGTATTTATTTTTCAGTGAATTCTATGGTTTCCAGTATGAAACAATCTTAAATGATATTAAATTACAGGCCTTAGAGCTGGATGTTACATAGCATGTATATTCAAACAAACTTTCTTCTGTCTTTGCCTTAATATTTGTTGTGTACCCGAGAAGTAGGAACATAGTAATTCTGAAGAAGAAAAAATGGTATGAGTAAATTAAAATCTTGCAGTTTTCTCATATAASAAGGTGATTCTTGGTCTGTTTCTGCTAGGTTCTGCAGTTTAAAGTGTGTGTTTATTTCTTCTTTTTATGTGAAATTATATTATTCACAAGCCACAAGCTTCTGTGAGAAGAGACCTTAGTGTGTAGCCATCAGAAAAGCAGCAAAGCAGCATAGGATTTTTAAAGTTTTCCCTGTTTTCTTTTTTTAGTATTCAATTGTAAAGCTATCTTTTGTTGGCTTTGTTTAGATGGGCTACAGAGATTATACTGTGTTGGAGAAGTACTATTCTGAGGAGGCTGGGCCTTAGGCATTCATACACAGTTTCACTTTCATGGCAACTTCTTTATTACTGTGATGCAGGTTTGCTCTCGCTACGTATTTTCTTCAAGCCACAGTGTATTATCCACTGCTCAGCTTACCAACTGCTTCTTTAAGACCAACTGGCTGTTCCTCCTACCTCACTTTTAGTCATTTCTCTTTTCCTCAAAACCGGGAACAGTATGTGTGTTTTTGGCAGAGTACCAACGATACTGCATCTGACCGAAACAGCCCCTTCTGTGAAGCCAGTCGTTCATTCCTCTTTGGTAGCTTGTCACCACCAGATGTCTGCTGAGTTCACACCCTGTGCATTTCCCGTGACTGCACCCACGAGGCATCCACAAAGGACTCTGAATTTTCAATAAGAGCACCACATCCTTTTTTTGAACCTTGCTTTTCGCTACCTCAGCTCCTGCACCTGCCCACGAACTGCAGCCTCTCTCTACGTTATGTGTTGTACCTTTCTCTGGAGTGAAGGACTCTACAAACAGCCTAAGAGTGTAAGATTGCTTTTACTTTCACAGTGGGAGTTTCATCACTCAGGGTTTCGTGAAGTGAGTTTTGCATGGAAAGCAATGAGAAATATTCTACATCCAACACAGAAAAACATTTCCGGGTTTATATTAACAAGTAAAGTACAAAATGTTCTTGTTTCCCGTAAGAAGCACTGGCAGTGAAGTCTACCCCTGCCAATAATGAAGCACATCTGAAGGAGGACTCAAAGCTCTATCTAAGCATGAGGAGTGTAGGCACATTTCCCTTCAGAAATCAACACTCACCAAACGTGCTCACCAGCAGTAGGTGCAATTAGCTGCGTCCAATTTACATTTGGAGCACAAGGGACAAGCTTTCACAGCACACTTGGAACAGCAAACACAACGAGCTGGGGTTTGTGAACACAATGCACAGTTTCTCAGTTCAATGGGAAACTTTACAAAACGTATGTGCAAGATGTAATTACAGCATGCCACAAATAAAACTTCCAAAGGATAATTGAAACAACACTCATATCTCGGAAAAAGAAGCTGGCTAATTGATGTAGGTTCGTAGACATGTGTCATAGCACACAATACAATTAATAAAATATAAACACCAATTTTCAAATCAACACAGCTTGATAATTTGAATTCAAATTTTAAGAACAGCCAAAAAACCTACAAAACACCAGAAGTCTTTCTTATATTTGTTTTCTTTTTCATGCTCTCTGTGGCCATTGAGACTAGTAGGAAACCAGCCAATTTAGTCAGAAAACTTTGCAGCATAGCAGGGAGTTTCATTTGTCATCGCATGCAATAGCAGCTGTCTCCATCAAGAACGAAGTTAATCAGTACAGACTAAATAAATTAGGTAATTCTTTAGATTATTAACATTGTACTTTTGAATGAACAAAGACCAATCTTTTTCTCCTGGTGCTGGAAAACTTCTCTTTCAAATAAGTCCATTTTGTGGTTTGAAACTAAGGAGCAGTGAAGTTCCTTAATATATTTTTTACCCAAATATTTTTGGTAACTGAAGATATTCAGTTTACACAAGGAACAAGAAGTGTTCCAACTGTAAAAGGCAGAAAAGCAAACAGGTTTGTACACAAAGACTTCAGTGTTTACTTTACTCTTATGATCACTGGTCATTACCTCTTTCTAAAAACAACGGTAAAGGTTTTCACTGTGTTTCAGGTTTTATTTTAATTCTTTCTGCAATGCTGTGAAAAGAAAATGGTATATGGTGCCTATTTAACTAAAGGAGCAACAAAAACCTTAAGCAGGAGCATTTAATATAAAAAGAACTGGATCTTTATCACAAAAAAAGAAAAGCAAGGAAGCTTTCATGTACTACAGAACTCATTTAACCTTCAAAATCTGCTAGGCAATTCTGTGAGCAACCAGAGCAACTAAAACACATATTACAATAATTAAATGTAAAAGAAAAGGTTGAGCATCACATATGTTATCTACAGAAGTTGTTAAACAATAGACGGGAATATTAATGCAAAGAATATTCATATTCTGATGCTATCAAGGGCGTACATCAAAGTGGAGTACATTTTTGCAAAATCAAGGGAAAATTACTTTTGTTTTGGCACTTGGTTTGACATGGCATGTCAGAAGACATTATAAAATGTTTTCAAGATGTACTGAGTATATTACTTATAAAGTATTGTGCTTTACTAGGAAGGAAGAAACAGGAAGAAAAGGCAGGAAAGTTGCAGGATACACACAGCTGTTGAAGCAGCGTGGGTAAGCATGGGTACAATCTTTGCTTTCTTGCAAAGTAGTCCTAATCTTGATAGACAAGCTCTGGGTGAGGAATATGGTTAATATGCATTTACAGAACTTACATAAAATTTAAAATTTCTTACATGAAGTGGCTTCATTTTGAGAAGCTTCAAGTTATCTTTTCCTCCTGAAGATTTCATAAGTGGATTTAGAACTCTGTTTTACAGAGAAAAATGGTCTAAATTTCTCCTGTAAGCATCTCACTGGAAGTAACAAAACCAATCATAGGTTTGCTCAAACGTATTTTATATTGGTTGGTGGACTAATTAATGTTGAAGGACTCAGCATAGCTATGGAGTAATTTTTCTAAAATTTCCATGCATCAGTGACACAATGTCATTTAAGGACCTTTTTTCTAAATCATATAAAACTGATTTAAATAAGTTATTGTTTTTAATCAAATTCTGCTGTCCTAGCTTAGAGCTTGTCCTTTGAATCCATAGATTACCTGAAGGAAATTTACCTTGAGAACAGTATGATAAAGTATTGACAAAAACGTAACTTATGCTTTGACAATTCTTGGTGCTTGTGAAAAACATTCAGTGGTTGAAACAGCTGTGCCAGCAGCTACTCAAATGCAGTTGCAATCTTGACTAGACCACAGAAAACTGAGAAAGCTGAAGAGTTTCCACGCTCCTAATAGCTTAAGTGCTTTGTGTTCTCCTCTTTATGCTCTATTTTGAGTAGGTAAGGGATATTCTGATATTTTTAGATTTATTTTTGTTTGGTTTCTCTAGAGAATGCCTTTTTCAGGGGAGTGAGGGGATTTGAAAGTGACTGTAGGTTTCATTCACAAACTGTGTGTGAATGTACCTCTGTGAGCACCTGTGCAGTCAGCAAAGGAAAGGTGCTGGAAAACACTGGAACAAGTTTTAAACAGTACTAAAATACTCTCTCATAGTAATTTTTATTGCAGCATATTCTGACCTTTTAAGTCATAAGGAACTGATATTATTACTGTACTTTTGGTAAATGGGAATCATCAAACTGCTGTTCCTCAAGATCGTTGGGAACAGTGGCAAGGACAGATGATCTCTGGAGCTGCRGGCGGGGCTGAAGGAGTGCACAGAGCAGCACAGTCCCTCCCTGGTCCCACGCTGTGCTATCCACGTCAGACAAGGCACTGGGAACAACTGGGAACAGTGATCCTGCCCTCCCAACCTGCCAAGCTGTCTCTGATCTCTGTCACTGCTGAGAGGGCAGAGTGAGCCTCCACAAGGGGAGTGCCACAGTACAGACACACAGTGCAAACTCAAACTGAGTGTAAGTGACTTCTGCAACAGGACGCTTCACACCAGGTGTCAGAATTACAATTCAGACATTCAGAAACTTGGATTTGGTGCCCTTTCTTAACCAATATAAGTCAAAAATATGAGCTGGAAAATCCTTTATTTGGCATTTGTAGCAAACAGTTTTCTCAACTCCTGTTCAGAATGTGTCAAAATTACTACTTGAAGCATTAACTGGATGATTGAAGTACAGCCTGATAGTCATATATTGGCTAGTTGCTTTGATGTCAGTATGCTTTTTGTTTGCTGACAATAGTTTAGTAGTACTCATAGTTTGGGTAATATGTCTTCTTGTTTATATTTGGGAGTTTTAATAAAGCATGTATGACCCTGTCTTACATTTCTTTCAATAAGAAACCCATGGAGTTTTGAATAGATGTTCCCTAACATAAGACCATGACCAGTTTTCTCTGGCATTAATCTGGGAATGTAGGAAGGCAGTACTAGGAGCAGGCATGGCCTTGTGCAAAGATTGGCAAAAATTCACATCACTCGGTGTCACAGTCTCAGCACAGTCTAGTCACTTTATTCTCACCTCTATCACTCCTTTGGGGAAAGAAAAGCATTCCAAACTGGGGTATCTGTAAAAGTGCCACTACTGCTTGTTGGAGAGAGAGAGAATCTGAAAGTATCTGGGTTTATTGATGATTCAAGTAATTAACTGTAGGCTACCACTGTGCTTTTTCCTTCATCAGTACTCTGTGGCCGTGTCTGTTGTGTGCTCCCTAGCAAGTGTTCAGAAGTGAGCTGAACCAGCTGAGACTAGCCTTGTAAAAATACAAGCTGCATGAATGAATCAAAAACTATATTGCTAAATTCCAGGGGAAGACCAAGATATTTGAGGTTTCAAATCAGTCCTTTATAAGCCTCCCAGCTGGATTCATTATGAAGCCGCTTGTCTTCCAGGACATAATGATTCAAGAGAGAAATTCACAGGTCTTTAAATTGTTGTTTTGCTTTCATACCTTTTTTTTTTGTGAAAAAGATTAGAGTACAAAACAAAACTGCACAGCTATCACAAGAAACTTCTAAGCAAAGCAAAATTAGCATGAGAAGCAAGTAGAGCATTGCAGAGAAAAATGGTGCTACTCAAGAAACAGATAGTACCATTAAGATTGCTTAGTTGGCAAGACAGCGAGCCTGGACTGATTGCCAACAGAATGGCAACAAAAACGTTCAGATAAATTCCAGTCTCGAAAACATCAGGCCACACAGGAACATTTATTTGCAATGTACTATGCTTCCCTAAATAAGTGGTGGGGAAAAAAAAAGTCTTTATTTTGGTAGAGGAGAATTTTATATTTGGTAGAGAATGACTATAAGCTATAGGCAGAATTGTAACCTAGATTGGCATTGCACTCAGGCAGTGAGTAAGCAAAAAGGTTTGTCTTAGCTGATATATTTTATGATTCTTGTAAGATGGGGAAGGATTCTCTAGTCCTCACTCATTCCTCACTCAGTCTCTAAAATGCACTGTCTGCTCCAAAGCGAAGCAGGATGCAGTTGGATCTGGTAACACCATAGAACAATACACTGGATAGCGTGGGAATAGGATACAGTTAATAGGACATCTAGAAACTCAGTAAAAGACTATTCCATGTTGAAGCTGCAGTGTTCAAAGGAGTGCAGCCCTATCCTTGGGCACTGAGGACAAATTATAACCAACTTGTCGTGCTGAAAAAGAAAGTTGCTATATTTTTCCCTAATACCTGCTTCCTCAATTCTACCCCTTGCTATAATCTATCTCCTTGGGGAGCAGGATCTGGCTCTGGCTTCTCTAAAATTTTTATGTGATGTTTAATAAATGGCTCTTGGTTTCAGCCTCTTTTCCATAAGATGTCAGTTGAATTTTAATATATTTAGCATAAAATGTAAAGCCTATCCCTGTGCAGGTATTTTCCCTATTACAAAAACTGCAGACGTTCCATGTGGAGGCTGTGGAGGATTATACCTGAAGAATACTGAGATATGTAAATAGTTGTACACTGACATCAACTTAAGCAGTGCAGGATAAACTTGACCAAATCAAACAGAATCTGATGAAAAATTTCAAGATTTAGAGTAAGTTCATATATTTGTAAACATATGAACATCATATATATTTCATCTTCAGTAAAACAAGCCAGTGAAAAAGATACCACTAGAGTCTGAGGGATAAATTTGACCTGAGTTTTCATGTTAAATTCACATTTAGGTTTTTTCAGATTTGTTTTGTACTTAGAATATGAGGAAGCCTTTTAAAGTATGTATAGCAACACACTTTAGAAAATCACCTTTCTCTGAAATATTCAATATTGTCACCCATGACTTAGAAAAACCTGAAGAATTTCATGCAGGGAGGAGATTTTCATAATCTTGCACAATAGGAAGCTCATTGTGTGCAGCATCCCTTGTATCAAACTGGGCAGGACATAACACCTCAAGTGCAGTGAGGATTTTAATTTCGAAGTCCATACTCTGTTTCTGTCATCAAACATGTATGGTATTAAATATCAGAGAATGATTATCGTGGTGAAATATTCAACTTACAAGTAAACATACAATAAATATGCGTAGTGCATTTTTGCTGCACAGCACAAGTTGTTTCTGCTTTGTATTTAGTACTCAGTAAGATCCAAGATGAGCCTGCAAGGTTTGTAAGAATTCCCCTGCCTCACGTTCTCCCCTCTTTGCTTAGCAGTTAACCACCTCACTTTCCAGATATGTAGAGGGATGTGAAGAAATGATGGTCCAGAACCAGAGCAGAGTGTTTGATTTGGGGTTTTAAACATTATAGTCTAACAAAGAACCTGTGACAGAGATAGAGGAGCACCCAGTAGGGCAGGTATCGTTCTATTTCAACTCCCTCCCCTTACAGGAACAGAGAACCTTTGGCAGCTGCTGGGCTTGAAATTCAACAGTAATGCATTGCCACACCAGTTACAGCTGCACAACAGTGGAAAAGTAGTGGGGATTCTGTTCATTTTTCATATGTGTTTATTTGTTAATGGTAGTGGTCATGTTGGTTGATTTACTGGAATAACGCTGCCATTTTGCAACAAGCCTTTAGTAAATATTTAGGAATCTTCATTTTATATTTAGTTGGGCTCAGTAATGTCTGTTTATTACTTTAATTATTCTTGGTATGAAAAGGCTTTTATATACTTAAGAAAGAAGTCAAATTGGAAAATGTCCTGCTGGCACACCAACATTTGGGAAAGGATACGGACAATACATCCTTAGACATTTATATTTATTTCCAAACTACAAACTGGCTAAGATATTTTATTCTGTGCAAACACTGGCAAGAGATCAATATAAACAAAATGATCCCGGATGAGCAGCTCCAGCTCGTTGTTATGGCCATTTCTCCTGCAACTGCCTGTTTTAGCTATTGAACAATTGCTGGTATTTCTGACTTGAAAGTATCAGTTACGTTTCTGTGAAGAATCTCGGAAGTGTGGAGTAAGTGACAGTGGAAAATTGTATACTATGATGATATAAATGATATAAAAAATCGTGGGGTTGAGGATAAATCTTTTATTCATAACTATAATTTTCATGCTATTGCATCTCTATTTATCAGCCTTCATTGCATGTCAGTTTTCACATTCATTCTTTCGGCACTACAGCTCCGAGCAGCTCTAGCCAGTAAGACAGATACTCAAGATCTCTATCTAAACATGCATTTTTCTAGAGCATAAGGTAAAACCAGATGGAATCTGAATTACAAAAGTACAGTAATCACAATCCATATTAATAACCTGTAAAAGTAGACTGYCTTTGAAATGTAGTCTGCATAGTGTCCTTTTATGTAGTGTCTGAAGGTCTTGTTTTATTTATCATTATTGATTCCGAATGAAATAGTTAAGATAGCTTTTACAATAAAAAAGCTGCAGCTGGAGCCCTGATATTTGCAACAAACTTTGGCTTTAGTCAAGTTAATGTCATGTCTGTTTTTCCATGCAAACCTTAATTTTTAAGAAATTCAAAATGTCAGTATCTATTGAGTTGGCAATAAGAAATTGCACAAAGGACTTGAAAGAGTGAGTGCTTTCTTGTCATTGTTGTACAGAGACTTCTAATTGCACAACATGAGAAAGCAACTTCCTTAAAAACGCGGGATGCAGTTCAGAGAACTAGTCCCACCAACTAAATAACGTCAGGTGAGAGAAAGGTGCAATATTCCTAGACCAGCCTGAAGTGCCAGGCCTGCAGCCAGGTAATGTGCCACAGCCCACCTCAGCTTTCAGCCACACCTGCACACACATCAGCTGCATGTCCTGCAGAATTCCCTACAATTAGCAAACCTCTCCTGGCCCTGCTTTTAGATGATACTGCAACTATCTACACAATGCAAGTTTTGATTCTTTGGAGTATTCATTGCTTAAAAAACACTTGTATACATACACACATATACTGTAATGATAGTCATAGAATAGCAGTAGTATTTTTAGCCATTTTTATTAGACATTACCCCAAACTTCCAAACATAGCAACCTATATCAAGTCATATCAACAATAAAAACTGAAGTCCTTCTGGTTTTGAATTAGGGTTGTGTAATGTCACAATTTAAGGATGTTTTTATTACTTAATGATAATTAATAAAATATCATTTCAATTGTTCTTTGAAGAGTCTCGTGGATGCAGCACTGCAGGAAAACATTTATACAAATAAGAATGTGGCTATATCAGATATTTTTAAATAATACATTGTCCATAAATAATTTGATACTGTTTTTTGAGCAAGTGCACATGAAGAATTCACTCAAGTTGTTCATTAGCTCTAAAATAGGGACATCTTCATTCTACGTGAAATTGTTCTCGGTGTGAAAACATTTCTCACCTGAAAAATAATGCCCCGGTTCAGCAAGCTCTTAGGAATAATGTTACTGCRTTGCAACTTCTACTAAATCCATCAGTCTAGTTCTAGGCTTAAAGTTAAAGCTATGTATAAATGCAGAATCAGAATAAAATCCTAACCCAGCTGAAGCCAATGGCAAAATTCCCATAGGCTACAGTGATGCCAGCATCTAATCACAGTTTTCATATTCAAACACCTGCATCCAACAACCCTCCTTAAATTGCTATTTCAAAATTCCATTATTTTAAATTAGCAAAAATGAACGGGCATTATTCTTATATAGCTGCATATATGAAAAATGTATAAAGCACATATTTTAATATTTTTATGAGGTGGTCTATGAGTTCTACATAGAAATCCCTTAGTCATAAATACGGCAACACTGTCCATTTACAAAATGACAGGAGGAAAAGAACACATAATAGATGAGAGCTAAAAATACAAGCAACTACATCTGTAATACAGAAATATAGAAATAATAAGGACAGGAGAGGACAAAATAGAATTCAAGTTAATGGAGCAACCTGGGAGAAGAGATGAAGAAAATAAATACAGTGTGGAGAAAAGAAAACAAATATCTCCTAAATCAAAAGGAAGGTCAGCTGATACTGGCCAGAGAGAAAAAGGATTGCTCAACATCTACATTTTTTCCCTATATTTAATATAAAAGAAGAGGAAAGCATGGAGCTCAGTGAGATAAATATTAATGAGGCTTTGGGAATATCTAGCAGCAGAATTAATAAAAAGCAAGTAAAAGAATATTTAGATAATTTAAATATTTATTATTCAGAAGATCTAAATCATATTCAACCAAAGGATCTTAAGGAATTGACTGAGATGGATCTGACAGACATCTCTGAGACCTCACAGAAAAAAGGTTAGGTACCAAAGGACTGAAGAGGGATAAATTTTAGAAAGCAGGAAAAGGTAAAAACCAGAGAATTTCAAGCAAGTTCCCACTTTTTCCTGCCATGCAGAATGTGACAATAAATATATAACTAATAATGTGTCATTTAATGCACGCAACATCAGAATACTGCTCTGAGGCTCTAAATTCTGTGTCTCCATCCATCTCTCTCTCTTTGGTTAATGTCATTCAGTCTTAGTCATTGCTGAATAAAATCAAAAGTTGATGAAGTGTCAAAAAACTCAACCCAGATTAAGCTTTGGAAATAAACAAATTATTTGCACAATAAAACAGAATATTTAGCTACAGATTTGTAGAAACTGAAAAGTTAAAAAACAAAGATTATAAAAAGAAACAATTAAGAGGGGTACAAATAAAATTACTTAGAATTATTCATTTGTTTTAAAGCACAGAAGTTCTGGGATGCACAAATTCAGTCCCAGTATAACTTGGTATGATGGAAAGCAATACCAGTTCTCRTGCAAAGTGATACAAGATGTGACGTAAGTCTGAGTTAGTAACTGTCTGTCTGAATCGCATGAGCATGTGCCAAGATCATGGATCATTCACTCAGAGGTTAGTTAACAAGATTACTGATCAAAATTATGTCATTGCATATGATCACATCTGGGATGCAAATGGATTCCCATCTTGGGAGCTGTCACCACTGTCTTCTGTTCATCCCATTYACAAACTCTTCACGTCCTGTATTAGAGACCACTGGAAGTTTGACACTTATTCCTATTGGAAGATGTTCCAGTATGTCACTCCTTCAATGACCMAAGTCTTCTGATTTCCAGCTAAAACAAATGCATAGCCAGTGTGAAACTGCCCATTATTGGAAATATTTTTAATTTAAATATTTACCCTCTGTGTCAGGTGTTTACCTCTCTTCAGTTGGCAGACATCAATCTGAACCTTTCCCAGCCTTTGCTTTTTCGGCTAGGCAAGTAAAATTCTATACATTTTCTTTAATCACATTGGTAATCCTGTTCTTTCAGGCTGTGATTCTCAGTCAGACTCAAGATCAGCTCTTCCATCACTATCTAAATGCAATACCATTTCCCATACCTTCCTGATAGATCCTAAAATGATGTTTTCCTCTCTCTCTACTATTTTGCATTAGTCCTTACAGTTGTCTTGCAGTGTCCTTTGTGGACTTTCACCAGTTAAAAGCCAAAATCCTCCTTTTCATCTCTGAACCCATGACTTTGCAGTGTGCAATATCAAATGCCCTTCTATTTGTATTTCTGACATCATCAAATCATCTAAGTTGACCCACATGTTCTTCTAGTCCTCTTCTGTATTGATTATCTCTCYCAATTTTCTGTTTTGAGGAAATTTCATTACCACATTTTCCTTTCTGTGTCATGCTCATTAATGAAAATATTAAATGAGTCTTTGAAGAGCTCCATTAGCATGCTCTTTTCATTGCAATGCTTTCCCTTTAAATTGTTATCTCTTCTTTAGATACTTCCTTGCCTACTTTAGATTTCCTCTACTATTCCCCAACTTCTCATGCTTAACTAGTAATTTCCCAAATGGTATTATATCAAAACCCTTTAAGAAGTCCAGATAAATGAGACCTGCTTCATTTCCTTTGTCAAAATATCAGTTACTTTATCTGAGAAAAAATATCAGATGTTACTACAGTTGCTGGTGGTTTAATCTGCATGCTGATGAAACTTACAGTGCTGTGTTCTCAATTTTTAAAAACAACTATATGCTGCACTTATCCACCCTCTGCATGTTTCTTAAATTTTCATGAGGATTTTTAGTATGCAGAGGCAGTGCTCGTGCTCATCAGCCACATTAACACAATGGCTCTTTTGGAGCCATTACAGTTGATCGTGCCAATGATCCATGGATTATATACTTTTATAAGGTCTGGTGCACTTGCAAACAAAAGGGTTTTTTCTTTGTGTTTCTGTTTCTTAAGAGACACCTTTTCTTCCTCCCCAAATCATCCTTTAATATTAATGCAAAGCAGCCAAACAAAGGAAAGCAAGCCACAAAAATTCTAACTAATGTGATGTGATGAATATGCTTAATCCTGGAGCAGAAGAGCAATTTCTGTCTCTGATGCAGGCTTTTTGTGGTTGCTTTTCTGTGCTGTGCTTCCGTGGTACAGAAAGGCCCTGACCCACTCTGGGGATCATAAGCACACATGCAAATTTAGTTCCATTTTTAACCGTGTGTCCAAGAGAGAAACTGTTGGCTGAGAAGAGCACAGTTGTGGTTTTTTCTCTTTCATATCACATGTTGCCACTTATCCCTGACTAATTTCTTGCCTAACCCCATCCTGGGTAAAACCAATTTGTTTGCTGAGCAGAGACACCCTAATATAGATTAAAGAGCAGTGTTACACTGTGTAGACTCAGTGCAGGCTGAGATAAGTTTTACTCCTTCCATACAATACAGAGCTCCRGTGGGAACTCAGTTCACTTCACACTCTCAGTTCATCCCAGACTTAATGCAGGTACAGCCAGTCTGCACCAGAAGCTCTTAACTCTGCTCACTAAGAGCAAAAGCCACTTACTTGGCTCAGGTACCTGCTGCACACATGGTGAACAAAGTATTAATGTAACCAAGGACTCTGGCCAGCAGTAGAGAGATGGGGCAGTTTAATAAAAACAAAACAAAGAACCTGGAGGAATTCAGGTAGGGTTCATCACACACAAAAGCAAAAAATCCAAAACGRAATGGATCCAGCTTTATAAAAATACAGGTACTGAATCTGCAATGATAAGTCTGGAGATCATTAATTAGATCATAGAAGATTCCCATAAAAAGCCCTGCTGTAAGTTGCTTGAAAGAGAAAATGTGGTTTAACAAAAGAGCTTTAACATCCTTGCAACTCACAGTTCATAGACTCTTCACCGGGGTGAAGGCTTTGTTTGGAACATGCCTGTGCCAAAGACCTCCTGTGTGACCACAGGAGTGTATCTTACTTTCCCTGTACCTTTGTTACTTATCTGTAAAATGAATAATATATTCTTCCTTTCTCCATCCTTTATCTCATCTGTTTAGATGTTACTTTCTTTAAAGAAAAAAGTTGCCTCTCACAGCAAGGAAGAAAGAGTGCAGGCTCAGTAACAATAACACTGAGACCTAGACATTGTCTGACAAAGTAAAATGATTTCCTCTTTGTCTCCTTGCTCATCAACCAGGAGTATCAGGATGTGCAAGTCTTATGAGTCCGTGGGTATATAATGGAAGTCTGCCTAGCTGGGGAACCACGGGGCATTCACAGGCTTTTACCAAGGAATATGAACTGTATCTGAATTAGGAGCCACTGACATCCAGGGTCCCCAACAATACAGGTAATTTGGACTTGTATAAGGAAGTAGGAAGTACTTATTAAAAAGAAAAGTTGTGCAGAATACTGACCAGAAAAAGAATAGACAAGGGCTATTTTCAAAAACTGAGGTTTTTGAAGTCATCATCCCAGTGAATTGAAAAAAACCCCACACTTGCTGAAATGCATCCATAGAAAGAGGAAAATGCCAACACAGAGAATACTAATGAAAAGACATAGTGTATAAAAGCTAGTTCCACCTGCACTATTGCAGTCAGCTTTGATTACCTTATTGGGTATGGGATGCTATCAGTCCTGGAAGGGTGCAGTGCAGGAAGTCAGGATAGTTCCAGCTTATGAGAGAGTCTTTGATGCAGAGCAATTATGAGGAATTAGGCTTGTTTTCTCTGATAGGTTTCAAGAACACTGTAATAGAATAGAATTCAAGGTGAGACAAAAGTATTAAAGTTACCTTTGTACTCAGCTAGAGAGAACCAGACACCTCTGAGAAGCACACAGCTAAAGATCACAGTCTAAAAGAGGGGCTGAGGGGGAAAAAGACTTACTCAGGAGAGCAAGTTACTCATTTTCACAAGAGCTGTCCCTCTCTTTTGGGGATCCAGGGAACTGTTTAGTGTCCCTTGGGCTATGTAGCTCCGCTGGCCACGCTGCGGGTGAAGGGAGCTCTTAAGGAGCATTAAATTCACTCGAAGCAATTCCCATTATAGAAACAGTACACAGTTAGGATGTAAGTTCTATAGTTTTAAATCATCTTTTGTTTTGATTGCTATATAGGAGCAAGGCCAGGAGACAGAACTGTCACAGAGGCATTTAAAAACCAGGTTATGTGAGGAACAAATAAGWGTTGTTTTCCTCTGCTAAGCAGATAAATTCCTCCTGTGCCTACAAGCAGGTTATAATAGGGGAGTCTTCTGGTCTGAATGTTAAAAGGTCACCAATGGCCTCATTTTGTCTCTTTACAACAGCCCTCAGCCCAATAGATATTTTTTTGTGCAATAATTTCCCATGCTAACAAATGTTTTATTTAATATTTCAATCCTCCTTGGCCAGATATATGTCGTCTCAAATATGTAACCATTACAATTTCATGTGTTTGGTGATTGACATGAAGTTGGTAACAGTAGGAAAATATGTATTGTAGACTTGTAGAGACTCTGGAATGAACATATGCTGTTAAGACTGATTTGTCTGGCAGTCCAAAAACACTCGGATTGTTGTGGCAGGCTCAAATTCAGCACTTACTGAGTTACTTCACCATCATTGCACTGTCAAACCAGAAGAATTAGAAATTGAAACCTCTTTGAAGGAGCAATACATTTCCATGTTCATCTTTTAAATTACTGTGAAGGACTATGGATACTTAAGTTTTATGGAATGAAGAAAGGTAACGTACTGGAGGACTAGATTGGCTGACCAATACCTTAAAATCCCAGTTGCACAAATAGTTTAACTTGCACAGCTATAAAAATCAGTATTGTTTAGTTTTAACAGACTTCAGACTTTCATTGTTTATTAAAATGGCTGCATTTTTTAGTCATTGTTCTAATTATAATATATTAGAAAGTTAAATAATTTTTAACTCCCATTCTGTAGAACTGAAATGGTGTCCCTCTTTTGACAGCTGATACAAGTGGAATTATTGGATTTACTCATAGATGGCTTATGAAAGCACAGAATTACATCTTTTTACAGACCTAATCATTTACCTGAGAAGAATTCAGAAAGAACAAGGACTTCTAAAGTGCTTATACTGGCCTTAGACACCTCTTAGCAGGTGACAAAGAGAGACTTTAGGCACTCACACCACATTTAATCCTCAGATTCACTCTTCAGTTACCACTTGGAGTCTATAACCGTAAAACTTGTCCACCAGTAATTGATCACGATCATAAACAGCCAAGAAGTCATTGATCATGGTCAAAAATGCCTTTTGCCAGTGCTGAAGAGTTCAGAGTTTGTCTCAATTTTGCTGAAATGTTTGAATGCACAAATTGGAGATGTGACAGATCCATATTGACTGACTTGACCCTGCAAATTCCGTCATGTTGTCCTCAAAACCCAATTATTGATTATTCTAAGAGAGAATACTTGTCTCTTGAACTCGTAGCACACTGAACGGGAAAAAATGAATATTAATTGAAAATTCAATATATTTGTATCTAGAGAGAGATAAAAAGAGTCACTGCAAGTAAAATCTGCCTTTTCAGTTGGGAAGTGAGGAGTCTTGGGCTGTTTCTCCAGTAACTTTATATTTTTGACCAAAGTATATTGATTCAGATACCTCATATCAAATAGAAATGATAACAGTCATTTCTAGGCTGCAGGAAAACAGAAGGATGAAGATGTGTCTTAAAGTCTGCTGAAGCTAAAATGAGATTTGAGTTTGCATTTTTCATATCCTTCCCTCTCTAACCCTTGATCACCAGACAGAAGGCAGTGGCAACACCACTGCTGCTTCTCGCTGTATTTTGTGCAGAGGGATCTGAAGCAGAGAGCCAGCCCCTCACATCTGCAACATTCTGAGGGGGGAAATTGTCAGAAGGGAGTGGAGATTAAGAAATAATTTTGTCTCTCCTTGGCATGTACTATCAGTTGCATTTGGCAGTGTCTTATTCCATAATGTAGCTTTGGAAGTTACCGAGTTATTCTCTGGCACTGGCATAGGGACACTGGTTATTTACTTTAGTAGGGAACAAGAAACTCCCCTGCTAAGCCAAAAAAATAGGTATTGCATGCTGAGCCTAGGTCACCTTTGTGGAAGAGTTATTAATTATTTAGTGTTCTGGGGGATTCTACCAGCTTCAGTTGTTCAGATGAATTTTTAATAAGTCACTATTAACATAAATGGAAAGTATAAATTGCTTGCATTATCCTATATGCRGTGGTAGCAGCGAGAGGCTTCTGCACTAAGGTCCAAGATGTGCTGTTTACCTAACAGGAGCTGACAGCTGAATGATCCCGTTCTCCTGGGAATGTCCTGAAAAATAAAACCAAAATCTTTTCACCATAAAGGAGTTCTATTTTACAGTAGCCAAAAAGCACCTGAAGCAGTTAAGTCATCTGAAGAACTGAAAAGAAAAAGCAATATTTTAGTGATGTGCTCGAAAGACTTACCTGGAGATGGATCTATGTTCTAAGAGAAGATTCAGTTGAGCCAAAGCTCAACATTCAGCAAAAAACAAGCTTCTGCTAGGAGAGTGTGTGTTTTCCTGAAGCACATTACTTACTGGAGATATTTTTCTAAATATAATTTTTTGTTCTAGAAAGAAAGGTTTAAAGACAAAAATTGTAATTGAAGGATTCATTATCACTAGAGGATTTCCAGTGCTTTTGTTTTCCCAAGAAGTTAGAAAATTTTTAATAGGTGTTTGCATTAAATTAGGTTGTTCTAACACGTTTTGTGTTTTGACTGTTGTCAGGATGGTGAGTCAACCACAGCACCACACTTGATGTGCTTATACCTTCATCCTAGTGCAGACAGAATGGTTTTAAACTCAGAAAAGCCAATATTTACTTGAAGAAAAACTAGAAATGAGACTTTTTCCTTAAATACAACTTAAAACAGGTGGGGAAGACAGAACTGCATTAYGGTGTTTTGTACCTGGCTGTCCCATGTCCCTCTGTCCCTGCAGAAAGTTGGTTGCTCGTAGTTAACTCAATGACTTCCTAAGTCACTGAGCAAATTGTGTTCTCTTGTTCCTTGAAAGGGAACATTTTTTGCGAGATTTGCCTCCATCCCTGCAGTGTCTTTGCATGAATTTCAAGCCATCGTCTTCATTCTGTGTCTCTTGCTGGCCCCGTGAAGCCTGGAATTGTTTCTGCCTCGACATACTCAAGAGCTTCCCTGAGGAAGGAGCCTGCACAACCTCTCTGCAAGACTCCCCCCAGACAGGCTTCTTAAAAGAACACAAACACAGTTGTGAAGACATAAATAAAACAAATACCATCTGTCATGTTAGCATTGCCCCATATGTGTAACCACCTTTTCTTAGTCTTTTCGACTGATTTTCCGATACACCCAAATACACATTTGGCTTCTTAGAGAATTTTAGTACCTTATGGATGCCRTTCTCAAACATTCAAAGTGCAGTCCATGCAATTACCGAAATAATTCTGGATTTTTCTTGTCCAACTATGGTCATTTATACTTCSTGATCAACTATACAGTTAAGCTCCTTTTATCTGAATTATCTGGGACTGTTTTAGTCCTTTCTGACTTTGTCAATTTTGAGTATCCCTTAGCCCTCACATAAGAGAGAAGTGAATGGSTGAAATTTTTCTGAGATCAGCAGTGTTACAGCATACATGACTTTTCTGAAATATTTTTTTCTTTGCGACTACCAAATAAATTTTTAAAACTACTCTTAGTCCTTATCAGTCTTCCTATCTTTGTAAAATCCCATTATAAATGAGGTTAGGGGGTTTTTTGCTAYGAAGGATCATTGACTCCTGTTGAGTAGTGACAGACACACAAATRACAGAAGATAAAAGACAGGATCCCATTTGCACCAAGAGTTTGCAAAGCYAGGGAGAATGCATGAAGGATAAATTGGTGTCCCACCACTGTGCTGCGGTCGAGGTGGGCAAAACTGTGAGARAGATGAAGCAGAAAATGAAACTGCTCAGTATTTCCCAGGTGTGGCAAGTACTGTAAAAGGCATCAAACTTCCTCAGAGTTGAATAGTCATGACCTTATTTTGAAACAAAAGATCTTGGTAGGAAATACAGGTTAAAAGGCAACTTGAAAACTTGTTGGTTCTGCAGCACAGAGGTTTACAAAAGACTATGAAATATGGAAAACTGGCACTGCCACAGACTATTTGTGCGGCCTTGGGAAGATCATTTAATCTCATGGAGACCCAGAAGGTCTGACTAGAATGAGGATTCTGCTTTTTCCTATCTTTYGTCTGTCTTGCTATTTGCATTGCAAGTGTCTCTGCTGAGGAGTACAGTAGAGTCTCAGCAGTGATGCAATGGAAATCCATGAATGAAGACAAAAGCTGTACTGTCTAACAGTGTGGATCCTGTGACATTAGAATTTGTCATGCTTAGATAACATTCTTCTTACCATGATCTTATTAACATAATAAACTCCTGATTCTCATGATAGAAGTACAAGTGAAAATGGTAACATGGCCTTTCTCTGCATTTTGGCCCTCTGGGACCRTAAGTGACAATGCAGCCCTTGAAGCTGATTGACAGCTGTAACTGCAGGATGAACAGCAACATCAAATTAAGGGTCCTGCCCTAGAAGGACAAGAAGTCTCCTACTTAATTGGCCACATGCGGAAAAAAGCTAGAGACTGTGAGGAACAGAAGATCAACCGAATGATATTTTGTTAGAGGAGCCTTAATTTTGCCCTCTTTTTTACAAGCGTCAGTTGGTCTTAATTCCACAGTGCTGTCGTATCAGTGTTRAACCAGAAAAGTACTGGAAGAGTGACGTTCAGACTCAGTTGCCACAGGCAGGCACGTGCTCAGCAGAAGTGCCCACCTCATGCCCRGTTACCATTGAGCAGACAAGAGATACTCCCCTTTCTGCCACCCCTGGTGTGGTTTTTCCTATTGCACACTGATATGTTGTACTACTGGCACTTAATTTTCTCATTTATTATTGCAATATCAGAACACATTATAGCATCAGACCACAACATGACAGAATGTTTGTGTGTCTCTCAAGCACAGCCTAATTGGTTACTTGGTACTCTGTAGGCAGGAGGGGAAATGACAGTAAATAATAAGTAAGGAAGATAAAAACAGATTTAAAAGCATGTAGTATTTTGGTAAGGACATTTTTTTTACAGCCATGGCTTTGGGAAAAATTACTTTTATGGCCAGCTTTTCAACAGGCCTGCACTAATATGCCTGTAGTGTTTGCAGGTGCAACCACACGTATGCGAGGCATGACTGTCTAAAGAAAAAGCTTTCAGCAAGCCAAGAGAGTTTCTTTTGTCTTCCTACTTGCTTTTAAAACACAGGTCTTCTAGGAAGGAAATAACAACCTCCAGCTGAGCTCCTTAAGCTATGTGGCTGGGAGAGTGAGAAAGGCTCAGCATCTTGGGTCTTAAACTTCCCCGAGAAATCCAGTACTGAATTATTCTGAATGTCACAGTGGATACAACTGGGTGCAGAAGGCTGAAGAATCTGGCCTCAACATCTAGATYATTCCGTGTACCTTAGCTTTGGTTTCTCTCTTCTGCTCCCCACTCCCCTGTTTACACACAGACATGGCACACACACATACATGTGTGTAAGTTTAAATGGGGGCGTGGATATGCACAGACACACCTACAGAGAGACACACAGACTGTGCTTTTCAAAAAATGCAAATCTTTCCTGTTTAATCATAACCTGCCTGCAAGCAATGCGTGAAAAGATACAAGTTGATAATTTTATTCAAATGAAGGAATTGAAGAGAAYTTAGAGGTTAGAAATCCTGAAGGCTGATTGCTAGTGTTGAGAGCATATATTTATAAGCAATTAATGGCATGCTTGGGGTTTTTTTCTCCTACACATTTTTTGCCCATGATAAAGTACTCCCTGTATGGTATCAACGAGATGTATTATCAAAYAGAAAGAAATAGATGAAAGAGAAAGTCACAAAATCCTGGAATACACTTATTCTCTGCCCACACAAAACTATTCTCTCCTCCTTTTCTCAGTGGGCTGTAATTTCTCCTTACCCTTTGAAAGAAAGCAGAACTATGAGGAAAATTGTAAACATCTTAAAGAATTGGTCACAAAATGCTAATATACTGCAGTCCTGTTGTGTCACCACCTGTATGTGGTGAATACCTACACATAAGCAGTAGCACTAATTATCAGGGACTGACCAAACATGGAGGAAAGCACTCTAATAATTCAGGATTAGACATGTACACTTTTAAGATAGGACAGATAAGCAAGACAATTTTTTTTTTATCGGGGTTTTAAAATGTTACATTAAAATTAAATCCATAGTTCTTCCTCTTTTTTTTTGCCACAGAGAAAACCATAAACCTTCTCCCCATCTGTTGGCTGGAAAAGATTTGGAAACAAGATAGTGTTTCTTGGAAAAGCAGGGTTTTCAAAAGCAAAAGTTTTCACAGAAATGTACCATGCTTTTTTGACAAGCAAAAAAAGCTTTATGTTCAGAAATTTCTGGTAGAGGGCAGAGGAGAGGAAAGAGACTGGGAGTGACCCCAGAATATATTGAATGACTTCAATGGAAGGAACAGCTAATTACTTCTAGATTATTCCACCATGAGACACCCTTCTCCTTAGAGTCTGGTGTAGAGCCCTGCCTTGTGGCATGGAGATATTGACCTACTCCTAGATCTTCCTTCTTTGGGAGTGAGGAATTAACTAAATATTGTATTAATTCAAACTCAAGAACTGCAATGACTTAAAAAAGAAAAATGGGCTTTGAAAGGATGTCAATATATGGTGCATTCCACCTCCCTGCAATGAGCACAGGGAGTGGACTGGATTATAGCAGTTCGGAGAAGGGACCTGGTTGTGTGGTAGTCCTCTCTTTTCTCTTTTTGGAAGAATATTGTAACTTGGAGTAGAGAAAAAGAGAAGAAAGAAAGTTTGGGTCAACTCTCCATGATTAATGTTCATGAAATTAAACTCATAGGGTTTATTTCCCTTAATTATCTTTAATTTCTCGTCAGAAAAACTTGAAAAAGTTAAATATTTTACCAGAAATCCTGAGCATGTCAAAAAGTGTGCGTGAAATAATGGCAGAATTATTGGTGTTTTCCAGCCCAAAGCACCCATCGGTAGCAGAGTTMTTTAGTCTTTCAATGTGTAGACTAAAGGTCTTCTGTATCCCTGAAGTTCCCAGATSAGCACTGAGAAAAGACTTGTTAAACTAAAACACCTTGAGTCACCTGATCTCAAAAGGATACCCAGAAATTCGTCTTGTACAAAACACCTTCCTTAGACATTTGGATTTAGTAGCCATGTCTGTGTTTTGGCATGAGGCTTGCTGGCCACCACCTCCTCATACTTTCTGCTTCACCTGCACAAACATCGGGAAACCATCCAGCTGCAGAGCATTCCAGTGCTCGTGAGCCTTTTTTCCTGCTCAGCAGCACAGACATCATGCGAGTTCCCTCTCGTTGTTCATGTTGGTTGGGGAAGTCCAAAGACACAGAAATTTCATGTCATCTCTTCCTTCCATGGGGCTAGTCCTAAAATTCCTGAGACCTGTTAGTCCAGGAATTCTTAACCCGTAGCAAAATGCTGGTTCCTTCCTGGATGTGTGTTGCTGTGCTGTCATCTAGTGGCAAGGATGAATCGGACGTCACTCAGTGTCATTCAGTGACAGAGGCTGACAAGGTGTCCTTCTGCTGGAACTAAACCCTCGATGCTCGACAGTTCTCAGCTTTGTAGGTGCAGCCCAAGGCGAAGGTCCCTTCCTCAGTCTGTGCTCTGCAGGAAATCACTGCAGAGAGCCTGAGGAATGGGCTGGGCAATGGACATCTGGCTGCGGACAACAGGTTCCACAAAACCATGGCACCTCCTGCCACATCCTTCCTCTCCATCTGCTGCCATCCATCTTGGCTGTTAACTGTTTGCAGACAAATRCTTGAAGCTGAATTTCAAGCAGTGACTGATAGCTTCTTAACTAAAGCCATTCGGAGCAGCGTCAGCTAATGAAATGAGTCATTAAATCTATAATCATCTAAGATCAAGAAGATACTTCTCTCAGCAAAAAGTCCTTCCTCCTGCATTCATTTTTTAATTGACTCTTGGGGAAAAATTAAAAGCGCCACAATGCTGTTSTCCAGGAGAAACCAGACAAAAGCAGCTTTCAGAGTGACCCACATTTGGTTTGGTGTTTAGCTGGCTGACAAACTTACAGCCATCAGTTTCTGAGGGCTTTCGCTCAGATCTGRGATTTCATATGCCAGGTGATGTTACACTTGCTTGTGCTTGGTTTGTGTTGGCGATGTTATTATTAACACATAAACATTTACAGTCCTGAGTTTATTTTTAAACTGCAAGTGCARTGCTTGACTTAATGTCTTGCATTAATTTTTCTAAAATGATTGTAAAATTAAGTAGAWAGTAATAGAGCCTTAACAATTAAACTGGTCACAACATCCATAACCCCTCTTTAGCATCACCTACTGAACACTGCTGGGCTTGGCTGGATTAGGCAAAGCAATTGCAGCAGATCCTTTGCTCCTTGAAATGCTGATCCCAAAACCATTTCAATAGGAGGCCTGACAGCTGCTTTTCAGAACTTACCACCACAAAGATGGACTCTTCATAGGTATCAGACTCTGGAAAGGAAACCTCAAGGACTAATCCTCACTGCAAAGCACCACTGCGAAAGCAGCATTTTTGTATAGATGTTTTATTTTCATTCCTGCAAAATGGAGTCAACAAATAAGGTTCATTTTTATGAGGAAGTTGAAATCTGTCTTTATATTTCCCTGTCTTCTTACAGTACAAATTGTGCTCTATCTCTGAATTTAGAAATATTCCTCAGTTCAACCAAGTACAGTAAAAAATACCTAAATCTCCAAGAAAAGAGAAGAATGTGCTGCTGTTCGTTACTGACGGGACATTCAAGCACATTCTTAAGTAACTTACCTCTCTGAGGACTTCAGTAGGTTCTCAAAAGAGTGAAAGAATGATGCTCTACTTTATGACCTTTCTTGTTTTGTCTAAGTCTCAGATCTCTATCCCTATGGTAAAGAAAAATATTAATGAGGGTTAGAAACATTCTGTTTTCCAAATTAATTATAATTAGTCAGAGGTAGTAAATCAATGAACTTTCACACTGGAATATGATAAGACGTTTCTTTATAAATTCCAGAAGAGGTTTGGTTTATTTTTGGCTCAKAATTTCATCTTCCTTGGATGCTTTATAGAAACAAAATTGCATCTTTTTAATTAAGAAATTGAACGACAAGCTGTAACAAGGTCAATCAGGTTGAAATAGCTGCATGCTCATTATAATGTAAATGCTTCTTCTATTGACTTATAATATCTTGATATAGTAAATTTTATACGTAAATAAAGTGTTAAATAAAAACAGAAAGGTTTAGGTCAAATACAATGAGAGAAAGTATATGTGCTTGTATAAAAAAAGAGAGGGCTAGGCTTTCATACAGAAATAGAAAAAATACCAACTCTTTGTTAGCAACAGTTAAGAATGATTTAACACATGTACATAAAAAAAAAAAAAAGAAAAAAGGTGGAAAAGATGTCCCAAGCATTCACCTTGAAACATTTGGTCAGGGCTTTTTGGACAATGGCACTTGAAACTAAGATTAGGTTAAAAGCAGTATGTGAGGAAAGGTGAGAGCTGCAACGTTCACTGCCATAGTAACTACAATGTTATTCCATCACTGAATGTTGCTTTTTGTGGATGACCATTTGTACTTACGTTTTGCCCTTTTAGCAGCTCCTTGCTTTAGGTGGAGGCCCTTTGTGTCTGTTCACAAATCCAGACCGAGCTCATGGTTCTGGTTGTGCACAATCCCTACACAGATAAGCACAGATCAGCAGTTCTGACACTGCATGGAGGAATACCTTGTGAACTGTTATTTTTCATCACTTGTAAATTTGTAATTTCCTCATCAGAGCGACAGACAAAGGGAAAAAGAAGCAAGGATATCTCGAGTTTGGCTCGCTTGTTTCTCCATTTGATTACATGTGGAAATAAAAGCATAATCATTCCATGTAATGTCATAATCTTCTCTCAGCCTCCTACTTGCACATTTATTTCTCTTTGTCTAAGCATGGAAAAATTCTATCCTTGCTGATGATACTTTTGTATTGATAATCCTTGTTTTGACTTGGTTCTTTCTGAAGATGCTCTTAAAATGCAGATCACAGATAGTGTTACTCCCTGTATGAGGAAGCTTTCAACTCTTCTTTCTGTTTCACCTCTTTCTCAGCGTACAGGAGATTTTTTCCAGTTCTTTTCAGTTCCAGAACAGACATTAAAACTTTTTTTCTTTTTCATAAACRTATTCAGCTTTGGCTTTACAAATGTTCAGTCTTTGTCCTACAAGGACATCACCACAGAATTTTTCATGTAATTTATGCATTTTGCTACTATTTAACTTATATAATGAATCTCTTACAATGTACTCACGATAAGAATCAATTACTTTTTGTACTTGGAAGAAAAAATATTTTTTATATATATATGTATGAAAATACTGTCTACTTCACACAGATGAATTTGGTTAAATTCCAAGAAAACTGAATTTTCATGTATATAGTTTCCTTTATTAGACAAGTGTGCATTTCCTACACCCACAGAGAATCTGTATAAATTCATCTKAAGTTCCTTGGGTGTGCAAACAATACCAAAAAATAGTCAAAGTTAGCATATTCTATATAAGACACATTTGCATCTGCTACGCACAACTTCCTACGCTCTTCATCTTTAATTTAGCAATGGCTGGATGATGAAGTCATTGAGTCTTAGGAATGTGCTCAGGTCAGGGTCTGAAGCTTTATACTTCATCCAAATACCATTTGGTTTGGCCCCTTTTACTGAGATGCAATCTATCGTGCTACAGAAGATTTAAGTGAGCACCCTCAATAAATCAAGCCGAAATGAATTTTCCACTATGAATTATGTTGCAGACAGCTGCAAAAGCTACATGACTGGCTTTTCTTTCGTAAGTTTGAGGCCAAATCATGAGATTAAGGACTGAGCTAAGGTTTGTGGCCGTAGAAAAGAATCCAAAAAGATTTTGCATGCATTAATATCTCTGATGAGAACTGAATCTACACAAATACTTTGTTTCATTGCCTTTGACAATAGCTACAGGAAAGGCTCTCCTGTCTCAGCCTATGATTTGTGCATACTTAATGCAAGTCTGTCTTTGTAAGTAACAAGGCTTTTTACTTGGGCGATCGATCTGGGCAGGTTCCACAGCCAGAGTTAATTCTGTTCCGTGCCACCGTGAAGGCTCTGTGGTGGGCGACAAAGATTCTGTTGCTTCAAAAGRCTGATGAAAATATGGACCAAAGTTTTTTACTCAGAGTAATTAAGTGTAGCAGTATTGACTTTGTGAAAGTTATTGCAAGCTTCCACAAGCCAAGGAAATGGCTCCAACTTTCCATCACATTGTTTTTATTTTGCAGTGGCCTCCACGACTTTCAGCAATCTCTTTTCAGTTCCTGGAGGAAGGCGACAGCATCCAGCATTTCTTATGGAAKCTCTTCATGTTGGACAGTGAGAACAACTCCAAGTGTATCAAAGAGCCCTGTTTAAACAAATGACCAATTCGTCCTGAAGAGTTCTGGGAAAAGGACACAGCTTCTGGGTGGAATTCTTTAGAATGCTAATTCTTTCTGGAGTTTTCACCAGGATACAGGCTTTTCTCCAYTTTTCCTGGCAAGTCAGGAAGCTGAAAGTAGGGATTTCCATTGCTGCAGCAAGAAAAAAGTAAAAAAGGGATTCCAGCCCTTGGTATCGAAGTAGCCCGGCACAGGTGGTGTGTTCCCTGCCAGATACTCAGAGCTCTACACCATCAGCTGGAAGGAACAAATCAGTAATGTAGGGAATCTTGCAGCATGCCAAGAGGTAGACTCAAGGCTGTAAACAGGACAATCAGTTGTGCCACTTTTACATGTGCAATACAAAATCCTAAGTCAGGAAACCACTTAAGTCTGGAACTTAGAGGCGTGCGCTGAAGATAAAGAGGGCATAGTATTAGGCGCATAAATCATTTGAACATTTGCCCCTTGGACATGAAAATTTATCCATTCTCACAGTGATTATGTTTGGGGGTTGGTGGGGGTTTTTTCCGAGCACATATTGAAATACAGGGCACTGTATCAGGTACCCAGGTTGTGAACACAGAAATGGATAAGGAAAAATAAACCCCCAAACCACGGAGAATTAGATCAGCTATTGCTTGTCTTATTGCAATGAAGTCRTGCATTTCAACATCAGTCAAAATTTGCATTTTTCTGCACTGTAACAGACAACCATTTAGTAGRTATTTGCCAGCAAGTGTGACTTGCTAATGCAAGATTCCTGTATTAATTTAATGGGAATGTAATTGTGTTGTAAAATACATAATCTCAGGTAACCTACTATGACATTTACATTTGATTACCATATCAATGCATGCAGATACCTTTGCATTACAGATATCTTTGGAGGTGTTCTTTGAAAAGCACACAGACATAACGCAGTGTGCCGTATTTCAAGCRAAAAAGCCTCCACTAGGAAGGAGTTAGGGTGGTAAATGGCTCTCCAGTGCTTCAGCACCTTAATTGGGATGTTTCACTATTTTTTTTCCTTTCTTAAACGAAGAGCACAGATAACGCTTCCCAAATAATTGTACTTGATTGCTGCTGCTAATGTCACAGGCATCAGAGAGGAGTGCTGGAGCAGGTAGCCAGGTTGTTCTGTGCTAAAACTCTTCCACCTGCTCGTAAATGCATTATGACCCTGCAGCATGGTTGCTTTTTTTTTATATTCTTATGGTTTATGTCATGAGATACATAGTAAGAAAAAACACAGCAGGCAACATGCAGCTGCCTCGGGAATGCTTTTCATTAACCTAGAACACTAGTAATAAAGCTAAATTAGACTTAAATATTTCCTGAAGCACCTTGTAATCATTATTTTGGGGAACAATTTCATTAGGAGACATTTTTCACATCAAACACTGTTAGCCAATCATCAGAGAAGATATTTTCCATGTTTCCTRTAAACTATACATTTTATCCTTCATGTTAATGTTGTCCAGAAATAGTTCCAGACATCTTCAAATTAGTCAATTCCCTTTAATTTATAAAGTTATTTTTCCTCAGCAGAACAATTCTCTGAATATAGTGATATTTCCTGTTCTCTTTTCCCAAATTAATAGGTTTTTTGCAAGCAGAAATGCAGTATGCAATGCTGGGATGTACCTTGTGCAAAACCTTTGGATATATATTTTCATTCCATAGCCTTTTCAAGAAGGTTTTAACTCTGTAGCTTTTGTTTCATTGTCTTATTTCATAATACTTTGAGCTCTGGACAACTGCATATACAAAACAAGCTTTCTTTACTATTATGCCTCTGCTGATGGCAATAACAGTGTGAATGCCATTTTAGTTGGCAGATCTGCCAAAGGAGAACACCCTACAACAGTGACTCTCCATCAGAAGTGTCAGTTCCCCTGCATGCAAGGCCTGGTCTTTCCCTKGCTGAGGGTTTCAGTGCTGGTTTGGATTATTTGCTGAAATATGAACAATTGCCCTTCTCATTGCAAGTTTCTAGTGACCCAAAGTATAACAAGAAGGTTGGCATTGGCCCAGTTCTGCTGGTGAAGGGATTCTAAATGATGCAGAAGACCTAATAACTGCTGTAAAACTCTTTTTTCGTGGAGGACTTCTTCCTATGCAGGCAGATTCACATGAATTGAAACAAAATAAATGAAAATATAATACTTTGAAAGGCATGAACCCCTAAGGTTGGCTCAAACTCTGAATTTTCTAATATGCCACCTTCTTCAGAGCAGTCTCTTTCTCTCATAAAACACAGATGACTCTGCTGATTGAATGAAACCCATTGGCAGAAAAGTGCCCAGCTTGATCTTTCCATGCTTTGCAAATGCATCCTGTGGGCACGCAGCCCACGCAGACTGGTCAGATGCCTCACAATGGCTTGGATGATCCCAGGTATTTGATCTAATTGAACTCRACTATGGGTCCACCACTGCATAACCCAAAAGCATCTTTTAAATGTCCTGTGTCTGCAGGACTTGTCCCAAATGGCTGGGCAACTTCATTTAATCTGCCTTTCTCTTTCTTTTTGTTCTCTCAAAGCCAGGTTACTCAAAATTATCATAGCTCCACATCTACCCAATATTATTGCTGTATCTTTCAATCCTCAAGGAACTGGACTCTTATTTTACACTAGGAACTTCTTCACAGGGATGTGTAGTTATGTAGTGCTCTCAAGAATATTTTTTAAAGTCTGAAATTTGAATAAATTAATATCATATGTTTAGCATCTACATTATATGGTTTCTACAAGAAAAAAGGTTCACCTGAACAGATTAGGATCTCAGAAATACAAAATCTTTTTTGTAAGTTTTCTAAATAGATGGTCTTGGCATTTAAAAATCTCATGCAATGGAGGTTTTTCTTTTTCCAAGGGAACTGAAATTAGTTCCCAGACCGAATGGTAGGTTTTTGCTGTGCAGTTAGATACATTTAACCTCTGGGGTTCTGACTTGCATCTTTTCCTATACCCAAATGATCATGAAGACATAAGGTCAGTGGCATAGATTTTGCTGTAAATGCATATTAATCAGTTTTGCAAAGCCCGACAGCAGGGCTGTCAGGAGAACCAGTGCACTACATGGTTAATTATTACTTCAGTGCTGAAACACTTTGACCAGCTACAATTACCCAGTTCTAAAACTGGAGCAATTAAATCTCTTTAGACTTCCTGCTGCAGAAGCTCCGGAGCTGTTTGATTGTGCTCTGTGCTTTGGAAGGACAGTCAGGAGGGTGTTTCTGGCTCTGAGTGCCAGCACAGTCCCCACCACGGTGTGCCTGGCTCACCAGCACGTTCCTGTCTCATCCAGCTCCAGGAACACAAGCTTTGCCCAGCATCAAATCCCTGGATTGGGATCCCTTCTGGTTTGTGCTTCCCTCAGAGGGGCTGTATCTCATACGCAAGGCCCCCTTTCTGTCTCCATAGTGCTTTATTAATGCTAAGCYTTGCCATTAATGCAGAGTAAACTGTATATCTATAGCTACTTTCATCCAAGCATATAAAAGTACTTATAAATGTTAATGTATTAAACCTAATAACATCCCTAGGAGGGAGATGAGAATTTCAACATACACTTTACTGGTGCAGAAACATAGAAAGAACTAACTTCAGACTATGGTAAAAGGTTGAGCTGGTGAATGGAGTGCCTTTAGGAGTGAGTCTGCATCACAGGCTGTGTGATTTTCCTGTTTCCTACACTAAGACAATGATTTGAGCTTTTTTTTTTTTCTTTTCAATTATTAGAGTACCCAGACATTCCAATTGAAAATCAGGAGCCCATAGTTTCACGTAATGCTCTGGTACATGGTAGGGCCTCAACCCTAAAGAACTCAGAGCCTGAGTAAATGAGATATAGAGAGCTTAAAAGAGAAAACAGTAGAAAGAAGTTCACACAGTGGAGATGGGAAAATGCTCCCTGAGTCCCAGTCCAGGGCCTTTGCCTCTAGACATAATTCCTTTCCTTTGTATTAGTCAGWTGATAACTTGCCCCCCTCTTGAAATTAAGCACTTCCATTACTCAGGCAGACAACTCTCCTGATATCTTGTAACATTAGGAAAAGGTTACTTTTAATGTTTTCTGAACTAGAACATGACAAGGAACAACTCGRAAGAATGAAAGGCAAAGTTGAAACCAATAGTTGAAAGGAGAGAATTATGTTAAATCACTTAAACTTAATTCTGAAAATTCAGGAGTGTTTCTTGCTTATTAGACRCTTTCTAAAAATGATCATTTTTGAGATTAAAAGCAGGGCAGTCAGCAACGTGTATAGTTATGATGCCTGAGTATTTTCCAGTGTGCACCCAAGAACTCCTGTGTCCACAAGGAAGGACAAATCCACTCTCCCTTTTRTCCCAGGGCAGTCCCAGCAGGGCAGGAAGCAGGGCTGCAGCCCAGCTCTCCCTYAGCACAACCCCTCCACATCAAATGTTCACACTCGATCCAAGAGGTGTGGAACAGCTGCCTGGGAAACACCAGAGGAAGACCCCCCCACTGATGTGGTTTGGGGTTTAGAGGCAGCCCTGGAGGAAACCTTCTGTTACCCTTTCACCTTTTGGTTGTTGGCTTTTTGACTATAAATACGACCCTGGAGGGGAAGCCTGGGCTGCCTGTACCTGTGCGAGTGCTGCTGAGTCATTCCCCAGCTCCCATCTATGTACAGTGCTATTGAGACAGCACTCGAGCCTAACAGGCTTGTTTCTTCCAGGATAAGAACAATTAATAATAATTGGGAAGTCGTGTGCTAAGGAAATTTATAACCAGCTAGTAAAAATGTGGCTGTTGCAGTTAAACACAATAAAAATTACTCTTGGTGCACCAAAGGAAGGACACATACACTTACATAACCATGTTCATGTCAGCATTGCTTAATGTACAAAGAGTTTTGTGTATATGTGGCTGCATTTATTGATAAAATATAAATGTATTAATCAGAGTTTGTACAATCAGAGTTTGTACAATTACACTAGRTATATGATGCGGTAATCTGTTATCAAAATTGGGCTTTTATCRTATTCAAAATCAAACTATAGGAAAGCTGTTGAGTTGTACCCATGTCATGGATCTCTGCCAGCCCTCACCTGTCCAGCTCACTCAGGCTTGCAAGACTGAAAGAATCCATTAGCTTTGTGGTTAAAAATGAACCTAAACTAAACTACAAATAATGAGATGCAGCATCTTGGTCAACATTAAAATCTTCRGGCAGATGATACCAAGGCAAAAGGATATGCTGTGACATTGGTTTATGTTATTTCATTGTTTTTGTGCTGAAACAACTAAACTTCAGGAACCTAAAATGTATGGACTAACAGAAATCTCTTGGGAGACCCTCTAGCAGCACTGTATTGGTAACAAGAGAAAGATCTTTACTTTCCATCTTATCCRCAGGATCTTATTCATCTTCTTCACCTGAATCTTTATTTCTTAGGAAATAGGGGCCTTTTTTCATCTCATCTAAGGCCTTACCAGCTTCTTAGCACATTAGCATCTTTTCAGATTTAGTATGATTTTCGCTTGGGGTTACCTGATTTTTTTCCACTAGTCAGAAAGGCAGGATTTGCTTGCATGCTCACGGTAACATCACAGGGAAAAGTATTTGGCACTACAAACTGCAGCTTTTAACCTTTGGGCATAACTCTGAAACCCAAAAATTCCTTGCTGATTTGTGTCCTTTTAGGTTACAAATATAACACTTGCAGAAGATGATTTTCTGGCACAGAAGCAATAGATTGAACAGTGGGAAGGCTATGGTTAGCTTTTAGCTTAAATTAAAATAGAAAAGACATTAGAAAATCAGTACAGCATAAGAAGAACTTGGCATTGTCTTTTAATGGTAATGGTAAAATAATCTATAGAAGTGATATTTAGACTACAGACAACGTGAATTTCAACACAGTTGGGGAAATACAAGACCTTGCGATAGCAGTTTTTGAGGAACCACCTCATCTTGCAGTTCTTTTCTGTGTCAGGAAAGGAAATCTCAAATGTAGAAAACTAATATTTTAATCTGATTACTCTCAGAAAGCAGATGATTCAAATCATGACAAAGCCTAAGCAATGGGAACAGAAGGTAGAAGGGGGGGAATATTAAGGAAGATGTAGAGCAGACAATGCTTCAGTCTTATGGCATCCAAAAAAAGCTCTTGTTTCTCAGAAGCAYAGGCAAATTTAGTTCTTGCTCTTCTGAAGGAAATAACCAGGACTGAGGAGCGAGGGGAGGTTTGTGGACAGGAAGGCAGCACCTTCTGCTTTCGTGGGAGGGGCAGGAGGATGGTGCTGCTCCCTCGCCGCACCTCCCACCTGCCCTGTCCTCTCCTGTGGCACCAGAAAGAGCTGTGGCTGTGGCTCTGGGGTGAGGAAAATAGAGAGATGTCCCACAGCCAAGCCCTGGCATTTTTGACACCAACGATGGTCTGCCACTCCAGGTACCTGCTTTTTTTTGTCCAAGCCCAATCAGAATGATGCTGTGAGCACCACTGGATACCAAAATAAAACAGGAAGAACCTGGAAGCTAGATCTGTGGGCCARAATAGTGGCCAAAGATCAAAGAAATGAAAGCAAATTCAGATCCTTGAGAGGTGAAGCAATAATCTCTGAACGGGAACTTAGCATTCCAGACACATTTGGAAAGCAGTGGAAGAGATGCACGTACAAAAACAGATACCAGAACACAAATCCAATGTGAGATAATTCTGCATCAGATCAAGGTGAAGGAACATAGATAAATACAGAATAATGTATTCAGTAGAGGTGTTTGGGGGAGCATTATAGAAACCACCAAGGGATGCTGAGGCTAGTCTGAGGATTAAAATGATGAAGCAAACTGCATTCATAGAGCTGCAGTTCCAGCACTGACTTCCAGTAGGCACACTTCGATCAATCATGTAAGAATCACGTAAGAATTGAAAGTGATAATTAAAAAGGGGAAGGTTCAGGGTTGCCAATATGTCAAAGTAACAGAGGAGAGACAGAGTATAGTGTAAGTTGCCTCCATCTCTCATAAGCAAAGGCAGTTCTCACTGATATCAAGGGGAGTAGCTCGCACATATCTGAAGGCAGACTGTGCCCAGGAGTCATCCTCAGAGGCTGTCAGCTAAGCACCTTTCAAAAGCATTAAATACACATGCTAAGATGTATCCCTAGCTGCATGAAGCCACTTAGCAAGAACCGAGTGACAGACCCAGGGAATGCTTTGCAAGATCAAAATCTAGGCTGCTATGTCTACATTTGTTCCCATTTGGAGATTAATCCAACAGTGAAAATCACTTCCAAAGCACTTAAATAGGGAGAATTGAATTCTCAGGTCCATATTCATAACAAGTATCTCCCTGAGCAACCCAAACTAACGTTGCCTGGTTTTCTGTGCAGTATGCTCAGATTGCCTCTGTGTAGTTYCCAATATATAATAAGGCGTGAGATGTGATGGAGGTTTTTTCCCCCAAGCAGAAGCAGTAGGATTGCCTCTTTCCTCTCACTGCCTACAACTGGGTATGAAAGCATTAGAGACCTCCATCCCTGTGCCCATCCCCTCAATTGCAGTATTCCAGGAATCCAGCCTGAAACATTTCTTGACCATGTTATTAGACATCACAGTYCTGTGTGCTGGTCAATGGCTCTCCAGTGGACATCTCAAAGTGTCTTGTGGTTAAGTCACCACATATCCAGAGCTGCTGCTATTTCAGCAGAGTTTAAGCACTAAATATTTAAAAATTAAATTTTCAGTGTGATGACCTAGGAATCGTTCCAGGATACCAAGAAAAAGATGCTAATTCGGAGAAATCTCCAATTTCACTATAGAATTTACGGGGCTGTTTCTTCTTTTTGGTTTTTGATATGTCCATGTCTTTCTCTGTTTTAGTTTTCTAAGTGTTTTCATTGATTTCTTTTTCATTTTCAGCACAAACTGAACACAGTTAATCAGTAGATACAAAATGCATCCTGCAACATTGCCAGTAGCCTAACATAAGGGGATTCAATTGCTGAATTGTCGTAAGATTAGACCTAAGCCACAGTATAAGCTTCATTGATCCAAGCACAGCAAGATATCCATTCAATAATATGTGTTTTAGCAAGGTTTTCCACTTGTAAAGAGTTCCTGCAAATTAGCGTTCATCCAATATGTGCTATAAACATGGTGGATCAAATCTTGTATCAGTTTAAAGAACATCTCACTCCTTAGGGAGGGAGCAGGGTGCCTGGGTGTATTGTGTAAGCAGAGACACAYGTGGGGTGGAGGTCACTGCCAGGAGAGGCTCATCTGTGGAGTGTGTGGATAATGGACACTGGGCTTCCTGACAAGCTCTGGGAAGTCAAGAGATGAAGGAAGGGGTGATGTGCTGGTGTTCACAGTCGTAGGTTCRGTAAACAGCCTTGGTCCCCCCACCTGTTGAGAATAACCTGARATTTCAGTGGGCAACAGGGTCTAATGCCACAAGAGATAAACAATGAGGGATTTCAAATTGTGCTGGAGGGGAGGAAAACAGGCCTGTGAGGCACCAAGCAGTGCTGCCAATATCACTGACACTTATCTGTGAATGTTAAGGGCCCACACAGCCTTCAGCATGGGCACTGGCTGGTTCACTTCGGCTGGAGCAGAGACAGGTGCCAATACCTGATTCATTCACAATAGACCCTTCATGGCATTTTAAGTTAGAGGTTTTTGGGTTCCTCCACACGGGGATCTCTCTGTCAGCAAGACAGGGAAAAGCCCCAAATGGCAGAGGTGATCTAAATGCATCCAAGGGCTTGTGTTGCTGCGTGCAATGGTCCATCACCCAGCACAAGTCATGCAATGACATGGCTGTGATTAGACCACAAATGAAGTGGGAATGCTGGTGCCAAAGGAAGAATCCGAATGACAGAACTCAGACAGAGTTCAAAATTATGTATCTCTATCAGGAATATAGTGATTTAATAGCACCTAAGGCTGCTTTTTCATTAGAAGGTTTTCTTTCTTTGGACTTTTCCCAAATCACAACTCTTATTTGGTTCTAAGTGCCTAAATGTAGAAATTTTTTTCAGTCTTTCATCTTAAACCCTTAAATGCACAGCATGCAGGCTTTGGCATCAGAAAGGACTGACAGCATAATGACTTTACAAGTACGTGAGGCTTAAAATTACAACCAGGATAGTCTTATTCACTGGATGCTGCTCTCGAGAATAAACTTGTGTACTGGTAAACATATTCCTGAATACAGTCTCAGCTGGTACAAATACCTTGTCCTCTTTCCATGCAGATTAAGAAAGCCCTTTATTATATAAATGTCCCCATTTTTTTCCAATTGGGAATTGATAGCATATATATACTTAATTGTTGGTGTTGCTTGAGGAATGAGTCATCCTTATTTCCACTGAGAATTTCCCCAAACTACTTTAGTTCCATGTAGGGAGCTGTATTATTTTGCTTAATTACATAAAGATTTCAGATCACTAAGATTTTATGTTATTAGCACAAACATCAAATGATTTAAGTGAGTTCCTAGAATACCTAAGTGAAAAAATCAAAACAAGTGCCTTAGAGGAACAGCTTCTTAAGTTTTGAAAGAGTGGGCAAATGAAAAAAAAATGAGTTAGTCAAGTATTTTTCTCCCAGGAAAACTAATAAAGAGAAAGAAACGGATATCTTCCTTTCAAGGTGAAACCTCCTGTGGCCAGTGTTTCACCTCCTTTTATTCAGCCTAAAACCCCACCCTGCAACAAACATAAACAGATCTTTAAATTTATGATCCTGAGAAGTCTACCCACGTGAGCTTTTGCAGGATCAAGACCTGAGAGAATGATTTCTGTTCATAAAGCACTTTTAAAGTTTTATGTGCCAAATTTTGAGAACAATCTATTTTCACCCACCCACTCTGACCTTATTTGCTCAGCAGGCACTATTTCTAGAACTGCCAGAAACCTCAGCGTGGCCGTACATTTTGCTGTCGACTCTCGAGGAGATAAGGCCAGTGTTTTCAAATGCTTTATGCACTCAGGCAGCTGCTTCAATGGTTCCTCACAGACGTGCTGGGTACGGGGTTTTTCAGTGAATGCAGATTCAGGGAGGCCCTGCATAGGTCTATTAATTCCGTGATTACAGTCCTGGGACAGATTTCCTTTGAATGCAAAGTATGGCTTGCCAAGAGTCAAAGTGGGAAAAATGGCCTTAGATAAACTTCAGTAGAGCAGAAACATATGAAGAGCTCAGCAGAGGGAATCTAGTTCCTCCTCCCTGTCCTCTCTCCAGGAAAACCAGGTGGCTTTTGTCACAGCGAAAATCAATCACGCTGTTCCTTGCTCCCACCTAGTCACTGTGTGTGAAATAAACCCTATTTCTAGGGTTTAAGTAGGATAATAGGGGGAAACGTAGTTTGCTTCAGCCTATGGATAATACACAAGGTGACAATCTAGAGCAAGATCTAGATTTAAGGAAAAGATCCTAAATATGTGTGTGCCCAAAACTTCCTCTTTTTTCTATGATTTCCAAGTGTGTGAGACAAGACACTGGCCTCATGCCTCCCTAAGCTCTACTGTAAGATTTGAAAGGTATCAGTTAATCACAGACTCACAGAATATCCTGAGTTGGAAGGGTCCTACAAGGTTTATCAAAGTACAACTCCTGGCCCTGCACAGGACAGCCCCAAGAATCCCACTCTGTGCCTAAGAGCGATGTCCAAACACTCCTTGAGCTCTGGCAGGATTTGTGCTATGACCACTTCCCTGGGGACCCTGTTCCAGTGCCCGACAACTCTCTGGGTGAAAAACCTTTTCCTAATATGTAACCTAAACCTTCCTTGACAAAGCTTCATACACACAGCTTTGTCTTCAATACTTTGTGCTTTACTATTCAGCATCTTGAGTTTCATACCAGGAAAGTTTCTTAAATATCATCTTGCAATTTATGGTTAAAAAGAGTAAGAAGTAAGTCCATAATTGATAATGGAGTTTGCAGGAATGTTCCTTCATCCATGATTGATTTCTTCTCTTCTCCTGAAAGGTGCATTCACTGCACAAGCTGGTAGACAAGCAAGACTGACAGTATTTGCTTTGAAATTCAGACTAGGAGCTCGTTACTAAACATAACAGTTTGTTTGAGCTCCTTGTTATGAGAAAACCTTCCTAAAATCCGACTCTGATGAGCATAATAGTTTCCTTTGCCTTTTAAACTCAGGGGTTCTACATTGTCTTCATGGGTAATTCACTTCAAACAGGACACTACCCAAGCCTGTGGTAAAATGAAGCGTCACACTAATAAGTAATCCCATTCAGCTCTTGAAGTTTCCTTTGTATGTATCACAAATGCCAAAAACCCCTAAATTTTGAGCATGCAATCTGTGGCATTATTCCTACAAGTAGTCGCCATAGGACTCAGCGCATTTCTGGGACATACAAGCAATTGCCACGACATATCTGTGACACATAATATTTTGGAAACATCCTTTGTAGGCCCTGGTGGGGTCACTGGATGCAGTGTGGAAGGGGATATCTTCTGAGAATTCACTGAGTCCTTTTGTTGCTGAAGCACAGGTTAGGAAATCCAGGGAGAGCTGCACGGGGCACAGCACACAGCGTGACGACAGGATCTATCACAACAGGCTCCTGCTTTACAGATCAATCCCAGTTGGAACTGTGCAATTTTACAAGGCTCGGAGAGACCCTCTGTGGTGCCCATCCATCCAAACTCATACTTTGGCAGCCCAGTTTCAGTGAGCTGAAACAGCTGCAAGAAAACCCAGAACGGGGATAACTGAGTCAAACCATTCATGTGTTGCAAGTAACATTTTCCCCTATTGGTTTATCCTACAGAAACTGGGAGTGTTTGGGTTACAGCTAAAAGCTGAAAAGAGAAGCACAGAGGATTAGACAAGCTCAGTTTCAAATTCCTGGCTGTCTAATTCACCAGTCCCAATTAATTTAAATATTTTAAAGCCTGATTTTAAAGTAATATAAAATATTTATAGATTGTAATTACAAATGACAGAATTGGTTAGTTCAGACAAAAGTATCAACAGACTGAATTGGGGAGCAAACACCTCCTCTGGGGGTGTATAGCTTGCTGAAATATTAGTATTGAATACCCAGAAGCTTTTCCTCTGTAACTCTTGGGAACAGACTATTTCCCAGGTGTATCCCACTATAGGGATTGGGCATTACTTTAATGTGTAAGTAGCTCAGCAGAAGGTGCTGTGCCGGAAATCTAAATGCAGTTACAATCCCTCTGCAGGGCATGACAAAAAGAGGTATTCTGGGAGGACTCGGAGCTATCCCATCCTGCCAGTGTAACCCCTGAGACTGCTGTGATTCCCATGTGGAGCCTTCAACACCGAGCTGGGGCTGGGAGTGGGGATGAAAGGGGTGGAGAGTGCTGGCCTGATGTCCTGGTGCGCTTCTCTGAGCCTCAGCATAGGTAGGATCGGGAAGGATCTTAGTTAGGGCATTTACACCAGGAAGAAAAAGAGGACAGTGTTGTTCTCTTCATCCATCGGCTGTGGAACGCAGATATTTTCAAACACAGAGTTAATATGTAGGAGCCACTCTTTGCAACTTGTCCAAAGAAAGTCTACACCTCTCTTGGTGTAATTGAGCAAGAAAAATACGGTGTAGGCTCTGACTTTGATGTCTTACTGGGTGGAACTTATAAAACTATGATGGCTTAGAAGCAAACATCAACACCGTGAGCTTTCAAAATGAAAAAGCATCATTTAGAAAAGCAGAGATCAAACTCCAAAGATCGCCAGATACCTCTGATAACTCACCTGTGAAATGGACATCTGCTGCTGCTGAGACTCTGCTGGAGGCCCAACAATTCAAAGCTCTGCTGAAGGCTTGCGCCATAAAGGTGGGAGCAGTGGACAAACTCTCATCAGCAACAACAAGTAGCTGTCCAAATATTACGTGATAGGAACCATTATAAGAACATGGAAAAGATGAATGGCTTTAGTGGAGATATAAATAATGCAGACTGACACAAACACATAGGCTGTGTGAGCTGAGAGAGGCTGCCTTTCAGGGCAAAACAGAAGTTATTTGCAAAAAGGGCAGAGGACTATGGATTATAAAATCAGTGTTGAAAAGCTGGTACTCCATAAATATGGTAAGAGTAGTTTATCTGCAAGAGGATTCAAAGACCAAAGAGAATTTCACATGCTTAGATGAATGTATTCCTGAAATTCTCCTGCTCAACTGTGGCTTCCCTCAGTGCAAAAACTGAAAGCAGAGACTTGATTTATTTATCAATAAATCCACAGTATAATTGAACATACAGGAAAAAAAAGTGCCTGAGGATAGTTAAAGAAATATTAAACTACCCCCCAGCGTTCGCTGAATCTGCCACTTTTGTCCCAGCAAATTTCACTGTGTTGGGACACCAATGTGTGGGGAATGAGCTCTCCCAGTGCAGGGGAGGAATCTGCATAAGCCACTCTCCTGCTTTCCTCTGTTGCTGCCTATACACACCCCCTGAGCTCCATTCTGGGCATCCTCTGTCTCGAGGCACAGACCGTGTGGTGCTGGAGAAGAACATGGAAATGCTGCCATGATGTTCAGAGACCCCTTGGTGTGCTCCTTTCAGCTCCAAATGAGATGTCACTCGTGCATCTGCCCCTGGACTCTGCAAAAGCAGAGAAGAAAAAAGAGAACCACAGCTTCCAATCTTTTCCAGGAGATACAATACAAGGAAGGCTTTTAAAGGATGCATAGCAGAATAGTTATTGCTATTTCCCAATTCTGCCTTCCCCACCTTCAGCATCCTCCTTTGCTCAAGTCCTGCACCTCTGTTGAAACTGCTGGATCTGGAATAATCAGAATCAGCAAAAGGATATTCACTTGTTTTACTCACCTCTGATCTTTGCAATGCCAAGATCCACCTTTTCAAGTTTCTTTTTGCATTTTTTGTTGATTGTTTGTATGTTTGATTTTTATTAAAATTCGGGTGTGAATGCAATAAAACTGCAAATACAGCATTTCAGGAGCTGAGGAAGGTAGGGCTGACAAGGAGCTTAGAGGATATTTGGTGTAAGTGCACCTTTGCTGAGGAATGTGGATTAAGTATACCCAACAAGGCTGACAGCTCTTTTATCTAATCTGTTCTTTAAGACCCCAAGTAATGGAGATTCTACAGACACTCTAGCAGCCAGTGTTTACCTAGGTTTATAGTTAGAAAGATAACCTAAATCTTCTTTCTTCGAAATTAAAGCAATATTTCCTGCCCTAACCTCAGAAGATAATGGATTACTATCTCCTTTTAGTGGCTTCTTACACACTGGAAGTCTGTTATCATACTCTCCTCGATTGTGTACAGGAAACAAACTCAGTTTCTCCAAACTTTTCTCAGACTTTATAGGTTTCTATTTATTCCTGTTCCTGTCCACTGGGACTGAGCCTTTTATTTAAAAATATGGTACTTAAGCCAGATTCTGGGTAAACTGGTAAACCTCCAATAGTTCTGAGCACGGCAGAGTAATGATGTTTGACATGCTACAAGCAGTGCTACTGTTAGTACATTTTACAAGATTTGCTTTCTTGCAAGTACATCTCACTTCTCATCTACTGTGGATGTTATCACCTTCAGATCTTCCAGGCTTCTCCTGCCTTTTTGGTGTGTGGAGATTTGGCTTCTCCTGCCTATATATAGCTCTTTTTATTTCACTTCAGTGAATGTGACCTTGTTAAATTGGAATAATCTCCCTGGTTTACCAAGAGCACTAGTTTTAATTGTGGTGCTCTAGTATTTCCAGTTCTTTCCAAAATTGTGTTAAATGTTATAGTATCTAATTTATTCTTTCCACTTATAACCTGCTTAAAGTTAGGCTGAGAAATACGTGATTTCTTGAGAGTTCCTTTTTCCGTTTTCTTGAAAGCAGGTACTACATTTGCTCTCCTCTAGTTTTCTGGGACTTGACCTATCCTCCACAGGTTCTGAGAGATAATAACCAACAATTATGAAATTGCACCGGTTAATTCCTTAACTGCTTTAGGGGAACAGGTCTTGCTGTCCAGAATACATGCAACTTAGCTAAATCTTCTCTAATTCTTCCTCTGTTCTAGTTCACACTCCATTGCCCTGTTTGAACAAAGTGATCAAGTTACAATTAACCTTTTTTGAGGAAAGACCCTAAGATAGCATTTCATGAGTGAGCAGAATTGGTACTGCACCCTCTTGGCTCTCTTCCCCCTTCAAAGAAAATCCCACCAAGCTTGTGAGAGGGAGAATTAGCAAAAAGTAAAGTGAGAAAATAGCAAAAGCTGTTATGGCAACTTGAACTCTTCCCTATTTATCTCTTTGTATTGTCTGCTAGATTTCCCTCTTTGTTCTAATTAATTGGCAAACTACGGCTAAAGTCATTCATTTCTCAAAACTTATTTATTTTGCCTCACAACATTTATTTGCACAGCACTACTGTTGTGTACAAAGATTACTCTTTAATGGAGTTCAGAACACCCTTGCACAGCATGCAATTCTGTTCAGTCCAAAGAATACAATACACCATATACTGAGTCTGTAACTTAAATTAATCTTATTTGGTTTTACTCTGCTTGATTACTCTTTATGTGCTTTCTTAAAGTCATATGATTTTTACTTTCTATTTTGACTATTTTAATTACTTGTTTCCACAATATATTTACAAGGATATTCTGCAGCTCTTTTCAAAACAGTTTACATTAACTAAATGGAATAGATTTGCTTTTTCAATAACAAAATTAAAAGAATACAGTCTTTTTAGATCTCAAGTATGTATTTAAGTAAAAGTGAGTCAAAACCAGTAACTCCACACTTAAAAATTTGGGACATTGGAAGAAATGTTGGCAATGTTTCAGCATGTCTGGACGTGAACATAGCCCATGTGAAGGTCTGTTTTATAGGCTATCTGGGCTGCAGCCATGCAAAGCACGGCAGGGAGATACATCTGTATATTCCTGCAGAACAGATATAGATGACTATTGGCAGTGCTGATCTGAACCTCCACCCAGGTTTGATCTTCAGAGCTGGCTTACAGACACAACAGGAAAAAGCCCTACAGGACTTCAAGGGGAGTGAGCATCACCTGCAGGAAGACTGAAATCTGTAACCTTGGCAGAGGTAGAGGACATCAATCCTGAGCCACTCGGACCTGGTGCAGCCAGTCTGGGCCACTCTGGGGGCAGCACCCGGGCCAGCCTGTCTCGGGCAGGGTCAAATAACGATGGAGTTGGCCCCGTGCTGGCTCAAGCAGCTTGCGGAGCCTCCAGCAGATCTGGCATTCAGTCAAGCAGTCGAGTGAGCTGCTGTGCTGTCAATAGCCAAAGCAGCCAGGATAAGCTGTGGTAATGTGTGTGCTCCCACGGCAAGGCAGGAGGCTCAGGCAAAGCTCCGGAGCACAGCCCGGCACAGGCTGCGGATCCACGCTGGGAGCTGCCCCAGGAGCTGCCCCAGTCCTTCAGCAGGGCCTTCGACCTCCAGCTGACAACAGTGCCAACACCAAGGCGTCTGGAGGGAGTGTGGGTGCTGGGAATGCCACGCAGACTCCTGCTGGCCGAAGGAATGCACCTTCTGTGCTCCGACTGTGCCGGTTGTTTCCCTGAGGACAGTGAGTGTCTGCAAAGTCACAAGGGGAAAGGGATGAAGCTGTGTTTTGGATCTTATCGTTGTTATTTAAGTGACCAGTTAAGCCAAAGCCTGTCAGTGATAGACAGAAATAACACCTGCCTGATCTGAAAACAGGAACCTCAGTGACTTTCCCATACACTGCAGATAAGCAGGATCTCACTTGGTCATAGATGCCCGTGTTAACACTGCTGTTGCTGCCAGTGTCTGAGAGGGCAGCCGCCTCCATCTGCACATCCAGCAGATGCACAGATGCTACTGGTACCTCTGCTTGCTAGATAAAGCCAGCCAGTAATATCAGCAGACCCCAAGCTAGCTTTATCTAACCAGCATGGGTACTGGTGACACGCGAGGCCACGCAGAGCTGCCCTCACAGATACTGGCAGTGACTCTGTCAAATGCTCGGCTAAGGGTGGGGATGGCTGCTGCCAAACATTTCAAATGCAGAAAGAAAGCCAAGGTATTTATCTCGTTTTATTCACAGTAATAAGGGACTGTTGAACAGCATGTAAGTGCACTACAATAAAATCAATAGAGAATATTAAAAGCAGAAATAAAGATCAGCCAACCTAAGGACACTACTTACTTGAATGAAAGGATCTAACAGGAGGGCACACTAAACAGCTCAGGGAAACCAACCCACCAAAACAAAAGAGAGTGATTCTCAGGTTTGATGAGATAAATCCTCAGCCTTTCACTGAAACTGCCCTTGACACTCTCTGAAGCCTTTAAAGGGAATTTTTCTCAGCAAATGCTTGAAAAATTTCCATAATCAAGGACCTGGAAATGCATAATCTCCACTTGGTCTGATTTCAGGTGACTATAATTCCACTAGCTGAGTCACCTTCACTGATACTGCAGGACTGGAAGCAAAAGAGGGCATCTAACAGTTCAGGAAGTCACTCTGGCCCTTCTGAGGTCAAAATGAGTTTTTCCATTGGTCTTAAAATAGAAGTTTTTGCCCCATATAGAGGGATGCTGAATTTCTGAGTGTAGAATAATGCTTTCCTTTCAGATGTAAGCAATAGATGGCTGGTACTCTAAGTTAGCATGACTAAAAGGTTTCTCTCCGGTGAAGATACTCAGATTCTGAGACCAAGTTTAATGGGCAAAGCTCAAGTCTGACTAGAAAAGCTGTTATCTGAATCACTAACCCAAGCTAGTCCAGTTTGTGAACGATATATTTGATAACGTACCAAGAAATTCCTCTAAAAACCAAAGTTGTGTTTGCTGTCAAGCTGATTTCTGCTGCTTTAACTGGACTGTGAACGAGCTATCAAAGATAGGCACCCATTAGTGGAGGTTACAAAAGCCACCACTGTCCACTGCTGAAAGCTCCACTGCAATTGCCTGATCCCCCCAGGTTGTTTGTAAGGGCTGCATTAAACCTCAGCTCTCCCTGCTGCCATTGCAGCACTGGGTTAGAGACAGCCCCTGGCTTCTTTCTAACCAAATACTGTAAAACTGGGAGGGCAATATAAAGAAGAAAATTTGTAAGCAGTTAGAAATCTTTAACCTGTAGTTGTATTTGATCCAAAACAATCCTTTGTGTATGAAAATATGACCCCTTGAAATTTTCTGAGCTTTTCTCGAAGGTAGAAATTTTGAATTATCATTGTTCAATAGTGACTGTTTTTTTACTGTTCTTTCCTTCATTCTTTTCTACCACTGAATGTCTTAAAATGAATGACTGGATGATTTCATGCTTTACTTTTCAATTTTTCTGTTTCACTATTATTAATTTGTCTTGTTCTGCTGCTTTTCAAATTGTTTTCCCCCTCTGGTTAAGTTAAAGAATGAAATTTTAAAATTAACTGTGTCAGTCTCTTGGCTGGTAACTAAAGGGTTACAAATATTTTCAGCTGCACATTCCAGCTCCACAGATCCCAAATTATTGTCCAGGTAATTGTATTGGAACTGGTTCACATTCCTATTCATAACTGCTAGGCCCCAAAAAACCCAGCAAGTAATGAAAGACTGTGGTCACTGTTCATACTGAGAGTGGCCTCTGCAGCAGAGCACGAGAGGGAGGAGGGGGAAAGGTCCAATGAGGAAATAATAATAGTCAACTTCAGAAAGATTTTATTAAGGCTGTAAATTAATATTTGCATAAAAGAAAGTTTTAAAATATGAACACACAAACACACTTGTGCATTTAAAGGAGGTGCTTCGATTCCATATCATAGTTCAGCTAAAAAATGTATGCCACAGAAAGCAGTAATTATTTCAGCTTTGCATATTGTAAACCTGGTCACTGTCATTCTTTCTTTGTCTCCACATGCCTCAATGCCACATTTTCCACAATCGTGGGGAGATTGCCTTGGCTCTCACTCAGCTGGCTCAGCTAATGCAATTCACAGGCCTTCAAATGTAAGCTTGTAAACTATTTAGTTCTTTTTCTCTCTAACAGCTTGTCTATTAACAGCTCATTGAATGGAGGAGGGAGAAGAAGCTAGTGAGACCTCTCTTGGTATTGTTCAGCAGTGACCCTGGCTCTCTCGGATTGGTGGCCAGTGCTCACTAAACAGGGTTTGTCAGTACACGTTGTTTTGCTGGATAATGGTGCATTGTGCGAGCAGCCTCTGGATTAGTGGCAGGTAACAATAAGCCGGGGAAGTAAGTCTCCTGTGTGATATGGTAAGGTCATAAGAATGATGTATAAAAATCCAAGGGAACGCTCGTTAGGATAGCCTGTGTAGTGCAAGAAAACCTGTGCCATCTCGAGAGAACTTTGTCTGCTCTTCCCTCTGTGCATTGTTCAGGACCCTCATCGCTGCTGTGTCCTCCGGCTTGGGACGGACTTGGGGAATGAGGGTGGTTCACTGCTGCCTGATTTTACGGCTTTATGTCCACTGCTCGTGGCCTGTACTTAATGAAAGGTGGGTTTTGTCAAGATACCAGGATCATTCAATGCTAGGACAGGAGCACCCAGAGACAGCCCACACCATGGCCCACGCCCATTATTCCTGTAGCTATATGGTAGAAGGCTTTGCTATACATTGCAGTGAGAAATGTGATGTACAAAGGCCTGGATCCTGCTCCAGCACTGTTGTTCCACTGTCGCCGTGCTGACATTCCGTGTTGCAGTGCCACGCACAGAGCCTGCCACACCCTCTGCTTTCCTAATGAATTACACAAAACCTGTAGTATTTTATGACTGATGGTGAGATTTCCTTAACTTTCCTTAGTGTTCTATATGGCAATACCAGGCAAGTCGGTGGCTCAGCGTTCAATCAAGAGAATCCGCTTGGCACAAATTTCCCCCCCGCCCAAGCCCGATCCACCGCACTTACAGCCCATCCTGTCACAGAAACATCGCGCTTTCACTTTGGTTTCTGCTGTGCTAAGTGTTGCAGATCTCGTGTTATCTCCCAGACAGACTGACAAGGCGGCAGCACGGAGAAATCGGGTTCGCAGGGAGTGATTTACGAGACACGGACTCGGCCGTGCGCGCATTGCGACTCCCCCGTGTGGCTCGAAGCCGCCGCCGGCTCAGCCCGTGGGGCCGGGGCTGCCCGGGCTCACACCCCGCGGCTCCCGGGAGCACACGCGGCCCGGGGAACGCTCCCGTGCTCAGGAGTGGCCAGCGCTTTGCAATTAACATCGACCCCGAGAGAATCATTGTGTTCTGTTGTGTTTCTGGTGCAGGAAAAAAAAAAAAAAAAAGTGTAGTGTTTTACTAACTGCGATGCTTTGGGAAGAAATATGAGGTCTCATATTCCTTTGCTATGAATTAAACAACTTAATTCTCTTAATTTCCTTTCTCTCCATCAATATGTCTTAAGATGATACCTTTAATAGACGCTAAAATCTATTTGGACATCATTAGTTATTTTAAAACTGGAATTATAAATTCATGTGGATTAACACAACAGTTCAAGGTTCTAAACACATGTTAGTTGTACTCTTTTTAGGTCACTTACGATAGACATTTCCCCTTTTTGACTTAGTTATGAAAGCCTCGTTTTCAGTCCAGAATGGAATATTTTTACCCAATACCTCCTATTAAAAAATTTAATTAAAATTTCTTCTACTATCTATTGTATATCTAATGTATAGTTTCTTGGGCATGGGCCAGAGGAAGCAACTGTGTTCTTCCAAATTAAAGAACTTAACTCTGTCCTATGTTACACTGTCTCAAATCTACCTGTCAGCTGCATGAAGAGATGTTAGATTTACACCAGCATAGACAAGGCAGAATTGGGCCCAAAGTGTTTATTGTTTTCGGGAACTTGGCATCCTCTTCCCCCATTCTGCTGAAATCAACACAAAACAGATGCTGAAATTCTAAAATGTTTTAAACCCTCCAATACTGTGGCTGTGAGCACGGTGCACTGTAACCACCAGACCTTGATGGCACAAAGATATGCATCATGAACATGAAATCTGGGGAGAAGAGATAAGGGCACGGCCTTGCCACACTCCCAAAGTAGCAAAACACTGCAGAAAGTAACAACTGCATTTTTGTGGTATGTGGTAACCTCTCCTTGCACTGGCAAAACTTTGACTTGGACCCGAGAAGGTGCAGTTCCAGGAAAGGGAATGCCCAGTGGAGTTGTGCCCAGCTGCACTGGATCTGTATTTGAAGACAATTGAGAAGATGAATGAAAATCATTTCGGTTGCATTAGGGATGTAAGCTGACAGGGATTTGGATTGCTGCTTATTCAACTTTTTGGATGGCATCCTTACGCTTCCAAGAAATCCTTTTTAGACCAGACATCGAGAGGAGACGGGGTGAACTCCAGTAAAAAACTGGAGTTTGCAGACAAGTAGCTCATGCTCCTGACACTGGAGAGTAAGGGAATGGGAAGCAAAACTAGGGAAAATGAAGGATACTTTGTGGGTGTGCAGTGCTGCCAAACCTCAGTGGCCTGGATATATCGTTGTTGTTTATCTATCTCAATCGGTGCTTATGGGTATGTATTGATCTGAATAACTCATGTCTGAGGGGTCACTGTGGCATCTGATTTTATCCCTTTCTTCGGGAGGTTTATTAATATTGACACTTCTTCATTTAATTGGGGCACTGACTATGGAATCCCTTTTTAATGGAATCATATTAGCTAATGTACTGCCTGTCCACACTCAAATCCAGAGTGCTTTACACAAGCCTGTATTTGAGTAACTGCTGATGTTTTAAAAAAACAAAAAAAACCAAAACACCAAAAGCACAGATCTCTGAAAGCAGAGAGGAATAGCAAAGACAGAACTGTGCTGTAATCTGCAATCTGCATTTCTATGTTGCAACACAGGGACCCAAAATAAAGTAAGAGTTACTTTTCCTGTAACTCACAATGTTCTTTCTTTCCTTGTTCTGTCAAGGCCGTTCCTCCCCTCCCCCTCCCACCAGGGGCTGCGTTAGTTTCTGGAATGTAATTATTCACATCTGTACAAGCTCTTGTAAGACATTACCAACTAAAAAAGATAGCCAGAACATACAAGTTTGCACACCATCCTATTCCTGCACCCAACGGGAGTGTATCTCTGAATGAATATGGGTATGGCAAATGTTCCTCTTTAACTTTCTCTTCTTTCCTTAAACAGATTGGGAGTCTGGTTCTACCATTTATAGAACAGATTTTTTTTTCTTGGAAGCGCTCTCCTGGGATTGACTAGGAAAGTGTTTTTTGTGGTCTGCTTGATTGGTCTTCATTGTGGAGCAATTTCAGGGGCCTGGCTTTGGACACCATTTGCAATGGGTTTACAGCAGAAGGTCATGTCTTGTTACAGAGCCATTATTGCATCTCCCCTTGGGACCATTGCACACCTGTGACTTTACCCTTCACCAGTAGCTTCTGACACGTCTTTTTGACATCCATGCAGGAGGGCACGAGCATATTGCACTGACTGCTCTGGCAGAAAGCAGCAGTGGGGCGAAAGAGCGGAAAAGAACAGCAGAAATTCCACCTTCAATACATCTATTAATTCTCACCAATTTACTTACAGGGTATAAGATGGAGCCTGATGTTTTGGGTGTAATGCATGAGGCCTTTAATAGAGTAGGTATCTCCTTGTGATACTGGCTTTGGAAGACAAGGGGGCTGGAAGTTGAGTTTACTAGAGACAAGGAGATTGCTCATGTTAACTGTGTCTGTAACATGTCTAGATCCAGCACACCACACCCCTGCTGCTCCTTACAGCAGCTTATATTCAGCCTGAGTTCACGCTGCCTGCAAACCCTGCCTTGTCCTTGAGTCAACTTTACTGTGTGGAAAAAACCTGACAGTTGCAGTTATCTCCCTGGCAAGCTGCAAGATAGAGGGAAAGCATCGAGCATGGGTAGAGCCTTCCCACTCAAAGCGTTCCTGCTTTCCTGCAGCTGAGGATCCCAAGATTTCCATTGAACCCAAGCGTTACTCAAACCTATAAACAATATTTGCACCAATAATGGAAGTTCCTCAGTCTGTTGTCTCATTAGTTTCCACCTTACATTCTGCCAAGACTAATTCCCAGTGAGTCACGGACACAGTCACAGACAAGCAGGACAGTGAACTGGCTCCTTCATGCTCATCCCTCAGCTCCAGTCATGAACACCCTTGCTCTGCTCACTGCCACACTGATGAGAGATTTTTTTTTTCTTCTTTTCTTTTAACAAGTGAGGATTTGTAAATTAAACACTCACTCAGAGCCCTAGCAAGCTCATACCACAGGACTCTGAATTACAGTTGCTTTCGAAAGAGAAACTCACCGCTGATCAGTCTGACCCTCCACACACACTTTTACAAACACAGCCATTTTGAGGCTATTTCGGGAGACAAAAGAACTGTTTGACTTCAAGGTTAAGACAAAGCTTTCAAGTAGGTTCCTCAGCATGTGACCAAGTGTCTGTTCTGAATGATTTAGCCTAAGGCTACCCTAAGGTGGTGGTTCCTTTTTTTAGACCACAAGAAAATAAATGTATTGGTCTTCCAAAAGAAACTTGTGCATAACCCTGTGGGACACTGCCCAGCCAGGACATCTTGGAGTATCTCTCAAGTCAGTGCTCATTCCTGTCATGCTGGTTGAGCTGCAGATGTGCAGCCTGTAATACTTGCAGCAATCTCTGACCCACAGCCTATGTCTTCATCCAGAGTTTGCATCACCCATCTACATTTTTTATACCTTTTGCTTTACCTGCATCTCTGGGTTCATCTATTTTTATGTCTTCATGAATCAAACAACACAGCTTATTGCTATGATGATATTGAAATAAAGTCCTCTCTTTTATCACAGTACTTTGCTTGCCCTCCACCTCTGGTTCTCAGCAGGTTCTCAATGCCTTGTTAAGACTTTCAAAGCCTCACAGCATATTCTGAGAAGAATGCATCTGTCCCGAGGCTACGGGAAACTAACTCTGCAATAATATGATTTATGAAACTACAAGTTCAGCATGCTTTTTTTTTCCTTTCAATGCAAAGCTGAACAGGAATTAGGACTGCTGAATTAACCTGGAAGTTTATACATCACATTAGTTATAATCTGAACTGTAGCCACTTCTTGGTGCTTCATGTTGAATTATCCTTGCAGGGCTAGATCCTCAGCTGGTATTTTCCCCACAGGTTCACTGTTCCATAGAGGCTGGCTGCAAATCAGGGAAAACTCATCCCTTTCTTTCTAAACACAAAAAGAAGTGTAACTTTCTGTATCTGATTTTGTTTCTTTGATTTTTATTTCTCCAATCCTTTATATAGTCATTATAGATGTTAAGAAGCCTGTTTTGGAAATGATTAATGCTATTAATAATTTTCTAATTCAATAAAACCTCTCATCTTTGAACTCCTTGCAATATTTTTCTGCTTTCTTCAGCTTTTCACTAATTCAAACATATGACAAATATGAGTCTTAGTTTCAGTTTTCTATTATTTCTCTTGTCTGATCAAATAAATTAACAGACTTTCATTTCTTTCCCAGGAGTCATGCCCATATGTTGATGAAGGCAGCATAAAAATATTACCTGTTCAAACGGGAGGGGAAGAAAAGGGATAGAAGTTATCTTTGATTCACTGTTCCAAGCAAACCTGAGCTGCTGGTCCCGTTCCTTTCACCTTGACAGCGCTCGCTCTGCTGACGGTAAATACTGCAGGATTTGCAGAACACCCCCCGGTCTGGTTTAACTGCACTGTGTTATAATGTCCCTTTTCAATCTCCTCATCCAGAAGCAATTATTTTAATCACCCCACAGTACTTCAGTCACTGGGAAGGAATCAGCTGTCCTATCTGAGTGCCTGCTTTGCAGTCACCCGGCCCCAGCCCGGCAGAGCAGCCTCTTGCTAATGCAGTTTGCTGTGTTTGGATAGTTAAAGATCCGTCTGCAGGCCAATTTGTACCTGTGTATTGTTGATAGACAGCGTGCCTGGGGCAGAGAGATGCTGCGTGCAGGAAATGGATTCTCATTTAACCGTGTTTAATTTTGTTCTCTGGATCTCCACCATCCATCTTTCCATTTCTCTGCCCACCCAAATTGCTAATGCGAAACAAAGCTACTTCCGCCACCACGGCTCCTAAACTGATGTGTGACGATGCAGTGATTGATTTCCCACTCCAGGAAAAGTGGGTCATTGTACATGTTGTACCACAGCACGCTGAACCAGGCTGGTCGTGCTGACATTGGGGTTTTACAGATTTGTTTTAAGAAGTTCAGACCTGAGGCGACTACCGTGAATATCCAGCCCAAACTCTTCTGGTTTTTGATGGGAGCACTGCCATTCTAAAATCTTCCTTAGCAGCTTAGAGAGATCTGAAGTCATCTGTGCTCCTCAGGAGACAGTATTCTGATTATGCATTTTATATCTTACTTCCATGTTTGATCCAAGAATGGAAAATGCAGAATTCCTCCAATTCCAAGATATTGGTCCAGTTTCAGGTTTGTCATGTTCCAGGACAGAAAACCCCAAACTAATTAAAAAATACGGTTTTAATATATAATGGTGCAATTAACAGCTTTTGCAAAGGATTTTGAATCAGTGAGAAAAATATTAACATATACTGCTCTTTGAAAAACATCCATTGCTTTATTCTTCTTTTGTGAGATTACAATAATGTGTAATAACTTTTGTTGATGTAATGAGACCTGTTGAAACTCCCTTTAAGACTGAACCACTTTAAGATTGCCTTTTATGATACCAGGAACACATCATTTGAAGAGGCAAGTCTCAGTATTGGGGTAGAACCTGCCTACCTATCTGTTGGAATAGATCGGCAAAGCTGGGATCAATTGCTGAAAGGGGAATATTTTGCAGGTTTTTCTGAGCAGCCCAATAAGCAACTGAGCCCAGATGTCACTGCAGAATCCAAAAGGTCAGGACAGCTGGGGATTTGGTTTTGATTTCCATAGGAACAAAAAAAATCATGAAAATGTAGCTCTTTAAATCGTATCTTTGTTTTTATGAGGGTCGAAACCAACCTTCAAACCCCACCTGTTCTGGGAAATCATTTAATGAACAGGCTGGATAAGACCTTTCTCCAGGGCCTATAAATTTTTGCTTTGCTTTAGATAAATCTTTACACAAGCACCTTCTCTACTTTTTGCACACCTCAAAGGGTGGTGTCCTTAAGGGCAGAGAACATCTAACCAGGTCCTTGAATCCTTACCCTGGTAAAATCCCTAAAACAAACAAACAGTTTTGCCCAGTAAGGACTGCACTTTTAACTTCCAGCAGTGACTTTTGGCAGTCGTGACCTGGGATGCGGAGAGAAAGCCAAGGGAAAGCCTATGAATGCCTCCTGATGAGGGGCCCTTTGGCATAATCCACTGCCTTGGCATTCTGTGCTGCGTGGGGTAAACCTGGATGGACACAAAGCCACTTCCAGAAAGCGGCAAGTACCCAAGAGCTCACTGAGGGCTCTGCTCTAGTGACCCCTAAGCTGAGGAAGGGGGAGAGAAAATCACTACTGTTTCACAAATGACTTCTGAATTTTCCTACTCTGTTCCTCCTCCTGCCGTCATTTCCTCCTCTCTGGAAACACCACAAATGTGAGAGGTTTGCAGGTAAGCAAAGAGGAGATGGTCGTAGCAATTGACAGAGCCAGAGCTGAGCACACTACTCACTGGAAAACCTGGCCAAACCCTTTCCTTTCTGAAACAGAATCCCCATAATGGATGTAATTAACAAAGAAACAGACAAAACCCTCGCCTGAATGAAATTTAAGCATCAGCAGACCACAGCACAGCCAGGAAATACCAAGTGCAAACAACCATCCCGTCATCCTGAATTCACACCATTTTCTGGTTCTGTTTCCTGTGCAAAATGATCAGTCACTCAGAAACTGCTGCCCAGGGCGGGCTGTGGATGCAGAGTGGCTTGGGACAGCCTTCATCTGACTTTGCAGAGACACCAAAAAACTATCTCATTTTGAGGTGGCTCTCTGGAAATGCGTAGTATAAAGCACAATATTGGGGAAAAACCAGCAATTTTGTGGGATGCTTCCAGCAATACCCGGAATGATGTGTACTACTGGGGGAGGAAAAACTACGTGATTCTAGGGGTAGTGGGGGTGGAGGTGTCTCTTGCAGTACCCAAAAAGACACATACCATTGGAGAAGAAAAAAATCTGTATGATTTTGACGAGGATTTCTGGAAATACCCAGCGCAGCATCGAGCTGTGTGATTCTGTGGGGCACCTCAGAGTGATGCGGGGTATGGAAGGGGATGGAGAACTGTGTCATTTCGGGGCGGGCAGGGGGGTCGCACACCTCTGACGGTACCCAGAGTGATGCACGCAGCTAGGGGGGAGCACGGGGGACGCGGACACCCATCACCCATCCGCGGGCCCCCCGCAGCACGCACCCGGGGGCGGCACAATGACACAAGTAACTTCAAACCGCCGCCGCCGGGGCGAGGGCGCGGAGCCCGAAATTCCGCACGGCGAATTGCCGCGGCTCGGCTGCACACCGTCCCCTAGACCCGCCGCCGCCGGCGGCGTCCCCCCGACACAGGCGCACAGGCGGCGTTGCGGGAGCGGGAACGTGCACACGAGCGAGTGCGCGCACACGAGCGCGCCCCCGCCCCGCCGCCGCGGCCGCTTTAAGGGCGGCGGGGGCGCGCCGCCGGGGCGCCCGGCGCGCCGCCGCCTCTCCTCGCCTCGCCTCGCCGCCGCGCCGCGCTCCCTCTCTCGCTCTCTCTTTCTCTCTCTCTCTCTCGCCCCGCTTTAAAGTCTCCGCCAGGATCCGGGCTCGCCCGCCACTTCCTGTACGGCAGGATGGAGCGCGCCGGGGCCCCGGCTGACCGCCGCCCGCCCGCCCGTGCGCGGAGGCGGCTGTGAGCGCCCCGTCCGCGGCATGCGCGCCCCGCCGCCGCTGCCCGCCTGAGCCGCGCCGCCCCGCGCCCGCCGAGCCGCGCGGGGGGGTCCCCGCGCCCCGCCGGCGCTCGTCTCTGTCCTCCCCTGCCCCGCGCTTGGAGGGGATTTTTTTTTTTCCCGTAGAGGAGGCGAGCAGGAGCCCCCCGCTTTCTCCCGCAGGAAGAGGGGTGCGGGGAGAAACTTATTTTCAACAAGTTTTTTTTTTTTTTTTGTCCCCCCCCCTCTTTTTTTTCCTCCCCCGTGTGTTAATTATTTTAGCCCCTTTCCCCTTTCGATGTGCGGCTTTGGACATGCGGAGGCTACTGCAACCGTGTTGGTGGATCTTTTTCTTGAAAATCACCAGCTCCGTGCTCCATGATGTGGTGTGCTTCCCCGGTGAGTGAGCGCGGCGGCTGGGGGGGCTCCCGGTTACTCCGCCACACGTGTCCGCGACCCCCGCGGGGTGCCGGAGGGGCACCCCGCCAGCGCGGAGGATGCGCCAGGGACCGCGGGGGCTCCTTTGCCCGGGCGGCCCCAGCGCTGGGTCTCCCCGCGCTCCGCAGCAGCCTCCCGGCTGCGGGCAGCGCTGCCCACGAGTGGGGCCGGCAGCGGAGCACGGGCTCGGCTCCGCGCTCCCGGCGCGGGGTCCCCTCTCCGGTGCATTGCAGCGCCCGGCGGCGTGGGGCGGGCGGAAGGGGGTCCTTGTGCGCTGCCCTTCTTCCGTGGGGCTGCCTGGAGCTCCCTTTGTGCTGCGGGACCGCCGCCGGCCGCCCCGAAAGGGAGCGTGACTCCGCGCTCCGACCGCGCGTCGCAGCCCCCCGGTCCCTCGCCAGAAAGTTCGCGGTGCGCGGGTCCGCGCCCTCCCCGCCCCACTCGTGTCCGCCGCGGGGGTCTCGCCGTGCCGCGTGCTGACCTTGGCAGGGCGGGGGGGCCCGCGGGGCTGCGCGCCCGCTCCGCACCGGGGCTGGGTGTGCGCGGCCACCACCGCGCACCCGCGGGAGAGGGGTTCCGCGGGCGGGGGCGCCCGGCGCCCACCGTGCCGTCCTCCCCCCGTTTCGCGCCCCGCGCCGCCGTCCGCGCGTCGCTTCTCGCCCCGCACGGAGCCGCGGGGCTCGCGCGTAACGGGGCCGGTGGGCGCTGGCCCGCCCCGCGCCGGGACCCGCGGCCCCCGCGCTGCCCCCGGCCCGGGGGAACTCGCGGCGCCGCGCGGGGCTCGGGTCCCGCCGCCTGCGCACCGCCCCGAGCGCCCGCCAGGGGCGCTGTGGCGCCGCCGGCGCCCCCGCGGGGCGCGCGCCCCTCCGCCGGCGCGCAGCGCGGGCCCCGCCCGGCGCGCTCCCGGGCGCGCGCGTGTGTCCTGCGGGAGCTGCGGCCGCACCGGGCGCCCCAAGGCATCGTCGCCTTGCTCGCGGGGCCCTGGGCTCCCCCCCTCCCGGCGGGGATGGGGCTGGGGTCCGCGGCGGGGTGCGCGCGGTGTGACGCGCCTGGGGCAGGGCGAGCCGCTTTCCCCAGGGAGCTGCGTTCCCCCTCCGCGGGTTCTCCCGTCCCTTCCGTGCGCTCCTCAGGCAGCCCTGGGTGTTTGCCGAATCTGGTGTGCAAGCGTGTAAAGAAAGAATTCAATTCTGGAGGCTTTACAGGAACTTGCACTTATGTTTTCTTTATTTCTTTCTTTTCTTTTTTTTTAATTTTTCTTGCTGAAATACTCTTTTTCCCTAACCCTAAATGCAGAGCTAAGCAGATAGACCCATCACATCCCATCCCATTCCTTCTAGCGGCTTCTCACATGGTAAAATGATTTGAAGCAAAAAGAAACTAAGTTGGAGAGAGGGTTAATACCTCTGCAGCTTTTGACGAAACATTTATCTTCTTTGTATTGATTTCTTCTCAATTCCAGCCCTCGGAGTGATGCCTTTCTCTCTGGTTCTGATATATATTGTACAGTAATTACATCTCGAAGGCAGACTCCAGGAACGCTGCAGGAAAACAAGCTCTGATGTCGGTTTAATATGACAGTACTGTATGACTTGCTGATTTAGATCAGCGATGTTTGAACCAGATCGTATTTGCATGATGGTTTGAGTATGAAGATGGATGCGGGCAGAGGGTAGTAGGATGCTTGCAGGGTGTTGGTAAACTCCTTAACGCCAGAAGCTGTAAAACAGCTGTGTAATACTTGGGAATGTTTCAGGGCTGTTCATAGCTAAGGGTTTGCCTGGAGAGCAAACTATTTTCCAGAAAGGCTTTTATGCCTTTAGTTTTTGTGCAGAGCTACGATGTTAGACCTCGGTGACTTGCTTGCTCCCATGAGCCTTTCTCTGAAGAGCAGCAGTACCTGGTGTGTGTGCAGGCAAGGGGTGGTGAGTGAAACGTCCTGATAAACGGGAACGCTCCAGACTCTGATCCCGTACATCAGAGATGCCCGAGGCAGGAAAGCTGCAGGGAGGATCTCTGTGGACTATAACAGGACATTGGTGCTGACAACATCCAATGGCAAATCATCGGAATTTGTGTTGGCGGGGAATCCCGGCCAGATATTAACCATTTAGGGTCCACCACACATGTTTCTGCACCTTTTCATAGCATTTTCTAGACAGGATTAAAGAACGAAGGTATTTGTTATTTTGGTGTTAATTTATAAGCATCTTTCTTCCCTCTGCTTCATATCCAGCTCCCTTTAGATGAAAGAGAGGTCACTATTTGTTTTCTCCCCTGCAAATCACTTTACTTTGTGAGGAAACATAAAGGCTATTCTTTTCTTTGTTCAGCAACAATAAATGAACCATGTAGAAAATAAGTCTTCGCAGTGTTCCTTTGTTAGGAGGGTTGTAATAGGTTTTCACTGTTTAAGTAGGTATTTCTGTTGCTGTTCCTTTGGTTGCAGTAAGAGAAAGGAGTCATTCTGGCACAAAAAATATGTGGGTAATGTTTTCCCCTTTCTGAACTGTTTAGTGCATTTCTCTGTGGGCTTGTCACTGGTAATTGCATTGGTTAATAAATCAAACCAAGACAAGGTAAGAGAGGTTGTTTCCATGGGGTCTGTTTGCTCATTAATCTAAATTCACGGTACCAAAAATCAGTAAGACGTAAATATTACCATTATGGTGATATCCTTACTATCTGATTTCTCAGTGCTTTGCCAAGACAGAGTAAATATTTTTTTGTGAAGGAAAAAGTACACATTTGTGCAGTTCTGCTGCTGCTTTGACAATCCTGTCGTCTAAGGAATGACAATTGCTACCATTTTCTTAGGCTAGATGCATAAATGAAAGTAATTTTCCTGAGTCTAGATTATCTCTTTGGTAATGAATCAAATTGTTGCTAACCTGGTAACTGCCTAAATGGGTTTTGGTTTTTGAGTCTTCGTAGATCTGAGCTGAGAGTTAATTTTGCATGTAACTGTCTTCTTCTTGGAGGAAAAATTATACTGGGAGCTTTGCCTTATGAACTAATCAAATACTACACTTCAGATATTTTTAAAGGTACAGAGAAGACTGGCTTTGTCTAGTAAAGATTTTACAGGGCAAGGTGCATTGTGCACGTAGAGAAATACGGAACGTACAGGAGAGGGCCCTCCAAGACTTTATTTAGTCCTGTGGCTTTTATGAAGATGACACTTCTTACATTTTAATTATCCCTTATTTTCAGTGGCGTTTTAAAATACGCTCTATGTTACGGGAAGTTGCTAATGGAGTCCTTGCAGATAAAGAATGTCAAGTGAGCCTTCCCAGGCTGCGAGAGCTGAGCTTGCTCTTTGCTTCTCGGGGGGGGAAACTCCAGGGACAGCTTTGCTCTCCGTTAGCAGGTTTGTGGTTAACAGGGCCTGGACCCAGCTTTCAAAAGTCTTTAAGTAGTCGCGGGAGCTGCCTGTGCCAGCAGCCCAAGAGGCTTCTTAAAGATGGGAGGGAAGAAGAGGCATCACAGAAGGAAAGGATTTCAGTACCTTCAAAAAAGGAAAGGAGCACAATTTGAGGATAACTGGGATTCCCTCAGCCATGTTGCAACGTCTCCGAAGCCTCTATTCAGGCTGGGGATGTTGCTCTGCTTGGAACAGCAAGGAGGATTTTTTGCCTGTGTGTATGAATTAGGATTTCTTTTACTGCTCTCTCATGCCCTATAAATCTCCTTTTTGTCTAGGAAATGGGGATGTAAGGGTTTCTGATCCTGTTCAGCAAAGGGATGTCTTAGAGCAGTGAGGAACTTCTGTGAGTCAAGCACGGAGATGTTGTGTCCTTCACCCGTCCCACCCGCATCTGCACTGGGAATCTCTGCGGAACAAATAGGTCCTGCTTGGTACCATAAAAATCACTGACAATCACCTGTTGATTTCAGTAGGGTGATGGTTTCACTCCCACTTTCTGGGTCTTTGCAGAAACAAGTGTTGGCTGTACTGTTATCAAGTTCTGCAAATTTAATAGTTGGGATTTGTTTCCAATTACGGAAAAGACTGCTAACAGTGAGGACTCTATCCATCTTATAATCAGTGCTCAAGGACTAACATACTTACAGTTTGCTGAAATAAAATGTTATTAAAGTTGACTCTAATTTAAATGTTCAAGTTTCATGGTTAAATTAAGGAAATGACTTCAAACTATTAATCTCAACTGTCCTTGGAAAAAAGTGCTAATCATTTGGTTGCTGCTTTTTAGCAGCCAAATGAACATGTGGCATGATGTGCTGTGAAGCCTAAGGGTCTAGTAATAACACTGTACTTTAGCTAATATATAACTTTAATCGGAGAAATTATGAAAAAAATTAACCTAATTTCTGTTTGCCCAAGTTATTGTGCTTCCATTTTTAAAGATCAGGGTTGCTCCTTTGTGTTGATGAAATTGTAATTTTTTGTGTTTATATGCCATGCTACTTTAGTTCTAAACAACAATTCTTAAGTATTTTAGGAAGTGGAATCTCATCAGACAAATGTTCTTAAAAATGTGGAGTCATCTGAGGTTGTAGATATGCAGCAGATGGGTTAATTTATGACTTATATAGGACTTACATATGACTTATATCACTTCTGAGGACTGTTTGCTGCTTTGGGTCTCTAAATATCTTTGTAAAGTTTTCCCTTCTTCGTGAGGTGAACCTCATGCCAGTGTTTCCTCCAAGTGAAAACTGTGGATCTCTCTCTTCTTGCTCAGGTTGATGGGAATGTAACTTCAGAGTTTGCTGGGTGCTCCCTGGTGGAATTGGGCTGTATCATTTCTGTGGGGACATGCGGGGGTTGGAAGCAAAGCAGAGAGGAAGATCTAGATTAACTCACCCTTTCGTACCAAGCAGCAGAACTAGAGAATAACTTTTGATGAAAGCAACTAGTTTGCACATTTGTGTGTCAATAAACCTTTAGGGAAAAAAAATCACAGAAAAATGATCCTTGAGTGCTGTTAATTTTTCCATTACTCAATATCTTGTGCTAGTGCAGATGATCATGTTATGCATATTGCAGGGTACAGATTACTTGCCCCAGGGCAGGTCAAATTGGCTTCTTTCCTTTAATGGCACTACCAGGTCCTCCAGCTCCCCAAAGTGGTCTCACCCCACTTGAGTGAGGACAGGTGTCCTCTTGAGTGAATCTGAGCTGCACTGGTCGTGTCTCCAAATGCTTGCCTTTCAATGTACACTCATCTTCTTGAGGCACAGCTGCCAGGACACAGCGGATTCCTGCTTTATGCCTTGAGCTGTCACATATTTGTGGCCTAAGCAGAATCTCTTCCCACCCTGAAAGTGAACAGATGAATGAGGGTGCAGATTGCAGGCACAGCAGTGATGGTGCTGAGATACTCCATGGATGTTGCTGTTCTGGTCTCATTTTTCCTTTTCCCTGATATTACTGCTGGAGGAAAGCTGGAGGAAACAGTGGTGGGAATAAACTCCCCACCTGTCTAGAGGAGGAGGAGTGAAGGCACAGGGCAGTAAGGCAGCTAAGAAGTTCATGCAGTCACTGTAAGATGTGTATTGCTACGCTGAATGGCTCACTTTACGGCAATTTGAATTAGTCTTCAAGTGAACTATGGTTAAAGTAAAATCAGTCAGTGCATGGCTTTTTTTTTAATGTGGTTTTATTATGCATCTCTAACTTTGCTTGGGAGTTGAAGTACTAAGGTTCTTAATTATCAAGTCATTTGAATAATGATGAACCATTTTCCAGAACTTAAAACATGACCGCATCATGCACCTGCCAGCAGTACTGGCACATAAAATCTCAATTGATGTGAATGTTGCAGTTTTTCCATGCATAAATGCTGCAGTGATGGCTGATGGATATTTATCCTGTCCAGTGCCTGCTTTGAGGGACTTTACATTCATAGCATGGGGGACTTTATAAAGAAAATCTAGGTGTTTTGAGACTTGAATGCTTAGCTTAGGAAAGCTGCTTTGAAAAATCCTTTTCTCTGCTTGCAACAATGTAATGAATGAGACCTTGAGCCCTGAAGAGCTGCAGTGGTATTTAGGAGCAAAATGTGGGATGTTATTTGGTCTTTTGGCAGCTGCTTTGTTCTCTTTTTTTTTGAAATAAAATGTGCCTGTCTCCCTGACAGAGTGCTGGTAAAGTTCTTCTGTTGGGAGTCAGTTTATTCTGCTGACAGGAAAGGAAAGCTATCTGATAACTCCTCACAGGCAAAGTAAAGAGTTGTTCAGTTTTCCCACACCTCACTCTTTCCATCTTCTGTCCTTGTAGGAGGCTTGTGAGAGACACAGGAAATGCTATAATACTTGCTTTAACCAAAGCAATGCCCTTTTCTTGTTCCTATAAAAGTATCTGCAGTTTGGATTATTGTTTTTTAGTAGTCTGAAGTCTTAGACCTGGAGTTCCTCGGGGAGTTTGTCAGGCTGGTTGATGACAAGTATTAGTTGTGCCAGAGTGGAAGAGGAATTCAGTGTAAGAGCAGGTGAACACTGAATAAGCAGGATGTGGCAGTAGGATCAGTTGCGCCAATACACTGGATAAGCCATTTTTCTACTGCAGTTCTGTCCTGACCCCTGTCGTTGGTCCTCAACAGCAAACAAGTTACTTTCTTTAGGCCTCTGTCCATTTCTTTGAAACAAGCGTGTCCCTGAAGTAACCCCTGCACCACTGAGCACCAGCCCCTGCCTTTTGGTCAGTTTGGTGTGCTTAGAAATGCTTTCCTATAAAATCTTTTTTCCCCCTTTTTTTTCTCCCTTCCCATCTGGATTTTACAAGAATTTGGTTTATATTTTAGGATCATTATATTTTAGGATGTAGTGAAATTGGTGATACCCATCTCAAAATAAATAGGTTTTGACAAAATTTTTCAGAGCAAGTGTAGTGTGTTTTTTTTTTTTTTTAGTGGGTCTCAACATGAGGCTTGTGTCCATCCATCCCTCCCCTATCCCCAACCCTCTGGAAACAATGAAGATAACTAGTAGGTTTCAAGTAATTAAGTACAGATCTACATTAGTATCACGAGTGAGTTTAAGGATTAAATTTTCGATAGACTTTCATTGGCATTTAGATTACTAAAGTGCTTTTAGACTTCTGGAGATTATGGTATAGATTTACTGCAGTCAAAGCAGAAATGAGGGATTGTGCAGCATGTCTGTCTCTTAAACATTGCATCCATTCACTAGGTTGGCAGAGAGAACCAGTTGAATGTCTCTTCTTGTTGGCCTCCATGCTACTTGTAGGTAGCTGACTTATTCTTATAGTGCAGTAGCTTGTGTATTTTGTATTTAAATCCATGCTTTAAATACAACTAAAATTTGCCTGTTGACAGCAGTTGCATCATATTTTAATTGGTGAGAATTGCTAATGGAGTGTTCAGGTTCTAAAATTAGTTGTTTATTTTTCCTTCTTTGCCCAAGGGTTTTGCATCAGATTATATGGCTTCTGTGTAACTGTTTGTGTTCAAAAGTGACACCTTTGTACAGTTTTAGCTATTTAAGTAAGTGTTAAAAGTTTGTGCTCAGTGACAGCAGTTTCAGAAACTGTGACTTTTTAGATTGTTTCTTACTACATTGTTTATGCACTGCAAAGCGCTTCCCTTCTGTTTACTGGGAATTAATTCATTGTTATATTTGCAAACTGAGGGCGCAAAATGTGCGAGTTCTATAATTTCCTCTTGGTGCGATGGCAGGTCCTGAGCTGCTGCACATTGTCCTGGCATGGCTGGTGCTGTGGCAGTGTTCATCAGGTGAGGGTTGTGGTGCAAACCCACAATTAACCATGACATTATTCTGAAACACAACCGTGTGTGTTATTTTCAATATTCCCATAGGCTGGCTTTGTGTCAAAGGGGAATAGTTTCAGTACTGGCTTTATGCTTCTTGGAGAGTTTTTCTTTAACTGTGTGGTGAAACGCGAAGCCACCTCTTAGAACGATCCTGCCTGTGGTGAAGCAGAGATGTCCAGTCCATCCATTGAAATTTTGGCTTCCTGGAGGATGCTTATCAGATCTATCAGTCCTTGGAATTGTTCTAATGTGTTGTAGCTAGTTTTTTGAGCAAAACCATTGGTGTTATACAGGTATTTGTGAGCTTTCCTGTCAACAGCTGTCAGTTGTTTCTTTTAAATCAATTATTTGTTTGATGCCCATTTTGAAATGATACCAGACTTATTTCTATGAATAAAGTAGTTACCAAAATAAATAAGCCACCAAAAAAAGTGGTTGTTGAATTATTGAAGGTCAAGCTACAAATATACAACAACTTTAACAACTGTCTTTTATGGGTTTCACTTTTCTCTACTAGTTTAAAGAGCCCTCTGGTATTTTGTTACCATGAGAGTACATATACATTACAATAAAACCGTGTCACAATGTCCTGATTAACCCGGTGACCTGAACCCCACAAGCCCTTTGCCATGAGATTTTATCCAGTCCTTGAATAATTTTTGTAGCAGTCTTTTTTTGAGGGGGGGGAGGAAGGAGCTTTTTGCCAGTTGTTTTTTTTTTTTTTAATTTTTTTTTTTTTTCAGAAGGGTGCACACCAGAACTGAACTCAGGTCTTGTTCGTATTGTGTATGTGCAAAGCTACTGCCCTTTCTGTTTGTCCAGGGATTTTCAGTGGCCTGTTTCTCTGCCACAGCAAGGAGGCTTGTGTTGATTGTTTGCCTAGTATGACTTCTAGATCATTATTGGAGCCAGTGCTGAACAAAATACTCTGCTGTTCAGTGGATGTGGCCTGGATCACGGATTCTTAGGATTTCTAACTTTATTAAAATAAGCTCTTCTAATGCATCTTCTTTCCTTTATTTAATTTTTCTTTTCATGTGACTTGAATGCTGCTATAATGGCAATTTTAGAAATCGAAAGAAAGGCTTAAGTCCTGTGAAGTCTTAGTGTCTCAGATGCATTGTTTCTTCTGGTTTTGTTTGTTTCCTTTTTTTTAGCCCAAGAGTTTTTAAGGGAGTAGCTATCAGTGCATCTCCTAACAGTCTAGGAGATGTTGTGGCGTTATCACAAAGTGGGTAACTTAGTGTTTGACTTCTGTGAAACATTGTACACTAAAGGTTTCACACAGCTCCAGAGCCTGCCTGTGACCTTCTGGCCACAGTTATCACCCTTGTGTGATGACACTGCTGTGGATAACAGATGAGCTTCAGCAGAAACTTGCAGTGGGGATTACACTTTGGATGTAATCCCAAGGAGGCAGTAGATTTCTGAGGAATGTGTGTGTGGGGCGGTGTTGCCATCTATACCCTCACCCTGTTACTGTTAATCATGCGGTTTTGATAGAAAGTGTTTCTTTGCTTCTGCTGCTGGATGCAGGTGGGGGAACTGGATATTGAGCTAGTTGTGGAAGAGTTTAGATCTGCTCTGTTACTGTGACCATCCTTCCATTAGGGTGGCCTCCCTTGGATGCTGTTAGCTTTTTACCTTGATTGTATCTGATTTGCATCCTGTATCAAATGCAGAGAAAACAGTCCCTTCTTCCCCAGCTAATATTATCTGGGAAGAGGCTACTGTCCATGAAGGTATGGGAGAAAGTGGAGAGATCCTTATGGCTAAAGGAGAGAGGGAGACTTGTCTTCCAAATGTAAGAACCTTCACAAAACCACTGAGAAAACCTGATCAGTACCTACCAGGTAATATTGGCTCAAGTTCTGGCGTGCTGAAAGGATCATAAATCACACTTGATCGATTCTGGGGTGCTGCAGGCAGGCCCTGGCAGCGTGTGCTGTCTGGAGAACAGAGAAGAGTGACCAGGCAGTCTGCCAGGAAGGTTTTAATTAGCCTTTAACGTGGTGGGCTGGATGGCCATCACCAAAAGTCCCTTCCAGTGTTGATCTGTGCTGCGCACGCTCTCCCTGTGCACCCTAAGCCACTGCTCTGTGTCCGTGCTGGCTCTGGACACTGGAATAAAGTGGATCCAGAGCTGCTGCAGCCTGGGAAGCTCGAGGCCCAGGATCCTGTGCTGTGCAGGGGCGAGCAGCGTGGTGCTGATGCTGGGACTTGCTGGAGCGTGAAGCCTGCGAGTAATGGTAATAGGAACGTATTTCAATTTGTAACCCGGTCTTCTGTATCAAGATTGGACTACTTCTATTCTGTTGCACATGTGCATCACTTGGGGAAACATGCTGATAGTACTTAACGTTTAATTGCTTCTCTTGATTTTATTTGTAAATTAGAATCTAGAGGATCTGTAAGGAAAAAAAACAGTAGCGCTTAATTGGACAACATTTTAGAGTAGCTAAAGAAAAGAGAATGTAGCGCTCCAGTGTTTGGAGCTGAGACAAATGCAAACTTATTTATTGATCCATACATATGATATCATATTTTAACTATTGTCTAAACTGGAGGTCATCTCTAGACTAGATTGCTTAAGGATCTGTCTATCTTATCACATCTTGTACTCATTTATAGTTGCTTCCATTTCTGGCTTTGTTGGAGAGACAGCTAGTGTTTCAACCTAAATTAAAATCAATAAGAGGCAATTTCGTTTGTTTTTTAACTACTAGAGCAGACTTTTTGTTTTTAGTAAGTCTCTGTATGTTCAACTAAGTCACTTGGTTCTTTCCATCAAGGTAATTGCCAGGCCTCATTAATTCCTAATTTTTGCATATGTAGGAATTGGTTTATTTTTCAGTATACCTAACAAAATGTCAAATATGATTTAAAAATAAGCACTCACTTTAAGTCATCACTGAGAAATAAATGCAGTAAAAAATACTTGGCAGTTAGAAGTAGTTTAAAAATATCTTGAAGGCTGTGGTGAATGCTGAGACCCTGGAGTCCTGCACTGGCAAGGTAGCACAGGCTTCCCCTGGCACATTTGGGCAGTGCTCTGCAGGGATGACTTCCAGTGGAAAAAGCAGAGTCTGGGTCTCTGTGCTTTCAGTCTTTGGCTTGGATATTTCTGCATTACACCAACTCATGTAAGAAGCTGCTGTTGTGCTGTCAGCTGGCTTTTACCCCACAGCCAGCAGATTGCCAGCAATAACAATTAACCTGAGTCAAATTCAACATGGAATTCAGACTGCAGCAGTGTTGGTGCTTCCCAGGTAAGGCAGTGGTGAGCCATAACATAATTAGAGTAACTATCTGAAGGCAGTGCTTTGATGAAGTGTCCAAAAGAGGAAGTGTTGCTGCTCTGGTGAGCTGATCACAGGGTGCAGGAAATAATCCTTGGTGGTTTGCTGGAAAAATAAATGCCAGTATTTTTATCGAGTGGTTCTTTGGGTTGCTGTGATCTTGCTCAATGCTTCTCATAATTTAAGAAATGTTTAAGAATTCCTGGAATTCTTCATTCTGAAAGAACCTTTTGGATGGTCTAAATCTCATTTCCTGTTTGACCTTCCTTTGAAGTGCCTGAGTGTTATGAGATACCTGGTACTTTAATTTCTTGGGTTCGGTTTTCTCTCACCTTTTCTTTTCCTTCCGCTTACTTTGATTCAGATATGTTTATGAATTAAGGAAGAGTGCAAACCAAGGGCAAAAAAAGACAGACCTGGCTACCCTTGTAATCAAAGCAAGAGCCTGTTCTCTTAAGTTAACAGCTAAAGTAGTGTTTTGTAGGAACAAAACATGATTAGTAATGAGGTGACATCATAAACAGCACATTTCCTTCACCCTTGAAGGCAACATAGAGTTGTGTGTGAATTTCTTGAATTTGATAACAAAACAGCAAACCATTTCTTTTTAACTAATCACTTAAAGCCACACAGGAATTCATGTGTGTGCTAAGAAGGCAGCTGTGTTTAAAAATACATGAGCACACTTGGTATACAGTGATCCAGGGACGTAAGGTAAAAGGGACTTGGCCACACGCTAGTGACACCTATCCTAAGTGAATCCCAAGCCATGGCTTAGTGTAAGGAGTAATACATCACAGCACAAACAGATGCTCTGCCAAAAAGGTAATTAATACTTCATGTCAAACACTATCTGCATGTACTGTTTTCCCTATTTCATGTTATTAAGCAGTGTGACCTCTTCTCTTTCACCAATAAGTTTCCAAGGTGAAAACCAACTTAGGAAGAAAATTAACTTTTTTCATTGGCTCTGAGGTGTCTTCTAGTTTCACAGTATTCTTGATTACACCTTTACACTGTGCAGTTTTGATTTCTATCTTGATCAATGACTCTTCATTCCTGTAGTCTGAGATTGCATTCCCCTGTTGGCTCCTGTGTTTGGGAGACACGATCAGGCATTTTGGGTGCAGGCAGTGTCTGCAGAGGCAGCTGAGGTTTGTAAGATGCACGCTGTCAACGAGTAACAGCTCTGGCTTGTCTCATTTGCACCCTATTAGTAACAAGTTCACTTGTTAAAAAGCTGAAAATCAGAACAGAATTATTAATGTGCGTGACTGTTGTGCTCTCAGTTGAAGTGAGGCTCTGAGCTCTTCATGGAATAAAGCAGTGCTCCCTTTCTTTGCAAAACCAGGTGTTTCTAAACTGCATACGCTGAGTATGAGACACAGACCTTACAGTTTCATTTGCCTTTTTGTTCTATTTGTGAAGTAAAGGCCGTCCTGGAGTTTGCTACTTTCAGTTGTATTCACTGGAAATGATATTGAAGAGTGTGTGCCTTACTGAGAGTGTTCTTTCTGGTGAGCTGGAGATGAAATACCTGGGTCTGGTGAACACCATTTCTGTTACTATTGGCTGTCTGGGGCATGCAATACTGAGTGAAATAAAGGATCAAAGCTGGTGGTAGTGTCCTGTCTGCTCTGGAAGGCTGATGAACTATCCGGTGCTGCCCTTGGTGCCTTTCAGTGACTTCTGCTGTGATTGATACAAGCAGCATCAGCAAAAATTGGACTTTTTTGCCTGCCCTTGCTGTCCTCAGACATGTGCTGTGTGAGAGGCTTGCTCACCTGTTTGTGTTTTATGATGTGACACTGCTGTCCTGCCTTCCAGGATGACACTGCAGTGGTGCCAAGGTGGCTGTGAAGGAGCTGGTGCTGTGGGTTTGGATATATCACAGAGAGAAGCTCCAGAGATCTTTCAGCTAGACTGTAGGGACAGTGCAGTGTTAGTGTCTTTAATATTGGCAGCATCTCTCAGAGCTTAGATGGTTCTGTCTATTATTCAGAACTATCAATAACTTCAGAGAGCTGCTTTGCTGTTCCTTTGTTCTTTCATCTTGACAGTTTTCCACTGATGACAATCACTGATGGTCACTGCCTTCTGTGGTTATTCTGGTTGTCTTTGCCATGTGGGTTCCTGAGTTGTTCTCCTGGGCTGCAAACCCAAAATGCAAGGTTCTGCCTTCCTGAGCACTGTGTTGTCCTTGCTGTGGATGTTTGCCTCTCATCTGCAGGAATGTTCCCATTGGGATTGGGGGCTCCTTTCTTTGCCCCAACTGGTGTAGCTGGGCCCTTAGACTCAGGCAGGATTTGCTGTCCAGCCTTAGTTAGGCTGCAAGGAGGAGTCCTGGGTGCCTGTGTCATCCATCCCCCTGGGGCTGAGCAGCTGGAGCAGTTTTCCAGACACTAGGACCTGATTTATCAGATATTTTGTATTCCACTGGAAAGGAGGATGCTCTGATGCTCTTGGATCACTGTCTGGTCTGTTGAGCACTCCTAAGTTGCTAGGTGTTGCTGGATATATATTTATGTATGAATACAACTGCTTTTAAATCCTGGCATAATAATAATAATTAAGCTTAGGAATTATATACCTGAATAGGTTTCTTCCATTAGTAAAGCAGTTAGTAGGTGGATTAGAACAAATATTCAGCAGATGTTGTAGTAGTAGACTAGAACTGACTTTTCACTGGGGATTCATAATGTGTGTCTGAATCCATGATTAGAGGCACCATTACAAAATCAGTTTTGGTTTGTGCGGTTTTTTTTTGAAGAGTAGTCCTATCAAGCAACTAATGAGGCTACTTTATGGGGCAGGAGACTTCTTTGGTGGGTGATACTGAAGGCAGATGGCTTTGCGATTCCTTTGGCTGAAGTGTCTTTTGCTATTGCTTTTCTGTTGACTTTGAAGCCAGAATCGTAAGTGTGCAGATAAAAACTGATAACACCTGTTAATTTTGCACCAGGGTTGATGTGGTGTGGAGAAAAGGCTGCATTACATAGTAACAGGCAGTTGATTGTACAGGACTATTGGATTTGGTGTTGAAAAAAGTCCCTGTTCAGTTCAGTGGAGATTTCCACCTTGAGTGTGATGGCGCAACATCACATGAAATCTGACTGGTGAATGATTTATTGCAATGTTGACAAGAAAAAACTTATCTACCACAGGCTACGTTGATAGAGGACAATGATATTTCATTGCAGTTTCTTCCCTGAAAAGCTGCAGTGGCATTGATGTTTTATAGTTTACATGTTGCTTCATCAGTTTGGGCAGCTCGTGTCATGGAAGGGAAATGTGTGGAGATTGCTTGTTTTCAAACACTAATGCCTATGGACACGTTTTTTGCAATGAGGAAGAGCAGTGAAGAAATAAGCTATTTGTACAATCGTGTTCCCAGCCAGATTTCTCCCTTTTCCTGTCTACGCTCCATTTTGCCAACTATATATTTTCTTTAGGGTTTCAAGAAAAAGCAGTAGAAACAGTGGCAACTGAGTCTGTGTAAAATACACACTGGTGTTCTAAAAATCAGTTTAGCATGTATTTTAATCTTCAGCTATATTTTTTCTTTGTCACTCCTTCCCCAGTTCATCTCTTTTTTGTGCCATCCCGCGAGTGTTTGTAAGGCTCGGAATTCTCACCATGGCACATGGGAGAATTCTGCCAGTGACAATTACAAGGAAATTGCATGGCGGAATACACCAGGCCGTAGGGGATTTGCCCAAGCATAAAACAGTTCAAAGTGTCTGATGATGATTTTGAGGAAAAAAACCCGAACCACACTGTGATTCTGGGGGACTGTGTATTGTAGAATCTTCAACATGGTAGTTTCTGGTGTCCTGGTTTGAACCTTACTGTGAAGAAATGAAGGCCATAAAGAGTGATGGGCTGTGTTGTCCTTGAAGACCTCAACGTCTCCTGATGTTCCAGTATCCCTGAGAAGAGCACCAATGGAGTGGGCTGTAGCTGTTTTTTGAGATGATGAAGCCGAACAAACATGCTAAAAATACCTTCTTAAGTTGGCTTGTGTGTAACCAGCACTTCTCAGGTGACAGTCTGCATTTCCATCAGTTCCAGGATGTTGAACCAGGTTGAATTGATGTAGGTTTTGTTTCTGGGGTTGGATCCAACAGCTACAGAAAAGCTGGAAATGATACCCTGTCCTTGCAGTGAGGGCAGTGTGAACACATCACACCTGTGACTGGCAAACTGGACTCCTCTCTTCTTGGACCAAAGTCACTCCTGATTTAGAACCATTTAAATATGATTAGACTTTAACCATTTGGACCACTTTCATGACAATATTCTCGTAAAATACAATCTGTTCTGACTCATGTTCCTCTGTCTTGTGTGATGCTTGAAACCTAGCAGTCAGAGGAGACACTAAGGGAGGCACCTAGTTGTTTCCTTGCATTCAGTGACATGGATTGTTTTGGTCGAAGAAACATCGTGAAATTAATTCCTCATTGCATTGTCCCAGCTGAGCGAGTGTGGCTTGAGGGTTCTGTTTTGGTTCGTGTGGGTGCTGAAGGTGTAGGTTTGGATGAGAAGCTCTGAGGAGGTGGCTGTGCTTTCTCCCTCGCAGACTCTGGCTCAGCAGGGTGCTGGCAGAGGGTTTGGTGGTGCTTTCAAGACTCGCTGCACAGGGATGAGCAGTTGTATGCCCTGGTAAATGCAGTCCAGGCTGATTGACCCAGCTGGATTGAGTCAGGATGGCTTCTCACTCTTGTGGCAAAGGAGGAGGTCAGCTTCTGTGCAGCAGCTTGTTGGGCTTAGGTCAGTTTAGGTATCAAACTTCCTCCTGCAGACTTCCTGCTGCTTTAATCTGTGTGAAGGCAGTGTAGGGGAGCAGCCAGGCCTTCTTGGCCTGGGAGTTGTACATGCAGGTGTCAGCCTACCTGATTCCTCTGCTTAGGAAGGAAGACAAGGAGAAGTTCGTGCTGCACAGCAACAGAATGAACTGTCTGAGTGCATCCAAGGTGCTTGGGAGGACTTTGTGGGCCCTGTTTATCATGCCAACAGACGTCCTTAGGGGTCCCAATATCTGGCAGTGCTAACTACGAGTACTTTGACAATGGGGAAGAGAAGGTGTGTATTCTCCGGGGAATTTTTTTTTTCCCTTTAATGGCTTGAATTCCTTTTGGATGCACCTGTCTTGTCAGACCATGTTACACTTCAGAATGAAGGAGCCTTTCCTCAGTGTATCTGAGGTTCTCTGACCTAGGGGAGGCTATAGCTACACCTTCACCCTTTGAGCTTCTGTGAGGTTGGCTACATGATAAATCTGGTTTGCTCTGGAGCTTCACAATCATGAAGCCAGCATTGAGCTGATACAGAGCTGGTGGAATTTTTCAAAGAGGACAAATAGCAGTAGTCTTTCCATTTCTCTTTAATTGAATAAACTCTTCTGAGAGAGGCTGTGAGCTGGTAAACTGATATGCAGTGGCTGAGACAGATCAAAAATGATACAGCTGCTAATTACTGATTAGTTTCTGAAAAAGGAGTTCTTTTTGGCGTGTAAAATAAATTATCTCTGTGTGATGGTATTGGTATGCTGTTGATCATGCACCAACTGTCTTTGCAAGCCTGAGTTTTCATTTTAAAAGGCATCATTGTCTGTTAAATATTTGGGCATTCATACTCCCCTGGGGTTGATCAACTATTTGAAATGCATTATCTCACAGCGCTGTCACAATTAAAGAATGGCATGCTCAGGTGAAAGGGTTTGTCTGTTTCATAGATTGGAGAGATATGCTCAGTGAAAATGAACATCCTCCCAAGGTTAAATTATCTATTTAAAGCTCCTCCAATTACAATGTTGGATAGAAGGACTTTTTTTTTTTTTTTTTTTACGTGGATAAGAGTTAGCAGAGGACAAATGACATAATTGGAGGGGGAGACAGAGACTTCATACGTGCTTGCTTCTGAAAGAGTGAGAGGGAGAAGACAATGCCAGGGAACTGCCTTCAGATCTTAGTCCTTTCTGGTTGCTTTTATCTCAAGCAGTCTTTGCAGGTTGGAAAAGAAAGAAAAAAGAGTAAGTATATGTGTAAAAGTGTTCTGTGACTTCTCCCAGGTGTGCTGTGTAGGGCTTGATGCTATCTGGCCTTTCTGTAAAGAAGTAACTCTTGTATTGGAATGTATAAATAGTCCACTTTTGCTCCCAGGTAGCCCAGGAGAATGTATTAGCTGGTGAGCTGAACTGGCATATTCCTTTGTGCGCAAGTTATAACAACTTAAATGAAAATTACACTCATAGCAAGAGAATGCACTCTCTATTTAAATTAGATAAGGAGATTATGACAGAAAAAGATCATTGAATAAAGAGGTTTTTTAAACTAGCCACTGAAATAAATGCATGACTTCAAACTTTGTCCTGCCAGAATTTATTAATAAAACACAATGAGACTTTTGGAATACAATGAGGACCTCTTCCTTTGAAGGTTACAGTGTAATTTGTGTAATTGTGTTTGTGTAATTTGACTTCAAGATCTGTCCTTGTAATTTGGTAAACTGCAGATCTTGCTCCAATCTGCCGCATTTTTCTTGTGCCTCACATTGACGCATCTAATTGCCTCATAAGTATATACTCTGTTTAAAGCCATTGCACTGCCCTCCGGCCCTTGCAAAATCGGTCTTCTGCTCTGTAATGATCATCTGTGTGTGGATGTTTTCTGTGGAGCAGCTGGCCACCTTTGCTGGCTGCCTTGCTGAGCACACACAGCTAATTGCCGTTGTGGGCAACCTCGGTTTGCCACCACAGCTGAGGGAGACTTACAGTGGGATGCCTTAATTTTCCCCAGCTGCAGGAGGCCCTCTCTTGGCAGGGAAGCCAGAACAGGGAGTCGCAGGGATCCTCTTGGAGCTGGCTGACCCTCGCAGAGAAATCCCCCGTGGCTGTCTGTGTGTGGCACGGTTTGTGCTCCGCGTGTTTCCTGCTGGAATGGGATGGAAGAGTAGCTTGGGGCAAGGCAGTGATTGGTGTTGGTAGGATGTGTATGTAATTATGAATATATTATTCTAATGATACCCTTATTAAATGGGTTCTAAACTCTTGGGTTTTCTCAATACAAAGCCGGTGCTGAAACATTTGGGCTTTGAAAAAAAGTTGCCATTTTAGTGCTACTTTGTTGCTGAATTCCTTTGAAATCAACAGGTACTGTAGGCAAACAATTCACTTTCTGAGGCATTAATGCTGTGTGTTGGGTTTGTTCACCTGGAGAATCTGAGATGAGTTTGCTCTTGGCTGATGAAGCAGGGAGAAATTTTAAATCTGGGATAAAAGTTCAAAACACTGCTGAGGGAGATAAAACCAAATTGGATAAGAGATGCCTGTGGGAGGGCTGAGGGCAGAGAGTCGTGTTGAGGAGTCAAGTCACTGAACTCTGGGTGTAGGCAAAACTAATTTAAAGAGGGGTTTTTGTTATGTTACGGTAATTTCTCCATTGGCTTTACACAGCTGGGCCTGAAGAAATGGCTGTTGTCAAAACCATTTGAAATTTAACATTTCTTTGAATCTTAAAATTACAGGGGTTTTTTTTTCCTAATTATTTAGGAAAGATACCTCTTCACATATGTATTGATTCTGAAATGAATGGCATGAGACTTGAAAAGAATTTGTGTAATTTACAATTAATTTCTGTGTCCTTGGATTGCAATATGTGTAGAGTTCAGAGCAGAAGATGTTGAGTGAAGTTATACAAGCTTAACAAAAATAAACCTATACATGACTTTGCATAAATGGGGGAAAAATCAAAGGACTAACGAATTTGCATAGATAACATTTGAATTGTTAATTCATATTGCACTTCATTGCAAGGATGTAATTTTTAATTAAGAATAAAATGTAGATATTTTAAATGGGAAATGATTATAATTGCAGATGGAAATTGAAGTAATGAGAACTGGTTTAATTAATTGTTAACATTTTTCTGTTTTGTTTTTTTTTTAAAGCTTGTGGTCTGCGGACATGACATTTGTTTTGTAGATGTGTGTATTTAAACATACAATGATTAAGGAATGAATGTTGGCAGCAAACACAGTTTTAGTCTTAAGTTGTGTCTGTTGCTTGAATGGGTCTGTATGGATGGACGGACACTTGGGAATCTTGTTAGGCTGACTTTGGTGTTTGTAGGATTGGTGTGAAACTGAGGTATAAAAAGTATTTTCAAAATGCCCTTTTTAAGCCATGTTTGGCTTTCACTGTGGGTTTCACATATGATACAGATACTTCACTGGAGAAATTGAGGTGGTGTTTGTTCTGAGTAACCTTTGCCTTTAAAGTTCCCCTTTGATGAATATGACAACATTGACCTGAATTGAACTCTACAAGATTTTGTTGCTCTGTTGTGCTCAGTCTGTGGTTACCTGCCATGGCCCTTCAGGAAGCTGTGGGCAGCTCTTCCTACAGCTGAGCAGATCCCTGCCTAACCAGGAGGGAAGGAGAACCTGAGTGAGCAGCTCCTGTCATCAAAAACCCTATGTGTGTGCAGGAGGGTTCCTACAGCTCCACAGAGCTCCAGTGTGTCCAGCCAGGGAAAGAAGGGGRTACTGGAGGAAAGGAAACTCCAGGTGTGTGCAGAAGCAGCCCTGCTGTTTTGCTGTGTCCCAAGGGTATTTTAAACACAGCCTGTTCTGAGCAGCACTAGATGCTCCCACTGTTGGAGAAGGTCCCTTGGCCCTGTGTGCAGCACCAGAGTATGGCACTTTATCATTTTTTCTTGTCAAGGTCTCTGAAGATTTGCAGCCTTCTGTTCAGGGAAATGCAGCGTGAAAACCTATGGAACAACCACTTCCTATCCAGATAGCAATGACAGTGACGTAAAGAATAATACTTGTGTAGAATCTTTGGAAGAGAGGTACTTTTGCCATTTGAAAACTTGGTAAACTTATTTATCAAGCTTAGAGCTCTGCATGCAGAAAGGATTTTGAAGTGAACAAAATTAGCGTTGCCACTTATGTCAAGAACCACGTATGAAGTCTCTGTCATCTTTGTTTGCAGAGGGACTTGGAGAAAACTACAATTAGCACTAATTGGCGTTGTGTCTGAATCTTCTGTCTGTTGGTGTGAGAATGGACCCTTGAATTGATTGGCAGGAACTACCTGCCTGCTCTAATTCCCTCAAGAGCTGTTGTGTGGCATTGCAGCACATCACAAATGAAATGAGTGTTTACTAGAAGCGACCAGCTAACACGTGCCTGAATTATCCATGCAGTACAGATGCTGAAATTCAGTGCAAGTTCCTTAGTGTGCTGGGTGCTGGTGGCTGTAGTAATGATGCACTGCGATTTTTTTTCTGAGAAGTTTAGAGTTTTGACTCCTGCAGATTTCACTGCTCTGTGATGCTCCACAGAATGGGTGGAAAGGGTTTGGCACACCAAGCAGTTGTTTAACCTTTTCAGTATGTGTGAGTGGTTTTTTTTTTTTTTAATTTTGGATTTTTGTCTTGTCACTTGGAAAGCAGTGTTGCACCTGAAATCTGGCTTGTTATCCATGTTGGCCACGGGAAAAAAATTCACCAAATTAGATAAAAACTGTATATGCAGAAAGACACATCTCTGCTAGGTTTTGGGTAAATAGAATAGAAACCTAAAGAGTAAACTAATATTCAGGAAAATGATAAAAGAATTTACTTGAATGGCAATGTAGTGGTTTTTTTTTTCCCCTCTGAAGTGTGCAACCAGAGATATGAAGTATGGTAATGTCACTAGGGTAATATACAGCTGATAGCAGTGCATTCATTTGCATTTCTTCCGCTTACCTTGTGTTTCTTTTTTTTTCCCCTGAAGCACATGTGTTGGGAATTGAAAATGCAGTTTGCCTATTATACACTGGCAGTAATCTTTCAGTTTTTTTAATGTAAAAAATGAGTCCACAAACATGAGCAGCCACTGATGTATGGGGCTATTGATGGAAATTGAATTTGCAAAGGGAAAATGGGATTTGGTTGTAGTCTGAAATGATAATGATGTAGCCCAAATGGATTTGTAATGGTCATTCATTCGTTTTTTCCTGCAATTTTGTGGTTTGACAAAACATATTTATGCAGGTGACTATGAAAGTAGCCCAGGTTCACTCTGTGTGGGAGTTACTACCTAATGGCAAATAATAAGTATGCAAAGTCTGAGCTTGAGCCTGTTCTCACAGACTTCAAGAGGGGAAGGAAGGGATGCTGTGATTTATTTTCCTGAGAGGGGAACAAAGTGGTTGGGGTAGTGCTTCTTTGAGATTTAAGAAATAATAAAAGCAAAATGTACCTTGACATAATTCTTAAAAATGTACGGATTTGTAGTATCAACCTAGTGAATACTTCATGTAGCACAACAAATGAGTGAGAGATTTTGCGCTGTGTCTGGGTAAGCACAGACTTGGCCCCAAAGAATTTCCAGTCTAACTATGATTAAATAACTACTGTGCGTTACATCGAGGTGCTGGGCGAGATACTTGTGTTCCTCTGAGCTGTAGCTGTACCTCTGACAATCCCCACCAGCCTATAGTGTGAATTTGTAATTTGGGCTGCCAGTGGACTGCAGTTCTCTTTATATCCTGGGTGCAGTTCTATGTGCCCTATGATAACATCTGTATTGTTCTGATTCCAGTGGAGCTCTGTGTTCCCTCCTGTGAAAGCAAGAGAAGAATTACATGCCAGTGTTCATATGGTCAGAATAAACTGGTGGTGACAGGAAAATGATAATTTAATGGTGTGGATGGATTTTTGGCTTTGTTTTCATCTTGTTTCTATTTTTTCCTTCTTTTTTTGGACCAATGAACGTCACACTTGTAAACTGCCTTCCATTTTAACCAGAGCATAGTCCTTGTTAAATGTCGTATAATTTAAAAGTATGAATAGAAGTAATTACGGAGTATGGGAAAAAGTGCTTCTGGCTTTATAAATATATCCCTTTTTATAATTGTTTCCATTTAAAATCATTACAGCCAGTGGTTGAGATGCAAAGGCCCATGTATACGTGCCCACGTGACGGAATCCGATGATCCACGTGGGTCTTTTCCAACGCAGAATATTCCGTGAATCAGCTCTCAAGCTGTAGAAGACCAAAAGGGAGCGTGTGGGGAAAACAGRGCGCTGATTTACCTGTAGTTAATATTGCCCCTGTTTGCATCTTGCCACTGATTAAAGCCTGAGCTTTCTGAGCAAGACCTTGGCTTAATGCTGCGGAGCGGAGCTGTGCCGCAGCCCTCGTGGGGCCGTGCTGGGGGGAGCAGCCAGCGGGGCCGGCTGGAGCCGCAGGAAACCGCCCATTGTGAGCAGGATCCCTCAAGTATTTCCTGCAATGTAACTTCAGCTATTTTGGCTACAGCCCTTACTGCCTTTGTATTTTTTTTTTTTTWAWWTTTTTTTTTTTTCGGTAAGCKCTCCATGAACGGTGCCGATGCAGAAAGGCTGTGAGCATCGTAAATCTGTTTATTTTAATTGGCTTTGTMCTGAGCTGATCAGGATAGCAGAAAGAGCCGGGCGGCTCGGAGGGCTGTGGGTGGGGTTTGGTTTGTTTGAATAGCAGCGTTGGGAAGCTGCTGGTTTGTTTTAGAACTGAGCAGGCTGGGTTGGTCGGACGTCCCGTTTGGGGCAGAGACTGCTCCCGTCTGCATCTGCAGACGTCTCCAGAGCTTGGAGTGCTGCTGCAGTATAAATAGCATTTAGGGATGACACTTTCCCCTATCTCCTTCCTTTGTGATTGATGGCAGCTTCCTTTTTCTTTTTTATTTTGTAATTTAGGTTTGGCTGCTAAAGAAGCCGATTTCCTCTCATTATATAGTAATTCATGTTTCTGAAGCAGGAGTCTGAAACTACCTGGACTGTGATATCACAGGATGGGTGAGGTTGAAAGATTTGCACCGATTTGCACCTTTAGCAAAATTAATCTCAGAGGGAGGTGAACCCCCTAAAAAGTTATTTTGCAGTTTCAGCCCGGTGCAGTGAGTGCTGTGAGAGGTCAGCTGTGAAGTGTAGTTAGGGCGGGGTTTGTGGGGTCCCTTCAGGAGCAGCAGAGCTGGGGGCATTGACGGATGCCGCGAGAACTCGCAGGTAAAACCTGCCTCCAGGGCAGCCTGTGTGACATTTTTTGACTTTGTGCTCGAGGCACAAACATATAGAACCTTTGTGTTGTTGACTTTGGAGCAGGAGCCCTTAGCTAATGTAGGAGAGGCTCATACTTCRTGCTAATAAGTTTCATGCTCTGGGCGTGCCCAGCAAGGTGTGTGAGGTTGCAGCCATCGGTATCTTTGGTTTAATGCTGTGTTCTTTTAACATTGACCCAACAGCCCATTTTTACTTCTTGGCTTTAACTCAGGAACATGCTTAAACATGAACTTATCTCTTGAATTCTTTAAATGTGTTATTGAATTGGAGCCAAAATGGTGAAAATGAGAGGTTTCTCACTAAACAAGTAAATTACCGTTTTGTTGTTTGTTTTTTTTTCCCCAAAAACTATAAGTAAATTCTTTGTGAAGCCAAGTAGGTGATTTTACTGCTTGATGTTTCCCTTCTATTTTGCAAAATATTTATCTGTTGCTCTTATAATTTGCTGCATGTACACCTGAAATGTCCTTTCACACACTGCAAAGGCAAGGAAATTGATGCATCATTGCAGCTAAATTTGCTTGGATCCAAGTCCTGTGAAGTCTCYGGTTTGTTCTCAGTGGGGTTGTCTTCTCTCCTGTCTCCTGCAATCCTGTACGGGTTCACACTGCTGCAGCTCTATTATGAAGTGTTTTGGTGATACTGTATTAATGAGATGGAATTGTCACATGTAACCCAGTAATGTTTTGGTAGATTAATGAGAGTATTTTTTATAGTTTATCTATGTGTATGCAGACGTTCRATCTGAATACTTTTATTCAATGGCTCAGGATTCAGTTGTTTTACTGGAAGTAGCAAGTATTTTTTGTCTTTTCCTGACTTAGCACCCACATAAAACACTCTGTTCATGAAACATTTATGGTAGCAATCCATTAAGAGGAAGACAAAGGTTTTCCTCTAAAGAGAATCGCCCAAAATGTCTTGCTGAAATGAAACCTGTTCTCCAGCTGTTTTGTATGCATTATTGCTGCCTCRTACTGAAAGTTTAAAAGGTCCCTTTGATGTAATGCAATGATACCTTTGTGTGCAAAGCTGCTTGGAAGCAATCTGAGTCAACAGGAAAGCAATATCTTCTTAAAGCTTGTGACTTATATTAGTTTTGTGATCTCGGGTATGAAGGAGATAAAAAGGGCAAGGGTTTACTGTAGATTCTCTTGAAGGCATGTAGAGTTCTTCAAGTAGCAATAAATGGCAGATGAAAATTGATCTGGGTGAGACTTCCAGTGTTAACCAGTGTTAACAGAAGTAAATTACTTAAGTTTTTTGGCTGCTTCATCTAACGGATCRTGTTGTATCATGGTGTCAAGAAAAGGCTTTACCTGAAAATTTCAGCTGTTTCTGGGCCTTTCTGGAGGGCCTCTAGAACAGTCAGCTTAACACTGTAATGAATGATTGAATGACTATTTGTGCGTGTATATACACACACATCATCCTAATGGAAGAGATAATGTTCTTGAAGACAAGATTAAGGATTCAGAGGAGCATTAAAAGCAGAAATATTGTTTTCTAAGTGAAGGGGAGATGAGTATTTATTATTAAAGTGTTAAAATAATAATTAATACTGCTAGGAAGTGGTAGAAGAAAAACTGCTTGGTTCAGCTGGTACAGATGAGCAGTTGTAAAACCACAATGTGCTGTGAATCACTTCCTCAAAGTGACAGGATCCCTTGGTGTGTTGCTACCAGTGATGATTGTTGGTTTGGGTGCTTTTCAGAACAAAGGGACAAATGTATCTATATATGTTCTTTTACAGTGCAGGGCAACTGACTTTGTGGCTGCTAGATGGACTAGTGATAGGCTGAGACAAGCAGCTGTTTGAATACAGAGCCTTGCTCAAATTTACCACCAGCCAAAACAAGCCCAGTTCTGCCGAAGTCAGTGGAGTTGTGCCTGTTTTCACTGCTTCGGTCACTGGCAGGTGGTTTGCTTTGGGTGTGCGGGTCTGAGCTGTACGGAGTGGCTGTGCTCTGAGGAGACTGGGGACGTTCTTCTCTGTTGCTGAAATGCCACTGAATTGCACCGTTGGGTTCTGTGAACCCGTATACCCTGAAATAGTCACATGGYGAAGGGAAGTTTGTAAGAAATAAACATGGAGGATTTTTATAAACAGTTTTTTCTATTTGTTTTGTTTTTGATTTCTTATGGATGTATGTACCTTAGGAGATAATCTGATAATCACGCCTGGCACTGTTATTACCCCAAAATCTGTTTCCTGCACTTGTGTCCTTCACAAGAATGCTCAAGGGTTTAATCTACTTGTCCTGGGAATTGCTCAGAGAGCTCCAATGGAAGTTTTTTTTAAAAGTATGATGTACTAAGTAGGCTATGTGTTTTGCTAGGCTCTGTAGTTTCCAGAGGAAAGAATTTCAATTTTGTGAGTTCCCAAGTGCTTAAAATGCCCAAAATCTGATAGAGAAGTGCTTGGTTTTCTAGGGGAGGATAGAACTTAGTGTATTATCTTCTATGGATGAATAAAGCTATTCTATTTTTGTTCTGCCGCACTGGTGTTAAATTCATGAAATGCAAATCTGAAGTGTACGTACTGTGCATATTTGCCTTAACCCTGGAAAAGAATAGGAGTTTATTACTAAGCACAGGACAATTTTTCAAGGTGTCAGTTTACATTCCTTTTGCTTACTAATGAACTATGGAAATTGGTTACTAATGAGCTATAGAAATGGAGATTCTGCCTTCTCCCAAGAATGAAAGCGTTCTCTACACAGTAGGTAAAATGACTTGTTGTAGGTCATGGAGAATACAAGCTGTTCAATATATTGCTTTTATGTTCTATAGGGTCAAAACTTCGCCAGCTCCCAACTTTGCTGTTGCTGCCTGCAGTTTGCTTCTAATAACTCTGAAAATAAAAGTTTCTTTTGTCACCAAGGCATAAATCCTCAGCACTTTAGCAGATTCTTGCAAATAGAAATAATAAACTGAGAGATGCTGAATCAAAATGGAACCTGGGCAATTTAGGTTTGCTTGGAAATGCTCCATTTCTAACCACTGAGTGCTGTACATCAATCCTTGTGTGCTGTGTGTGTTTGAGAACACAGGTACGCCGATATCTGGTTGTGGTTTTTTTTTTAGTGCTTGAGCACAAAAACTAGGGAGACAAGATCTATGAAATCTGGAGGAGGAGGTAGAGTGCAGAGTTTTCCAGCCACTTGCAAATTGGCTGGAGGTGTAGGAGAACTTTGGAAAGAAATTAGGCAAGAGCACCTCCAGTTGTGTATATGAATTTCAAGTCTCATAATCTTGAAGCCAGTAATTTTATGTGCAAATAAAATGTTAACCCATGTTAGAGATGTTGAGTGTGTGTTTGTATACACACATGCATATAGTAATACACAAAGGCTTCGGAAGGGTTGTTATTTCTATACCCAGAGATCTGTGAAGTATTTACTGATTGAGAAGAAAATAAATGCAAGCAGAAATAGATGGAAACCGTTTCAAATGCCTTGTTATACACCCTTCAAAACCAAGCATTCTTTGCAGAGGAACAAGAATGTATGTTTTTCAAAAGAAAAGTCCTGGTTAGAGGGACTAGAAAGCATAAATAATGAAAAAAGGGAAACTTAGAAGAAAAAATACAAACAAGGCAGTAGCAGTAAAAGCTACTCAAAAGGGAAGGTAATTGCCGGTTAAGAATTACTGGACAACTGAATTATGCTTTTATGAGAACAAATATTTTGAATTAATTGAGTCAAACCAAATATGAAATGTTATGAATGAGAACGGTAAATTTGCCAATATTCATTCATCTATATGATCCTAAATGAATGGCTTTTTTGTAGTAAGAGGGGAACCAGCTGCTGTGTTTCCATACTGCAAGARTAATGACATAACTTTTCTCCAGTAAGTAAAGAGAATATTAAACAATTGCTATTGGGGATAAACATTTTCGGATAACAGTTTACACCCATAAAATACTAAAGACTCCCAGTACATTTTAAGACACTGAGAAACATGAGATGATTAGAGAAGAACCCTTGCTTTCATGTAGCTGAAATATGGATGACAGTGTGTTGGCCTGAGATCCATTCCAGGCAATATAAGGAGAAGTGACTGTGGGAAGCAATGAATAGTGTGAATAAAAGGCAGTAATGTAATTCATGCAGACCATTGCTGTTCTATGGGACCCAGTCAGGCTTTCTGCTATGGAGCTGCAGGTTTGACTGAAGCACAGTGATGTGATACACTCTGATTTCTGTAAGACATTTGATTTACTTCCATGTGACAACTTGGAAAAGAAGACAGGGTGGAAGGGGAGCAATAGCTAAAATTGGGCAAATTCAGTTTGAAATAAAGCAAGAACACTTAGTCTGTGTATCCCTCCTCGGTTGTAACGTTTGGGTGCTGGCCCAGCAGCCCTCTCGTGGTGTTCGTGGGACAGCAGGACACCTTCTTTCCCTAGAAATGGCAATTCACAGGTGCCCTTTCCCCTGTCCATGAGTAGAAGGAGCCAGTGCCAGAGGAAGCCAGGGCCGATGCGAACACCATGGGTTTGTTTGTTTTGCCAGTGTAATACTGTCAAAGCTTTATTGAATGAGCTGACTTCAAGCTGTTGATATAGTTCAGACCTTGGCAGCTCTCTAATCTCCTTGAAGCTTTGGTGTTTGATTGCATTCGTTTGCCCTGCAAATAGTCAACTGTGTAAGTTATCTCAAAGTGAGAGTATATTTCGAGCCCGTATTTATAATGGACAAGGCTCACAGGAGAGCAGAGGCCTTGTAAAGCGCACGAGCTTGTTCTTGAATATGCAGTGAAATATGGAGTTCTGCTTCCTGAATCCTGTCAAACTGTGTGGTTACAAGAATCCTTTGGACACTTAGCTTTAATTATTTAATGGTTTGTGAAATTACTGTCTGCCTCTTGTTAGCAGGTCACTGCTTAGTTTGTTGTTGATATTACATGGTGGTGCTCTACCTGCTCTATAGAAAACAACATTTTTTGTCATTATTGGAGGAGAGGTGAGATACAGGAAGTGATTTTTTTTTTTTTTTAATTAAATGGTTGAATTTTGTTGCAATTTTCATGCTTTGTCATCTGTATCCGACAAGCATTCCTTCACAGGTAGGGTAATGAGTTCAGGGAAACAAATGCATGTAGTCTGTTCCTCATTGATAAAATGTTTGCTTTCAACTACATGATAGCCAAGGAACAATGTGACTTCTGCAGTTGAGGCTCTGTAAATAGTTTCATTCTAAATGTCCCTCCTAGGGCATTATATCTTCTTTTGGGTACCAATCTGACAAATCTGTGTTTAGTGCAGAACAGCATTTCCGAGAATCTGGGTAAAAATATATTTGCTGCTTTTTGAGACTATAAACAAAAATAGTGTGTATTTTAAGAAATGCAACTTTTTTGCATCCTTTTTTCATCAATATGTAATCTTCTTAGTGTTTTGGGTTTTTTTTTTTTTAAAAAAGCTGCTTTGAAGGGGAAAGGAAATGATAGCAGGACTCTTTTTCTTCTTCATGGGATAGTATTCAAGCCAAGAGTGTTTGTGCTCCCTTTCCTACCCATGGTTTCTTCTGTAGGATTTTTTTTTAAACTGTTGCCATTCTAGAGATGGTGGGTGAACACTGCACACTTAAAAGCTTTCTGTGCTTGAACCAGTGACAGGTAACAGCAGCCCATGAAAGGAAAATAACATGGCCATTAAGTCCACTGCTTATACCTCTTTAGGATTATTAGGAAAAAGAAAACAAATAAAACCAACCAACCAAAAGTCCATAGTTGTTTGACTGCAAGCTTTGGGGTTTGTCTTTCTTTTGTGTCTGCAGCCTGGTGTTCTATGCAGTGTTTGCTGAAGGCTTTGCTGCTCTGACCAGTGCTGGCTGTTCACTCTTAGCTCTTTGTGAGTTTTTCATGCTGTGTTGGCACAAGTGTTCTCCATGTCAGGGCAGTGATCAGGTTTTGGGAGGAAGGTCTAAAACCTCTAGAAATGCATCCTTTTCCRGATGTTTCTGTTCCAGTCTGGTGCAGGGCACAGCTGTTCAAACTGCTGTGCTAAAAAGCAGGGGAATGGACTGCTGGAAAGGCATGGGAGGATGTCTGCTTCCAAAAGTCTAAATGCAGCGTGTAGTTAAATTTCTGTGGTTGTCTCTTTGCTGTAATAGGTCATAAAAGCTGCTGATCAATAGTACAAGCAGGTGATTAGCAGTTTGAGCTCTGTACACTTCCTTTAATTTGGTTGATGCCGTGCACTGAAAATAGAAGGATGCAGTACAAGGGTAGTGGTGGAATGAAGGAGAGAAGGGGAAAGCAAGATAAAAAGGGTGTTTTTGTGAGTTGCAGGTAACACCAAAGGCATGTAAGTTGCCAGATTGGAACTTGTTGCATTTTTATAACCAAAACAAAACCACTTGGTTGCTCAGGATCGTTGGATTTGCCAAGATCACTTGATGCACCGTTAAAGGAAATACTCAGTGTTTGAAGAAAGCAATTCATTGCACCAGATTGTACAAAGGAATCATTTTCCCATTGATGACATTTTCATCAAACACCAAGGATTTAAGTTCCTCCATCATGCCTCCTGACAGTGCCTTTAGAAATTTCTTCTTTTCAAGCAAAATATGTATGTCAAAATTCAACTGAAAAGGTCATAAAAAATAATTGAAAAGAAACAGAAACGTGAGGTCTGTCAAGAACGCGCTTTCTAAATTGCAGCACAACTTGAATCAGCATTGGATTGCCCTGCTAGAATATTTTTCTACAGGTGTAAAACTCATAGGCAGTTTAGGGTGTGGTGGTGCATTCTTCAGTGCTCGTGTTCCGCTTGTGCACTAACTTTGGCATGAATCTTTTGAAAATATGTATAATTCATCTAAAGACTATAGTGTCATGCAGATACGGGAGGCTAAAAGTCCCTTTTGTCCAGATTGCTTTAATGTTGCCTCTTGAACATTTCAGTCTGCAGCCTTAAAATAGCTTTCAAATATAGCTTTCTGAATGGAATATATAAATAAATGCACTCTTCCTTTCCCAGAGAGGCAGGAAGGGTGTGTGTGAGTTTAACTATTTCATAATTCTTTCTCAGATGAGTTACTGACACAAAGCACCACTTCCCCCCAGCCCTGGACAGGGTTTGAAAGAAACACTTGGTGGAACACGTGGTTGTATCCTGAAGTGATTAAAGGCTTAGTTCAAAACCCCTGTTTCCCCCCCAAGGAAGTAGAATTTCAAATTAACACTGAAARTTTGAAATGGCAAGTATAGAAATGTAGAAAGCCCTCAGGAAAGTTCTTACAAAGTTCTTAACCTGTTTCAGAATTGCAGTCCTGTCCTTGCCTCTGAGACCCTTCCTCCAGCAGCCTGGGAGGCAAATGTGCCAACCCTCCTGGTGGGTGACTTTTCTCTCCTTGCATTTTTGATACTTAAATCCCTGGAAGTTAAATGGTTTTCAGAACACGTGAATTTCCGCTGCTTAAAAATAAATGAAGCAAACATAAAACGTTTATTTCAGTTTTGCAACCCTAATTTATCTGGTAACTTTCTCCTTTCTTCCTTTCTCTCTTCTTTCTCAATGTTCCAGGTTTGTTATTACAGACAATTTAAATTCCTTTCCCTCCTAATAATCTCTTGCTTGCACATACAAGATAACAGCCATATATACGGTTTTGCTGGATTACTAAATTGACAAAGCACCAGAATAAACAGCAATGTGTTGCGAGAAGAATTAGCTGATGTTTAACCTTCTTTTTAATTTATTCAGGTTCTGTTGCTCTGCCTGGCTCTAGTGAAAGCAGCCCGGTTGCTTCAGATCCTTTGGTGGCATGCAAACCGATTACACCAACCCAGCGAGATGAATGCTGGGTGTAACCGAGAGAGCCTAGAGCCAGAACATTTGCAGGATTTTTTCGGCAGCCATCCAGGAGGAACCTGCTCAGTAATCTGTAAATGTGTAATCCTTTTAATGCRTCAACTTTGTTAGAACACATTAGTGTCAAATGTTAAGTGTAATATCTTAGTCTGCGAAGCATATTGCTGAAACAAAATTAAACTGGGAACGTAGTGTGATGATGGTGAGGGGAAAAAACCCTGTGAAATCTTTCAGAGATGAATCTGGATTAGCTTCATTAGCTGCTCTGCTTCGGCCTCCAAGTGCAGGTGGCATTACATATCCATGGAAGTGTTTGACATTTAACCTGTTGGTGGCTGCAGGAGACCTTGTGTGGTGTGAACAAACTTTGTGTTGCCATCTAAGTTACTGCACTGGGTTTTCRTGTTCATCTGTTAATCCATATTTTCAGTGTATTCTGATATATTGCCAACAGAAATTTGACTACTTTATGGAGGGGCTTTGTTGTTGAAGGAATGTCCTTTTCCAGTGGGGTGCAAGGAAGCTCGAGGGGCTCAAGCTGTTAGGACTCTTTTGAACTGTGTGCTTTCAGCTTTGTGTGGTTTTTGGAAGTGGACAAAAAAATGTTCTTCTCGGTCTGCAGACCTTTCCTTCCTCTGTAATTTTAAACCCATTTCCTCCCCTTTTCTCCACGAACAATCCAAAGTGCAGAACTTTTTATTTTGCCTTTTTTTCCCTCCCCCTTGGCTGCAGGGCGGGGATGGGAAAGCCTGTGATAAGCGTCGGCACAAGAGGTGCCAGGGGCCAGAGCCACCTGYGTCACCAGTGTCCTGTGCTGCTGTTGGACTCGGTTCTTTCTGCCCCTTCCCTGATTTACTTGATAGTCCCCAACCTGTTCAATTGATAGTCCCCAGTCCTGCTCAATTCTTGACGGGTTTTATGTAGGTTCAGGATGACTGTCCCCACCGTGGCATCCTCCCAGCTTGTTGTGTCTCCTCAGTGAGCTAGCCAGGTAGTGAACGGGGAGGTGTTAGATGGACACAGAATCTTTAAAATAGGARGGAATTAATATAAATCAAAGCTTGCTTGGACTTAAGCAGCATGTTGGATTGAGCCTCTTTAATGCTTCATCCCTCAGCTCTGGGCAGACACTGTAAATCTCCRATTTGCTTCAGCTGCAGCTACTGAAACATCCCAACCTTTTCTCTTAAATTTATCAGTGCTTTGACATTAAATATTTCAAGTGGGTTTTGTTGAACAGAGTGTAGCTTTTTTTGTGTGTTCTTCTTAAAGGTTACTTCTTGTTGGAATGAAATCGAAGGTTGGGAGTTCTTGGCAGATGTTATGATTAAATCTGACTGGTTGTAGGCTCCTTCCTCCCCCAGCTCCCAAGTGTAACATTTGGGATGATGAATAGCAGAATTTATAAGTGGTTTTGGTAGCTCTAATTGTTCAGGTTTTGTGTGTGTGCACGAATAAACTCGTCTTCTCTGAGCAAAAGCTGCAAAACTGATGGTTCTTACTGGCTTGTAACTGTATTTAGTATGTCCATAGTCCACTTCATATGAGAGCATCCTGGTAATTGTGAATGAAAGGTTTAATACATGACTTAAGTAGGCTCAGCTGAAGAGAAATCACATAAAGGACTTGATGTGTGTTAAGTCTTGTCTCTTCTATATGTCTGGTGGGTGAATTTTATGTGCTTACACATTTCAGCTAGATTTTGTTCTCTTTAAGTGCAGGAACTGGATATTATGAGATCTTGCCTTTAAAACAATTGTCCTTATTTCTCTTTCTTCTTACAGTGAAATGGCCTGCTGTCAGGCTAATGTTGACCCAGTTGTCTAATACGTGCCTATTTTACCTCTGGCTCTTCAGCCTTCAGTCTGTAAAAACATTGTTAAATCGAGCTCTGTTGAAAGCCTGAGTAGTCCACCAACTGCTAATACATTTGATCATCTTTCACATACATAAATACATCTAAAGTCTGTAGGATATTGTGGAAAAAATATTTTTCTTCTGATATTATATTTAATTTTAGGTTTTAGTAGCAGTGCTGTGTAATGAAAATTAAATCAATGCCCTTATGTCTGAGCCCTAGAAATAAACCTTATTAGTATACTTAAAAACAGGACTTTGTGAAGTCTTGCATGTGTGTATGGAAGCTTATACATTCAGATCAAGTGAAAATTAGCTTCTTCCAAGGAAAGTCTGGGACTTCCAAATTTTCCAAATTGAGTCAGTCTCTGCCCTGTGCATTCATAACATTTAAGCCTACATAGACTTTTTTGCCTCAAATACATTGTGCTTTTTTTAGTTCTCCATACACGTTGGGGAGGTGAGCAGGACAACAGGTATCATTTCTGTACCTCTTCACATTTTTTATTGGTTTTGTTCTATGTAGAATCAGCAAAACACTTTGCAGCCACTGCAGGGAGTTCCTAATGCCAGCAGAGATTTCTTGGGCGAGCTCTGTGGAGAAGCCTTTAGCTATGTTGTATTTACCATACTATACCTTTACACTGAAAGGAATTATTTGGGGCAGAAGTCCATTATTTCTGGACCAGTTTCATTTAAAGTTACTTGTTCACCTTTGAACTGCTGTTCATTGTCTGGTGGCTTTACAAAGGAGCAGCTAAGGCTTATTGCAACTTAAAAATCAATTAAAAAAAATCCTGCATCTCCATTTGTGACCTCAAAGTGGAGAAGGCAGGCAGATGCCAGATTGATTCAATTTTCTTCTTGGATAAATATTGATACTGAATTATGTTTTACAAAATCTGCTGAAATTCCTAGAAGTAATGTCTACCTACAATAGATTGTTAGTGCCCTGACCTAGCAGAAGAGAAAGTATATTAACATATTATTAACATAGAAAAAATTAGCTGGCTCAGTACAGTAGGTTCCAACGTTGTCCCTTTGCCTGGAGCGCTGCAAAGGCTGCTCATGGAACTGAAATACTGCTGCTGCCACAGCTCTGGGGCTGASAGTCCGAGCTGAGCAGGATGTTTGCAGTTGTCGGAATGACAGTAGACTCAACATTGCTTTGTCTCTGTTTATACAGCAGCAGTCTATATTTAGTAGTCTTGAATCCTAGTTAGCAAGCAATACTGTTTAAAAGAAAAAAAAAATGGACAGAAAAAGCTCTGTTCAACAACTGGGATAGGTCCTGGTCCTCCAGTGCTTGAGTGAGCTCTACAGTGAGGCAGGGACAGCTGAGCAGGGTCAGGGCTGGTAATTGTTGTTTCAGTAGTTGAAAGAGCAAACAAAAGTTATAAAGTAGGATTGCCAGCTGGAATTGATCATACTGTCACTTTTACTTCTCACTTGAGTATTTGTCTAACTTCTAATTTCAATGGTTGTAGGAAAGTAATACATTATTTTTAGTCATTAAGTGCTAGATGAAAACTGTAACATAAAAAGGAGTTTTTGTTATTGCCTTCAGTGAGTGCAGAATTTGTTTTGTTTCTTGGTGCTTTGTTAAAATCTGTAAAGAAGAGAATAGTCTTTATTGATAGATATGAATCTCCTTTGTGTTGCTGCACATGAAGCCTCTGAGGAAGCTCCATTTTAGCGAGCCAAACCCATCTGAGTCTTGGTAGAAATGTGGCCAGAACCTTCCTATGTTAATGCTTCAGTGGGTGCTGCTTGAAATGGTTCTGTTCTCCAGGATGCAAAGGACGTGCTTCTGGGAACATCTGGGTGACTGTTTAGGAGATGCCAGTGATCCAAGAGCTTGAATGAGATGTCCTTTTGGGTAAATCCGTGCTCATTATTACTGTAATATTAATGGAATGAGACAATGCATGAAATCCTGGCTCCAGCATCCTGGATGGCAGAATGCCCACTGATTTCCACGTGYCTGGGCTTTTTCCTTCCGTGTCTTGGTTGCTATGACTTCTTTTTTCTTCTATCAATGTTGCAGTGAGCTGTTCAGGGGAAGGAGAAAGCAATCAAACTCCACGTACTTCAGGCTGTCACTCAGCAATTGTCCTGCACGGCAGCTGGGGGAATGTGACACTCGGGTGCTCACACACCTTGACGGTGACCTAGGACCCAGAGACCTCTCCAGGAGTGTGCTCAGTCAGTGTTCCTCCCCAGAGTTCTGGCATTCTCACTTCCCTCCTGCTTCTGCCACTGTAAATTAGAAGTTACTCTGCTGAAGTTGAAGTGACTAACTCAGCGTTGAGTGATTTAGGAGGAGAGATTTAGACTTGTGCCTCTTGATTTTAAACAAAATAAAAGTAACAAACCCTAAGTTGTAGGTTTTTTTATAAGAGTTCTTTGAAAAATAACAGTTCTGGTATTTGCACCTGAGAATAGATGTTTTCCTGTTAAACWGAACAACAGGCTTAACTTCACCTCCCTCAGACTATCAAGTATTGTCAAAACTGAAGGTCAAAGGTCAGTGACATTTACAATAGAGAGTACATAGAGGCTGTATTAATGACAAAATATGCTCTTTTTTTCTGTTTTTGTGGCCACATGTGAGAAGTGTTTGGCCACGCTTGAGAATTGCTGCAGTGCATGCAAAGCTAAATAGTTTGAGGTTTTTGCTTTCATCTTTGTGCCATTGAGTTAACATACTTTTGGCTAGGCCTTCTGGGCTTTCTACTATTGTATGATTTTGGAAAGTACTTATTGCTGCAAGTAAATGCAGGCTGTCTCAAAACAAAAAAACTATAACCTTCTATTAACTTAGCACCATTGAAAATGATGCAAGGTGCCAAGGTAATTTGACCTCTGACTTCCCTTGGAGCGTAAATTCTGGAACCTGTACTGCTCGCTGCTTTGCTCTTTATTATTTGCTCTTTGCTTTTTATTTGTGTGGCAAGTTTGCACATCTCAGCTTCTAATCTTTGCTGTAAACTGTATTGAAATACCAGAACCAACATTTTAAAAAGTTCACAGGGGTTCAGCAGTCGAGAGTTTGTGTGTGTGTGGAACATGGTGGCAGTCACTCAATGGTAGCCTTTACTCTAATGATGCAGACAAATGGTGCTTGCTCTTCTCTCTGTATGTACATTTATATTTCTTCCCTGCTGTGCGCAATTTTAGCGCCTGATTTATCAGCCTCAATTACAGTGGTCGAGCTTGATCTCTTTTCCTACATCACTCCTATATGCAGCCAGATGGGTGCATTGGCTGCCATGTTTTTTAAAAACCAAAAACACTCAGCAGCCCATCTGGAATCTCGGTTGGCGTTGGCTAAAGCCAGCACCGAGCACAGATTCCAGATAAGTGCCAGCAGCAACACATTTCTCACTTTAAAAAAAAAAGCGTCATTTTCTTTCAGTTCTTGCACTGCTGCTTAAGCTGGAATAAAAATCTCTGTTAGTTCCAAAAATACAAGACCATTGCAGTGTTAATAGAGATGCTTTCTGTAAAATTCAGGGACTGGTCTGCAAATGTGCTGCGAATCCTGCAGCTCCTTAAAGAGTCTGTGGTTGTGCTGCACTGGAATGTGGAGTGCAGGATGTGCAGGAATTTACACTGCGCTCTGCTGTAGTGAGTGCTTGCACCACTGAGCATGAACTCGGCTAGTACAGGCTTCCACATGGAATATATTAGCACAGCTGGGAATCTGGTTACAACTTGGAGTGGCTTTCCCAAAGTAAAAATGATTAAAAGTGAGGGGGAGTATGCTTGACAAGTCTGACCATTTAGCTAAAGAAGTAGTTGTTCAGTGTGGAGCCAGAAATATCTTTCTGCTCCCCAAGTTACTGACGGCATATGCACAGATTTTTAAGTTGATAYAATAAGCAGTGTGTGCATGGGAAGTAAGAATGTAGGGGAAATACAAAAAAATCCTCCCCCAGTATCTTGCATGTAGAGTAGATATCATGTTTATCTTGGACTCTGCCTGTGTGATAGGAAAAAAAAACCCCATGCCTTGACTTTTTAATTATTTTTTAAAAATAAGTACCGTTTGATTATAGTTAATTGCTGCAAAAAGACATGTAGCARGAGTGGGAAGCACTCCAGGACCTAGTTTTGAATTTCTTTCTGCGTGTTTTGCTTCTGTTTCTGAAGTGAACTAAAATGGGAAGCTTTATTTTGTAGATCAGAGGGGAAAAACTGACCCACTTGAGAAGGAGCTCTGCCTAGCAAGAGAGGGAAAGCAAGGAAATTCTGTCCCATCCGAAGTGTAATTGCTGTAGTTCTGCTTCTGGATCTCAACAGACTCCCTCCAAAATCATGTAGAGGTAAAGAGGTGATAGAGAAATTCAGATGAGTAAACAGCTGTGTTAATAAGAGTTCAGATTGTTGAGTATAGTTCTACCTTTAAACAAACAAAAAAGCTCAACCCAAAAGCAACCCAAAACCCCAGCAAGAATGAAGATTTTCTTTCCTTCTTAAAATTTGAGCCTTAATGCTAAGTTGTTCCAGCTTTGTATCCAGTTTTTCAACAAGGAGTGTAAATCTGTGAATATGTATTCTTTGGGTACATTGCAAAGCCTTATTATCATGTGCATGAGATTTTTAAGTTGTTTCCATTTCATTCATGATGAAGCATTCAGAGCCTGGGTGCTAACACAAGAGCCATAATAAAGTTAGATTTATTTACATGCAATTGCCAGGGTATAAGATTCCAGTTAATTCACACTGTTTTGCTCCATTATTTTTTTTCTATCCTCTTTAGGATGCAAGAGTATTTTTGTTTCGTTAGACTGGAAATTTGCTTCTGTCTTTCAGATGGTAGAGAATAGATGGAACTAGAGACAAGCACTTGGTCTTGCTTCATCTGTGCAGATGGAGCATTTGCTGAAACAGTGCTGTACACCTCTCTGATTATGTTAATGATTTTGATTTTTTGGAGCAATGACTTTCAGTATATCCACTCTGAATGCTCCCCAGGCTGTCCTCTTGCACACTTTTCATTGGAAATGCATGCATCTAAGTGAAATACAATAGCAAACACTTAGCAAGCACTGTAACCTGGTTCTCTAGATTAGACTCCTATATTTAGYGGAGTGACTGGTGGAGATGAGGAGCTGGGGAAGCCCTGCTCTGCCATGGGACTCACTGGCCTCATTCTGGTCAGCAGTGGGTGTCCATGGCAGGTCAAGGAAAATGCCTCCCATGAGTGCTTTCTTGCCTACCTTGTTTCACTTTTTCCTCTCCTGTCCCCTTGTAAAAAGGGCACAACACTGATTGAAGTGATGCCTCCCACTTAAGGGAGGCACTGGTTAGGTGTGGAGTGGCTCGAATTTTGTATGGAAAAGAGGTTTTGATGCGTGGGARATTTAGATGCTGTGGACAGACCTGGGTTTGCTGTCTTCAGTCACTGCTTTAGAAAGTGCTGTACTTCAGCAGGCTGATGTGAGACGTGATAACTGAAAAGTTCTGGTGTCCTGTGATCTGTGAAATAGGCTGAGCTGGTGGGTCAATTTGCAGTACAAGTGGTTGCTGCCTGGTTATTGCAAACAAAGTTAAGCTTGGAGGATTATGGGCTGAACTTTTGAGACCTGTCTGGCTTCCTACCAAAGGGTGCCACTGACATTAGATGGTTCCTTAGCCGCAAAATGTTTTACAGTTATTGTCAGTGCTATAGTTTAAAACAGCACTACAAAATGGRAGAGTCCAATATTTATGTACAGTTTCGGTACTGTGTTTCATTTAATGTTCTTTGTAGTCTGTCTATTTAGAGTGATATTTGTACAGTGTATTTATAGAAACTTTTTTMTTGTCTATTATGTCAGTAGCCTGAATAAGTTCTAGTTGGGCTTTAGCCCTTCCAATTTTCTCCTTGCATAACCTCTCGATATCCTTGTATACATCCTGAGTTGCCTGCCCCTACTTCCAAAGGTCACAAGCTTTCCTTTTTACCCTGAATTCCAGCCAGAGCTCTCTGTTCRGCCAGGTCGGTGGTCTTCCCTGCTAACTTGTCTCTTGGCACATGAGAACTGACTGGSGCTGCGGGAGCACAAACAGGGCCAGGATCTTCCAACTTGTGTTTTGAATTTTCCAGGTTGTGTTTCTTTAAAACTCGAATTAGTTTGAGCAGTGAGAAAATGCAAAAGCTTTAGCATAATGACGTGTGGGTGTGGTGCCAGGAACTGTTATTTCCCTTGAGAATATTTGTCATTCTTTGAATAAGATCAGAAATAGATTTGAGTGCTTACTACTATGAGTTTTTCTTCTTGGTATTTATTTTATTCTTTTGTTAGGTACTGTTCACCTTAATGTTTCCTCCTCCTCCCAGTACTGCTTACYCCTTCTGCATGTTTAGTCTCCAGCTTGTCCTGTCTTCCTTGTGGGGTTATGACCTGTCTTGGCCAGGAACCAGTGAATTTCTGGAAGGGAAGTGGTGTCTCTTGCTGTTCCTCCTGCACCTTGCACAGCCCTGAGGTTGGGAGTGCACTCCAAGGCATTGCTCTAATGCAATGGTAGATTCTTGCCAGCTCTTCTCGTGTTTTCTCATCTTCTAAAAATGATTCTAACTGAAAAGAAAATTAAAACCAAACGAGGAAACCCTCCAGAAACAGCTCCATACGCTAAAAAGAGGATATACAGCTGCCTCACCACATCCTTACTGAACACTGACTGAGCCAGTTCACTTGAGAAACTTCCTGAAGAACGATGCCATAGTTAGCTCTGGCTTCAGCACCCAAAGAGTTGTGAAGGGAGCAGTCTCAGCTGGGAGTCTTTGTTGTAACCTCCGAAACCTTCTCATCACCTGTGCTTTCTTAGGTGCTGCTACCAGGAAGGGAATGTGACTCCCAACTTATTTTGGCTGGAAGGAAAAAGGAGAGTGGCATCTCTCAAACTTACTTCAATCTGCTCTAGAAAGTCAATCTTAACCCATGTGTACACAGCTTAACCAGTATTCTGGGCATGACTACTGCAGAAGCACAGATAAGCACATGGTACCTCTTGAAATCTTGTAGGGTATTTGAGACAACCCCTCAGGACCTGACACAGGACCTGTGGGTTCCCCAGGTCCTTCTGCAGTAGCCCCTAGAGCCTGGTGGGTTACCTTGGAGCATCTCAGGTGATGTGAAAATGGGAAGCTGCATAGTTCCATATGGTTTTTGCCCTCATTGGACATGCAGTTTAGGGATTGTGTGCTGATGGAGACAGGAAACATCTTCATCTGTACATTAGAATGAACCTGGCACAGCTCGGGTACTACATAAGCAAAATTGAATCTCATCATCCATAGCTCATTTTTATTAACTTTGGTACTGATAGCAGCGTTTCATAAATAAGAACAGCATCTCAAATCAAGCCAGCTTTCTTTTCTGCTGCTCAGTTGATGGGATCTGGGTGGCAGCAGGCCACTAACTCAAGGCATAATTTTCCCTAATTCAGGAAGTACTGTCAATATACACATGTTTTTACTGGCCTTTTCTGTTTACATGGGCACTTGTTTCTTGCCCATGGCGGACTTCTCTAAGAAATTTCTTCAGTATCTGTACTTTGTGTCTCTTTCAACTTTTTTGTTTGCTTGGGTTTTTTTTTTTTATTACAAGGAAAGAATATTCTTTGTACTTTATTTCTGGCAGGATTGTTAAAATGTGAGCTTAATCTTTTGCTGGTGGGGACTTTATTGCTCTCTGCCATGGTAGAATTCCTTGTTCTTGTATATATCTCATTGGTTTTATTTCAGTGTCCCGAAGGAATTTAGAATATGCAGCAGTTAATCATGTCCTATTTTTCTATGCAATTACAATTTTGCAGCTTGTCAGTTTTTTTTGTGCGTGTAGATTCCCAATGCACTTTTTTGTTGGTATTTTGAGAGAGGGAATGAGTATTTCCATTTGGCAGTAGGAATTTACAAGACCTGTAAGAAGCTGGTTTGCATATCTGGGATTGGAGTGATTCCTTGCATTAGTACGATTTGTTATCTGTAGAAAACCTGGAGTGGTGGTGACAACTGCCATCCTGTGTGGACAGGGTGATGTGCCTTTGTTTAGCATTGTTCCCTGTCTCTGCTCAGTAATTAGTAGATGGAAGAACACTTCTGCACCCTGTTTTATTTAAATGTAAAAGCTTGCAACAATCGATAGACAGACTTCAGCATAGAAGTCAGATCTGCAGTACCCAGCAGATGTAGCCATCTCACGAGTAGCATGAGGATACCAGTAAATAAGCACAAATCCCTGAGAAAATGATGCTGTGTTTGAGGGGATGTGTGTTATCTCCTTTTATCAGCCTCTGAGCTGCTGTTGTTGTGCTCTCTACATGGGATTAGTAATAGTGGGATTAGTAATAACATACTATAACTAGGCAAAGGGAGGGGAGATGCCACATTCTGAAGCTGCAGAGTGCCTCCAGGAGGTGTTCTGAGTGGTAGAGCTCAGCTGTTTAGGCTATGTTTGGTGTGGGGGTTTTTTTGAGGACAGCAAGGACAGCTGTTGCCGTTGACAGTTGTAAGAAAAATCATAATAGGCTCGTTTCAAACAGCCAAGTGTTCGGTCCTTCACACTTTTCCTCTTCTATGGGATGTGGTTATTTTCAATTTCTGCTTTCCCCAATGATTTGGGGAGGGAAGAGGTTGGTTGTTAAGGCTTTGTTCTTGTCCCCTTTGCTTTTCACCTTGATGATCTTCAGGCAATTTCTTCAATTCACAGCTGAATCAATGGTAGCTGAGGCTAMGTATCTCTGGAGATGATTTGTAAAAGTCTCTCTTTTCACTGCTAAACTTCTGCTTTTCTATCTTGCATATTGGCTTGTTTCTGTAAAATGCCTTACAAATGTCTGCTCAGAGCAAACAGAGTGTTACAGAAACCTCAGCATCTCATTTGGCTCAGGACCACACCAGACAGGTTATTCTGAATTTTCTCCATCTCTCCAGGGTGTTTTCTTGTTCAGGCATTTCTCTGCTAACCTGTTCTGATTAATATATATTAAGTAAATCTGTCTACTCAGTCCTAGTCGTTATTCGTGTTAGTCCAGCCAAAACACTTGTACTAACCTACTTGTCCATGAAATTCCTTTCTCAGATATCCCCTGTAAACTTCACATCCAGTTATTGTGTCTGATGGATACTTTTTGTCAGCGTTGAAAGCTATACACCGCTGTGACCCTCTCCGTTTAGCGTCACTCGCTGGGCTCGCCGGGGTCTCCTGTCACTTCTGCTGTGCTCCTTGCCTGTCAGATATCTCATGATGCATCTTTGAGCCGCCTTCTCTGTGACTCCCTATATGTTAATTTGTGACCTCCCTGCCTTCGTCTGCACAGGTCTCTCTCCTGTGTGCTTCCTAAGTCCCTGCTGAAGACCTGTGTGTGCCATGCTGCTCAGTGAACCGAGCTGACAGACATACAAATTGCTGACTGTTCCCTGAATCGAGGTTCAGGAAAGCGTTTGGAAAATGGTTGGCGTCTATATTTGCTGGCAGCACCCACAAAGCAGTAATACTTGAAGTGGAAATCAGTCTGGCTTCTTGGTACAACCTCTCCACTTGTAACTCCTGGCATGGATGGCTGAATCATTTTCGTCTAAATAGACAGTACTGTGAACAGATGGTAAATAATTTACGAAAAGTGAAGCTACGAGCAGGCCTAAGATTGAACTTTGTGTCATATCTTTCTTACTGTCAGAGATGTAGACTTGCAGCTCTGAATCATAGCAGACTATACTCCATCTATAAGATGAATTTTAAATCATTCAGGAGTAAATGAGACAAAGCTGAATTTCTTGATTTAGGCTAATAACAGGCAATGATCCCCCAGAACAAAGGACTGTGAAGGGACTGAAAGGCATTGCCAGAAATTCATCTTCTGCCTCTACCCAGACRCCCTGGTCTAAAGTAGTGCTGAAGCCACTTGTCATTTTCACTTCAGCTGTTCCACTGACRTGTTCAAACCCAGCACTAGATGCCGTGGCACAAAGTTTGTTGATGTTTGAAAAAAGAGCAGAAACTGTCAATTCAGGAAGATACTGCAGGAGGAATAAGTGCAATATTTTAGAAGTAAGGGGCCATGTTGGTAACTGTGTGTTMCCGCTGTAAACTTGGGGTGACTTTGGTAACAGTCCCCACTGTCCAGGATCACAGCATCTGCTTCAAGAGAGTCCCTGCAWAAGTTACAAACCTGTTCCTGGACGTAATAAGGGGCTGAAAGTACTGAATGATGTTATTCCTGAATTTATTACAGTAAACTTGTAGTCATGTGTTCAGGTTTTTTGTTGGTGTGTGGTGTCTTCCCTCCCAGTTTACATAACACTGATTCTCTCTCAACTGTTTTAGGGGAAACACAGAGTATTGGTACTCGTTTGATATCATGCTTCAGTTTGTAGAGCACTAATTATCTTTCAGTCCTCATGTGACTGTTTTGAAAGCAGAACCAAGCTAAAAATGAAGGGCTGCCCTGGCAGTCAGCAATGCCTGTTTGCAGATACCCCACTGAAGGTTGCACTGTCTCAGTGCCACATTCCCAGTTTGCAAAACTGGTACCAGCTCTTGCAGGGAAAAGGTGATCTGAGCCAGCATAACAGATCTTGGAGAAAAATAAAGGGAAACAAAGAGGTACAGTATGTTTTCTCCTGTCTTTTTGATCAGTCAAGTCTGTCCAGATGTTTTGTGTCTCCCACAGCAGTTAAGGTATTGGCTGGGAATAGCTGCCCGGTTGCTCCCTGCAGCAACTGTCTGTCAGAGGCTGTGTTGGCTGAGGATGCCTGATCTCCTCTCGTATAAAAATGAGTGTATCATTGCTGCAGTCAGCAAGCTGAATATTGACTTTTATGGCTTGAAGTAGTCACTGTTCTCTTGAATAATTCCCTGTTCTAGAAGAGACCATGATTGACCTTTGGAGGATTCTGCCACTGCTTTTCTCTTGATGTAGACACTTTTTCCAACTAAGATCTCATTTTTTGGCAATGTCTGTGGATTTGTTGACAAGGCTTAGTGGAACCATTGCTTAATGGGTGGCTTGTAGCACAGCCTGCCAAGTCTACCCGTGCTGTGTATCAATACCTGCAGTTGCCCTGAGTAATTGCAGTTTTTCTGACCTTGGGGTATATGTAAAATAGGGTGTGTGCGAGCCTTTGAACGAGTGCTTTCTTATTTACAGAGCCACAACACTCGAGAGAAAAAATAGCTGGTAATGTTTGCTAGGAGCAAACGTAGTCCAAATGGTATCTGACATACTGTAGTCAGTGTTTAGCTCTAAGATGTCATCACAGAAGGGAGTTTGATGGTGATTGATATGTGGAAAATCTGAGATTCAGTTGTGGATTATACACTCTTTTTTTTAGATTGTTTCGTAAATATTCTTTGAACTTGAACTTTTTAATTTAAAAAAAATTCAGTGGTAAGGCTGTTCTGCACTAGTAACAACAGTTTACTAGTCACGAAGACGGATGTACATTTCAGTCAAACTGATGAGTAGAAATTTTGTTTGGAAGTGATAATTTTGTTTAAGTAGTGATAATRTAGAAGTTTTATCCCAGGAATGGGTAGTTTTATTATTTTTTTTCTCTTTGGTACAATTTGGATGCTTGTTCCTGCACAAAGAGAAAAGGAGCATAGTTCTGCCAAGTAAGAAGTTACATGACTCATTACAAGGATCCTTAATTTTCCTTATTAATTTTTTAGGAGTAATTTGTGAAATCTATTAAGCATGGTAGCCCTGATGAAAACAGTGTGATCTGAAAATCACAAAAATTCTCAGAATTATTTTTGAGATGAGTGCTCTCCTGTGCTAAAAATACGCTGCGCTACTGCAATCATTTTGTAGCTGGATTCACTCCATCACACAAGCTCTTTATCTGAAATTGCTATAAGCCATAACATAAAGCTTTTTACTTGCTCACATCTAATTGAGGGAATATTTATTTGGTGCATATTAAATTCAAACTGGCCTACTTCTGAAAGAATATTTATTACTTTAAATCTCAGTGCTTTGAAGAGAGAAGTTTTAGAACAACTCTTATTCATGTGACAAAGTTAATTAGAAGCTTGTATTTTAGTTCCTGTAATATTTGAAAGGGAGTAGTGTAGTGTTTGACAGATAGGTGTAGTAAATYGTGATTTGTTGACAAAATTAAACTGTAAATGAAAATTTAACTTTTATTGTGCACATTTTGAAACAGTTTACAGGATACGTATGGAACTTCCCAGACAAATCTGGTGCGTTATAGCTTAGAGCTGATAACGCAGCAACGTCTATTCTAGCTTTTACAGCTTTTCATGCATTATGGATACACTGGAGAATGGGGACATGTTCCCTGCTGTTGGCTTGGGGAAGCAGTGTGGCTAGCAATCCCRGTGTCTTTTTATACACTCCTGGGTTTTATGCATATGGAGCAATGTCAAGAACCAAAGCTGTGTCTCAAATATTTATTAAATGCAAGCCAACCTGTTAGCTCTTTCTGTGGCCATAAAGCTTGAGATTCTTGAGCAGATCCTGCAGCACACGACCTGGCTTCTTCCACGGGGGATTTCCCAGCTSTCTGCCATCACAGCCACGTCTCTCCTCCGCAGCAGGACTGTGGGTGTATTTTGAGAGAAAGCCATCTTCCACTCAACTCTGCTCCCTTGCTGATGATAAGGATCAAACTTTTGTTCAAAATTACATGGAAGCTATTTCGGGGTATTTAGAAGTACAAAAGCCAAAGACAACTCTTGACCCACTTAGGAACTAACACAGGCCAAGGAAAAGATGTTGAGGCAGTACCCGCTTAGACCATCCAAAGTCTTCACCTTCTRTCAGAGAGCTCTGGAGTACCTGGTAGAGGCTCACCTTATGCTCTGAATGCCTCCTAAATTATTTAGAGGTCATTAATATATGTTGGAAGTATTTGAGGCTGATTTTAAATATAAATGTAACGATTCAAAATGTAATGGGAAATAGGATATGAAACCTAAGTGAAGGTTACAGTTTGTGAAAGGCAGTTTGGGGTAGAAGGGGTGCAACAAAAACACCAGGAAAACTGGGCACATATGAGAGTCTGTAGAAGTTTTTTTTGCCAGCCTGTTTAAACTTATTGTTCCTGGGATTTCTTGTATGTTTCTCTTCTTCTAGTTTGGTATTCTTGAATTTCATACTGTAGTGGTGCAGCTTACAGGCTACTAAAGCAGAGATTTCCATCTTGTGCTGAACCATCTAGAAGAATTTTCTAAAATGCTGAAAACCATATGCTTACAGAAGTAGCCTATCACAAAGTAACTGGAAGGTGAAAGCCATACAATATGTTCTGCATCCTTAACTATGTAACCATAGCAGAAATGGATCTGCTGGTGGAATATATAACTCAATGACAAATTCAAGGTGTCATTTTTTTGCTATTTATTTTAAAGCCAGAGTTGAATTCAGCCTCAGAGTATTATGGAAAAGGGAGCAGTAATATGGCTCAGTGATCTCTGCAGGTGGGGAGAATAACTGAAAGTAGCCAGAGAAATGSAGAGAACCAGCCTAAGCTGCTGAATAAATGAAGGAAGAATCACCCTCTGAATGTTGCTAATATCAGTATTAGATTTTTGGTACAGGTTTTTATGTAGTTTACCAGAACAGGGGATGGATATCTCTTCTCTGAGTAGACATTGGCCATTAASTAGATGAGAAGCAAACATGGGAAGAGTAGACCTACTGTAGAAGCATAGGGATACCATCTGGTTGACAGGCTGAAGTGAAAAAACCCACTGATATTCCTGAGAAAGTTACCGACTTAAGATGCTGAATGCATGGAGTTCACTGACCTTGTACTCTTAACTACTATCTTTAGCCCTGTCAGTGCTTACAGCCAACTGCCCTCCAGGTGCTTATTTTTCAAGTAGGAATTTGTCCTCAGCTCTTGTTACATCCTGCTTGTTAAGGAACCTTGTTTTCACTTGGTTGGAACATGAGCAGCTTGTTGTCCTTAGATTTAACTGTGAAGTCAAAAGTTTCATAAATAAAAATAATTAATAAAAACTTATCTCGGTTCCAAATAAACATCAGTCACTGCTAGAGACAGTATGGGACTTAGAAATGTGGATGTGTTCCTGGAGCAGTGTGAAACAGAATGTGGTTGGGGATTGAAGTCATGCGAGTGGAAACTSTTGAATATTCTGCCAACAGTAGCTTGGGTTTTTTTAACATAATGTCACTTGCACAGAAGTTGCTTCTCCAAGTTACAGAAGGTATTTGAGGTGAAAGGAATGAGGGAATGTTAGACTGGATGTTATACCAGTGCTAAAGCACGTTATGATTTCAACCTTTTTAAAAAAAAATTACTCACTAGAAAATCTTCTCAGGGTGTGGTTCAGACATTCCTTTGAGAAAACTGGGAGATTAAACAGACCCTCAACACAATGGCTTGCTTCTCGTGGARCAGCTCTGTTTTTCAGAATTGCCTCAGTCAGGGACTGGCAGTGTGTGTGCAGACAGATGTGAGCTCAGGTTCCAGCAGATGTGGCTGCGCTCCGAGCTCTAGCAGGTAGCTGTGGTCATGAGTTGAATTATTGGCTAAAATGAGCAAATCCAGTTTGGCTGCACAGGCTCTGGTCCAGGCAAGCTTGGATCTGCCTGCAGAAGACTGTGTGAACAACCTGTGGGGAAGAGCAGACTTCCCTGCTGCTTCCTCATCTCCTTTTCTGACAACTGCTGCCTGTGCCGAGCGCTGCGTGACGAAACTCAGCAACAACACAGCAGGTCCTGCCAGGACGGCACACGTGCTTGTACAAAGAGAAAAAGAGCTCTGAAGCTCCTGGCACCTCTTAAGATTCAGAGTCAGTCTGCACTAGGAACAGGCAGGTTGTGAGATCTTGACCCTTCTAGGGGTATGTGGAACTCCAGAATTCTTGCTGTCTTCGGTGGGATTATTTGTGATATAGGGTGGTGTGTAACACAAGTAAGGGACATCACAATCTGTCTCCTTAAATTAGCAATCTGTTACAAAGAGGAAATTAAAATTAAGGTCAGATTTCCTTTCTCCCATGCACATATTTGGCTGATATGCAAGTCAACAAGAGTTCTGTGTGCGACTCGAGATGCAATTTGGCCCTAAATTAATTTCATTAGTAAAACTGAAACTCAAACATGGTGTGAATGAGACATCTGTTAGTCTGCTGATTCATGTCTAAAGAGAAATGTCATAAAGGATTTTTAGAATGCGATGCTTCGTACGAGGCAGCTGCACTGACGTTGCAGATCAGTCTGTTTCAAATGAAGTCTTAAACAATAAACCCTTCTATGAACATTTTTGTTGTGAATGTATGTCTTCGAAAAGGCAGGGAAATTAATGTGTGACAGTGAAAATGAGGAATGCAATGAAAAAAGCATGGAAGCTTCCCACTAGTGCTGAACCATAGAGTAAATTGTCACTGTCCCTATAACCTAACTCTTCTTAAATCCTCTTGGTGCTTTCTTCTTCCATCTCCATGAAGAGAAGGACTTCAGTTAGGTRTGGCAGCACACAGTAGTAAGAAAATCATCTACCTGGGAATATTTACTTAAAATTCTGGTCTGTTCTTGTTTGAGCTGATGTTTCATTACAGAATGCTTTGGGGTTGGAKGGGGCTGTGGAGCTAATCTGGCCCGAATCCTCTGCTAAAGGTCCACCTAGAGCAGGTTGCAGAGGATTTCACCCAGGATTTTGCAGATCCAGAGAATATGACTCCACAACCTCTCTGGGCAGTCTGTTCCAGTGCTCTGATCTGCCTTTTCCATTCAATTTCATTGTATATATCTCGTGTTGGTGCTTTTTTTCTTGTTGGAATTGTACTTGCTCCTGTTGTATACTCATATAATCACAAACCTTCACTAATGGTGACAAAATGTTATTTATTTATGTTTATTTGTTTTTTATTGGCTTTTATAGCATCTGTTTCCTTTGGCATGTGAGCTTCCCTGCTACTAAAACAGGAATTTCAAGAACGTGAGCTGAAACTGCAGTGGGGTTGCACTTAAAACTTCCTACAATTTTTTTTTTAATTTTTTTTTTTTATGGGAGCCTGGATGTACAGGGATGACAAGGTAGGTAGCATGCCTCTTCCAGTGAGAATAAACAGCAGGAACACAAGAATGTCAGAGCAGTAACAATCCTGTTTTCATGCAAATTTCCCAGGAGTAAGAGAGGCATATTGTAGATGACACATTAACAGGCTTGTCTTTAAATAGAATTTTTTTTCAAAGTCTTCCTTAGGGCACCAGTGACTGTTCAATGCAACATTAATGGATGCATTCTCCTGATAGAATAACAAGAATTTGGAGGCTTAAAGAGATATTAAACTTGCCTTCTGCCAGATTTTGTATATCTCTGTTTTTCCTCTAAATATGTACCTGGATTGAGGACTTGCTGTCTCATAGTAAGGGTAGATCCACCCTCATGTCTGCAGTGCCAGTGACCTCTTCCAGAAGGACTTCTCCTGGGTATCTTTGGGAGATGGTGAGTAACTGGAGCAGGATGTGCAGCTGCTCCCAGGGATTTGGGGACAGGAGATGTACACTCAAGCAGCTGGGCATGGGAAGTGTCTTCTGGACATGGCTCTAGGGATGGAAAGATAATGAAGAGCCTGTGCATTACTGCAGTTCCGGTACCCACAAGTACTGTCCATTGGGTCAGTTCTGCCCCATCATGCAGAAGCCTCATAGCTCCCAGGATTTCGTACAGTGCTAGAAGTGAAAAGAGAATGCAAAGTACATCACTCCTCAAAGTAAGGTCAAAGTGTGTATTTCCTCTCCTCCTTCCCAAAGGAATTTGCCCTCCTGCCCCATATGATTTGATAAGTCAAATAATTTAGCTCTCTTTTCCAAAACATTGCACCATTTGTCCAGTCATCTTTCTTGTTCTTTGTCCTTGCTCTCTTTTTATACTTGTTGTCAAAATTGGGAGATTCGAAAGGCGTCTCTTCACTTACTGAAGAGGGCACTGYAAATCAGTTTGGGCACTAAAATTCACCCTTTCCCCCATCTCTCATTCCCCTTGCACTGTCATTGCAGTACCCCATTACACGTGTGCCCGCTGATCCGACCGTGGAACGTCTGCGTGGAACAGCATTTTAGCATCACCAGGTTTCCCTGGCTGTGATGATTTGGCACAATTTCTATCTGGGTTATGCATGATTTCCAGGTCTCTTTATGTCAGAGGGACAAGATGTGTTTTGTCTTTTGACAGCTGTCTGTTGTTTGTGTTTTAATTTACTTGCTGGGATGAAGTCGTCAGCTTGTCTGGATGAAGGTGGCAATAGTCAGCATATCCACAGATCGTTACAGTAGTTTTCCAGGGACATGAAATATTTCAAGCCTRTCAACTATGTTTTCTGCCCTTCCAGGTTAGGTTTTCTGTTAGTTACTTTCCTCTGAAGCTCTTCTATTCTGCTTAGTTTAAATACTCATTTTAGCAGAACCTGGAAACTGAGTTCTTTCTTCTTCCTATTTTTCTGCCCGTGGCAAATTCTCCAAGCACCAGACAATTGAGCCTTTTTCTGATGCAATGAATATTTAAATATTTTATGCAAATATTTGCTATATATTATTTGAGAACAAGTGAGCAAACAAGAATATCTCCATATGCTGATGCTTAGTATAGTTCACTGGTAGTGGGGGAACAGGATGATGTTAGAGCTCCAGCACATGCCTTTGCAAGTAGTTGTTAGGCAGAATGAGTAGCTTTGATGTGGGGCTGCCCTTAGAATATCCTGTAGCTCTTTAGTGTAAGGACATTTGGTGAGTAGGAGATCCAGATCTGCCAGAAAGGAAGTTTAAACCTCCTCATCTCCAGGTGAATGTTGTAATTGCTTACTTAGATTTAAGTTCATGCACAATTTTTGTTGCTTAAAACTGTGGGTTTTGGTTTTTTTTCAATKCTTGGAGGGAGGAGGAGGAGTGATTTTTAGTACTGAAAAGGACCATTTTGGATCTCAGCTTATGCTACAAGAGTCACGTTTGATTCTGAGGCTGTCCTTACTTCTACACAAGCCTGGAAGAGCATGGAAGTGCTAACACAAAAACCCATAAGGCTGAAATGCTCCAATACACTCCAAGCACTTGTTTTTAAGAACACGAAAATTAGAATGGACCATATGTGATAATTTAAATTATATTCTTATTTCATGACTTGGCCCCTCTGAAATGCTGGAAGAACCTGTACAGAGTCAAATGTCATTTTAGGCATGAATTTCTTTGCCATAATCCCCTTCTTCCTGAAGTAAAAGTGGTTAAGAGGAAGTAAAAACAACTAAATGAAAAAGKAATGGCTGATCTTTTTTAGGTTGTTTGATATTTGTAGCTGATGTGAAAGTAATAATTAATTAATGTTACTGCTTTATGTTCCAGTATGTAGGTGTGTTTAAATRTCAGTCTCTTGTCGAGCAACCACCTCTGGCTATTACTGAACTGTTAACTTAGAGTGAACAAAAAGGCTTCTGAGAAAAAAGTAACAAAGTTCTCGCGTGTGTGATTTTGCTTTACCTTGTTCCTTCATAGAACTCTGAGAATCCTGGTGAGAGAGAGTGCATGGCAGAGCACACTGCCAAGGGCTCTGTGGCTTGGAAAATATCTTGGTTATATAAGAAAGTTGCTTGTCTTTGTTGCCAATAGTAATTATTCTTCATTGAGTGATAGGGTAGAGCTTTCTGATATTTTTCACTCTAGTCTTGGACTTTCAGAATTCAAACCTGTTATTTTACTGTCTACTAATTCTTGCTGTTAATGGTRAGCAAACAGACATTTCTCAGCAAATTAGCACATATCTCCATGAACATGCAAGTCTGGCAATCATCTTGCTAGCAATGCTACAGGAAACAATAAAACATTCCAGTAGGAAATATTACTCTTACTGCATACCATGGAATGGAAATCGCTGGCTCAGACTCATCAGTCACTGAAAGAAGGTGCTGAGACTGTGTGTATATCTATCTGCTGGTATATCAAAAAGACTTGAAGAAAACTTTTTTTATTCTGAAGACCTGTTATTTATCTTGGCTGACCCTAACAGCAATTCTGAAATGTTCTGCCAAGGTGGGGGTGGGAAAAAATCGACACAACAAAAACCCTTCCCAAAACAAATATCTAATTTAGTAGATTTGTTTAAGCTGAAAGAGACATCAGAGCTGGCAACTTTTGAAACACTGTCTTTTCCAGCTTAAYGAAGCATTTTCTTTTAAAGCTAATTATTCTGTGGTCCCAAGCTAAACATCGCCTTCAGTCAGAACCAGAATTCCAGTAACACACTTGTACAGAGCTGGAGCAGGTGCCATGGTCAAGGAGTGGGGATTTGGTCCTTTATTTTCTCTTCTGACCATGCTCCAGAAGGGTAACCCAGAACATTCAAACCCATTAAGAAGCAAGACTCTCCGATAAGTAGTCAACTGTGTGTTGATAAACCAGAGTAGTTCTTCAGAGGATAATCAGAGGGGCTACCCTATGGAAGTGTTTTCAGTGCTTTTCCTGGCTCTCTAGTGGAGTTGCTTGACTTTAACAAGTCAATTAAAAGGAGACCTTTTAATAACTTGACGAAAGTCAAGAACTTTTGAGCACCTCTAAAGGTGGAGCAACTTAGAGTCAAGTGGTAGAGCTGCTTTATTTGAATTAAAAAGAAAAACTCTTTTGCTTTTTAGATTAACAAAAGTCTGAAGAATTTTTAGGTCAGTGCTTTTAGAAAAACTTGTTTTGCACAGTTTTACTAGTAATTTTTAAGAACGGTTCACTGAGACTGCTTTTGAGTGCCTTTAGCACTTTTAGACAACAGATGACAGTATTATAGAAACAGTTTTGAGATCTATTCATATTCAGCAGTATACGATATAATCTCACAAATTAATTGATAAAATGGCCCTGCAAATAAGAAAGCTTAACTTTCCCATCTCTGGTAAAAGCCTTGAAGCTGTTGTTGCCTCAAATCCGTGTCAGTGTGGGAACTGGGCTATGAACAGCTTAGCGATACAGAGCAAGAACGGGGTATTTCACACGGCAGCTCGGTTTAGTCCTGGTTTCGTATCACCRTTTGATAGTCTGGTGCATCAGAAACACCTTTCCGGAGGCAGCAGTGAGTTCTGATGCTCCCAGGTTTTGCTGCTTCGCTTTTTTAATTCGTGCCTTGCTGTTTTGAGGGACCTCCATCCCCCAGCAGGAGGCACCTGGGTTTGTGCTTTGTTTCTGCGCTTTGGAGGTCGGCGTGCTCAAACGAGGGGAAGGCTGCTTGCTGAGCAGCCTGGGGCACCTYTGAGGTGAGGATTCAGCTTGTGCACCAGGCAAGATCCTGAGCTAAACGTGGCCCTTCGGATGGAAGGCTTTGCACGTCCTGTGGCACAGCCAGCTCCGAGGGCAGGGCTGCTTCCAGTCGCTGAGCTCTCCCCGAGGCAGCAGCTTTAGGAGCTTTGTGCCACTGCTTGCAAGCGCTCTGTGCTGCTGGTTAGAATTAGCCCAGGAAACCGTGGCACCGAGGGGAGTTTTTGAAGGGAATTTAAACATAAATTTAACATTAAACATAAATTTATGTTTGAGCGAGCCAGGCGTTTGCTGGAGCGATTACATAGGATGCGCTGAGCAGACAGTCCTTGTGCGGCTTGTGGCTGATCCTCTCCCCGAGCTGGGGGATGAAGCAGCAGTGCCTTTGTGGGAGAGCATAGTTTATTACCCAGTAGGTGCAATTTAAAAAGATCTGAAGGAGACATGGCAGATGTGTGGAGAACTTCTGTCCAAGTAAGGTCAATTCTATTTAGATGCCCTGGTATATTTGTGTTTTGAAATGTCTTTTTGAGAAGTAGCAGTCTTAAAAGGAAGACCAAAGCCTTGCCAAACAACATGCTGTTTGATTTTACATCAAACCTTTAAGACGGGATAATATTCACTCCAGGGAGAGGGAACAGCTAAGTAAACATGTAGAAACTTAAAAGGTACTGAGGTTTGGAGTAATCAGTGTGCAGTGTCCAGTGACGTCTACTGAAATTTTCTAAAACAGCTCTGTAAATTTAGTCAGTGGAATTTAACCTACACTGTAATTATGGGGTTTTGCAGAGGCAGTTGCCTCTGACAGGTTTCTATAAAAGTTTGTTGAGCCTGTATTTTTTWAATTTTTTTTTTTTAGTGACCCATGACTCTGCCCTTTCTAAGTCATCAGCTCTTGAGTCTTAACCCCCAGCCAATATTGCCAAACATTTTCAGCAAGTCCCTCAAGTCTTTACCTKCTCCACTGCTTTGGTGACCTAAACAGAGCACATACTTATGTAACTGCATGATGTGGTCCTCTGTGCCTTCTCCCTCTGGCATCCTCACCTATTACCTTTGCTTTTAAAGTAGAGTAACAGCTCCTTGAGAGGGCACCAGAATGTCTCTGTGGCTGTGCAAGACTGAGCCTGGTGGATTTCTGCTCATGGTCAGGGCCTGTGAGCTGTGATTTATTTTTTTAAGAACGTGCTTTATTCACTAATGAAATAACTAGTAGGAAAAAAACTGATGGAACAAAAACAAGTGGTGAAGAATTGGAAAACTACTATTATGAGATCAACAGATGATCCTTCTGTGTTTTTCCTTTCCAATTTAATATTTCATTGTAGACAGTTTAGGGTTTTTCCCCCATAATGCGGAATTCTTGGCAGCTGTATAAAGAAGTGTTAATTTTTAATGGTGTTTTTTGGGTTTTGTTTTATTTTAATGCAKAGTTAGCCTGCTTGGCTGTTTGTTGTGTGTTGGTGGGGCTTTTTTCTAATTCATATGCAACCTAAGTTAGGCTCTGAGGGACTCTSAAATGGAAAGAACATTTTCCTCCCATCACTGGTATGTCCTTGTTTACTGCCTTTGGTTGGTTTTGCTTCTCTCCTGTTGTCCATCTGCTCAGTGCTCCTCTCTGTCAGTCTGAGGAAAGGCCTGGTGTGCCAGCAGCCAGTTGTGAACAGCTCTGAGCAAAGCTTTCCATCTTTTCTAGTATTAGCTACCAGTAGGGATTCGACACATTTTATTCTCCCTGCACCCCCTACGTCCAACTCATTTTCTGCTGGTTCTGTGTTCAGTTTTATTCACCACACGTTGCTGCCGCTGCTTCTTTCGAGGCACGGGGACAAGTTTGGGCCACCCTTGGTGCCAGAATTGTTGGATGTTCTCCTGGGAAGCCCCTGGTGTGGTGTTTATGATGCTGCACCGCGCTTTTCCTGGGTGTTAGAGTGGAGCAATTCGTCGGAGATGAACAGGACGAAGGGATGTGTGGGAAGGAGGCTGTTGCGGGGCTTAATGRCCTACTGTGGTTTGGCTCCTTTGTTCTGGTTATTCCAATTCTTGTGATATTTAATCAGAAACCCACAGTACTGCTTTCCTGAAAGCCCTGGTTCCTGGAGACATGGGATTATATAAGCAGCCTGTCTGGGGTTTTTGTGCTCATGTGTGAGTTGTTTGCCTGTTAGTAGAAATAGAATCCTTGGTCCTTAGAGAAAAACTTTAAAAATGTCACCCAGTAAGGTTCAAAACCTGAAGGGGTGATTAAAAAAATAATGTATTATTGCTGTATAAAACAGACAACAAGGAGAAAAATCCCCYTGCAGCTCTTTTAAGCTGCTTGTGAACAGTTTGGGCTATGGCACASTCTGGGAGGTGAATGTGGAGAAGACGCTGCAGATTTGTATCTTGTGTTGCTTTACCCCTTTTCCGAACAGAAATAGGATGAGGGAGAAATAACAAAGAAGTCTTTGAGGGAGAATTGTTCTTGAGGAGGGTATTGTGGATATCTTAAAGAGAACATTCCTCTGCAAACAGCTGCTGCTCCTCTTTTTATTTTTAAGTAGCTTTAAAATCAGGAGGTTGATAGTGGGGAGGGCAGAATCTTTGCCTGCTTCTTGCTCAGCAACGAATATTTAGTCATGTAGAAAGGGTTTATGAAAGCAGATTCCCTTTTCAAAGATGATTGTCACAGTAGCTTAAATTGTCTGCCAAGCATCGTAATGGAGTATTACTACTGTAGGAAAACAAAAGCAAAAGATAAGCTTAACTCAGTGAAACAAAAAGAGAACAAAGGAGGGAGAACAGCAAAGAGTCTCACTGATGACAGGAGAGCACAGTGATTTCCCTGCAAGTAACAATGTGAAGGGGGCTCCTAAAATTAGGTTAATACACTGAACAGCCCCAGAGGCTGTGACAGGGCTAAGATACCGCAGTAACAAGTGTGGGCAAACAGGTTTGTGGGCTCCAGAGCAAAGCCACCCTCCTGTTCCCCTAGGAGGGGCTCTGAAGGCATCATCTAGGGCCACGTGCCCATCCAAAAGTTTTGGTGGCAGAGAAGGAAAGAGATTCCTAAGTGGGTGGAATCATGAAGTGATGTGGACATGGCCCAAATCGATTGCTGACCGTTTCTTGGCATCCTTGTTCATCTGATGGAACACTTGGCTAATCTTGCCCTTGCCCTGTTTTCAGTTGTGCTCAAGGCATGACTTAGGCCAAAAGATGACTCGAGAGAAGGTGTCTGGGTAAGGCAGTGGGAGATGTTTGAGATAAGCAGTCACGAGGCACTGGCACTGTCAGGAAGCCAGAGCTCACTACCAGTCTTAAAATGTCACATATAGTTTCTGTCTAGCCCTTGCAGTCTCTATGGCTTTCTATTTTGCTTGCATTCCTAAAATTGTTCATAAGTATTCATTATTGTGAATGAATTAGTGAATATCAACCAGGTGAACAGTTCCTGGGACTGTAAGACATTCTGTCTATTGGGATGTGGGCAAGCAATCTCAGTTCCCAGAAACTCAGCTCTGATCCTGCATATGCTTAGACATTTAGGCTTCCTGTAGTGAATATTTGTGTGTCTAGACTCAAAGATAGGACATGAATCTGCGTGTTGCACTGTTATGCTGAAATATGGAAAGGCTTGCCAGGACTGTACTGCAGTTCTTCATGAAACACCCTGTGAGATTCACTTTCCCTTTGAAAATGGGAAAGAATATATGTTACAAGGCCTTAAAAGCCTAAACAAAGCTTGACTCCGCTACTTTTCCTCTACAAATGTTGTGTTTCTGGTGGGGTTTTTTGGTTGCTTGATTTTTTTAAGTTTGCAAACTATGTATAGAAAGTAATTTCCAGCAGAATGGTGTGTGACTGATACTGGCCCCAAGCTCTTCTGTCTGCACTGCCCTATGGAGTCAGTGGTGATGCTGCAGGTAGGGCGATTGTACCTTGTGTTTAGACTTATGTAATTAATTAATCTCTTTCCTTGAAAAAGGACCCTAAACATGCACTCCAGAGCAGTGATGGTAACCCTGCTGATTGCCTGCGTGAGGGACAGAGATAAAAGGACTGATGAGGTGACACCTTGATGTAGAGAGGCAACAGGAAGAGCTGCAGTGCCTGTGTGGCCTGGGCTGCTTGTGGGAGACTGTGTGAGTTGCCTTACTTGGCCATTTGTCATTCATGTACATTTTCAGTGTAACTTCATAACCAACTGATGCCTGTACTGCAGTTATCATGCCTTGCTAGTACAGGAAAGTGTCAAATTTGCTCTACAGTAGGGTAATAACCTTTGGAGATAAAGGAGAGGCAATTTTTACAGATGTTGACATCAGTGTCTTGCTGTGGATCTACTGGTGGATGTTGGATGCAGACCTGGCTAGATACTGGTCATGAGAGTGATGAGAGGTTACTTATCGGTGCTTTATTTTCAGAAATCTRTGGGATAATGTACTGAGCATGGCTTGGAAAAGATCTGTCCTGGCAGCAGTTCAGTATTTCTCTTTTCACAATGATTGGGATGATGCAGAAGGGAGTGTCCTTATTAAGCTTCCAGATGACGTGAAACTGGGCTGGGCTATAAATACATCCCATAAATAATCTTTAAAAAAAAAMCTGGATGTGATTCATTGAAGACAAATGTAGAACAATCACTTGGATTTGTGCAGAAGGCTCGCAGAAAAAGATCTGGAGCTGTGGTGTGTCACAAGCTGAACRTGAGTCAGCAATGCCATTGCTGTGAGAACACTTTTCACAGAAATCAAAACTGCTTGTTGTGAGAAACAGCCATCATATCATGTTGGCTGTGCTGCCTGTGGGTCACCTGGTGTCATCCTTCTGCTTTGTGCTGTTCCTGAGACCCAGGGGAATTTACTGTGGCTGTTTTGGGGCACTGAGCTGCAAGGGAAGTGGTGGGGTGACTGAGTGGACTTGACTTGAGGCTGGTTACCCTGAAGAAGCTTGCCAGCAGGTGCTGTAATAGGCTTCAAGAGAAAAATCTGCTCTCTCTGCTGCTGGTGCAAGAAACTTAAATTTAATCAAGTGGAAAAGCTAAGTGGTAAAGCTGGGAGGATTTGGGAAGATAGGTTGAGAGGCCAAGGGGTCTGTTTGACAGCCTTTAGCACAGGCAGGTGAGGTCTGTTAGGTTTATGGAAAGCTTTGGTGCCTTGTTCCCTGTGAATTACTGTGGCTGGAACACAACCTTTCTGTGGATGAAGGCACCATTGGCAGCTCTGGCTGTGTCAGGTGTCTCCCGGACAAGCACTCACTTAGCCTTGGGAGCTCCAGGAGGGACGCTGCAAACGTGGGGCAAGCTGAGATTTATCTCCATCTATACTTTCGTACAGTCCCAATACACACAGTTGTGTTGAAAGACTATAAAATCCATGTGTGTGTTTGCTCCTGCTCTTGGGCGTATCCAAGGATGTCACAGTGAGTCTGTACCTCTGTGCCAGAGTCCTGAGAGGGGTGCGCTTGCATCTGAGCGTCAGCTTTTGTCTTGAGAACTTGTCGTGGCTGGGATTGGTGCTACAAAGCTGTAGGAGGCTCTTCTCCATGCAGGAAATGCCAAGAGAAAAATACAAGAGTGGGTCTCATACCTGCTTGCAGTCTTTCTGATACGGGATCAGTGCACGTTCAGTTCTGTTGCTGCCTCCTCTTTCCTCATGCTGGCACCACTTCAGGCCCTATGTGATGTTTACAGGCCCCCACAGTGACCCCAGTCAATGAATTGAGCTAAACCAAACATAACCATTACAGAAAACTGTTGTTTTGCTGAAGGCTTTTTTTGGCTTAAGCGTGGTTCCCCACTTGAACCCACAGACAGCTGCACCAGCCCAAGTGGGTTTTTTGAGCAGGGAGAGGAATGAATGGAATGGGAGAGCTTGGAGAATGCCTGAACTTTTACTTGTGCCAGGAAATCATGCCTTGCTACAGCCCACAGGCTCCCACACCCAGAGCAAATGGCTCAAATCCAACTGCTTTGGAAGCTGGGGACTTCAGGTGTGCCACAGGGGCTGCRGGTACCATGCAGGTGGAGTGTCTGTCAAGTAGCAAGAATGTAATTTGTATTCTGTTGCCTGTGTAAGCATTAAATTACATGCTGTTATAGTTTTGAAGGGAAGGTATTTAAAGCCATCRAAACTTTAATAGAAACAAGATTTCAATTATTCTTGTAATGATAAGGATGAAAGTTTTCTAGTTTATCTAGAAAAAGCCCTGTTCTTTAATGAACCTCAGTAATTAGAAATGCACTAGTCTATAACTGAATTTCCAGTGAATAATCTATAGGTTTAGCAGCTTCTGTCTTTTTTCCCCTTGTCCTTCATAAAAAGTTCCCAGTAAGCAACATATTTCCCACTGTGCACTCATGGAGCATGCTACTGTCTTGCCATATGGTTGCTTTCCTCTAGCAATTAATAGGATTGCAAAGGCCCCTGAATCTTTGGGGACTGTATATTTGCTTGTGGTCTTGTCAGAACACGCAGCATTTCGATAGGCAATTTCTCACCTTTATGTCCACTGAATAACAAGTTGCCCAAAAGACAGCATAGAAGAACTTAAACAGAGCAATTTGGTTTATACAATAAAAAATAAAAAGAAAATCAGAGTGGCTACATCGTTTCAAGTTTCTTAGGTCACTTTCAAGAACTAGTTTTTATGGCTGGATGCATGTTGCATGGATGCATGTAATCAGTCTCTTGGCAAATGCGTTTACAAGGACATTGTTTACAGTAATTTTTTTCCCTGTATTATTTAAAAATTAATATGACCCCAAATAAGTAAACTTAAAGAAATCAACTAACATTGATAGAGGTGTAGTAAGGGAAGGAGGAGAAAGATTATGGAAACAATAGTCAAAGGTCTCTATTTAAAAAAGGGGAAAAGGGATTGCAGAGCATTATATTGATGTTGCTATTGATGTGGCACCTTTAACCCAGCTACATGAGCACTGAAGCATTTGAAGAATACTTTAGGTATTTTCCACACAGGTATTTCTTCAGAGACAGAAACTATGGGCACCTTTTAAGAACAGTCTTTGTCTAAATTATCTCTTCCTTTTGCTTCTGGAGCCTACTTACATGACATTTGAAAGTGGCTATGCATGATTTCCCCTTCCTCGTGGCTCTCGTTGTGCGTCACGGCAGAAGCAGCTCTGCTCTGAGAGCCCCTCAGCATTCAGGGCTTTGAGCTGCTCTGTGGTGGAGCTTCACCAGTGCTACAATACCTGATGCACTGGGATTTTCTTTTGTAGGGATATCCAGGAAGTGTCTGACAGGTGAATCTGACCCAGGCTCAGTGAGAGAAGTCTTGTGTTCTTGTGCTTGTGCAGGGTGGGCTGCTCTTGAGGAAGAAGGTGTTTCGAGGGGGAACGTATGGCTCAGTTGCTTTAATGGAAATCTAAGAACCTGGGCTTGTTCCTGGCTTTTGGGCAGCTCTAAACTAGAGCTATTTAGACTGTAAACTTGTGGAAGGTGGAACATGTCCCCTTCTGCATGTACTACAGTGTCCAGTGAGAAGGGACCTTTTTCTGCCTGGCTCTGAGATAATATTAAGGATATCTTTTTGGGTAGAGCTTAGTTCTGCCAAAGGGAGTGGGATGTGGGAAAGATGTATTGCATCTTGCACAGAAATCTGAACAGCATGGGGGACACCTTGGGTTAACAAAGCTGACACTCCAAGGAAGTCAGGGGGTGTTTCAGTACACCAATATTATGGTGATTTGAGGGCTTGTTTACCTGCCCGGGCATTCAGGAGGTTGTTCAAACCTCATTTTWTTTTCAGTATATCAGGAAAGGGAGGCAGAGAGAGCATGATGGCAACTAATCCTCTTGTGGTGCTGCAGATGATGACTTTATTAAATCTCTTAGGTTTCAGTGGGTCTGCCTGGAAACTGGCTCAGGGCAAGGGATTACAGAGCTCRGAACAACTCTCGGATGCAGAGTTGCAATGGACTGCCGGTGGGGCTCGCCGTAACTCCTGCTCAAGGTCAAGGCGGCACGTCTGCTTTGTGTGCAAACCTTCATTCCAGGATATCTCCTCAGCACCTTGGGGAAAAGTTCTCCCCACGCCTCCAGCTTATCTCTGAAAGGTCAGCATCTGGGTTTTTTCCCTTCTTCCTCTGCCGCCCCCGCACCCTGGAATGGAAACAGGAGTGTGTCACGTTCAGCCATGCCCTGTGAACATCAGGTAGTTTGGAGCAGATGCAAAGGATGCAGGTTAATTTCTCTCTGCAAACCTGTTGAATCTGCATCAGAAAATTTGGCCAGGGGTTTTAGTTCTGGTTTTAGCTGTCACTCTGTTGTTGCTGTTAAAGATGCTTATATGATCTGACAATGTTAATGAGTGGGTAACATCAGCTAAGTCTAAGAAGCTATTGCACAGGAAGAATCCATTAAATGTCATGGTCATGGACACGTTTTGCCTGTTTAGCTACCCTGATGAGGAAAGGAACTGATGTATTGTGGAGTAACCCAAATGAATTTGGAGCAGTTGATCAGTTGACCCTTTCCCATTAGGTGTCTTCAGGTAATATCTGGGCTGGAAGTAACTGSAATGCTGTGGTGCTTCAGGAGAAGTTGATGTGTTTATAATTATATCTGGTGCAAGAATCAAACAGCAAATGAGTGGATAGGAGCTGTACTTTTATTTTGGGCTTTTCTTTTTGGCATGTGAGTGGTGGGGAGGTGTCAGCCCCCTTCTGTAGTGGCTAATTACATTTCCCACATGACATTTCTCTCTCCTTGACATATCCCATCATTCGCATCAGTGATGATTGTCACCAGCCCCCCCGGCATCTCCTGTGCCTGCTTGAAATATGAAGCCATTTGTTTAGGGAAAAAAATCCCAGTGTTTTTTTTCCGCTGTCCTAATTTTCTCGCCAACTTAGTTGAGATACTCTGTGAGGGTTTTATTCTCATAAACAAGCTTATTCTCCAGATAAGCTTTTCCCAGATGTCCCAGCCCAGTCAGATACCCATGTGTTTGTTACCTGCAAGAGGAGTGTGTTTGACATGGTATTTTCATAACTAGGAAAACGTATTTATATTCCCTACTTGATAGAATACAGCTGTTCTGAGCATTGAGTCTGAGCTGGTGAAGCATTTTTTAAGTAGGCATTCTCTGCATGTCTGAGTGTCCAAACAGAAATATTCTGTGTACATAATGTATTAAAAAATGACACCAGCTTCTTGTCTTCTGGAGGACAAGAAGGTTTTTATCATTTTAAAGGCCACTCAAGGAAATGAAACAATACAGTTGTACTGATTTATTTATGTTGCTGCTGTTGTACCGGTATCCCATTTAAATGGTTTTATTCCAGAACAAGAATCCACATGGAGGTAACAGCAATTGCAATATCTATTCCAGGGGCTGTTGTAACAGAAATGAATGCAGTGCGGCTGCCTGGGAAGATGCTGAGTCTTTGGTCTGGTACAGGGTAGCCCTCCTGCCTGGTCTTCTTCCATGTAAAGTCTCATAGGAATGGGATCAATACCGTGACTTGAAGGAGAGTGATGCCTACTTTCTGTGACTTCAGCATCAACATTGCTAAAAGCTGCCCAGAATCTCTGACTTTGTTTTTATTAATGAAAATAATTTCCCTATGATGTTGCCAAACTATGTTGAAAAGTTGCTTCCCCTTTACTTAGGCACTGCTGTGCCAGCAGATGTCCAGTTTCTGCCTCTCTAATTGCCTTTTAAACTCTTTCCCATTAACTAACTCCCACCTTCTTAAGTATTCCAGGATATGTGAAGCTTCATGGGTTTTTTACCTCAGAAGTCGGGACTGAAACCTGGCCAAGCAATGGAAAATTAGATTTAGATCTGGGAAAGAGTTCCATGTTTTCCTCACAAAAATGCGTTCAATTTTTATGTGTGAGCTGAAAAAGGGGACAGAAATCAATGCAGAATTACTWAGGTTGAGATGGAGGAGCAGTGGAAGGGGTGTCAGGGATACCTGGGAGGCAGGGCAGAAGGGTGCTGGGTGCAGCACAGGGCACTCAGCACAGGGAGAATCAGACCCATGGCTGAGCCTCRCTGACTTCTGAATTAGCAGGAGTCTCATGGGGACACAAGACTTGGACATTAAGGTGAGCTGCTCAGTGCAGCGTGGTGGGGAATGCTTGATGACAGTTATTGATTCAGGTCTCAGAAACTGGCATACATATTGGATTTCAGAGGTGATGTGTTGGGCTATCAAAGAGGAGCAGTTTTGGCTCCGTCCCTGACAAGTGGATTCAGTCATGAGACCAGCAATTGCAAGACATTAAGCTTGAATGGATCTAACTGGCTGGGGCAATTAGGGTGGTGCTCTTCTGGAGAGTCTGTTTGTCTGAGTAGGGAARAACTCTTTGGAAGTTAGAAAAGCAACAAAAAGCAGAACTTAAAACCATTCAAGTCTTTGTCCTTTGCCAAAGGCATGGCTGAAAAATACAGTAAAGGAAGATGAGGGAATGTCTCAAATATATGTTTGTATGCATGGACTATGTATAAAATACACATAAATATTTTTATGTAGGGGATGGCAGAGGGAATTTGTTACTCTTGGAAGCACATGACACATCTCATCTCTTGAACAGGTAAACTGATGCCAGGTGAGCTCTCACCTATCTCTGACTAACTTGCTTGTGAAAAAGTCTGTCAACCTTCTCTTGTACTGGAGTGTAAGATACRTGAGATGCTGCATATCCATCTTAATCTTTTTTATTCTTAGTTAAACAGAAATGTTCCAAACGTGCTTTTAGTCTGTCTGACCTTGGGCTTGTGCTCCCAAAGGGTCTGTGCAGCTAATCAGAACTATGCTGGACCTACATGGTGGTAAGTGCCTGATACTATATCAGGGCGGTAAACTTTGAACACATTCTAAAAGTGAGTTACAGTTAACCTGGAACGYTGCAGGCAGGTACCAGGATAGCAGTGTTGCCCTGGCTGTGATATATTGGTGGCCTCAGGGACTCAAGATTTAGTTAATGAAAAACTCTGATGTTGCCTTCCGCTGTTTCCTCAACTGGCATTGAATGCAAACTCCTTGAAGATTTTTGAAGAGGAGCCTGGAAAGTCTGGTGAATGCAAAGGCAGAAGGGCTGGGGGTACGGAAGGAACCCCCAGCTGCACTTGCAGTCTGTGACATTTTACATAATAAGAAGGCACAGCAGTGAAATACCATTCAACTGTAATGCAGTAAACTTTTACTGAGGTATAACAATGGTTTGGGGAATTCTGCTCTCATTGGTCTAAATCTGTAGATTCATTTGGGGTTATTCTGATTCAGAATTGTGCAGTTTAGAAAAAGGTATGGTCCTCTATTTCTTTAGAGCTTTGCTTATTGGAGCACTTAGGATAAAATCATGTCCTTTTTGAAGTCAGTGGCAAAGCTCACACTTCTTTTGATGGTGTCAGGTTTTATCCATCGCAAATTGCTGAACATTATAGAATTCAGTCAGATGTAATCAAAATATAAATGCAAATTGGTATAATCTCATAATGTAGCAAATACAGGAGGAGTATCTTGCTAGTGGTGGTGTGAAAGACACATCTGTGCGTATTTTTAATGCACCTATGCTGTGATGAACAGATTTAGATACTGTGTCATTATGATCACAGGGGAGAGACATTTGCACTGTCATTGACTGATTGCTGCTGCTCAGTTCTCGTTCTTTCATAGTAAGGACTCTAGGGATTATGATGGACAAGGCAGAAAAAATTATGTAGCTGTTTGCTGTGGTTTCAGATGCTGGTGACCTTCTCTCCACCACCGGGATGTCAGAATGAATGGTGAGAGGCAGTGGAGTTTCCGTCTTTGAGAGACCAAGGGAAGGGAGAAAAAGTACCCATGCATTATCTGGGCGTTAACTGCGATGATGAAATTACTGAGTGCTGATTTCAGAGTCATGTGTGGATTTCCTCAAATCACTGTTATACTGGATAGTGTTTCGAGGTGGTTTCTCCAAATATTTGAAGTAATTTCTTAAAATGTAAGAAATACTTTTCAGGAGCTCAATTTGATTTTTCACAACGCTTTCCAGAGAAAAACTTCTCAGAACATGATGTGCTGATGATGGGATTTAGGTTCTTTACTTGGTACAGTCAGTCAATTCACTAATTAAACTCTTCTTGAACCTTTAAGAAAGTAATAAGTTAAACAGAACTGCTATTTTAAAACTCAGCCTTTAAAATCATTGAGGGGGAAGACTACCTCTTCCAAGTTATCTGAGTCAGCGTGGGAACCTTTGTTATCCAACATGATTCATTTTAGGGAATGCAGCTTGTGAATCAGAATGGGGCTAGGGTGTTGAAGGGGGGGGGAATATCCTATTTTATCTTCCAAGCGAGAATTTTAACTTGAAAACTAGTTCTTTTCTCTCCTTCCCTGCTAATATAGTGGGACATAGCGGTGGAGAACTATGAAAAAGCTACTTGGCAGAGTTGCAGGCAAGTTGGACAGTGATGAGATAGTTTTGGAAATGGTTGTGTGAAGTTGCATAACTGTCAAGTATTGTAAGAAAATGGGATCAGGCTGTTCCTTCAGTATGAACCAGTGTGCCTGTATGGGTTATGAGGAGGAGCACAGGTGGGGYGTGCAGACTTCTGGATAAAATGAGCCATATATTTGTGGTCTGTTATTTAGRAAGCTTTGATTAACGGCTCTCTGTGAGGTTTCAGTGTCTGTTCAGCATTTCTGTCACCAAGTATTGTGGGAATGAGGAGAATGTTCCTGCTGCTCAGGCAGTCATAAAAGAATATGTAAAGTAAGTATTTCTGGTAGCATGGTGAGTCTCCTCACCTGGGGTTTTGAATTAAAATTTCTCCATGAATGTGTACTGTGGTCAAAGGAGAGAAATCCGTAAGACTTTTGAGAAAGAGCTGACGCCTGTTAGTGTGACATGAGATTCCTTTTGTGCTGTATCACCATGACTGGAGGTGTTCCCTTCCCTTGTAGTGGCAGTTGGAAGCTAACCAGGAGATAGGAGCTTATATCTCATTTCTGTAATGTAAATTCCAAGTGCTGCTGTGGGGCTTTTAATAGTTAACTGCTTCCATGTCAACATATTAAGCTGCAGGGTGTCCCTTAGGTAAATGCAAATTATCCTAATAATAAATTTTAAAAATATTTCATAGGAGTGTACCTATAGCAGCAGGATGGAGAGTGGGGAGGAGGAGGAAAAGGAAGGCAGTGGGGTTTTGGCTGGGCTTCTAATAAAACTTGTATAATTGAATATGTACTAAATGACAGCAGCCTCTAATGAGAGTAGATGAGCAGAATGACAATTGAGGCTATGTACTTCAAGCTTAAAACCAGGAACAAGGGCAGTAAACATACCTGGTGTTAGGTAGCCAGATAACAGAAAGTTTAAGACTTAATAAAAATGAGCAATGTTCTTTCTTCAGGAACACAAAAAAGATTCCTGTAGCATTGTATCATGTCCTTTCTTTGTCCTTAATCAGCTGCAGCAGAGGCTTGGAGTTCAATACATATTGACTTAGAGCATATGCTGAAGCCTGAACTACTTGGGTTTCAAAACTTCGATTGTCGGGAGCAGCATACTAATCTGGGTTAAGCTATCTGTTCTTTTAAAGTTAATTCTGCAGTGTAGTCACACTTTTAATTCTAACATATTAAACTTTGAGCTGTTTAAAAATCCATGCATCCCCACCACTGAGCAGCTTGTTGGAAGAGCAAGCATATAACTTATTACAGAACTCTGATTGCCTTGAGAGCAGCATTGCCTGTGTCCATTAATCTCAGTAACATTATATACACATAATATATTGATAAAATGTTAATGACCTAACTTAATGCCAATAAAAGCTGGAAATGAGGGTGTAGGAGTTCAAAGTGTAGCACTCTTTAGCCTTCAGTCATTCCGCTTGGTTTATTTGTTTGCTTACTGATTATTTTCTTTGTAGATCTCTCCCTTCCCCCCCGCATTGCCACCAGACTGTCCACAAAAGCACACGTTGTGCCCAGATTCTAAACTAGCTATTCACACATCAGAGGATGAGAAACGTCCTCAGACTGGCCACTGCACAAATGCTTTGATATTCTGATCTCCTTTGCCAATTTGTGCGGTTCTTGAGGYACCTTCTGTGCACGGCGCTCGTGTCACCGGCGCCTCAGCCAAGAGCCCCGGCTGGCACCCGAGATGGAGCTGTCTCCTGACATGCCAATCACTTAGTGCTGAGGTAGAAGGCAGCTGGTGGAGTAGCAGGCTCTCCACTGCCAGGAAGAGCACACCAAGTCGAATGGTCTTGTTTGGAGCCTCTCGGAAGATCTGTGCTGACGAGCAGTAAAACTGGCGGAAAACTCTTTGAAATTGCTGCTGAGCCAAACTTTGCTGCTGGTCCCTCCACAGCACTGGGAAACCTGATGGATTTCCGTAGCTGGAACTGTGAGAAAAATGCAGCCTGGGTGAGGTGTAAAGACTTCTGAGTATTTCAATTAAAACTTGAATCTGAACTCTGCAACGCATCGAAGGGACAGAGGAGAAACACAGCAACAAAAATCAGTATAAAAAACAGTTCACGCTAATGACATTTAACAGTCCTGCCCTGCGGTGTGTGCTCATCTGGGGAGGAGGCAAATGAGTTGGCTATTGAAGTCTTACATAAAGTGTGAAATGAAGAATGTGTGCTGGAGGGCATCAATATAAATCTTGTAATATATTTTAAATTYGCCCCCTCCTAATTAAACTAAGTGAAGCTTATGGTGATGCTCATAGGATATTTCTTGAGAAGAGGGAAAAATGAACTGAGTCTAGATTCTATATATTGAAGGTTAATTCTAATAAATCAGAAAGCAAAGATCTTGTAATAGGGAAGTATTTTCTGCACTCACCCAATTAAATGTTAGAAGCTGGATAATGGAATAATTGTAGTTAGTCAATTGCTACAAAGTCATAATAGCTTCAGTACAACTAAGACTCCAAGGCAGTAAAATGCCAGTGGTAAAATAATAAAACCATTATTTCAATAATAATCTCAAGTTAATTAGAATAAGGCAGTGCAACGTATTTTTAATACTAGACAAAAACAATTAGCATAGTACTTAGTAACAACAATATCCTTATTATCTGAAAGACAAAATAGGATTAATACAGCAGTAAAGCATTGAAACCATATGTCAACAAAAGAACACAGAGGAAAAATGACTTTGTAAATAGCCCAAGCCCCTGCACAAGTAATGGAAACTTCCACGTCCAAGAAGAGAAAAATTTGGTTGTAGCAGATGTATGGATGAGTTTCTTAATACGAGTATGGTCTTTTCCCTGTGCCAAATGTTTATCTGTGTGGATTCTTCACAAAATGTCTTGAGTATGTTCTGATTATTCCTCCCTCTTTTTTTTTTCCTGACAAGATTGAGACATGATATATTCTCACATGCCTGCCTGAGTACAAAATAACTAAAMGTTAAGGCTAGAGGGATTATTTAAATTATGGTCTGACCTCCTGCAAAGCASAGACCAGAGAATTCTGCCCTGTTACTCCCATATTATCAGGCTGACATTTGAAGCAGATCTGTGTTGTAGATGCCCCAAGTTTCAGGACTGTTTTACAGCTTGTGTCAGTCAGTGTTGTGACCCCRTCGCTTCTTAATAGGGTGAAAAACTGCAGTAGATTTTGTTGCAGTTGCCCTGGTGGGGATGTGGAAGGCTGAGAAAACATTAAGCATTCAAACCAAGCATCATCCTATGCCTGTAGCAACCCTTCCATGGGGACGTGTGAACACAGGCTTTTTACTTGCGGGGAACAGTCAAGAACAAAATGCTGATTTTTGTTCCTAAAGTCTTTATAGTTGCTTTCAGGATGATCTGCTGGATGTTATGGCACTTTCACTTTGGTGCTTTGGTCATTATGTGTTCAGGGTTTGAGGTGGAGCAAACAGTCTCCTGCTCAGCCTGATGTGCACTGTTACTCGTGAGGAAAATGAGGTGCTCCTTCTCCAAGAGGGAGAAACTCATTCAGGACCTCTAAGCTTCACTGTCTTGCTGCCTCTGGGTTGCAGAGGGGGGACCTGGGCTGAGTTGGAAACGGTGACCTAATAGGAAAAGCCTTGCAGAGTTATGGTGTGAAGATGGGATGGGGAGGGGGCAAAGGGAAACTGAGAACATGGAGCTCCTGGAGCTTGCTCACTGTGCAGTAGATCAGGAGTGTTGGATGTCTGTGAGCTAGCTACAGTTCCTTGGAAAACGAGTTCTTCCTTGAAAATATTGATTCTTTTTTTTGTTGTTTTGTTGTGTTTTCTGTATGTGTTTTACTCAGAAATAAATATGCTTGTGTTCTGGCAGACTCCTCATTAGTACTGGTAAGAGAAAGGCAGTGGTTTTGGAGAAACTTGGCTGTTCAGAGAAATACCAAGCTGCTGCTTGGTACCAATTTCTGCTCAGCCGCCGATACCTGCATTATAATATCTACCACGTTGCAATAATATTTTGCAATTTAAGCCCCGGGACATAAATTGAGGAACTGCAGTATAGTCAATAAACTAAAAAATTGCTTGGTGTGGATGATTATGGCACTGATCTTGCATTACATTTTAACCTACATGAGACCCTGCTGACTTGACAATGTTAGTTACTTCCTTTTCTTGTAATGCATGTTACACTGCTTTGGCATAGTGGCCAAAAAAAGGGCCATGGATCTATTCCACTGTGTCTAGTCCTATTTTACAGTACAGCTGCTTGATAACCACTCTATTTTACAGTACAGCTATTTGATAACCACTAACTAGTTTGTATTCCTGGAAAAATCCAGGAGATGCACTGTAGGAGGAAATGTTCTCCAAGCATAACTTCAGTTGATTAGAATTGGCTGCTAGCATTTTATTCCTTTTTGTTATCAGTTAAGTTTTTGCTGTGAGTTGTGCATKGCCCTTGGGTTTTATCACTGGGAATAATGGCTGACATTTTGTTGGGGAGCACAGGGTGGTGGAGAAGGTTAGGAAACTTCCCTCTTTTATCTTGTGACAGTTTCCTGTTTAATCTACATAAAATAAGAATCCTAATGAGATGTGTCCTCTGATTAATTTGTAGCTTTTTGCCTCCTGTTAATTATAACCTGCTGTCTGGGGAATAGGTAAGAGAGGGCAGAGCCTCGCATACAATCAAGCATTTGAAAGAATCAAAATATATAAGCTAATTCCCAAGAACCTACCTCAAAGAAAGAGGCATCTCCCAAAGGCCCTTTAGACGATGGGAAGGCTCTTATTTTCTGCGACATCCTAACGTCTGTGTGTTGTTTGAGATTTTCATGATGCTGTCAGCTGCTGCAGACATATGGCTCCAATTGATTTGTCCTGACAATAACAGTTACCAGCACTCATTTCTCCACACTAGGAATGAGGCACATCTGTTATAAATTTGTTGACTGTCAAGGACCAGCAAAGACCTATCTGAAGAACATCCTTTTTTGTCTTGTACTTCTCCCAGCCTTCCCGCCCCCTCTGCAGCATGGTTGTGGCCTGCTGTCCAAGGCTGTGGATATTTAAAGGTCATTTCCTTGGAATGGTGTATATCAYGAGCATTGATTTTTATCAAGAATATATTGCTGTGACTAAATAATTCCTGAGCACRCTTGCTCATTTTATTGTGGGAGTTCTTAGTTGTTCAGAAAGGGTTTTGGAGTCTGGTTTCTACTCAGAGACAGTGATTTTGCCCATTAGTCCCATTTCAGGCTAGAGGTGATGATTTTACTGTGTACTTTTGCCTTTGAATGCCTAAAAGGTTTATTTTATTTTGAGTCTGGGCTAGAAGATTCCTGCAAACTATAGTGGGACCTAAAAGAAGGGGAAAATTGCATCCCTCTGCCACCAAAACCCCTTTGTTTCATGTACATCTTCTATCAGTCTCTTCTGAGGCTGAATACCTGGGTGTCCCTTCTGACTAGTGCAGTCTGTGAATTTCTGTTATCACCCTGGGTTTAACTTTGAAGGACAAATTGGTGCAACTGCCTGGATGGAATATTCCAGGCATTCAGGTCTGATCCTGCATTTTAATTCTGGTTTGACTGATAGCCATCAGATGATACCAAGTAATGAGTTGCCTTTTGTGCACCTCTGTTTTCCCAATGCTGACTGTCTTTGCAAAATGCTGTGCTATCTAACATTGGGCAGGACTGTGTAAGAGCAGTTTTACCCAGCTGTGAGAACTCCATSACCTGGTGGGAGCAAGGGAATGGGACTTTCCACTGTCTGTGGGCTCCCATGTGTTCCCGTTGTTCTCATTCACCAAAATCACAAAATGTAAATATCTAACAGGCATGGGAAGTTTACCTCTGTTGGCACTACAAGACAAGACATTCCTGCCTTCTGGGTGGAAGGGCAAGAAGGATGGACAGGCACTGCAGATGTTTGCTTCTCTGACTGGCACAACTCATTTGGGGGTGATTTCTGCTCCCTTCGCTTCCCTGGGGATGGCTATAATAATACAGGGCACTAGCACCTACCTGCTACCCTCCCCTTCGGCAGGAGGAATGTGCACCTTGGCTTAGGACCTTTACCCTCAGACTACACAAAGATGCAAGTTTTGGCTTTACAGGTATATATGAGGCTTAATGAAGTTTAGTTTTGACTTTTCTTGGAGTTTGCATAAAAACGATAAAGTTTCCTTTCCTGCTTCTCATTCAATAGCACAAGCTGGGATTCATAACACTGCAAGAGAAATATTAATTTGAAAGAAAAATCCTTTTCCTCCACTTTAAATTAAATTTAAAATGAAGAAGGACATCTCTATTCCTCCCGTGGTAATCTTTCTTTTGTTTTTAATACAATGTATTATAACATCATAAATAGAAATGTAATCTTGTTAAAAGACGTGCAGCAAGTGGTACTTTATTAGAAACTTTTTTAAAAGAATAATTTACCAAGTTGAAATATTAATGTAGCTGGCTGGAAATTGCAGATTTTTACTAGGGCATAGTCATTCTTTTAAAAAGCAAATTAAAGTAGATATATTTTCAAGAAGTCAAATTTCCGATAGTGCCAGCTTTTTATTAGCATATTCTGGCACCACTATGTATTTTTAATTTTTTTTTTAGTGCTAATACTTATTAAAATGTAAAGTTACAAATAAAATTTTAGTAAATATTTTTTCTGTCCCCTTTTCCCCCTGTGATCTGCATTGTCTGTAAATGAAGTTGAAACAAAATTATCTTAAATCTCAATTTGAGTGTCAGTTGGCTTYTACATAGTGCAAATAAACTTACATCAAGCCAAGGCCCTCGCCTGTGAATGACATAGTGTGTGTGTAACACCTTCTCACTTACCTAATTCTAAGGGGCATAAATGCAGAGTCTGCTGAATATCTCAGCTGCCTTAGACCTCAGTGGCAATTAAGAACTTGTAGCTCTTTCAAGGATTCCTTTCCTCCTGACTTGATATATTCCTTGCTGTGACCTGAGAAGCACCTTTTTCCTCTTTCTTTTCCTTACCTATACTGAAAATAATGAATAGTTATTGATTACATGYTGCTTAATGGGCTCTAATAAATTTACACTTCAAATAAAACTCTCAAATGAAGTGTTTCCAGCTAAATCAGGGCCTGGTTCCTTTGCATTAACACCACTCTGCTGCAGTGGAGTGGCTAAAAATTGCAAAAGCAGCTTCCTGCTCTGTGGCTTTTTTTTTGTAGTTGTAGTATTTAGATTTAGAGAGTGGGTTACTGGTAAGAAAACAGTCAGTGCCATTGCAAGTCACGATGGGTCCCTGGCCCCACGTGCACCAGTCCGTGTTTCTGTTGCTGCTTGGTCTGCCCTGTGTTTGGGTGCTCTCTGTGCCCTGTCCCCAGCGTGCCCTGGCAGAGCTGCTCTGCAGTCCTGGCTCCCTCTTGCTGCCCTTCTGCTCTGGCTGCCTGGAGCCAGGAGAGGCTGTTGTGTTCCTGTCCCAAGACATTTTATTTTTGTGACTGCTGTGAGCAGTGCCGTTGTCCTGCTGACCTGTCAGACCTGCCACCTGGATGTGTTCTTTAAGGCAGACCATACTGTGGCTGAGCATTTTGTGTTCTTTCTGTGTAGCATCTCTAAGAAACAGTCCTGCTGCTCCATTCACCGGGCCACACACCTCCAGGATTTGTCCTTGAGCAGGATCTTCGCTGGTCTTGTGTCTAGTTAGAAAGCTGCTGGGAAGATTTGTTTTCAAGCCTGTCTCTTTGAGTCTGAGGCTGGTTTCTCCATTGCACCAACCTCCTTCACCTTCCCTGTGGCGCAGTCTTGTCCCTGATTCCAGCTGAGGCTGACTCTGGCCCCTTGCTCCTGTTCAGTTTTGAAGCCTCAGCCTCTGTGCCTCTTTTCTGTGTTTTTTGGGGGTGAAAACGAGGATTGTTTGCTGGGATTTTTTGAGGGGCGTTCAGCAAGTTGTATTTTGGACTTCCAAAATCCTGGCAAGACCTGGTATTCATCTTAATAGGATAATGACTTGAGCCATCTCTGCTGGAAGCTAAGCACCTTGCAGTTTCTTGGTATTTCAGCAGATCTGCTTAAACTAACTTCTTATCTCATGTTTGTATCTTTTATTTCCTCTCAGAGCATTGCAGTAACCAGAGGGATACAGTCCACGTGAGCAAAGATGATCTTTGTATATGCTGTGTTAAGATGGATCATATCAGTTGCCAAATGTGCTCTGCATCGGTCTTTATTTTCCTGGAGCTTTAAATCTGATCACGTACAGTAGATGATATTTTACTAATCATTGTTCCATTTTTTTTATAGCTATTTCACGTCCTGTGTTCCAATCGGATTTGGTTGTCAGCTGGCAAGTAGCTTGGGTATATAGATGCCTCTTTGTAATACATCAGTTTGTTCATCAGAGAAAATTACAATGTCAAGAGTCCTCTTCCTCCCCCTCCCTGAAATTTTGATGCATGTTTTGCAGAAGTCATGAAAGGATTTAAATCCAAAGCTGAAAAGCCTGACTGGAACTGATTGCTTTGAGCTTCTTGTTTACAAAATATGAATTGGGGGTTAAAAAAAGAAAGACAACAAGAGGTTTTCTTATGAAYAGAGTTACTTCTGATTTTTCTAGCAAAGACTGTGGTGTGTATGGAGAATGTAAAAAAGAATAGCAATAAAAGCATATTTAATGGTGAACAGCTTTTTTTTTTTTGAGGAAAACTCATTTTTGATAGTCTGTGCAGTATTGATAGAAGTTCTTTGTAGTTGTAAGATGCAGCCTTGCAGATCCCTGTCATGGATAGGAGGAATGTTGTCACAGAGCAAGCWCTGATACGCTGTCAATATTTAATGCATTTGTTATTTAAAAAGTAATTTCCGTATTTTAATGTATTTTTAAATTGCATAGAGTAAGAGAGGATATCTGTTTTGATGTGAATATCTCCTTTTTGTGGACAAACTAGAACACAGGATATCAGAATGAAGAAATCTTTTAAGTATTGCATAAAAGGATGAATCTGTTTCTCAACACTGACACCGGCTATATGGGAGATGGAATATTGTTACGGTTTGCAGTGAAAGCATAAAAGAAGCAGCATAAAATATAGAAATAGCAACTGTGGAACACATGTGCACACTTTGGAATTAACTCRCCTGGGGGGAGTTATTTTCTTGAGTAATTAAAATTTCTGTGGGTATTGAGGACCATTCTGGGGCTGAGTCAAGTGGGGACTAAGTACAAAGCTGTATTGTAATTAAATAGCCAGGCAATCTGCTTGGCGAGTGAGAAACCTGCAGCAGTCGACAACCTTGTTTCCTGCAGGTGGGCTGAAGTCTTCATGAGGATTCTTAYGATCCTTAAGAAAACAATTATATTTGTCAGGCTGCGGGCTGTACACCTGATTCATCCGGCCTTTCGAGGCACGGTGCTTTWGTTGTGTTTCTTCGGTAATTTAAGTGCTTGTAATAACTGTAGGATTAGCAGCTCTGTAAATGGGAGCGTTGGAGAGTGGCTGAGACTGGAGAGGGAAGGGAGCAAGGTCTCGTGTGCCTGAGCCTTCCCGGGAAGAGGCGCCCTGGGGCCAAGCCACAGCTTGGACGTGGAGGGTGCAGCTCTCAGCTGCTCTCTCCCCATGCCGCAGCTGGGTTCTCTCCTGCTGGCCTGGCAATGGGGACCTGCTCAGGTGGTTTGGGAAGGCTGGGTGCCTCTCTCCTGCTGATCCCGTGCTCAGGTCTCTGCTCTCAGCCAGAGCTGATCTGCAGTGACGCTCAAGCAGAGCGTGTGTTGTTTCCAGCACCTGTTTCTAGCACTGAGCTCCTCCTCTCAAACCTGCCCCTTGCTTAAATCAGGGTGTTCATTTGAGATCCTCCCGAGCCCGGCACAAGGTGAAAGGATCCCTTTGTTCCTTACGGACCTCTTCATCTGCTCCTCTTCACTCTTGTGCTGTGAGAGCACTTCTTGCCTGAAGATCAACGCTTCTGAGTGCTCTAAAATCTAGCTCTTTATGAGGCTTGTTATGAAAATTGATGTATGAAACGAGGAGGTAGAGGGGGGAGTGGATGTTGGAGGCTGGAGAGGGTGAGCATGAGCACACCAAGGCATGGCCAGGCAGAGCTGAGCAGCCTGGGGTGAGGCTGCCCCAGACAATGCAGAGTAGGGCACAAGGTTGGTGTTAAAGGTGCTTTGATTTATTTCACGTGTCTTGTGTCATCCCCTGTCGTCCCTCCCTCCCCTGCCCCAGCTCTTAGATTTTTTTGTTAAAAATGAATTWTTTTTTTTTTTTTTGAGTAATGGGCCTCAAACAGCATGTGGCACTGCAGTGACAGCCTTGCCAAAAACTGTCTAAAACTGAATTATTGCTTCCAGTATCTCTGTGCATGTGCCCCAGGATAGCAATCGTCTTTTTCTGCAGTGGTATTGCAGCATGAACTTTCATCTAATTCATTATCCACCCTAATACTCAAGTCTTTCTGCMTTACTGCTTTCTAAACAGCACTCGCTCACTTCATTCCTGCACTGATTATTATTTCTCCCCCACTGCATAGCCTTACATTTATCTTCAGTGGAATGTCTCACTTACATCAGCCCATTTCGCTGAGCTTGCCAGGCAGCTGAGTATTTTTGAGGCATTCTTGCTTGCTGCTCCTCCTCTTGGTTTAGCATCATTTACATGTGTGGAGTGTGGGGTTAGCTTTGTCCTCCAGATAGTTCAACTGGCTGTATAGGAGGGAGCAGTGACCCCGTGCCCTTTCAGACTGTGCCGGGTGCCACCACTGTATCACTGCAAACTCAGCACCACTGCTGATAATTTTTGTCTRTTTACTTCATCTGAGCTCTGTTACTGCTTTTTTTTTGTTCTTGCTGCCAAAGGCCTTAATGCTCTTGCTCTTAGTAGTATGAGGTTCTGTGTCAAGATCTTTATTGAATTCTCTAGAGACAAATGACCGAGGAACCAAGTTTTGGACTGTAAGGAGCACCAGACCTTCCTGCTGGGAAATTTCCAGAAAAAAATCTTGCCTGGGTGAAAAAACTAATGGTGAACTGAAAAGCAAAGATGGAAATTTSATTCAGTTTGCAGATCAGCTCTGTAGTATTTATAGTGTCTTTTCCCTTTGAACAGTGCAATTTACTTGGAAGGAAGGGAGAGAGTTCTCAGAGCGGTGGGTCACGTTTTTGGGGCATATATCCCAGACTAGCAACTCATTCAGTCAGAAAAAAAAAAAAAAAAAATCTCTATTTATGTCAGTTTCCACTTTAGATTTATATTTTGGGAAATAAATGTGGATGAAACCCTTTGCTAGAAAATCTGTATGTAATGCAAGCTGTCAGCAAAAAAAGATGAAAAAACCTTGTTTTGTAGATYATAAGCCAAATTAAATACATTTTTACACAAATAAAAATGAATGCTTGTTTGCTTGGTTCTACTCAGCTTTTAAGTTTGATCCCAAAATAATTTTTGTGGATCTGGCTGGAATTGCTGTCACATGCCAGAGGCACTAAATCTGGCTACCTGGGCACTACTGATCTGTTTCAGCACAGAATGGTACAAATCTCAAGTTATTTCTGCTCAGTCCAGGGGAGCATGCACATTTATGCCCTTCCATCTTTCCCGCAGGAGATTGTGCAGCTATAGGTGGCAAGACCTGACTGCAAACTGAGAGGAAGATATCTCACAGTGGGACTAGAACATTTCTCCTTTCTTCTCTTAAATAGTTCTTTATTGAGCTTTCCACCTTCTGCATTAATTTGAGAGCCTGAACCAAATAACCAGGAAGAGATTGATGTGGCCTCACTTTATTTCCCACAGTCAATAAATTGTTAAATGGGCCAAAGGACACAGGTTAAAAAAATCATTTTGTATAAAGAATGAGGGATTTTTATTAGATGACGAGCCCCTATCTGGGAAGACTTGATAATGGGGCATGTTTGATCTCATGCCATGCAGTGGGAGCAGCTCCGTTGGCTTCATAAAGAGCCTCTGTGTTCTCTGTGGGACTGAAATCAGTGCTGTGCCCTGCATTTTCTGCTGGATGATGGCTGGGCTTGCTGCTCCTTTGGAGTTAGAGGGGAGTGAGTTTGAGAGGATGCCTTGGAGTGAGGACTCTCTGTGCTGTCAGAGCAGGGAGTGCAGAGGGGAAGCTCTTGCACAAGTCCCCTCTGGGGACTCTGCGTAAGTTTGGCAGAGGAGACCCTGGTTTGTAGATAAGATGCTTGTCTCTACTGGTGGAATGCAAGAGTGGTTTCAATGGGATGATGGCATGAGTAAATGAAATTGCAGGCTGCCTACGGGGAGGCAGGAATGTGTCTGGAAAGATGGCAGTGGGTGGACAGAAGTCATGCACGGAGCAGGTCTGTGTCACACRGTCCTTGCTATGGTTGTTTGCAGGAGGCTAGTATTTTTTTACTGAAACACTTCATGTACTTAGGGGAATCCATTTTGAAAATGTAATAAGGCTGTGCTACCACAAATGCTGGCAGTGGATACAAGCAAATTATTTCTAGAGCAGAGAGGTGGAACTGCTGATTTTGCATAAGTTTGTGTGTTTTTGTGAGTACTAGGCTTTAGTGAAATGATAATGGTATGATTCTGCATTAAGCAAGGCATTGGAAGTACAAAATACTCCATTAAGGTCACATTTATTTGCTATTCRGAGGATGCTCTTGTAACACTGTGTGTGCTGCAGCACCTGATTATGTGACAATGAGAGTGAGATGGGTGGTTCCGACCACKGCGTTTTCTGTTGTAAAACCCTTAAGGTTTGGGTACTTGCAATAAGGCAAGAAGTGAAATAAAGCTCCCTTTTGCCATAGTTAATGCATTTTACAATGTACAATACATGTGTGTTTTATACATTTCCCAGATAAACCATGCCATGAATGAAGAGACCACGATGGCCCCTTTTCACTGTGCCTGGGCTAATGGATTCAAGTCTCTTCTACACAAGCACACTGGGCTGCCTGTGGATTCCAGCTTATTCCAAGTTTGGCTTCGGGCTTGCCTTTGGGGAAATAGTTCAGAAATGCTGGAGCTGGCTATGTGAGCAGTGATTTTGCCCCTATAACTGGGATTTCATTGCCTTGGCTCACTCTGACCAGGCAACACAAGATACAGGGAAATTGAGTTGATCTGTTTTCTCCCTAGTTCCTGCTGTGATTCTGTCAGTACTGGCTGAGAGAGCATCAGCTTCCCCGTGGAGGTCAGCCTTGCCTATGAACCTCTGCTCTGAAGTTTTATTTCTGTGTTTGCATCACGCATTATTATGAATAAAATTCAAAGGTGACACGACCCTTGTGAAGTACAGCACGGAGAGGCGATGAACAAGGATGAGGATTCCTCCTTTTAAGAAAYGCAGATAATGATGGTTAACAGAAGTCTGAGGGACTGTGAAGGATGCACAGACCAAGAGTTTTCAAGGTTACAGAGTTTTCAGGTGCTCCCAATTATTTTTCTGTCTGACTACCAAAATCAGAAGTGTCTAAGAGGAGTCCAGTTTTTAGGATGTAACGTGCTTTAGTCTTAAGGTATCTCAGCTTAGACCAGTCTGTTTGAAAAMTTTGTCTTAAAGGTGAATGGAGTGTATTTCTGCACGCAGGGAAGTGTCGGAGAACAGTTTGGTGGGATAAGGGGTTTACACGCTGCTGGTTTTGATGTGTCTGCAGTTCTCAGTGTTGGGGGATGAGTGTTTGAGTGTTTCTGGGTTGCTTGGACTTCATTTCTTCAGCTGTTGCAGTGTGACATGAACAAGCAGTCCCTCCTTCCTGGAGGAGCAGTGCAGTTGTCTGGGCTATTTTTTTCTGCAGTTTCTTCAGGGGAAAAAATAACAGGCTGGGGTTTTCTTTCATTACATGTGGCTCACACACGGATAGATCGGAACTCATGTACCACAGTCTGAGAACCCTTAGTCTGAGGGTATTCTGCAAGTTCTCTGGCAGAAGCTTTGCTGCAGGGCACCATCCCCTTGGAAGGGGTGAYGTTGCAGTTGGTTTAATTTGTGTGGTTCTATCTTGAGGTGGAAATTGTTGGCACTGTTTGTTATCTGGCTGAGTGCTTACTTCGAGCACAAGTGCTGCAGGTGATGCCGGTTGACAGCAGTGGTCCAAATTTACCAGCTATGTCGTATCTTGCACAGCTGATGCCAGCAAAGCGTAAGCCATGAAAATGCAAAATCAAGCCTTTTCTAATCATCCAGCAGCATCTGTCTCTTCCTGGCCTCCCAAGCTTTTTTTTCTGACTCCCCTTAATGGAGCATCATTAATGCAACTTGAAGTTGCCGTACTGTCTTGCTAATGAGCTTTGCTCATCTCGCTCATGAAGCCAGGCAGGCTGAGAGCAGGATCCATGGGAACTCCTGGCTGAAGAGACTGGTTTGCTTTTCCTTGGGAGGGCATCTGCTCTGGGGAGAGTGGCTGATGGCACTGGGCATTGCAGCACACTGTGTGCCCATGGCCTGGTTTGGCCAAAGCTGGCTCTGATGGAGGAGACTTTCCTGTCACCCTTAAACTCCATCCCTTGTAATACAAGGAAAAGACTGTGCCGAAAATCTGTTTTCTATTGCTTGTCCACATCAGCTCTGCTGCTCTGGGACTTGCATTGTGTTGGTATTTTGGAGTAATACAAAATTGCACTGCACTTAACTCCACGACTTCGAATGCAACAGGTTACCAAGGGTCACACCTAGTGACTGCTGAATTCATGTTTGGGATAAGGGCTTTTAATTCTGCTAGTTAATTTAATCCCCACAGTTTGACAGCGTGTTCCCTGGACTATTTTTCATCTTCAAATTGCATTCTGCTGGTTAGCTCCTGTAGAGGCCTGCTGTGCTCTGCATTTATGTTCTTGTTCTTAGGATTTGTGCTGTTACCACATCATCTATCAGCCACGTGAGCAACGGAGAATGAATGGTGTGAAAAGTCTCCCTGTCAGTTTTACGAATAGACCTGTGGATTCTACTGGTGCAGGAATTAAGGGGCTGTCTGGGTGACTGTCATCTGGGAAAGGGATATATGTCTCTTGGCAGATGTAGCATCTGGGTATCTCTTATTTCACTTAAGTTGCGAGAAACTCGTCATTTTTAACTCCCATATTTCATTAATGGAAGGCTGTGAAAATTGCCTGTGTGTTCATAGGAGAATAGATTTTGGCTTTTATCTGATAATCAGAAGAAATCTCTGCAGCATAATCAAAGGATGAAGTCTCATTCAGAATATAATTTGTTGATGCTGTCTGACCACCATATGTTGTTTTAACTTTCATCCCTCTTTGGCAAGATATAAAATAATCTGCAAAATATGGAGATCCATGTCGAAGAGCCTGTTTAAAAGTAATGCACTATCAAAATGGATTAGCTGTGCCTGAAATATTTCTAGATTTATTTGCTGTCAAAGGGTGGTAAAATATTTAAGGCAAATAGCCTAGTTGTGTTTAGGAATTTGACCATGAAACAGCCTAGGGAGATGAATTTAGGTATTATTTATACTAATTATGCAAAACATTTTAATTGTTCAGTATTATAAATTTACTATCTATCAGGTTTTTTCCCACCCTCCTTTCTTCTTCTCTTCAGGCTCATTTGGCAACATTTATTCTAAGAAATTGCCTGAAAGCCTGAACTCTTCTCAGCAGTGTGTGTTACAGTGCATAGCATTGCAATGTCTCCAGCTTACCTGCTGCTCTTCAGCAGAGTCCAATTCAAAATACAGTGAATGCACCTAGATAAAGATGCTGCTTTTTTCTGGTGAACTTGCATGAAGCTTTAGGCTTGCAGGTGGGTAAGTGCCTTGGATCACTCATCTCTTTAACTCCATTTAAGAGATTCTATAAAAGCCCTTTGGGTAGTGTCTCTGTGCCCCTACCCCTTTTTAAAATGCAGTGCTCTGCAGTCTTCAAGAAAATAGTGGTTTTCTTGGGTTTGAAAAGTTCCTTTTCTGCAGGCATTGATTTGATACAGAACTAACTGCTAGAATTCCTTATGATTTGGTGCTTTTCTTGTTACACACTAACAAGATTTTTTCTTTAAGTCCCCTGCTTTAAGTGTTTTCATAGTGTGACACTACTCCAGACTCCCAATAGTCAAAGCTCTGTCTCCAAAGGCTGGCTTGTAGCACCGCAATGAAGTACCTCAGTTCAGAAGTTCGTACATGTTAGGGACTAGGAATAAAACTGTGATTCAGCTGCTACTGTAGTCCACAGTGGCAAGTCAGAATGATTATGAGCTGGGCAATGTGTGTACCTTTGAATTTGTACCATTTTAATCACAACAGCTGAAAACAGATTTGTGTGCTACCCTTGTCTTCAAAGAAGGCTTAAAAGAATCTGAGTTTGGCACACAATCCAGTTAATCTACCATCATAACTAATGATTTCACCATTCAGACATAACATATCGACCTTAAAGGATTTTTCTTACATAGCTGATGGCTTGATACGTTTTAAACTCTAATGCCGAGGGTATAATCTCTCCGAATAGTGTAATAGCTTTATATTTAAGGTAGATTGGGGATAAAATTTTGTGTTTTCATGTGAGCTATGAATACCAGTAAGGTATTCAGGCAGGAATTACCTTATCGTACCTTTGAGGGCACTTATCAAATAATTTTTATTGGAAAGTTAATACGTTGAGGCAGAGTGAATGGAAAGCTGATCAGGATGCTGAGGCACAGCCGGCGCTGCATTGCTTTTGCCGTCCGCGGATCCGCGGCCCGGGCTGATTCATTTAGCACATCATCGGAAACCATGTAGCGTTCGGTGCCGCTTAAAATTATATGAAATCGTGTGTGAGAGATCTCTCCGCGTTAGCTCTGAAGGATCCTCTCCTGCTCGCAGGAGCAGCTCTGCAGGGCCCGGCACAGCCCCACGGGCTGCGGGTGTCACGCTCCGCGGACGCCGAGGCTGCGCCGGCAGCCGGGGGAGTTGCTCGGGATTTAATTTCACGCTTGTGTATCGGAGTGTACAATCGCTGCCTTTCTCTTTCAATCCTGTATCGGCAAGTCTCAGACCCTGTATTAGGGTGTTCGTTTCTCCTCCGCCATCAGCACTGGCATGATGGATCAAAGGAAACCTTGCAGGGCAACGGCTTCTGCTGTGCCTTCTCTTCCTCTCTGCCTCCTGCTCTGTGTCGCTGTATTCCATCCCTCTCATTTGGCTGCTCCATGTTGAGCCTTCCTGGAGCATGTTCCTGTCCCTCCTGTTGTCCTGATGTCCCCTTCCCCAACTTTTGCAGGGTTCCCAGAACAGAGGAGCCTCCCCCGTTTGCTCCCGGTCAGACCAGCCCATCTAATTCCTGGCTTTTCTCCAGCATCCAGCTCTGCAGGAGTGGAGCAGGAAACCACTTGGCTGCTCCCTGTTCTGGAGCTGTTAACTGTCTCCCAGCTGAAAGAGACTTTCGGAAACCTGTAGTGATTGTTTTTTGTGAATTAAATATTTTCTCCAAAACTTACATTTTCATTGGTGGCGTCAGGTTGTTTTGGTCAGAATGTACATCCCCAGCCCCCCCCCCCCCCAACTCTGGAAAAAGTAACCATTCTACCTGAAACATAAGATGGTTTTGATGTATGAAGCACTTCCTTTTTGGAATAACTCGAGTGCTTTGGCTCTTTCAGACTTTTATCTGAAAAGCCACTGTGTGCTGTGCACCTCTTGAGGATAAGAGTCCACTGACCCCGGTTAACACCAAAGAACAAAAGCACCATGAGACTGAGTCTGGTTTGCTGATGACTTTACCAGTATAAGATAACTGCCAACAATAGCTGTTTGTTCCCACAGTGTTTTCTTGGAGTGTTTTTGTGGCCTCATGAAGAAATGCCTGGCTGTACTGTGAGCAGGCTGGGGAAGGGAGCCAGCTGAGGGAGGAAGGTGGTGTCATGTCATGATTTTTGAAAGAGCCAGACCTTTACCTTTCCAATTCACAGCACGGCCACAGATCTTGACCTATCATCCTTTCCCAGAGTTTCTGCAGCTATTCAGTAAACATTTATCTTCTCTAAATTGCTGATGACTACTGAATTACTGCATGTTTGTAAAGGGACTATTGACATTAATGTTGGGCTATCTAGCAGTGATGCAGGATTTTATTTAGAACAGGATGTTCCAATTTGTTTCTTTTTCAGTCCTACAGAAGATACTTAGCAGTATAACCAGCAAGTCCCTTCCCGTAGTCCTCTTGCAAAGTACTTGAGCTCCCTCCTGGTTTGTAACATCCTTTATGGTGGAAATAAATTTGTGTACAGCATGTCTCTTCACCTTTTATAAATATAGATAAGAGCGCAAATCTATTAAGTATCTATGCAGAAAACTAAAACTGCATATTTTCATAAGAATGTCAGGTTTATAATAGCATAAATAAGATGCTGACTGAAGCAAATGTTCAATTTCACATTAAAGTTGGGCATTCATAAAGGCTTGGATTTGCATAATTTAATTTTCTGTACAGRGGACACTGAAAATCAATGGTATGATTCATGGCCGTACCATGAGGCTTTTTGATGGTTCCAGCTAGAAGTACAAAGGTGTTTACAGCCAGAGATGTTTTGCACTGACTGAAGCCCCTGTGCCTTCAACAAATAYAGATTATTTAGAAAGTTTCTTTCTCTGGATGCAAGGGCACACAGAAGGGCTTGCTGAGCAGATACCTGCAGGAGCACCTTGTCCTTTGCAGGAGGCAGTGTCCAATCTTCCTCCTGCCTGGAGTCAAACTTGTTCAGCAACAAAAATCCCACCATTTTTTCCTTGTCTGCAGAGGATGCTCAGGAGAAAGAGGCTGTCGTCTTCCATTTTGTAACAAGGAGAGGCTTTAGGTGTACTTCTCAGCACATGTGATTTTTAGACCAATAACTGGGCCATTTTTTGTCTGATAGCCTTTCCAGCCATCTGCCTAGGCTGTTTCTATATTCTCTTCCTTGGGATTTTCATGGTCTCTTAGCTTTGTTCAGTTTTGGGTTTTTTTGCCAAGAGTGTTTGGGTCTCCACATCCSACACCTGTTCTTTCCTGTTGAAATGAGTGCCTATTGCCTCCCAATCACGTAGACATATAAAAGTAAATAGATTAAAAAAAATACTAAAATAAAATACTTAGTTTAGTATTTTTAAAGAGAAAAGCAGGTATGTGGGGTAGTGTTGCTTACAAATCCTGGTAGCATGATGTGTTCCAGTGTTTCTAGTTCACAGCTTGGAGTGAATTAGCATTTAGAAAGTTGCCAAGGAATCTGGAAAACTCATTCACATCGCACAATTAGTACCATTGCTCGCACAAGAGAAAATCTGGCAGGGGCAAACCTGCTCTGCCTTTCCTGAAATTGCATGACTTTTCCTAACACTTCAGGATTCCAGAATCTGCAGGAATCCACGTTGCAGGKGGAAGGTTGTCCACAGAGCTGCGTAGCACTCAGGGATAACCTCGGACACAGCAGGCTCTCTGCTACCAAGGGTGGTTCCTCCCAGAAGCTTTTCCAAAGGGAAGGAGAGGCAAATTCTGAATTACTGGTGCATGATGTTCAATRAAGTCTTGTAACAGGCTTCCTTCCAGCCCAGCTGTAATTGGCTTGGGATCAGAAGGGAATGCAGTGCTTGGTGACTGCATATGGGTAGCAGTGCTTTACGTGGTTTTCTGAAGTTTTAATTTGAATTATTCAGCTAGTTTCTTACTGATTAAATAAGTGGTTTGGGAGCAGTTGGACTTGAAATTTCCATAAAGCCATTTGGTGCATACTTGTTCCTCACGTTGCAGGTCTGCGGATCTAAGGTCTTTTTTTGTTCGTGTGCATTTATTATAGCACAAAAGTTTTCAGTTGCTGTGCTCTGAGAAATGTAGTTGAATTTATTACAGACTTTCGACTGACATTTGTGAATTTACACACCTCCAGTTTGGTTCAGTCAGATGCATAGAAACAATAAGCAAAATTTGCACATAAAAAGCCCAAATACCCCACTTCCTGATGGAGGCAATTCACTCCTTTACAAAAGAAAAAATAAAATTATTTGAGGTATAAAAGAAAAATCCTGGGATGGAATGTAGGATGTGTGGGGGTTTTTTCTGGTTTAGTTGATGAATTTAATACCTTCTAGCTTGTGGAGTTTTACAAAGATTTCTCCCTTCCTGTCCTCTCCCTTTCATGCTGTGAGACATTGGTATTGCACAGTGGGTGTTTTGCCTGATACAGTTTGATAGTCACTGGCAGAGTAATGTTGTCTTTTGGGTCTAGACAGAGAAAGTTTGGTCATATGTCATAGCTCGTACTGGTTGGTTTGTGTGCATCAGAAGTTCTTTATGGAAATTACTGGGTTGCACAGGCATCCAATCCAGAAAAACGGCATCAGTGAGTCCTGGCTTCTGTGAATCCCCTTTGGATGGGGGGTCAGGAACATGCCTGTTAAATTTCGGTAAGCAATACGCAATTTGTAGTCTCTGCTCTGCAAAGATTTAAGCTTCACTGTGTGAACTCCAGGGAGTCAACACCACTTTTTTAACGATTCCTGCTTCTTTTCTTCCCAGCTCTGACCGAAGGTTATGTTGGCTCCCTGCATGAAAACAGGCATGGGAGTTCTGTGCAGATCCGGAGGAGAAAGGCTTCGGGGGATCCTTACTGGGCATACTCGGGTGAGTGACTTGTCTTCTTCAGAACACTAAAACATGAAATCAGAATCAAATTGTTTACTTGCTTTTTATTACTACTGTGCCCAGTTTAAATTCACTTTACAGTGTATTTTCTTCTTCTGGCTTCCTTGCAAACTCGCCATGTACACATCCCCTCCTTTCTTGCATTTCTGCCATTTACGTGCAGCAGTTGCCTTATTATTCTGCTCCTTCTCTCAGTCTTATTTTAGTTTCTTGACACACCCTTGGACAGGCACACTCCTAAACTTATCTTTGCTCTRCTGGTCCAATCAATACCTTCCCAAGCTCACCATTTGCTTATCATATTGAGCCTTGTAGGAGGACTGGAAGCATCTCCAGATTAAAAAACAACAGAAAACCCCACACCCTAGAATATTTTACAATTATTTCTTTCTGTGCATATATTGCTGTGGTAGCGTTTAGTGACAGCAATGAGACTTGTCAGTGCATCAAGCCAGGAGGAGTGGTGCTGAAAAGGTAGGATATTGGAAGGGTATTTTATTGTTTGTCCCACTGCTCTTGTAAAGTCTTATGGAAGACCTCATGTGTCTGCACAATTTTGAAATAGCACAAATAAAAATACACTTCAGAACGATGTCTTTGATTTGCTGGTTGTTGTGGTCTAGAAAATTCTGTGTCTGCATTTGAAATTGTTAAAAACCCYTTCAACTTGAAATGTTGTTGAATCTGTGGAAAATATATCTAAAAAGTTTTTATGAAGATTTCAAGCATTGTATTGAACTTGTGTGTGCTTTTCTGGAAGATCTGAGATACATTTCTAACATTTGTTCCTTGTCCAAGAGGAATGTCGTGCAGGGCCAATTTTAGCTGAAGGAAAAACTTTASTGTCTCATAAAGTCTGAATGCTGATACCAGATAAATAAGCAAATGTTACTTTTTGACTGCCAACGCCCCTCTTTTATACACACCATTTATTTCATTGGAAATGAATGATTATAGGTGAGCTTAGAGGTTTTTTCCATCAATATGCACAAGTTTTCTCTATTAGATCTCAAAATACCAGCTATCCCATTTGCAAATTAGGTCAGGCACATAAAATAAATCTAAATATTTTAGTAATGTAGGACAAATGATCACTTTTGATTTTCAGCCAGTTCAGCCTCTCCTATCTGATGCGTTTTGTCCATATTTGCTCGCTGAGGGGACCAGAGGCAGTGAAAATGCTGAGCTTCTGTGTTTAGGTTGAGAGTGGGAATAAATGGTGGGTGGCAGAGCCCAGATGCCAGACAGATGTTTGTTTCTAGCTGAGCACAGTGAGGAGGATGATCATGTTATGTTCCTTTCTCCTTGCTTCCTCATTTCCCAGAATATTTCCCAGGAACCCTGAGCAGGGCTTGGCTAAGCAGTTTATGTACTAACRTTTGTCCTGTGGGCTAGGGTTTTGGACACGACTGGGAAGTTTACATCAAATGAGCCTACAGAGAGGGGAAACTTCACTCTGCAGTAAGCAATTAGCCCGTGTCAGTGGTTTCCAAGCTCTTTTACAGACATTATCTGGTAGGCTGCTTCCCTTCCCTATCCTCAGATGGTCAGGGCAGCTCCCCTCCAGTTATTTGTACAACAGCTGCTGGCCCAGCCCCAGCAATTATGGGCAGGGAAGGAGGCTCTGCTGGGCTGAGGCTGGTGAGGCTGGAGTTTCTTCTAAGGGAATTTGCCAACAGGAGTAAACAAGACCAGGATAGCTCCTGACAGCCGTCAGTGGGCAGCCTCTGCTGAGCCCCAGCATTGACCATGTGTGTTAGGCTGAGCTATGGCTTTATATTGATTTCAATTGAGCAGAACTGATTTACAGCAGCAGAGGCCTCTCTGCATTTATGGCTGTGCCTGCCTGCTTGCAGAGCGTTTGTATTTTTGGGCTTAAGAGTTCTGTAATAAATCCTGAGGTGGGGGTGGAGAGGTCCAAAAGCAGGCAGCCAGTTGTGGTTTTCCTGCTTGGGCGTGGAAAAAGGGCACAGCCTTGTTGCGGGGAGCCCTCAAATATCCATCTTCCACAGGATATATCTGTCCTATGCTGTGCTTTTAGATTAATTCCTCTGGAGCCTGTAGGAAACCCTTCTGCTGCTCTGAGCTCTTCTGGAGRGTGAATGGTGCAGGAGCTGGTTTAAATTCTGGAGATCAGGAATTTTCCTGGTTTCATTAGTGATCTGTAGCATTACCCTGTGATGCCTGGTCATATTGATCCTCTCAGGCACAAGAATTTAGAGAGAACAGACTTCAGTTACTGATCAGGTGTTGAACAACTCTCAGAGCTGTAACATTTGGATAAGGCACCAAYGTCCCTCAAGGTCCCTGTGACAGGAACCTGTGAACTTCAGTGCCCTGTGTTCCCCGGACAAAGCTGCACCACAGAGTTCTCATTTCACTGTCTGGTTGTAAAGGAAATGATTTTTAAGCCTTGTAAAATAACCCTGTTGTCTACAGGCACAATTCTGACTGTAACATTTATTCTAGTTCAGACATAAAACTTGCAAAAATAAAGACTAGATAATTAAATGAAGAAGGCCCATTTTGGATGGGTTCTGTCAAAAAGACAGCAGGAAACACAATCAGCTCTTTAGAAGAAACTTCGTTAAGTCTTTGCTAGCAGCTCTTCAAACCAAATTCAGAAGTGAGCAAACACTGAAAACAGAAGACTAGCTTGTCTTTAAATAGGAACTGCGAGACTGAACAGAGACAGAGATCTCCTAGATGTTCTTTTTAGGATTTTTAGAAAGCTCACACTACATTTTTAGAGGGAATTCTCTGCGCATGTGTATTCGCGTATGTTTTGGCAAAGTATTTATTCCATGATTGTGTCGTACAGTTCGCCAAAGACTTCCTAAACTGGGACTGGCCACATTACCTATTCAGTGTAACAGAAATGTGGAATAGGCACAGCACAGTCCCAAGAAGTAGGTGTGGATCTTGAATGTGCTTAGTGCAGTCTTTGCTTTCACAGTCATCTTTTCTCTTAGGCTGACCACTGAATGGACAGGTTTGAAATGATTTTTTATAATCATTGTATATAATATTATATATATAATTATTATATATATATATATAAATATTATATATATTATATATATATATTTATAATCATCCTTATAATTGCCACAGACCTCAGTATGTTTCTAGAACCTGTCATAGTGACAGTACCCGTTTAGGTGCCTTTTCATCAGTGTTGAAATACTGTTGCAAACATATAAGCTTTTTTTTAAACAAAAAACCCAAAACAGTACTTGAAACAAAAGCCTACAGAAATATGCAGCTGAAACATCTACTAGATGCAAGGCTTTCTGGTTGGCCCTCCCTTGTGTAATGTACGCTTCTTCCCAGAGCATAATATTCCAGACATTTAAAGATGCCTCTCAATGTCAAATGTTGCWTCTGTCTCACTGCTGAGAATACTTTGCTGGTGACCCTGAGCAGACCTTAATTTGCCTTGCAATAGCCCCAAAAATGAGTATCTCGAGACTCAGGGCTTTAGGAAGAGATGACAGTATGAGATGCTGGCACAGATGTTTGTACATGAATTGATAGTAGCTCTGGAGGACCTGCACCTACTCAGACCTGTTCTTCAGAAAAGCTGTTGTGTAAAATTAACGTGACGATTGTTGTAGGAGGTTGTGGTAAAAACAGAAGTAGCAAGGGGGAAGTTTGCTCCTTATCCAAATTGGGAAACTCCTCTTTGAGCCTTCAGGTAGAAGACATGATGTCTGGTTATTCCCGGTATTAATTTGAGTGATCAACAGGTATGGAATGGGTCTGCGCTGTTCTGGGGCAGGGTGTTGTAGGTGATGGTGCTTTTGTCACTGGAGTTTCCCAGCTGAGCTGGGTGCTGGCACTGGCAGGGCTGGTGTGCCCTCCTCCCTTGATGACTGTTCTGCTGCTCAGCGTCAGTCTTGTGAGCTGACTCATTCAAAAAATACTCTTTTAAGTAATCACGACCATTTGGGCTTCTCAGAGAACAAAAAAGCAGATGCTGGCCAAGGATGTAGATGTGTCCTTTTTACATGTTTATCTAACTATGGCTTTGGAAAGAGAATGCTGTGTAGAAAATGCATACAGTTGTTTTTTCCCTTTAATCCTACGGTGTCTTCAAGGCGTCTCTTTCCTCTTTGTACCTTTAGTCTCTCATATTCTATGTGAAATTATTAGCACCGCTTATGATGATTTTGTTCTTTGTGCATGTCCTTACTGACTTTTTTTTTTGTCTAAAATGTTGAATCCTTTCTCTCCAAGATTCTGTGCAACTGCCGTGAGCATTAGGAGAAGTTAATAGAAGAAAAATAGGCTTCACGAGAGTAGCGATGACCCTGTGAGTGGGGAAAAGTGTCCGTTAAGAATGGGAACTTTGGCCATGGCTGTCAAGCTAGTGGACACTATCAGTGTGTGAATGCTTTGTCCTACAACACTTAGGCAGTTATTGCTGTCCTTTAAAATGCTATTATTTAAAATATAACCGGTGGTGAGTGTAAGAATTGAGTGTTCCTCTCAAAAGCAATTGCTGGCATTAAAACAGGAATGATGGGTAATGGTTATTTCCTGAAAGAACAGCAAATGGTGTTAACTGTGATGGAATGTAACTTGCTGATATCCTTTGTAAATGTGTGAATTTCTCTCTTTGCTTAGATTGTTCTCATTAAATAAGCTGCTAATGTGAATTGGACAGGAAATAATCAGCACATAGTAAGGAAAGCATCAAGACTTATTGAACTGAGAGGTAACTAATGGGCTATTTGCCGTGGTCAGTATTTCACTCTTTCAGTCCCTCAGGATAATAAATCTTTATATTGACCAAAACTCTGGCACACTGTGTGCTCAGTTATCATTCCCCTGTAAGAGTACTCATCTTCCTTAAATGCGGGATGGTCAAAATGAGCATCTCTTCTCATTTTCTTCTTCTGGCTCTCTTGCTTTCTCGCTCTTTGGAGCTGACTTTCTAAAGACGAGCTAAGCTGATAGAAGTAGGAAAACTATTCCCATTAATATCTGATCTGATCAGTAAACTGAGCTTTGAATATTTTTATCTGCATTCATCAGAGATGAATGGTAGTCTTCACTGAACCCTGCTGGAGCCAGCTGCGAGGCATTCGTTTCCATATGCAATCTTATTAGAGTAACAGTTGTTCCAGAAATCAATGCTACACTCTTTCATAAGGGAAACACAGGAAACCGTAGCTCGAGAGTTTGCTGTTACTGTCTAAGCATGAACCCTGATTTTTAATGTGCACAGCTAAAGCAACTGCTGTGTGCTTTCTCAAATAAACAGGAATTACCATCTGTAYGTTTTGATTGATTGTATTCTGATGGTACTGGGTCATGAGTCTTCGTGTCCATGAGCAAGACACTGTACAGATGTGCACGAGACCCATCTGTGTCTGCAGGATCTGCATCTAACTGTGCRTGTACTTGGAGGATGTCAAGGAGAATGCTTTTTATCTTTCCTTAGCTGTTCTGCCTTGTGAAGGAACCAGTACGAAATACTATCTTTTGTTTCTTTCCTGAGAATGAAGAAATGAGTTTTCGTGTTCCTATCCCGGAGAACAGGATATATCTTCCTAACCATAAGCTAGCATGAATAAGGAATTCACAATCATGCTTGTGTTGAGTGTTTACCATTAGCAGTCCCCCGAGGAGAGCCAGCCTTGCCAGCAGCAGTCCAAGTAGTCTGTATCATTTTTACTAAGCCATATTGCTGGGGAACACAGCTCTGATTGAGAGTCTTGTCATTTACTTTGTTTGTCTATTGGCAAGTTTCTAAATAATCTGCTAAGGAAACCTCAGATAGTAATTTAGTTTCTACTTAGACACAGACACGATTTCGTTATTGAATACCATTAATACTGTTTACTCTCTCTTCTTGCCACCTTTTTTTGTGTGCCATGCTTACAGTTTATTCCAAGTACTGTCATTGTCAATCCTGGTATCCAGTCTATAATGAAATGGTTGACTGAATCTTTGAAAGTTGGATGCAGATATGGTGAAATTCCCTTTTTTTTCTTTTTTTTTGGCAAGGTTTGCACTAGAATTTGATTGGTTTTCATGCTTAAGTACATTCAAGCAAATCTCTGATTTTTTGAGTGTTCCGAATTTTTTCTTCACTGTTTTTGAGCAGATAGGCCATTGGCAGGTGAGCAGCTTTGAGAGGCTGAAATATAAGATGGGCAAAGAACCAGTCCCCTCAACTTTCACTCTTTCATAAAATTTTTTCCCTAGCACTGCACAAAAGTATAAAATAACTGCAACAGATGCTAGAAAAATCTTCAGAGCTTCAGATACAGTTGTTCCTGTAGTGCATCAAAGTATTTTTACTTTGCACTGCTGCAATCACAGCTGTGGTGATCTTTGCTCAAATGAGGGAGCACAAAGAGCTGCTTTAGCTGGGGAGACCTCTCACTTCTTTAAATGTACTGTGCTTTTTGTTGCATTTTCTTTCAATGTGAACACTGGGACATTTGTGGAAAACCTCTGGAATTACAACAACCAGTGCACTGTTTCAAAAGACTGAGAATGTGCTGAAGTGCAGCAAAAAGTTGTCAATTTAGTTGATCTCTAGGCATTAGAATAAGCAACAGGCTGAAATATTTCAAGTTCTTTAGACATAAAAACATGTGAARTGCCTATATTTTAAGCATGCAAAAGAAAGATGGAGTATTTGGGTAGCAGCTGGGATACAAGCTCAGCAAATGGACTGGAGAATGCTTGGAAGGTTGGAGTCTGCTGTTGCTTTTTGAGGTTCTTGAATGATTGCAGTGATACATTGAAGTTCCAATCTTGATTTCATATGTAACTGAACACATATAGGAGAATAACAGTGAGGAAAAAAGTATGTGAACAGCAAGGATACTTCAGTGAGAAACAAAGCAAGCAGCGAAGCTCTGAATAGTCTTGTAGTGTGTGGATAAAAAAAAAAGAAGTAGCTTGGCACAAACATTATTGCATTAGTCCAAGCATGAAATAATCAAGGAATGAATCAGAATTCGAGTGCAGGATATAAGCAGAGTCTTTGTATGAAATGGTTGAGCAAGGCCAGCACTGCAGTCGATACAGTAGATGTAGAAGTATTTCTGTTATTTTTGTGATGTCAGATGACTTCTTTGTGTCTTTCCGGTCACTTCCAGAAGATAATATTTTTTTTCAGTATCTCTGCCCCAGGAATTGCCCCATCTCTCCCTTTTCCCAAAAAGTGTCTCCATCTTGCAGAATGTGGTATCGAAGCCTTAGGGTTTTTAATCATTATGGTCCTTGAAAAAGCAGCCCCTGCCTGCAGGAGGAGCAGATCTGCCACGCTGGGTTCCCTTGCAGGAGGAGGAATGAGTGGGGCGGGGCTGAGCATCCTCCCAGCCTGGGCAGCTGCCAGTGGGGCAGGTCTGCCATGGGATGGAGGTGCCATGAGTTTATTCTGCGTCAAATGTCACACGGCTGTTGCAGAAAGGAAGAATCACAGAGAGTCTCAGATCCTTTGGTACTGCAGAATGAGTGCTTAGCAGCTGAAGGAGCTGTAATCCTTAGAGTCTCTGAGATGACTGTGTTGTGGTGGGGACTGAAGGACAGGGCAGTGTAGGTAACTCTTCGAAACGCCCTGTGCCGGCTACAGCAGAGTSGGGAATGCGGTGCAAGTCCCAGTGCTGTGCACTGCCTCTGAGGCCACACGTCCCACCTCACCAGGTGCTGATTGAGGAGACCTTGGTTGCCGTGGAGACTGCCTCCTTTGGGGGAGCCYGTGTTGGCAGCACAGGTGTTGTGCAGCTCCTGAGCTAACAGAAGGTCTTCTGGAGGTGATCAGGCTATGGAGTTTAATTCTTCCTTCAGCAACAAACTCAGTTTCTCCTTGTGCTGGTGCTTTGTTGAAGCTCTCGGTCTGTTTGATACTTCAGTTTTTTCCAGTGGGTTTGAGGAACAACACATCCTTTTCCTATTCAATACGCAGAATGTTTGGCTCTAAATTACAAAGTTTTTTGTTAAAGACTGCGTGTGCCCAAAGAGTTGGATGGGCACACTTTTAACTTGTCAAATTAAATAAATATGAAATCCTACAATGGAGTGCAGAGCTGTGCATATAAATTACATCTTTAAACAGCACTTGAGTGATTTTCTGGAAATGTTTTTAACTCTCCTCTGAACTCTTAAGGGTCATCTCTGTAGCCTTTCTGTCTGAGAGAGGCTATTGGCACTGGAATGATTTATTGAAGAGGTATGTTGCTCTGCAGTATAAAAGTAATGTCAAGCCTTACTGAGAACCTGAGTATCAAGCTTCTGTTTTTGTAAAGCTGGGAAAGCAAGTGGGTTTAATTCAGCTGAACCCTGAATGAAYGTTTCCTAAGTGTGTGTTCCCACCCACTCCCATCTCTTTACACTGCCCAGTTGTGAGGTGAGTGGGACTGTGGGTTGATAATGTTTTCAGGATAATTACTGAGATGAGCAGTTTCATTTGGGAGGAATTAGAAGCCTTTTGTCCCTGTTGCAGAGATACCAAGAYTGGAACTTGAGCTGCCATACTAAGGGCTGGTGGGTACTGCTGACTCACAGAGCCCTTGTGGTTGAACCTCAGTGGGGTGAGACACTTTGGAAACAAGTGACTCCTTTAAAAATACTTAAGACTTGACCAGCAAGCAACTCTTCCACCTAAGGAGTCTTTGCTGCCCTGAGTATTAGGCCTTCTATCTTCCTTCTCCTCCATCCTGCCTGTTTTCTTCCAAACAGTACTTGCCAAGTTTAACCTAAGCCAGYCTGTTCTGGCCATGGCTGAAGTAAACCCTGTTCCCCTGCCCTCCTGTTTGAATGCAGTCTCTCTCCATGCACGTTTGCTGTGTGCTGCTGTAGGATTCCAGCCTTTCAGCCACGTACACAGACTCACGTCTCTCCTCCGCTCAGCTGCTGGAAGGTAAGGGCATGCTGTGATCACAGCTGTAGAGACCAGGAGGGCACAGGGAGAATGGGAGCTGTGTCTCACATCACCCCAGTGTGACTGAACTGAGGTCTCTGAAGCTGGCCCATGCTGGGTTTTTTTRCCTTGATGTAAATTAAAGCATTCAGGCCAACATCTGAGTTGTCCAGCTGCCAGAAGGCTCAGGAGGAGCTGTTCCACATGGGGTTCTTGATTCCTGACTCTCTTACGAGATTTTCTCAACTGTCTTGGTGTATAAATTTCCTCAGAAACAAACAAAACAGGAAAGTCCCTGCAGTTGAATGCCTGAAGGTGATGAGTATTGGCATGTGACTGCAGTTTCTGTTGCTTTCCTTATGTGAAATAGTGGAACAAATGTTTCCTGTCTCCATCCCAACTCCCTGTAATACGCTCACAGCCAGAGCTGAGGTGACAAAGGTCCCTTAGATGTTGATCATTTGTTTTTGCACTGCGCTGGGTTGGGACCTCACAGGGCCCCTCTGCTGTATTTCACATCATCTGGTCCTTGAGCACTGTGTGTCGAGCTCCTGTGTGAGCAAACCGCTGAGTGGACGCGCTCAGAATGAGGAATTGAATGCCATGTGATTTGCTGCGTGTTTGTGTGAACGCATTTCCCAAGTACAGAAATAAGATTTACCCTGAGGTAGCGCAGCAGTGAAGTCATGGAGAGTTTAGATCACTTCATGTTCAGTTTTACATGCTGTCTCTTGCTCCTGAGGTGTGGTGGTGTCTCTCGGGCTGCTGAGCTCAGGCTGCCGCCAGAGCCTTCTGGCCCCTTGGGGTATGAAAAGCCATTTTACATGCCAGATGCTAGTCTGTTCCTAACCAGAGGTGACGTGAACTTTCCAGATAGATTCCAACTTGGAAGCTCCTGTGGCACTTCAGATCATGTTTGTAATTTATATTTCTGTTGCTGGAGATGTGAAATTGAGACACTTATCTCCATGATACACTACTAACATATGCTGATCTCTGAGGAAGGGGATTTGCCATGTGAAGGTAAGTTTGCAGAGAATTGGATGTGACTTTTGTAAAGAAGGGCTCAGTGTATGTAGTTCAGTTACTGCTTATATTGCACAAGGGCTCCCCAGATGTCTGCAGGACTTAATTGCTTTCAGTGCAAACACAGAAAAGTTACCTCTGCCTTGAATTTGTGCAAGTCATCTGAGAGGTGGCTCGGTGTTAAATGCATCAGTGGCTGAAGTAGGGTGTAATGAGGTGAAGACTATGAGCTGGAGAAGGTACTAAGAGCTTCCCTTTCTCTGCGGTTAAAACACCAGAGCCGTGCAGCTCTGTGAGCAGTTAAGTGCTTCATATTCCTGTGAAAAGTCTCCAGTGCCTGAGCTCCAGCTCTGAGCTTGTTTTGTGCCCCCAGTTGTGCTCTGTGCCGCTGCTCCCTGTGTTGGTGCTTGTGCTGTGCTCTATCTGTAAGGTCACCCCTTTCTCTCAGATTGGGTTGGTTACCCACCTAGTTTGAAAGTAGTGGGGGAGGCAAGGGCAGTTGGTAGCCCAGATGCAGGAGAAGGCTCACATGTATAAGTCTCTCTCCTTAGGAAATTAGGCTGATCCGTGATGGGCCCCTATTCAAAATGGCAAGTGCTCACGAGTGGCTTTCCAGAGCACGGACCAGTAAAGTTCTGCTGCTGCAGGAGATCCCTGCAATTTCAGCAGATGGGTTCTTAAGGCTGAAAAACGTCTGGGTGGTTCAAGTGATCAAAATATTAGTCATAATTCTGTCCTGTTGTGCTAAGTGAAGTATAACTGCTCAACGGAAACAGTCCAAGTCCAGCCTTTCCGTCTGAGGCCATCCACGCTCCTGACCATACATGCCAAGGAAGGAGGTCTGCGCTGGAGCCCTTGGAAGAGGGAGTTGTAGGCAACCATCTGTTTGGCATTAGCAGAAGACCTTAAATTAGGGAAGGTGTTGTGGTGTGGCACCTGCACACATCATTCAGTGTTGCATCTTATGAGTTCAGTATGAACAGGAGTGCAGGGTACAGTAAACATTTTCAGCTTTTTTCCCCCAAAGTACTATTGGAAACTGTAATAAAAAGTAACTGCTGGGAAAGTAGTTTTGCTGAGTTATGCTATTTTTGAAAATGCATAATGCTCCATAGGCTTTTAAGTGATACTGGGCATATTTAACATTCTTTGATGTTAATTTCCTGGCATATGGACATCTCGACTTATTAAAATAAATAAGTACTTTCAAATTTAATGAAATGATGGAGGAAATGGCCTTTTTTCACATTCACGTCCGCTTCGCTGGATAATTTAATGTTTTAAAATGTAAGTTCATATTAAAGTTTAAAATTCAAGTATTGGTTTTTGAAATTCTGTAATAAAAAGGTTTTGCTGTAGGAGAGATGTATGAATTACTGAGCATGATAACACGATTAGCAAAGCCTAGCTGGTGATTTCTTTGGTACAAAATGCGAGCTGTAGATCCTCCCACTAGGACCTACAGCACTGGTCTGCTGGTGGGAACTTCWGGTGCTAATGGCTGTTTCATTCCTGGGGCATTGCTCTGTAGCCTGGCAGACTTCCCAGTTGCCTCTATTCCAGAGTGAAGGTACAGCTGTGGAAAAGGTCCCCTACATCACTGACCTTTTTCTTCCCCCCATACATTTTACTCTCTCTTGGAGCCAACACTTTAAGCTTCTTGGGGCAGAGATGAGCATTTGTTTATGCTGGCTGGCAACAAGATCTTCCTGTTTTCTTTTATACTACATGTGTATATTTGCTTCCAAGGTCTTTGCATCTAGTGGGAAGGATTTCTTAATAGCCTTAGGTGTTACTGTGTTATTAGTAAGTGTAGGAAATGCACTTTGGTCCTCTCTTATGTGCTGAGGGAGAGCAAGAATTCCCTGGAGAATAAGTAATGTTCAGTGTAATTGACTGGATATAAATATTTGAGTCCTAAATATTTAATAGAAATCATTGTGTTTGAATGTAGCGATGTGCAGATGATGGAAGTTTGCTCTGTGTCTTGCATGTCTTGAGAGACTGCTCACGTGCTGTGTTGAAGCCAAGAATGGCTTTATTTCATTTCAAGGCAGCCTAGAAACTGAAGAACTTATTTTGAGGGAGAAAAATGGCAAGGGACCCGAATGAAAAACCTACTCAGCTGAAGCAGAGGTGACAAAGTTCACTGTGATTATATTGATTTTAAATTACTGTGTAGAGCTGGGACTAGCCTATGTCTAGTCCTGCTCATGATGAGAAAAAGAAAGGAAARAGGCACGAATACTCTCTCCTCTGCTTCCAAATATTTTGTTACCAGTATGAAAATCTGAGAGCAGCCTTATCCTCCTGACATTCCCGACAGGCAAAATAAAGGTGTTCCAGCATCCTCAGTGGAGCTGAAAGGGGATAAGAGGCACAGTTAGACTGAAACCTGTTTTCTTTCCCTCAGCAGCCTACCCCTGTGCCCTGGCTGCTGAAGGGAGGAGCACACAGTGCCCTGTTCAGTGTGTAACAGATGCCTCCAGTCCRTGTGTGCCCCCAGCTCTGCCAGAGATGACATTAACAGGAAACAGAGCATGTCTTGAGTTTCATGCATTTTTGGTGAAAAGTACTGCAACTACCTATACCCCAAATTAAAACTAAGCTGGAATTTAGAGCAATTAAGAGCACTAATATTTACCTACTAGAAGTTTTACAGAAGAGTCATTACTGTTTAACTTTATGTAGTTTGCGTTTGTTTCACTGTCAATGAGAAAATTATTCAGTCATTAAGAGTTAACCATTTATTTTAGACCAGTCATGTATTTTAGTATCTAATGTGTCTTTGGGGAACAAGAATTTAGAGCAAATAAAGCTAATTGTGGTGCAAGTTTGATCTGTTATTGTAATGAAGCTCTTAGTTGCCACAGGACTGAAAGAGCACGGGGGGAATGTCTTGTACCTGCAGGAAATCCAGCAAAGTTCTGACAGGAGATGTTGTACCTCCTTGTTTGGTGTGATGGAGAGAACGCCTGAGGCACTGGGGTAGGGGAGATGACTATTTCTGTTTCTTCCCCATGGTTTTTCAGCAATCTGACATAGTGTGCACTCCTGGGCCCATGCCAAGCAGAGATGCAGCCTCCAAGTGAGACTTTATTACTACAGTCGTAGATGATTAATTTTGTACCAAACCGTATGGGTCTGATTAACCCAGAACACAGTAATAATGCTGTTTTAAAGATCTGTAGTGCATCCATTACTTCTGTTTCCAGTGTGCTTTTTCACAAGAAAAAAAGCTTTTTTCTCAGCATCAAATATTAAGGTAGGGTCTGGGCCATAAAAATCACACTGAGCTGACARTGGCTTGTTATGTTTAACTTTGTCTTCATTGAGGGAATGTCCGAGATGTCCTTACTTGTAGCACTTTTGTAAGGTCAGAGGTTATTGCTCCCTCCACCRTTGTAAGGGAGAAAAGAAAGCCATTATCTGCCCTTAGCCATCCAGGAGACTGAGGAAGCAGAGACTAGAATCCAAACCAGGGTTTGTAGATGTGCTTCATCCCTTTCAAGACACAGCCCACTGCCTGTGGTAGCACACCTGCCTGATCCACCCAGGGCAGCAGGTGTGTTATCTTCCATCTGGGAAGGCTCTGGAGCAGGCTATTCTTGCAGATGGACATCTTGGAGGATGCTGCCTGCCTGTTAGCGTTGGGTCTGTGCAACTGGAAGTGTTGGGGTGGTTCTGCAGTCAAGGCAGGATGCTTCTGCAATTCTCTTAGCTTTTTTAATAAGATGTTTCAATATGTATGGGTGTGTTTGTTGGTTTTTTATGTTTTCAATTTTAAGCTACAAAATATTTTGTAGCTCTATTGTAGAAGTGCAGGTTAAATAATCTATCCATATTTTGCAAATCACTGAACTTTAATACCTTTATCTAAAAGCATTTTTGGGGCACTGCTTGGCTCTTAGAAGCCTGCTGTTTGTTAAATCACTCTTGAGGTTTTGTGTAGTTCAGGCCTCTAAAAAATAAAAATAACAATCTTCTATTGTCCCTGGAAAAGCCTTGTACCCTTATCAACATCCTCTGGCTTGTCAGGGGAAAGCAAATACACCCCCTCATGCCAATGGCCATGTATGGGCACAGCCTCGTTTTATTTCTGTGGGATTGTGACTTCTGTGACCTCTTGCTGGGGGAGTGTTTGCCTGAATAAATCCTATGATAATGTGCTGCTGGCAGAACTTACCATACTGGGGGAGCAGGGATGGTGTGGAGCAGGGAGCACCCATTCAGACTCCTGCACTTGGGAAAAAAAGCATTCTTTGCCAAGTCTGGAAGAAGGAAAACTCTGTGTGTGGGAATCACCTCTGTTTCCCAACTTGTGGCAGTTCTGCTTTCTGCTTCTCTTCAGCCCAGGCCAGTCCAGCTGCAGCTGGAGGTGATAGACTGTGCTATCATTATCAGTTCTTGTCAATCCTCAATTTTTTTGCCTCCATGCATCTTTCTTCCTTGAACATCCATAGCAAGAGAGAGATCTCCAGCCAGTTACACTGTTCAGTCTCACCCACAAACACTTTTTGAATAATTGTGCCCTTTCTCCACAGGACTCTCTTTCACAAAAGGATCTATTGCTGGCTTTTTTAGGCATTTAGGTCGCGTTATCTTGATGCATAGACATTGTCTCCCTAAATGAAAGGGAAAGTATTTTTCATCAATGAAAATACAAATACCATTCCCGTGGGGTTTTAAACCCAAAGTGCTGGAAACACTCTGGCCGTGTCCTGCCAGCCAGTGCCTCCGAGAGGTGTTTCTCGAGCAAGCTGCGTGCCCGGGGGCTGACAGGAAAAGCTCGCTTCTTAAAATAAACCAGTTCCAAAAAGCCAGGCTCAGGCTCCCTGGAAGCCTATATTTTTGCAGCCACCTGTCCTGGCTGCTTCCTGGTGTGATTTAAACCTGTGCAATCTGCCACTGTGTGCTGGCAGAGATTGTTTGACGGTGGGCTGGGCTGCGGGACCGTGTCGGGATGTGCTCTCGGAGTATTCCACTGCCTCCTCTGCGTGGAGTGGGCAAAAACCCAACCCCCTGAGTGGAAGCTGCGCGTGGTTCGTATGAAACTGTTCAGGCTGGAGAGTTAAACGGCACAGAGATTGAACTGTCGGGAACTGGGTCCATCTTCTCTTACAAAAAGAACAGATAAAGGGAAAAGCACCTCCCGCAGGCAACTTCTCTAAGTGGAATTTTATTACATGCAGACCTCCAGGACAATCAGACAAGGATTTTGATTCATGAGATAGTGGTTACCCTTAAAATAGTGAAGGATGGATTCAGGAGAAGGTTGCTGTTAGATTAATTAGTGTTGATAGAGTTGACACAGGTATAAYGTAGCATTGCTTCAGTGGATGGAAGTCACTGGATGGAGAGGCAGCGGAAGCATGTTTGGTTAGTTGTGTGCTCACCTTATCTCATTTCTTGTGGTACAGGTGACTCATGAACAAACCTGTGTGAATGTGAAATGAGGTTTTCTGGGTTTAACGCTCTGATTAAGAACTAAATACCTATTTTTTATATATATATATAGGAAACGCATTATGAATTAATTTAAATGAAGTTCCTCCTTTGATAGTCAGTTTCTCTCCTCATATTCAGTCATCCCTGCTGGGTTTTTTTACTAAATATGTATCTTACAGCAAAGCCAACTGATGAAAAAGAGGAATTTATATTCCACAGCTTTAAAACAGATTGAGAGTTTTGTCTTCAACGGCTTAAGAAGGCRCTTTCAAGACCTTGCAGTATAAATAAATTCTGCAGACTTAAAGCTTTTTTTGCTTGTTCAATCCAAAATGATACCAGTATCTCCTACAGAAATTGATAATACAGAGAAAATGGACTTCATTTTCAGGGAGATGAATTAGGATGAAAAAATGCTACTGGAAGGGAGAATTTCGGAGAAATCTTAATAGAAATCTCCAATTAGTTGAATGGCTGGTTATCTGTGACAAGACATAATATTTACTAGACACTGCAAGCTGCACGAATACTTACAAAGAAAAATGTAAAATAAGATTCAAGTTTGTGTACTGTGTGTTGTAAAATGTGGGTGATCTTTGCAAGGCTTTATGGCTTAAATAAGTTTTTGAGAAAATATTGGGAGAAAGGTATTAGTGGAGTATGAGATTACAAGAATGACTGGGTTTGGGTACCTTGTTAAAATCTTTGTCAAACAGCCATTTTATTACACTTGGCTCTAATTTGATAAGCAAGGCCAGCAGAATGGGGATCTTATATTTTTGTCAGTAAAGGCGGTTCTGTGAAATGAGGAAGAAAATGTATCCCTTTCAGTGCATAAATAAAAAGTGGAACTAATTGAAAGCTAGATGGTAAATGGTATGAAGTGTGAACCCCTAAACTCCTTTCTTCAGATACTTCAAGTTTAAAAAAAAATAGTGAAATCCCACTGGAAGTAATTTTATGAAAATTAGAAATTCTATTCTTAGTCCTGGAGATGGTTTCAATCTTGCATTGATTAGTCATAGGTGTGAGGATCGGGTGAAGTGTCATTAGCTTGTTTTTAATTGCAGAGGGAATTTTATAACGTAAGATGTCTGTATGTGACTGAAAATGTAGAAGAGAAAAACAAGATAAGTTTTGAAACTGAGTGCTACATGYGAAATACAATTCTTTGTCCATCTCTGACACTTTTCCAGGTAATCTGCAAATCATCTGTTGGTTCTCAAACAGCAATGTTTCCTCCTGTCCATATTGCAGTGCAATATTAATTTGGGGGTTGGTGTGTTTCTACACCTTGGGTTTTGTTTTCCAGTAAAGGTGGAGCTCCATAGTGACTTCCATTCTACTGTCTTGATGTTAACGTTTTCACCTGGTGAAAACAGAGGACATCCAGGCTTTTTTGAACTGGTGTGGAGTAAAACTGGGGGGCGGAAATAAACCCAAGGTGCATCTTTTATCTCTGTGGTTTATTTCTCTGAAYGTGCCCACTTCCCACAGCAGCTGGGAGGTGAGCGTCCTGGGAGGTGCTCCTGCAAAGGTGCACACTGCCTGAACCACTGCATCAGCTCTACAGACCCAGACATGGAGGGCAGAGCGGGGGTGAGAATTACTTCTTTGGCCGTTGACGTGGTGGCCAATGACTGATTATCACCTGTTGCTCCCACAAGAGCAAAACAGGGGATTAGCATTCCCTGTGCTCCCCCTGCTACTCCTGCCCTCAATTGGAATTTTTTTCAAACCGTGTTTCAGATGAAAATGCAACAGTCTGGCATGAATGAACACCGATATAGATCTGTCTAAGCTCCTTTCTCASTTCAAACTCCGTGATAGTTAAGACAGGATTATAAAGGAGCAAGAAAATTCAGCTCAGAAGTCTTGAAATCAAAGCAGTTCAGTAAAACGAAGGTATTCTCAAACCTTTGTGCCAATTAACACTGGGCTGTGACAGCAGAGTCTCTTTTTAGCTCATAAAAATTCTAACTTGTGCTTATTCGGGTGGGTGGATTTAAGCAGGGGGAACCTATAAGACTTCTTTTGATTAGCTTTCCCCAGGCGTTGGGTCAGATCAAGCAATGCTTGACAGTTGGATTTTTATCACTTCAAAGAAGAAAATATTTAGCATGATATAGAGATTAGATGCCCGTGCTGATGCTGTTAACTGTGCTGAGGACACCTTTTTTTCAGCCAAAGACGTGTCTCAGAGGGGATGTTTCTTGCTACCGATCAGAAGCATTTAAATTTGGAAAAAATTCTACAGATTTTGGTTCAAATCCTACTTACATGGAATAAATGCCAGAGCTCAATTTTTKCAGTCACTTAAACAATTGTGAAATTTTATTCATATCAGTAATTCTGTAAAACTATTCCTGTGAATTACACTGCATAGATGCTCTTAATAATGTCGGGGCACTGACGTCCAACTGTGCAGGAAATAAATAAGTATAAATACTGCTGCAATCTTCTTCAAGCTTGTTTAAATATTATTGATTCAACCCAAGTAACATCATTACTGATACAGTGGGTGTCTTTATAGTGGACCTTTTCCATTTTAAAATTCAATTAATCACGGCATGGTGTAATTAATTTTTTTATTGTATTCATTCCAGGGAGAGAAATAATTGGCTGCTTTTACAAAATGTAGTTGCTTTAAAGAAAAAAAAAAACCAAAATCAAATTAGAACATTTCCCAACTACCTAGGATCCCCTGAGAGTAATGATGCTACAATATACAGAGTTCACTCCATGCACAGCTGAAATGTGGTCAGCCAACTCCACAGTGAAATGAAAGAACCATTTAACAATGCTTAAGAACAGCACAAAACAGATCGGTACATGGAGCGAAGAATATTAAACGTCACTGAAAGTTTTAGGTGCACAGAATGTCATTACTAAAATTGAAATTGTCAGGCTCCTGGGATTAATATCTCTGTACTTACAAAAATTGATGTAATGTCAATGACCACAAGTAGTCACGGCCTTGGTTCTATTTGGAGGGCTTTTAAAGGTCTCCCACTGACCTTAAAAACCTAATTTCCAGCATTTTAGATAAGCCCATTATTGCAAAGATAGGAACACAGAGGGATCCATACTGGAGCAACGATTAGATCCTGAATTCAGCGTTACGAGTCCAGCTGTGGCCAGCGGTTTGCGCTCGTGAATTTTTTATGAAATAGAAGCGGTTGCTACCTGGCTGCAAATCCCCTCTGTGTGCTGCTGCTTTGTGCGGTGTTTGGGCTGCCGCTGGAGTCAGAGTTTGCGGAGAGAAGGAGCTGTTGCCATGGGAATTTTGAAAGCTGTCGTCGTTTCCCCCTTTGCCAGCAATTGTGGAGAAACGAGAGTCACTGGAGCAAATTCTTCGCGGGGTGTAACTGCTCGGCCGTGCCGAGGTGCCAGGCACGTGTGGAGCTGGGCTGCAGAGGTGGGCAGGGAGGGGGAGGCTTCCTTTTCCCCTGCCCAAACCACTCGCAGAGCTCACAAGTAACAGGGCACATTTGGAAATCCATGACTACTGGGGTTATTGGGCAGTCTTGTTCTTTTCCCAGGGCTTGTGCTTCTCCAGCAGTCTCCAGGAGGAGGTTTTCAAAGGAGTTCTCTATTGCTATAGAAATAGGAAAATGTGAAAATGAAAAACTCTTTTGTAAAGGTCAGCCTGAGCAGGGTGCTGGGTTGACATTTATGTCTTTCAGAAGTTCCTCTGAGTTGTTGCTTTGTTACGCACAATGAAGAAACTTACTTAGAGGGCACTAGGCAATTTTGGTTTATTGTTTTATTTACTTGTCATTTTCTTTGGTTCTAGCACCTGTTCGATACCTCTCTGGGCAATACTTTTACAGGCAGCTGCTCTTGTGGTTCAAACTCAGATTTTCCTGGCAAAATTCTCTTTCAGTCTGACACTTCACAGGCTTTTCCCAAGCCAGAGATGAATGAATACTCTTGGAAAGTCTGCTAAGATTCTTTAGCCTGCTATTTTCTGTGCTGTCTAAAAATTTAATCCAATAACCATTTCTAGTGGCTGTGTCAGGCTTTTGGATCAGACCCAAAGAAAGCAAAAAAAAAAAAAAAGGTTGAGATGTGTATGAGAAACATTCTTCCTTGGCAACCGGATATGGCAGCTATGTTTGGGTCTATTCCCCTAAATTCTTGTGTTTCTTATGTGTGCTCAGGTAAATTTGGGTCTGTTCCCCTAATTTCTTGTGTGCCCCTCTGCTCAAAAGAGATGGAAAGAGAACACTGCTTTTCCTCCCTTGCCTGTCCYCTTTGGTCTCCTAAGAAAGTCATGGTTTGTCTTCCTCCTTTGTGCTCYCACTTCTCGCTTTTTTCCTTTCCCAGTTTGCCCACCGGCACTGGATGTATAGTGTAGTGAGGCATGGGAGTGATGCCCCAGATATTTTTATTTAAAGCCTGGAAACGTCTTGCAGGTTTCTATAAACCTATTTATCAGGCTGCAAATGGATGTCATCACCAGGCTGTTTGCTAGATGGTTGATACCTGGCTCTTGTCCCATTTTCTGTGACTTTGTGGCTGGATGGCGGTTTTGGGCTTGCTGTCAACACATCCTATATCTGAATACAGAAACCAAAAAGAAACTTGAATCTGTGTTTCCTTATGCTGCTGCCTCTTTCTCGATCTACAAAGTATTTGTGGGCAATGAAATAAAGCAGATGAAGAGCCTAATCTTGCATTAATCCATGAGAAAAGGCAGAGCTCTGCTTGTGAAAACTTTTACTCCGGCCCACACGTGCCTTGATGAGGAAATCAGTGCCCAATCTGCTAATTTTATTCATGTACTTATTTGCCCATTTACTTCCCCCCAAGCGAAGGATGACTTCTTCATTGAGGGTTGTTTTTCCTCAGTTATCAGAGCACAAAATAAAGCAGCTGTTTATACCAATTTCTTTCACACTGTAAGGATCATTTAGTATGCAGGAGACCAAAAACTTCACATGCACCACAAGAAATCATGTGAGTCTAATGATGCCATTTAACAGACAGTGTTTTTCTTGGCATAAATTAAGACCCCTCAGAAAAAGGTTATAAAAATTGGAAGAAGCTGTGTTGTCTGAGGATGATGAAAGGAAGGAGTGGATTGAGGAAGAGAGTTTTTTGGTTTTAAGACCTGATAAATCTTCAGCTGAGTAAGAAATTTATGTTGCCATACACTAAAGTTCAAGAATTGCTGTTTTCTCAGCTGAGATGAAGTTCCTCTGTTTATGGAGAGTCATTAAGTAGAAGAGTATTTTTGTGTCTAGATTCTTGAAATTCTAGGGCACTGACTTTTGACTCTTGAGAGAAGACACTGCAGAGGAGGCAGCGTCTCAATTAAAAGAGCTCTTCAGAAAGCAGGTAGGAAGAATTCATATTTCTGATACAGACACGCGAAATATATGCTAAAGAGGTTGATTAAAGTGGCTACCCACGTAAACGTGACAACTAGAGCTCTGTTGTGCCTAGAGCCTGAATTCTTAAAGGGAAATCCCTTTCTTGAGTTCGTGTTCTCTCTTTTTGTAGTTATAATTGACTGATGTTTCCATTGGTTTTGGTTCCCTTCTTCACTGGGCTGTCTAGGATTTCAAAAGGTTTCCTATTGCTGTCATAAGTGGCACCTTCTTTACAAGGCAATCCTCGAGATCTCTTTTCTTAGGCTGTCATTCAGAACCAAGTTAGACTGATTGAGTGTTTCTTTTTTTTTTTTTTTTTAATAGTAACATCCCAGAATCCCATCCCCTATCCTTCTGGCATCAATTATTTCTCTCTTAACCAGGGGATGCTGTTACTTTCAGCATGTCTTCAGAACTTGTAAAAAGATAATTGTTAACTTAAATGCCAATAGGACTTCACCAAAGGCTTGTTTAGAGCTCAAAGGTTTCAGCAGTAATCGATTTGATAAAATAATGGCTTCTGTTCCCATGTGGAGATATTTCTGTCTTTTCAGCCACTGTTTGTTGAATGGAGGGAAATGGTCATCAGATCTATGGTCAGCAGAAGCTGCTGAAATCAGTTGTGGCTTGTAGTTTGCATCTTTGAATCCTTTTGATTCTGGAAGTGAAACAGAAGCAAAAATTTTGTGTGRATCTCTCAGTACTGTCCCAATGCTCATCAGAGCATTTTATGCCATATGTTTCAATTGAATCCAATAGCATACAATATTTTTTTGTTTAACTAAGGTTTCACTGTTTAAACTCTTGACAGATGTAGGTGCTGGCTGTATGCAGCCTGTTTTAAAACCTCGCAAAAAGTGTCTCTAATTGACATCTAAATGTTCKTGCAAGTCTCCTGCATAGCCTGTTAGGGCTGTCTCTGCACTGCTGTGGCAGCCTGCTGTTATTGTACAATTAGCTGCAGTGGCCTGCACAGGTAGGAGGGCTTGGGAAGCCGAGGGGGTGTGTATCTGTATTTAAGTGCTCTATTGTCACATCCCCCTGTATTAAGTGGTGATGCTGCTGCTCCTTTCCCCTTCAACCCTTCTATTCCAGGCAGTGGAGCTGAACACTTCCCTGCTGCTCTTTGCAAGCAGTTGGTATTGCTCCGGGGGAGCTCTGACGTTGGTTTGGCTTTTTCATTTTAAATTTGTGTGTTGTAGTTCAGAAAGATAAAATAGCCACTCGTAGCTAACTGCCAAAGGAGTGTATCACTTTCTGGAAGAAATAACTTCTCTGCCTTTTCATTTGTCCAGGGTGAGAAGTGAGAATGTTGAGACACGTTACCAGGTTGGGAACTTGCTAGAAGATTTGAGGGCAGCAAACTGAGGGAGAAGGCTTTTCTCAGCTGCCTGCTCCTGCCTCAATTTGCCAGTAATGTGTTGGGAAAAAGTTTCATTTAACCTTTCCCCTTTGCCCTCTTCTAATTGAGTTTGTTCTTTTGTTTGGGACTCAATCCTGAGAACAGGGGTATCCACACATTAGAGATTTTTCAGTGAGGAACAGGGAATGGTAATGGAGCCCATATTTCTGTTTTTGGCAGCACAGCTGAGCTTTCCACAATCAGGGATCAGAAGGAGGTAGGAAGTGCAGGAACCGATCACTCACCTGACACTTCTCTCTGCTTGACTGCTCAGGGTCAAGCTGTGACCATAGGCTACAGAGTCTTTCCAGATTTTTAATAGCACAAACACATTTTTACAAATTCTCCTAATACATCATAGTTTGTTTTGACTAAAACATTGTCAGGAAAACTTACCATCATAGGGTCTATTTCTGTGATGTGACAGAGAAGAGTTTAATAGTTTGAAAATGAATGAATTGAAAATTGGATAGTTGAAGGTCAGAACTTATAGTGATAACTCAGCTAATGTAATATTCATACCTYGGTCTAAAGTAGTGCTGTATATCAATATGTTGTCCCTGTCTGCCATGATTATCTAGGGTAGAAATACATTTGTGCACTGACAAATATCTAAGGGAGAAAGAGACAGGGTATTACACCGACAATGTACAGGAAAATTCAGGAGTGAGTGAGGCACCTGAAAGAATTCATAGGCCACAAACCATTTGTCTCTTCTGACTAAAGCAAACTGTATTGTTTAAGCATTAACCACTGTCAATACTTGCCACAGTAGAATTACCTGGACCATCCTTCAGCTGGTTCTATGCACCAGATTAATGGCTCAGCTTTTTTAAAAAGCACTAAACTGGGAAGAGGGAAAATACCTGGTTTGTTTCTAGCGGGCTTAGTTCTCAAATCTAAAATGTGTCCTGAGAACTGGAAACTATTCCTGCCTCTCCAATATGGATGGACAAAATCAAACAGGATGCATGAGATGTGGATACACTAACACCAAGCACCAGCCTAATACAGGTCAGCATTCAATCTGTCCTAGGTCTGAGAAGCAAAAATTCATGCAGGGATGTCTTTTTAAATTTTTGACATTTTCAAGTTTTACAAGGTTTGTGCTGGCAAGGATTTCTTGGACACTGCTTCATTGGCTGCTGCCTCTCCCTGTCATCTCAGAGCTGTGTTGCCTGGCCTAGGGAATTTTTCAATGTGTTCAAAATCTTGATTATCCTTTGTCATCCAAAGTAAAAGATGTGATATATTTCATGAATTGTTACCCATTGTTTAAATGAAGATGATCTGCCCCCTTGGTTTTCAGAAAGGACCATGCCTTGCCCTAAAGAGGCAGAAGATGAGACTACAGGACAGGGTCAGTTTGGATCCCATGATTTCCGGGTAAAGGATGAGGAGGGACTGCATTTACTTGGAGAAGAATATAAAAAAATCAGCATTTATTTATGAACTCCAGTGAATGGCTTACTGAGTAGACTTAGCCCCTGAATTAATGATAAACTCCCAGCCCGTAGCTGGTCAGATGAACCTTCTGTGTGCGTTTATACTGTCCTGCTCCAAAAAGAGCACATGGTCCTTTACTTGGTATCACACATAAGGGTCTGAACTGTACAGTTGAAATCTCTTGGGAGAGAAATGCAGTGGGATCAGGATTTGATATCCCTTTCTTGCTGTGCTAAATATTCAGGGCAAAAGTTGAACTCGTGTTAAAGGTTTTCTTTGTTGGACGTTGGATGTTTGGTTTTTTTGTTTGTTTTTAGTGAGATTGAGATGACTTGAGATTCCTTTAAAATCCCATGTCTCTCTGTACCGTGTTAACAGGTAGATTGCCAACCACATTAGTGTGGTCATTGCCAGGGTGAAAACAGGACACCTCTGTCCTATCTTGGCAAAAAAGGGTAGTCTGTAAGAGCCAATCCACTGCCTGAATAGGAGATGATTTATTTTTCCTGGCTTTCAAAAGAACACTTTTTACCTGAACATATGACAGAGGATCTCCTTCAAAGGAGGAGAAGCAGTTATATGCAAAATGAGAGCCAAGAAAAAAAAAATCTTCAAACTTGTTAGACAAACCAATTTATAAATACAAGTGTTCTTCCTCTGTTCCTGTTACCAGATTTCTCAGGAGTCAAGAAAATTAATCAAAAGTAAGCTTCCTTAAGAGGATATCTAAATAGATATTGATTTTTTTTTAATGCACTTTGTATTTTGCACAGTTTTGCAGTTTATAAGCCCTTTTAACTCATGAAATGGGAGAAAACTCATTGTGATACTTGACAGGTGGTAGAAATAATGATCAAATGCCTGTCACTTGTGACTGTGCAGCAGTAAAGTGGGGGCTATGCTTTCATACCATTACTGAGACTACCATGGAATTGCATTATTTGTATGAATATTTTGGAAAAAAAGTATTTTAATGTCCTGTATTTTAGGTACAACTAGAGTAAGATGGTGCTTTCTTCGCAAAAAGGTTAGAGTCAGCTGCTTTTAAAACAACATTTGAAATTATAGTAATCTCTGGGGATTTAACTTCTGGATTTATATAAACWGACTATCTTGAAAAACAGACTCTATCTTAAAAAGCTTGTTTCTTATACAGCAAAGGCAGAGTTCAGATAAAAACAAAAGCAACAGATTTATTAAAATGTCCTTTTCAAATACTGGTGGCCAATAGAGAAGGAAGAAAGCAGACACTTTGGCCCAGGCTCCCTGGTTTGCCAGTGTAGCCTGTCCATGCTTTCTCTCCATGCCATGGGAAAGCTGTGCGTGTCGTTTGGGGTGGCTTAGTGTTCTGTTTGCTCACACTGAAGGTGTTGTCATCTCCCTGTTTGTTCATTTGGTCTTAAACAGTTCACAGATGTCCACCCTGGTCTTGGGCAAGTTGTACAAATAACTAAACTCGGGAGGCTCATCATCCTCGTGGCGGGGAAGGATGTCTCCCATAGGCAGTTGTCTGCCCTGTGACAACAGGAGATGCTAATGCCAGCCCAGCAGGGGAAAGTCCATTGGAAGAAAGAAACCCTTAGGGTAAGGAAATTCATTTTCCACTTGCTGTGAGGAATGAGAGTTCAAGGTCCATCCTCCAGTGGGATCTGTGTGGTGGGGCCATGTCGGATGCTGTTCAGCAGCATTCTGCCTTTGACTTCTTACTTCATCTGTAAATAAAACTAATCCATACCTGCAGTCCAGGGAGAGAACTCATGTGTGTCAGGAGCCAGGCCCTGGTGTGACCAGCCTGGGGGTGCTCTCCCAAAGCCTCTTGGGTGGTCCAGAGGGGATCTCCACAGCACTGGAGACTCGTCGTCCCTGTGGTGGAGGACCCCGTCCCACCCACCGTGGCAGTCTTCACATCCCAAATGCCATCCCCATCCTGCAGTGGAGGCTGAGTGTCCTGGGCCTGTAACTGGGCTGCTGTACCTGGGGGGGCAGCTGAGAACTCCCCCAGGCTGACATTGTGTGTGACACATTAAAAACATCCTGTGTGGCTGATGCTTTTCCTCTCCTGTGTCATCAACACAGGAATGAATGAATAAATAAATAAATAAGCAACTAAAAAACAGTCTTGTGAATTTATTGTTGGCAGTTGCATTAGGGAGAGTGTAGCAAAGTGGTAGATAATACTTTTAAGTTCCTAATGGATTTTTAAAAAAGTTCTTTCCGTTTTTTTAAACGCAGGCTGGAAAGTCACTGCTGTAAAATGTATTTGAGAGCCACGAGAGATAACAGATCATTTTCTTTCACATAAAGCTTTAATGTTTTCTTTTTCCTAAGGTAAATAACACCTTGCTGAGCCGTCTTTAAGTATGCCAGTTTCTCTCTGGAAAGGAGACTGCAAAGGTGTTAATTACAGTGAGCAAACTAGTTATTAATGGTATTTTTACATTCTTGTCATCTATTGGTGGCTAAAGGAGGATGGGGGGAGGGATGCTTCATTTGTAACACAGATTCCTTTCTACCAGCAGGAAAAGGATGGCAAGAGCAGGGAGGGGTTTAAATTTTTCCGTGAGGGTTAAGGGAGCTGACATTTGGGCATGGATGGCTGGTTAATAGAAGTTCTGGAGAGTTTGCCTTTACTGCCTTTCACTTTAGTGATCCGTGAACTAAAGTGTCCCCGAGTAGGATATGACACAACAACCTGTGACTTGCTCATTAAAGGCTCACATTAAGGCCTGTCTGGGAGCTCTCTAATGCCAGATCACTGAGACCATGGACCGGAACAGCACCTTCGGAGCTCCTGCCATCCCTAATGGTAATGCCTCGATATCTGGCTCCTGGGCAGGATCTACAGCACCACTGTCCTGTGGGACTGTTAAAGGCTGCTCTCAGAGCCCCTTTAAGAGGAAGATGATTGATACAATGGGCTTAAATTGGTTAATGTTCTTTTTACCAGTAATAATCATCAGATGGCAATAGAGCCATGAGCTGATAGATGTTATTGTAGCATAGTGATGCTGTATACATAATTATAATCTCCTGACAGTGAAATATGGCCAAACTAGGAGTTCTCTGAAAAGCTTATCTGCATGTTTACTTTACATTGCTGCCACATGGAACCTGGGTTTTCCTGAATCTTGAGTGCTCTGTGCGATTCTGGTATTTGCACCTCGAGAGAAGCGTGGTACTAACCAACCTCTGAACAAGTCCTAAAGGGAATCACCAGAGATGCACCTTTTAACATTCCTCACCCAACACACTTTTGTGCACTTTTTAAACAGCTCCTTCAGTTGCTGGTGCTGCTGTAGAGAGAAGAGYAGGCTGGCTGGGCATCTCTCTGAGCCACCAGGACACCGCCTCTGTCCCTCCAGCCCGTTCAACAATGTCRTGCTGGAACCCAGTCACAGTAAAATTTGACCAAAGCCAGATGAGACGAAACAGCASGGAGTAACTTATATTTGAACATTAGGCTGCTTTGATCATCTATTTCATCTCAGTATTTTTGAAGATATAGTTGTATGGTCAGCAAATGTGTCTGGCAGTGTCATTTCATGCTGACAGAGCATAGAACACAGGCTGATTCTACTGATAGCCCTTTCTTGGTGGAGAGGTGAGACAGAACTTGGGTACAATCAGTTATTCAGCTCAGAACAAAGATATATGGCACTGTCTCTAATAGAAAATGGTTCTGTGTAAAGATGTGTTGTAAGGAATTCTATTGTATTACAGAGAGATTAAATGTGAATAGAGTATAGATAGTGTTTTGAGGGGGGGGTAGGGTTATTTGGGGAAGGGGGAGTTGTGTGGGTTTTTTTCCTGAATTACAGCATGGATTGTAGCATTTATGCATTAGCAGGAGCAAGGAGAATCATTKACATGCAAATGTAAAGCTGCAATTGCACTATGTCTATGCTGTAGGTGTATGTAAACTGGCCTGGGTACGTAGAAGGAAAAACTCTGCAAATTGCTGCATATTCAACAGCTCCTCAGGCCACAGTTAGTCACTGGTAGTGAAGTAACAGCAAAGCTAAAAGCTGTTGTTGCAAGATGAGTACTGSGAGTGCTGAACCTTGGCTTGGACAAGTCCTGAGCGTTGGCAGGACTGGGTGAGCCCCTGGAGGAATGGGCTGCGTGGGGCACAGGCAGGGGTGGTGTGTAGGCTGAAGCCCTAGAAGGATGTGGACATGCCTGTGAACTATGAGGGCTGGTGCTCTTACTGGCAGAAAGTTTGATGGATGGAAAGTAATTTGGGGATTTAAAATATGAAYCAAAAGGGATTTTGAAGACGGTGGTCCTTAGTCTTGATTTCCTGGTTTGAATGAGAAACATAATGAAGATGTATGTTGTACTTCAGTATTTGATGAAATTGTGTTGGTTCAGGATCAGGGTTAGCCATTTACTTTGCTTTACTTTTTTTTCTTGCCTCCCCTAGTCCCTCAGAGTTTTGAAGTTTTCTCAGTATATTGTATTTTCTTCCCACTTGGAGCTATTCTGGTTTGGCCCTGTCTGTATGCCTTAGCATGTGTATTGTTTATTCCTGTGCTGCTGTTATTGAATGGTCATTAGTTTTGATCCCTCTTATTTTCTTAAAGATAGTTATTGCTTTGATAGTTATTGTTTGGTGTTAGTTAGTTAGAGGTTGTTTAGCTTTAGGTCTTCCTCAGAGACTGTGGGTCAAACCCTTAGCTGGGTAAAATCAATGTAATCAATAGAGCACTGCTGCTGCACATCAGCACAGATGAGCCCCTGTGTAACATCAGCTCGGCAGAATCCTACTCAAACCTTTGCTTTATTTCCCAGTTCAGCTTTTGGAAGGCGTTTATGGTCACAAAACACTTGTTTTCTTTCTGCAAATCCTGTGGTTTTCAAAGGGTAGAGCAAACAGAACTCAATTAAGAATGATAGCTTTCCATTAGGCATGTCAGAAATGTACCCTTTTTTTCTGTACAAATAAATTGAAGCTTGGAATATTTAGGAGGAAGAATTGTAATATTTTCCCTGATGACTGAATGTATTAGTTCACAATTCCCACATTCCAGGCGTTAGCCATTTGCCATATCGTGACACTCTTTCAAACAACAGTAGTATCTCTTCATGCAGAGGATAATTAGGAAAATATCTGATGCCTTTTTGCCTTTGCCTTGGCAGTAAATCCCACATACATGTGTGGGAACAACGAGAGCCAGCAGTACTTGGCCAGCCAATTTCTCAGGACATCAACCAGCAAATGTTCCTTCTGCAATTGGTGTTGCACCGACCAGAATTTAAAACCGCAGGTTTAAATACCTGACCCAGCCACCACTAAAGAGGCAGCAGAAAGCTGCCAGTGGAGCCCAGCAGTGGTGACTTTGTCTCCTTCTCTAACCTTTATATATGCTGCCTCTGTGTGTCAAGAGACAGTAATACATCTTCCTAAAATAGATGGCTGCAGGATGTGCTGGTTAATTGGTTGACTGACAACATGAGCAAAGTCATCCAGAGGCACGTGGTTGCAAGCAGTGTCCTGGAGGATCTGCATGGACTGGGAATTTTCAGTGAATTTCAGGGATGTACCTGCTTTTTTAAAAATGCCCATTGTCTGCAGAGGAAGCTATTAGGGTGGAAAGGGAGGATTTTCAAAATATGACAGTAATTACGATTTGTTTGTGACGAAAAGCCTCTCCACTGCTGGGCGGGTACCCTGCACGGTTCCTATCCATAGCACACCCACTACCTGTCCCTGTTTCAAAATAGGAAAGGCTTAAAACAAAGAAGGGAAGAGCACTGATTGCCAGGAAATTGCAGCACGAAATGAAGGAACAGCAGAAGGGAGTTCTGTACAAACAGGCCTCCTTTCCTGACCTGAGCTGCAGTGAGTTACAGGTCACAGCACAGAACTCAGTCCTTCATCTGTGGATGCTGCTGGGGCAGACTGGAGGGGAGTTGAGCAGGTTTCTGCTGGTGGAGGTCATATGCCAGATGAGGTGAACTTGGCACGAAAGAAGCGAAAAAGCTAAGTTTGAGATGTGAATGAGAGAGACAACATCATATTAAATATTTGTTTTGCCTCAGTAAACTCTGAGCTTCCACCTTTGCAATATCCTCCAAAGTCTTTGCGAGGAGCAGGGCCATTATTTTCCCAAAGCACTTGTGCTTTTGAGCACGTCTTGATATGCTTTTCMCATGCAGATGGAAATCTGGGCAGAAAAGTTGCTTCTCCTTTACATGACCTCCCCTCCTGCCTCAACCTGGCCTGTTGTCAAGTTTCCATAACATTTTTTAGAGATCCTGCATTTTCTCTTGGTTTTTCGTGGTCAAGGCTATGCTGTCACCAGTGAAGGAGCACTGTTACACCACTTACTTGATAGCTTGAGAAATGAGAATACACTCATGATTTATAGAAAGCAGCCCWATAGTACAGAACTCCATGCAGCATTTTCTTGAATGTTTAAGAAAATATTGTATTCACTGGAGGCAGCTCCCAGTCTCTGAAATCTAAGCCCATTTTGTATTTGAACAACTAATGTGTAAATAAGAATTAGGTGTTTAAATATCTTCATGAATGTAAGTCTGATGTTTTTCCTGTTTTGRAACATTTTTCTTTTCCTTGGTTCAGCTCTGAGCTTTGGTTTTGAGTGGTGCCACATTAAAGAAATTTTTYAGCTTTAGAGAAACCACATCTTTCAATCTGAAAAACAGTATCCTAGCTTGTATTTCAGATCTATCTTTGAACATACCCTTGATGTAATTCATCAATACCTTTAAGGAGATAGAAAGGAGACTGTCTCAGTTAATTACAGAAAAAAATATCATTACCTAATCATATACACATAGGAAAATTTCAGAACATTYAGTGTGATTAATCATGTAATGTGTAATACTTGGCAATTAGTCTAGACTGACTTTAAGGAGTTTTATGCCACAACYACCACTTTATTGTATTTTAGATGTCTAACACTTAAAAAAATAGATTTGTTTACTTATTTTAAAATACTCTTTAGCGCTCTTTTGAGGGCCTGAGTGTGCGTTACAGACCTGCCAAAGTTCCTCCTGCAGTTACACGTTCACTTGTTAATGACTTCGTCTTAATCAATACTTTCTCAAATGGAGATGCTCAGATATTTCAAGAGTCACCTTAAAAGACCTCTGGCAGATAAATAATTAAAGGACCTGCTGGCTGCCTTCCTGCGTGCAGAGAACTTCTGGTAGAGACCTAATTGTTTGATTTCAAAAATCAAAACCTGCCAAGCCCTTGAAAAAAGGCAGTTTGAGCCGTTTGAAGAATCTCTCTGCTTATAGTGGGTCATTGTAGTGATGAGCTGCAGAGTGAAAGGAGAGATACTTTTGTTCATTAAACATTGTAGCTTGCAGGAGAGAAGTGGAACAAGGGGGAAAATGTTGAAAACTGGTACATAACATCTCATCTTGTCGGGTTGCTAACCAAGAGCTTGATCCTGGAGTTGCTCAAGTGTCTGTTCAACTTGCTGATGTGAGTTGTGTTTGAGGGCATTGTGCACGTGCACACGTGTTTGAAAAACGAGACACAGGAAATCTGAATCAGTTTCCTTTATTGCCCTGATACCAATTTCATTGAGTTCAGTGGTGATAGGGGAGTCTGAGAGTTGGGGCTGGTTGTCTCCCTCCTGTGTGTCCCTCTGACCAGTGGAGCCTCTGCTCTGACTATTTTGAGCTTGACAGAAATAGCTTTGACATGGTGACAGGACGTGTGCTAAGCTGCACAAATGTGCATATTAATTCAGTAATGAAACAAGTTAGTATTTGTCATTGCTGCTGATTAGATTGATGTATTATCTATGTAGACAGTACCCTGCATCTTTTGGAGGCAGTGCTYGAGGATGACAGCTGCCAGCGCAGAGAAGGGGTGGAAACTGGGGTCTCAACCTYCTTATCTTCAGGAAAAAACACTTGCCAGAACTGCTCTGTTAGTAGCCTTTCTGCATTCGGTACGTCCTGTTTGTAAATCATTGCAGGCTTCAGTAGATGAGCTTAGACACCCCAGAGAGTAGATTGGGAATTTAATTATGTTATGCATATTGGATTGAATATTAAAGTGGACTGTCGGATCGTTTGGAAAATGTGGTGGCTGGTTCCTGGAGGAAGCAAGATGTGCAAATCCAGATTGTTAGTTTTTAGGCAACATCTGACATACATTTGACTTGAGAATTATGTGACTAAAGTTTCCTGCTGCTTTGAGACTGTTCTGAGTGCCAAAGGGCTCTGCTGTCACAGTCGGGACCTGTGTCAGCTGGGGGGATCTCCCACCTCTGTGTACCTCACGTGGGTGACAGGTCTTTAGTGCCATCCTAGTGACCCTGCCCATGAGTGGGGCTTGTAGGGAGTCAGGTAATTGGCTCTGCTGGGATGCAAATAAGCCATGTTTAGGATTCACTGGTGAATGGTGGCAGAGGGATGCATTGCTGTGGAATTCAGTGGGATCAGCACAGCTGGGCTTAGCACAGAAGCTTGATGAACAGGAGGGGGTCAGTGGGTATTAGTAAGTATGAATTAGAGAGCAGAAGTGAGTTTCTTTGCCCCCTTTATGCAAGTTAATTTTTAATTTTGGTTACCTTTCCTGGCTTCTTCATTCATGTGTGTTTGTATTACTTCTAATGTAGTACAAATATTGACTTGGCTTTACACTGAAGATCAAAATAAAAGTGTCTCAGATTTCTCAAGGAATTAAAAGAATAATTTAGCATCATATCTGGAAATAAAGAATTTGACTATCTCTTCAGGGGAAAAAAAATACCTGAGAATACGTAAAGGATTATATCACAATGAGTTTTGATGGTCATTGCAGTTCATGAGCAAACTTTTTTTTAAGATCATCAAGGTCTTAAAATTAGGAAGAATTCAGTTCTTTTGCTTTTTGTATTTTTGAATCACGGTTTGTGTATTATAAAACAGCGTGTGGTCCTCTTCCTTCTGATCTATCCCCTTTCCGGTCTACCTGAAAAATGGGTATGAGGATACTTTTTCTGTTCAGCTGCCAAGTACTAAGTTTCTCAGATAAACTGTGTTTTTATTTAACTAGTCTAGAGCTTGGTGTGTTTATCAGGTGATTATCAGTGCCATTATCAGGTGAGCSTCTTGGTTATAGAAGCTCAATATGTAACTTGTTATTCATAAACTTAAGAGGGTTGGAAAACCTGAAGTCCAGCCACGCTCAGCATCTTCTTTAAAGGTCTTTGTTTGAATATTTCTGCCATTAGCAAGAAAGCAGTTGCATCAGACCTTTCTTCCTTCCCTAGTCAGGATGATTCTACTTCAGACAGTTGAAACTTGAAAAGGGAAAAAGCTTTTGAAGTGTCCTGTCCACTTCTCTTCAGCAATTTGGTTCTGTGGAAAAGCTCCCAGATCCTACAGGGATGAGCTGCAATAGCAAAGCTCGTGACAGGATRGGTTAATAAATGTTACTTTATTCTGCCTCTTTTGACTAAGAGGAATGGCACTTAATGTTTAAATCACAAAGATTCACTTTGTATGAGCTTGATGTTGAATCCTGCCTTCTGTGTTATACAGAAATGTAGTTGCTGTTCAGTAAGAACAGTTTTGGAGGTACAAGCTGCATTCTATGCACCTTCTAAAGCTTCCCAGAGCAGTTTGTTGGTTAAAAATTCAACAAGTAATGTTCACAATGTCCCCAGAACATGCCTTAGGGAGCTTCATGCTTAAAGCTGATGTCAGGGTTGTTTCACACCCTTTGTATCTGACATTTGATACTCATGAYATATTTGTCACTTGACAACTGCTTGTCATTGCTTGTAGGAGGAAATGTTTTCTGTCAGGACATGGCTGAAACACCAAACTTTGTCCCATTCCCCTCTGTGATGAGCCTGCAGATGAGTATTTTTCCCTAAACCCTGCAATTCTGCCTTCAAAGGTGCTCACTTGGAGGCTGCAGTGTAGTCTGGTGCAGGTTGTAGTTTGTCTTCTGGAGGATCAGTCGAAGCAGAGGCACAGACAGGAGCCCTCACTGTTTCCTAAATGGCCTTCACTGCTGCTTTGGGACAAAGTCTCTTGTGTTCTCCTCTTCTGAGACAATTTAGATGGCACTGGAGTCTCCTGCCCTGTCCTTAGCTTGTCCCTTAGGTACTCATGGAAGTAGAGGGATCTTTGCAGACCTCATAATCCCATAATAAAGGTGAAAGATGCCTGAAAACTCTCCCTCCTCCTTCTGGTATCTGGCTCATCTCTCCAGTAAGGCTGGAAGTATTCAGATTCAGGCAGTTCTCTCAGCCCTAATCCTTGAAAAGCCCAGTCTGTCAGGAGACTGGTATTAAAACCCACACTATTGAGAGGAAGGAAGAAAAAATAATCCTCTGCTTTTTTCTTTTGAGTTGTTCTCTAAATCTTTTTGGGTGGCATTTATTTAGCTTTTTTGTGAAACGTGGAAGGATTGACTTTTATTTCCCCTGCCCCATTTTCTGACTGGAAGTTAGTAAGATCATCCTGTAACCATAAGATCCCAGATGTTGGCACATACATGGCAATTGCATTTTCAAAATGTGGGACAAATTGCCTTCCAAAGTCTCATTTGACTGTCACAAGCTTGAAGAGGAGTTAGTAAAAGTCCCCCTCTCTTCCGCAGTGGTCAGCGCATGGCCGTGGCTGCTGTCACGCATTTGGGCACGTGGTGCCCTCAGACCACATCTTGTGGGGAAGTTGTGCAATACTCCTGGTGAAATCCTCCAKGAGTGCAACCCCAGGAGGGAGAGGGTCGGTGTTGTGTGAACTGAGAGCTGGGRTGAGCTGTCAATCTGCTCTGTTTCTGCCTCCATGGCTGCGGGGGTCTGGGTGGGGCGGCCGTCGCTGCGTGTGCTGTGCGGGTCCAGGGATGCTCCAGTGAAAACAGTCAGGGAGTTCAGGTCTAGCAGGCTCTGGCTGTGTGGTTTTCTGCTAGATGCCCTGCACGGGGGGAGACACTCAGGGCATTTTGCTTCTTTCTAAGCAGATTTTCGTTTTTCTTTGGAAGCATTCCAGGAAAAAATGCAAATAGAGCAGTGATGGAGCACATGTAACACTGATTAGTTTTATTCTGGAAATGCCATACACATGATCTCGGCTAATCATGCAATATATATTTTTWAAAAAAAATCATACTGTTTGTCAGTAGGGAGAAGGGRTTCTTCCTCTAGAAAATCAATTTTTAATTCCTTATTCTTACTGAAAAGGTGGYGTACAGTCACAGATTTAATTAAAGGTATAGCAGGCTTTGTCAATCAAGGGAAGTGGAATTATACTTTGGTTACCTTCCAAAATGGCAGAGGCTTAAAATCAAAACTAAAAAGCCTTCCCACAATGTGTTAACACACTTTGACCGTTATTACAGCTCATGTTTTTGTTGTTTTGCTTGTGCTGATAAGAGAATATCATTATACTGAAAATCAGATCCAACAGTTTCTAGTCATTGCTGGCTTGGAGCTTTAGATCTTTCTCTGCTTCTCTGTGTAGCTTTAATTAAGCATTAGGTCAATCTTGCAGGGGGCAAAGCCTTTCAAAAAGTAATATGTAGGGAATGGTATAATAATATTTCTTTCATTTCAGCAGAGGTTTCATTTGTTGTCAGGGCAAGAGATGCATAAAACTAAYGGCAAGGCTGCAAGGAAGAATGTATCTTCTTGTTATGATAATGGAGCTTTGTTTACCTGACCTTCCAATTAGTCAAATGTGGATTCTTGTTTGTATCCTGACTGCCTGATCTCTGTGGGTTCAGCTGGTTCAGGTACAGATGCACTCCAAAAAAAAGAGCAACCCCCTCAAAGTTGATTTCCTTCATCTCCCACCCCAGCTTGTAAAAACAAATAAGATTTCAGCATGATATTAATGAATAGTAACAGAGTCAGAATAATTGGTATCCTCTTGGTTGTGATTAGGATTCAGGGGAGTTACTTAACAACCACTGTTTCTTAAATATGAATTCTGATTAATAACAGAGATCTTTTTCTCTCATCTACTTTGCAGTTGCAGTACTTTGAAATTATATATTTCTTTTTATGCACTATCATGTCTTGAATTGTAATAATCTCAGTGGGAAGTTTTGAGCAGCATATGTCTGTGTGACCCTTGATTTTTATTTCTTTATTTTCATTTCTTTATTTACTTTTGCCTTTATGATTGAGGATCACACTGGTGCTGTTTAAATCTGCTGCCTCTTGTAAGAGATACTGAGATAAAGGTTCTTGGTTACCTCTGGCAAAATAAACATGCTTTGAGAGTGGCTGTTATGTAAACACATGGATGCTACAAGTGATTTCATTRCACCCAGTGAGTCATTAGACGTGAACTGTTAATGTCACAAAAGTATCTTAGGAAATAAACTTTATTGGGGGGAGGGGTGTCTTGTTTGTTTGTTTGTTTTAGTTTTATGGAGGCTTTATAGCTCAGGAAGAGTGTTGGAGCTTTGACAGCAGCCCTGGCCATGTGTGCCGCATTAATCCCGAGCTGGCTGCCTCATCCACCGCTCCCCTTGCTGTCACGGTTTGGTGCACGTCAGTCTTCATTAGCTGACTATTTTAGGAATCTCCAGCCATTCCCAGGCTGCAGCTCATTAAGAGTATTCCAGTGCTAGGAGTGCAGGAGGTCAGATGCTATTTTATGAAGTGCAGTTACGTGTCCAGCAACCCTCCAGCTGCTGCTCCAATGTGTTGTGCTGCTCTGGAAGTGTGCGTGAAGCGAGGGGAATGAGAGACACTGTCAGTGCGTTTCATCTGCCCCTTTATTCCTGGCACATCGAAGGGGCACTGGGCAGAGCAGGGAGCGCCCGCGGATTGGGCTGTTCATCAGGTTTGTCGGTGGTCCAGAAGGCTGGAACTGTTCCTGTGTCTTGGGTTTTTAGAATTAGGTTTGAAAGTCTTTCAGAAAAAGTGCAGCGTGGAAAATGGATGTTTCAGGGGTTTGCACCAGTATAGTCAAATTTGCTGTAAAAGGAGCAAAGCGGTGGATTTTTCATACCTTTTGAACTTGCTAACAGGTTTYCATATAAATTTAAAAATTTCCTCACTGATGTCAGCAACAGATATTTCAGAACTTACTAGGTCAGTTACAAGCAAGAAGCACTTACTTAATAATAAAGCATTAATATTTATGGGGATTGCATATTTATTCAGGGATCTCAAATCGTATTACAGATTAAATGAATTACTGCATACACCACAGGCTGAGGTACAGGGAAGTTAAATCAAATACAAGTCATCCAGGCTTGGAGCCGGTGAGGTTCTTCAGGGAGTGCAGTAATTTTTATCCACAGCCTGAGCATTTGCAAGTGCTTTGTAGAATCAGGTTTAGCGAGTCGTTGGCAAGGCTGGGAATTGAGTGCTGCAGTCCTGTCTCCCCAGCCCGTGCTGTAACCAGCAGACCATACTTCTGCACYTTACTTCAGCTTCTTTCAGTGCTAATTTGAACTTTGAGCTACCCCAAGCAGAAAGTCAATTTGCCGTTGTCAGACCTCCCTACTCTACATCTCTAGTTGATCAAACAGCAAATTCCGCTCCAGATGTAACCAGGTTCTGTTAGGTAGTTTTCATTTCTAAAAAGGATTGGAAATGAAAGACTCACTCAACCCAAATCATGTAGAGATGACTCGGATAGCAAACTTTTTAAATCCTCAGGCCTCCTTTTTTTTTAAAAAAAAAAAAAAAAAGGGAAAGAAATCGGTGAACAAACTCCAAAAGGAGYATCGAGAGACTTGGCCTGAGAGGAAAGTGTGTGAGCCATTCAGAGTACCATCAAAAGCTGGTGTTATGCCAACTCATGGGCAAGCACTGTTCTTCAGTGTAATTTATTTTACTCCTAAAACAAACCAGCCCCACTAATGGCAAACAAAAAAGCTTCTTTCTTCCAGGTTTTGATTGTTGAATGAAAGGATTTGGGAATAAGCAAACTTAACCCACTTAAATTTCATGGCATGCACCTTCACCCAGGATTTTTTTGTCTCTCTGTTAACTTTTCCACTGTRCGCTTGTGTTGCTGTAACTGTGTCATTTAGATCAGAGTAATAGCCCAGAACCTAATTCCAGTGTATTGTCTGTGCCTCACCTGGGCATTCTGGCCATGGCTTGTCAAGTGGATAAATTGGCTCACCCTCTATGGTGTGAATAAATGAGTATTTGTGGTGATTGTAAATTCCATTGAACTAAGGGGGCTGCTGAGTCAAAGCACACTCTTGGAAGGATTTCTCTGCATTGGGGGATGGAGGAATCAGTCCTCTCAGTTTTGCCTACGTTGTGAACTAAAAACTGAGTTAAATGAATAAATGTAATTCAATTAGCATTCATGTTTAACAGTTTATTTGAAAGCAGAACATGACCAAGATGTTCAAGCTTTTGAAAATACAGATTTGTAGAAGGAGTGTGAAAGCTCRGAAACTTTACAAAACTCTGAATGTGTAGAAATTGGGTATGAAATCAGTATTTTGGAGTCTGTAAACACCCTTTGGCTGTGCTGTCCAGCAATATCCTGAAAGATGATTGAAGTTTTCTAGAACAGTGTTCTTTTGATTCAGAAAATCATCAAAATTTGTACGGATGTTTCAACTTTCCTCTTTGAGCAAAGATCTGAAAACCAAGTAAATACACTCATTAAATAAGGGTTTGTGCMGGAGTATGTCTACAGTTCCTTTGGGGAAAAAGAAAGGCCTGTTATGAGGAATTTTAAGCAAGGTACAGGTTAAAGTAATTTCAAATTCTGCATAAGTGTGTCGCTTTCTATGCRTGCTGTTGGCATTGTTTGGTCTTTTGTACACATGTAATTTACTCCCACACAGAAGCCATTTACGCTGCTCTTTGCCCTTTGGGAGTGGTTTAAAATGATCTTAATGTAAATGAGAGCCCTACCCTGAGGTCCAGGCTGCTCCCTGCATCTTACTGCCTGAGGTTATTGCAATCAGTGTGATTGCAGAGTGTGGATCGGGGCTGCAGCTCTGACCCCTAAACTGTACCTCTGAGAGCTTTCCAAAAAGAAACTCTCAGAACAGCATCTCATTACTTCTGCAAATAATTTTTTAAGCAAGTGAAAGGAAGATCCTTTGTAGCCTCCAAGGAATCTTTCCAGGGTCCAGTCAGACAAGAAATATAAATCAGGCGTTTACAAGAAAGGAGATAGTTCAGGTGAGAGACCCTGAAAGCTGTTCTGCATTGTCTGAGTGCCATTAGGGCTGTGCCCAGAGATTTGTTACTCTTAAATAATGTGGAGGAGTTTTTTACACCTTGGAAGTTTTTTGGTTTTGTTTTGTTTAACTTGTCTGTAGCTTTCAGGTGTCAAGGAGATTTGATGTGGGTTTTTTTGGTTTTTGAGGGKKTTTTTTTGAGTCTTTAAATCTCCTGACAGGTAAAACTTTTTCTGGCTGACCGGKCACATGAAAAATAATTTAGCCCCTGTGCTTGTTGCTTTTCCCCTGATGTTTGTACAGCTTGATTTAAGAAAGGCAGGAGGGGAGAGGCATTTCTAGAACAAGAAATAATTTGTGCTCTTACTGCAGTAATATGTATGTCCTAGAAAGTGCCATGTTTTGACTTYTCTTAGTTGTGGATGCAGAGCCAGGTTTCTCAGCTGAGGAACTGAACTGGAGTGAGCAACATCCTGCTGCAAGTACCTCGACCAAGCAGGCAGATCATGTGGAAAAACAAAGCTTCCTGAAATTTACTTCTTGTTGAAGGAATCAAGAGTTTCCATTGGGGAATTTTCAATGTACTTCCCCCTTATCTTTTGTTTGTCACTGTGACCCCTCCCATTGTATCTCAGATCAGTGGAGCTACTCCTGACTTCTAGTCTTCTGCTGATACGGTTTGACCCTTGCAAAGGGGTGGCTGCACTGGCCACAACAGCTCCTCTTGTGGCTGGACCCACCTTTTCCTTCTGACTTTCAGCTTATCTGACTGGATGCTCTAAGGTGAGGGCCACATYGCTTCAGAAAAGCAAGGAAACGTGCTTGGGAAAAGGTGTCGGGTCAGAGGTCCCAGGCTGCTGTGGAACTGGGTGTTTTTTGTGGTTTGATTCTGCTGTCAGCATCACAGGCGGGAAGCTGGACAGTGTGAACAGCATCTGCACTGTTGCCTGGCCTGGGAAGCTGCCACAGAAGGTGTTCCCAATGCAGCCATCCTTTTACACAGGACAAATCACGCTGGATACGGACACTCAGACTCCTGAAAGTCTGGGGCTTTAAAGCTGGGTGTTGTGATCCCTTCCTTCTCGGCAGTAAGGTCCAGCTTTAGGGGCTGAASATGGAGCTGGAAGCCTCCATATTTTGGGCAAACATTCCTGTTCTTTGAACCTCATGTTACAGCACCATTTGCAGAGAGGTTTGCAGAGAACCTGGGGTTAAAAAAAATAATTGAAAGCCTTTCCATCAGTTACACATCAAAAACACGTGTTTGGCTTAAAAAAAAAAAGTTATGAAACCAAGCCAGCTGTGTACACTTGTGTGCATACACACACATGCAGAGATACTGTAGCTGTATTTCTAAGCGTATGTTCTAATGTTCTACATATAGATGGAAAATGTTACATGTAGCTATCAGAAAGTTTAGCAATTGCACATTGTTTTTCAAATTTCTGTCTCATTTCCACAGAGAACTAGAAAAATATAAACCTATCAGAAAGTAAGCAGCTCTAGCTTTCTTTGTGTTAGGAATTTTTTTTGTAGAGCTTGCCTTGCCTTCAGCTGCAAAGCCTGAAATTTAAATTGCTGCAGGCTTCCTTGATTTCCGTGGTTGAAATAAATGCTCTGTATCATTTTGCTATTCATGTCATTACTCCCCGTAATCACCACACTCATCCCAGCACACTGTGTAGTGTGCTCAGTTGAATATCTCTGACTTTCAGGAGGCTTCGTTGCTGGCTGTTGTTTGTTTCTGAAGCTGCACAATGACATACTCTATTGGGCTAATTTGATAGTTTGCACTCCAGTTGCTGTGAGTTACGACTTGTGTTTTCTGTTTGCCATGTAAATGAAGAATTGAAATTTGCAGGGAATCATTTGCTTCTGTGGTCTCTTCACCGGAGTTTACAGATTCCAATTAATGGTCCGAGTTTGGTGAAAGTTCAGAACTTTCACCCTTTTCCCCTCCCTCCCCACCTCTGTAAAAGTTAATAGCTGTTGCTGCTGCATATTCAGCAGGGAGCAGGGATGGAAACGCAGGAGAGTTAATTTCCTGCTGAATATGGGAGCACATCGCTGCTTGGACTCTCTTCCTGTGATCGGATCCATGCGGTGGAGCGTTCCTGTCCGTGCATTCCCGGGTGAACGGTTCATTTCCCGTGGGTGTGCGGCTGGAGCTGCTCCTGCTGAGCAGGGTGAGCTGTCCCTGCAAGCGAACAGCGGAGCAGGGCTGGGAGCCAGGGGCTGCAAGTTCRCACTCAGTGCTGCTTCGAGTACAAGCAGTATTGTGAGACTGAACACATGCAGCTAGGTATGTTGGTGAGAGAAAACAATTTTATCCCAAACACTTCTAAAAATCCTTCACATTTTTAATACGGTTTGGAAAAAATGACTGCCTGTCAACCCTGTGTTGCTGCGTTGCCACAGAAGGCTCAGATTGTGGCGCAGATGGCAGAAGCCCAGCAAGGTGGGGTGTTCAGAGGTCAGTATAGCTGGGGGATTTGTAAATTAAATTAGTATAATTACAGGGGAGTTTCCCCTCTTTGTGCCCCTGCAAGAGAGAGCAGGCAGAAGGCACTGCAGATGCTTCCTCATGCTTGATACTGGACAGAGGCTGATAAGTAGAAAATGTAGTGTATTAACTTTCTGTGGCTGTGATTTACTTTACAAAAAAGGACTTTAAAAAGCCCTTTATTTTGCTAGGGACACTTGGGAATTACAATGTTTCTCAGTATGATGAAAAGTCTTAGTCATAGATGGCTTTTGCAGTTGTTCATATTGCGAGAGTTAGGACGATCTGTTTATTCCCCATGTCAGAATGACTCTCAGCACCTGCTTACCAGGTTTGAACTAATAGTCTAGCCTTTCATACTGAAAAGAACTTATATTTTATTTCAAAGATTGACCAGCCACTGAAAACTGTACTGGCACAACCTGCCCTTCTGGTTTGGTGGGAGGGAAAGAAAATCTTGTGTGGATGTTGCTTGCTTGTTTGAAATGATTTTTAAAGCAATCGGTGATAACTGACATCTTAAGAGTTTCCTGACCAGAGGTTGGCTGACTAATCACTGTTTCTATTACAATCGTGAGACCCACATCATGGCTGATGAGAGAAGCAAAAATAAAAGCAAATATGCCACTTGGATCCTGTTAATTCTCTAGTAGATGAGATAAATGACTTTGTGCTCTGCTTACCATAACCAAACAAATGGTTTTAAAAATACATGTGTGGGTAGATACATATATGTGCACACACACACATATATTCTTACTTGTGTTTATGAGTTTAATCCATAGAGGTATGGGGGGTCTTTATCACAGAAGCCAATTTTAAATAATTATATTTAAAGAGTAACACAGGGGAAGTCATGCACAGCCACGGAGCAGAAAGGCTCAGTGTGTATTGTAGCTCTGTAATAGCTATTATTTATCACAAATGTGCCGTCTGTTTGTTCACACACAGTAATGAATGACCTTTCTGTTTCCACAGCTAGACCTGTGCTGATGGGGGTGTAGTGCAGGAGCTATTTATCATGCTTCACTTATACTGATCACTGGTTTAAGCTGCACCACCAGGGAAATGTGTTGGACTTACGGTTCAAAAAAAGTAGCTTTTTTGGGGTTAACAGCTAAGAAAAGCAGCTACTTTGTGTCCCTGGCTGCTATAATTCAAAATTGACTTTGCTGGAATTTGAATCAAATTACTGCCAATATTGTCATAAGCAAATTTATCAGCCAAGGACTTGTTTACTGTGTCTTAGCAATGCAGGGCCTGATTTGATGTCTTTTTTTTTTTTTGGTATGTGTGTGTGTGTGTTTCCTTTGTAAAGCTTCAGTTTCTTACATTGATAAATGGGGTAGAATATATGAATGAGAACAAGGTATCTCAGGAGGGGTAATGCATATACATTGTAGCTCAGAAAAGGTATATGAAGAAGTTACATTTTTAGCTCCTCACCGTGTTCAGAAATTAATAATGTAAAGAACAAAAAAGATTGTATTTGGGAGGGCAGAGGAGGGCTTAGGATGGGGCGGGAGGCTGAAGTGGCTGAACTGTTCTTAGGAACAGTCGTGGTCTCCTGTTTTGTTCTTGCAGGTTGCACCAATTAGTTTTGTTTTACTGATGCAATCCTTGGATGTCAGAAGTCGGTGTTTTCCCRTGTGGCATGTTAAAAAGCAAAATGCATTATTAATGCTTGAGGTGGGACCTCTGCAACTGTGGTAGAAAGCGTTAAATGACATTAATTTAGACAATAATACTATCATCACACTGCTTTACAAGCCAATAACCCGGCTCTTGTTCCCCCTTGTAGTTTATCTAAAGGAGGGAAGTGGATTATTGCCTTATAAAATAGGCACAATGTRGTGGTGCTGTTATGCTGCTATTACTGCAAATGTTTCGGGAATACTGAACAAGAGAGGTAACTGAACAAAAGAGAGGGATGGAAGACTGCAACACTCACCCTGTGATTTAAGTGAGCTGAACACTACAGAAAACATTTCACATTTGTAAAGACATAGATGGGAATGGCTTCTCCAGTGTAGGGACATGACCCAGGAGTCACTCACACTTCTTTCAACACAGCCCATTGGCTTGGGAAGATGCTGTGAGAGAATTTTGGCCTCGAGGCCAGGCTTGCAGTTGCAGCATCATGCTTGGTCCAGGTAGAATTTGTGCACGGTTAGAGCAAGTACTAACTTTGTACTACCTGCCTGTTGGAACAGCTCTGTCACCCAGCTTGTTCCTGATCAGCTTCTGCTATTCTAAATAACACTTACAGCCTTGGTCCAGCAAATTCCAGGCTCTGCAGGGTGTTTCTGAAGGACAACATGAGGCTGACACCAGCAAATTCAGCACTTGGTGTCCCTGGGAGTCTTGGTTTTGGAGATGCAAAGGAAAGCTGGTGGTGGGCGCTCACCCTCAGACCTTGTTCTGGGATTTGGGGAGCTGGGGAGCTGCTGCTGCAGCTCCTGCTGCTGAAGGAAGCATGTGCATGGTAAATTCTTCAGAGGGAAGAATTCACTTCTCAAGGTACAAACCACTTTTCTGTTGTCTGGCAGACGGGCACTCTGTGGTTTGGCACAAAATACCTTGTAGCAGTGCTTTTCGCATGTGAAATTAATGGTCTCTCTTCTCATTTGATCTTGAACTCCTTTTCAGTAAAAGMTTTTCAATAAAACCCTTTACAGTATTCAGTAAGATAAGTGGTAAGACAGCAGCATTCGATTATTTAACCTTCCCTGTTATTTGGAACACGGTCGTGTCCCCTGACATTAGTTAATTACTCTGAAAATTACCTCGGTTATCCAAAACCTCAACTCTCCACACACATCCTGTGTCTCTGTGACATTCACATTCCCAAGGTTGTTCTGCATTAGCATAAATATCTGACCAGCTCCCAGAAACTAAACAGACACATTTTGGCTCTCATTACATTTACGTGTATTTCTGCCAATCTCAACACTTCTGCTGCTTTATATTCATCCATTTAAACTGGTGATTTTTGTATTATACTTATGGCTACCCTGTGCTGCTTATTGCAGAAAACCATAGTATTATACTGTCTCCACCTGAATTCTAGTCCCATATACCACTGAGCCCTTTTTTTCTACATTTGTTAAAAAAAACTCCCAATTTTTTTTTGCTTTTACAGTATTTAAAGTTAAATTGTATTGCTGCTAGGACTGCAGAAATATCTAGGAAAGCTGGTTCAAGAAAGAGAAAATTATTTGGTTTTTGAAGTGTATTTAAAATGTTCATCTTACTTTTCCTTTGAGAAACTGCTATTTGAAATTAGTTTTTCAGTAAAAGCAGTGGATAATGTTACTTGTGTGTATTTTCAACATTTCTATGTTTGTGTTTTCCAAAACACTGCAAAACAGTTAAGTGACATTGTGAATCGATGTCTAAGAAGTGTTTCTCTTTCTACACCATTCCTTTTACTTCTGAGCCAGAAGAAATAGGGAATTAAAAAGGAACAGGAATATTTTTGTATTACTAGGTTTTGTCTCAGAAATGTTGTACATGTTGCAGTTTATCAAAACATTACTCAGGATATGTGAGGTGGTTTGCAAGAAGAAAAATATTCTATATGTTTTTTAGGTCCCATCAGAAATTACTTAAGAGAAAGTAACATGCAAGATTTGTGAGAGAACTCAAGGCATTGTATTGATAGATCGGAGGGTATGGGAGGATGGAGAGGTAATTTTGATAAAGCTGAAAATTTTATTTTCAAATCTCAGTATGATTGAAGTGAATGCTTGCTTKCTTTCCCCATAAGTGATTATAACAGGAAAAATACGTATTTGCCAGGAGGGATCCATGCTGCTGGTGGTTTGGTTTATTGGAATGTTTGGGATTTAGTGATTCTGTTGCCTGTTCACACCCAAACCACTTGGTGTTGGAGGTGCCTCTTATTGTGAAGGTCACACCCTATGTGTGCAATTATACTTTGAATAATGTATCTTGATTGTTAAATGCATCTTGATTGTTATTTTTCTCCTACTGGCATAAATAATGAACTGGTAATCTATAAATCTGTTGTCTTAACAGCAGTTAATAAGTGTTTTATGTGGATGAATTGGGTTGTCCTACAAGTGATGSTTAAATATGTAATTCTGGAAGTAGGTTTGTTTCAAATGAATTAAAGAACATGGGGCTGCCATGTCCCTGCTTGGTTTTTTTTTGCTTTGTAATCTTAGTAAATAAGCTGATTTCTCTGCAGACATGTGCATTGTAAGCAGGGCAAGCACCTCAGTAGGTTTAGAAATGTACTTTCACATTCTTGATCATAGTTATTTTAAAAATAGTTTGATATCAAGGGAGCTTTTAAATAAGGGAATGAACTTATATTCATGTTGTAATTTAGGAAGCAGGGTGGTAACAGAATAATTGTCAGAATACAGAGAATATATATACCACTGGATCTTGTCCTCAGGAAATTGTTCCCTGCTCACTGCCATATTCTTTTGTCTCCTTTCTCACAGCTGAGTGGCAGAGGAGAAGTTTTGGAGAGTTTGCAGAGGGTGGAAACCACAGCTCTTGCTGTTCTGGCTTGTGGTCTATTGCCCAGATACCCTCCCTAAATGTGGAGGTGGCAGCTGAAGGCACAGTGGCCCCTTCTGCTCTCTTGGAGACCATCAGTGCTGCCCCAGGCTGGAAGGGAGCAGGACTAGTCCTTGGCTGCTCCGTGGTGTGTGGGCTGTGACTGGCAGCAGTAATTCATGTTTGTGTTCATAAGCCAAGTCATGAACCAGAGCACTGGGCTTCTGTCCCACCTTGCCGTTTCCTCCTACATCAAGCTGAGGGACAGTGCAATAACATCCTAAGCCTTGCAGAAGGACGACAGTCAGAGCACAGTCCTGGTTTTTGGTACTGGGGTGGTTGGTAGCGAGGACGTTCCAGTCCTCTGCCTGCTGCAGATCTAAGGACCTCCTCCTCGCTCCTTCCTGAGCTGAGCTCACAAGTTCMGTTATTCATTGCTGAACAATAGGACAGTGAACGTTAAACATGTCGTGTTTTCTGCTATTCCCACTTGGTCTGTGCAGTGAAAGGTGAGGAGGTGGTGGGGATGGTTAGTTATTTCACAGAGCCAGGAGAATAGATGAGGAACAAAGTTGGTTCCTGCTGTGGTTCTCTGTGGGAAATATCAGTTATAAGCAGCTTAGTCTTGGTCATAAGCACCGTTGAACGGGATCTGTTACCACAGTAGAACCAGAAAGGATTCCATTACTGCAAGCAGAGAAAAAAACCGTACCTTTGTTGTATTTGAAAGTAATGCGATGAAGTTGCTGTGTAAGAATTCAAATAATGAAACATGATAATTTCTACCACCTAGTAAAAACACCATGGAAAAAGGCAGTCTCCTATGATAAGTGATGTATTATGTTTTGGTTTTCTGCTTTTCTCTAAAGCAACTACAATTTTAAAAATCCTTTATCTTTCTGGGTAGGTGGTATCTATTAATATTTTAATTGGAATGAGGTTCCAACTCTGATCAACAATATTGTTACTAGCTGAAAATGCCTGACTGAATATGTAGGGTCCGGGGAGACGAGTTCTATTCCCTCAGCCTCTCTGCTTTTCTTTGCATTGACTTCAGGATGCCCACACACAGCTTTCAGATGAGAACCCATTAGATGGGCTAATGGGGCATCGAACTAACCTGAGGCAATGTATGCAGGGAAAGGCTTCTCTCTTAACATCTTATTAGAACTCCCTCAAGTATAACAGGAGGCTAGAGGTAATTAAGCTAAAAATGCAAATAAACACGATGTGACCATTTTTATGCCAAGTGACCAGCTAAAAATAAATGTCTGCTTGGCGTAAGTTGTTTCCATGGAGCAGGGTAAATACCAGTTCGCTGCTTGTGGTGGGGTCGTGATCTCCTGCTGTGGCCCGGATTGAAAGGTGAAGATTCACGATATTTATCCTCTCACAAAGCGTCTGGGGTCCTGTTAGAGGAAAGAGAAAAAGATGGACAATTTGATAGGTTGTTCAACTAGTCTTCCCACATTGGGCCAACTGCAGCAGAAGCAGGACAGCCWTTATCGGTGCTGGCCCTGTGAGGACAGTAAAAATGAATTGATGGCTCCACTCCAGCTCTTAATAGAGCAACTTGTTCTAATTGTGCCTCTTTGTAGACTCTACAGAAGAGAAATGTTTGGCAGAACATAGAGGATTAACTACTATAATGCCACTGAAAATCCCTGACTCCGAGGAGAGCATGATGAGCACGTTGGAGGCAAGACTGCCGTGCAACAGCTTCCCTTCCAAGCTCAGCATCAGCTGACAGTGAAATCAGTCCCTCAGTTTTCACAGACAATAGAGCATTCTCCTTAAGCCTGGTCCTCCTTACACCGATAGAAGCTTTGCCAATGGCATCCAGAGAGTTCAAGATTTTCCATTCTAGTCATCACATAGCTCCTGATATTGCTGAATGACGCTYACTTTGTGAGCTCCTCACTACAATGAGTTCAAATATTGCCCATATTTGCGAGACCCCTCTCCTCTCCTTGGGTCTATAAGGATTACAGTGCAAAGCTGATGGTGTGCTAGTTTCTAGCTGCATTGGTTTTGAAGTCTTCCATGTAGCTCAGCCCTTTCCTGAGCAATTGAAAGATCTGTGCAATTTTTCCTGCACTCAAGCTTTCTCTTGAGCATGCCAACTTGTGATTTGGGCAACTTGTGTTTACATTAAATTTTATTCTCTCCGGAGGTTTTTCGTTCAGCAACTGTCTAGCACAAGTTCGCAGTAGAAATTTGCTTGATGCCGAGTGCCCTTTCCTCCTGTTGGCTTTAAAACGACTTATGGGTACTAAGCTTCTTGCAGGATCATGTGCCATCATTTATTTTACACAACAGTCTGTTTTACATAATAAGATTTACAACATCAAAGACAGCAAGAATGTTCTTTTTAAGAAAGAGAGTGTGAACCCCTTATATGCTTAGGAAAAACATTCATATCCTGCATGTATTTTTCACATACTGGAATGCCTGCTATTTAACAGTGTCTAGGGATTTAAGTGAAAGCTGACAACAGAAATATCCTAGACATACCTCTTTTTTAAATACCTTTAACTTCTTTTAGCTGCCTGTCTTCTGGCTTTGCTTTGTCACAACAAAAGCCAAAATCTAAGAACTACTTTGTTTACAGGATTTCCAGGGTACTCCAAATCATTTCTGTTCCTGTTGGAAACTCAATAAAGATGTACGAGAACACTGTCAAATATGCACTGAAAAGAGATCTGGCACTGTGGATTTTTCCCTCTCAGTKAAGCAGTTGCATTGCTGTTGACTCAAATTCAGGCAGAACCTGGCCCTCTCCTTTACAGTTTTTGCCCAAGGAAGGAGCCATGGAGTACAAGCTGTGTTTCATTGATCTTGTGGGTCCTGCTGAAAGGGCAGGGGCACCCCAGGGAAGGATTTGGAGGGCAAGGTGGGGAGATCTGGGCAGGGTGGGCAGTGCATCGCCCTTGTGACCAGAGACCTCGCTCAGTCCATTTGTCAGATAATGTTTTCTTGTGCAGCAGTGCAGAGGAGGGTGAAACAAATCAAAGAATATGAGTAAGATGGTTGCGGGTGAAGTGATTAAATACACCAAGTGTTAGAGCCTTGTCTCGTCCCCGAAAAGAAGACAGTGACATACAAAGGGTGGAAGAGGTGGACTTGTAACCTGGAATGTCTGTGGACCAGGAGGTCAGGAAGAACCACTACACAAYGCAGGGATTTTTATAAGTTGTTTAAAGAGTTGTTTGGGGAGCAGTAGGAGTAAGGGGTTAAAGTTAAGTGCAGAAGTCAGACCAGTTGATTAAACCAAATAATTTTCAATATATTGCTCTCTAAAATTTTTAGACTTCCCATTCACTGGAGTCCTTTAAAGTCCTTTGCTGTTTCAGTGTCCTCTGTCATGCTTCTCATAACCTTGTGAAATGGGCTGGCTCTGCAACCTGAACAGACTTTCTGGCAGCTGCAGTACCCCCAAATTGTGCATTTTGGGATTTCATAGCAAAGAGAGATCCATGGCAAGAAGGATCTTAGTTTTTTTTTTCCTTTCTTTCTTAATTTTTAGACCATTTCAGTGCAAGAAACCACTTATTCTTGCTATGCCACACATAGTTGTAGGGTTAACTAATTTTGTTAAGATCTAGAAYGTGCTTTTAAATATACTCTGGAGAAAAATTTTGCCATGGCAGGAAATGAAGAAGATGAACTAATCAGTTGTCTTTGTCACCCGTTTTATGATTCATTTTTTATGGTGCTGTGTCTTTATGAAATCATATGAAATGTATGAAATTGTCCTTGTTTGCGAGACTCTTTTAAAATGTTTTGGAATTCTTATTTGCAAGCCGTGTTTCGGCTATAAATACATGGGCAGATTAGAATTTCATTGCTGCGGTTTTTCCTAACTGCTTCAAGCACAATCTTCGTGCAAATGGAATAATCCCTTCGCTTTGCAGTCTCTGGGTCAAAACKGGAAGAATGTTTGCAGGGGCCTGACTGCCTTCTTTAGCTGGCTCCTAGAGGAGAACAGACAGACAGTCACTGGAACAGCTCGTGACATATGTTTGGCAGCAAAAGTACCCCTGATTCCAAGTTCCAGATTATACTTCTCAGCTATGGCTGGCCCTCTTCCTGGGCACTCATTAGCTTTTCTTTTAGTCATTTTACACCCTACAGAGGTAGTCTCCTTCTGCTGAGATTTTCCTGTAATATTTTTTTTTTTTTTAATTGCAGAAGACACGATCTCTCTTATGTAGCGGTGTGAATGTGTTGGGGTTTCCTTTGGCTGAAAGGGTGGCTGGCAGAAAACGTGTACATTTATTCTTAGCAAAGAGGGAAGTGTGAGCTGGGGGGGAACAGCTCAGGAGAAATCTGATGTGCGTCAGGAGTCTTACTTTGCACCACATGCAGCCTCAGCTCCTCCTGCTGCTGTGAAAAGCAGGACTGTGTCATTCCCTCTGTCTCAGACACCCATGTACACAGACCCAGCCTTTTGTGCTTAGGCAGCAGATTTCTCTAGGACCATATGGGTGCTGGCCCATTTCCAGACTTGGGGTCATCTTCCATTCCTGGCTGCAGCATCCCGTGCTTCTGAAGAGCAGGAGCAGGATGAGGAAAACCACCTAGAGCATTCAAAACCAATGAACAGCAGCAAGAGAAACCTCAGAATGCAGAGAGGTGACTGGCTGAGGTAATTTAAAATAAAAAATGGCTCTTGTCTAGCAGCTCCTTTATAACACATAGTTACTGTCCAGAATATCTCAGGAAACCATTTTGTATTCTGCTAGTGTAAACCTAGATAGCAGATTTATCTTTAAAGATTAGGAGTTATTTGGGAAAATTTCATTTCATTGTTGTATTTAAACCAGAACATTCCTGCCTCTTTGTCATCTAACTGTTTTATATATTAAACTAATTACTTTAGTGAAGCTAAGCTAAACAAATACTAGTCAGACTGCATATTTGAGTCTCCTTATAGCATCAAGATAAAAATCCAGTCATCCCACATTATAAGCACTTCCGTTCTCTTCCCTCAACTCCCCCAAAAAAGGTTTAGGTTGTTTGGTTGTTTGTATTCTTYGAAGAATATGAAGGTTTTGCACTTCAGGCAAGCCCATTTCCTTTTTKAATGGGAAAAGCTCCAAGCACTGCTTTTCAAACAGAACTAGAAAGATTATTTTTGCAGACTTCTGTTGAGCAGTTTTGGACAACACCCTTTAACAGGAAAGTGTGGATTCTCCTAAATTTCTTCAAGATGAAGACAGATAACCTTCCTGTTTTAAATTACCAACCACAATTAATGGTTTGAGATGATGATAATAATGTGTGAGTTTTTTTACCCTTTTTATATGAAAGAGTTTAGTGAACTGTCCAACCTGAAGTTTGCTGTTGAACATATGGTATTTGAACTTGAAAGTTTTTTTGTAACAAAGAAGGGCAAAGACACCAACTCCTCATGTGGAAATATTTGAAGGAATGAGCCTGGGAGTAGACCCAGTGTTAAGTCAGTGTTGAGAATAATGGATTTAAGCATAGGTTAAAAGAAGGCCAGACCTTCGGTTAGAGATGATTGTCTGGGCCCTTAAGGAAAGAAATGATGGAATTAAAGGGACAAATATTTAGTTGTGCTGCAGAAAAATGTTTTGGAACTTTCTCCTGAGTCTTTTCACTTCGTATCTGCTGATGAGTGTAGGTCATAAAACTATTTCAGGAATGCAAACTAAACATAACCACAACTTTGCAAACTAAATATGACCACAACTTTACAAAATATCAAAGCWTTTTTGCACATGGAATCAAGCAGTGTGGTCTGGGAAAGGCTATAAATGCCTACCTAATTCCTAAACCCTTTAGTCTGAGGAGCAATAAGTACTAAGTACACGTAGGGCACCCTGGTACACGCAGACATCCGAGTGGTATTGCAAGGGCAGAGGACCTCTGTTCCTTCTTGCTGTTCTGGGGGTTCAGGACTTTGGAAGACTAGGCAAGGRCAGAGACTGAAACTTCCATTTTTGCTCAATAGGATGATACATAATTTTGTGACACCTTTTTCGTAGTCCTGTAGTAGAATAACAGGATTCAGCACTTGACCAAATTCCTGGTATCTGCCAGTTTGGACTAGCAATTTTAATCACAGTGATGAAGCATGAGGTTAAGATTACAGGACATGCGGAGAATGATTTGAAGAGAAAAGTGCTATTATTGAAAATTTTCAGGATTTCAGATTTAAAAGAAATTGTCTTATTGAAAAGAGACTGTTAGCTATATCTGATAGGCCCAAGACAGCCAGAAACCTCCTACTAAGAACCAGTTCTGGGGGGAGTGAACTTTGCCTCTAGCATGTTCTTGGTTCATCATATTCCATGGACGATTCATCAAGGACAGTTCCTGCTTTCTGTTAGTTTAAAAAAGAAAATAAAACATCCCAGCACCACTGCCACTGAAGTGTGTTATATGATGTTTCAATATGCATGCTTTTAAAAGCAGCATATAATTTTTTTTCTGATTTCTGGATTTTCAGAACCTCATGCTAACCTCCTTTTCCTTTTCTTTTCTTCTTCTCTTGTTTATTTGAACGATGAGTACAAAGCAGAAAATAGGTTTCTGGCAGTAAGTGCTCTCTGGCATTGGAAAGTATTTGATGGTTAAGTTAAGAATGAAAAATATGGGGTTGGAATATGTGGTGGTTTAGCTGCTCTGCTGGCTGGGCACCTTCCCGGATGGCCAGATGTGTCTTGCTGCCATGGATTTATATTGTGGCATTTCTGCAGAAGGGAGAAGAAAACACTCTTTCTAAACAGGGAAGGGAAAGGCTTTGAAAGAGGGAAGCTGTTCTCGCTTTGGGTTTTAGATGCTTTCTGAAGTCATCATTCACTTCTTGCCTTCTGAAAGACATCACCATGAATAAAGGAGTGATACTTTACAGATTGCCTTGCGTGGCACTTCCTTCTGCAGAGTTCTCTGCTGTACCAGAGCCTTCCTCTCGCATGTTCAGAGAGCATCTGGCCCACGGAAGCCCAATGCTAATGGAGCCATACAAGCCACAGTACATTAATAATATTAATGCCAAGCTACCAGAGCCACGTTACGTTTCCTGTGCTGTGGAATTACCCTCTTAGCCAGATAAGTGCCTGCTTTCCACTTCCCATTCCCTGCAAAAGTGAGATTCGTTTCACTGCTCACTAGCTCAGGGAGAGGCTTTGAACATGAATTTCTCCTGCAATTGCCACAGTGGGACAGCCCTCGCATACCAGTGTAATTTGCATTGCCGTCTGAGGACACTTCCATGGTTTAAGCACTTCAGGAGCCACCAAAGCAATTTATGCACTGGGCGGCCAAGTGCAGTCTTTGCTATGCCCTGCYGTGCAGATCTCCCCACGAAACAGAAACCCTGTGTATTGCCCCACCTTATTCCTTCAGCCTTCTCCCCAGCTGCACTTGTTGTCTGGAGCTGGCTTTCAAGGCAGAGCCGTCTGCAGAAGCGCCCTTTGTCCCTGAAGGACTCTCCCTCTCCCGGGGCAGCAGCTGGGGAGCGCGGGGCTGTGGGGAGCAGGGAGAGCATTGGGTCCCTCTCTGTCATGATTAGTTTAGTGCACACTGGGAGCTGTAAAATGGKGCTGGTGCTGACCTTGCACTCCCACACAGGCAGCTTGACCCAGGACGTGTCCCATGGAAGAAACCTGTACTTCATTTCAAGTGTCAACTTAGAAAATCACCGTCTCTTTGTTACTGAATACATAGCTAATGCCACTGTAARCTGCTCCTGTGTTCTGGGACTGAGCCGCAGCTTATTTTTGACCTGACACTGACTTTGGTGAAGAACATCCTTCCTACATCAGCCTGTTTGCAGTGCTATGGCTGAGCAGCTGGAGGAAGAAAGGAATGTGCTGGGAGGTAACTGCAGTGCCAACAGAAGCACTGCTCAGGACCAAGATACAGTGGGGCAGATGATAGTATGGGTATTTATACAGTGATTGGTTTCGTTTGATAGGAGAAAAGTAGAAGATTTAGCAAAAGGAAAATAAATGTAAAGGTAGCATTTGGTTTACATGGAAATAGTGTCTTCTTATTGCATGGATACTTGCTATTTTATAACACTAGATGCCAAGTTAGTACTTAAGTCATGTATAACATGATTTATATTCAGGGGCCTAGCAACTGGTACTGTTTTAGGAAGAAAAGACATATGGTTTTAATATGTTAAAATTTGTCTTCAGCAGCATAATGGTTTTAAAATACTATTGCCCTTCCCTCTCTGTACACTTCTCCAATATCTCATTTCCCAAATTCCACAAGATCCAGCCATCTGGCTTTCTCATTATCTGGCCCATTGTATATTGTTAGTCTGCTCTTCTCTAAAGAAGGGTAGACAAAGAAATTCAGTATTTAATTTTGTGTAGTTACTCATTCCCTATTTGGAGCCAGATTTTAGTTTATTTTTAGTTTCTTTACATGTTTCTTGGTCCTGCYTGGTTGTGCTGTGTTAGTGCCTGGGCATGGTTGCTGGCTAAGTGTGGAGGAAGGTGTGAGGTGTTGGTTTTTGCTTGCTGGCTGAGCTGCACTGGTTTTTTTAACCCTTTGTGCAGCAGGGACACGTGTGCTTTCCCTRTGGCTTGTGCACAGGTTCAGCAGCTGTAGCTGGGCCAGCCTTGGGATAGGTCTCTGTGTGTTCATTTTCAGGAGCTGTGAAGGAAGTCCCCAGAAACTTTCCTGTGACTCCCCTCTGCAGGGACAAGGCAATGACAGCAGTTGCCTGTGCTGAAGGCTGTGTGAACCTCCTCTAGTGCAGGGAAGGGGAGTGATGGCTGTGATTTAAACCCTCTGGGGCAGCTGGGATGGGTCCTGGACTGAGCGCCTCTGGGTTGCTCCAAGTGATGAGGGCTTATCAAGAAATCTGGAAGTCTACTCTGCTTGATTACACCTGAATGTCTTTAAAATTCAGGTGCTATTTAGAATCTGCTTGTAAGGACTGAGTGGGCTGGGTTGGAGGAGAGCATTACAGCATGGACTGAGGGCAGAGCCATTCCTGTCTCTGCATATCCCAGCTCTGTTCCACATGAACTGGGAGGGCCCCTGTGTCCTCAAGGAAGCACAGGAGTCAAACACTGGGAGAAGTTAGCAAAATCCTATGACATTAATCCAAATTAACCTTTGAACACCTCACGTTTTCTGAATGCAGTTTTTTAAATGGCAGCAGACAGCGGTAAATGATCTTGTTTAATATCTCTAGCTTCAGTGAATGTGAAACATTAGTATGAAATCTCCTTATTGTTATAATAAATATCTGGTTTAGCCTGATAAGAGGTGAGATGGTTCATAAAATGCTGGATGAGTAAGCCTAAAGAATCTGTTTAATTGAATCTTCTTTCTTACAGTGTCAGAGTAGTCGAAAATAGAGGTCTGGGGAATTGTGGTAAAACGCTGCTTTGGCATTTTCTCATTGGTGAGCTGGGCTGATGATGATCCTGTTTTGTGTCCCTATGAAACCAATTGAAGACAAGTCACTCCTAACAGCAAATGAGGCATTTTCATATAAACCTTTACYGTATGAAAATGTGTGTGTGAGTTGGGAGGCACATAGCTTAATTTCATAGGTCAAATAAGGATGTGAGGTTGAATTTAACCATACTGTCTGAAATAACAGGAAATGTGTTTCTTAATGTCACCATTTTTCTTCTTCTTTTAGAAACGGTGTTATACTGCTTTGGGAACATTTAGCAGTTGTGTCTGTGAATCCCTGTTGTTTACTGATGTGACCTTTCAAATGTGGTRGRKTTTTTTTTTTTTCACCGTGTAAAATGAAGCTTAAATTTAAATTTCCTTTACCACACATATTGGCATGGCTTTGTCTTACACAAGCTGAACAAGTATCCCTGCCTCGAATGAGTAATCTGCTGGAGCCAGTTATCTGAGAATAGGCTCTGAGAAAGGTTAGTACATGCTACATTCAAATATCTGTATTGCGTATACAAGACCTTTGCTTTAGGTGACAAAGAAGATAGAAGCACAAAAAAAAGTGATTAGCTATCGCTAATTTATAAACCCTGAGCACTTCAAAGCAGGTGAACAGGTTGATAAGGGGATCATAAATTTTATGCCTATGTAGTAAATACCCACATTATACTCGCCAAATACAAAGAAATGCTTATTTCTTCATGCATAGGTCTGAGCTCTGACCTATAGATTTCTGAGAGTTCTTAGAAGTTACTTCTCGTTTTATGCCATGATCTTACTGTTTCCTGCCATGCTGCAGCTTTCTCATTCATCTAGGAAGAATCATGTCMAGTTGTCAAACAGACTAATTGGTTTAATATTTTGCAATTCTTTCACTTGAAAACTGATTCTTAGCTGGTGATAAAATCACTTTTGTTTTAAATGTTAGTGCCTTTGACAGATAGAAGTATTAGATACTTTGATAGGATTTTCCGAATCGCCTATGGGTTTTGGACATTTAATTCCCATTAATTTCTGAGAGGTTCTTTGCTTCCCTCAGGACACCTTCAAAATCTCAGCCTTTKTAAACCTTCCGGAAATGGCTGGTTTTAAAACCTTTTCAGTTTCAACTTAGTGGCAAATCTCTTTCTCACCCAGTTTCTACAGCTATAAATGGAAAGCAGGGCTTTTCCTTGGAGCACTGGGCGAGGGAGGCAGCCAAAACAAGCAGAAATAGGATCAYGGTGACAACCTCAGAGATCCTGAYGCCTCTTTGGGAGGGAGCTCTGTTTGCTTTTGCAGCCCTTTGGGCAGAGTGCACATCCTCTCCTCAGCATGAGCTGCTTCCCACCGGGACTGAGGGGAGGAGGGAGAGGGCTTAGAGGCACAGAAGTGTACCCAGGGAGGACTGCTGTGGCTCCCACTGCTGTGCTGCACCTCCCCACCTCCCCGTGCAGGGAGACATGCAGAAATTCCTGGTCGTCTTGCTAAAACATGGTGGTGGAGGAACAGGGGCAGATCTCATCTCCCTTGACTTGTTATGTTTTCTATCTTGGAGCACAAGCCCATAATAGAAGGACACTCAGCTGGAAGGATGCCGCTCTCAAGAGATKAGGGAAAGGCTGGTATTKGCAGCAAAACCTTCTCTACAGTTTTGCTCAGGAACATAAAGCTTGAGGAGCTTAATGAATTCTGGGTTAAAACTGGTAAGTGAATTGAGAGGCAGACAATATGGCCTGTGAAATCCGGGCTGATGACGGTGAGAAAGCAGAACGTGTAAAACAATGGGGCTGGAAGCAGGCTGGGAGCACGGAGCCAGCTGCGCAGCCTTGGGCGAGCCTGGGAGTTGAGATACACGTGATGAAAGCAGCCTGGTCCAGTAGGGAAATGCTGCCTGAAAACTTCGCTTCTGCCCTGAAATCATCAGCCTTCATCTCTGTATTGCTGACATTTCTTGGCTCAACGGTTTGACTTGTCAGTAGCAAAAGACAATGTGAGAAAAAACATTTTGCAATTCATGTTGTTCCTTTGCGTTCGTTCAAAATGGCTGCTGGGCAAGGGAGAGAAAGTCTTTTTCCAAAGTTTCAGAAAGGGAAGCGCAGCCGAGTGGCCCTGGGTCATGCTGTGTAGTCTGGCTGTGCTAAGCCTTAGCAGTGATCCTCCAGGAGTTGCTCTGGAATGCCTGAAGCTCCTGAATGTTTTCCTAAATGGGCCTTTTCCTCATCACAAGGAAGGGTGTGGAGACAAAAGTGACCTTTGAAGTGGTCTTGGGGTTGCAAAAAATACATTGCCGTTGATCAGAGACACCACTGTAAAAACACAGAGCGTCCAGTGTGCTGTCTTCATTTTTCTGACTTGTATTTGTCTGCTGGTAATAAAGTCCTGTCCTTCGTCTTCAAAAGCACCGAAGAGATGTGCAGTATGAAAGGARCGATCCTGAGGCCACCAAAGAGTCCCAGTTTTTGTTGTTGTTTATACCAAAGTATTATGTTATGCTATTGGCAAAGTAATTTTSAGCTCCAAGTGAGACAAGATCAGTCACAGTGGTTTTCACAAGATTGATGTGAAGAGCTAGAGTGGTGCTAATTAATCAGAGATGGGGAGAGCGTGTGCTTGCATACTCAATTAGTGTAACATTTCCTAAATTGGAACGGAGCTCTGCCATACAGTAATACTATGGCAAAGCCTGAAGGGTGCAGAGGTACAATTCATAATGAACTACCTTAACTCATTACTGGAACGCTTGCACCCTGAGACATTGAGTGGTGAGCGCAGAGTGATTTTCTATTGTAGGTGCTGCAGTGCTGGAAATTGCCAAAAATGCTGGAAAGACAGCAYTTCCTTTTATTTAGAAGATGTTATGTAACCAGGCTCCTTAATTATATTTTTACTTAAGCAGAAAGAGGACTGGGTGTTTGTTACAGTAAATCRTCTTTGACATAAACAATACTTAGTTACAGCTGCTTTTCACTGTTCTTTGAAATCCAGTCTCTTTTAAGAAAAACTGCAGGTTGTGAGAGCTGCTACAACGCTATAAATAACAATAAAGTGGTAGTTCCAGATTTGTTTCAATACTGCACATGGAAGCTTAAAAATGAAAACTGATCTCCAATATAAAAAAAGGTGTAGATCGTAGGAGACAATACTTTCTGTGCTTGATATCTAAATTAATTTCACTCTTAACCTCTAGTATTTCTATTTGTTTGTCCTTACAGTGAAGATGCTTTTTTTGCCTATAGGTAGAAAAACCTGTAAGCCATTGTGACCTGAAGTAGCAGAAGATTTTTGTTAAGTCTTTGAAAATAACCTGATTTAGTGGCATAGCAGCTTTAATTTTATCCAGATTTGTAGTTTACATCAGGCACAGCTGTTGAGTAAACCTGCAGAATGAATTAGAAATGGATTAATGAAGCTCTAAGACAAATACATCAGAATATTTTAAACAGCTCTCAAGGAAACATTTTTATTTAATTTTAGTCATGTAACGGCTTTACCCTCTGAGCAAAATAAAGTAAAACAATAGACCCAAATTCTAAATTGACAACCAATGTATAATTTTTCCACTGGCTTTTGAAGTATGCAAAAAACCATGTAATTATTTTCTGACTAGTGAAATTGGTTCATATGGTTTATGAAGAAAAGAAGTCCTCCCTAACAAGTGTGGTCTGTGGCAGCTGGCCTGGTACCTGCTATGCCACTCCACTGGCTGTAAAACCGGAGGTAACAGTCCAATTCCWTTTGTAGTTATGCTGCTGTAAAGCTGGAGTAAGCTCATTGGTTTGATCCAGCATTAGAAACCTAAGTTACTTTTCCTCTCCCAGACTCTCTCATTTCAGGCCACATTCAATGCAATGTAGCGTGGATGAACTGTGCCTGATATCTTTGATCTCTTAAGTCAGAAGTAGGTCACTGATGTTTGATTCTTGAAGGGAAAGTACTCAGTTCAGCAGCCAGAGAGGGGGAGAGGAGGGATGATATCTGCTGATAGACTTACTCAACTTAAGAAATCCTTAAGCTGATTGCGTGCCTTCTTCAAATTTCTGCCTTGTTTCTGCTGAAACAGTCCTTGAACACAGGAATTTCTCCCAGGTTTGCTGGAGGAAACTTGGAGCTAGTTTCTCTCTTAGTCTTTGAGTTGTTTGCAGTTCTCTGATCACGTGTCACTCCTGCAGCGTGGCTGAACACARCAGCAGCTGCCGAGCAAATTTAAGGAAACGCCAGTAGGTTTATTGGTCTTAATCATACTGCTGTAGTTAAACTGCTGCAAATCTCTTACAATTCAGAATATCCTCCTTTTTGCAGCTTGGCTGAAGTGTTACTACTCGAGAATTTAACTTGGCAGGAGCAAGATTGTACCTGTGTGGAAGGAGTGTTGGCCTCCCACTGACAGACACGCTCTTGCCGAGTTGCTCTGGAGGATGACTGTTGAAGCTGGCTAGAGATGGATTTATTCTTTGTTCTACTTATTTCTGGCTTGTTTTTGTATGCTTGCTCTACAGTCGAACCCATTCCTGTAAGAAGTTGAGAAGGGATCAGGAATGCTTAACAAAAGAGCAGGTACTTGGGAATATGGATAGAACAGTGTTTGTAAGAAATAATTATCCTTGCCTTACACTCGAGGCACACAAGGTATGCTCTTCACCTAGCTAAACATAGGTCAAACTGAGCTTAGCCCACTCTTGAGAGATGTGAAAAGCCTGTGCATGTAGCTAAATTCTAATGCAGTGGAACAAATCCTCTYGTTGATGTTCCAGAGTAGATCATTGTTCTGAAATGCTGCTGAAATTAGAGAGTGGATATAGAAGTTTGTGTTGGCCCACTCTTTCTTCAAAATTGTTCAACATTTGAATTGCTCAGGATTTCATGACCTTTGGCCGTTGGGCATGGCTTGTCTGCCTCAGAGTTATCAACTCCATGCCCTGCAGAATCACCTAGAGCAGCACATACTTCTRTTTTCTCATTGCAATGACTTGGCTGTGCTTCAAGTCAGTATGAGTAAAGAGAAATAAAATTCAAGTCAATAAAATGTAATAAATAGCATCCCTGATACAGGTACAAAATGATACTGCCGTGCCTCAGTTATGCAGTTTTACAACAGAAAATGCTTCTTGAACAAAATCGTGATCTTTGACAATTTGGAATATGTTTTTCCCACTTCTGTGTGACTTCATGATTTAGTCTGAAAAACTCCCATTTTTTTTCTCTTAGACAATAATTTGTCAGTCTTTGTTCCTACTGCTTTGAGTCCTGTAATCAATCCCAATTATCTCCATGTCTCTGCAAATAATTTCAAAGGATTGTCTCATGCCATACCTAAAACCACCAGGGTTACCAATTAAATAAAACATTGCAGAGTAGGTTAACGTATTAGCGACCTTTGTTCAGAATATTTTTGTGAATATAATCTGAGTTATTAAATGGCTGAACAGGGATACAACTTTTGTCATTAAATGCAGCTGACTGAAAATTGAGATGGATCTTCTAATTGTATGGACAAACATCCCTGGAAGCTGGTTCTGTTCAAGCCATTGTTCTTTGATCAAAAGGAGTTTGTGGTAGCGGGTTTTGTTTTTTATGAGATGGGAAATGTGAATTGCATGAARTGTGCTACCTTAACGTCATTTGTTATGTATTGATGTTTTCAAACTTTTCAGAATGAAACATGATCCTGCAGTAGGCTATAATGATAGGGCTGTTTGGCATTTTTTTCTTTGTATGGGAGTCACTTATTTCTTGTCTTTTTCTCACTGCCTTTAATTTTAGCCTTGACGTTAGCTATGCCATTCTGATGTTTTCAGTGACTTGTGTGAAACAGGGTGATGTTTTATCCCCCTTTCCAAAGGAGCAGGCAATAACTTCTCATGAATGCAGCTCTTCAGGGAGGAAACACCTCAGGCCTTTTKATCCATGAGAGAAAGAAGGAAAACTAGCATGCTAAGGTCTCACAAATAAAAAATACGCGAAGTCACGGCCCATTGGCCCGAGCATTTCTCATATTCCCAAGTTCTGATGTCATCTCTCCAGGAGCAGCTGTGTTGGGGTTCTGGATGCTCTTTTTCCTGGTGGAGGCACTGAAGGATGGCTGTGTGCCAAGAGTGCTGCCAAGTGTACCTGGCATGAGGAACTGGGGAACAGTTTGCACAGTTACCTCAGCTAATTCACTGTACAACAGAGCTGGCTGTCCCTTCCCAGCACGTTTCAGTCTCAGGGAGTGAGTTGCTGTTTAGGACCATTTGTGGAGCCCCTGAGCTAATGAGCCTCCTTAAGAACCAGTAGCCCAGGGTTATCCAACCCGGACACACGAGCTGTCTGCCTGGTGGAAATGCTCAGGTCCTGAACCAATGGTACTGTCTGGGATTTTCAGTCTGTGTTTGCCAGTTGGTGAGAAGAAGCTTGACTGAAAGGCACAAATTAAAATCTAAAGAGAGCCTTCAAGGAAGGGCCAAGCAGATGGAGATCAGTGTGGAGACTGGTGAAGAGGATAGAAAGACATAAGACACAACTTGTACTGTTGCCCTCAGGCTGCATCTGTTATTGGAAGTAAAACTTGGGGTTATCGTTATTGTCACTTGCCAAAATGTATGAGCTGACAAATAGCAACGCTCATGTCTCTAAAGGTTTTCGTGATAATGCATCTTCTGTTTCTGCATCAGGACACAACTCTGTTGCTGCAACTTCACCTCTAAGGCAGGCACTGAACACGTGAGGAATTGTGTGTAGTCACACCCACATTCAACATCATGCATTCGCTGTTAATCATTGGTAAATGGTATGCCAGGCCAGCTGTATAGTTTAATTTCTGCCCTCTGTCTGTTTGCAAATAGCATGACTGTGCATATTGAGTCATATTACAGATACTTTATTGACAGTAGTTTCTTATAACCTTATACCCAGGGCTATGTTTGAGTAGCTTATCGTTGGCTATATATCTACAAGATAAATTAAACACAGTTATTTATAACAAAATTACTTTWTAAGTAAAGCAGTGAAGTGATTACGGTATTTTTAATAAGCAAAGTATTTGAAAACCACCATGGTTTCCTTCTTTTTTTTGCAAGTGAATTAGTATAATTACATGTTTTAGTTACTAAAATAAAAAAACAAATTGCAAAGCATGTTTTTATTCTATTAATGAACTCTGCTAAAATGCTGATTCTTCAAATGCATTCTCCTAGGCAGGAAAGGATGAGGTTAAAATTAAGAGAGCAAGCAAGACACATGGGATGTGGTTAAAAAGAGGTTCAATTGGAAGCTAAGACACACAACAGTCCTTGGGTAGGAGTTCTGCATGGTACAGTGTGTGTGTGCATGTATACTGACGAGCTAATTGGGAATGTGTTAAAAAAATGGCTTTTTATACGAGCTGCTGTTTAGAAAATGTTTATTACATAAATTCTCCTCCGCTTTTGATCAGTGTGTGGATGTAAAGACTTTATTTTATGTCCTTTTATAATTTTATATAGAAACAGCCAAAACCTAGAAGAATTCTGTACTGTTTGTATATTAAATCAGTCCTGATGGTCTTAATCTGATCAGTGATTAAAAACAAAGTTAACTTGATTGAGATGTAAAGATGTTGGTAATTCAATGTTTCCCTCTCCAGAACCGTAAAATTTTGAAGGTTTGGTTTATGTCAGCATTTCACAGTCATTCCAAGAAGTTGAATCTTATGTATATGGGGGGTTTTTTATTAAATTTTTTTTTTTTTTGGATGAAGTGATTTTTACTTGTGCCAAGACAGGTGACAAGATCCACATATATCTGACTACATTTGCTGTGAGATATGCAGGAATCTGTGTAACTTTTTAAAGCTTTTTTGGTGGATTGGTATTCTGTAGTAGCTGGTTGTGAATGGTTGTGTAGTGAATTCTATGGAACTGCATTGTTGCATAAGGGACAATATCCAATAAGGGATGCCAGTATCTTCCTATTCATATAAATTCTGGGGATACTGGAAGTGTTGTACAGTCTGAGTCTGTGTAGGATAGGCACAGAAACCTCCCCAGCGCTTCCAATGCCAAGAAGTCCTTGCTAATGTTTGTCCTTGGCATAAACACAGACTGACCTGACAGTAGCTTGGTAATTCCCCTCGCTGCCAGGTGAAGCTGCTGTCTGGGGTGGGATGGGCTGGATGTGTTCCAGGAGCTCTCAGAGTCCCCAGGTCAGCTATGGAGCAGGGAGCCTGTATGGCTGACAAATTAACTTCTGCCCTATTAAAATTAAAAACAAATAAATAATTGCTACAGGGTGACTGTGCATTGTAATATTAGTAATAAATCCCTGGTAAATGATATTTATACGGAAGCAGGGAGGCACTGTGTATCTTTGGTAATTTATATACACAAACTGCCAAGTTACTGAGCTAATGGTAATTTGTGGGAGGTTATCAACCTTGCTCTGCAAGATAATTTAGATTATACCTTGTATGATTCCAGTGCATTCACATGAAGCTGTGGAAACAATAAAAATATTAATAAAGGAATTAAAAATGGCAGTGCTTATGGGAAATGAAAGGGCCGATACATCCCTGAATAAATCTTGTACCTAACAGRCTGATTTATTTCTCAGTTCTCATTCTATTCTAGTATATTTCCTATAGTTTTCTAGCCTGTGCTCATCACCATGGTTTTTGAACACTTTCAGGTAGTCCATTAAGTAGCATGTTCATCAGATCATTATACCCTGTCACCGAGGAGAGGATTAAATAGTGATACTGTATCTATTAATCTGGGAAACTCTGCTTCAGTGGCAGCAGACTGGAGAATAGATGGAGATGAGCTTTATTGGTGTATGGCCTTGATAGAATATTGGTTCTTTACCTAATTTGGCTGGGTTTTTTTCCTAATGTATTTGTCTTTTTTAAAAATAAAATCTGGCAATCCATGTACTGATATAAGGAGAATTACCCATCTCTTACTAGGGAATTATTAAATTACATGTAATAGATAAAAAAATGTTAGAACCTGTCTGTCTATCCAAGGAGAAAAAAATAAAACATCATTATTTAAAAAATACTGTGCAAGTAAGCAGTCAATCTCCAAGGAAGAGTTGAGGAATAGAAAAATTACTGAAATATATTGAGATAYGAATACATCTGCTGTAGGGGAAAACAAACCAGAGAATTCCATCTCCTGCTAGTTAAAAAGGAAAAAACTCCATCTGCCAACACCTGAGATTGGAGGGGACACAAATGAACATCAACTAAAGTTATGATAAAATATTAAAGAAATATTTTAAGCTATTCCCATGCAGCATTCACACTTCACTGCCAGTATGTGCACAGGGACACTGAAGACTGTGTTGTTAGATTATATCAGGTTGCTGGAGCTAGATGGAAAAATTCAGAAGTTACATAAAGCTTTTCAAAACACAGATATTGCATCCTGGCAGGAGAAACAACTGTTGGGAATGGTGACACGTAAAGAGTTAGATAAATTTTTAATTAACTAAATTCATTCCTTTTTGGAAGGCTTTTGACTACATAATTGAGAGGAAAGTTTTCCAGAGTGGTGGTGTTGTGTAATCTTTGCCTTTTTTAAAATGTAAYGAGGATTTTATGAAACCAACCTGTTAAGATACTTGTCTTCATCGTTATGCATTTTTCATTTATATTTATTTTAAAAGCAATCATTTAAAACCTTGGTGGGGAGAAACTAGCAAAACCTGTGTATTCAGCTGAGGGAGCTTTGTGGCCAGAGTTTTCCAGGTGATATCAAATTGATAAGATCAGGATTGTAAGAGGAGCCAAAGGGTCTGAAATGCACCTTCTGGGAATGCTGCTGAAGCAGGAGAGACATCTGCAAARGCTTTGAACCTGCTTGGATGTGACTGTTCCAGAATTAAAAAGRTACAAGTTTAAAACAGGAGCTTGTCCTGTAGTGTAATAGGCTTAGTGCTGGTTCTGTAATTACTGATGCTCTTGTAACAGAGCCAGGCTGSAAGGGGAAGAGTGATCACCCTTGGGGTTGCGCAGCCTGGGGTCGGCTGTCCCTGCTCTCTTCCCGGCACCTTGTGTCATCAGAAATTCGGGAACCCCGGGGGGTTGRCGGGAGGTGAGGTGAGGAAAGCAGAAGTTCCTGTGAAATGTTAGAACACCACTGTAGGGGAATGCAGAGACCACTTCCTGAGTGCTTCCGAGCGCGGCTGTTTCTCATAAATGGAGTGCCATTTAGCGGGTGCGTTGTGTGCCTGCTTTGCAGCAGAAACAAAAATACAGAAAGARCAGCGCAAGGTGCAAGCTTAGAAAGTGCATTCCTTCAGTGTTTTGCTCTGCTGCTTCTTTCTTGGCGCTTATTATTTGTTTRTCTTCTGGTTTTACTGAAACAATTAGCTCAGCCCCGCTGTTCTCTCCAAAAGTGGTGGTGATGAGCAGTTAATTATGAAATCACTTTATCACAGGTTCTTAAATGCAGTTTGTTGATTGACCAATGACAACATACGGATAATTACCTGTAACTCTTTCTGATTTATCTTGTTTTACGGTAAGCTACATTTAATAAATAGCAACCTTGCTTTGCCTCCAGCCCTCTGGAGACTTGTTTCAGTAATCATTACTTGCAGATGCAGCTCATTTGTGCCCTGATTCACACCCATCAGCCCCAGAGAGGTCAGGCCTTTTCACATTTGTTTTTTTCCCTTTTCAGCAAAACAATGTGTTGATAGAGAATAGAATATGAAAACGAAATACTGCAGAATTTGTGAAGGCTGCCCATGGGAACAAGGGCTTTGCCTCACAACTTCTGGAGAGTTTTCCTCAAGGGAACACTGCTGCCTCAAGGTAATAGGGACTGCCTTCCTTCTGCTTGGTGATCCAGTTTGGCTGAAAACTCGAAAAGCTGCTTTTGACCAATTTCACAGCCTGAAGCACAGATCAGGTGGCTTAATTTCTCAGGCTGATCATTCTGTCCACCTGTCTGTCCTCACGAAAATCTACATCTGCTGGCACGGCTCCTGAGTGTCCTGGGACAGGAAAAGCAGGGTTAGGAGTGTTCAATACATTGCAGTTTGACAAGTTTCATGAAAAACAAATCCAGGGCAGAGAAAACACAGCTCTGTTGATGCTTCTCCCTCAAAGGAATGGTGCTGCAGGGACTGTGCTTTCATTAGACACCAGCAAATCCCCGTGGGAAGCAGCTGCTGTGAGAGCCTGGGCTGTGGRATGGGGGAACCTTCAGTCAGATTACACGTGCTGGTGGAGATAACCACAAGATGCAAAACCTACTGCAAATCCAGGTTCCATTACTTTTGTTACTCAGCTTCCCATCATGTGTGCAAGGTTCCTGTGAGACGTCAAACACATTTTGCTGCAGTAGAGTCTGATCACTTGCCTTTGGCCTCTCCAGGCCCTTATGGGATTTAGAGGGTTTTATGTTGCTTAATCAAACTTCTTCCGAGTAGACATTAGTGGAGAGGAAGTGGGAAGTCATCCTATGACAAGTTCTACTYGTGAAATTTCGAAAGTGCTCCTGCTTGTGTGTGCCAAGTGAGGAAAACTCCCTGTATTTACATGCTTTGTCTTCGGGTGGCAGTGACAGAGATAACTGACCGCTTGGTTTTCTGGGAAAGAAAGGGGCACTATCAGGGAAGATACTGGAAAAATTAATTAGAATACTAAATGAGCAAATATTTTACTGTCATTACTTCAGCTTTCCTAGGGAAAGAGATAACTTAACATTAATTGCCTATCAGAGAAATGGTAGAGGATTATGACAAATGAGTGTGTGGGATACAGGATGAACATTCAGATAGAGGAGAAATAGGGCAAAACAAATAATAATAATAATAATAATTTGTGAATGTATATGTATCAGAAATAGTTGAAAAATGTTTTTTAAATTTAATTAATCTTGTATGTGCRAGCATGCACATGCATTTTTTTATTGGATTAGCAGGACATCTTTCAGAGTTATGAAATACAAGCTGTATTCTCCAATACTGAGAGCTCTTATAATTGCCAGAAGTACGGTAAATGTCCCTATCATTCTCTGGGTTTAATCTCAGCATAATTAGCTCCTTGCACAATAGAGTGTTTAATTTGAATGGCTGCCAAGGCTCATTAAGTGAGAGAAGTAGTTCCTGAGATCTCTGYTGTTAAAATTGGGATTCTTATATGAGAGAATTTTCACTGGAGGTGTCACAGGGTTCTTTTTGATATTCCAGTATTAATTTTAGGCAGGAAACTAAATATTTAAAGAGATACTGCTGCATCTTTCTACTAGATGCCAGAAGTTGGACTTCACACCTTGCTCAGAAATGSATCTGTGTTCTAGCAGATTTTTCAGAGCAAAATGGGGCAAAACCAGTGTGCAGTCAGCACTGCCTTGAGCAGGGAAAGAGAACRTTTTTCTAAGGAGGAGAATATATCCATTTTTGCTTGTGCTAATTGTAAAAAAAGATTCTTCTTAATTTGAAGAATAGGAACACTTACTGTGAATATTACTGTGATTTATTGGTAATAATGAAATCCTTTCATCAAATGTTTTCACTCATATTTTCGTTGATTCTGATTATCTCTGTTCTGCTTCTCTGGGTTGTTTTTCCCACTGCAAAAAAACTATTCCCAATGCCTGCAGCTGGCAGTGGGACTGGTGCTGACTGAAGGCAATTGTGTTCCTCCTGTTACCTGACAATTACCTGTGACTCATTCATATTGTCACCCAAATTACAGCACTGCTAGTCTGCATCATCGTGACGATCTCATATTTCTGGGGGTTTTTTTCGGATTAGAATGCTAACAGTGCTACTTCATGTCACCTTTAGACTCTTTGAAACTGGATGTCAAAGGCTGTATCAAACTTTCTGAAAAATATCAAAAGCCAGCTGATGTGTTTGCAGAGTTTGAGGCGATTCTGTGCAGACTCACAGGCTGGTTTACACCACTGGGACCCTGTCTGTGTTGCCTGTTGCTTAAGGTGTAAGATAGCTGTGTAAATACAAGCCGATGGGAAGGGAAAAACCTCTCAAAAACTAACTGACATGTCTGTGGACCCTATTATTTTTCTCTGAGTTTGGATATTTTGTTCTTTCAGAAGTCTGATCTTTTCCTGAGTTACAGAGCAGGCAGTTTCTTTATCATGTGATTTGTGATAGACTTGGGACAGTAGAAATTCTATGATAAAAAAACAGTGAAGAATAAGACCCTTCAAGAAAAGGTTTCTTTTACTGTGTTCATTACTGACAGTGCTGAAGTCTGAAATTTGAGAAAGCTRTACCAGATGTCTTTATGTACCTATCTTGTACTTCTTTGTAGTGACTTTGTGCTTCCTCTCCCTTGAGGTTTCACAGCTCTAGCCCAAGACTACTGGACATGGTTTCTATTTAAATTGCCTGAAAGATACAGGAAGGTTACTCTTGGGGTCATGGCTTATGCATACATGAAATAAATAAAAATGTTTCTGTGGATTGTGTTTCTTCAGTTGTGGCACATTATCTGCTTGAGATTCTCAAATGCTTTTTCACAGTAGTTAGTTTGCCCATCTGGAAAGATCCAATCTWGTCTCCTTTTGAGACAGTCTGGGAGAAGTGCAGAGATGTTAACTTAAAAAATCTGAATTCTGTTCCTGAGGCTCTGGTTTGGAGGAAGAAGAGATGCCTCATCTCTGTTTCTAGTCTCCTGTGATCCTTGTGTTATGTTTTTTTAATATTGCTGGCTCTGCRAGGCAAGAACTCTCTCTTCCTCTGTTTGCAGAGGACACGATGGGACCCTGTGCTCAGCTGGGCTCTAAATTCTACCAGGGTATCAACATAATTAGTACGAGCTTCAGACTGCAGAGGATGTGGAGGATGAATTATTTGTTTATTTAAGAAAAGCCTGAAGAGCTTAGATGGCAAAATTTGCATGAATTATACATTGCCTCAGAGTGGCTCTTTACATTTTCTGCTTATTCCTGTGCAGGTGATGGAGCTTTGGATATCACTATTTTTAGTGTGCAATCCCATTGCACCACAATTAAATGTGTCTCAGCTTGGTAGCTTTTCATAGGAAAATACTAAAATGGCCATAGAGGTCAGACTAGAGGTCTGTTTAGCTCAATGTTTTGTGGGTTTTGGTAGCTCAGTAATCTGGGCTGCTGATGAGGGCGAGAGCATAAGGCAAAGGGTGTGGGACCTGCCCTGCCAGGCAGTGATGCTCTGGCGCTGAGGGGCCTCTTCAGCCAGAGCTTGTATCTGCATAATTGTTTTTAATAGCCCTTGATTGGATTTTCTGCCAAGCCTTTGTCTAATTGATTTCTTGCACCATTTAAGTATTTTTGGCCTCTGCAATGTCTTGTGGCAAYGCATGCTTAGCCAAAGGAAGGAGCATCCACCTGATGCTCTGGAGTGTTTGTGTTGGCACAAAGTGTGAATGCTGGCTCTGTGTTCGTCTCCTCCATGCAATTTCTGATCATTAAAGACTGCTGGTATATTTCTCTCTCTCTATCCTGAACTATCTCTTTTCCAGGCTCAGATTTTTTTTTTTCCCGTTTTTGGAACAGAAGCCATTGTGTGCCCATGCTTGTCCTTCACGTTTTCCCTCATCACTCTTTTACATCCTTTTGGAGAGGAGCGAGCAGAACTGCTCTTGGTGTTCAGGAGAGTTCATAAGATGGCTGTGGTGGTGTTTCACTCTTCTCTAATTCTTTAATAGTAATTCCTTGGGTTCTGTTTGCCTTCAGACTACCGTGGAGCATGGAGGTGACACACAGAGAACTGCCAGCCTGAGTGATTACTCTGAAGTGTTCCCTGAATATTAACAGCTAATTTCAAGTCCATCATTGTATATATAATTAGCTTTGATTCTGCATTGATTGTCATTGAATTTCATCTGCTATTTATTGAGCAGTGCTGTGAGATCCTTATACACCTCTTTGAAGTCATTTTTGGTGCAAGACAGGAGGCAAGAGCTGCTGGTCACCAGACTTTTTTAAGTTAACCACAGATAAATTTTAAACTCCACTTCTCAGATAAGTTAAGATTTGAGTATCTGTCTTGAGTGGGAATCCCTTCAGTGTCAACTTCCTTCCATGGAMAAACCTGTCCAATTATTACCACCGTTTCTTTTCTTTTTTAAAACAGGGTTGCATCAGCTTAACGTTCTATGTGAACTTGTATTTATTTTGATGTGTTAGTGCTGCCCCATCTATTTTAGRTAAAAGTAGGTTGTATTGTTGCAAATTGAGTAAAGTGGGAACACGCTTAAGTTTATTCACCCTCGTTTATAACCTATCAGGGTATGTACCACTTTAATGCAAATGGATTAGAATTTAATTTAAATTGATACCTCAGTACGTGAGAAACCTTTGCAGAAATGAGCTTATGTGGAGCTGACAGTAACATTTAAATTCAAAATGTTGAAAAAAAGTCAATAAAATTTATTTTAAAATAATTTGGAGCCTTAAGGCTGCTGTTTAATCTATAAAATCACTGCTCTGAATTTATATTCTCTAAGTTTTTCTCTAAGTCACTGAATTCAGCTAAATATTTCAACATTTAATAAAGCCCTACCATATATCAGAAGCTGTCATTTAGGGATCTCTTTCTCTTCATCAAATAATTGAAAGCAATGAATTACAGCAGCCAGTTTTAAAGTCAGGACAATGAGGGTCATTCTATATTGTTATTTTAAAAACAAAACCAAAGTCAAATAACCAGTGATACAGAGATGCTTAAAATCTCCAGTTCTTCTGCTTACAGGCTCTGACTAAGCTGGTGAAAAGCTGGCTGGATGTGAAAAGGTTGGGGAGGGAAATGAAAGGTCTTCAGAGAAATSGCAGAAGAAAATTGCAAAAACTGAAGTCTTTGTGAGTTGAGCTGTGAAGAAGATACAGCTTTCATCCTACCAAATATCACCTGGCAGTTTGTAGACATGTAAAACTCAGTTTCCTTACTTCAGTCCTGCCCAATACACCTAACGGTTCTTAGAAGTGATGTCCAAGGGCAGGGGACAAAGAGTGTGGGTGCAAGAAGCGACTGTCCCTTGGGACTCCCCACCTCCAGTGGACATCCTGGCAAGGAAGGCCCATTTAAGTGGGGGAGGAAATTCTTTCCTAGTAGCTTGGATTTAGGCATATTTTTAATGACCACCTTAAAATTGTTGGAAAAGGTGGAAAGGTAAATGTAGCTCCAGGAGGAAATCAGTGAGGGTGGGTGTGCAGGCCTTCTGCTCCACAGCTCCTTGTGGGAAACATGCAGGTCTGGCTGCCCACAGGCAAGTAAAAAATTGCAGGATCATGCAATAAATTGTACTGGTGCCATAAATGTTGGTGTGTTATATTGCAGTAGGGCTTATTTTGGGTTATAGTATTTTATGTTTGAGGTTTTCCATGTTTAGTTAGGAGAAGCTGCCTGCAGCATTGCAGAGGGATGAAAACCTGAAGGTGTAGGCAGAGCTGCTCTTGCCAGCAATTTTTTTTTGTATCATATTGTATGTTCTTTTTGCATCTTTGTAGAAAGAAAACAGAGCTTAGTGTGACCAAGGGATTCCAGCAGAAAAACAGAAGAGGGACTACTGATAGTCTACGAGGAGAATTTTGTCTTTTGCTAGAAGTGTTCTTCAAACCAGTGCTGCAGCAGTTCCTCCATTAGCCCAGCGAGACAACGCGAAATATAATATTGATTGGACACAAAAGGGAAAGCATGGCCCATAGTCCTGCAGTTCTGGGCAGACAAATCCTGCTGTTCCTAGTGCTAATGGCTAAATTATGACCTCAGCCCTGTCAGCCCGAATGTGGCCCTGCTGGAATTAATAATGCAGTTGGAACGGAGCTATATTTTGCCTTTCATCTCCATTAGGTCTGGGGGTTGACASTAGAGTAGGAATTGGCGGTTTGCCTCAGACTACAGAGATGGCCAAAAGTATGAAAATACGATCTTGTTGTTCACTCAAACAAACGTCTGCCACAGGCTACTGAATCTTATCACACTTGTTTTGCTTGTGAAATATTGTTTGAACTGCAGTGATTACTCATCCACTCTTTTATTTCCATTCATTTTTTATCTATATCCTTCCCAAAGGAGGAGGAGAGTTAGTTTATGCTTAATTAAGTGTAAATAAGTGATTGGCAGTTTCTTTTTTTTTTTTTTTTTCCCTGAGTTTTCTGGGCTTTTATTTCTTTATTTACATGTCTGCCTTTGGTCTGTGCTGGAAGACTGATCTACAGAGGGACTGGCCTCTTTTAAGTAAGTGAAAGTTTGATCAAGGCACCAATCCATCCACACATTCAGTTCCTGGGTGCTAAGTAAACTAATGAAGCACTGTGTGTGCCTTGCCAATAAAAGGTGAAATATGGTTCGTATTTTCCTAATATTACTCTTGGAGCTTTGCAGCTGGAACTAAACTGCCACTTTTCTTGTAAATTGAGTTGTAAAGTGCTTGTGCCAAAATGACAAGGAGTTGCTTGAGAAGTTGGATGAATGCAAGCCTGCCTTTGGCCAAATGACTGGGCGCCCAAGTTTGAGTGCATTGTGAGGGTGAAGAATGTATCTGTTGTGTTCGCCGGGTAATGTGGACTGTGTTGGCCATGAGCCACYGAACTCCAAAAGGGATTGCATAGGGTTGAGATTTATAGAGGAATTGCAGCCTGCAGAGAGGTTGACAGAGAAGGTACAGCAGAAATTGGAGACCTCTTCGCTGCTCTTTTCTGACACTTTTTAATCATTTTGTTTCCGGCAAAGAAATTGTGAATTCGTAAGGTTGCAGTCTTGGAGAAATGTGAGAAACAGCCACAGACTGTTTGGATATAGATGTGTCCTGTAAGAACTAACATGACATTAAATACAAAGCCTTTTTATCTTCTTCCTAGTTATCCCAGATAGTATTAAAATGACGAAAAAATACCATTTAAAAATTCCTTTAACTTTTTATTCTCTGCCTACTTATGTCTAAATTCTTCTCTGTAAGTTTTTGTGAGGTTTTGGGTTTAGGGTTCTTTTGGGGTTTTTTTTGTTTGTTTTGTTCTATATCTGGCAGCTGACTCCTGCCCCTTGTCTAGATTTACTGGATAAGCATTTTCGTCTCTTTCCCTAGAAGCAGTGCCCTTATGTGAAGATCTTGATCTCTGTGTTTTGCAGCCTCTCACTTCTGTATAGCCAAGTGACTGTACAGGAATGTAGCTTTCCTTTTTAATGCAAAAGTAGTTTCCTGGGCTTTGGCTTGGAAATATAAATGCAGTGCAATTTTAAATTATGTCTTTTGGTAGTCTCACAATAATATTCTTTCTTGTTTCAGCTTTAGTGGAAAGTCTGTGTAGTTCTACAGGCATTAGACTGTTCCTGTAGCTAGTGGGAGAAATGTAACACTAATGCTCCAGAATTTAAAAATGGTCGTTTCTTCTGTTGAGAGTTTTTGGAAGTGAAGGCTAACAAAAATGGCTTTAATGCTTTTTTGTGTTACTAACAAATGTTGTTTCATATATGTTCAAGGTATTTCCTAGTTGTAATGCTGCAGGTTTTCTTGCTGCACAGCTCGTGGCAGATCCTTTGGGTTGTTGTGGGCTCTGTTCCCTGCACTGTCACAACCCTTTCAGCAGCTTTGGCACAGGACAATTCCTTTGTGCATCCCCTGGATGGCTCATGGTAATGGTGGAATGTGGCAGGTTTTCTCCTGTGAAATCACTGGGGAATTGGGTGCTTGGAATAAGTTTGGGAGTTGCAGTGTACTGTGCTTTGTGTCAAGCAGCAAGGAGCTGCCAGTAGATAGAATTGAGCTGATTAACACCATTATCAATGACATAAATTTTTATTTCTGGTCTTCATATGGGCCTATGGGCTTAGGACAGATCGAGGTTAAATCTGTTCTGTGCAATGTCTTGGACATATCTGAGTTTGAAATAGCCAACTGCACTAACTGCAGCTGACTGCATTTTGGTTGAGTGTTACTGTAAAAAAAAAGAAAATTCTGCAAACACCTTTTTTTCTAAGGTAACGTAGATTTAGATACTCTTTGTAGGTTCTTGTTTCACTCTCTTGGTTTTGGAGGAAGCCTAGATGACCGACATTGATGTCTGTTGGGTAACTTAGGTGAGGCTGGACCCAATTTGCTGTCTGGGGAGTGAGGCTGAGGCAGTCCAATYGCATTTGGCTGTGAGCACCCTCCCTGCACCCTCTGTGCCTGGGCTAGACAGGCAGAGATTGGGTCTCAGTGAGCAGTTTTCCACTTGAGCATGGAGTAACTGCTGCCTGATCACTACAGCACTAACAAGACTGGGAATAGGTGGCTCTTCAACATGCAAAATACTGTATTTGTGCAAAGTATTTGTTGTTGCAATTTTTTCTTTTCTTGAACATTTTTATCACATAATTCTAAACGTTATTGTCCCTCTGTGGTCCAAAGGGGTAGTTCTGTGTCCATATATGTATTTATTTCAAAAAGACTGTTGTGCATGGTGATGTGATGGAAAAGTGGTGTGCTGTGCCATGTTCTGAGAGCAGCTCGTGTGTCCTGGGTTACAGCAAACCCAAGTAGTGAGAATTTGGTAAAAGTCACATTGTTTGAGACATGAGTAGTTCTGTCCTGCAGGCATGTGAAGCAAATGGCAAAGCAAATAATTTTTCTTGTACTGCTATAACACCTCGTGTTGTTGTAATATACATTTGTGGTTTTAAATTTATTTTTTAAGGCACTGCACTTTTCTAACCTTTCTATGAAACACTACTCTGTGCAGGCAGGTGCTGGAAAGAGAAGTGTTTTGTGTGGTTATCTGTCTGTTATCACTGTAATTATGAACTGAGAACTCAGCCCAATTAAAGAGAAAGGGAATTACATGGGCCATGATTATAACATACAACACTTCTTAATTTGTGTACGTCGTGGTTTTGTTTCCTGCTTGCTGAATATTATTCTAAATGGTTTCATTATTGTTAAAGAAAACTATGACAAATTATCCTGTGCTATTTAAGTTACTGGGATGTGCTGCTGCTTAACCTATGTCAATTAAAGTTTATTACAATATCTGTGCCCAATGTTCTTAGCTGTTTTGTCTGAGGTGGCACAATTTACTTTTCTCCAATCCAAAGGAAGAAGTCATAGCTTGATTCAAAAACTACAAAATAGATGACAATCAGTCTATATTAAAATGTCTCTATTTTGTTCATATGGAAACATTATGGGACTTAGTTTTATAGTTCATAATTTGTTAAATGGACTTATGGGTTAATGCTGGTGAATAGCTGAACAGAAGGTGTAAGAGGGTAATTAAAAGTCAAATTTTACGTGTTCCAAAACTATGTTGCCAGGTTCCTAACAAAGGAATGTAACAGATGTTTTCGCATTCAGACTTTAATCTTGATAGGTGACACATCATTATCAACAACTGTTGATTAAGAGCATTTAATACCATAGGGACATGATGATGTAGAGGTGAAGAAGCCTTCACTGGAACACTCTTCTGTGTGTGTTGAAAATTTAAAAGCTGTTACCTGAGTTATTAGGACTGTTTTCTTCCTTTTTTTCTTCTTTTCYCTTTTTTCTTCCTTTCTTTCCCCCTTTCCCTTATTTATTTTTCTCCCCAGAAAAAGCATATCTGTTCATGAGGATGAATTACCAGCACAGGAAAATGTTACATAGTCAGCTGATCTTGGCAAATTTGGTAAAATGGGATGTTCCATTTAACTTCCCACACCATCTCCAAGTCTTTTATATTTGCAAGTTATCATGAACTTGGAAAATAATCAAAATTTTGTTCGTTTTTGTAGATGTTAACTTGAAAGTGATTTCAGTGGCGTTTTCTTGATTTCCGATGCAGGGATGTGCCCCATCACATATTTTCTTAATTCTGACGCAGGGCAAATAAATAATGATCAGTGACTAATTTTGTAAATTGTACCACAGTGCACGACCTTGCATTTTCTCAACGGAAGCCTTTGGCCTAGAAAACCTAGACTGCATTTCAGGAGCTGACTTGGCTTTGGTGGAGCGTTAACGTGTTGCCTTGTTGATAGAAAATCACACACAGCACTTTGCTACAATTTAAGTTTTGGACTCTGTGACATTTACAGTTCTTTCTAATATCAGATCTGTAATGGATGTCGGAATATGCAGCAAAGTAAAGGGAGTAGCCAAGCAGTGCTCCATGAGAAATGCTGTAGCTCAGGGAATTCATTAGGTTGGTTTTGATCATTTTCAGTTATTGAAGAAAAAGTGTATTTTATTTTTAAAACTCCTTTTAAAAAGAAGCTTTATAAGATTACTGCCATTTATGAAGCATTGGTTTGCTATTATGCTGAACTCCTCGTGTCTTAGTTATGTGTTTTTGCTTGTATAAGGCATTTAAGAAAGCAATAGATGCCTSGGTTGATGCCTATAAATTCAAATAAATCCTCAACTGAACTATTTAGGGGCAATAGACACAGCCTTTTGGGGRAAGTGGGACTTCATTACATTTCTGAATGCATTTAGATACAGTCAAACAATGTTTAAAGTTTTGTTTAAACTGATAGATGCTGGAATATCTCAGAGTCAAAGCAGCAATTAGGGCAAATAGACTGTGTGGAAAGAGATGTGAATCTCTGCAGATTCAGATAAAATCCAGTTTTATGACCCCGTATACTGGTGTACAACTTTCTGACCTCGTGCAGATGGAAAACGATGCCGGAAGATGAGTTCTGCTGCTCTGGTGCTGGTCCCCACACCCACTGGATATGGGACGTGGGAAACTTCAAACACAGCCTGTGCAAAGCCAGGCAAGTGCTGAGCTGTGCCTGGGGATGGGCAGACCCAGAGTGAGCCCTGCTCTGCCTCTTGGCTCTGGCTGCAGTGGGGCTCTCTAAGGCAGGGACCGTTCTTGGACTCAGAGGGATCCAAGTGCTGTTATGAGATGGATGCAAGTTCTTCAAGCTAGCTGGGTGTCTTTGTTGGGATAAGTAATAGAAGGTAACAGTGAGGAGAGAGGGAAATGGAAGGAATTGCCCAAATTAATGATGGCTTTGCTCTCCTTTTCTTTTGATGCTGAAGTACGTGGTGCCTTACAGACTTCTCCGCCTAAGAAATCAGAGCGTGAGGGGGGAATCTCAGTAATAACAGTATTGAATTTTTTTGTGGGTGTGATTTGAGAACCTGGCAGGAAATACTTTCTTGAAGGACAAGAGCAGATGAGCAGTGAGGACAGGAGGAGTCATTCCTTTTTTTTCACTTGTCTAACACCTACAATTTCTAACCCTTTATAACCTCTGAGGTTGCATTTCACAACCCACAGARACATGACACTGATGAAACACCACTATTGTCAGGCTGCAAATTTTCAAGTGAAACGATAAATTCCATGTTTCACTTGTTCAGAGCAGAGTGTATGTGCAGATGTGCAGTACATTCCTGCAGGGTTCACGCAGCTGTCTGAGGCTGTAGTGCAYGAACGTGCGTTCTTGGCCTCTCTCACATGTGAGAGTAATTCAGTGTCCAGACTGAAGTGAGGCCTCAGCCCTGCAGCCCCAGTGCCCTGTAGGAGCTATGACTACCTCAACAGAAGGGCACTGTGGATGGCTGTTTCTCATTCATAAAGAGCCAGTGTGCTATTAAAGCAAATATTGAATTAATATTTTTCTTCTTCTGATGTCTAGACATTAACCTGATGTTCACATCCTGCTAGAATAGTACTAACTTCCCAATTTAGGAGAGTGAATCCTGCCCAGGCTTTCCAAATAGCAGGGTTTGTGGCCAATTCCCTGCTCCGTAGCCCCTGTGAAATGGAGTGAGGGTTTGCTGGGGAGGCATGCAGGCATCGTCGTGGTTGGARTGAATTGGCTGGAGACTCTGCCCAGGCTGCCCCTTGAAGAGCTGTTGGCCAGCTGTGCCTGCTTTTTTGTGCCTTAGTTGCCAAATGTTATTCCACTGAGGTTGACTGGGTGATTGGCATGTCAGATTCACACAGGAAAAAAAAATAGATCTTTCATCTTGACCTAAGGGGCTGTCAGAGTCCCTAATGAAAGGAAATTGCTTCTGCCTTAGTGAGAGGAAAGTAAAAGCTTTTGGGTCTAGCATCATCTCACAGCAAGAATTCAGAAATCCTGCTTCAGCATCCCTTAATTGAGCCTTTAGACTTTCCTCCTGAAGCGCTTCCCTGGAAGAGTTAAATTAATCACCAAGTCCTGGTGCTGTAGCTGCTCTCCTGTTGTTTTTCTTGTGCTGGGAGATGATTAGTTGCCTGGACAAGCTTGGCATCTCGAAATCTGAAACTGTCTCTTGGCATCTTTTTAATGCTTTGAAACCTTGGTTAACGTTTAGTGGGTAGTATTAAATATTACTATACTCTGGGTGTTCTAAAAATTGATAAACTCGTTAAGAGAAATGCAGGGCAGGTGAGCTTTCAAATAATGGTTTCTCAGAAACATTAAATACATTTTTATATATACTGGAGACTGTTTTTCACATGGTAAAACTGACTGTGAATGATTTGGTGGACATATCTGATTAACTGGAAGTCTCTGTTAGTAATACATCTTCATGTAAGTTGTAGTTAAAAATTATTTAAGATTTGAATTAAGTGAGTTTTAACTGGCCCATAGGGCAAAGCTACACTCCAAATGTTTGCTCAAAGAATATACATCCTCCTCTCTTTTCATAGTTAAGAAATTCTGGAAAGCAACAGTTAGAAATACAATGCTGAAATTTTCCTTTTATGTATCTATTTCTTGTTTTGTTCCTGTCTATCACACTAAAACTCAATACAAGAAGTAGTAAATAAGCTGGTTCTGCTAAAGGTTATTTGTTTCTCGAAATTTTGAATAAATTTCTTCCATAGTTAAATTTGAATGTTAAGAGCTTGGCTATGAAATATTTGCCCACTATTACCAGTACTATACTAACATCTTTGTGTTTGGGTGTTTTTTTTAAAGTTGGTTTTCATCTCAAACTTGCTTTCCTTTTTTTAAAGAGGTGAGCTGAATATCCAATTAGCTCCAGTGATGTAGAGTTAATGTTTCATTTCTTAGAGGTGAAAAAATTGGAAAGTTCCATTTTCAACAGATTGTGTTAATATACGTTACAATTGTCCTATTTACTCATAGTTACAAAAGTGATGAATTCTATGCATGGTTTTGAGTAACTGGGGCATCAAGGCATGTGCCATTGTTATTTTCCTTCGGTAAAAACACGTAGATTTTATACGTTTCCCCATATCTTGTTAAGACAGATCAAAGTCAGACTCTGATCCCAGTAATGCAAATAATGTCTTCCAGCCTTGCCTGAATCAGAGTAGTTTCAGATCTACCAGCTCCTACATTGCTCATCTTGTGRCACTGAGTTGATTTCCCAGAATCTGAATATCTTTCAGAAATATCCAAGTGTGGAAGGAAGGACTTCATTAACGCAGCCTGTGTGGATCTCATCCCGTAGTTCGTCTGTTCACGRGATCCCCCCAGTGCGGGTCTGTGTGTTGAAGGTCCATGTAAAGCAGTGGGCACTCTTCTTTTATGAATAAATTAAATTTGGAGCTTTCCAGTTACCAAGAACACAGCAGGCTGTAGCAAGGGGCACRGCACAGACACAGCTCCCTTCCTCTCCCTTTCCCTCCTTGCATTTTGTGACATATTCTGAAGTCCAGCAGGTCATAACTACTTTCGGACCAATCTTCCAAAGCACCAGGGAAAGTGGGAGCTAAAGAAGGAGCTTTTTAAGCTCAATATTGTACCAATATCCCTTTTATTTATGTAGCATAGGAGGTCTAGTTCTTCTAGTGCATTTGCCTTGAGATGCAAGCTAGTAAATACTACAGATTTATAAATTATAGGTTTCTTGGATGGGATTTTTGAATTAATAAAGCATCAGTATTAATTTTTGTGTTCTCCATAAATGCATAGACATATATTTATGCAGACAATCAGAGCTACATGGGATATCAACCTTGCTATTTATCCTACAGAGAGATGGCCCTTCCCTGACTTCTCTTTCACTAACACAGCTCAGCAATGAGTGCAAAGCATCGATCACATAGAGCAAATAGGAATCAATTATGTTTTATGAGGTTAAATGGACCATAATGAAAAGTCTGTTGATATAGCATATATTTATTATAATTAATCTACCTAAAAATGAATGATCGTGATATAAAATAATGATAGCGATAGCAGTGTGACTGGAATACTAAACTCTTTTTGAGGTCATAGCATTGTATCTGCTCAGCTTGGCCAGGGATGGAATAGTTGTRTGTTCACAAGGTCTGATCGGGATTTTTGTATTTATGGGGTTATTCATTAGAGAACTCAGCAGGAACTGCCCAAAATTTTTGTAGCAAGGTTTCTGTGATTTCTGCAATATTTCTGTCCTCAAGATTATATGCAAAGAAAGCTCACAAGGAAATGTGTGAGATAATTTCATTGCTCTGGTAAGAGTCACTCGTTCTGCAAGGGTTCAGATGCTTTGAATACATTTTATCTTTCATCCAACATCTTCAAGTAACTTTATGGTTCCGAGTTTCTTAGGTAGCAGTAGCTTAATTTTAAAATATGCTATGCTATTCTCCTTCTCACTCTTTTCAATCAGATTTATAGGTGATAGGAGCCTCTGGAAATAAGACACGTGTTTGCCAAATTCCAGGTTCTTCCTGACCTGTGAGTCACGCTAATGGCCACCAGGAACCGTGCACTTAGCAGAAGAGCAAACTAATTTGATTTTGTGTGCTGTAAAAATGCAAACCAAGCATAACGATAATAATGCAAAGTGTAACAGAAATATTGTATTACACTAACCCTTTGACCCAGGGGCATTTAAGCCTCAAATATTTATGTATTAATGTTCTTCGAGAGGTTTCTTTCAGTATTGGAAAGTGATGTGTTCAGGGGATGAATTTGTGGATGTTTTCCGCATAAGTGAGAATAAACGTTTGCTGCAGAATTTCATGCTGCTTCTAACTACCTACCAGCTAGTGATTATATTTATTGGTGCTCTTGTACTACTAAGAAAATAAACGTTTAAATTTGGGGTTTTGGTGGTTTTTTTTTTTTATTTTTAAATTATTTGTCTGCAAAGCAAACTGATTCTTTATAGATTTTGTTCTTGCTTCCATTTTTTAATTAAAATGTAATTACCAATTCACATTTAGGAGTCTGTCATCTTTTAGCATTGGTTCTTCCTTATTAAACCATAACCACAAATGTCACATAAGAACAAAACAATTGCCCTTTAATTTCAGATTATGGATTTTTGTCATTATGATTGACTTGAATATACAATATTTGAATATATATGAGATATGAAGATGCTTGGATGTTTGTATTTTCTTTTAAAACAGTGCATAAAACAGTAAAGACAACTTTAATTCTTTTGTTCATACCCTTAACATTAAATCAAGACTAGAAGCTTTAAAGACAAATAAACATTCTTTTTTTCTACTTAACAAATCATCCTAGATCTGTGAAGTTCTGAATCATTACAGAAGCTGGCAGAGCATACAGCCAGAATGACTTCTGCAATGCAGAACATAAYGGAGGTTCTTAAACAAAATGCATAAAGATGTGGGAGTCACACATTGATCTGGTTTTTCTTAGAGTTATGTTTAGCTAAGCTCTCAGTCACTTTATCATTTATTCAATAAACATTGTTTATTAGCATTGGTTTTTCAGTTACTCTCTGTATTCTGTTACAGTTTCTCTTGGTGTTAAATTTTTCTTAGTATCTGCGTAGTCATCTTCATAAAAGATATCCTTGGCACATTTGATCCTCACCAATATGTAACAAAAGGACTTCTGGGAACTCAGGGCGTGAGGAAACACCCAGCTAAAGTCATCTKCTCTGTGGCTTTACTCTATTTGCAACCTTTACAGTAACCATGGGGCATTTGGGAAGCAGTGAAGGAGAACCTCTTTGCCTCTCACTTGGCCTCTGAAAAGATTGTAAGGACTGGCAGCTGATGTTTTTCACTCACCTTTTGTTAATGTTTTCATAGAATCAAATCGTAGAGTGGTCTGGATTGGAAGGGACCATAAAGACCATCTCATTCCAACCTGCTGCCATGGGCAGGGAGGGGCACCTTCTACTTGGACCAGGTTGCTCCAAACCCCATCCAACCTGGCCTTGGAACACTTCCAGGGATGGGGCAGCCACAGCTTCTTCATTTTTTGTGTCCCTGCCCGAGATTTGCTTTGGGGGAGCTGCTTTGGGTGACCTGTTGCTGCCTGTGTGCTGGTGTAAYGCAAGCCCTTGGTTGTGCCGTAGCTGATTCAGGCACGTATAGCAGAGTAATTGCCCACTTGAAGCACTGCTCCTGCTCTGCTCGGTGCTTCTGCTGTTACCTGGGGAACACACTTTCTTTTGGAGACTTAATAACTGAGTAAACAAATAAACCCCCCTTGCAGCATACAGGGAAGAGGAGTACAGGAAGGGCACAGGGCAGCTTCTACCCAACAGCTTTGTGTTATTACCAGCTGAATGTACTTTTGAAATGGAATATGTTGCATGCAAAAAACTGACTGTCCTCTAATGGTCTGATAATAAGCAGACTCTTAGAGGTAGCTTATTCATACAGTGTAACAAGTTAATCTCGTTAGGGTGAGTTACATCTAGCTTCATAATCACTGAATTTGGTCATTTCCTCTTGGATGCTCCTCTTCCTCCCCTTCTGTGCATGGTCTGCAGTAACCTCCCCTGTACTTAAGCTGGAAGATTCTGAACAGCTGTAGCCCCTTTCTGCACAATTCAGAGGTGCAAAGGGCTGCAGGAGGAGTTTAGGATTCCTGAAAATGGGCTGTGCYCTGTCACCTTCTAATGACATACAATATAAGAAATGAGGTTTTTTGCAGTATAGAGGTGTCTAGTCCTTATGGCCAAACTCAAGGTCGTACCTTGTGACTGTCCTAGGATCCTGTGTGCAGAGGGCAGCTCTGGAGCTTGACACAGGACAGGGAACTTGGTGCCTTCCTTGGACTTTTTTTTTTTTTTTGAACTTTAAGTACAAAGCAGCAATGACATTTTCTTGAAAGTGTTAGCTATTTTGCATTACCGCAGTGGAAAACAGCTACCAAGAAGATCGGACCGGGCAGCCAGGCCATGATTCTCAATTGCAACGCTTGGCTTTTCATCTTCATTTTAAAAAGCTAGATTGATCCATTAAAACGTACATTTTAATTTTATCAAGAGTGCTAGTTGCAATTAAAGAGCCGCTGAAGGTCAGTAGTAAAAGGCTTGGGAGGGTGGGGGCCGACGCCTGCGAACGTCGCGATTACAGCTTCCTGCAGTAAAGCTGTGGACGTTTAAAATGAGTGTAAATAAAAACGTATTCTTGGCGGACCTCTTTCAAGCTGGGATGTTCGATCCCTCCCTGGGGAACTCATTATCTCTTGAGTGTGCTCATCTTTCCATGGGCTGCTGTTTGACACTGGGGATGGATCTCGGGCGGTTGCCTCGCGGTGCTCAGCCAGCGTGCGAAGGGCTGCACGCACGGTGCGCTGTACACAATTTTGGCAGCATCTCTTCCTACTCCTGCTAATCTTACAGGAACCTGTGGCTGTGACRGTCTTCAGACAGCAGTGAAGAGTGAGCTCCCAGCTGGGAGCTGTAATAACTGTTGTCAGGAGCATCCCAGCAGAGGGAAGAGAGATGGATTCTGTTTGTTTGTATCTTTATTTCTGTGGGGAGGGGCGAGCAGTGAAAGCCTTTTTTTAATATCATCATTTCCTCCTTTAATTTTCCCCCAGCATTTAAAACGAGCAAACAGAAATAAGTAAAAGATGGCTGGCTGCCCTCAGGGGTGTTGTGTTAATGTCCCTCATCGGGCTACTGCAGCTACACAGGAGCTCTGTTTGGGAAGATAATTGGTATTTTCAGTTGTGGTTACATCTGCAGCAGTGAGGACCTATAATATCTGTTCAATCCCTGTGCTGTCCCATGCAGCTTGCTCCTTGGAGAAGAGGCTTTTGTGTGATAAACAGCAATAATATCAATCTGTAGATAATCTAGCTCCCTTTGCTCCGTTCCCCCCTTAAAAAGAAAAAAAAAGCAGCAGTAGCTGTGTGTCATCTGCATTTCTTTTAAAAGACAAAACAATGATCTTGAACAAACACAGCGGAAAAGGAGAGGCTGTCTCCCCTTATTTTTTTGTTGCCCTCAGCGTTTCCAAAGAGCAAGAGAATTTCTTGATGATTGGTTTGAGAACCTGGAGAATTGTGCTGGAATCCTGATTAATGCACAGTTTTTTCAAGCCTCTCTAGTGCTTTCAGTGTGAAAGGAATTGGCATTTGCAAGAGAAAGAATCATTGTTTAAATAGCAATGTCAAATTTCTTATTTATCTTATTTTCACTGCCTTCATGATTAAGGTGAGTGCTTGAAGCTTGCAGTCCTCGATTTGCAGTGCACTCTGAGCTTTATATGAAAAATGAGCAGCTGAGGCATTCTTTTCTTCTTATATTTTGGTGAAGGAAGAAGTGGTCTTAATTCTGTAATTCTATGGTTGTTTTTAGGTAAAAGGAAATTAATTTTCAGCGAGAAAACTGAACCTACTGGGAACCCATTAGAAAGCGCATGGGACGACACTGTCACTATTTTAATTTAGCATTCTATACCCTAACATCTGCATCTAAGGGAACAATAGAGGAAATCTTATGCAATGACATTGAACTGCAGCCAATTCTGTTTGCATTTACTGCCCCTAGCTGAATAGCAAAAAATAATTGCAGCCAATTCCTGAATTAATGTTCCTGTGCCTCTATGGATTAGAAAATATGTGGGAAAATAAAATACAGTAAACTGCTCATCTACTGGAGTTAATTCTAATAAATCCAGAAGCCAAGAAGCAAAGTCAAGTTAGGGCAGAAGTTTTTAATAAATATTTCTGTTCAGTAAATCAGATGATGTATTCATATGAGATGYTGGTGATTTAACTACGTACCATCACACTGACAAGTAGGCATGATATTGGACAGAAGGTATTAAAATCCGTCATTTTTATATCAGTGGGGACAGATAACTTGGATACAAGAGTTCCTGCAGAGCTGAGGAGTTGATTTCCACTAAGGATGAGTGCTGCTAAACTGTTTTGAAGGAGATGCATACCCAGCTGAGAGGCAGGATGTAAGGCTCTTGTCTTCTATTCCGAGGCTTTTCTCTCTCCAGCTCTGTGGAACTGGAAGTCCAGTGTTTCAGGGTCAGAGTTTGGTGACCAGAACTAAAGTGTAAAACTTCATTTTGTAAGTGCCACAACACAGGCATTGCTGCTTGACTCTGGACTTTAATTGCAACTAACCTTAAGTCCTATAAACCTCTCTAGTTTCAGGGGAATTCTGGGTAGCCTCTTGTGATGATTGTGTGCGAGAAAAATAATGTATTAAAAGTTAGGAATACAATTCATGGATTACGTATTTTTTTCTTTCTTTCCATTTTGTGAATTGGTGGTGTATTCTGAGATTTAAATTCAGAAGAGAACCCTATGCTTTACTTTCTCTTCCTTGCTGACACGATATAATTTTAATACATTTTACAGCGAAATATATGTATGAAACCACTTTGCACATAATTACTAAAAATAATTGTCTTTTGAACTGTGTGCTGTGTGTGGGGCTAAGCAGTAACACAGGAGTCCTTCATTTGCATTTGTAATTTATGCTGCTGTAATTGCACCAGAATAAAATCTRAAGCTTTAAATGTCTGTCTCTTCCTGTCCCTTAAATCTTTGTGAAWAGATGTGACATTCTTACCCTGATGACAAAGGCACAGACTCAAGTTGGTTAAATATTTTAAAGCTTGTGGTTAGATCAATATTTCACAGCCCTGTGCAGTGTACGTAGGATGTCRTAGGTACTTAGTCTCTTTGAAAGGCAGCAATTAGAGTGATATGGACTTAAAAGGTGTGTTCAGAAAAATCATCTTCTAATCAGGTGTGCTGGCTGGCAGTGGTTGCTTCTAGGTCAGAGCATTAGTTAATGCTCAGTGGGCACAGTGCAGCTGTTGAAACAATGTGAATTTGCTTGGTGGAGACATGCCAAGCAAGACTCGCGTCTCCTTATTATGCTTCAGGAACTGTAGCTTTCAAGAAGCCTCCTGCCCTGCAGTGGCTCAGATCATTGCATTGCTATGTCATGCTGAATAATTCGCAGCATTTAGCACTTAAATTGGCTCATTGCAGACAATCCAATTAGAATAAAGTCTATTATCATTTTGGAACCTTGGGATGAAATAGTGTTTAAGCGATGAGCCGCCTGCGCTTCCCGTGGCTCCCCAGCCTCGCAGGCCTGTGTGCTGTGCCGAGGTGGTGCCTGGCGCTGACGGAGGGATGCTCCTGCTCAGCCCTTGCTTGCAAGCTGTGCTTTCATCTGAAGATGTATGGGAAACCTGCAGTATCAGAAAGGACCTGAGGTGCTTCATCTCTTTGTCTGTTCATACGTAAAACTTTCTAAGCATTTTTCTTTTTGTCGAGGCAGGCAAATTAACATGCTGACGCTGTGCTATGAGCCCGTATGGCTGGTGAAATTTGGCGTGGCTGCTGGCCTGGGCTAAGTTCCCCATCCCAGACTCAGGAAGCCACACGTTCTCCTGTTGACCTTTTGCTGAGACTCTGGAAGTCAACAGAGGCCGGGTTTGAAAGAGTTGCAGTAAGGTGTGTACAGAAATGCACAAAGCACCCAAATGATTCAGGCATTTAAATCCCATGGACTAGTTGGAAACAGCACCTGAGCTAAAGAGGTGCACTTGAAGTCCCAGCTAGATATGTTTGTACCTTTGGGTTCTATGCTCTGCCTTTAGTGTCTCTCTGCTTTAGGACGGGGGATTTTGGATGTATTTATTGGTGACAAATTGGGTATGAATGGCTTTTGCCCCTCCTTCCCCAGCTTGTACCCAGTCACGTGTATTCCTCTTGTGCCAGTTTTTGAGCCATGCAATGAGCTGAACTGGGAGCTGTCCCAGGTTAAAAATAACTCTTTTCTTCATCAAACTTCAGGAGATAATGTAGCTAATGCATTCAGATATTTTTGCTTGTATTCAGTATAAAAACTGTAATAAGGTAGATGGAAAAAATCGTATATGAGCAAGTGCCTGCTCTGAAGCGTTGTATATAAGCTAAAAGACTGACAAGAGAATAATACATGAATATTACATTTTAATACTAATATTGGTTCCTAATGCTAAGATAAGTCTCTCAGCACTCGGGATGCTTTAGCAAGGGGAGATAAGGGCCAAATCCATTAGCTCTGGTGAGATTTGGATCTGCTTACCTTTGGATTTCATGAAATCGGGTGCTTACATCCCGAGCAGCCGTTGTGCTGGGTTGAATGCAGCTGTGCAGGGCCACGAGCACTCGGAGGAGCAGGGAAGGGAGATAGGCAGTGAGAGCATTTTTCAAGCTGGGAGATCAGATGTGTGTTCTGTGTATCGTTCATCTTGTTGAAAGGTTTTTATTTACGTACCTTAGATCTGACTGTGTATGTAAACATACATGCATATAACATTTTCTCAGCCCTGAAAGATGTAGACTGGGATAGATTTTTGTGGTGCTTTGTATTTAAGTCTTTGCCTTATTCCTCAGTGACATTAATTTGTCCACAGAATAACAGTAAGCACATTAATCTTCTATCCAAGAAGGTGTTTCATGCACAGTGTTTGGCATGCAATAGCTACATATTACCAAAACCACTTTGATAATAAAATTCTTCTATTAAAAAAAAAAAAGCCAAGTGTAAGTATTTATGTGTGATACTTATATACTGCGACATATTGAAAAGGAGTGGTTTAAAATACTAATTAAAACTACGCCAACTCAACATGTTAGAGTACCCCTGAATCTTGTAATTTAAGCAGCTCAAGATTTGTGGCCAGAGATAGCTGCTAATGTGGACGAACTGATTTTGCTGCAGAAGTTGGACTTGTTTTCTTGCACAGTCTCGTGGTATGTGTGGCACCTGAGATGAAATGTGTTAGCTTTTAAACCTTAAATACCCAAGTGGGGCTGAAACATGCCTCCTATCCTCTGCTGGTCCATCAGTTGCAAAGGAGTGCTCCATTACATGCAAAAGCTTTTTTTGTTCACTAGGAAGATTTTAAAATATAATTACCTTAGAGTCACAGTTCTGTGGTGCACCTGAGCCAGCTCAAGATTGTGTCACCCCTGGAAGGCACAGTTCTGTCCTTGGCCCCAGCCACGTGCTGCTGCCTCTCCTGGGGCTCTGCTGGCTCTGCTCATCTGACCCATTTGTAGTCACTTCAGGAAGAATTCACCCCAGGAAAAAAGGCGTAGTTTGAGGCTCCTGTGGGATCAGCCCAGCAGCCAGAGCAATTGAGGAGTGGTAGGTGCACAAGGGAGGAAGGTCCAGTCGTTTTAGCATCAGTCCCTGCTTAGGATGGCTCCATCATAGGGCTGGGTCTTGCCTTCAGGCAGTGCTGCCCTGTGTCTGGATATTTTGTCATGGCTGATGTTTCACCACTGTGCTGGAAACCCTGTGGAGTTGAAAGTAAGTTTTCACAGTGTGAATATTTGCTTTGTGTTTGAATCAGAATAACGCTTTGAGAGGAGCAGGCAGAACCAAGGAGCAGCRTTTCTGCAGCACGGCCTTTTCTGCTCTCCTGACTGCAGCACGGCTCCAGGAGAGGTGGTGAAAGCTTTGTGGGATTGAATGAACAGTAGTTTCAAAATAAATTTAGCACCTGCTGCTCTCTTTGCTGCTCACCAGGGTGTTGGCCAAGCAGAGTGTGGTTGGTCGGTGCTGGTTCCATCCTGTCTGCACCGGGGGATGCAGGAGGTTTCTGCTGAGGTGGTGCTTTGTGGTTGCTTTAAATATACCTATTGTTGAGAACTGCAGAAAACACTACACGTCTTCTGGGTATACATTGCTGTAAAATGCAGGAAAGAAGTGAAGTTTAGGTTGATTAAAAAGCCTCTTTGTTTATTCAACGGTGATTAGCTTTGGAGCAGTGGTTGGGGTTTGTTTTTAATTTGTACGTGCAGAGTTTCTCATAGAATAGCCAATTAAAGAAAACATACAAAATGAACACTTATTTTTAACTGCCCTAAAAATAGAGGTTTAGATTGGAAGTGTTATCTCAACTTTAACTAAACAGTAGTGTAAGCCATAATAATGTGGTAGTAGTTGAAGTTGACGCAGCAGGTAATGAATCTTCAGTGGGATATGAACTTTATTATCCAATGTATGGCTTCAGCTTGAGTCTGTCTCTTGTTGTCACAAGAGTAGCATTTGCATAATTAAATAAATGATCCTAAAACTGTCTGCTCCTGTGTGGCTGTGAAATACAACGCTTCTTTCTGTCAGTGCTCAAGCTCATACTCATGGATTATTGGAAAATGCATCACAGAAAATTAACATCAAAGGTTTGGTCTTTATGAAATACAGAGTAAGCAGAGGACATACTGAACCAACAGCCTGGCTTTTGTTTCTCATCTCAGTTAGTTGATCTTAGAGCAACTCTTTATTAAAGAAAAGAATTGAAAGGGGTATTTCGAGGCCCTTTTTTGCACTGGCTAAAATTAAAAAAAGACATGTAGAGGTAAGGAAGACTGAAGGCATTAGGTAGTCCTGAAAGGTGGAGGGGTTGATAAGCTTGTGTTCCTGTTTTTTATTTACTTTCAGTATTTCATGAAGCAGATTACACTAAGACTCATTGCAGTGCATTAACATCAAAAGGCATTTCAAGGGTGTAGCTTCCTCAGTCTTCCTGTGTGGGCTTTTCTTTATTATTTATTTTTATCCCGTTGTTGCTAAGGGCTACATTTTCTTTTTTTAATTGAAAAATTCAGTGCAACCCGTGCACTGGTGTGTTCCCATTGCCATGCCCCTGGAGAACATTGGCCTGCCATAGCTGTGCTCCAGTGTCGGGGCTTTAGCTCAGGACACAAACCTGTCATCATTTTAGTCCTGCAAGTCACCAGTTCAGTCCTTTGTTTTATCCAAAGCTGTGTTAGAAGTAGAATAGTATGATCATACCATTTTTTTTCCCGGTTTCGTTTTGTTGTGGTGGTGGCTGTGACCAGCTGTAACACGGTGTAAGCTCAGGGCTGTTGCTGTCAGCACCTCCTCCTCACCTGGGAAGTCCCTGGGTGTGTCTCCTACGGCTGGTGGAGAGAGCTGTGCTTGGGAAGGCTCCATTGTTAATGAGGCTGGCAAAGCACAGGCGTGGTGACTCGGGTGTCTTACCAAGAGGGGAGCAGGTGTGTGACCCAGCACACCTTTGGAATCTAGTGGAAGACGTTCCCACTTTGGGATACCTCTGAGGTTGGGAAAGAGACTAGGATTAAATTGGGTACCTCACTCTGAGGTACAAAGCGAACAAACGAATCCATGCTGAATTCTACAAATCATTTTTCCTAATGGCGAGAGACAGCCACTCAGGGCGTGGGACGCAGCAGAGGAACTGACTGGTGTAGGAATGTCAGTGGCATTGATATTTTCCTCTGTCCTCATCCAGCACCCACTAAAGCCCGTGGGAGATGTTCAGCAGCACCTGTAGCAGGGGCTTGTGTCACTTGGGAATTGTTACACAGGCATTGGCACTTCTCAGGGAGAAGAAAAAATAGAAAGAAGCACTGCTAAAATGCCATATATGTTTCCAAGCTTTGTGTTTCTGTAAAGGTGTCAACTGTACTATGGTATTTTCCAGACATAATAGAATGTCATAGTTATACCAAAAATCTATGATTGATTGCCACTATAATGAAAGCCAGTGTACACTGGTGTACACATTTTAAACTATTTTTGCCTTTATGCTTTTCTTGTTTTACCTGACATTTCCGATTACTTTATCTGGGTGCCTAAATATGTCAGATGTTTATAGCGCATAGAGATTCTCCCCCCCTCCCTTTTTTTTTAATAGCACTAATCTTGTGGGAACCTGCAATTTCTTAAGGTTTTTCTCCATTGTAGGACATAATGCTCTGCTAAAAAAAAAATAAAAGAATATAAAATAATGCCATGTGGCTTGTGAAAGGAGGACAACTGATTTATAACAACAGTCCATTCCTCTTTTTTAATCCATTCATTGAATTCAGCTTGTTCATCCTAAATTTATTTCCCAAGACATAGAGCAAACATTTAGTTGAAAAGTGAGTAGCTTATTCCATTTCCATATGTTTTTAATTGTCCAGTTCCTCTGAGAAAAGACCATTAACTGAACTAAATTACAGTTTGGATGTGAATTTTTCAGCATGGATCTCTGCCCAAAAGGTGATAAATTAGATGCTAAACTGTCTTCGATAGTGACCTGAGAGATCAACACAAAACTGTTTTGAAAACAGAAGGAAAGATTTGTTAGCCAGTCAGTGACTGTCAGGTTCGGGCATCATAAATTCCTGCAGTGCCTTTTTTTGAAGCAAATGACGATAAATAGGAAAATTTCAAGCAAACTTAACCCTTTGGCATCCCCATAAATCTTGGAATTAAACTTGTGCAACAGCAATGTTGAAATTGTAGGGAAACAAAAGCTCTGCAGTGAACTACTGTTTTCTGTTTGCCTTTCTGGTACCTTTGGCTGGTGCTGGAGCACGTAGAGGGCTGGTGGGAACATATAAAGAATACGAGAGCTGTAATCCTGGGGGGGCTTCAAGTTACAAATAAAGCAATAACAGAATACAACTGAACAATTAAATCTCGGGGCCTCCGTGGCTTTAGTTCTTGTTTTTTGATTTTATGCAACAACACAAGCAGTAGAGAGGTGTGTTTTTCCTCCACCACTTTTAACAGCCCTCCAGTTAAATGAAAAGCGTGTAAAGTGTTTTGTGCAGCTGTGTTTGGTACATTAAATGCACAGACATGCTGGCTGTATTGACCTGAAAAAGGAGAAGATACGCATTCCTGTAATTTTAGCTGCTTTGTGGTCATTAGGAAAATGTCATTGTTTTTATGCTTACAGCTGCTATTTGGAGATGACCTTTGGTGAATGCTCCCAGTGCCTCTCAGCCCATTAATGTGTGTTGCCTGTTGTAAGGCAGGGCTTTACTGCAGCCTGGGCCAGGCACAGTCCATCCTCTTGGTGTTGGTGGAGAGCCTACCAGTGGTCACTGCAGGACTCTTCATTCCTACTTCTCTTGACCAACCATGCTTTAAGAGAAGCTTGCTCAAAAGCTGTCTGTAGCTGGATCTCATGTCCAGGATGAAGAAACTCAGTTCTGAAAGACACTCTGTTAAACATTCTCCCAGTTAGAGAAAATGTCTCCTCCTTCAAGGGATTTAAGGAGAGCCTGGGCATGACATTGGAGTGGATAATCTTTGCAGCTGCCTTTTGCAGCAAACCTCTGGGGAGAAGGGGKTGAAGCAAGCGTCTGGGAAGCCAGAAGACAGGATATTTCTTCAGACAAGTTGAGAAATAATCAGGGGCTATGGGAGGCTTCTCGGGATGAGAATGAAAAGGAACAGATGGATTCTGGAGATTACCCAGTGGGATTTAGTGGCCGCGTCAACATGTACGGTAGGGTAGGGGGAGGATATTTAGTTTTAAGAAGTTCTCTGATTGCTTTTATTTTAAGGCAGCCCTAAAACTAGTGACAAGGCTGATGCTGTGTGATACTTGGTGCTGCCAATAGCTGACAAGGTTTTGACTTGATCTCAAAAAAAAAAAAGAAAAAAAATGTGGAAGTAGTAAAGAGAGGGGAGCTGCCAGCGAGGAAATGGTACCTCTTACTTTTAAGAAAAACATTGGACTTGAAATTGTCACCAGGCAGCTGGGAACTCACATTTATATTTTGGTATAACTTTGACATTCTATTATGTCTGGAAAATACCACGGTACAGTTGACACCTGGGAACTCACATTTATATCTTTTGTTTCCATTGGGCGATGGTTGGTATTCAAGGCTTGCACCTTTCTTCCAAATCCACTTTTTCTGGGCTTACATTGTTAAAATCCCTGGGTTTGTACTTCGGAGTCTTGGTCAGGTGTGAGAGCAGCAGGTCTGGAGCAGTGTCCCTCTCAATGGGCAGGTTAATTCAAGTCAACTGCTACCTTATCTGCTAAAATGAAGTGAAGAGATCACAGTTCTCTGATACTTGATCAGGACAATTATAACACTTCTGTGTGAGGCACTTTTTGTGATGACATGTTCTTTTATTCTTAAGAGAAATAGTTAAATTTGCTTCTGCAACAGAAAGATGATAAAAAGCACCAACTAGCGAGATTATTTCTGGTCTCCCAAAAAGAGCTGAAAATTCTGTATTTTAAGACAGATTTTTTTTTTTAATAAGTTTAAGCTATAATACAGAGCCATACCTATCAAACATTAAACAGCACTATTTTTGAGCTGTCAGCAAAGACATGAAGGACATGGGGACACACATTTATCCTCTGCTCTCTTCTTGATGACCCTATTCAATATAGTTGTGGGATTCCTACATTTTTTTCCACCTATTTTTAGACATGGTTATTCTTTTGTTTCTTGTTGCTTGGCAAAGCCACTTGAATGAAGCAAATCTCTGCAGAAAAATGATTGTAATTACATAGAAGCGAGTGCCTACGGGGTGATGCTAAGAAATGACTTGAAATGCTTGCAAAATAGTTTGAATTGATTGGCTGGATTGGTAAGTTACTCTAAAAGCATAATGAAGAGCAAATGTAAATAAAATAGGAAACACTATTCTCCAAGGGCAGGTAGCACTGATGTCCATCCTGCTAGAAATGGACTGTAAAAGGCTTGTAGCTTTTTGTATAAATCATGCTCCCTTCAGCTTTGTGAAAGCTTTCAGTGGAGCTTTTGAATCTTAAACAGGCAAAGCAGTCATATCAGATGCAGCCTTTCTTCCTTCTTTCCCCTTCCATGGGGCACATAAGAGTAACCAGATGTAGTAGCAGGGGCTGAGCAGGCAGCTGTAATCCCCACTGCCCCTGTCACCACTGCCGATCTGTTTTATTATGTAGCTCATTCTTGTACTTTTCACAGTTCTAACGACCCATCTTCTGTGGTGCTGAATGTCATTTTTAATCTGCAAGAGCTGCCTTTTGGGTTTTCTGTATGTATTTCCACTTTTCAGCTTTGAGAATGTCATATAATAGATACAACTCATAAACATTGTGAATTACAGCTCCCCACAAGACAACAGCTGGATTTAGTGCTAAATGTGTTTATCAGGTCGGCTTTTGTAGCAGTGTTGGCCAAAATTTTGTGCAGGAACAATGAAATGTTTAGATTTGATACTTAAATCCCACCTTGGCACTAGACATTCTTGCCTTGCAAGTCTGCATTTGTAGCTTGATTTTTTTTAAAAAAATTTGAACTGATAGCATTTTCTGTTTAATAATTGATCTGGAACAAATCTGGTCATGTGGCTGACAACTGTGTATGGAATTGACTTTTGTGGCACTAGTGGCTTTGAATGAGTGAGTGTTCCCCCTCCGAGCCTCCTTGTGTATTTATTAGCAGTTCCTAAACCCATTGCAATTACTGATTAAACACGTTTCTCATCTTTACAAACTGCTGGTGCTCCTAAGAAGCTTTCAGGCAGTGTAATGAAAGAAAAAGGAATCCTTTATTGCAATTTGAGGAAGAGCAGATTCTTTGCAGCAAGTACTTAATGATAACCCGGAGGACAGCAGCGTTTTGTCCTTCTCGCTATCCCATGTTGGTTTCCTGTTTAAATCAAGATTAATTTTGATGTGATGTCTATTACAGTGTTCTGTTTCCTTCTCTGGACAGTTAAGTTTATATGAACTACTCATCCACGTCCTTACAGTTACTGTTAGTTCTTATGGTTTAGATTTGACTTGATTTTTATGGTGGATTTGGAAACAACTATGAATTTCACTGGGAGCGTCATCGGAATTCTTATTTTGCAAATATTGAGGAGAAGAAATGAGCACCACTGTAGTGCACAGATTGTGAAATCTTTGGTAGCTGCAATGTTTGGAACAAACTTCTGACTTGAGTTTTGCATTATAGTTTTCTTTTGCTTTTGTAATTGATACATAATTTTGACCTGAAGCATTGCAATGCCTTCGTTCAAAATGTTAATTGATTCTACTTGAGCAGAGAGAGACAAGCTTTATTCCACTCCAGCCTCCCCTTGACTGCTTCCAGTGAAGACATCTGCCAAATTCATCTCAGATGGTGAACCCTGAGCCCCCAGACGTGACGTCTGGGCAGAAGTGCAGGAGCCAGCTGTTTGCAGCTGTGCAGAGCCTGTCCTGGCAGTGGGGTGAGGACCAGCCTGGCTTCCCCTTCATCTCTAGGGACAACTCATCGTGCTGATAGTGATGTGTGGTGGTCTTTGTAGTCTGGGGCCTGGCTGATGAGGCTGTTTTGGGGGCCAGGTGCTGTCAGGATGGAGGAGATGGACGTGAGGCCTGTTGGTTGTATGGCGGGAGGGGGGTCTCTTCGCTCAAACAGCCTTAGCTTGGAATTACCTTCCCCTGGTGCCTTGTCAGCTGGTATCTGCTGGCATTTGGGAGACCATGGCAGGCTCATCTATCACCCGTGCTTTTGCTCACTGGGCTGATTGCAGAGACTGTGATAAACTTAATCTAGGGTGAGAAGTCTATTTTCCCTGACGTTAGTCAATAAGCYGTATATATTCTTGTACACAGGCCTACAGACCACATGGGATAATGCATTTACAAATCCCTAAATAGACGGCTTGCCTTAAACTTCACAAGCACTTTTTATATCCATGGAGGATGTAGCCCCAGACCACTTTCAGTGGAGTCAGTTTCTGCTGCTCTTTCTGTAAAACCCACAGTTCATTTCTCACATCTGCTCTGGGATCGTACAGTCAGAAGTAAGTGGCCCAAAAATACATTGACTCAAAGTGTGCCTCTGTCCTGCTTTCCTGCTTCCCCCTTGCATTCCCACAGTTGTGTGGGCTGGCTTGCTGATCCCTGTATTGGGTGGGTGTTGGCTGCATCAGAGGGATCTCTGCCAGCAGCCCGGGAGCCGCTGGAGCCAGGAGCCCAGCTCATCAGCTGGGGTGTGGGAGGAGCCTCCCCTGTGGTCACATCTGCTGGCAGTGCCGCTCCTGGCACCCAGCCGTGCAGCAGGGCTGGAGGGAGGCTGCAGAGGTGTCCCACGTCTTGCGGTGTCGGAGAAACCTTGGTGGTGTTGAATTCCTGCCTCTGTAGAAACAAAGGTGTCATCGGAGGAGGAGGTGGTGGTGTTTTATAGGAAGAGACAGAACAGGTTGACTGCAACCCATGGAGACAGAGCACGACAGGGAGAAGGGTTCAGTTACCATGATATATTTGTATACTCAGGAACTGCCTTAATATACAATGTCTGCCATGTTGTGTGACTTTGTTTCAGAAGCCTCTCCTTTTGCGAGCTGCTTTCTAAATGCATAAACCAGGAATGTTTGCAAACCAAGTGCTTGCAGTTTGCGCAGATCCATCTCACACATTAAGCATTCGCCAGGACCGCTGACACATGGCTCTCCCAGCAGCCAGCTGGCCACTGCCATATATAAAAGTTTTGGCAAAATTGTAGAAACAGATTTCACTTGGGAGAGAAAGATGCGCTGGCTTGAATATGTCTGATGAACAAGGTGGAGTTGCCGACACAAACCCCAGCGCTCCTGTCCCCATCTCTCCCTCCTTTCCTGCACCTTGAGTCCTTTTTAAGAGGTCATGTAGTTGTTTTAGTAACTCCTCCAAGCAGACAAATGTGTACACGTACAAGTTTGGGGTGTATTTGCTTTCCAGCACTAAGGCTATGAGCTTGTCTGAAGATCTTAGTGCTGCGTGGTGGTGCACCCTTTGGTCTTGTAGGACATTGAAAGTAAGTCAGAAGTGATCTTCAGGGAGGGGAAAAAAACCCTAGCTGTCAAAGGGACTGCCAGTGGGAATTTGTGGGAATGTTTTATGTGAGCCTTTGAATATTTGACGTGAAATGCCATCCTGACGTTGGACTGTGTGCTTTTCTTCTGCTATGAACCTGCCTCTGGTGGAGGCAGCAGTTGTTCATACAGTATGTAGTGGTATTGTGGGCATGAGCAGTTATTGTTTGGAAACTTGTAGGCTAAAAATAGATATCACTTGTTTCTGGATGGGGATTTTTTTCCATTTTCCTGCCAACACGTGCAAACACAAGCTGCATTGTTGTCAGGTAGCCTTTTTTCCTTTGGACCACAGAGAATTAATCTCAGAAGCTTCTCAGGGAGAATTCCTCATGACATTTATGTTGTGAAAAAGAGCCTTATTGCCCATCTTCAAAGTCACTTGACAGTATTGTGCTACCTCTGTGAGGCTGAAAAATATAAGCACTAATGTGAGTGAGACAGTCATTGCTGAAGAATAAGCAGGAAGATTGGAAAGCTCAGATGAAAATGCAGCTCCCAAAGGAACGACAAAACCTCCTCGGCTCCTTGTCCAGGGCAGATATGTTTGGGGGTAAAGCAGGGAGGTAAAATCAGGACTTGGGGGTGTTGGGCTTTACCCTGTGTGACTCAAAGAACAGAGAAGAACCCCCATAGGGTCACAGATTCATTCCTCCTGAACTTCAGCATCTTCCCCAGTCTTGATGGTGCCTCTTTCCCCATCAAAACAGACCCCATCCCACCAGACCTCTATTCGAGAATTACCATCACCTTCTGCATGCCTGTGCTGTATTTCCAGGTGTTCCTTCCCAGCTTTGAAAGGTTTCCTTTCTGCCACAGTCTTCTCCCTCTCTTCCTGGTTGTCTGCCAGCTGTGCAGTCTGCCCTTCCTGGTCCTGCAGCCCAGACTTTTTCTTTCTTTTTCCTTTAAAGAGAAGGACATCATTGCTGCCCTAAGAGCAATACTGCTCTGGCAGCCTCTCCCTGTGTGGGGAATCTTAAATAGGAGTCTTCAGCCAGGCTGGAGACCTTGGCTGACCGCTGGCAGGGAGCTTGAGTGGTGCTCTGCTGGCTCGTCTGGGATGGCAAACTGCCAYGTGAATTACCTGGGCTCAAAATGTCAGGGAAATTTATTCAGTTTCAATTAATCTGCGAAAATACCTTAGGAGCTTATGTGAGAATCAGAATCTGAGGYTGTAAAAGGATTTCACATGATGAGACTCTTGATGCAATAGAATGTCGGAAATCCTCCCTGATGCTAAGGAATGTAGATGCCTGTGTGAGATTGGAAGGGCAGGAGACGTGGACAGTGGTTCTGTCATTGATRTCCAGGGACTGGGAGGAGGGAGAGATGGGGCCACCTCCTTTGACACTACCCAGATGCCAGATGAGCTCCTCTGGGTTATTTCACTATCTGAGTATTTCTGAGAATTCAGAATCCTGATTTGGATATAATAGAGTTTAGAATTGTTTAGGAACAGGAAGCTTTACTGGGTGGGGGATCAGTTTCATCTTGCTTCCCCAACAGTGTGTTAATATTTTTCTCTAGTTAATATTTAAACAGCCTGGTGATTATTTCTGAGGAAATGAGATCAAACTATTGGTAATGTTGGTGAGGAACAGAAAGACAGTGTGCCAGAGTAATTTCTTTCAGGTTGTTTTTTTATTGGAAACCATGATTTATGTTTCACTGTGAAGCATGCCGGGAACTTTGCAGCTAGTGGTAATTTTGCACTTGTTAATTACTGTAAAYCTTGTAATTTGTGTGTTGCTTGATGCCCCCGTTGATACAGAGTTGTGATACTAGAAACCTGTACCTTTTTGGTGAATATGGTGTACATTTTGGTACTCATGTTTTGGGATGAGGGAGAAAGGTTCTGGCTCTTTTGTAGCTCGTCAGAGAAGGCTCAGTGGGAAGGAGGATGCAGCCCATGAGCACAGGACCATGTCAGCTGCATCCTCAGAGTGCTGCACGTGTGGTCTCCTACTCTGCTTTCCTTCCATAATCCCTGACTTAAATGGATGTTTTCCCTATGATTTTTTCTTTTCTTTTTTTTTTTTTCTTTTTAAACACTAAGGCTGTTTAAAATGAATCCRTTGTAATCCACGCAGCAAAGCTGTGCAAGTTCCTCCTAATGCCTGTTGGGTTGTTTTTTGAATGAAGATCCCTAATCTGTTATCTGGCTCTGTCTTTAGACTAAATTTTTATAGCTGGGATTATCTGCTCCCTGGGTAGTTGTGTCATAGTTCATTTTTTGAGACAGTGGCCAAACAGCAAAATACGGGAAAGGAGGTTGGAGATGGGAAAAGCATTGGATCAGTCCAAAAGAAGAATAGCATTTATTCATGCTGAAATGTAAACAAGCCAAAAAAATTTCAGCTAAACAAAGCATTTCTTTGAAGCATGTTCTTAATTCTTTTTCAAAATATAGCTGCACTGCAAACATAAGAGCTTCCTCAGAACAGAAGAATAAAATATTTATTTTAAGGCTGATCAAAGTGAACATGTTAACTTTTCAAATTATTTTTTTTAGCTGAAAATACTCGGCATATTAGACTAGATTGCATCAGATTTGTTGGAGGACAGTTCAGACTGGCCTTTTTAAGCAAAAAAACTCTGTGTGTGAACAAACCCCACAGACTAACTTGTGTGTATCCACGGCAAATCCCACTACCTTTGTCTTCAGATGAAAATAAAGTAACATTTAAAATGGGGGAAAGAAGTTCCAAGAGAATGGTACAGTGTGGGATAGAGGGATTCAGCAATCCCCTATTTCTAATTGCAGATCAGGAGGAGGTGGTTTTGGTAGCAGGGTGGAAATATTACAGTCAAAGGGAGCCATCTGTTCCCCCTTTAGAAGGAGGGTTGCAAGAAATGCCTGAAATAAGGCATCAGTCACTGTCTGCCAGTGGGTAACAGAGGCTGTGGTGGGTGATGAGAAACAGCCCTGGCAGAGCAGCCCTGCAGAATTTGTTGGCATTTCTTCCACCTCTGAATCTGCCTGTTTGCACCGAGGTCAGGGAGTAACAGCACCGTGTTTAGGTAAGGCTCGTGTGCAGGAGGAAATTGTTCTATTAATTGCCATTGAGGTTTTAAAAAACTTGGATCACCTCGATCCAGGAAGCTGGGTGGCATTCAATAATTTTAGACTGTGCCCTGGAGAGGTATATCCAAGAACAGAAGCCAGGAATAATTAAATTTATAGATAACTTTTTTCCTTTCTTTTTGGTTATGCTACAAGCACAGTAAAAGTTTTATAGGCTTCATAAACCTGACTGGCACACACCTTTCCTCCAAGCTGAAGGATCACTGTATATTACAGTGCTGGGCACTGATCAATAGTACAGTAAAGGCACTCACGAAAGGCTTAGGACCCAAAAGATGCACTAATGAGAGAGCACATTTTGCATCTTGAATATGAATTATTCTCCTTTAGCCTGAGAGCTGGTGAAGGGAAACTTTTCTGTTCAGTTGTTCTTGCATCATGTCAGACACGAGTATTGAGGACTGAGGTAAGACCTTCACTGAAAAACTGACGAAAAACTTGTGAGGATGTTTTCAGCGTTGGGGGATTGCACTGTGAGTGGGTGGATTGGGGTCAGGCCATGTTCAGTCTCCAGTKTGAGTATTTGGCAAAACTTTTGGAAGCTGACCTTCCAAAAAATCCCTTCACTATGGATACTGGAAGGTAGGAGTCTTCATCTGTGGTCTTTGAGCAGTGTTGTCTAGCTGGGGCTAGATCCAAATTCTCAGTATGCACCAATAGTGAAAACCCTTTTGACAGGGCTTGCCCCTCTTCGGAACAACAACAGGTGTGTGGAATGGCATTGGTTGAATTTTGGGAAATTTCTTCCAAGATGTCAAGTTACATGCTGGTGATAATCCAGCCACTGGCAGCGGCACAGTAAGTGATGGAATAATCAGGTTTTCAATACTGTCTTTTGCTGAACTATTTATTTGCAACTTTAATAGAAGACTCTTACCRGAAGAATGTTATTTAAAAATTCGAATGCTATGAAAATGTTTCAGTAATTGTCAAAATAAGAATTTGCTTTGTTGCAAGCAAACTATTTTGTGAAAAGTTTTTGAAAAAGATTTGGAACATCTTAGCTAGCAGGTTGTTTCAACCTTATCTTATTTCGTACTAGGAGGGACAGTTTCACAGATATCTTGTGGGTGTTATTTTGTTTTGATTTGTTTGTTTTAATTGAGATGCTACATACTGCCTCTTTTTTTTTTGTTTTCCTTGCTGAAAAATATTAAACTGAATGTTAAGAATAACACACAAGCTGCTCATTTCACAAAACTCTGTGGCTGAAAAAGATTCTCAAAAGTGAGCTTATTTCTATTTGTGGAAAATACCAATTTTCCTTTGGTATTTGAATATCAAATCTGAAGGAAGCTTAAGGCTTGCKTTCAGCATATTGCTGTCTTCTGGGCAGCAAGCTGTTATCAGCATAGGTATTTCCTCTTTAGATCCTGTGGTCTTGCATGTACTGTGCAGCCCTTGGAGACCAAAGTGAGGAGTTAGCAGAAAGTTATGTGATGCCTCTGCCATCTGCTCTAATTTTTACTTTTCTGCTTCTTTTCTTTTGTTTCCCCCTCTTTTTTTTTAAAACAATATTTGTGTTTAAAAATGTCAACTAAGAGAAAAAAGTTCTTAATGGGTAGTTCCAAATATACTGAGAGTTCTCCTTGCTGTTAACTCTGGAGTGTGTGGGGGACAGACTTCCATGTATCTTCTCTTCCTGGTTTTGTCCCTCGTGGATTTCCCTATTGAACTGCACATCTTTTTCACTTTGCTGGTGAACTGTTTCTCATAAAGCCATTCACTTAGATTAACAGTCCAACCCATCCTGATGTTCACAGGAGATATTCTGCAGGTTTTATGGTGRTTGAGGATGCTTTGTCTGCTAAAGGGTAGATGCAGAGTAAATGGCTTTCTGTGTGTTTCCACCTTTCATTTATTTCCAGCAGCTTTGTTAATGTGGGCAGCCTGCAGAAATATAGATGTGACTACAAACAGGCCTGGTGGGTATCTAACATTTAAACAATTTCTAAACATGTGCCAGGAATTAATGTAAACCCACCAAATTTGCCTGGATCCTTCACAGAGCTGTTAAGAAAACACTGTCTCCGAAACTGAGAATTAAATGGGTTTGCAGTCTTCTTAGCCCCATTTGGCTCATGTGATATATGGCTGGGTATAGATGTAAAAGAGGCCTGTATAATGCATGCATACATGCACAATAGCTACACATGCACATAAACATTTACAGTGTGCATTAAACTTCTGATTGATTTAGGCTTCAGAGAGAAGCCCGGGCTATGGATTTTTCAATGCTTCTCACAGTAGTATTTCTCCTTTTGTGAGGGAGCAAATAGCCACTGTAAAAGCAGACTCCACTGGAATAATTAAAAGCAATTAGGTCAGTATGTTTATAAGTAGTCTAACGAAGTGTCTACTGGAAAATAATCAGTGAAATTGTGGTAGTTCTGCAGGGGAACCTGTGAGGAGAATGAATGCACAGGGGAGCAGCAGTCAGCGAGATGTGCAGTCCTCTAGCACTTAGCAAATCAGCTGACAAAGGGAGCTTTGAGAAGAAAATCAATTTAGGTGAAAAGAACGCATTTATCAGAGCTTGATTAATGATGCAAATCTATCGCTGGGAAAACAAAGGTTTTCACACAGCTGTTCCAAAGTGCTGGCTGTTCCCAGGACAGTTGTGTGTGCTGGTGTGTGGTTTGGGTGTCCTGAGGCACACACAGAGCACACCCTCAGTCMCCTGTCCGGCTCTGGCTTGTGGACCCTCGGGGATCCAAGGGCTTTCCTAAGGAGTCCATGCATGGTATCTAAGAAAAGAAAATCAATTATCAACCAGTTTAAATCCACAATTACTGGGCTCCGCTCCCCCTTGGGAGCTGTTGTGCAGTGTACAGCTCAAAAAGGCTGAACCCCTCCAGCCTCACGGCATTTGCAGCAGTAGGAATATCAGGCGCTGCAGGATTAAGCACACAGCCCATACAGGAGATCCTGYGTATGTTTACATCCTTTCTTCAGTACCTCATTAGTCTTCAAAGTGTGGTGGGTTTGTTTGTTTTGGTTTCTTTTAAACCTGGTTCTCAAGAGTTTTGTGACCYCAAGAGTTTGTTATTGTAGCAAGGAAATTATGCTCTTTTTTTTGTTTGTTTTATGAGAAGTAAATGTTAAATAAATTGAATTTTAATGTTTACTAAGGTCCCAAAGGTAGATAAAACCATTAGCTAATGACCATAATGATGAACAGATTTTATTTAAATTCGGAATAATATTTGATCTGCTATGCTATTAATGGTGATCCTGTTAAAAAACCCTCTATAAATATAAAGGAATAAATGTGATTAATGCAAACAATATGAAGTTGAAAGCGATATAAAGAATCTGTTTGGASTGGAATTTATTTATATGCAAGTTCAGATACTGAATATATCTAGAAAAGCTTCCTACTTTGTAAAAGCAGAATAGCACATTACCCTACATTTATCTGTTCCTTTGGAATATTCTTCCCTTAATTTTACCTAAGAGGTAGAAAGGGATTAGTAATTATCACAGAATGATCTTACGTGATTTAAAATTCATGGTTCTGTACATCAGAGGTTTGGTTTTTTTCATTGAAGCGATTTCAAAATGTACATAAAAATATTTTAAAGATGTTTAAGATGTATATGTATTTATGCATTTTAATACATATTCACAGAGGAAAACGCCAACATTTCATTTTTCTTTACAATTGTTTTTAATTGATAAAAATATGTGCAAGTTTTATAAAACAGAAAAGCCAACTACTTGCGTGGTGTCAGTTACCAAAAACTGCTCAGAGAGATCTTGTTCGCGTGAGTTTCAGAGTTCCTAAAAACACATTTATGTACTTCCACATAGGGCAGAGCCTTGGGCCCTGTCTGTGAGGTTGCTCTGGTTACACTTGCTGAAGAAAAACAAGAGTGCTGTAGATCTGGGCTTGGTGCTCTGGCGCTCAGAGGACCCTCCCTGGTCCCTTGGGTTTGGAATGCTGYGAATCTCACCGGCTCACGCAACACGAGGGTTTGCAAAACACCCTCTGTGCTGCTAAAATCTCATTTAAATCTTTTTGTGTGGTGCTTGGGGCTTGATGCAGCCTTCGCTGCTGTTGTAGGCTTCCCCTGTGCTGTTGAGAGAGCGAGAACAAGGAACCTGGGTCGTAGGGGCCTTCCAGGGTCCCGGTTAACATCTGGAATTGCACATGGAAGGAAATTGCAAGCCCGTAGAGGCTCTGGAGAACAGATGGAGCACGTTTCCCATAGTTAAAGGGGTATCATTATCTTAAAATACAATCAAATTAAATAAAAACTGGCCTAAAAGTCTTTTATTGTTGGTAACCTTGACTGTCCTGCCATTATTTGTTTTACAGCCATGATTTATGAGAGAATGAGGTGAYACGTATATCACCAAATCGGTTGTGCTTCGTGTGGGCGCTGCTGATCCCAGCCAGATGCTGATGATAAATCCAAAGAGATTTTCCTTTTGTCTTTTTTAGCATTAGTGAACTGGGGTGCTGTTTGGGACAGGAGTGGTTCGGGGCACACTGCTAAAGCCTTATGTCCTTGTGACGTCAGTGAAGGAAGCTCTCGGCTCTGGGCTGAGGCTGTGGTGTTTACCCACRTCTTTGCAAGTCTGCAAGGGAGGACTGGCCCGTGCCATGCAGACTCCAAAGCACGAGGCTGTTCATCACTTGAAGATGTGTTGTGCCCTGTGAATGTGGCAAAAAAGCCCTGTTAGCACGGGAACATGGACCCCTTCGTCATGAACTTTGGTGGAGCTGCTCATGGGAGCATTTCGGGGGGAAGCCTTTCCTAGCTCAGCGCTTCCATTCAGATTTAATTTGTGCAGCAATTCAGAAGTTGCCTTTTAAGCGACTCTTTGAATACCCCTGTGAAGAATTACTGACTGCTCGTAGGGGTTGAAAATGTTGCAGTCRCTGGTAATCCTCTGTAATGTCACCAAAATGTCCTAGAACATCAGCTCTCCTACAGGCACTGGGATCCCTGTGGGATCTGTGTCGGATGGGCAGCCACAGGAGCAGAGATGCTGCATTTCTGTAAATGTTTGCGTGTGTAACCTGGCAAGGAAAGCTCAGGACGTAAGGACTCGTGTGTTAAAACTGAATTAAAATATTGTCATACAGATTAGAATGGAAAAACACACAGCCAGATCTCTAATGTCTTCTCTTTACTGTGCACATTGAATAATAATTATTTTATGAAGATAGTACACGATAAATATTTATAAACAAAACAGGCAAACAGACCACAGTGAATAAATAACTATAATATCAAAATCCTAGTTCAGAATAACCTGGAATTGCATTGCTTGTTATAATCAATACTTCTTTTTTACTTTCACAGAGTTATGCAGTTGTCAGTGTTCAGTTCCAGTGGGATGACACTGGATATGTTCTGGCTAAATTTTGGTTTAATATCAAGGTAGTATTCTTGYTCCATGCATAAAAGCAAATAATCTCTAAATATAGATCTTTTTTTGGTATAGTAATTACTGCTTCTTCACCAACTGTAAGAGCAATTAAGCTCCAACTAATGAGCAGTTTTCTACACTATCGTTATTATGCTCTATCTTAATAACACTTATCTCATCAAATAGCTTTCTTCCTTTGGAAATRTCTAAATTCATTACACGTTTTACAGCTACTGGTCAGAAGAGCTTAATCATTTTATCTTTTAAGGCAATTTTAGTTTCTTCCTGTTCTCAGGTGCATCTGGTTCTGTTTACATTTTTTACCCTCTTTAATTTGGCTTCTCCAGCCACCTTAGAACATAAACTTGCTTTACCTGCAGGGCTGGAGCAGGGACTTTTGTCTGAAATCATGGGACTTCATGCCAGGCATGGGAGATGTCCTGCTCTTAGGGCAGATGTCTATAGAGTGTGAATTTCATTCTTTGCCTTTTGATCTAACAAATTTTGAGAGCTGACTTTTGAAGGCGCCTTTTTTTTTTTTTTTTTTTTTTGGCATTCCATTTTCTAATAATTTGAACTGGCATATTTTGAAACATCTGAAGCAGTAGCTACCAAACTAGAAAGGAGCCCTGCATTGTGTGGTTCAGTGGGAAGCTCTTGGGATAGAAATGGCCCAAAGGGGTGAGGCAACACTGCCAGGTCTGGGAGTTTTATTGTTGGTCTTACAGTATTTGGTGTTTTTCTTAAAGCCACAGCTGCTGGACTCTAATGAGAGGAAAATTCATCAGCTTCCATGTAAAAAGGCAGCAGTGGTTATGGGAGAGGAACTTGAAAGTCTGTCCCAAGTACTTCTGACTGGGGGAAAAATAAAAGTCACATAAAAAGACTTCCCAGAACACTTTGGTCATATTTTTGTAATTAAATATCGTCCTTTGGTGATGAAATGCATAGTAGGGGATGCTATAAATAGAGGCAAGCTTTCCATCCAAGGTGATCCCTTTGTCTTCCCAATGTAGCAGTGGCTGCAGTCCCTGTGCAGGATTGTGGCTCTGTGTGACATATGGGCTGGGGGGGAAWGCCCCTGTAGGGGTAGTTTTAACACAGAATAATTTTTTTTTCAATTTTTTTTTTAATTTAAGAAGCAAACACATCTCCTGAAATGGGTTGAGAAAAAATTAATCCTAATGCTTTGTTGAACCACGTTGCCACAATTGTAGTCAGGGCTAAATCAAGGTATAGACATGAAAGGAATTGAAGTAAATCCTGTGATTACTTAGTTTTCCTTTTTAAAATTCTTAACAGTTTAGAACTGAATTTGTAGAAGGCTTATTAAATAAACTCTGACTGTGGCATGTTTGCTTTAGGACCTTGTTTAGCAAAGCAGTTAAGTAAATACATAATGTGAAGCCCATGAATGATATTAAATCTGTGCGATGGATGGAGCACACAAGTGAGTGCTCAGTGTCCAAGCTATGAGGGGCTCTTGAACTGGAACTATTCACACAATTAAAGTTAAACATTTGCTGAAAAGACATTGGATTATTCAGCTATTTAAAGTAAAGCATGTGCTTARGTACTTTGCTGAATCAGASCCTATAAAAAGAAATGTTCACAAAAAYATGTGAATGCTGAAAATGGAAACTAATCTCTAGTTAACTGATATTGTGTGGCTACACAAGTGAGCTAAAGCTGGGTGTGAGACCACTGCTGGCTGGGTTGGCGCCTGCGTCTCACAGCCAAGCTCCAGGCTGTGAGCTCTGCTCAGGAGTGTCTGTGCTGGCTGCCTGGGGTGAGTAAAACTGAAGCCTATTCTAGGGCAATAAATCCACTGCTTAATTTGCAAGTCATCATACCAGGAGCATTATGCTACATGATATGCATGCTATAAAATGCAAGGCTTCTCTGAACCACTTAATCGAGGCATAAACTGGAGCTGTGAGGTAAACTCTGGAGGCTGAGTGTGAGTAAAGATCAATAAGATGTGTCTTAGTAACTCTTAAATTAATAAACTTCTACTACTGATTTACTAGCTTCTCTGTGTTAGTGGGGTTATAAGTGGTTACATCCAGAATTTACTTCAGAATAAGCCTCGCTTGCTTTTTTGCTGCTGTGAAAACCTGACAAGACCAGAAAGACCAGAAGTAAAARTCAGCTACTATCATTCACTGATAGTTAAAAAGAGACATACAAACATTGGAGCAACCAGTCTCACAAAGTCTCACTATTTGCATGAGCTTCTGTCCCTTAGAAAATAATCTCCTCCCAAAGGTGTGCACCAGGCTGTGTTTCTGAGAGCAGGGGCTCCTACAGGACACATCACAAGCAAGGAAGAAACAGGAATGCTGTCTGTGCTTCTAGAGCAGTCATTAAGAAAAGGCCCGGAAAAGATCCAAACAAATCCTATTTTACTAAAAAAAGTCCACCACCTTTTTTATTCCTAGATAGTATGAAGTATATAGGTGTCATGTGTGGGTGTCACCTCCATTCTGAGACAAATACCAATCCATGGGTTTTCATCCTTTTGCTTATAAAGACAATGGAAGTGGCTCCGAGCCGAGCACTGAAGGGTGGCTGGCCCTTGGACACCCGTGTGGATCCTGTGTGTCAGCCCAGCTCCTGGTACGGATGGGTTTGGTTTCTTTTGTTATTTCCCCTGGCATTAGGTTCTGGTTTGTGTCTGTCAATAAAGTCAGGTACTCTGGAGTACTGCCAAGATCGGTTGCTCGAAAGTAATGAGACCGACCAAAACAGATCAGGGGAGATTGAAAAAAGATAGTAATTTTAAGGTTCTCGTTTACCTTCTGACTCCTGGACGTTTTTTTTTGTGTGTGTTTTTCCAAATTTTCCTCTGAGACCACAGATCCTGTAAAGTTTCTAGTTTAAAATGCTGGACATAATTCCTTCTCATGAGACCAAGATTTCAGTCTCTCGAGTCCACCAACTATGGCTTTAATAAAGTCATTAAATTACTTAAGAYGTGCTCTATAATCAGGAAGGTTGTGTTTAATTATATATTTTGGTCCACGTTCCCAAATACTGCTTCTGTGATTAAAATACTCGGAATACTGTAACACTTTCCTATAYATTTGTCCTGGAGAGAAATTCCAGTCATGGATTAAAATTTATTTTGTACTTTACTTTGAGCAAAATAAAACCCAGAAAGTCAGTCTGCTGCTCAAAAGGCTCCTCCTGGATTCAACGGGAGGTCACAGATAACACAGGAATACAGACAAGTGCAACGGTGCCGTGGAATGACATTGCTCAGCATAGGAGGAATTGATCTTGTCCCCACAGTGAGCCAGTTGGCATCTGGATTTTTGTARATGAAACTATTGGGGTTGACCTAAAGGAAAAAAAAAAAAACTTTTCTGAATATTTGTGTGTGGTACTTACGCTGGATCTATTTATCTATTTCCCCACTTCCCCCATTGCTTTTTGGATGCTGCAAGTCCATCAGAAGCCCAGTCAGAGATGAAAGAAGAAATCTAGGCTTTTGGAGGTTATTTAGGAGAGACAGGATTCCTTTACACATCTCCAATCCAGGGAGCATCCTCTCACTAAGGCAGTGGAGGGCTCTGCTTGTGCCTGTTCTGTGTCCTCACTGAATGTCCAGCCTGACTGACTTCCCTGAAGAATAGTTCTGGGCAGGGTGTGACCTTCCTCAGGAGAAAAGCTGTCCAGCCCCACTGCATTTACTGATCAAGACTCTCTGCAAATGTCTGGATTGAGAAGTCTGCATCTCCCTCGAGGGAAAATGCTGTGTCCTGTAAGGCAGATAAAGACTGGGCTGGAAACCTGGTGAGCTGGCGTTGTAAGCTGCAGATTGCAGCCTGGAGAGCAATTAAACATGGGAGCAACCTTCAAAACAAAACCAAAAAGCCCCACACAATGACTACTCGAGATTTGATTTCTTCAGCGCTCAGTACCTTTCTGAGCAAGGTGAAAACTGCTTTTAAGGCTCTGAGAGGTGACTTTATGAAGTGTAATGACTCATGCTTGTCATGTCAGTATGTGTTATCCAACTGTTTCTTCCGGCATGAAAACCTGTTACTTTTTACTGATACTGTAAGCATGGAAAACCAAACAAAACCTGAGATTCCTTCCCCTGGAATAGAGCAAGCTTCAAGAGTCTTTTGGAAATATAACAAGGGTTTCCTTGATTAAGTGAACTGTTTACAGACCTGAGTAACTATCAAGGATGCCAGGGGTTAAGTGAGATCATTCATTTTTGATGAAAATCAGAAATAACAAAATCTGGTTTCTATTCTGTGCATTAATATGCCAGTTAAGCATTGGAAATACTGTTCAAGGAACATCTAGTTTGTAAATGAATAAAGATTTCAGGCCTGGAGTAGAGAATCTGTACAAACTATGCAGCGAAGGCTGCTCTGTTGGAGTGTGTGGTTTTGCATAACAGGTGAACTGAAAATGATGGGTATGACAGGAGCTATATTTAAATGAGCCGAGTTGAAAGCAGTGCAAGAATAGAGGAAAATGATACACACAAATCACAGTGAATTCTGTCCTCCGCAGATCTATTTCTTTTGTCACAAGCAAAAATCGCTGTGATGGAGCATGAGGAGCTAACTTTTGTGACTGAACGAGTCGAAACAACAGTCTGAGTTTGGCAAAGGTACGTGCCTTGTGGCACATGAAGGGGAAAGAAACAAATGTCTTCTGGACAMAACTAAACAAAGGAACAGTTTTATTTTCCAGGACTTCAGAAGGATTTTTTTCCTTATGSAGAAGGAAACTTCAAGGTCACAATTTCCAGTGTTTTAGGTCAATACAGTCATATAATTTCTGAACAAGAATTTGTCATGAAAGGTCAGAGTTGGGATGAATAATACTGTGAATGGGTCTTTATCCAACCAAGTCTTCGCCTTTTTTGAAGTATTTTTGCATATATTTTTGAGTTCCAGCTACTATTGGTTTAAAGGAAGGTCTGGAACAGTGTAGAGCAGGTGATGTTGTTTTGTACAGCACTGGCTGGACTGCACCACCTGGTGTGAGGATCATGAGCTTCCCGTTCTCTAGTASTGGAAGAATATTATGGTGATTAAAATCGTGGTTTAGGGCACGTTCAGATCRGAGGAGAGCCCCACAAGGCTCTGGTATCTTCCTGGTGTTAACAAACTCAGTGCCAGTCTTGCCACTTCAGTGACACCAACCTACACTGGGGTCAGCCSAGTATCCCTGCACTGCTTCTGTGCTGAGTCACCATCTCTTTCTACCTTAACCTTAAATACTGCACTAATACTCCAGTTTTACTTCTTGACATTACTGAGATGACTTGAGTATTTCAAGTCATGCTTCTGAGAGAAGTCTTTAGGTGGGGCATACGATAAATACGATAAATATTTTTATTTAGGGAGTTTTCASTGCCATTACTCCAGGTTTAAAAGCACTTATGCTTTAAGTGGCATTTTACCTTTTTTAAAATTTGCTTTAAAAGTTSAAATGTGCTGTTCTTCTGTACTTGCAGACACCAGTAATCTCAGCAATGCTGCACTGAAATGAATCTCTTCTTTGCATTGTCTTTTTTCCACGTTTTCTTCTATACCACGTGAATCTTGACTTTCCTTGTGACGTCAGACTTTCACAAGGGCCACTCAGGCTGATCTCCATGCTCCTCCTTTCAGTGAACATCTACTGCTTGCCAGTTTTTCCCCCTAAAGAAATTTCCTACAAATTGAGCAAAAGTGGTAAAAATGCTGTATTTGTTTTGTTCCCTCTCAAGAAGCTGCTGTTGGTATGGGCAGTGTGCTGTCTGTCAGCGTTGTATCGGAAAGAGCTGCATTTTTCCTGAGTAGAGCTTTGTTATGAAGTTCATTTGACTGAAAATATTTTGCATGCTTAACTACCTGCTGGTGAATTTTTCTATGCCAAGTAATGTGTCAGGAGCTAGCGGAGCATAGTAAGTTAATTACTTGTGTGCACACTGTGAAGGAAAAGCAAACAGCAAGGCACCGGTGATACGAAGAATGAGACTTCATTTCAGTCACCAGAGATTGTGTTGTTAATGAATCCGCTCAATCAGCAGGGAATTGGTAATGTAGATAAGCCCAGGTATGGCTGTGTACTGATAGGAAGATTAGTCCCTCAACCAAAACATTGTTTTTAGTGAGGGTTTGCTAATATTSAATAGTTTTTCAAAAGCACTGGTGAGGTAAAATAACAGCCTGAAWAATTATGGCTGTCTCGAAAAGGCATGATGGTGATGATGATGATCTTCTAATGTGCTCTGCAGACACCCTATAAATCCAATATCTTACAGATTTCACAGTKAAGTGATACACTCCAGATTCCATTTTGTGGTATCTGTCACCGTGAGCTGCCCAAGCGCTGCTGTGGCTGAGCAGCACAGGGAGGTGTGTTCAGAGCTGGCTGCTGCCTTCCCCACCCCGGGCAGGGAGGGGTGTGAAAGCACCTGCCTTGCTCCGGAGCATCCTTCGTGGCAGCAGGTGGAGATGCTCCCATTGGATGCAGCGGGAGCTGCAGGCAGTGAGGTGGAGGGATGGGTGATGCTCCTACATTGCCCTGAGGAAAATTCATCCTGGGAGCAGCTGCATCCCAAAGCCTGCGAGCTGCACTCCGGGGTGACCGTCCCTACATGAACGGTTCRTGTGGTGCTGGGAGGAAAGAACGTTTATCCCAGCTGGGGTATTTTTGTGGGCGTTTTATTTAACTTGGTGGTTGAATGTGCACCACAGGTACTGTGGGARTGGATCTCCTGCAGCGCTCGCCCCGACTCCATCCGTCACCATGGCTCTTCGCTGCCAGCTCTCTGCAGCAGCTGCTTTTCCCCCACAGCAGCTGCTCAGGTGTTCGTGTGCATTCCCTCCTGCTGCAGGAGGGAAGGGACTCTGCCTGTCCTAGCCGGGCAGAGCTCTGGGCCAGGAGAGGGGAGGGGCTGCTGCCAGTGCCCTCCCTCCTCCAGCACTGGCAGGCTCATCTAAAACTCATCTGGACACGACGGGTACAATGGAATGAGATCCACCTTAGGAACATTAAGTCTTTTTTGTGACTTTGGTTTGTTGGTTTTTTTAGCTTTGTTTGGGTTTTTTTTGGTGGGTTGGTTGGTTGGTTTGTTGTTTTCCGAACTCTGGACTTTCCTATTTGGAAATCTAAAGCTGGTTTGGAACCGTTTGAGCCATTTAGTGTGACATACTGGAAATGACAGCTATAGAACAAAACTGAGAAAACCGGTTGTAAATGTTCTCTGTCAGCCACGGCATCAGTGCCTTCTGATGGAGTACCTCAGGCTGGACAGTGTGGCTGCTTATTGTCCTCCTATTCATTCCTCTTAAATTAATGGTAGAAACATAGACTGAATGTTAATAGAAGCTGAGGCCAGGGTTCACGATGTGTCATTAAGTAAAAGCTGGCACTCTCCCAGAAACTCTCCCGGGAGCTGTTTTACTGGTGCATATTAGTGAAAGGGACAGCTGGATTGAGAAGGCTGTTGGAACAGAGATGCCATTAAGAACTTAGTTGGGCAAAAGTTGATTTTCACCTAAAAAGGAAATATCATGGCCAAGCCAGTATTTGTCAAGATTTGATGAGTGATTTTGGGGACTGCAGTGTTGTCTGTGATATAATTAAACTGTAAGGTGCTCGTCTGGTGGCTGTCTCTGGTCAGGTTAGGATCAACAAGGAGTTTTGAAAAGCTGAAGGTGACATGTTTCAACAACAGATAATTTTATCTTCCTGGCTTTATTTTTTAATCTACCCTCTGCTTAGGACACTTCTGGTTTTTGTAAGTGTTAGACCTGAGCCAAAGAAACAAGTGAAAATCATTTTTGTAGGAGGTTTCTTTTGAAATCATGAGTACTTTTCAGCAGTGCCTCTGGATAGGCTTTATTGATATCAGCCCTGCCTCCCTTTATTCCCTTTCTATATTGCTCTGTGCTCTCTGTGGGTGTTTTATTAACTTGCATCCTGCAAAAATTCAATAAAAATATACAATTTTTTCCTGTCTTTCCTCCTCCTTTTTTTGTTTTTCCCATGCTGGCTTTGAGAGACAGAGCTCTGGGGAGGGCTTCTTTGGTTGGTTACAAGGAACAGATGGGAATCAAGAAAAGGTACTTTCTGTTCCCRTACTCACCCAAATTGGAGGTAATTAAGTTACAGTGAGGCATCATTTACGTTAGCAGTTGCTTTGGTGAGATCAAGCCTATTAAGGGTACATGTGAGAAGTAATAGGATTCAAGTCTGCGGTGTTTTGAGAAATAACCAGAACTGTTTTTTTTCTAAATTATTTGCAGGTACCCTGGCACCAGGTTCTGTAGTGGAACACTTGAGTCTTGCACAGCTTTTTATCTCTATAGCCCTCCTCAAGTTCTGAGCAATCCTTGCAGATGCTCTGATGAGACAGGTGAACTTCTCCCTTTATAAGGGAAGGGAGTGAAATGGAGCGTGTAGCTCCTGGTGGTAGGAAGGAGACAGAGGAGCAAGATGGGAATTTGAGATTTCCTGACATAAATGTCATGGGTTATTACTATCATTGTCGTTCAGTGTTCATCCCTGAGCCCCTGGGCAGGTTCAGCAGCACGGGAGCTTTGATGCTTCAGCAGGGTCTCAGTCAAACAATCCATGATCTCTGGTTTAAAATCCACAAAAGGGTTCCTGAGCCCATCGTGCCTGTTCTTGCACATTTTCTTCTTGCCTCACTACTRCTGCAGCCTGAGGTCTGTCTCCCACAGTTTCAGCTCAGCAGATGCTCCCAGGCTGCTGCCCAGTTTCAGCTCCAGATCCTACAGGGACTGTCACCTGCAGTGTGGTGCTAAGGTCACAGGCACGGAGTGGCGAGGTGTCTGCTTGTCTCCCTGGCTCTTGCCTGCTCTGGGTGTTGGCAAGGTGGTTGTAATTAACAGCAAGCCAAATTCAGATCCCCTTCCTTCCTCTTCTTTCGACAAAGTCTCCTTGAAGCCCCCAAAGCCTCCATCTGCAGCCAACAACTCTTGGATGGGAAGGTTTCCTGCCTAGTTTCTTCCTCTTGTTTGCTCAGATTTATTTTCTCAGGTCTTTATTCATGCCGTGCTTTCTCCTTGGAGTAACCCAGATGGAACCATGCTTTACATTATATGAGCTTGTGCTTTTTCATATGTTTAATTCTATGAAACTCCAGACACATTTCTTCTTTTATCTTTGCTCTCTGGAAGAATTGGTGTTTCTTTTCTGTCTCATGGGAAGGTTGATCACCTTTCTGGTGTGTTAGTGCCAGCTCTGGAAGATGGCTTTGGAGAAGAGAGCATGAACGAAGGTGTTATGGAGGAGGAGAGGGTAGCCCAGAGGGCTGCATCTGTTCAGATTTGACATGCTTTGTGTTGAGTTGCTTGTCTTAGATTGTTCAGTTTAAGCTTTTTGAGGCAGCAGCTGTTTGCTGGTGAGGGTTGGAAGAATGGAGCCCCTCCTCCTTCTGCTGTTGGGGCRCTACAGCAATGTAAGTGTTCCTCAAGGTCCATCACTATACAGCTGTTGCCCTGTAAGTGAAAAAAGGATAGTGGAAGAGGGAGACCCTTCTGCAGAGAAACGTGTCCTGGATGTGACCTGTCCAAGGCACCCATCCCCTGTCCAGGCAGCCATTACTGAAATCTATGTCTTCCTCCCAGCMACAGAAAGTGCTGTCACGGAGCTACTGCATTGATTCATAATACATCTTCATTCTGTAATTTCCATTAGGATTTATACTTTTAAAAATTATATTTAGGAAAAAATCTATTTTTATGTCTGTGCCTAGCCTTCATGAGGCTTTACTCAGCTAGTATAGGAATAGAAGGAAGTTAATTTACAATGTCTTCATATAAATTAATCTCCTGTTTTTTCCTTATATTGTAAGTTATCACCTCGTTTATTATATGCAGCTCAGGGTGAGCAGTTTTTAAAAGGCCTCTGACAGTTATGAAATGAATGGTGTGAGATGTCAGATACATTTATTAAAAATGTAGAAAATTATAAAAAACAGAAGACGTAGATGTACATTGTCTCAGTCACTTGCCACCAGCAGGCACTTTCAATGCCACAATTCATCCTCCCACTCAGTGAGTTCTGCATGATAATTTCATTGATATTGTTGTGCTCTGTGCTCAATATAAATAATTTTGAAATATTAGATATAAAACTCAACAGGTCATTAGGCAAGTCTATCTAGAATTTATTGTGTGAGACACCCCTTAAAAAGCCCCAAAGTATTTTGCCAGCACAGCTAAACTTAGTACCATTTTCACTTTTGTGTGGTGGTAAATTATTCAGCTCACAAATGCTAAAACTTGAGATGTTTATGGAAAAAGCTTGTTTTAGTAATTACACTTACTCCACTTTTTTGTGAGCTTCCTGCAACATTAGTCTTAAGGTCCTGGTGTTTCCTAATGTTGGATATTTATCATACATTTGTGCCACTGGCAGCTTGATAAGTACAGTGGGAGCTTCATGCAAGATTCATGGCAGCTTCATACTTTTTTGAGGAACAAAATTGGGATGTGGAAAGTCTGTATATGTGTGTGGGGGGATATATATTAAAAAAACCACTGTGTTTGTGACTATGTAATAGAGATGTTCACRAAGGAATACAAAGGTTGAAAACATACAGGAAAAACTTCGCCAAAGGTAACTGAAGGGTAGGAAGTTTAATTAAAAAATCCAGCAATAACTGTAGCATCTGTGGATATGAAAGTTTAAGGAGAACATGCACGTCACTGTCTTTCGGTTTAAAAGCTGCAGACATTATAGGATAGTTTATATTTAGGAGCGTGATTTAAAGCCTTTCTTTGCATCTGCCACATTTTGGCAGTGTGGCAGTATCACTGACACAATCACTTTTGGAGATCAGCTTTCCTCCTGCAGCCCCATGGCTGGGCAGTGCTGTAGCTGTGGCGGCGTCGGTGCTTCTGGTGCTGCTGCTAAGAGGTGGCTCAGAGGTTATCTAGATCCAACCCCTTTTTGTTCCCTCTTCCTATATTCTGTGTTTGTTCCAGCAACTGCTGGTTAAGATATCCCTTATCGGAGATTGTTCTTGGGGAAAATTTCTTTCAGATTTTTTTGAGTACTCAAAAAGCTGTCCCTGGCTGTTTACGACTCTCCCGTGCCTTGCACACACTTCTCTGTACTGAGCTTGCAGACTGGATAATGCTGAGACCTGTTTGGGTCTCAGYGAGCTCTTCAGGATCTTGCTCTTGGTATTCGGTCTCATTTTTCAAGCAGTAATTGGAATTTTCTGCAAGCACGAGTGTCTCATGTTAAACAGAGTGATGACAGAGAATAATAAAATGAAAAGCCCTTTTCCCTCAGGGCAGGAAATCTTTGTTCAAAGCAGCACTGTGAACTCTTAACTACAGGCTCTCCTTCTCCATCCCTTTGATTTTGGTATGCCATCATTTTAGAGCAAGACAGTATAATTTCAGCAACTTTTCCCCCTGATGTAATGATTCAACAACCTGGTTGCTTTCTCTGCAATGGGAAGACCCTTGAAAGAAGCTACTGATTTTTATGAAGAGTTTCAGGCATTTTTATACCTTTACCTTCGCAGCCTCATGCTAAATCAATCAGCAAGAGAGATGTCATTCAAATCATTCTTTTCGGCCTTGTATCTAAATGCAGTCTTTAAGCTTCATCCTACGGGGTTCACTTTACTTCTTCTTTCCAGGAGGGACGTGGAGGTGAGAGGAGAGGGTAAAGGGAGGCTGATTTTTCAGCCAGTCTGGACTTGCAGGACGTGCCTTGCTTCCTGTCACTAATGTGGCTCAAGCACCTTCTTCAGCGCCTTCCCGGACTTACTGATACAGCTTCTTTTTAGATGGCAAACAGTGATGATGAGATCTTATGGCATCAAGTAACAGCTTCAGGTTTTTTGGTCCCAGATAACAGAGAGGAGCCCCAAGACTGAGATTTCTGAAGCATCTTAAAACACATTCAGTTCCGTAGCAAAGTTCACTGCTATTTGTTTGTTTAAAGCAATTTTTTCCTGTTTGAAAACACAGCCTGCTATTGAAGTTTTTTGCTTTGTAGCTGAGCGAGGGCATCGCTTCCTTGCTCTTTCTACATATGGAAGAAAGGAACTGGTTTTGTTTACTGGTGGTGACATTTCAGTGTTTCCTGAGATTTGGCTCGTGATGGAGCAGTTCAAGTATGACAGAGACTCAGAGGCAGAGATTCAGATCTTTAGTGTTGCTCAGCTAAGTGCTGAAATGGTTGGGCAGGTCGTAGCTGCCAGTCCATGAAACAGGAAGCATCCCCATCTATCCAAARCCTGTAAAACTTGCAGGAGTTCTTACCTGCTGTGGTGCTTTAAGTCTTTAGGGTGCTCATTCAGAGCTGTGCAAGCAAAGGTTGGGACCTTTGTTTTCGTTTGAAGAGGAAATAGTAATGAATTGCATCCATCCTTAATAACTGTTGGAATTTTGCCCTAAGAGGAACCTGGAATTTTCTCCCATATTAAGATGATGGGATAGGATGTCTCCATGAAGTGACCAAGCTAATTTGCTTTAATTGCAGAAACGAGGGGTTTTGATTGCTTTGCAATCATTATTACCGTTTTCATTCAAAAATGAAAAGTAGAGACATCAAGGACAGACAAAGATTTGTCTGASGCAATTTTGTTTAAAAAAAGAACCAAGAAGAACAAATAATAAAAAACTGCCAAAACTAAAACCCCTAAACTAATTCTTTCCATGTCAGGCCTGAGATTTAAAGTCAGATTTTTGTAAAAATGTTTAAAAGATGAAATTTTAAAAAAAAAAGTGTGGCTATTTCTACCTCTTTCCCAACTTACGAATGAATGATGAAAATCACATTACTCAAAAATTGCTAATGTCTGTTAAACTATATCCGTGTAAAGGTATATGTGTTACACACCAGTTTATATCAGAGTAGCTGATCCATTAATTAAAAAGTTATATAAAATCAAGGAAATGCCAATGTTTTTAATAACAGATGTTTTAAACAAAAGACTGTGGGAGAAAAACAAATATATTTGATTTTTTTTTAGTGGAAGTTTTTATACAAGCTTTAATTAGATTTTGGCAGAATACATTACTTTAATGGTTTTTCATTAATGAAGACTGCTCATTGCTTTGTACAGTAAAAAGAAGAAAAAAGTAATCTCGGATTCTATTTAAAGAGCAGACAGTGTATTAAAAAACTATTAAAGATACTGCAGTCATCGACAGAAAGATTTTGCATGAGAAAAGAATCTAGGAAGCGTCAGGTAATTTCAGACAAGGATGAGTGATAACATCTCGGGGCTGAAGAGTGGTTTGGAGTGTGTGTGAGACCCCACGAGTGGCTGAGCTCCCTGACCCCGGCTCTGCTTTCAGCCTCGGAAGCAGCGTCCCTTTTGCAGGACCAGAGAGTCCTGGCTGCAACCCAAGCAGCCCCTCCTCTTGCTGCCATGCTTTGGGGTGAATCCAGCCCTCCTKCCCCAGTGTGGGCCTGCTCTGTGGGACCCAAGCCCATGGTTTCCTGCGGGCAGGACACTGTCTTCAGTACCTGAAAATGCCCAATGTTATCAGTTCTCATTCTTCCTGTGCTGCCCCTGTGCTGCGTCAAATGCTCCAGCTCCAGGATGGGGCTATCTGTTGTTTACCTTTGCTTGCAGGTTGTCCCACCATCTCAGTGGAAATGTGTGTTATTTATTAACACCGGTGAGGGCTCTTAACTTGTTTTCTGAAAACCGAATTATTTACCAGCCTTAAAAGGCCAACTCAAATTCATTCGAAATTTTATTTGATTAAAGCCACCATGCTTACTGTTGGAAAAATGAAATACAAATAGCCATAAGCTCCTCTGTTTCAGATGGGTAAATGTCACACACAGAATTACAGGATTTTTTTTTTTAACTAGGTTTAAGTGAAACAGAGTCTTTATTTAGTGTCATGTTTTTATTTAAAAGCATTTATTTAAAGTTCTAAAAAACAAAGAATTCAATAAAGCAAGACAGGTGTAACTGCAAATGATTAATGATATAATTCTCAGTACTTTATAAAGTGTCTAATGCTGAAGAGATTTATACAGTGCAGAATGGCAATTGTGCTTTGATGGAAGGAATAGGTAATCAATATCTGCAAGCTTGGAAAAAGTGTTCTATTTCCTCCTCTAATGATATAGGGGTTTTTTGTAAAGCAARGATGTCTGGAGCATGAGACACTTGGAAGAAGAATTAATTTGAAATCTGTAGTGGAAGATCAGTTTCAATTAAAACTGCAGTTGAATGTCCATGGTAAAAAACAGGCAGTTGGGCCAGAACCTTCTGATGGCTACCTGGGAATAAGTGAATCCCACTGCACTATTCTTGATTACACTTCGTAGGTTGTGGAGCTTTTTGGTTTTTTTCTGGGTAGGGCATATAATTTATTTAGTTTGATTTCCAACTCAAAAATTTTCCTTTCCCCTTCCTGGCCCTCCTCCCCCTTTTGGAGCTCATCGTTAAAGCCAGGGCGGGCCCAGCTCTGCGCTGCTGGGAATGGAGGTGTTGGGGTCGTGGCCTCTATGTCTGTCTAGAGCTGCTGCCGTAATGGTGTAGGTCATATTGCATGTAGTCATTTACATATCAAAAACTTCTGAAAGAAATTAATGGCAAGCCTGGCTGTTTCTAAAATCCTGGGCTGGCTTTAACTAGCAGGTCTTGAACTGCTAAATCAGAGTTTAGCCTTACGACTGTAATTTGGGATGTCAGGACTTGGAGTCACAGCACCAGCACTAAGTTGGGGTTTTGAATTGCTGAGAGAGTTTCATTGCATTAGATTTCTTTTTTCTTTAATAATTCAGCACCAGTATGGAAACATTTTATGCATGGAAACTTACACTGTCGCACGAAGAAAGCAGGTACTGCTAGGCTTTATTTTGGTAGATTATAGATTTACAAGCAACTGAAGCTACTGTGTTTATAGAAACAGATTTCTTGCTATTAAATTAATTCAAGCAAGTTAAATTAATTTTAAAAAAAAACAGACAATGTTTTTTAAAATTATRCAAAGCCTTCAAAGGTCTGTGAAAAACTATATTTCAGCAAGTCAGTTCATGTACCTAAGTCACTTGAGGCTTTAATGCAACATGGTGGTTTGTTTGTTTACCCTTATGGCTTATTTTATTCATTTTGACAACACAGTTTTCACTGCAAATGSGTTGAGAGCTGGCTATACTTAAATAAATAAACAAATAATTGTGACAAGATGCGTGGAAGAAACTCTACAGTCCCTGTTAAAATAAATCCGCCTACTAAAAAAAAAAAAGAAAAATTCCTCATTGACACCAGAGTGCTTAAAAAAGAAAAATTGGAGTGCACAGCTCCTTTTGAATGCACAGCTGAAACCACTGCGATAGCCTCTGTGAGCAGAGTGCTTTTGAAAAGCTCACCCCTTGTTTATAATAAAGCCAAAAAACGAGAGCTGGCAGGTTTGATTATGTGTAGTGCTAAATATTTTAAAGCAAATTCCCAAATTTCATGGGGTAGATGCAAGGTTATATGGAAAGTAAATCTGAATTTCCAATTAACTCACTACAAACCAGTTACTAAGAGCATCCTGATTGGGGGAAAATAGCTGTGTTTGAGTGGAACACGTTTGGTTTCCCCCATGTAGGGTTTTTAATAATTTTCTTCTCCTCGGTTGTGATACATTGGGAAATGAACTGAAAGCAGCTCTCACTGACGATATAAGTTGAACCACAAGATTAAACGAAGCTGATTTTTAACCTGGGCAGATGATGTGAATGATTTTTAAAGGATGTTGTGATTTTTCCTAATTGTACTTGAAAGTAAAACGCTTTCTTCTTGTCGTTTGGGTAGCAGACAGCATTTGTGTGKGATGAGTATAGCACAAAATCTTGCTATTGATTAAGTGTCCTGCCTCAGCTCACGGGAAGAGAGCACAAATGCCCTTTGCAGCTAGACAGATTAAAACCCAGGGGCCAAAGAAACTGGCCTTCTCAGCTGCTGGGTTTGGACGGCACTAATTGAATTTACATATGCTTCTCAGATGCAAGGGTAATAAATGCACATTGGAGCATCATCTCCTGCTGGCTGCCTATCGAGCAGACCTGCTGACTGTGTAGTTCAGAGGTATGACACTGGTGTGACATCAGGGCTCTCAGGAGAGCAGAGTTCAACTCTGGGTTGTAACTTGGTTTTGGTAGTTGAGCTTGGGCAAATTACTTCCCTTCTCAGTCATCAATTTCCCTGTCTTTACATGAGAATAGTGTTGCTGATCCCTGCTATAAAGCACTTCAAGAACTGTGAGCAACAAGTGCTTTACAAGAAATCTGTTGCTGTTRTTTCAGGAGGTCAAACCACTGTTGGCACTCATAGGAAGATAACCTCTCAGTCTCTGTTAATACAACTTGAGAGCTGGAGAGGGAGGTCATAAGAAAACTTTGGAATTCATGTTGTATCCTCCTAAGTGTGATTCTGAGGGTCCCTGGTGTTCTAGTGCATCTTGTATGTGATGTGGATCACAAGGCCTTTGCCTCAGACCTTTCTTTTCCATATTATTTCAATTGACTGTTCATCAAAAACACAAAACTCATGTAAGAATAGCAACAAAAGAAAGTTACAGTGTATTCCTGACAGGTTATTGTCCTGTTCAGTTCATCCAGAGTAATGTTTTTTCCTTTGTTGTTTTCTTTAAGTTAACTAACACACATTAAATTTAATTCTTTCTTTTTATCTTTTCTGACTTCAAAACCTCCGAAAGAAATGAGATCGTTAATAAAGATCATATTATCTAAGCACAGTATTGCAAGAACACAAGTTAATGGGTGGCTGTTACATTATTTGTCCATGGTGAAAAGATAAACTATACAGTAATATATTAAGGCTGGAGCTTTAGGGAAGTTCCCGCAGCAACATGCTAATTGATAACATATGCACAAGAGGAGCTTGGGAACTGCAGATAGTTTTATAGAATAGTAGTTTTTTAAAAGGCCATTGTTCATTACTGCTAGAGGCAAAGTTGGAACACGGCACAAAGCCAAAGGATTTCAGTCTCCTCGTAAACTTACAAATCTTAACCTCTTTCAAACACGAGAAGTGTAACTGTGGTGGAGTTACCTGGGGAGTTCAGGTGCTTTATCCTCACACTTAAGGGTTATCTAGCACTGCTGAGGCACTGGAATGTTGACATTGGTGTTTTTGAACAGGTACCTATGGTCCCGAGCACTGGATGACKTCCAGCGAGAAGTGTGGGGGGTCTCACCAGTCTCCCATAGACATCGTAGACCACCTGGCCCACGTCGGAGATGAGTATCAGGAACTGCAGCTGGATGGCTTTGACAATGAATCTTCAAACAAGACCTGGATGAAAAACACAGGAAAAACGGGTATGTTCTCTTCTGCTTGTCTCCATAGCCTGCCTGCAGTCAATTAAAAATTCAAGCCGTGTTCCACCCTCCTCCGTTTTCATTGTTCTGTTGTTTGGGTTTTGTGGCTGTTTTTTTTTAAATGTAATTTTTCAGTAGGAGCCACCTACCTCTGCTTCTTCATTCTGCGCAGAGCTAGTTCTGCAGWTTGATTTTAAGGGTTTTTTTTTTTCTTTAAGGGCTGCTTGCCTTTTTTTTTTTCCCCCTTTCCTCAGTATAAACTAATTCTCTTGGTAGTCAGTTGTTCCTCAGAATAAAAGGTGGTGTAAGAGTTTCAAGGTGTAACCTTGAATTATCAGCTTTGGGAGGCTGTAACATCTAATCCAAAAGAATGTTGAGATGCAAGACTCAGGGGAAAGGAAAGGGGAAGTCTTAGAAATTGGAAGATTTTAGAGAAGAAAGAGCAGTAACTGCTCAGAGTAGTGGGGGCTTATTAATGTGTTTCTGATATGATTATAGCACAGTGTTCTTCACTGAACTGAATTCTTTTCTGCTCTGTGTGTTCTGGCTTTTAGAGAAAAAAGAACAGGCATGAGTACTGCTTATTTTTACCAAAACAGTTCACCGAAAGGTCAAGGTTGATTTATATGCAAAGCCGCATGCATTTGATTACTCTTTAATTCTAAAAACGTAAAAGCAGAAATTATAAGGCCACCCTCTTCATTTGACAAGGTCAAGTATTTTTAGGGAATTGGATTAAACCACTAATTAATTCAATTTTATTTATTGGAAGTATATTTTTATCTTTATTAACATCTGACATGCATCTCTATAGTGCTTTCTGTACCATGTCCCTTGTCAGAGGTCTGCTAGCAGGACCCAGGGCATGTACCTGCTCTGGAGCTGGTGGCACAGCTGTGCACGCAGTGTGGCCTCAGATCCACCCATCACCTCCAGGGCACCGGGGKCTGAGCCATGAGTCCAGCAAGCGCCTCAGATCCGGCTCCAGCGGTTCAGGATCTTAGCAGGAGTTACTGCCCCTCGGATGAAAGGGAGTGGCAGGCTGTGAGCCTGTTTTCTTTCACTGCAAAGCAAATCCAGTTAACATAAACCACCACCAAGCTGAGCTGGGGGTTTTGATGCATTACTGAGGGTTTTTTCCCAGCTTCACTAAGAAATGCTGCTGTTTGCTTTGAAACCCTGACTTTGCTGCCCTTCGTAGCAACATGAGGTTCGGGCAAGGTTGAATGCTATGGAAATTTGGTGCTTAATTAATCTATTCATGTTATGCACCCTGCCCTTTATGGTCACAGAGGCTGTTTGTGGTAATCAGCAATAAATGTAATTAAAAAGACCATGAAAAAGTGATGGTGCTATTCTTCTAAGAAGGATATTAATGCTATCCTGTACATGTAATACTAACATTGCTGCACATATAATAGGAAACCATGTTAGAGTCATAGAATTATTTAGGTTAGAAAAGACCTTTAGGAACATTGAGTCCAACCATTAACTCAGCACTACTAAGGCCACCACTAAACTGTGTCCCCAAGTGCCACATCTACACATCCTTTAAATACCTACAGGGATGGTGACTTCACCACTTCCTTGGGCAGTCTGTTCCAGTGCTTAGGAAAAATTTTGAAATTTTTGCTAATACCCAATCTAAACTTCACCTTGCCGTACTTGAGGCCATTTCTTCTTGTCCTATCACTTGTTACGTGGGAGGAGAGCCTGACCCCCACCTGGCTACAGTCTCCTTTCAAGGAGTTGTAGAGAGTGATAAGGCCCTCCCCGAACTTCCTTTCCTCCAGGCTAAACACCCCCAATTTCCTCAGCTGCTCCTCATGAGGCTTGTGCTCCAGATGCTTCCCCAGCTCTGCTCCCTTCTCTGGACTCGCTCCAGCACCTCAGTGTCCTTCTTRTAGGGAGGGGCCCTAACCTGAACCCAGGATTCGGGGTCTGGCTTCAGCAGCACCAACTACAAAGGGACACAATCACTGCCCAGGTCCTGCTGGCCACACTGCTGCTGGTACAAGCCAGAACCTSACTCTGTTGAACTGACACGTGCCAGCAGATTTTCCGGTCTCCTCGCAGCTGGCAGTGAAAGCTGAACCTTCAGTCTTCTCTGCTGGGTGATTTTAGCACTSCTGCTATATTTGATTTCCTCACCCATTGGGGTATGGATTTTTGCTGACAAGTTATTGCTTCTCAGAGCAACAGTAACTGTCACTTTTCTTGGTAACTTACGGCCTTTTACTGGTAACATGAAGACTCTTTTTGCCTGGCTGTCAGCCCCGATTTCTTCTGCTGAGCTCCTGGCTCCTCCCTTGTTTTATCAAGTCCCATTCCTTCTCTTGGTTTTCTGACCTTCTGAAGAAACTTGCCTGACATTAATTTTTAAGGTGGTAAGTGGTAGAGCAGCRAACCAAGTGGGATGTTTTGGCTTGTGGGTAGAAGATAGAGGCCGGCTGTGCCATAAATTGCGATGCTTTTTGGCAGCAGAGTCTTGGAGCAGATGGCCACGAGACCTTCGTATTGCAGACTGACAGAGACAGTAAACTAAATAACTGTTTAAGAACTGGTGATGGATGTAGAGGGCATTTCTCAGCAATTAATGACTGGTTGAAAGAGACAGGGGTCCCTGGGAAAGCCAAAGGCCCTTAACCTTAACTCTCATTAACTGGCAGGAAATGCGTTGCTTGGGTTATTGTTATTGCTATAGGACCTAGTAATTTTTTTTTACAATGGAACAATGAGTTATTTTTAGGCTCTGAAAGGTAATTCTGTTTAGATTTATTCTGCTCTTTCTTGTTTGTGTCCCTCCCATATCAAGTAAAGGGCAGACAATGTACAGAAAACAGCGTTTCATTCAGAAAATGGAAATGGATTTTTTTAAGCCTCTGTCTTGACTAGAAATGCTTTTGTGCACAATTACATTGGCAAAGGCACTAATGTGGGTTCGATTTCGTCACTATAGTAGCTGGCCATAGTATGAAGTGCTAAAGATCGCTTGCAGAGTATACACACATTTCATAGTTGTATTTGCACCAGTTGTGTTCGTACTGAGAACTTCTAAAAACTCCTGCTTGGAAAACATACTAAAATTTCTACCAGAAATGTGGTTTTGTTAAGTATTTTTCCTGTGTGATGTGCATGCCTCTGGCTGGTCCTGACYGTCAGAGTCTCTCTGCTAGGGCGGGTTAAGAGCTGCTCTGAGTCCGGGTTTATTCCTTCTCTCACAAAGGTGATGGGCATTCAACTCCAGCCCTACACTTGGACATGGCATCACACAATTGCGGTCTTGGTGACTGCACACCACTTCCTTTGAGTTTGTAATCTCAATWATATAGTATTTTAAATTAGTGGGCTTTAGGGGTTGATTCCTTGCACTCCACAGAAATCCTGGGGTAAAAGCAGTGGCTCACAAAGCCCACTGAGGTGATGTTTGGTTATTCCAGTCCTGAATGACAGAGGTCATAGGAAAAGGAGGGAAGCTTCCAAATCGCTGGCAGTGAGGGGATGCTGCTAAGCTGGGAAGGTGRTGGGAACATGTGTCGTACAGCTCAGCTGTGTAAGAAATACTGTAAAATGAACAATTAGATGAACATTTCAGATTGTACATCCTCCTAATTATCCTTTTAATTATTCATCTAAAACAAGTAAAATGACCCCTGACAGAGCCATAAATTATTTAGGAACTATCAAATATTTATTAGATGCAACTGAATCTCCACAGAGGTTTTTAACAGATGCATGCGAATCTGCTTTCCTGTATTCCTCATCTCCCACAATTTCATCTATGGAATTTGTAACTAATTGAATGAGATTTTTCACTATTTAAAATACTGCTGAGCTCATTGAGAATTTTTTAAGGGAGGTAGAGAGCAGTGGTGCTTTCAGTCACTTATGTTTCATAGATTTGGTGTAAGCAGACAGTGAGTACCAGCAGTACCCTGGCTGACACAGGCAGTATCCTATAGCCAGTTCTGCACCACCCATCCTCCTACACAAGCACTTGGATGCAAAAGGAGTGCCAAAAGAAGCAGAAATCATGGAAGAAAACAGCCCTGTGATTTTGCTGGCGCAATTTAGAAACATCTGAACGTTTCATGCAATTTAACATTTAGATGGTTTTGACACAAACTGTTTAAAGTTGAGCTGTGTGGAAAAATTGCACCTGAGATGAGGCTGCTGTTGCCCACTGTCTGTCCTCAGGGGAGGGCACAAAGCCTGGCCTGCAGCAGAGTCACCACTGCACTGAGTCACCAACAGTCACCAACTTTTATTTCACAAGTAGCTTTTTTTTTGTTTTCTTCAGCAGTGAATAAAATCCTCCCTCTTACATAATAAAATTGGATTTATATTAATGTTCCCGTTGCGATGACACAGTTGGCTTGAGAACACAGAGAAATCCTTGTGGGTTTTGCTATTTCCATTAAAAAAGGAAAAAAAAGTCTCCAAAACCAACCCCACAACTTTAATCACAGGATTCTAGGCACAGCAAGCAGTGGTCTGCAATGACTTTTACAGAAACAAAATTCTAATTTTAGTTCTGTTTTTAAGCAACAGTTTTGTGAGGGATGAGAAAAAAGAATTTTGTAGGGAGTAATTTTTAGGAATTGTGTGTATTAAAAACAGGAGATGCTGGAAAGGAAGGTGATCTTGTAGTGAGAGTAGCAGAAAGGAATTTTTTGAAAGCTGGAATCAGTTCTTGGTTGGACCACAGGCCTTCCCTGTATCGTGTACCATTTTCTACTATACTATTCTGTCCTCTATTTGGACCTACAGCTTTTATTGTTACATAAAATACAAAGGCTTTTGGAAGTGAAAAGAAAATACAAAGAAGATCCTTTTGACCCCCATTGAATCACGTAATAATAATGTCAGAGTTACTGTAATAAAACCCWGTTCTTATGGAGGATGTCTCATGGAGGATGGAGGATGGATCTCTTATGGAGGAGGTCTCAAAAATGTTATTGACACTCTCCCCATTTTACAGAGAGAAGGAGCAGGGAGGCTAAGAAAGCACCCAGCATGTCCAGCAGTAGAGGTGGGACAGGGCACAGGGGTCCCCACCAACAAAAAAGAGGAAATCCAAGAATCAGGGGACCCATTCTTTTCCTAACTTGTGATCTACAGACCTTCAGTGGTTTATAAGGGCAGAGACCATGGTCAGCCATTACTCTCTGGAACCACATTAAACAGGTTTTGATGTACTTTGCCATTTAAATTTTAATCAAAGTCCAATAAGGAGGGCAAAATGTCCTTGAGAAATTTGGACTGAGGGATTTTCTGTAGTCTGTATAACTTCCATAATTAGCCAGCATTACTTGTAGACTTTTTTTTTTAACCAATCCCTTTAAAGAGGAAAATGATGACCCGACATTTTACTTGCATTAGAAGAAGTATTCTGATATAATGAGCAAAAGCTGTAACTCCTTCAGAAAAAAATGTGCTAAGAGTTTCTTTCTCATTGTTCTGTGTGTGCAGTTGCTATCCTGCTGAAGGACGATTATTTTGTCAGTGGTGCTGGGTTACCGGGCAGATTCAAGGCAGAGAAAGTGGAGTTTCACTGGGGTCAAAGCAACGGATCAGCTGGCTCTGAACACAGCATCAACGGCAGGAGGTTCCCCGTTGAGGTGAGTGGAAAGACATGTGCTTATGTTCCCAGAGAAAACAAAATCAGAATGTATTGCTGTAGTTGGAGGCGACTGTGAAATAGGGCAGTGTTTCTTTCAGTGAACGTATCACTGTGCAGGCCCTTCCGGCCCTCACAGCACTCTATCCATCATCTCTCGTGTGCTTCTGCAATGTCAGCTCCGAGCTCGGCTTTGCCAGCTCTCAAGTCCCATGGGTTAAGTTGCAAACAGCCACTTTTCTCGTTTCTCCCATAAGCTTTCCATGTGTAGGAGGATCTCCTTACAAATATCCGCCGAGTGACCTCGTTGTCCTCCAAACCTTCCCTTTCCCATGACACTTACAAACAAACAGCAGCGGTTTGGGAGCCGTGGCGCTGAGACCGCTGTCTGTCGTGGGAATTGCTTCCCTGCACACGCACGGCCCCACCTCTACCTGGAGTCAGCTGCCATCCCTTGCCTGCCACTAACAGGATCTACACAGATCCGTGCAAACAGCTCTGTGTTTGCTCTACCTGTGCTGGAGCCAGCTGGGCCCGAGCCAGCCCCGGCCGACAGCGGCCCAGCTATCCCGGGAGCGAGGTACGGCCTCGGGCACAGCGCCCTGGGAACGCGGCCGTGCTCGGAGACAGGGCCAGGCACCTGTGTGCAGCTGACCGCAGGGACATGGCTTCAGATGGCCCGAGGGGGAGCACAGGGCCAGGCTCCCGTGTGCAGCTGACCGGAGGGACATGGCTTCAGATGGCCTGAGTGCGAGCACAGGGCCAGGCTCCCGTGGGCAGCTGACCGCAGGGACATGGCTTCAGATGGCCCCGAGAGCGCGGGTGCTGTTCCCTGCCAGGGACCCTGGTGCGCTTGGCTTGTGACCGATAGCCCCAGGTGGCTCTGTTGTCAGTGCAGTGTTTTCTGTGTCAACAGAGTTTGTTGATACTTTTCACTCGATAGTCAAGGTTTTGCATGGTGAGATAAACCAGATGTTATCTGGGATTGCCTTTGCCTGTGGGTGAGCACTTATGCACTTTCCAAGCATAGTGGTTGTGGGGAGCTGCGCGTGCGTTCCCAGAAAGCTCATGGGTGGGCAGAAGTGGTAGCCTTGGGACTTGATTCAGCCCCCAGCTTGCCATAATTCATCACAAGTCAGATTTTTCAGAAGGTGGGAAGAGGCTTCCAAAGCTCACAGGGAGGTTGTAATAGACTCTGGTGCATTACCAAAACCTCCGATTGTCGCCTGCCTGCTCAAACTGCCCCATCACACAAGAATTAGAAGCCATTTTTTGTTTCCCAATTGTGTACCTCTGTGTTGGATTTTCTGAGAGGCAGAGATTTTATTTTTGTCTTCTTTTTAATGACCTTTTCCAAAATCATTTTCTTGGTGTAGCTGTGACTTCTCACAAAGGGCCACCCCTGAGCACATGGAGTAAAGGCCATTGTCATGCTGCCCTGTCTGTCTCAGTTGGCAGTACTGGTATTTGCAAACCTCAGGAAGGTGCACTCAGGAAGTCTACAGAGCCAGTCAACTTCTCTTCTGAAATTTCAGGGAGTGGAGGTGGTGAAGAAGCGTGGGCCTCCTTGTTTGTGTCAGAAATAGTATTTCCACTTTACAAACCCTTTCTTACGATGCCAAGGCAATTTGGTGGTGGTTTGATGAATGGAAGCTATTGTACTTTGGAAATAAGCAAGTTCCTAAGAAATAATTTTGCTATGGTTTTAGTATTCTTCATTTTCTTTTCAGTTGTTTGGAATATTAACTTGAAAATTGAGGTGAGACTGCCTTGGCTGCCTTTAGGAATTTATGCCGCTTGTTTATGAATGCTGTGCAAAATAAATTGCTGTATCAGATAGGATTAGTGTTAATCCTAATAATTTCCCAGTGATTTGTGTTTGTTGAAATGACATGGACCTCTGGCCTCTGGCCTTCCTTGGTATGATGACATCAGCAGAATTCTCACAGCCATTCCTTTACTTTTTTCGTAAAGGAAGAACAGTTTCCAAATCAAGCTTTTCCCTGTTGTGATGCTACCTCCTACACAAGAATCCTGAATTTCAGTCATGTGCTAAAAAGGATTTCTGTGGATGGATTTTGGAAGATCCACTAGGTCTAAGGTGATGAAATTGAGTCTTTATTGCTGATAGATGCAAAACCAGTCCACATAGTTGGGATTAGACTTCTCAAACAGTCCTTGTACATGTATTCACGGTGGGGCTTTTAATTTGTAATGCTAATTGTAGTGCAGCTTGCACATGTCTGATGCAACCCCAACTGCCTGATGCTGGGAGGTCTGTGCCAAAAATACTGTACTTCATTCGAGAAGTGGCATTTCTAGGAAGACTGTAGAAAAGATAAACCAAAATTCTATCCTACAGAAAGCAAAACCCAAATAATTCTGATTATTCTGAGCCCGTGGACATAGGAAAAGCTGACAGGAGTGTGCAGGTATTGGCATTCCAGGTCTGCACTTACAGCAGCGATGCAGCTGAAAGGAAATATTTTCTAAGTGTAATTTTGCAACCAGATGTGGACTATGCAAAACCCATTAGTTCCAAAGCACATCCCAAGGCAGCACAGATAGATCAGCTTCATCCATAGACTGAGCTCTGTGCACATCAAGTTTAGAAGTTTTTTCCTCTGGGAAACAAAGTGCTTGCTGGTAGTCTTTTTTTCTTGAAGAGGATGCAGAAACTAATTATAAATGTCAGATATGATACAGAGCATTATTGTTTGACCATGTTGTTTGGTTTTTATTATTACAACTAATGTGTCAGATGGTAAGGCTGTCTACGTTAATTGGTTTCCTTCATTGAAGCCCATCTGGATCATATTTTTTTGTGATTTATATGTTAAATTAGTTGGTAAGATATATGAGAACATCCTTTTGTTTCCTGCTTTAAAGGCCTGTTGGATCAAAGGCGTATTATCTTGCAGTACTTTTATGTAGCATATTGTGATTCCTTTTTAAACTATGGCACATGTAATGGTATTCTTTCATTATGTGGTCTTGATTGCTTATTTATTGATTAGATTTTCCTTAGTGATACTTGAGCCTTATGAAGCCATTATGAGCTTGGCTGTTGCCGAAGCAGCATTCATGAGCAGAGATGTCCATGTGCTTCAAACTTCCATCTACATCCAGATTGAAACCAGGCCTGGTCAGCATTGGCAAGAAGTTTCTTTTTCCCTCTCTCTTGCCATTTTATAACCAATATCTGGGTGAGGCCAGGAAGTAGTGCTGTGATGCTGAAGATTAAAGCGATGCCATTAGTGTATTGCTGTGAGTGGAGTGTGAATCCTAATGAGGACATGGGCTCTGTGCCAGTTTAGAAAAAGGCTCCCTTTTTTTTTCAAGTGAAGAAAAGTTTTTAATGTTGCATTTTCTAAATTTTAATGAATTGCTGACTCCTTTGTATTTCGTTATTTTTCTTCTCTGCAGTAATTCCTCAGGTTTTTCTTTTTCTTTCTGAAGCCGCCGCAGTATAAACGAACATGCAAACGCTAGAAACCACTTAAATGGCCATGTGACAAAATTAAAATAAAGAAGACGAGCTTCCCTCAGGCCAGGAGAGAGCCCGGGTTCCCCTCATTAGAGCCAAGAGGAGTAATTGCAGCACTTCAATCTCCCGTGCCACCGCACTGGTTCCCAGCGGCGGGCAGGGCTCACTGTGCCTGCTCCGAGGGAAACCCAACACTTAAAATTTCATAGCAAGCAAGGAGCTGACGTGGCAGTGCTCTCTGTGCTGCTGGAGTGAGGTACCACCATCCCTGCATAACCGTGGGGTTATTTTTTTAATTTTTTCTTAGCTGCCTCATAGTAATTTTTATGCAAAATGCTGATTATTTCTGTGAAGAGCAGAAATCAGAAGAGTGATTTTAATCATGGCTGTGTTAATTTGATGTGAGCTTTGGCTGTTTATGAGCGTTCCCTTTAATGGTGCTAATTGTCAGTTATAATGTGAACACCATTATAYAGTACTATGCAGTAATTTATTTAGTAAATGAGAATCTTATTCCAAGGACCATACTGCAATATGCCATAGAGACCTCATCCCTTTGCTCTTACATGAACAAACTTGCACTGTTTAGGCCAAATTGCTTCTGAAGCAGCAGTGTGATTTCATACCCACAAGTACTAACATGCATGTTTATGGAAATCTCAAGTTCTTTTCCATTATAAAAAACCCTCCCAACAAAACCTCACAAACCATCCCAGCAGAAAATGAAGAGCTGACACCCTTTTATGTCAATTAACAAGCTTTTACATTATGTTGATAGATTGACTTTCCTAAATTATTATTACAAAACAATCATTTGCATTAACAATTCTCGCTGTTCTTTGAGTGCATTTCTTAGAAGACTTTCCAGGTTCTAATGGTGTCTTTGTTCTTGCTACTTCTTTGATTTTCTTCCTTTTCTCTTTGAATCTACATACTAACATCCGTGTGGTCTCTATCTACAGTTAGCTGCTCTAATTTGAATGCTCAGATAACCTTGCCAAAGTTTATCACTGTGTGCTATCCTACCTCTCATTGTATCACTTAAATTCTGATGGTTTATGTTATCACAGGCAGATGACAATCAGTGTCACAAATGTAGAAGAAATTAATGGTGTTCAGTGCACCAAAGCCTTTACTCCAGGGAATAAACTGAGACTAGTTACTGGCAGGTGGTTTTTTTGTTTTATCCTGAATATTAAGACTTTCTATCACACCTGGAGTCACTTACAGTATACATCCAGCCTTCTGTCCACCTGTGAATGGTAGGGAATATTTACTTCCTAATGTTAGAAACGGGACCATTTCTGTTCTGTAGTTTTACTCTTGGTGCAGTTGTGAGTCTGTTTAGATTTGCACACACTTTATGACATTGAAAGATGAACCTATCACAGCATGTTCTCTTGGTATACAGGAGAGAACTAACACCCTGTATTGCAGCTGGGTTTATTATTTCTGGCATCCAGCATATCTGGTAATTGTAATTTTGCAAAGATCTCTGGTGCTCACTTCAAGCACAAGTGAGGACTAATTGTGAAACAGGGAGCCAGCGTTGGGTTTATTTCCTTATACTTTGTTTACTCGTTGCTCTTCAAATTTCCTTACCTCCATCTGGCGAGATGTAGCAAAGTAGAAGTCAAAAAATGATAGAAGGACCTAAAGAGGACCATTGGGAATATATCACAGTGAGAGACTATGACTGTCTGAAGTAATTTTAGTGTAATATTCTCTCCAAGGACCAAATCCACACTTATAAAGGGATACTTAGGGCTCCCAGTGACTTCGATGGGAGATGTGCTGGTGAAACTCTGAGTGAGGATGTGGCTCCATACTCATGCTATCTGTGCTGCAGAGTGTCCAGGGAATTTAGCATGCTCTGCTTATTCCATCTGCATTTCTTACAGCACYCCTGACTTAATCATTCAGAAAAGGAAATTGCTTGGGGATTTTCACATTTAATTTTTTTTTTTTCTTCAAAATAACACTTAGCATGGGGAGGTTTTGTTTTCTTACAGTCTTCAAAGGTCCAGRTAGCCATAAAATACTCTAAACATGTAATATGCTAAAAAGCCAAATCTGCATCTCTGTCTTATCTCCAGTAAAGTAAGATTTTATTCCAGGAGTCTCTAGACTTTACTCCTTTTTGCTCTTCACTGCTTTTAAATCTTGTTCAAGTTTTTCATTGTCRGGAAAGCAGTGTGTCATAATTTTAAAAACATAAAATGGATGGATATATTGAACACATGGCTGAGTTTCCATCTTGTTTCACTGTGAGTAGTGCAAATTAAACATCATCTTATCACTGTCTGGTTTACTGTTTTATTTTCCTTAGTGTAGCTGGTACACTGCCTCCTCTCAGTTGTCTTTAGTGCCTCCCATATACTGACAGGAGAATCAGTTGAGACTTTAATTAATGACTTTATTGTAATCAAGGTTCCATTTTAGTGCAGAATGCTCCATCTTGTAGTGGTGAAATATTTAGTCTCCATCTGGCTGATCTTTTCTGTGAATGTCCCGTGATAATTAAGAAGAAACAGGAGAGGATGGTCTGAAATTAAATATGTTTAGTGGAGAGGTTAGTGTATCCTGGGACTGTTCGCATAGAGACCCAGACAAAATTTAGGAATGGAACAGCAGTTTGGTTTTATGGCTGCATTAGGGCCTGCCAGGCCCTAGTAATTTCTAGAGTGAATTACAAATGTTACAATGCATCCAGAGTTTTATTTTGAAATAACTATCCAGTAGCATGAATCATAGAGAATTCTTTTCGTGGTGGCTGGGAATGTCCTGCTTTCCCCAAAGGATTTCGACTGACTTGTTGAAAAGGTCAGAGGCAGTAGCACTACACTGCAATTACAGTATGTTAATGATGAGCTAAGAGTTGTACATTCTTCTTAACATAAGTCCCTGATTTTCTACATGATTAATTGGAATCTGGAAAGAATGACAAGGCGAAGGAGGATCAGATGGGGTGAAAATAAGAGATAAGAGGCTGACAGCCAGCTCTTGTTGTAAAGGAGAGTTATTTTGAATAGGAGAAAAAAATCAATACAAAGGTTGGAGAATTTGACAGAGTTGTAAGAGCTACTTTAATGAAAGGTAGCAGATTCAATAGGATTGTTACTTGAAATGTAGGATTGTCTGAGTTGGAAAAATGGGACTGTCTCTCCCCAGCTGTAAAGGTGAGCTCTAGGTGCTGAGTTTCCTGGGTACTTAGGACACTGGATTTACTGGCATTCGCTCTGGGCACTCAGTGTGACAAAAAAAGGGGGAAAAATATGTATGGGAGCTTGCTAAATTCTGTTCTTCTGRAATAGTTGCTTGATTATAAGAGGAGAAGAGGACAGCAGGTCATAGTTAGTTCTGCTGCTTCAGCGTGTTAGGTAGGTACCATGTGAGAGTGTCCAGCAGTCTCCTGCAAGGGAAAGTGGTTCATTATGAGGAGGTGACTTTGTTTGGCCCTCACTGTAAGGACAGGCCAGGACTTTGATAGACTTGAAAGGATGTTTAGCAGGAGCTGTTCTCTGACACACTCATGTCAGCCTCCTTTCCCCAGCAGTGATGGTGAGAGGCGAGTACAGGTAAGGAAGCTGTGCATGGAGGCTTTCTAACCTGGGTTAGAGGTGAGGAGTCAGCTGAAGCTCAGCATCCCTCTGTTCAAACACATCTTGGACAGAAGCACTGCATCACTTAGTGTGGCTACATAAGGGGGCTTCAGCAATGCTGCAAAAGAAACTTTCTCCTGCAGCTATTAAAGGGCTAGTTGATTACTCTCAGTAGAAATGGCCACTTAAACAGGGAGTCAAGTTTTCCAGAATTGCTCATAGCTTTTGAAGTTTGGGAGCTCCAATGCTGGAAGGCAAGTTTTTTCATGTTCCAGTGCCCAGCCATGAAGCCTGTGGGGCTTACAGGGAGGGGAGCTGCAGGTCCCCCAAGTGGGTCTGAGCATGAGGGCAGGAGAACATCCCATGCTGTGCCAAGCTGGCTGCACACAAGGGTCCTGGCATGCTGGTTAGAAACATGTGAAGCTTGATAAGTGCTCAGCACTGCCCCTTTCCATTGGGCAAGTCCAGTTGTCTTTGGGATGTCTTCCCCTGGAGATGTGTGACCCTTCGTGATTATCCCAACAGGCCCTCTGGAAATAACAAAGAGAGATAATATTTGGGGGCGTGGGGGATAAAAGAAATGTTGCACAAATGTGTTAAGAAGCGATAATGTTTCCTTGGCACACAAAAAGATCAAAACAAAACCTTAATGTGGTTAATGGGCTGGTTGGTAGCTGTCAGCCAGTATTTCCCATGGAAGTCATTTCACTGGGGCTCAAACAATCAGAATAGATTTCACTAATGTTAATCATGATTTAAGGCAGCAAGCAGGAAATTATTTAAATTGTCTGTTATACTGGTACTTTACTGATTGCATTTTACTTCTTTTGGTTTTTGTTTGTTTTTTTTTTTTTCCTGAAGAATTCTAAACAGTTGCTATCATTTTGTGCCAAGAGAATAAATTACGTCAGACATGTTTTTCGCAGTGAGAAAACTCGGTACATTTATTCAGACACTTTTTTTTCCCCTCATTTTGTCACGTGTTAAGGAACTGCATTGTAAGGGATGACAACCAAAAGCTTGTGTAAAACAGAAAGGGAGACGCATCTTGTTGTTTGGTTAGTCATGTGTCCTAAAAAGGTTTGCATTAGAACTGATTTTCTAATGTGGGTCACCAAAAGGCTTGTTAATTCTAAGGGGGGCCAGGCTGTGAAATGCATTCACTGTGCACTGTGCTGATCAGTAGTATCATATTTACCTTCTTGCCCTCCCACCTGAATCCCTTTGCAGTTTCTTAAATTGAATCTAAAAGCTCTTTGGGTTAAAGAATATCTCTTTGGGTTTGTGCAGCACCTGCCCCAGAGGAATTCCTGCTCTGGAATGCAGCAGTGCTGCTGTAACTGCAGGCTTTGCAGGGATGAATTGCTTTGTTTTTTCTATGATAAAGCTTTACATGATGTAAGAGATCAGGCAGCAATATGACCATAGTCCTTGTTATTTCCCCAGTTCACAGGCTTCGTATTTCCAGACAGGATGGGAAGGTTAACTAAAGTTGAAAAAGGATCCGAAACACAGCAAGAGTTTACTGTCTGGTAGAAATGAAATAAAAATCAAGTAGTTGGAAATGCAGAGTAGAAAAAAATGTGTRTTTGCTCATGCTTTGAGACTCTTGTCTTTCTGTAAGGAAAAACAATGTGGTGAAAATAGTTGTATCCCTGAATATATGTCCTCTTGCTTCCTGTTTCTCTACCTGGCCTAATAAGAAAAATTCTATATTCCTAAATAGTTGGGCTTTTCAGCACGTTCCATGAAAGGCCAATAATGCCCTTCTCTATCACTATCCCATCTAGGCTGGTTGTCTCCAGAGGGGGCTTTCCTTTATCCTCTGGCTTCACAGGCGAGGTGAAGTGGGCTCGTATTTCCAGGAAACGCCTGCAGCTGCCTCCAGTGTTCACTGCCTTTGTTGGCATATCCCACAAAGACTGCTTGGCTGTTGTTGGCCACTGACCATTCAGTAGGGTTTTTTCATAAAACATAGCTGTGATCTACACATGCGTGAGAAATACAAATTTAGGCTTCTCACCAGAGTTAGAAATAGCATTACCAGGTGGGAAAGAGCTTTTCCCCCTGCAGAGGGCTAAGAGTTTGTTAATGGTTTATTCAACCACAGAAAATGGCACCTGGTCTGCCAAGAGTGTTAGTTTCTCCAGAGGGGACTGTTAATTGTCCAGGAAAAGAAGACTGAGAGTGTCTCCCTAATAAATTAGGGATGAATCATTTGTCTCTGGGACTGGGGGCAAATTTGCCTTTTTAACAGAGTCTCAGGCACCAAATGCAGAGTGGAGAAGCAAACTGGATCACTCCAAGTGGTGAATGTAATTTGAGAATTAAAAACATGCATTAGTACAATATATATCCCACATTTGTTATGAAAGGGAGAGAGAGATCTTTGGGACTTGATCATACCATAAATGGATGAAATTTCTTGAATTTTGTCATTTGTGTCTTTATATACTTTTTAACTACATTCTTTGTTTTGAAGTTCGTAACTGCAATATTGCTTGTGTTTGCTCTTTACCTTAACCAGATTGCTGTAAGCAGGATTTTAGTTGATTTTTATACCTACATAAAGCCCTTCCATTCCTTCAGGGTGGTAGTGCCTACAAATAAGATAACAAATTCAATACTCAATGCCTGCATGCAGTGCTCAAGGGGTTTTCAAAGAGTAGCAGGTTTAACTTTTTAAAATGCAAAACTACCCTCAGATGAGTAGTCAAAATTACAAAATTCATTTAAAAAGAAGAGGAAAGCCTCTTTTGCTTAGTTTCTCATCATCTGTGGTTGAGTTGGGAATTCTGTGCTCCTTTCTCTGGGGTCTGTATTCTCCTGTGGCAGGATAGTGCTCTTGAGAGAGAAGGTGGCTTGTTGAGAGTTGCATGACACATTTGATCTTGAGGTGGCATGTTCCAGGCAGGACCATAATATTTCTTAAGAAAAAGAATTGTCATTACATCCAGTTCAAAATAGAAGATTGGCAATAATGGGATGATTTTGAAAAAGATTCATTTGAAATTCTTTGCTTGAGAGCTCTCATTCTGTTTGGGAGGCAGGAATGTGAGCACTTACTTAATGAGCTGCATTCAAAAGATGAAATTTCAAGAGAGTAAAAGTAAAACCCAGTATTTCCTGAACATAAATAGAGTCACTGATCCTCAAATCCATAGTCATGTCTTTCTCTTCAACCTCATCTAATATTCTCCTTGCTCCCTCTTTAGCTAGGAAATATGCAAATACCCAAAGCAGACACCTTCAGTCATATCAGTCAGTGATGTTAAAGCACAAGCTCTTTACTCAGTAACGCTGGAAGCTACTGATGTTGCTGGAATACCATTTCTGAAAGGCCTGGTAGCCCTCCCACTGAACCATATGGTGATTTATCAGACAGTTTAGTAGTAGCAAGAGCAAGACCCAAGTTAGTCAAGACTGAAAATGGATATTCCTTACATTACCTCTGATAAAATGTTCCTATTCGCTTTGTAGTATCGTGGATGTGTGTGTTGAGCTCTGTGTTCCCGTGCTGAGCATAGCCTGGAAAGGAATTGCTGTATTTCCAGGGCACAGGATTACAGCCTTAAAAGTTAGTCTTTCAAGAAAGTGAAAACAGCAATTTCTGGATTCTTGCAGCTCAAACAGCTGTTGTGTTGGTCCATTTTAAAGAAAAGAAATATGAAATATGTATGAACCATATGAAAGCTCAGATGCAGGGCTCAGCTCTGAGGAGTTTGAAGGTGAGACCATGTCAGAGTAAATTAATGTTTTCTGTAGAAGAAGAGCAAGCTCTCATTTCAAAGAAAGCTTCCTAGAAAACCATTTTGGTTTGCTTAATGCTTGAGGTAGCAATACGTCCACACATGATCTCTGACATAATGTTGCTGCATTATCAGCAGAGTTAGTTCAGATGTTTTCCCGTTGTACTTAAGGTAGAAGTGGAAAACATTCTGGTAACACTACAAGGAATAATTTGGCAGCAGTCAGAAGCTGGAACTGGAAGAGGGCAATAGGAGAGAAATAATTAGCAAGGATAATTGTCAGGCCTTGACAACCTGGTGTGTCTTTCTAGCAGTGAATGGATTCACCTGACACCCAGAGATAGCCATCTGATAATAGCACTCATAAGATCAATACATTGATACTTTATCCTTGAAACAGTATTTAAAGTCTGTTGTTAGGTTCATTTCTTTACTTCTGTAAAGTTATAGCAATCTGGGGTTTGAGATAATGCATTCATTACAGCCTTATCGGACCTCCTTCATTTGCTGTATTTTAATGCATCTACCGTGATTGCTGAAGAAAGATGCCTAGTGAGCTTAATCTGCTTATGCTTTAAAAAGAAAGGATGCTCAGAAGATTAAAATGTGGCCTCATACTGAACAGGTTCGAGAGTTTGCAGTGCTCACAGTGGCAGGGCATTTTGTGGAAGAGTTAATTTGGATTTAGAGCTTCCGTGATGCTGGCTCTGCTGACCTCATGGAGAGGAGAGGAGGGCGAGCTGGGCACAGCTGAGATTTTGCTTCTGTAGACTGAGATTGTGCCTAGGCTCTAATAATGCCAAATTGTTGCTGGGTTAAACATGATGCTGCTTCTTTCTGTTAATGTGTCTTGCTGGTTCACATTTCCTTGCATTGTGAAGAACTGTTTGTGGGATTGTGATGCACAGCCCAGGACCCAGAAATAGCATGTGTATGGTTGAAATCAAGCTCATGTAGATAAGTAACCTGTAGATAAGTACAGCGAGAGATTTAGATATGCTCCTCTGTATACTCACCAGATTTCCCCAATTGCATGTGTGTTGGATGAATTGAAATGGACTGGAAATTTTATTTTTGATGACCGCTGCTGTGAAGGACAGGRGACATTCAACAGGGCAGCATTGCTTCCCTGACTGCACCACGTATGTGCCGCCTCTAACAAGGGAGAAGCTCGTGTTGAAAAAGGCCTATTTATCTAACAACATCAACAAAAAATCCTTTTTATGATAAAGGCAGTAAAGATCAGTAGCTGCCCTCCGAGTGCATGAGAGGAATTATTTGTACCTCTGCCTCTTGTTATTGACGGGCGCTTCACGGCAGGGCTGTTGCCGTCCCCGCTGTGCCACCACCGGCCTCGCTGGCAGGTGGAAAATTCAGCACTTTCAGAACCGGCCGGTTTTGTTCGTTTTAAGAAGATTATGGCATGAAAGATGGAGGAGGAGATCAGAACTGGCAGGAAGCTGTGATTTGAATAGGACCTTCAATTTGACACATGTTATGTCCTTAAGAGAGGAGTCGGTGCCTGGTTTCTGTTGACAGGTGTGGCGACAGCTTTGAGGGATGACGGGCACTTCGCTGAATCGCTAAATTGATTTGATAATCAGTAAGTGAATTTGCTAAGAGCAGGTACTACGTGCCTTCTTTGGAGCTTGGTTAACTTAGTGACAGCTTGTTTTATATGTACTAGGAGGCCGTAGTTTATTTTTCCCCTCTCTTTTCTGGCAAGAGCCTCACACAGAGCCGAATAACAGAAGCCATTTCTGCCTTTGGCTGTAAAACCAACCTGAAGGTGACCAGACCTTGCTTTTACAAAGAAGCTGCTGTCCCAGGTTAAGCTGTCTCCATTTTTTCTAGGTATGCCCAGGTAGCAGTGACTGCCATCAGCCCATGAGTGTTCATGTCTTCTCAGTGTGGCTACAGCATTTCACCAGCACTGCCCTCTCTGGACAGAGAGTGTTGGCTTTGCCTTTGACTCACTCAGAGCCTTGATAACTGCCTTGCTGCCATTTCCAGCTGCTCATTCTCAGCTAGCCCTGTAATCCATGGACTTTTTCTCCTTTGGAGCGCAAAGAGGAGTTTTTTCCTGTCCTTGGTGACACGGTGCCCTGCTCCACACCGCAGGGGCAGGCAGGGGCCATGGCCCAAGGTGCAGACGGCAGTGGCTGGAGGGGATCTCCCTCAGGTGCCTTTCTGTGTAACTTTTGGGCTGTWTGTGAGCTCATGACTGCAGTTGTCTCCCCACTAGCCCTGCTGTTTGCTGTGGAAACTTGACACAGGACAGGTTTATCAAATTAAAACATTCTGCCTCCAGCATCAGGCATACAGATAAGAGGTTTTGTTGGTTTATACTGGAGCAATTCAGAAGGGGAACTTTGCTTCAGGCATTTTCAAAAGGCGATACAATTTGTGAAAGTTCAATATGTATTTATTCTATGGTTCCCCAGCAATGTTTGTATTGTTTGCTTGGGCTCAAATTAAAAACGTTTGTGTTCTAGGTAGAACTATTACAAATCAGAGATTTTTTTCTTATGTGCATTCATAATTGTCGTCTCTTCTTAAGACATAAATTGAAATTGTGTCCTTCAGACCATGATGCTCAAACGATTTCCTCTTCAACAAAAAGTACGTAACAAAGGTTAAAAATTATTTTTGCAATCCAAGCATTTAAGTATACATTACTATCTGTTTTAAGGATGGATAATCAATGTAAAAAATGATACTTCCGTGTATTCCTAATAGGTCACTGTGTAAATATCCATAATGGAATCGATCTCCTAGGTTATGGCAACCATTAGTACAGAAGGGGTTTCACAATTAATGTACCAGACATTTGCCTTTCATACTTACACGCAAAATGATTATTTATTGATTATTTTCAATCCAGGTTAATGATGTTGAAGAGGTTTCAGTATCTCAATTTAAAGTACTTAAAGTGCGTTTCAAACAGAAATATCATATCCTTTTCAAGAAGTTGTGACTAGTATCTAATAAGTGATTTTGCTCTACATGCTCATTTATATATACGTACATGTATATTATATATAAATTAGGGATGTTTGGACACCTAGAAGGTGTCAGTGCCATGCGCATGGTCATGTAAAATGATTGTATTTTCACTGTTAACCTGAAAAGCACATATAAAACCATATCAGCACACATATGTACTGAAAAGCACATATAAAACCAAAATGTGTGCTAAAAGACTTGCTTCATTATTACAGAACATTTTGGATTTGTAGAGTTTTCCAGCTGAATATTATAGAGCTCTTTGGCAATAATAATGAGCAGACAGAAGTGTATTTAAAAAGTGTATTAAATGAGTTAGGATCCTGTGTCCCATTTGCAAAGGGACCTGGCACATGGCTCTGGGTGGTTTCAGGTCAATACGTGGTGGCTTCCTCAGTTCCTGAAAGTCAASCCCACAAGCATCAAGATAATTGTTAGTCCAGAAGGAGCTTGATCTCCATTTACAGCACCATTGGGATGTGTTCGTGTTCATACCCTCTGTCTTGTACAGAGAGATCTCTGAAAACAGAAAGATGCCTGCCAGGCAGCCTGTCCCAGCACAGTCCAAAGGGACAAAGGAATGGTAAGGTGAGGCAAGGACAGTCTGTTTTTTCTATTAAAAATGGTGGGCATTTTCTTCCTCCGATACACGATTCCAAAGAAACCGAGATCCAGAGAGTAACTCCATTCCAGTTCAAAAGGGCGTTGAGCTGATGTGTTTGCCTCTGCCTGTCTGTGCACACAGGCAGGAGGTGGAGGCCCAGTGGCAGCTCAGTGAGGTGATGGCCCTGCCRTGGAGCTGTGGGCATGGTGGGAATTCCCTGCTCCGTTGGCAGGTGGAGTTGGCATTTGCTGCYGCGGCTGCTGCACGTGAGCCCTGAGCCTTTAGGACTGACATCTGCTTCGCAGTAAACGCCGCGCTGGAAGCTGACATCAGCCCTCGATGCTGCTTTAAATTCATAWTCTCCTCGGAAAAAAATAATCTAGTATTTCAGTGAAGGTTTGATTTTTTAATTTTTTTTTTTATTTCTGAGTCTCCCAGACATTTTCCTGATGAAGTGTCGGCCCTTTTTCAATGAGTTTAAGCCTACTGACAGTAGACTGACTTTTCTTAATTATCTTCTCCAGACCCCTTTAAATTAGTCCCCCAGGGGTCTGTGAACCTCATATTGAAAATGACAGCTTTAATATTTCCTTACTAAATACATACAAAGAGTTGTCCAGGGATGCTGACTCACGTAAGATTGTTGATTCCCCCGGGAAAACAAAAGAATCTGATTTTAAGTGGCAATACATCTGAGGGGCTGAGGCACAGTATGGAGGAAGAGGAGAATGGCCATCAAATGTGACCATGGCTTTGTCCATGCTGGAAACAGGAGAGTGTGGGAGGGGAAAAACCATTTGAAACCATTGAACTCATGCATAAATGTATAGCTTTCAAATAGCTAATTTTTTTATGTCATGAAAGAAAACTGGCTATGGCTGGTTCCTTTTTTATAGCCCTGTCATAAACTCTGAGAAATGAGGTTTATAATTTATGGTCTGAAACCACCTTAACTATTGCAATACAAACAGCATCACTGTACTGCAGTTTATTTCTAAAATGCCTCTGGTGAAAATATTGCAGTGCCATAATTAACTAATACCAAGATCCTGTTTGTGGCRCTTTCTCTGCTTTCCCCAGAATTATGCAGTTAATATAAATCCTCAAGGCTCAGAAGATGGTGATGCTTCAGAATAATCTTACATCACCATGTCAGTTAAGACAGTCACTAATAGTGTTTCTGTGGCTCACAGATTCTGTCCCATCACTGGTTGGATTTATAAGGAGGTAGTTACATAGTTTTTATAAATATATGCATGCATGCATGTGTTTGTGTATGTAAAAAAAAAGAAGTAAAAAAGAAGTGCAGAGGAGAACAGYGTGCCTGCTGTCTCCTAATTACTTTGCTTTTTGATATCTCAGCAACATTGATCTTTCAAAATGATCTCTTGCTGGTGGCATCAGTTTTATGTTGGAAAATWTTCCTGCAATTCTGGCAATGATAAACTAATTACAGACTATACATTTTTAATGATTTAATCTCCTGTCATATTCCTAGAGAGAAGTGATCCTGATTCCAAACAAATCTCCCATGCATGACCAAACACTCATCATGAAATGTATGGTTTTCATTAAAGCCTGTTGTTAATACAGGCTTAGGATTGTTTTGTTAGAATGGGGAGAGGTTGGGGAGTAAAAGCATGCTGAAAGATTACTGTAATAATGCTGCAGTAAGCGTTTTGAATCACACAGGGTTCCCAGCAACATTCCACTGACATGTGCCTCCCCTTAGGGAGGGCTCCTGACACGCCGTATGTAACGCTGGAGCCACACGCGTCAGAGGGGGGTTGGATGGGTGGTGATTAGAAAGATGCGTTCATATTCCTTGTTCTCTGCCAGAAATCCAGGTTTGTGTCACTCACCCCATCTGTGTTAGCGTCTAGGTTCGGGAATAATGATGAGCCAAGCRGTGGGTCAAAAAACAGCTTCAAGTGATGCCCCTTTTTTAACGTGCTGAGGTCTCTGCTCTGTGAACTGCAGTTGCACGAGTGCACTTTGTGCCCTTGTGCCACCCTGGCTCAGTGCTGTGTGCCTTGGTGGGGATCTGCTTTTCAACTTTGCATAAAGACTAAAGCGGTGTGCCTTGTCCTCTGACTGGGGTCAAGGGTGGTGCTGCAATGGGGGAACATAAAGCGATCATCTCCTTTGCATCTACTGGAGGGACTGGATCTGTAATTCCCTCCAGTAGCAGCTCCTGTAATTGTGCATCAGATCCAGAAATGAAAGAGGGTTGAGGTTCTCTTGAGAGCACAGATGTAAGAGGTGTTGGAAAGATGACAGAGAAAAACAATTGTTAGAAATTTCTTTTACCTTGGGGAGAAATTTCAAGTAATTTCAGTGAGCTGTAAACATCCCTGCCATTTTTGCTTGCTTTCAGGTGCTTTTGCCCCTTTCCCAGAGAGCTGTTTTGTTGTTTTTAATGACTCCAATCTTCAGGAAGTCTGAAGATAAGAATGGCATTTAGAGAAGACATTTAAAGCAAATCTTGGTGTATCTGGACTGACTGTGTGCATGCTGGTGCACTGGTAACAATCTGAGTCAGATGCACACACATCCTCATAGTTAATAAAAAACAGGGCCTAGAATTACTCAACCTAGAGAACTGAGCATGGGGAGGGTGAATTAAGGTTCCTGTGAACTTCTTGTGGTTTTCCTGGCACAGTGAGGATGAAACTATTATTATGAACTAGAACTCCAATTTTATTAATGTTCTGAAGTATGGAAGGAAGCAACAAATCTGATTTAAGTGAAGACATTTGTCTTGGCAGTGTGATTTACTCCAGGGTTGTAAATTTGACATGATGGAGACTAAAATGTACTGAAACTTAAATTTCTCCCATATCTCACTCAAAGTCAAATGATTTAAATAGCAGAATATGAGAAATGGCATGTATCCTTGGATGCAAATATATTTTTGGTGCTGAAGATTTTAATTTCACGTCTGAGGAAATTTATCAATTTGAGGACAAAACTTTCAGGAAAACAAAGGTCAGACTTTCCAGGCATGGTGTGGGGTTGCTGTGACAAGTGCATCGCTGTGTCCTGCAGTGTAACCTCCTGTAATGGGGCCAGTAATGATAAAACAGGTATTATGGAAGGTGAAATCTGCTTTGCTGACACAGATCTTGCTAATGCTCCTGTCCTGCCTCACTCACCACGCTCCTCTTTGGCACTGTGCCTCCCCTGTCTCCTGTGCTGTATGGAGGTGTCCAGGACAAAACATTAGAGCATTTTAAAGTACAAAGTGTTAACAAACCCAGACATAGCTGGGGCAGGGGACTGAATGTTGCAGGCAAAAGGCCCCATGATCCAGCACTGAGTATCCTGTCTGCTCTCAGTTTGTGGGGGGATTCATTGCTGGGATTTTGCCCTTTTAGGACCAGCTCAGGTAGGTGGTCCAAACCCGGGTCTTTGCTTTGGACTCTTCACCCTGGTTTTCCTCTTGGTTACAGTAATGGCTGGCACTGCTCTGAGGGTGACCAAGCCCTTGGGATCATTTGCCCTCTGAAAGGGCCCTAGCCTTCCATTGAGGGTTAAGGGAATTAATGGGAACTCCACTCCTTGCTTTCATACATGTCAAAGGTGCCTGAAGTTTATTTTGAGGCTTTGACCTTATGGTAGTCAGCAGAGAGCTGTTTATTCCCTCATGAACATAAACTTGACCCAATGGCTATATGATCAATCTAGCATAGCTCTAATTCGCCTATTCATTTCCTGAGTAATGTCTTTTAAAAAATCCCCATATTCTGGAAGTAAAAACCAGAGCTTGAGTTTAATATTTTTTTTATTATTTTTTAAGATAAACCAGTAACTTTTATGGCCTTRCTCTGTGATTCCATGAAATGGGATTAATTTCTTAGCAGCAGTGGACCTGCTCTGTCAGTTCAATAAAAGTAATGTGGACAATTTCAGTCTATTACTTTTAAATTAACTCAGCCCATATGACTCTTCCTAATACACTGCCACCTTGTGAAAAACAGGGTTGCGTTTTATTGATTCATGTGATAGATGAGAATATTAAGTGTTCCCTGGCAAACAGCACCCCAAACAACACGAGGCTCTTAGGCATGCCAGGACTGGGGAACTAATTATGCTGAGACAGAAGAGGTTATTTTACTCATATGCTGTAAAATGGAAAAAATATTAAAGTAACTTTATAGCATAAAAAAAAAATCTCCTAGCACCTCTCCTCCATCCCCCCACAGCCTGGCTGATTTTTTCTTGCCATATTTTCAGTCAGTTTCTGAAAATGCAGAATTGAAGAAGGTCGTTGGGGAGGGACTAAGAAAGAAACCAAAGCTGGGAAAAGCCAAGCCAATGAAGGTACAAGGAAATGGAAAGAGGCCCTTGTAACATAACACGGCTGATATTGCAGTGTGTGTAGTAGCCTAGTTTCCCACGAAGTCAGAGAGATGAACAGGTATTGCCCTTTCAAAGATCCAAACTTTTTCAGAAAGGTTGCTTGTTAAATTTTCACTTGGTGAAAAATGGTCTGAAAAAGCTGGTGTGATGATCCTTTGAGGACATTTTAGAATAATTGCAATAATGCATTAAAATGTCACTAGGGGAGATGATTAATTGGAATTGCCTTCGTTTTTCTCCTCCATTTGCTTGCATTCCTGTCCTTAGTTCCTCATATAAAAAAAATAAAAATAGTAACATCCAATGCTAGCACTGAATATGAAGTCTCTTATTTCTGCACAGTGGCATACGTGAAACCTTGCTGCTGACACTCGTGGAGTTACATGCCAACTACTCCAATTGCTTTATTAATGTTTTGGTTTTCAGCATAAAAGCTAAACCACCGAAAACCACTGTAAAATTCTGATCATGGCAGTGACATTTAGCATTCTGTAACAAAAAGCGTGGTGGGTTGTTTGCTGGCTGTGTTGGATTGCTTTTTCCAAAGCAGAGAACCTGATTTTCAGTTATTTTTCTCTCAATTCTTGTCCTCATTTAAGAAGGACTAACCCAAGCCAGCATGCTGTGCAAAGCGAAGATCTGTGGTAGAGGTGACTTTTGTTCTTGAGGCTCTAAAACACAAGCAAAGTGGGAGTAAATGACAGACAGATGTAACAGAAGCAAGAGAAACTGGGAGCAGGAAGGTTATTTTCATGAACTCTTGCCTGTGCTTGGTGGTTTACTCCTCCAGATGATGAGCTTTAAAATAGGCTGCTGGGCCAGCATCCGAAACCTGACCTTGTGTGGGTGCATCTTTCCTCTGTGCGTTTTCCTACATGGAAACTATGCGGCATTCAAGATGGAAAACTCATCCCAGTATTTTTTTTTCTTAAAGTGGTTTTTTATTTCATCAAAAGAACTCAAGGAGACGAAAAAAGCAACATTACAAATAAGTAAAATAAGTAATCTCCTTGTTGCTTTAGGCATGTTTCTGCTCATTTTAGTTTGTTGTCATTCAGTTTGATTCACTGAACTGATTCAATTTTAATGGTTCACTTATGCATGCAACTACCTGGAAAAAAAGATAAAAAAATGCCCCTAAAGCAAATCTTACTGAGATTTTGGTCAAAAAAGGATCATAAATAAGCAGAAGTAAGAGCAAAAGCTAAAACAATATGGCACATATCAAGTAAAAATAAAGTACAATATGTGAAGAGCAGAAAATAAACGAGCTACAAAATAGAAGTTAAAAAATAGTACCTAAGGTAAAAAATCAAATTCAGTATGTTTTACAATTACACAGGAGAATGAGTTTCTTCAACCTTTAGATTCTTTCTTTATTCAGTTAATTTAAAGACAACAAGGCTGGAAGGGTACCTCTTCCAAGGCACCGGCAGTTTCTTAGAGCCCTTGCTGAATGCTGGAAAATTTAGCAAGGGGGAAAATTGCATATACTAAGAATATAACATGATGAATATGTTGTGTCACATACATACCATCTGTGAGTTATTCTGATAGACAGAACAGCTTGTCTGCCAAATCCTAAAGCATGGCTTTGATTATTGCATACGTTGTAAAATAATAATCTTGGGGACTTTGGGTGAATTAAAGTATGACCTTGAGCTTGTACTTTAAAGGTCATGCCATTGAGGTCTGGAAGGGTAACTCTCTACTGCTGTAATTAGGTCTTTTGGTAATGAGTGCTGTAGAACAGAAGTTTTCACAAATGAGGCTGCCAGCAGTTACCAAGGAGAGGAGAAAAACATCAAGACGTAACTCCTAGAGAACAGGGACGGTGGGGTGTTTTTTCCTGCGGTGGTTGTAAAAGAAGATGTGTTGTATCCAGCTCTTGATACTGGGGGACAGTAATGCAGAGGGGAGTTTTGAACTTGCAGGGGTCGCAGCCCCTCAAGGAGAGGTGTCCTGTGCAGAGTAATTTGTTAATCACCTGCACAGCTCTGTAAATCATCTCCTTTTGTGGTGGTCATGGTGTTCCCCAGTTCTTGGCCCCTTTGCAGGCGCTTACACGGTGGGAGGATGATCAGCATCGCACAGATTTGGTCCTTGCTATTCTGTTTTGTAGTACTGTTGAAAGTTAATTTCATATGCTATCATTTACTTAAAGTTGTTAAATGTTAGCCTGAGTTTAAAAAAGCCCTCATTTTTGTGCAATAACATGATTCAGCTRCGATGGCTGCTGCAGTAAATGTCTTATAAAAGAGGTCCCTTCCTGAGCTATAGTGCCCATAAATATTAGCTTTATTTTTATAAGTAGTTGCTTTTTCAGCAGCAAAGTAGCTGTAACCATAAAAATGCTTAATAAGAAATGCTTTCTCAGTCGCTGTTTATATGTTTAAACATTTAAAAGAACCATTTTGTATTTCCTGAATAGCCCTTAACATTAAATGTAAGTTCTAAGCAATTGTTTTTCTGTGGTTTGGGGATTTTCTGCAGAATTACTCTGAGCATAAGGCTTTCTTCTTTCTTTTTTTTTYYCCCCCCCTCTTTCTTTTTTCCTTTTCTTTTGAAACTGTTGAGCCATTCTGAGTGTTAAAGATTTAGATTTTGAGAATGAAGAAACTTAGAGAAGGCTTCATGCACATCCTCTCTGAGCAAGCTGTTCTAACGCAGATGTCACCGAGCGGAATCGAGGCGGTTTCAAAACATTTACTCGCTGCTCCTAATTGGTACCTGTTCTGAGTCACCCCGGCTCGCTGTTGTGGTTTGAAAATCACGCTCTCCTGTCGTTCCCCCTTTCCCATATTGCGTGAATATAATAGAGAAAGCCAATTAATTCAAGCTGCTAATTACGTGGAGTGACATGTGAAAGGTTCAGGTGTTTTAGGTGCCTTTCTCCAGCAAGAGGAAATAACAAAAATCCTGGCATGTCAAATCCCTTTTTCCTTTCTTAGTCGTTCCATGGGTGGAAAAATCTCAGCACCTTTCGGATGCTCTTTGATAGGTATGAAAAGCTGYGAGCGTTGCTCGTGCCTCTCTGGAAGCAGAGCAGAATCCTGTTAAATGATTTGTGACTCATCCAGTAGCACTTCTCCGTGTTTAAGAGCTACCCAAGCCAGGAAAAACCTTTTAAGCGTAGCAGACTTCAGAGTGAGTAGAGGCAGCCTTAGTAAACTCTGCCATTTGAGCCCAGTCCCAGGGTGTCTTGTGCTTTGCTGGGAAAAAAGGAAATGCTCTGAAATACTCTGAAAAATTATATCGTACCCTGTTCTGTGGGATCCTTTGTAAGCTTTTGCAGAGAGAGAAGAAAATTATTTCTAAAAGTTTCACTCCGTGTGTTGGAATTGTTTATTTTTGGAGTCTGCATTGAAAGGGAATAAAAATGGTCAACAGCTAGGAACTTATCGCTTGATAACCAGAAGGCATAGTGAAACTGCAAAACTCATTTCCATTGTCTGTTTGATTTGATCGTATAAAAATCGTGACAATGAACACAAGCAAGCATAATATATTCTTTCATTATACTTCCATATTTATTTTGTATAATAGGCAGAAAAATAAGTATGTCACTGGCAGATGCCCTTTTTAAGAATATTATTGTTGATGGAAACATTTTGAACAACATTTGGAATCAACATTATTGTTGATTGAAACCTTTTTAAAGTTGTGCATAGATAGTACATTTTCACTTCAGAGGCTTTTGTTTTATGCATTCATGTTTTAAATCGAGATTATTTTCATCAAAGGTTGTGATCTTTTCTGAATAACATCTTTGAAGAAAAACTTTCCTTTTTTGAGCTTCCTTCAGGTACCATGGGAGAGTCGGTAGCTGTGCTGAACAAGAGATGTGATCAGAACAAAATAATTTGTCATGTGCTATTAGGTTTCATTTGCACAACACCCGAAAAATCAGCTCCTAGAAGCTATGGTTGCTTTTGTTTTTCATGGTGAATTTTATAGGATCACATCAAAAAGCATAAATGTAGGTTTTGTGGTTTCACTGATTCTGCGTCTTCCCCCTGGTTTTTGTGCAGAGTGCAGGAATTGTCACAAATTCTGCAGATAATTTGTGATTATTTTCTGTTCTAGCAAGGGGACCCACCTTGAGTGCCTTTGCCAGCAACTGATGTTGGCAGCAAGTCCTTAGGAGAAAAGTTTTCCTGAAGGTGTTCCTGGACAGGAGACCCACTCTTAAAACTGCAGAAACTGCAGAAAAAACATTCGGGTCATATGCCATAATCCAGTATGGAATATGCTACAGCCCTGTCTCCACATATCTTTTAGATGCTGCCTTGGCCACAGTATGGTGTAAATGAAAACAGTGGAGAAGGTTTTACATATTCCAGTTGGGACATCATGGGAAATGTGAATTTCCACAGATCCAGTTAAAGTAAGTTCCGGTTACAGCGGACACCAGTTCTGTGGAAGACCATGTGTTAGGAGAAAATGTTCTAGTCCAGAAACAAAAATCTTTCTAAAACTATGTCTTAAAATATGCACTCAGCTCCAGAATAGCAGATGCTCTACACTCCAGATGCAGTATATGGGAAGAAGTCTGCATTTTTTTGGTTGCTGCTAAAATAATGTGTATTGCATTTCAGATTGGAGACACTTTGCAGTTCAGGAAGAAGTTCCCCAGATGGAAGGATGTGAATTATTTATGCAATGTTTATCTCAGGGTTTACTTCCCATCACAACCAATTAAGGCTATTTCATTTCATTAAAACTAACGTTTTCACATTGGGGAAATCATTTATCTAAGGAAAGTGCTATAGTATCCACTACTTAGAAACTTGAAAGCTTGCATCAATCATATAGTCTCAAATTCGTTTTAAAATGTAGAAGATGGGAAAGTAAAGATATTTTCCTGTTAGTCCTTGCCAAATTGAATTCTAATTAATTGAAATTTAAGAAATTAAGATATTATGTTCATGTTTTTCTTCCTACTTAGTAGGAAACAGTGGCATTTGGAAGTAGTCCCCTGTGACCTCAGTGTTGCAGTTGCTGGTGGACAAGCCTCAGCCCATTTTAATCTGTGTATCTAGAGCAGATAGATATATCTGCTTTGCTCCTACACAGTTGTCTTAAATTGACTTTTTTTGAATGAGCAAAGATTGAGACCAAGCGTTACAGAAACAGAATATATTATGAAATAAAATTGTGTGCTTGGTCCGTAACTCTGCATTTAAAGTGGCTGTATTTGTGTGGTGGTGAAGAATCTACTGTAAGTCTTGTCTTTGTTGCTCTCCTGCTGCCAGAGTCCATGTGAGACTTGGGCAAAGTGCACCATTAGATATCTGCGATAGCCAAGGCATTAAACTGAAAGGTCGGCTTATTATTAATTTTAGAACTGTTTTCCAGTTGAGGTACTGCCAGGTCTCACCGAGGTTTCAGCAGATTAGATTGGATGGGCTTGTGTATAGACCTGCTCTAAATGAATAGCATCAGTCTTGGGGAAGGGAGAAAGAGAGCCCATTACTGTCACTTGACAGCTTCATTTCAGTCCTTGCCCCCAATAATTATAACTCCTAGGAAAGCCACATTGTGGAATCTGAGGAGTTATGGTCTGGTCAAAGAAATCACTGGTTTTTTAAAAGCCTAGACTGACAAGGAGGCCAATCAGTGAAATACGCTAGGAAAATACAAGCAAAAATAACCAAAATATCAGGTATAGAGCTTTATCTGAGTGTGTGATGGGTTTAGAATTACAGAAAATGCTGTGGTTGACTTTCCTGGTAGCTCTTTGTGAGGTCTGAATCAACAGTATCACAGTAAGAATGTTAAAATATCGATTTGTTCTTGTGGCGGGTGGGATTCCTGCATAATCTCCATCCTCTCTGGGGACAGGCATTAACAAAGGTCTTTGGAAGTCATTCAAGACTAGTTTGCAAACAGCTAAAATTTCTTAGGGTTTTGTAAGTAGACTGTAGTGGTCTGACAATCAGTTATTGCAATTTCATGCATTTTAGGGGAAATAAACTTTGTTTTTCACAGCATCCTGCTGAAAACGAATCTGTTGTTTTCCTAAGCTTGTGGGTGTATGTGTGTGTTTATTTATGTGGAAGCCCTGAATCTTTTAGAAACACGTGCATATAAGTATTTCTTGGTGAGATGTGACATGCATGTGATAAAGGGGATCTAACAGTGGGTGAAATTTCTTTATATCATAGATGTAGTAAAATGCCTGACATTATTGCCACGGAGGAAAGTTCATCCTTATTTATGCCTTGCTGCTGTTAACATGGAAAAGAGCCAGATAATAATGATTACAAACTCAGATTTGTATGTGACTGTCATCGGGTTGTGATGGGAAAGGAAGGGGGAGAAAATCTCCCCTAAATCAGCTCCAGTAGTTTATTTTTATACATTGAGTCTTTAAACCACCTTCCCCCAGAAATTTTTGCATCATGCCTAGATAGGCCAGAGACAATCCAAGTAATTCTTGCCTCTCTTAAGGTTCTTTGAGCTCAAAATACTCTGCAGAAGTCCTGTGGTTTGCTGGCTTCTGTGGCTGTAGCATCTTTTGAACCACGCTTCATGTTTGTCGGGTTGGATCCCGTACAAACACCAAGCAGGGAGGCTGCTCCGGGTCTGAGCAGTTTACACATGGGTGGCTTCAAAGTGAGCCTCCTGCAGTGAGCACTCCCTCTCACTGACCTTTGATTTTATTCTCAGCATCTCACTTCTAAGCTTTTTCCCTGTCTAGCACAGGACTGTTTTAAGTTGTTTTATCTGTGTGTGGGTAAAAAAGGAGTATCTATGTGATACAATTAAGACAATGTGCCTAAACTTATGGATTGGGCTGTGTTACTCTGCTTGTAACTTATTGCATTCATCTAGCACTTGTCAAGTTGCACTGGTCAAATGCTTTACGTTCTGAAAAGGTAATTTAATAGAGGCAGAACTCAGTATATGTGTCCGTGAATACTACTCCATTTGTCTGGAAGATTAAATTTGGTATCAGATAGTATAAGTACCATGGTTTTTTTGGTGTGAAAGCTGTTAGCGTTACCAGGTTTTGAACAGCTACAGATGGGAGTGTGACTTCCTGAGGAATGACATGTAAAGTCCTCAATCGTGGCTTAAAATCTAGCATTTGCATATTAGTCTTTCTCTTTTTTAATGGTAACTTTTTCTACTGAGGAGGAAAGTACAATGGAAATTTTTGGTCAGCAAGTTATCAAATCCTTCATCTTGCTTTTAGTCATCATTCAAAGTGGAATTAAGAACAGGATCATTTCATGATGCACTGATAAATGATGATTAAACTATTTGATAGTGGCCACAAATTGGCTTTATTGCGGTAATTTGAACTTCTTGTTTCTGTGTCCRAGGAGATGGCCTCTATTGTTGATGGCTGCTTTAGAAATGAAGCCAAGASGTTGTACACTAGCATGAAGGTAATCACAATCTGACATGGTTTGCTTTGGAGAGCTCATCACCTCTACAGGCTTTGGAGTGCCCCTGAGAGGTGAAAGGATGTCAGGGTGAGCAGAAAAGTATTTTTATGCATTTTGCTTCCATGTTTTTACTGTTGACTACGAAAAGGCAATCTTTTCTATGGAGCGACACACTGAATCGCTCTATTCACAGACCTCTGGTGACCAAAGAATGCAAATTTCTTTCCTCAGGCTCTTTTATGAGCAGTAAGTAATATACAGCAAGCAGGTGGAGTTTTAGGAAAAGCATCTTAAGGGAGCATGAATAAAGGCCAATGTTTTATATGAACAAGAGGGCTGCATTTTCCTGATATTCTAGAGCTTTGTGTGTTACATAAAAGCAGGTTCATCTGAAAACTCTCTCTGTAGTCGTGCCTTGATTCACTGAAGTTTGGACTGAATACTCCTTCTGTTCTCTGTATTCTTCTGCTCAGCAGTTCTTCCCTGGAATGACAGAGGGATGTTCTGAGGGGACAGAACAGTTGTTCCTCACCAGCTAATCTGTAAGGATTTTGGCATTCTCAGGAGTTCCCTCTTAGTTATCCCATAAAGTTATTCTTTCTCCGATATGTTTTGCTAAGACAGCTTTCCCTGTGCGTCTGAGTGCTAATTTTGCACATAAGGAATCTTTGCTGATGTCTAGAACAAATTTGCATACCCTGCTTTATTTGAGCAAGCAAGAGGGGCTACCTCCTAATTTTCTAAGGAGTTCTCTTTGAAGTCCAGCTAACAGGTGAGGAAAAATGTCCTATTCCTCATCCACATGAGGACTAAAATGGAGTGTAAGATATTTATCACCATCTTTGTTACATTTCTGAGAGATTTAATAGTGCCCAGAATTGTTCATTTCTTAAGAGCTACGTGCTATTAAACTGAGGCATTATTTAGCAATTGGTGCTGTCTCAAGAGGATAATTACTCAGAAGTATCTATTTGAAAATTCATCTACTGCTAGTTGTATAAATGTCTACAGTGCCTGAAGTATTTAAATACTGAGAGGCTTTATGATTAAAGTTGCCGTGTTACAATATTTAACAGAATGGTGGATTTCTATTAATATTGTGTGTGCTGAGACTCGAATGCTGGTATTCTCTCGGTGACTCAGGGGAATCCACACCTACTGATGGCAATCCCACCGAGCAAGAGAGAGTAGGTGCATTGTGTCACCTGTTCCATCCCCAGGTGCAGAAATGAGTGCTCTGAGGTCAAAAAAGGCCCAGGTTAGCTGTGTGCAGCATTGCTGAGTTTGGAGGGGATGTGACAGCCACTGAAGTGCCTGCTGCCCATGCTGGGTGTGATGGTGAAGTGCTTTGTGAAAGAGGACAGGGAGTGTCTTCARTGTCTTCAATATTCGATCCATACTTCTGGAACTAATTGGGTCTCGCTTTAACTGTGCCACTGAACTGCAAAGGCACTTGCATGTGTGTCTTTGAGTCTTTGAGACCCCGAGTGAGCAGTCAGGTTTTGATCAAATTGGTCAATGCGCTCTAAAATTATTACAAGGGTCTGACGTGTCATGTGCAGACACACACACAAAGCAGGCTCGTATAARTCTCATTTTCTAGTTTAACTAGGTTAGAAAGAAGACTCTGACTTTGCACACAGAGTAATGAACGTTAAATTAGTTATTGCCACTCAAGGAAGTGCTCCTGGAGTCCTTACGGAGAGCTGTCTGAACATGTGAGCTCAGTGCTCAGCAGTACCAAAAAGGCAAAGAGGAAGATTAGAAATTACTAGGAAATGAGTGCAATCAACAGGAAAAATCTTTGCTCCATGGTACATATGACTTGAGTGGTTCTGACTGCCCATCCTAAAAAAGTGCTGGGTATGTCCAAAAAAATAGAGGACCTTCAGTGACAAGAAAAAAAGGTAAATAGTTGTTGTGACATCTCAGCTTGGAAAAGGTGACTCTGGGCACATGATTTCACAGAGTTGTGAAATCTCAAAGAAGTTAAATAAATGTTACTTGTTATGCTTCACAATATAGCTAAGCTTCTGAGTCCAGAAAGGCAGAAGGTGCACATTCCACAGAAAGGAACACTTTTCTTGCAGTCTTTCAAAGGGCATGAATTGTGGAACCCCTTGGGAAACAATTGTCTGGTGGTCAGCAGTAAATACAAGTTGGAAAGAGGATTTAACGGAGTTCTGGACACACCAGTCGAGGATGGTCCTTGTGCAGCTTCCAGCTCAGAAAGGCCTGTGAGCCGTGCTGGAAGCTGCAGGGGTGTAGTGAAGGGAACAGTTGCTCTTTGTCCATGTCTCAATTTACTTTCCATTAGTGCCTGGTATTTGAGACAGAGCCTGATGCACCTGTAGCCTTAATCAAATGTTTTATGAGGGCTCTCCAGAGCTATATTGCTGCAGCCTGGAGTATCAGACAACATCCATGGCCGCTCTGCTCTGTGCAAGATCTGTGTGGGGCATTGGTAAGAAACTCAACAGAAAGAGGGCAGATTGAAATAATCTAAAACCCATCAAAATACCTTTCGAGCTATGTGCTTAAATGAGAAGGGAATGGAGCTGGAAATTAGCAGATCAAACTGGTGTTTAGTAAATGGTGGGTGGACATAAGTGATGGATACGCTGGTGCCACCCGCAGCCCTTGGCTGCAGGCCGTGTGAAGGAAGATCTTGGGAGTGAAAGGTTCAGATGGTAATTGGTGAAGGGAAGGAGACAAACTGAAATACTTGAATTTTGCAATCTCCTGGTATGTCAGGACCCTGGAATACCAACACAGCAACCATTGGGTGTTCTGTGAAGCCAGTTATGACCCTGAATGTGTTTTGCTTTGCTCGGAGTAGCAGTGCTACCAGAAGCTACCAGAACTGCCACTGACTTCAGCTGAGTCTTTACAGCCCTTTGGTGTGAGAGATAGGGATGCTGTCTCTTCTTTGTTTGTCCTTTTCTTTCCCCCATCTCTGTTCTTTTCCTTCCTATCTCTTTCCTCCGTCTGTTCAATACAAGCCTGGCACAGTGAGCCCAGACACGCTCCCTTTCACAGCACTGCTGTGATCCCGTGCCTGGCAAGGCAGGGAAAAGCTGTGTCCTGTGCCACCTGACAGGAGTTACCAGGTGTTGAAGTGGCTGATAACAGCCACTTTCATTGCCTGCTTTCCACAGTAATGAAGTTGCAAGTATCAGTCGCAGAAGCTGAGTTATCTGGCTGTGCACTTCTTTTCTTTTTGCTGTTACATGTTTCTTTCTGCAGAAATTAGAACTGGATGCCAGAACTAGATGTAGCCTATCTCACCTGTTTTTCTGAAGGAGAATGTTTTTCACCACATTTAATACCATCCATAAATGTTTTCCTTAAGAAAAACCCATTTGCTAACAGAGGTGGGAATAAGGCATAGGCGAAGCTAGAAGACTCAATTGTTTATATTTGAAATTTTTTATGTTTTTGTACTGTTCTCAACTTTTCTCCTATATCTTCAATAAAATGTTACAAAGATGTTTAAATCATTAGTGTTGCCATGGAGCTGAGCAGCCTGGGTCTATGCTCTCAAGTCAAACCAAGTTTGACTGTTCAGCCTTACAGACAGGGTCRTGTTAACGCCTTAACCTATGACTCTTCATATTCTGTTTTATTGACATGAGTGAGCCAAGATGTGGGATGCTTTTTCCCCTGGAGTCACAGGCCCTGCTGCTGGAGGGCAGGATGAGGCTCTGGGTCACTAGTGAATACTGGTATGTGAACAAGGTAATTCAACTCGCTCAAGATCAAGCAGATGACATTACAGCTGTTGGATTCAGGTCACATTCACCACCTTTTCTCTTCAGCTAGGAGAGGGAGATGCCTGCTTCTGTTTAAGTGAATGTGGAGATTATTGAGTAAACACAGACTTTCTTATGTAGGGCTCTTAATTACAAACCTGCAATATTTCTGTCATAAATTGACCTAGCAGATTTCTCTTAGTGAAGTGTTAGCATTAGCTGCTGACAGCCTTTGGACTGTGTGCGTTTGACAGGGGATGCTGTGGAAGGAAACCAGAATGCTGGATGAAAGAATGAGGCTAGCCAAGGTGAAGGAGGAAAGTTAAGCAAAAACTGAACTAGTACAGGAACCCTCTTACAGGGAAAACAGACCCTCACCCTTGCAGCAATCACTGCTGCTCCTGAGTTATCAACACACGAGGCAGGAGGTGGTGCCTGCACCTAGTTTGAGAGAAGAAATACTGCAATAGGAGTGTGACCTTTGAAATCTGCTGGGGCAGGATGTTTTGTGCATCTAGTGAGGAAGACTGTGTGGTTCTTTCTCTGAAACACCCCCAGTAACAAACACACATATTAGTGACGTTCGCTTGTTGAGTGAGGAAATTGTTATTCGTCTTGAAACTGGACATTTGGGAGTATCCTCTGGCTGTGCACTCTTAGGTGGCTGGTTATGATCGAGGCTGTATGGTTAGAGCACATTTGCACAGCATCTTGTTACTATGTACTGTTAACTTAAAATTCTCTTTGAGATACCTTTCTAGGTTTAATCTCCTTTCAGTATTTGAGTGAGGCATATGCTCACCTTTTTCTAAACCTTTACTACACTAACAGGAAAGTTTAAAATTTAAATGAAGACTTTAATTCTGTTTCTTGAGCCATGGTGTGTGTTAAATAGGTGGTGATATATTTGAACAATATGTTTGGCAAAATCTTCCTTACCAATACCAAGATTTATGCAAATAGTTTTATCTCAGATTTGTGATTCCTAGTATATCTTGTTATAAAAAGGTTAAATAAGAGAAATACGACTTTTACAGAACATAGGCTATAAACAGACTCTTAAATGAATCAGTGATTTCTAGGTTAATATTTGAATTTTTAACGTCAGTGCCACACTTTTAATATATTTCAGGTTCCTTGATCCGAAGCTTACTTTATATTCTGAAGGCGTGCGATTGTTTGCTGTAATCTCAAGAGAAGATAAGCATGACATCTGGTTCACACCTGTGGTTTTAGGGATAAGAGCGTAGCTGCTTTATGTATTATTCAGGGCGCTCTGTTGAAACTGCAAGGAATTTGACTCTTTGAGGCCCTTTGTCCCAAGGTTTTTATACTTGTCTAAAGTAAACATGAAATATAGAAGTCTTCTCTCAGTAGGTATTGAGTAGACTATTTATTCCAACCTATGCCTGCTGCCAGGAGGGAAATTAGTTATGCAGGTTAATTATCAGATTTATGATAAAGACTTTACTTGTGCAACTCTCATATTTCAAAAGTTCCATTGAGGCATTTTGTGCTGTGACAGGGCAACTCCAGGAGAGGTGAATGCACCAGTAACACATACTGGTGTGGTTTTGTGTGGCAGGTGGCACCCGCCAAGCCCTGGCCCGGGGCAGCTCTCCCTGTGGTGTGATGGGGAGAGGCTGCACCAGTTTGGGGTGTTCCCAGTTCCCGCTTGTGGCCGTCGGCACAATCCAAGTGTCTGGGGCTGGTGGCAACAGGAGTGGCGTGAGCAAGAATTAAATTGGTTGGGCCCCTCTAGGGACACCAGAGACTGGAGAAGAGCCAGCAGCCGTCACACTGAAAACCAGAACTTCTCTGGTGTCCATTACACAGGTGAATTGTTCAAATGTGAGATGCTGAGGTGGAAGAGATTCTTTCAGGAATACACAGGTGTGAGCCAGAGTGGAAATGTGACTCTTGGGCATGAGAATCACTTCTATTATTAAAATGCAGAATCGAGGGAAGGGACTAAACTGGCACGGAGCCTGGCTGAGCAGGGACACAACTGGGCACGCCTCCCACCAGGACTGTGTTCTGAAAGCTGTGCTGAACCAAAGCCTGCAAAATTTGGACTCAAATGCCAGTCTGGTGGCACTGTTGTGTTAATCAGGACTCCAAAGAAGTTCAACATGCTTTTCTTTCAACATCGATGGGCCCGTAAGAAATCGGAAGTGTTAAAGCTGAGAGGTTGTTTTAGTCACATTGTATAAGGGGATGCCACAAGCGAGCAGCACAGACAGATGCACCAGGGGAGTCTCAACATGGCATCTGCAGACAGGTATGAGCAAGGGAGGGGGTGAGGATCAGAGCTGTGTTTCTGTTTCATAGGCATGGAAGAATAACTTTGACATTTAGCAAAGGACCATTATAGAATGTGTTTGCAAATGGGTTTGCAGATGTGACAGTGGACAAGGTTTTAACTTCAAAAGGCTACACAATTTCCAGCGCTTAAACTTTTCTGTCGATTTTGCCGCTTGCCTGAGTATCTTGGTTCTTGCTGTGCTGAAGTCTAGTTCTTTTTGATTTGTTAATGTAAATACAGACTCATGTTCTTAACACACTGGTGCCATAAAGATGGTGTATTCAGCTACTCTGTGTGTGTCTGTACACAAAGTCACTTAAGAAGTTTACAAATTTCTTAACACTGCACTTCAGATTTGTGCAGACTTCACTTTCTGCTTGGTRAAACAGAGGATAAAGGTAGATAAACCTAGAAAATAAGAGACAGAGTACAGAGATATTACATGTAAGGTTTTCCAAGACTGGGGAATTTGGGTAGGCAGCCCATGGTGGAGAAGGATTTCAGTTTGAGGTATTTTAGGAGATCCTGAGTTTTAGAAAGAATATAGTGTACTCACTCCTTGCATATTAAACCCTTTTGAGAATCTTGAAATAAAACACCCACATTAAGCAGCTGCATTGGAAAAATCCCTCATGTTCCAATGGGACAGCTGTGACAGAACTAGTGCTGTCCTTGCAGCACAGGCTGTCCCACATCTCTCCAGTAATCTGGAAGTAGCTACTGAGACCTCTGATGCTGAGCACTCTGCTTGCTCCACCTTTGGCATTAGGGTGAAGCTATAGACAGAGGTGTATTCTGCAAAATATGAGAAAGCCCATATTATTTTTACCCTCCAAGTAAACTCTTGTCCTGGACTGGCTCTGCTGTAACTGTCCATATACTGCACAGTTCATAAATAAAAATAACTCTGCAAGTGTACAGCCTGGAGGATTTCACATCCCCTCAGAGATAGGAATGGCCTTTCGCCCAGCAAAATGCTGCTGAAAACGTGCCCCATCTGCTGCATAGCTTTGAATCCAGAGATGCAATGAAACTATAAATACCTCAAAATTTGTTCTGAGGCATTTGGAAGTTCATTAAACCTCTTGGAAGACCTTGCCTTCTCCCATTAAAAATAAAAAGGAAAAGAAGAAAAAACCCAACATCAACAACAAAAAAGACCACACACAGAGGACATTCTGAATTCCACAGTGGAAAAAGAATAATTTGTGCTAAGATATGAGCTCTCAGAGGAATGAATACTTGTGTTAGTGCATCTTTAAAGGGAATGGGATATGAAACTGTATGAATCACACATGCTAGGACAAGTATGCTTTTGTGGGGTTTATTCTTCAAGTGCAGCTTGTTTCTTTTTCCTGAAGAGCACTGGAGTGTTTTTGGTAGGAAATCCCAGTTCTCTTCATTCTGGCAGCACTTCTTGATGTTTAAGAAAGTAAATGGATTCTTGAAAGAGGAGCCAAAGTATGGACAGTTTGGGTATTTTGAAGTTTCAAACTCTTCAGTAGTGTCGTTCTCCCTTCAGGATGGCCATGGGAAACAGATGAAGAAGACATCTGAAACAGCCACTTTTGGGTGGAGTTCAGAGCTATTCTGTTCATACAGTTAGTCCATCCAGCCTGTTTTTAGTTGCTGTGTCATTTGGTGCTTAGCCACTTTCTAAATTGCCTGTTTCAGTTTTTCACCCATGCCAGCAGCTAAGTATTGCCTCTAATTTGTCCATTTGGACAGTTTTAGAAAGTCAAGTTTGTCTCAGTGTTGTGTGTTTCCACTGTCTCATTTGGAATATGCCACCATTAGACAAAGCCACTGTAGGTGAGACTTGGAGCTACTTGATAAATAAACAAAAAAGTCTCAGGTAGAGGAGCCAAAGACCAGTGAAAGACACCAGCTGACCTCCCAGAGCCTGGGAAGATGCCCTTGGGTATGTGGGTGCAGCACCCTGCAGTAATTGTGTGCACTGAACCCCTGCAGCATCAGCTCTATGGCRTAGAATGGTTTGGGTTTGGAAGGGGCCCTAAARATCACCTGATACCAACCCCCTGCCATGGGCAGAGACACCTTCCACTAGTTCAGGTTGTCCAGAGCCCTGTCCAGCCTGGTCTTGGGGCCTCAGGGATGGAGCACAAACAAATTTTCATGACATCTTCTCCTGTCAGTTATGAGCTGGTTGAAGCTGRTATTAAGGAGCAGACTCTCTCCATGAGGTACCTGTGTGACTCTTCCTTATTGCATATCAAGCAAACRAACAGCAACCCCAAAGTTTTTTTCCTCCAACAACACTCCATTTGGTACTTAATTTCACATGGTTTTCAACTGTGTGTCATTCTTCCCATTAATTTCAAATTTTTCACTTTTTTTTTTCATAAAACATGCAGTTAGAGAAGGGCAATGACTGTAGTTTCCCCATGAGTAGCTGAGGCCCAGAAGTGGGCAGTGATCAATGCAAGACAGCAGAAACTCCCTAGTAGCCTTTGCAGTMCAAGGACTAATAGGTTGCTGCTTCTCAAGTTACCAAAAGACTTGACTTTTAAGAAATACTACTTTTATACAAAAACCAGAATACCGAACTATTTCTCTCTCTCTTCTCAATCTTTTCAGGAAGGAAAGAGCTTTGCATTTTCAAGGTTTTTCYTCACAGGCATGAAGGCAGTAGCCACAGTGATTTTAAAATTGCAGTGAAGGTTCTCTGGGAATCACATCATTCCAGTTCCTTGGACTTTAAGTGAAATACCATATGTCAGGAATCCTCTGACAGAGGGTTACAAATGAGCAATACTGTGTGCTGCAATCTTTTATCCTTTTTTTATTTTTACCTCCTCTCCTTGGATCTCTTCCATCCTTTGGACATGTGGTTCACATCCCTTTTACAAGCTGACTGAGCACCCTATTGTACACTTACCACCCACGTTTCCAGAAAAAGAGCCTCCTAAATTTGTGTGTCTAACAAGATGCTGTGATGTATCTGGATGCACAGGTATAATTACCGCAGGATGAAGATATTTTAAACGTTTTTAGGAGATGAGAAGGAAAGGTTCAAAAAARCCTCCTGCTCATTTTGCTTCAGTTCTTGTTTACATCTTAGTATTAAAGTGTTAGTATTATAATTTCCTGTGTTTGGAAGGAGGTTAAATATGAAACAACACTCATAACACAGAGGAAGGAGGATCAGAAACAAGAGGCATTTCACTGGGAGGTAATAACCACAGCTCTATAATTCAGGGGTCTTGTGCATTGTGAAAGAGAAGACTTACTGCTGATTTTTAGTTGGTTTTGAATGATTTATAACATTTCACTTGTGGTGGAGTGTTGCAATCTATGTTGTCATGGAAATTCTATTGAATTTATAGTTCCATTTATCCAAAACGATTTTCCAGACTTCATTTCATGGTGAATCATATGGCTGTGACTCGGAGTACAAAGCAATTGCAAAAAAGTTTCATGTTACGGAAAGCGTAAACACTGACACCGTAATTTTCGTATTACGGTAATACAAATGAACGCAACGTGCAGCTTTTTAGCATCAAATGTGCCTTCCTTGTGTAATGACTCACTGTGTACACACGAGATGGATTTTCTTGTTAGGGATGGGAGCGGGCCTAAGGGGTATTTATTTCTGGCAGTAGAAATCAGGGAATTTTCTGGCTTGCCGAGGTCCTTCTCTCTTAACATTGAGGACTTAACACTCAAGATACTGAGTGATGCGGCCGTGATCCAGTGTGGGAGCCCCGTGAGTGCCGTGTTTCCTGCCTGTTCCTATTGCCCTGTCACTGGACCACTCACAGGTTTAAATGCTGTGCAGACTTAAGGGCAGAACATGCAACAACTACCACCTTTCAGGTTGWAAAAGACTATGAAATTGCTTAGTCTCAGTTTATAGCATAGATACACCCATTGCGTTGTTTGGAGACAACAAAGCAAGAATTAATGCTTACTATTGGAGAAGATGAAAGGGAAATTTACCATACTTCCAAGGGATATGAATGTCTAAATTGAGTTAAATTCTGGTATTTCACTTGCATGATCTTTGCTCTTCCTGTTGTTTCAGCTCCTTTCATTTTTTTCAGCCTAGCATTGTATTCATTATCAAGTTGCAATTACATTAGGGCAAAGTCCCTGTCTGACTCTTTGTTTTGCAATTTTACCCAGCACACTTTTAGGCACTGTAGAATACTAAGTTATGACATTCAAAATACATCTCTCTACCTGCCTAACTACAGTTAAAAATTCACTGATGAATAATAGACTAGGCAGGAAAAACATGCCATTATCTGCTCCTATTCAACTTTATCTTTTCAAAAGAATGCAATATACTCTGTGTTATTACATTAAGCTCTAGTAGGAGAACTGGAAAACATCACGATTCACTCTTCCCCCCGCCTTTTCCAAGCAGATTTTGAATATGTTATAAATGATAAGTTTCATGGATTTTTTAAAGAGAATATAATGAGAAGTCAAACATCAGACTTTATTGCCCCAGTGTACATCTCACACTCCAGTAAACACACAGACTGCAGGACAGTTACTCTGAAATTTTAGTGCTGCAGTGACGATTACATTATGTCTGTAGAAAATTTTTATTCCAGCCAAATGGATCACATCATCCAGTTCACTGGAAATCTATGCACATATTTAAACCAAAAGTAAGTTACATGCGAGCTTTCAATTAAGAAAAATCATGTATGATTCATAATCTTAGCAGAGATTTTTTTTTTTTTGTGCAAGAGGTTTTAAATCCAGTTGTGAAAATGGCTGAGAATACTTTATTCTTATAATGTAAGCAGCAAAGGCACTAATTAAGAATTAGTATATTTAGTGCTTAACTCCATCGTTTAAAGCAAACATTTAAAAATTTTTGTTTCACCACTCTGCAAAGATTTGCAGTCTACCTGCACTGCCTGGGTGTTCTGCTCTTCTGAAAATACTCTCAGTCTCTAAAGCAGTACATAATAAACCACATCGCTGCTGCCTCTGCGTCTTGCTGCCTGATTCATCAAAAAATTGGCTGGCCTATAAAACTTCTTATTTTTTTTATGCTTTTTTACCGTGCTTTAAACTGCATGGTAGTCCTTGGATTGCTGGAAGGAAATGAGCAGAAAGCTAATTCYGATGATCTTTTCCCTTGCAACAGAATTCCTGATACTATTGAATATTCTGTACTCCACATCTGTGACAGCACAATGAGCCTTTGTTCATTTTTTAATCTAAAGAGAAATCTGCTGTAGGAGGTTGCACAGGGTGATAGCAGCCCAATTTAAAAGTCTCAATTATTTATTTTTAAAATACTTGGCATCTGTCTATGGAAAATGTACTTGCTTGGTTTCCAGTCTCTTAGAATTGCTTTGAACTCGCTCACATCTTCTGGGATCTATCAAGCGCTCATTGTGGCTTTTCTCTCATAAGTGCTGAATGAGTTTGGCCATGATAGTCTGTATTGGATGTAAACTTTCTGTCTTTGTAGTGGGGTAATGAGAGCAAAGAGATGTCGTGCACGGGAATGGTGATTTCTGTCTGGATGCCTGTCGTGCCAAGCAGAGAGACGGAGCCTTTTATTTGTGGATGGGTGGCGGGGAGAAGCCATTCATTGGAAGCAGGCTCAGTTTTTGCAAGCCAGTGACATTTCATAATGAGGGTTTAGTCATTCAGAGGCAATTGTACTTAATAAAATCAGAACTGGTCTCTGGTGAGCAATATTTCTCAGTAATACGCACATTTTGGACAGCCTATCCTTACAACATCAGCGTGGTGGCAGCCCGGTTTGGCATTAAAATCTAAGCACGGAGCAGGGCCTGACATTTTGCCAGGTCTGGGGAACACCAGATTTCTGTAGAGGTTGGAAGAACACGGTTGTAGAAAGGTGTTTCTGCAGGGAGTAGATTGTCCTGAGGAGGAGGGGATTGCCTGCCCCCGGGGCATGGTGGAGGGGTTGGAGCATGGGGGCAAAGGCTCTCCAGGCTGGAGAATCACCCACATGTTGGATGTGTGCAGTGTATTCACTCGTTGCAAGTGTTCTCAGCTGGAAATAGGCCTGGAGTGCTTGGAAACTGTAATGGTTGGGCACTGGATCTTCCTGGACAGCAGAGACTAGAAAACATGACATGTTTTCTTAGGGTGACTGGTGATTATCCCCTGGGTTATGGCAGAGTGAGGGCTTTCTCTCTAATCCTCTGTTTTAAGGCACTTGTAACAGTCTGAAGATTTTGCCCTCAGTGAGTTTTTTTTCAGGCTTAAATCTTTGCTGTACAGCATATCTCTCTCAAGTTTGAAAACAATTCTTTTATAGTGTGAAGGGTGTCAAAGCATGAAGTTTTTCCATTAAAAGCAAACTCTTGCCCTCTCCCTGCCTTGGTAAAGCTCTGTAGCTGCAGTAGTAGTTGTGGTAGCATTTTAAGATGGAGAGAGTCTTCCTGCAAGAAAAGTACCTTTGTTTCACTAGGGATGGTTTGTCTCAGCTTAGTTTTACTAAAATAGTGAAAATTTCAAGTTGCTTGGACACTACATGGTTTTTATAATAGGTCTTTACAAGGTAAATGCAAGCACACTGCTGTGTTGCACATCTGAGATTAAGGAAGGCCATGTAAGCCTTTCCCAGCCTTGTTAGCTGTAATGGGGCTGGATGTGAAAGTCTTGTAAAACTCATATGTTGTGCCACAGAGAACAGGACATTCATGCCCTCCTGGACCTGTGCCACGGGGAAGGCTATTTGGAGCACTCTCAGCAGGGATGTGTGGAACAGAGCATTCTGACTGCAGACAGGTAGTGTCACACTATGAAGGGCATTTCAGGCTCTCTCGTTACTACAGGATTTACAGCCTTTAATTTTTTTTCTTAGTTTTTTAATTTCAGAAAATAGAAGCTGTTGTGAAATCACATGCAAAAATGTACAAAAATGATGTTTTATGGTGCTGAAATCAGGCAGTGCCACAGCTCGGGTTGGGTGTGTGAGCTTGGGTGATTCTCCATCCTGCATTTCCCAAATAGCATATTATAATAAGATCCAAATTTTCTTTAGCTTAAAAGCCTCTCTGTTGCATTCTGTACTGCTGCTTTGTATGTCCCAGGCAGAGATAGTAGAAGTCATTTATATGCAAAGTGCACCATATATTGTATATACTAATTATATAATAAGGAGTAATAATGAAAATTTTCTAGCATGTTTAGGCCACTTAAGTATGCGGTGAAATTAATTTTACGGTTAACTGTCTTATTCCCACTTTGTACATAAAGAACGTTATCCCACCCATAGAAAATATTAAATTAACTATCTACTGATAAATGCATTCAATATTATGTATATTATGTATAAAAGAACAAAAATACGTTAGATACATTTGCATTTTATTGTAAATTGGGGAAAACAGATGAGGCTGTATTATGGAAGAGAACAATATGTGATCATATAATTAGAAAATTGTCATAATTCTAATGCTCAGCGGTGTCCAGGTGTGGTTTTATGAGCAGCCTGAACCATGAGGCTTCGAGGGCGTAACTTTACTGTCTTTTTAACATTGTTTTTGCAAGGTATGTGTCTGTAAATTATATAATAGCGATTCCTCAGATATTCTACTCCTAAAATGTTCCTTCTAGCTGTATGAGCACATGAGGAAGCTGCTGTATGACAGATGATGATAATTTTTCATACAAGACAGTTCCCCTTGACGTGATGGATGCAGAGAGAGGAACCACGCTCTCTGGAAAAACACCAGGGAGCAGTGGTAAAACGCTCCAATGTGTATGGTAATCAAGGCAGAGTGTGGTTCTTGATTAGTCTGTGAGATTGCACTGCTGAGATGAGGGATCTGAATGAAACACTCTTTTGTAAAAGCCCTTTGCACTGCTATCCAAAAGCGTATTGTAAAAATTAATTTCCTTAAAATGCCGTGAGCAAAATTGATCCAAAATGATTCTGGCAGATGCTGAACTCACTCAGTGATGCTTTTCTTCATAAGCTCCTGTGAGGACTATATAGTGAAGTGTTTTATGTAAGGTATAGATAATTTTAGACTTTATTTTAAAGAGCAGCAAAATGTAATTTGTGAGTGTTTTGTCAGCTTTTGTCTGTGCTGGCTAAACCGAAGTTTTAAGCAATTCTACCTGAAACAAACTGCTTCTAATTTCTGCATCAAYAAATGGCTGTACTTTGCTCTGCATTTGTTCAAAGCATGAGTTGTCAGAATATGGAGGCACCACCAACTTCGTGAGATATTGTCAGCATCTGTGTGTGTGCTGTGTGTGTGCTGGGAATGGGAAGGCCAAAATAGGGGAAGAAAATTGCTTTCAAATTTTATAAAGCTGATGCAAGTGCCATTTTTTTCATTTTTTTGTGGGCCGTTTGGAGTGTGGTCTTACTTCATGCTCCTGCTGAAAAAAGTACCTCTGCCTCTGAAGGCTCTGAGTTTCATCTTGGCCTTTTCCCTATATGATGATGTTTTATTAACTGTATAATACTGGCAAAGCACCTGTCCATTACAGCCAATATATACAGTCAGAAGCCTGGAAATCAGTAAATGTGAGTAGGAAAGTATCTGAGATAAAAGGGTATAATTTCTCCTGTCATATACAAAATATGGGGAAAATATTGCATTTGTGAATACAGTAGGATGTGTCATGCAGCACTGTTTTGGAAAAACCTAAATGAGTGTTTGAGTCCAGCAGACAGACTTGCTGGAGGGAGGCATGGCCAGACCAGCTGTGTGCGGGGGGGCATGGGCATTGTCAGCTAGACCTTACTTCTCCCTTAAACTATGGGCTGTGTCTCTTATCACTAAGCAATGCTGTGAAAAGCTGAATAGGGCAGGTAATGGTGGTGGGCAGCAGGGAAGCAGGAGTGAGTGCGCAGGCTCGGCAAGAGGCCAGTGGCAGAGAAGCTGAGGGGTCCATTCCTGTTTCGTAGCCAGGAACAGACTTTTTTCGCTGGCATCAGTGAGCATACATATGAGCCAGCCAGTGCTGGTTTGGATTGTGAAATCCATCTGSAAGGTTCCCTGCATGGCCCCAGGAGCAACCGCTGTGAAGTCCAGTCCTTGTGCTTGGCTGGCACCATCGGGCACGTGGGTTTAATTTGTGTTTGTAGGGCACACACCCCACAAACATGCCAATACTGAATTTATYCTATGACCATGTACACACCTGCATGGTGTAGTGTTGAGAAGGGAGTGTTGCGTGTTTTAAACCAGATCCTTCGGAGCAAATCATGGCTGATACAGATGGACTGACACTGCGGCTTCTTCAGGAATGGAGGGTTGAATAACCTCTGGAGAAGCAGCAGTGTGTTCTGACAGCTGGAAGAAGTGGGAGCTCAGCTTCTGTGGGAAATGGAACAAGAACCATACGGGAAATTAAGAGCAGGAGCGCCCACAGGCCTCGGTAGGCTGCCCTTATTCTTGGCGTGTGTGGAGTGGGATCGTTCACCAACAGAGTATATGGAGGAAGCTGTTCTTGGTCCTCCTATGTCTGTGTAACTCTGACACATGCTAGTTTGGCATAATCATTGTTCTCACCTGCTCTTACTTGGGGTTTGTCTAATTATTAATATTTATTATTCATCAAAAAATGACATCAAAGTATCTGGTTTTGTCTCATACTTTTTGCAGAGTACTAACGCTTTGGAAATAAAAGTCATGAAATTTAACTGAAGACAGAGAGAAATGTGACCCTAACTGATAGACCTGAATATCAGAGGCTCATAAAAATGCATTGCTATGGAGACAGACTTTTATCTTACAAATTGCTTTAGGAGTAAAGGAATAACTCTAAACATTGAAATACTTTCCAAAATTCTCTATGGTTTTTGCAATAAATATGTTTAGCACATTTAACAGAGCCAGAGATGAGCCTGCAATGAGCAAAGAAATGAGGAGATGCTGGCAGAAAGCACAAAGTTTACCATCTGAGCAGGCTGACCATACTGTTTATCCTTGGGTTTGGTATTAAAATGCATTGCATTGACTCTGTTCCCTGCTTCCTGTCCCGGCAGGGCAGTCATGCTGTTAATCAAGATGCTAGTTAAACAGCATTGTTCAGCAGAATTCCTTTATCTCAGTTCATAACACTGGGTTTACGTGCAACATGTATGCACTAGCTCACGTGAAAGCTGTATGAATCAACACTAATGTGATTTTGTTGTTGGTTTTAATTTTTACAGATGCAGATTTACTTCTACAATCCTGATGACTTTGACAGTTTTGGAACAGCAGTTCTAGAAAACAGGGTAGTAGGAGCCATGGCCGTGTTTTTTCAAGTAAGTTTAAACAAAGGCTATATCCATAAACCAAAGTGTTCACCAAGTACTATTTAATTCATTGAATTGTTTCAAGCTTAATGGATGCATCTGTTTTCTTGTTCCCACCTGTCTAAGTGAAAGATATTTCATATTGTCTATGTGTGATTTAAAATGTAAATAAGTATATTCAAAAACATAATGAAAAATTTTGCCTGGATTGTTCTGACTTTATAGCTACTCTACAGATGCAGATTGGAGAACACATTTATCATGGAACTTCCTTCGCTGCTGAAGCACATTGCTGCAGTCCCTGGAATACTAACAAACCAACACCAACTGGTTCCGTTTAGGGAAAACTTAAAATTCAAACATAGCTTGGGAGAAAATTAATCAATAAGTTTCATAAATCTTATCTGTAGCAGATTCTTCTAAATTGTCATAGTAACAAGTTCTTGAACAGACCAGGTTTCCGAATGAGTGAATTTATGCATCCTCTGGTTTGAAATGCATCGTCTGGTTTGAAATGCATCCTGAGAGATGCGGATCCAGGGCTGCTGCGTGAGCTCATCTGTGGTTCCACACGCTCCAGATCTGCGGCGTGGGGCAGGGACTGCTGCTGGCGACAGCTCTGTCACCTGTGGCAGTGGCATTCGGCAGTGAGAGCTCTTTGTCACCTCGCATCAGAAATGGGGTCTCACCTTTCTGACTCGGGGGTGAATTGAAGGGAGGGAGCTGGAGCCGCTCCACACCACCAGGCTGTCACAGGCAGAGAAGTGCCTAATGAAGATTTGAAATATCTCGAGGTCTTGTTTTTCAAAAGAGAGGAAAGGAGGGAGGGAAGAGCAAGGGGAAATGCTGATCCTTTGTGAGGTTTCACACTGGTTTTTATTGAGGAAGAAAGTGATCTTGCTGTTATCTTTGTGAAGCCAGATAAAAAGGAATATGCAAGTACCCATATGTAAATACCTCCCTTTTTCTTATGATGTTAGAGTGACAAGCCTGACTCTGCTGCTCAAATTAAGTAAGGTTGTCTTTTTGCATGTCACTGATTTTGATCAAATGCTTTGATAAGGAGAAAAGGACAGATCCTTGTATTGCATAAATTGCTGTAACTCTGCTGACATCAGGATAGTGGAAGGAGGCATGTTAAATTCATCACGGTTGGATTCTGAGCRCTTCTGTGGCGTTTCATATTAGGGCAAAGTTGGTGGAGCTGTGATAATTTACAGTGGCATAGCATGATGATGATTCCCCAGACTTCTTAATCTTGGCGTGCTGCAGGAAGCTTKGGGCAGATTTAATTTGGCCATATGAGACAGAAGTTTGGAAACAGAACAACCAAAGGCTGGTTTCTACCACAGTGACACGCTGCAGGTTTGGGGTGTGTGCCGTGTCAGAAGGAGCATGTGTCGTGCCATGGTGTGCAACACATATTGCGGCATCACCTGTCTGTAATTTAACTGCTGAATTACCCTGATGTGCTTCACATCAGCCCTGTGAATCACTGTCCCATGTCACACCATTTCCTAATCTGTATGTGACATGTATTCCCTAAATCCATTTTTTTATARAGGATCTCAGAATTTTGGTGGGACTGTGTTTTGTATTCCCCACCTGCAAAGCCAGGTGCTGCACTTGCAGTAAGTCCCCCTTTGCACRATTCCGAGGGAGCCATTAAACTCACTAAAAATAACTTAAAATAGTCWGTAATGCTGTTTAAAAAGCCATGTTTGATTGTAAGAGACCTCAGGCTTTTCAAGACCACAATTGAGTGTTGCAGTCCCCTCAGGGAAGCAGAAATCTATACTTTTCATCATTTCCAGCCCTGCCGGCCACAGGACATGAGGCTGTAAAGTGTGGATGATGGTGCAGCTGGGCTCCTCCACTCCAGGAGGCAGGAAAGCCGAGGCCATTACTGATAAACACTCTCTGATCTCTTCGAGTGACTGGGGGTAAGGTAATTCTTTGGCAAAGTGACCCAGGGACAACCTGATTTGCGACTGCAAGGAAATGATTGTGGGTTTTTGGGCATTTTTTGCTTTGCCTTTGGGTTGAAGTGAGAAATCAGTGCTGTGCCATTAAACTTGTGAGTGTATCAGGTTTTCCTTCTGGGCACCTCTGCTCCAAGACACAGAACAGTTGAGGAAGATTTGTAGAGCTCAGAGTTCCCAGTCTGGAAGGGCATGTGCTAAATTCTGGCCCGTGTAAGTAAACTCTAAGGACACYAGTGTGAAAACTGCTGTTTTGGCCATCAAGGGGAGTTTCCAGAACTAGTCCCATAGGGCTTGAGTTGTTGTACAGAGGGTTATTAATGGATGATGGTAATCCTTTGCAGATCTGTACTGTGTTTGACCAAGGTGCAGTTTTAGCTTGCTCAGCTGTGTATCATATGCTGGACTTTGTGATCCATGACTTGGAAAAACCTTTTTGTTCAGAAATACATGGTGTTCCCTGAGCCTTGCTCCCGAGGGCTTCAGGCAGATGAGCTTGCCATGGCTAGTATTTCATGCAGCTAATTTAAAGTTGTCTTTTAAAACTGATTCTTAGTGAAGATGTTCATGGTCACATTTTGATTGGCAGCTTAGATTCTTCAAGTACTAATTTTATAGCTTTCTATTTTCTAGAGCTGTAGTCCCATTTTGAACTCGTTTACCTAGAAYGCAGCTTTAAAAAATTGTAGCAAGAAAGGTCATACATTTACAAATGCAAGAAAACTGAATCATGCATGCTTTTCTATGTAAATATTTTAACATAAATTATTGGATAGGTTTGCCATTAAATTACGACTTGGATTTTTGTTAATGTGGTAATGCTGTGTTGGAAAGAATGTGCACAACACTGGCAGAGTTTAGTCTGGCAGGTGTTTTGTGTTTGACTGATGTTCACAAATGTTCCTTTGAAAATCAGGTTCTCCAGTGAGTGAGCATTATACTGAACTATATAATTATTGGTGAAACATTAAATAATTAAGAACCCTCTTTCTTCCTTTTTAAATAATTTAACTTGGACTATATAAGAATTTTCCTTAYTGAATTCATTATTTCAGGGGCAATTTCCAGGTAAAGTACATTGGTTCTGAACTTGGATAATTGAAGCACTTGGAACTTTGCTGTAATTAAATCTGTCCTTTTCTCATTGCTTTCATTTTAAGCTCTGTTGATAAATTCTATTTCTGTTTATGTGCTGCAGGTCGTTTGATCTGACCAAAAAAATTACTAGTTAAACTCAGAAGACAATTCTTGCAAATACAAACTGCTGTAACTGCTCATCTCTGTATCTTATTGTGGATGGACCCTGAGAGGGTCTCACATAAAGTAGCAGTGTGAGGACTGTGTAGCAGTTATTCTCAATTTCTAAGTGAGATGAGCTGGCCTGAAACCTCTAGCTGGTTCTATTTTGTTGTTAAAGAGAACTCACTTGTTATTTTAGCAAAAATCAAAATCCCCTGGAGGCAAATGAGAGAATGCCATGACAAATGAGAACTTGCCTTCTGACAAGTTTTTCAGGAGAACAGTTTATGGCCATTCCTTTCCGTATTAGGGTTATTTGGTGTTTCTCAAAGTGAAGCTGGTACTGGTGGGAGATGTTTAACTTGACAAGCCCATCACCTCCTGCTGACATCATCCTCGTGGTTGGCAGGAAAGGCTTCTGGATTTGCAGAAACAGACCTGTCTGAGGGGCTCTGTTTTGTGGGAATCCTAAATGTGCCTCTGGCTGCACATCGAGGCCCACCATGTGCTGAAACACACGTAGCAGGTCCCAGTCCAGCCGAGCACCTCAGGCTTGATTTCAGTGATCCTGACTTGAATGCTTGGTGCACATGTTTAATTTCAGCCCATGTAAGATTCCACTTGTGGTTAATGATGTTCTGGCTCCGGGCCTTGGTTAATTGTCAGGCTGAGCTGGCTTTGAAGCAAGCCAGGAGTGGAAGGCAAGGCCCAAATCTCTCATGGTTCCTGAGTCATCCGTTCATCATACATGTAATACATATTTATAAGTCATATTTAAAATGAGTAGTTACTTGGATTAAATGCATTCAGACATATTGCACAGCTCTGTTTTAACCATCTAACAATATAATTCATTGCACACTTCACTACTTGCTTTATTAAAGGCAAACTTAAATGTGTTCAAAACAAACATATTGCTTTTGCATTTGAAATATTCATCTTTTAGCCCTGCAGTAGATTCATTATGGCAGAGAATACTTCATTCCTTGATTACTGCTGTGAAAAGACACAATACTGATTCCCTAAGCAGTCATCAAATATTCGATAGCTCAGAAATTCAGGAGGAGGTGATGGAATTCTTGTTCCTACAGGGAGGGCATATAAATCTATTTTATATTTGCAAAGAAAACCATCAGTGATTAGTTACTGTGTCTCAGGTACTCAAACAAATCATCTCTAAAGAAGTTAAGTAAAAATGAATTTTAAAATAACTTTTAGCAATGCTTTCATCATTAAAATTAGCTCCATAATGATGAGTGATGTTGATACCTCGATCACTCAAGAGCTTCAGCAGTGCAGAGCTAGATTTTTAAAGGTAATTAGGTACTTGGCAGCAAATCTGCAACTAGCAGTATTTTAAAAAGTACATGGGRTAAAAATCAAGGGGTTTACAGGTCTTTTGCTGGGTTGCCATTCCTGATTTTCTTTTCTAACGCTGACATGTTTTTAAGTTTGTTGAAAAAACTACTCTGTAGGCTTTTTAACTTTTACATGTATGTGTGTATTATTCGTATGTAAACGTCTTTATGTTTACTACTTACTCATGTATCCAGAGGTTTGTTCTTCAGTAAAATGAATCTATTTGTGGCCTTGCTTTTTGCAAGGTTTTTTGGTAGTAGTTCTTGGTGTGCTTCATGAAGACGATCAATAACTCACTTTTCACAGGGGCCTAAATGAGCTGAACACAGAATAAATTGGTGGCACACCATCAAAGCCATTGAATATTTGCCAAAAATATGCTTCTTTAATGTGCATTTCTCAAACAATAGGATTCAGCTTTTAACTTCCCTTGGAAGCCTTTTTGTTCCCTCTTCTTCCCTTTCATTAACTGTTTCATGTCTTTGCCACCATAACCAAATAAATTCAGTGAATAAGTGTTTTAAATACAGTGACTGTTGAGAAAACCATATCAAGTAGGAGATTAGGGTCCCATGTCCCCATCTCAGTTCCTGGCAATACCCTAATTCTGCCTCTCCCTTATTCATTCTAATGCTTTTTGAAAGTCTGAGCAAAACTAGCTTGATTTTGACAATGAGAATGGAGAGAGAGGTGTGCACTTCTCTTGGAACATTATATCCACCTACATGAAGCATAATCAGTACTCCAGTGTTTAGACAATATSTTGGAGGTGATTTGTAGTAGTGAAAATAACACGTGACACCATTAGCATGCAGGGCATCATCCAGAGTCATTGAGAGACTTTTCATTTATTTTAATAGACTTCAGATAGATGTAAAGACCTTAAAATTAAATTACAGTATTAATTCTTTTAATGGTTACATTAGAACCCATGGTGTTTTATTCATAGTAGCTTATGAATAATAAAACTGTTATTATTGATTAGCAGGGTTATGTAGTATTAGTACAGGTATATTTTTATTATCTTCATACCATGAAAATGTGTACAGGCAAAAGCTGCTTGTACAATGCCTATATACAAATGACTCTGTGTAAGTGAAGACAAGCAAAACAATTTGAGAAGTGTTCCTCATGAAGTCCAGTTTCTCAGCTTTTTGAAACGTTGCAATTGTTTGAAACCATTGTTGTTACTAATAAAATCAGTACTAGGCCTTTAAATGGTTGGAGAATAGTATAGAGGTGCAAAGTAGCCACCCTGACATATAAAGACACAGTCAGAGTAGGCAGATATGGCTAGTACAGCACATTTTTCTGAGAAATGCCTTGTACAACACATGTAATGGTGTATAGCAAGATATGAAGCATCTCTGGAGCAGAAAAGGATTCTCCTAATTTTCCAGTAAATAAGTGGAGATAAAACTGTCAGAAGTGATTTTACATSATGGAGAATTTAAATACAAAATTTTGAGAGTTTCTTAAGGTCTGTTACAATTGAGTAGAGTTGAGTGTGTGAATGGCACAGACCAGCCCCCCAAGGGTGGTTTGTTTAGCCAAAACTTGCAAGTTTGGGTGCCTAACAACAAGTATACATGCTGACTGAACAACTTGTGCTGAAACTGTTCTGATTGGAGGAGGGTTTGGGGAGAAGATAAAAATTCATGGAAACTGTTTCTAAAAAATCTATTCTACCCTTTCCATTAAAGAAAACAAAAATAATTTTTTTAAGTAAGCCCAAAATTCTGATTTTTATTTCAACTTATGTTGAAAGTTTCTTTGGGAAATATGAATATTTTTGAATATTTTATGTAAAATAAGAAAGGAAGGGGAGAACAGATGGGGAATAGCTCTGTGAGTAAAATATATATCTATATCTGTAGCTCTGCAGTTTCAATTTGGGTGCTTATTGAGTTTCCAGTGCTTAACAACAAGACTTTAACTTTATTCTGATCCATACCTTTGCCCAGATTGGTCAAGTTTCAAATGTTGTTTTAATAGTAAAACTCCTGTTTACAACAGRGGTTCTTTTAAAAAAAATTTAAGGTTTCTTGTAAAAATGTTCACCCTTTATTTTAGTACATGAATGAGCAGGCTGTCTCTTGAGAGCACTAAGCAAACAATCCCTGATGAAGCCTTGAGTTTACTAGAGAAGTTTGAAAAGGCTTTTAGCTGTGGAGGGTGATGCAGTTGTGCGATGGGCAGAGCTGTGTCCCTTTCTCAAAAATCATCGCTTGCGGCAGGGCAGATAAAGAGGTAAAGCAGGGGCAGATAAGCAGGGAAGGAAGGAGCAGACTGCAGGGGTGAGCCCTGGGACCTCACCATGAGCCATTTGGGGAGCACAGGGAGCTGGGAAGGAGGCTGGGAGCCCAGCAATGGTCATCACTCAGTGCTGCTGGGCTCAAACGAGGGCTTTGTTAGTGAGCTGAGTAGCTCTGAAGAAACACTGGCCCTTTCACCTGAGGGTTTTTTTTACCAGATGATCTTCAGTTCTCCAGACTTTGTCCATTGACAGCAGCACTGATGTCTCTGCTGCTGGTTCACTGTGCAAAGCCTAGGCTCCTGGAATTCCCTCATGTCATTCAAGTCCCATGCAAACACGAGCAGAGTGTCTGTGGATGTGCAGGGTGCTGTGGGTTTGGGCTCTCGCTCACATAGCTGCACATTTGTCATGGCTTATCATGAGAGGGAGCTCATGTGGCTAAATCTGAGAGTGAGAAGAGCAGAGGTGTTCACACAGCAGCCTGAACATCCTGAGCAAGCCTGCTCGGAGGATGAGGTACAAATGTGTGAGCGAAAGGGGGGCTGGATTTGGAGGCACAGACTGACAGGGCGGCTGAAACAGATCGTTCTTGGAAGCAAACACATCGTTCCGCTTCTGCTTGCCTGTGTTCTGCCAAGAGGCATTTGCAGTCTCTAGATCACGATGGCTGCAACCTGCTGTGTTGAAACTTTCCTATCCACAGGCTGACTGTGCAGTGTAGAAGGATAATTTACCTTATGTGCACTTATCTTCTTCAGTGCCCAAGCAATCACCTTCCTTTCCCTCTTCTCTTCAGCTCTGTGAACTCCTTCGTGCTATTTTCCACTAAGGCAAAAAGTCTGATGTTGCCAGATGACCTCCAAAATGCAACGCTTTCAATTAAAGCCTTTTTGTTAGATAGGGTTTTAAAGGATATGGGCTGTACTGAAAGAGGTGCCATGCAGTTCTTTTTACAGTGCAGAGCGAAATACCAGAATGCAGAGAGTCTTTAGCTTTTATTTCATTATTAATCTCAGATACATCTAGAGAAATGAACTTCCAAAGGGTCTGAAAAAACTAATTTAAGGTAAAAATTAGGATTAGATCCTTTTTTTCTCCGCCCAAATGCACTGTAAATGCTTTCCTAACTACGAAGTCTGGGACCACAACTCACAACTTGTGCTGTCATTCCTCTGGTTTGGATGCAGCAACAAGGAGGGGGGCWAAAAGGAGGGTGGGTTATCAAGTGACTTCTGCTTTTTGTGGTAAGTCACAGTCCTTTGCTCCGATTTATTTAATGGAAACATCACAATTATAGATGTTAGGAAGGAACTGCAAACTTTCTCGCGCTTGAGAGGACTTGGACTCCAAAGTTGTGCAATGCTACAAATATGAAAAACATTCTGTATATTTTATGGGGTCTCTTCTCAATGACTTGAGCTATCTGTCATAACCATTAATGAGAGCTGGTTGTGTGCATTGCATGGGAATAGATCTCTGTGCTCTTCTGGTTTAATGYTCATTTGAATGTCAGGATCGCTGTCTGCCAGTTTACAGCATCGTAAATGTTTTTGACCTGCAGTTTTTTTGCTTTCTCAATGATTCTTGATTAATTAATGTATTGCAATTAATCCCGAGTGGGATGCCATTATTAACTTGCTTCATTAAATTACATACCAGTCTGTTAGCATTAATTCTCATAATTGTCCTTTACATTTTAGTGGTTTTATTTTAATAACTTGCCTTAAGAACTTGATCAGCATGCATTTGTATATTCTTTTGCTTCCCTTTCCTTTCTCTCACCCTTGATGTTCAGAAGTAGAATCAGTTTAGGAATATTTATAGTGTCTAATGTCAGCATCTTAAACACAGTAATTTACTTCTCTGTGATTTAAAAATATCCTGTCTTAAAAAAAAACCAAAAAAAACAAACAAAACCAAAACAAACCACTTTTGTAGCCATGCCATAAAAATTTTTAAATTCATAGAAAAATATCATGTGGAGTTTCCATTACCAGACTGCTGCAAATGACACTTAGATGTCTAATATGTAAAAATTACAGTTGTCAGTCTATAATGTCACCCCTTCTGTGGCTCAGGAAGATTGAGACTCAGGAAGTCTACTGATTATAACCATTAGACTAAAAAACAAATTAGTTCCCTAACTACAATAGTAGTTTTCTCATTTTTCTCTCTGTTGTGCATTGTTGATGYATCACTTGGCCACTTTGTCAAACATCACAAAGCAGACGTAGAGTTGGGACAGAGTGGAGGAACGCCCAGGCTCCATTGCTGCTTTAGGGAAGTGACAACAGCCCCTTGTAGAGCTTCTTTCTGTGTCTTTGAGCATTGAGAAGCCATCAAATGTGGCTTGTTTGCTGCAGGTAACTTTTCTCTGTGATAGCAACAATTGCTTCATCCCTGTCCTTTTTACRTGTTTCAGATGAGGTGCATTTTAATCTGATGTTTTGTTTAAAAAATAGAGASAAGCTGTAAATAATCTTATTTTTTAGTATCTAAGTTTTCGGAGAGTTTTGCTAGAATTAGTCTTATTTACAGAATCAAAGGAGATGTAAAGCTGTACATTCATCTCGTTTCCTCTCCTCTGTCCCAAACACAGCAGCTGCCTCTGSTAAGTCCCTCCCAGTTTTCAAGCATTCAGCCTGGATTCCAGAAAGATAGCCTTTTATGCCTGTCTGCCCACCTCTTTTTAAAATTCAGTTTGATATTTTAAATTTTTTTTAAAAAAAARCAGGCTCTGTGTTCATCCACTTCTACCCATTTGTCTCTCAGAGAATTAATCAAGTTTATTACATGTGGTTTGCATTCATGGGACGTAGATGGAGAAATCTAACATTTCAGTCAGGAAACTCCACTTCTCCGGTCCACGTGTTGCCCAGTTTTGTAGGATTTTGCACAGGATTTGTGTAACCCTTAGAAAAATTACACCTGTTTTCACCCTGTGTATGTTCCATGAAACTGCAGMGTCTTCATATGTCTCTGGTTACCAGTTAGTGTTATGGCACATTTTGAGTGAAGGTGAGCACAGGATCTATTCATAAATGATTGCCTAGTTTCACTTTGTGCCATAAAAAAGAGATTGGTTGTAAAGTCTGAATATATAAAATAGATGGGTAAAATTGGGGCTTCCTTTCCCTTTAGATCTTCTGGCTCAGATGAAAAAGTTATTCTTATTAAATATAAGCTGCTTTGCCTGAAGAGTTATTACTGTAGTTCTCAGCTATAACAGTGCCACGTTTCTCCCAGTATTGGCAATAATAAACAATACAAGCTTCAGACAGAATTTCCTGGGTAGCATACCAAATGTTCTAGAAAACCTTCTCGGACAGCAGCTAATACATTTTTAATACAAATAAAACATAATTCTTTAGTCTCGTTTCAGTTTGATCCCTTAGGTAGAAGAAGTATACGGACTATGCATAATTGATGTATTTGTTTGAAGTGTTTACCCGGCTGCTCCATTCACAAAGTCTCTTTCTGTTAATAGGTTGCTGTGAGATGTCAGAATCACTTAGGGCTCACGTTGTACAAATAAATGGAACGTGTCATTTTTGTACAATCAGCGAGGTGGTTACGTAGTCATCCTAATTGCGTCTTTGTGCTGCCCACACCGTCCACCCTTAGTCAAGTCACAGAACAGATCTGGCTGAAATGTCAGTATTTCTCCCAGATCAGGAGTGATGGGATTAAAGCATGCAAGGGAGGGAAGAGGATGGTTGGGAGCAGAGGGTGCTGCCCGCCACTTCCAGGGTTGCATGGATTGGTGCCAGGTTGGCGTGTCCGTGTAAGCACCACCCCATTTATTTCCAGTGATATGTGTGGTTTCTTGTGCAATTCCTAAACATTACACTTGATGCAGAGCAAGCGTGCAGGAAAATATCCCTCAGTAATTTAATTATCATCTCTCCTAAATTACTGTAAATCCAGTGTTACATGTTACTTCCAGAGGGTTAAGTTGTTGCTGGTTTTTGTCATCTGTAGTTTCTGTGCTGCAGGACAACTGCGGGAGAGATGATTACTGAGGGCTTTCTGATCCCATGGTTTTCTTTCCAGAGGTCAAAGAAAGGCAATGAAAGTAAATCATAGTCTAGTCTGGTCCCTTCTTGATGTCTTTGTACAGAGGTAGACATTTGTATGTATGGCTGATGGTTTAGCTGATAATGCTGATGGCATATCACCCCCAAAATAATTCTGCAGCCGAGATGGCGGCTTGCCCAGAGCAATCCTTGTATCTGATGTTTTACCTCCTGTGAATCTAAATCAGAAATCTTCAAGTTTATGGGGCGGAGGTGAGGGTGTATAAACCTGGGAACCCTTTTACAGCATAATTTTATAGTAGCTTTTAGACATATCTTCTACATCTGGGATTCACTGAAAAGCACGCTAATTTGACTAAGGTGATGAGTTCAAAACGAGCTCAATGGTCCTGATTTGAGTAAGATTAAACCTCTCTTTGTTTTAAGTTCAGGTGTGCTTGTATCAGTTTCCAGAACGAAACCAGCACAGAAGCTGGGATGTGCTCTTGTGCTCTGCTGGAGATAGGTGAGAGTCAAGAATGCCAATCACCATCTTATTCTATGCTGAAAAGTGAAATGTGTGTTAAATAAAGATTGCTTAAATCTGTTCAGCACCTCTGATCAGCGAGTTCTGATGGAGCAGGATTTTTGCTATGAGCTTATGGTGTTTGCAGCTGTTTCACAGCTCTGAGGAGCCAAGGAAAAGCTGCCTGGCTGACACCATCAGAACAGTGTTTAGCTGCCGATTGTAACTGTACCATTTCTGTGCATCAAAAATGCATTGTAATGTGGTCATTATCAAGACTAAAGAGACTCTCTGAAAGAGGGTATTGGTTTTGCAACATCTCTACTGTGTCAAATGAAGCCTAACTGGAGATTTGGCAAAGTTTTCTTTATGGGTAAAGTAAAATGATGTACCACATTAGAAAGTAGCTCGGTTATTAGAAAGCTCCGTCTTGCTCCTGATAAAATGGATTTTTTTTCACCRTAAAATTCATCTTTACTTGCTGCAAGAATATTGCAAAAAGAGATTAACTTTGGATCTCAGTGTATTTTATAGTGTGTCTGGTGTTATTTTAAGGCTGTAAATATATTAGCTGATCTGTAAGCTTCACTTAAGTTACTGCTTTCTGGGTTTTTGAAGAAATAGGATCMTGTTATGCAGGAATCAGGATGATTGAATTAAATCACCCCTTTTGAAATTTATTCTCCCTTGGGATCATGCTACCAGATCAATATTTAAAAACAGCTATATGGGTAAGTGTTGATTAGAAAGCAAAGCTCCATAACCTTAACACTAAGTTAGCAATTTTTTTGGTGCATTTTATCACTGGTGTGTATGGCATTATCCACATGCCTGTGTAAGAAGTAAGAAAATAACTTTATTATTTTCTTCCTCTCCCCTGCCTACCTTGGCACCTGGCAGACCTTCTTTATCATATCTAGATCCTATAAAAATATCTAACATAATTTGAAATGCTCTTGTGAGAAACATGATTAGACTGCATCAATCACTTTTCAAAGATTTTTTTTCCCCCCAGCATTTTGTATTCTAAATTGCTAAAATTACACTCTTTTATATCCTGCTGCATTTCATGGGAGGCATGAGCAGACATAGTTCCCCATCTTGGGTGAACCAGTCTTATTAAGTACTCTCCCAAAGTGCATACCAGTCAAATTAAGCTTTAGGTTAACGTTTTGGAATGCTCTCCTCTTGCCAACTCATTACCAGTGATATGGCTAAGCAAACTGTTGCCTTCTGCTACTCCAGATATCTACAGAGATTTATTACATTTCAGCTAATAAGCTTACCTTCCCTAATAGCAGCCCACCCCGCCTTATGGCTTGACTTGTCTCTGCTCATAACTTGGGCAGAGAATTAAAGGCCAGAAGTAAAGCTGGCTTTTAAACCTGTCTGGGTAGAGCTGTTTGGGGGTCCCTGTGTTGCGGATGGGAACATCCATCATTTTGGAGTCTGAACTGACTCATTATCTAGACCAGCTCTGMACTACCCCGCAGGTTGATACCAATCCCTCTCTGTGGACAGATGGTGGTGGGAGAGGAGGRTGATGCCTGGGCAGGTGGCACCACCTCAGTGTGCTGCAGGGCCATATGGGCACTCAGGTTTTAGAGAAACTTGGTCTGTGCAGGCAGTACAGCTGGCTGCTACCACACCTGTCTAATAGAGTTGTTGAAAAACTGTATAAATTCATGCTGAGCTGTGGAGATTATCTCTGTCAGCTGTTCTTGTGTCAGAAGCGATTTTTTTTTAATGCTGCATTTGTGTCCTAAGTGCCCAGCCTATGTCTGCCTTTTAGAAAGTGCCCTCTTCCTTCCTTYGTTGCTGCTTGCATTGCATCTGAGACATATAGCTATGAGACACAGTGTCTTGCCCCTAAAAATAGATTTTTTATGCCTTCCTTATCATGCCATATATTAAAATATTTGCTGACCCCCTTAAATCTGAGTGTAGAGAGAGCTGCACGTGCAAGTGCATCCTACCAGTGTGCTGGRGGTACAGACCAAACTCCAGGGAACACGGGATGCTCCAACATGAAGCTTCTGGGCCGTGGTGCTTCTCTGGAAAGCSTCTCATCCTCACAGCAGCCAGCAGTGCAGTGCTCCTCGTGTGCTTGTTACAGCTGGGCTGGAATTCAGCCTGTGTTGGGTCTCAGGCATTTTGGGCAGGGTTGGCTGTGCAGCCTGGCAGAGAAGATGTCCCTCAGTGCCAGCCCTGCATGGATTGCCCTCACAGAGCATTGGCTTTTAGCTCGCTCCATACCAGTCGGGCTTTTGGCAGGGAAAAATCCAGTGCAGGTTGTGGCGTCAGTCACAGGTGGTTGTGTGAGGRTAGTGACATCAAGAGACCCTGCAGCCTGCCAGGTTTTAGGAAGAGATAAGATACTTTTCTAGAGGTGAATACCAAAACTGGGGTCATGGCAAAGCATGTGCCAGGAGCCTGAATGGTCCAGCTGACTGCCACAGCGTTGGTGATCGGATACATGAGCTGTGGTCACCCAGGAGTTAAAGGGCTGGGATGTGAGAAGGAAGAAAAAGGAATAAGGAAACACCTCAAATTAATAGCCAGGTTTTCTGGTGAGCAAATTCAGAGAGGAGGAGAGGAGATGGAAGATTCTTCCTGAGAGCACTCCTGTGTACACCGACCTGCAGGAAACGTCTTCACTGCTCTGGGTCAGGCTAGCCTTGTTCAAAGAGCACCTTTTGTTCTAACCGTGTTTTAAGTTTTGTTTTAAATCTTGTTCAGTTGTATTTTRTTTCTTCTCTGATACCTTTCTCTGAGATTTTGAGATTCTGGCAATTCTGAAGTTATATCCTGTGTAGGAGGAGGGCTTCCTGACCAGAGATGGGGCTTGAAAACGCCCTCTGTAGATGGGTCATGCTCCACGGGAGCACTGGAATGCTGTAAGAAGCCTATGGAGCGGAGGCAGGAAGGCTCGAGCATCCTGAGGAGTTCTGTRGCTTTAAGACTATCACCCACTTGCAGTGATTGAATAGCATTCACTTTGCCGCTGCTGAAATGTAGAACATCTTGAAACAAGCATACATGTCATGTTAGTTTTTGTATTTCTTTGTATTTCGAGAGGAAGAAACTGCTGCCACAAACTGAGTGTTTCCCAGGCTTTTAATGCACTTGTGTTCTAAGTGCTGTTTCTCTGCACAAAATTTCCCCGTTTCCTCTAAACATGAGCCATGATACTTGTTGAGATGTTTTTGTAAGGAACTGAGTGAGTTGTTGGGTCGTGCTAACCAAGTGAAAAATAAACATCTTGACATATGTTCCTCACTGTTGTGTCTGGTGTTACACCAGGTGAAACAGGGGGGTTGAGGTGTACTTCTGTTGCTGCAGGAACTTGAGCAGTTCAGAAGCAGCTGAGAAAAAAAATTGCAGGCCACATCCTGCCACTCTTAATTCAGTGCCTTGAAGGAGACTGAGATGGACTGCCCCATTTCTCTCACCTACTTCTTGGAGCTCTGCTCTGTGACTGCCCCTGTGACTGGCTCTTGGTGCACCCCCACTTCATGCCCACTGGCCCTGGAGCCCTTGGCAGTCCTGCAGCTGGTATGCTTGGCACCCTGTCTGCTGGCATCCAGGTTTCCCCTGGACAAACCCACTCACCACCCTCAGTAGCCAAAGCTACTTCTTTTTCCTGTCTCCATGAAGAACATTTTGGGGGGTGGAAGAGCAGAGGAACTTCCTTGGAGAGGCAGGAGGTGGAGAGGAAGAGGTGGGAGAGTTGTGCAAAGATGCTCAAGGGGGTATGTGGAACAGTTTGGGAAGGAAGGCTGCTGTAACATTCGAGGAGACAGAAATAGCTCACTGGGTGGAAAAAGAGAGCAAGGAGGATGTGGCAGGTGGGTGATGGAASAGGGAGGCAGCTCTGACATGGGAACAGAGGCAGAAGTGAAGAAACTCTGAGAATTAGTTGGTGCTTTCTGCCTTAGTGCCACAAGCACTGAACTCTGCATGTTCATAGCATTTTGCAAAGCTGCACATATCTGCCACTCTTTGCTTGAAAGAAAATTACAACTATAAGAATGCATCATAGTTGTCCTTTTATGCTGGAAAGCTGTTAATGAAAACCACTGGTTTAAGGTTGGGTCCTTGTACCACAAAGATGCCTGGAAGCCTGAGAACCCTCCTAGCCCATGGCTGCTGCCTTAGAAATGGGGAATTTTGTGTAGCAAAAATTCCTCATGTAGACTCGGGAGGTCACGCCAACCTCCTTAGAAATGAGGTAAAAGGAGTGGGAAAAAAACTGTGTTGGAATTTGATTTTTCAACGCATGAGGTTAAAAAAAACAAAAAAACAACTGCCCTACAATAATTTGTTTTCACTGGATTTCTAATTTAATTGTGAACTGAGGTGTGGTTGTCATTAGGGAAGTGACTGTGTAACTTAATTGACATTTCTGCATCCTCTGTGTTTGTGACTCATAGATACCGGCTTGAGTCATCTGTGCTGCCCGGCTGGAGGGAGCCCAGGGCAATGCTGGGAGAGAAAAAGACAGGACTTTTCTTGTGGAATGAAGGAGAGATGTTGGGAAGCTGAGACCATTCCTTTTCTTCATTTTAAGGGAGTGATTGACGTGACCTTTCTCACCAAAATCCTTTGTGTTGGCTGGAAAAGAGGGAAAGGCTGGAAATCTCTGCTGCATCCTAGGCAAGCTTAGCTGGAGCAATTAAATTAAACCTCTGCAAAATGCTGGAGTTCCAGATGTCCATCTGAGCTGTTCCCTTCCAGCCTTTGCATTTTGCCCAGGAAATTTTCCTGTTTAGCCATCAGACTTCATTGTTTTATTTTCATTTAAAAAAACMCAACAAAACAACTAAAAAACTGGAGATATTTTTGTCTCACTTGCACAGTTTTGTGCCAAATTCAAGCCAGGAGCAGAAGGAAATGAGAGCTAACTTCCATTTGTGGTTTCACAGTTTTGAGTTTAGCCTCTCCAAATGTGTGAAGCTGTACATCAAGGAGTGGGTGTTTTAAGATGATCTGGCTGTAGTGCTTGTTATATTTTTTCATTACACCATTTCATTTTCCTCCCTACTTAGGTCAAAATGGTTATTTTTACCTAAAAACTGTAAATTGAGCAAATTGTGAAAACTCTAAAAGAGACCCAAGTCTTTTTTTTTTTTTTTCGGCCCCCTTTTTTTATTTTTTTTAACTCAGATGATGAGAACAGTTTATACCTGATGGCAGTTTTTATAAAATAGCCTCCATCCTGATAAAATGTTACCCCCTGGTGTGTCATTTTTCCGGCTGAACTGCTGGTAGGATTGAGAGATCTTGCACACTGCTGCTTAAATAAGTAGACTACATGCTCTATGAAGAAATCATATTATTTTCTCAAAGGAGAACAAGTAGGCTCAGTGCACTGAAATTGCTTTAAATAAACTTGCAGCTCCTGTAGCCCTTTTTTGCGCAGCTGCAGATGGCAGAGTCTATCAATCAAGCTTTCCCAGSTTTGAGAAGCTGCCACTGAAGCTGCCTCTCCTCTGTGTTGAAATTACGTTTTTGTCTTTTACAGAACTTTGTATCTAAGATATTTTTGTTGCTGCTAATCAGATTGTGCTTTCGGGCTGCACTTATCTATTGTTTTTCCTTAGATATATGTGTATTAAGATCTTTCAATAATTTGTTCATTGAATGTGCTATTCACTTGCAGTAAATTAGCTGCATTCGTGCAAGAATGCTTTGGGGAAATTAATTAATTTAGCAATGGAGTAAGTCAAAGTTTGGGCAAAAGAGTACYTTACAAAGAGAAAGGAAAATACATTGCTGGCTGTTTCTTAGCATCCTGCTGGTTGCAAATCTTGTGATGGTGAATGGATGGTGAATGGAGGAACTGCTGTGGAGGGGGAGCTGCCGAGTCCCCCTCAGCCCGGTGTTCCAGTCAGCCGCTGCCAGCAGGTTACAATCCACGATCAATGTTTCTCTCTGCTAACAAAGAAACTCAAGAGTGCACGAACACTGAGCACTCTGAGCTGAGTTATTTAAGCAGACTTAACTCTACCTCAGAGTTTCATGGGGTTTTTTGAGGCAGTCTCTCRTGTTGGCACATGGCACCAACACGCCTGTGCAGGTTCTGTTGTAGGTTCTTCTGTGGTAGCCAGTGTTTTGCTCTTTTTATGACACTGGTATTTCAGCCAACCTTTGGTGTAAAAGTGATTATTTATGCTGCTTCTGTTTTCAAGCACCCCTTCTGGACATAATGAAAGGGGAAGTTGCTGATCTATAACCTAGTTTGTCCCATCCTTGTCCCAGGACATCTGTAACCAACTCAGGTCCAGAGGCAGCAGGTACAAAGTGATGGAGGGGCTGAGTTAAAGGCTGAGAGGAGCAGTGGTTGTAAACAGCTTCATTGCACTCAACCAAAAATGAGGGACAGCCAGAACACCTGACCCCAAAGTCAGTTCAATAGCTTTTAAAACCATTTTGAACTTCAAAAAAGTAAAGGAAAAAGTGCAGCTTCCTCTTTGGCACTGCTAGTTAATATACACTGCTGGTAGATACCCTCCAAATCTGTAGTGAAATATGAAGTTAATACATCACTAGCAAGCTTTCAGTCAGAATGATGTATTATTCAAAGTGGAATTAGCTAGAAGGATCAATGCACACCCATTACTCTATTTAAAATAATCGTTGGAAGACTCATTAACTTTTCTTTTCCCCCYTCTCTTCAAACAACATAGTGAATGCGACATTTAGGAACACCCCCTCCTCCACCATCTGCACCTCTATGACTTCAGTATATTTTCATTCATAGCAGAATTATTAACACCTGAAGGCCAAAACCCAGATTTAACTCAACAGAGTTTGCCTTCAAATCACTGAACCTGAAACCAGTTGCTGTAGGCAAAGGCAAAATCAGCTCTAATGCACATTTCTAAAAAAATCAAAGGTCATGCTAGTATCTGTGTAAAATAGTGTGTGTGCCAGCATAAGGTTCAGTGTCACATCTTGCCTGCGTACCTGTTATTCTGTCTGATTTTACACATGAGTAGAAACTTGAAGTATTAAGGGGGCTGTTTCCATTTCTTGTTTTCCCTTACAAATATATTCTGCAGGATACTTACTTTGGGCAGTCCATTCATTACACAGCAAATGCCTTCTGCCTCCCAGCTCACCTCTGTCAGGCTTCAGGCTCTTGGCCAGGTTTGTCCTTTTGCATCAACTCATATGGGAGATGTGCAATTATAGCTTATATGGGGGAGATGGAAGAAAATATCATCTGTGGAGGAGCAGGAATATATCATTCTTGGATCATTTAGTGCTTGTGAAGGTGAAAAACTTAGAGCACCAAATCTAGCTTATCATTATGTCGGGAGCTCTGTAGGCATTTTATTGGCTTCACAGATAGCTCAGTGTGCTGTAGTGTCGACCAGTATCCCTTCTCACCCATCAGTTCTCCTGGAAAGCTCCAGATAAATATTTCCTACTTTATTTCAAAGCAAAGCACATGTAAACTTTTCATATCTGTTCATCCACATTCCAGATCTGGCTGAAATCTTTCATTTCCTTTTATTCAGTAATGTTTATCAGAGATATTTATCCACAAGCAGATTTTACAATGTGGACTTCAAAAGGGAGAGAAGTGAGAAGAGGGACAATGGAGTTGGTGCAGAACAAAAGGGTGTGGACCACGAAGCCAGGATGTCCTTTCCGAGTGCTGCAGACTGATGCAGGTTAAAACATCGTTGTTCTGAAGGATTTAGCAGTAGAACTTACCCATGCTGATAGCTAGACCTGAAATTATTTGGCCCTGAAGACACGAATTTGAAAAGTTTCAGAAGCAATATCCCTAGTGCTTTCCTTTTACTGAGAAAAGAATGTTCCTTTTGATGGTGATTATCTTGAATTCTTTAAATTCTGTTGCTGTGATGTTAAAATACATATTGTGTGGTGCAGTGTTCACATTAATGGGATTCTTCTAATTTCTGTTCTAAACCATTGAAAATCAGGTCCTTTCCCGTAGAGACTGAGGACTGGCATCTGTCCAACACCACTGAGCTGATAAGAGAATAAATTGTTTAACAACGTTGATTGTCCTGAAACCCTGCAGGACAATTTAATCTCTTCAACCTAGTTAATTTATATTAGTTTTCTTTTTCTTCTTAGTTGCTTGTACAGAGTGTTTGGAGACTTAGGTTTCTGGCTGGTGAGTTGTGTATTTTAACCACAGGCTGTATGGGAGCTGAAGGCGCACGGTTGGGGAAATATTACCCCTGACTTTCACTGTTGTAATTGAAAGTAGAGTTTGACACATTGGCATCTTTCTGTGTCAGCCATTGTCACGGGCTTCAGCTGCCACGGTTAAGTATGTAGTCATTCATCCTTGGCAGACACCGTCCTTTGCAGCGCGAGAGGATGGTCTCTGGATGTTAATGCTCGGCTCTCTGGGAGCAGCTGGCTATATGGAATTCAAGGCATGCAGATTGTCTTGGCCATTTTACTTAGCAGATGGGTAAGGCTTGATAGATTGAAGATTTAGTTTCCAAGTCAAGGGCCAAATGTTGCAGTGGGAGAGAAAAGTAAATTATATCACTATTCGGAGGGGAAAGGCTCAGGTACTGTATCACAAAATKGTTGCCATTCATTTTCCTCTGCCTTGCACAAAATGCATGTCATTTCACCTTTCAATATAGCCGACTGTGGCATTCTCCTTCACTTTGAGATGCTTTGCAATACTGTCTGTGAGCCCATTTAATGAGCTTGAAAGCAATTGCTGCAAATTTATGACAGTTTAACGTCTAAATGCCAGATTTTTTTTAAGGTGGAAATGAAAGAGAAATTTGTATTTTGTATCAACCTAAATAGGTGGGTTTTCTTCAGTTCTTTTTTCCCCACACCCTTTCCTTCCACACAACATCTATTTAAACATATTTTTTAAAGAGAAGCATATTCGTTACTCCTGAGCTGTTGAAGCAATTAATATTCACCTACTTCTCACAAGGTGGCTGGTACCAGTGATCATTAGAGGGCTTTGTGGTGCTTCCTCCAGATGTTCTTGGTTGGTGGGAGGTTAATCTGGCTTTCAGAGAGGCTGCTTGGAGCTTTGGGGAATGGGGGAAGCCTGGCCCCTTGGGCAGGGGTCTCAGAGTTAAGGCCTGGTGTTGCTGTGTGGCCTCTCTAACTGCCTTGGTGTGTATTTGGGTATTCCCCTGTTTTTATTTGTTACTGTTTCTAAAATAAGCATGCTAGGCTCAGTAGTTTTGCCTGAGACCTTTTTTTTCTTCTTTGCAGAACTGTTTCCAGCAGAAAGACAGGTCACGGATTACTTACATGACTTTAGCATATGGCTTAAATTATATAGCATGTGGTATAAATTTTAACACTTTACAACTCTGCTGAGTTTTGAGAAATCAGGGTCTTCAGGAGGTTCTGAATTTGTCCTATAAAAAAATCAGATGAGCAGAGAGCTTTGGCTGCTTGATCTGCAATGAGTGATAGAGAACAAGAATTGGTTGGGGTTTTTTTTTAACTCATTAGGACATGTTGAGCTCAGTAGTGCTGCAGCACAGGGGTAGTACCTTGCCCAGTAAAGTCTATTTGTGCGTGCTGTGACTTTGGTGGCTGGACCAGCATGGTCAGCCTGGCTGAGGTGCTCTGGTCTGTCCTGTGGTCGCACTCCTGCTCTGCTCCTTCACTGGAACTACCTTCTTTGGAGTATTAATGTTATCCTGAGAAGGGGCTGAGCTCCCTGGCCTGCCTCAGGGGGTACAGCTGTAGAAACAGCACTTTCAAGCACAGGGCCAACACATTGTGCTGCTGAAAGGTGTTAACACTGTTGTCGATGCAGTTCATGACTGACCAACCTTGCTCACTGAGGAAGGAGTAATTTCTCAGTCCCTGCATCAGATGCAGGAGCTGTAAGTAAATCTAACCTGTCTAGAGTAATGATTTCCACCATGACTTCATGTGAAGAACATATCTGGTTTATGACTGCAGAATGGGGTCGCTTGTGCTTTGCCTTTTCACGTATTGCAAATATTTGTTTTGTTCATTGCATTAACATCAAGCCATTCTTTCTGTTCAGAATGGCAAGTGCACCAGGTATTGAAGTCACCCAAAGGGTACGGTAAACAAAGAAATTTTGCTTCCTCATGTCATGTTCATCCCATATTTGCCCAATGGTGAGAGCTCTGTTAGCACAGGAAACTGCTTAATGGTATCTGTGTGTTTGTTTTTCCATTGTGCTTAGCATGATAGTTACCTGTTTATTTCTGCTGAAGAGGATTACAGGCATTTTTCAATTATAAATGATGCAYGCAAGCATTATTTAATCTGTTTACTGCAGACCTATAGAGTGTTAGTCAGTCTTGAGCAAAAACATCTTGTTCAGGAAACAACATTTGTAGTAGTGGTACTGTGGGTATTTTAGGGCAATTTCAGGATGCTTTTCCATCTGTCTGTTAATGCTCACAGCAGCATCGCAGGCTTGTGTTTGTGCCTGGAATTCCTGTGCTTGAGAAATTGTCATTCTTGGTGTTTCTTCAGTGTTAAGGTCTTGAAGGAACAGAGGGAAACTGATGGCTGCTCACTCCCAGGAAAGGAAAAGCTTTGCCCAGCTTAGGCAGGCGCGTGTTGGGTGAAGCCGAAGTGCCAAGACCCGGTTACAGACGTGATCTTTCTCTAACTCTGCAGCCAAGGTATCAGCAGAAATGTGGCATGTGAATTCAATCTGAAGAATTCATTGCTGTTTTCATTTGGGATATGTTCATAAGATAATAAAAAAAAATACATTGCTGTAACATATTATATAACCAAGAAAGTTAAAAACTGTTTGTAGAAGGGTATAAGCTCAAGCGTCATGACATGGAATCGTAAAGCAGGTCAGAAGGACATTTCTTATTCTGGAGATTTTTGTCCTTTTTTCCTTCTGCCTTTTTTGGTTTTTTTTTGCTCTTCCTTTCTTTTGAGTATCAGCTGTTATCAGAGACAGGATTCTTGTATGGGTAAATCTCTGATCTCAAGCAGCATGGTAGCTGCAGGCCAGTTAAACCAGAGACGCACAGCAATGGGGATAGAACTTGACATTTTGGGTTTCAGAAACCTCCTTTTCTCTGTGAACATAGGCAGAAAAAAGGATACAGAAAAGTGGAAATTCAAGGTGGGTTTTTTGGGTTTTTTAAGAATTTGAAGAAGAAAAAGATGTAAGGAAACTTTTGTTCTGAAGTCTTAACTCTTCCACAAAATGAGAAAACTTTTSGTCACTTTTCTAATGGTCTTGCCAAGATCCTGAAACAGATGTACTGAAGTGTGAGAGAACTGTGTGTGAATATAAGGAAAAAAAGAGGGAAAGCATCTGGAAGGAAAATAAAGCTATATCCCATGCAGGTCTGAAGTGACATCTCTGCAAGTGGTACCTGTTTGAATGTGATTTTTAAAGAAACGTGAGATCCCATTCCCCATACCCCGGAGAAAACAAGATTACAGATGCATGCAGCATTTGCCTTCCAGCCTCCAAAGAAATTGTGTGCCTGTTGGTTTTGTGCTGTTGAGGAACACAGCACGTTTGCAGAATGTGCTATCAAAGAGGCTGCGTGGCTGGATCTATACAGTCACACCACCTCAGCAGATTAAAGGGGCGCTGCCAGGGCTGAGGTTAAGGATTGATCTACTTTGACACAAAATCCCAAAAGGAAGAGTTCTAACCTTTACGATTCTTTCTGTCTCTTTGCTTTCTTCAAACTGATTGCAGCTGTCACCAGAAATAAAACCAAAGTAAACAAAATAAAACTCTCTACCCCTTATGGTTAGGCAGCAATAAATAAAAAAACATTGTTTAAATCCAAGATTTCCTTATATTCTTGTACTTAAATGCTGGTGTCATTTTAATGATTTTTTTTTAGTGTTGGCCATGGTTGGAGAAACCTGGATAAATGGAAAAGATGCAGGAATGTGTCTCACAACAAGCTCTGTATTTTTAGTGTTTCTTTTTGATTTGTGAGATGCCAGACAGAACCYACAAAGTGGGTCATTGGGTCCACTGTACTGTGAGTAGTATTTATACGGTATCCAAAGTGTACAGAGCACCCCTTTGGGCACATAAAAGTTCACGCTTCAAAGAGCTTGCAGCCTTCAGGGCTGATGGTGTTATGTCCAGTAACATCTAAGCTGTATCTATTTCAAAGCTGCTTTTGCTGCTTTGATAATTTTATTGCATTTCTTGCCCTAGATGATCATTGCAAATTCTGGAGTACTGTGATGAGGAAAGGATTTTCAATTTCCATTTACAACACCAAACCATTTTGTCTCTAGAGAAGTACATGAAAACGTGTCCTGAACACAGCAGAGCAGTTCAAAGGCCAAATAAACAGAAAACAGAAAGGTGGTTTGTTGTGGTTTATCTCAATGCAGTTGGCTGAGAAGATAACGAGGTTTCTAAGATTCCTAATTAGTCATGGCGAAGAAGGACAAGAAGAGAGGTGCTTGTGCTTGTGAAACTTGGGCAGTGGATTCCAGTTTTCTTGTCAGGACATTAAAATCTGTGGTATTTTTACAACACTGCATTTTTTGGCTGTGCTGTGATTGGTGATGTGCTGGTTCTGCCCTCCACACATCCGTGTGTTCCCCAGCTGGGCACAAGGTCCTTTCTCAGGGTTTTCTTCTTGTGTCTCCTCTCCTTTCCAAATATGTTGATACATAGCTATGATGTGATTAAACTCTGTTTTTCCTCGTGACACTGAGGTCATCAGCAGCCAGYAAAATACAGAGGAGCTCTTTTGCATCTGATGTGTTGCCCACTGGGAGCAGTCCATCCAGAAAGGATCAACAATGCTCAAGTTCTGAAGCTGACTGGTGGGGAAAAAAAGGAAGAATGTACCCCATGAATAAGATACATGCCAGTATTTATCTCCCAAAAGTAAATTGGCAAGTATCCTAAATGATGGAACATGTTCACAGAAATTGTGAGTTATTCCTTCAATACCTCKGAAGAGGCAAAAGGTTAAAAAAAAAAATCGCATTATTGGTTGTAAATTCCTTGGCTGTGTGCAAGTAAGTGACTGAAGTGATGGCTTTAATTTGGAAGTTGTGGAGCTCAACAGGGTTAATCCTTTCTACTGCCGTTCCCTCCTCTCTCTGGTGCTGGATCTCACTGTTGTGGAGGATGCGGCTGATGGAAGGAATGCTGCAGGCATTGGTCTGGCAATGCAGGCAATTACACTGTCAAAACCTGGTGATTGTTTTCTAGATCCTCTCACAGAGCTTTTTTCCCCTTTCCTTTGTCCAAGTGGCACTAAATTAAATAAACTTAAAAATATGAATAGCAATGAGATGCCAAGGCCCAGCTCCATCAGGGCTGAAAGGGGTCCAGCTTCACTGACTGCAGTGGCAGCACCAGATTTATGGCTGTGTCGGGAAGGAATGAACTGGTCTGAGATAACTTCTGTTTATCACAGCAGTTTTCCTCTATGAAAGCAGAAGTAGATGGAGAAAAATCAGTTCTGTGTTTTTAGGCTTTGCAGGACTGATAATGCGGYTAATGTTTTAAAGGATTCAGAGGATGCTTTCTTTTGATTTAACCTTCCTCACTTTATTTTATTACACCATGTATCTTTGGCATTTGGTGAAGATCCATTGTAAATGTAAGAACTAAGCAGCTTGTTAGATAACATCTTTTTTTTTTCTCTGTAGAAGATTAAACTGAGACTGTTCTGACTGATGCCAGAGTAGATGTAACCAATCCTGTATCCTTTGCATGTAGGTCAGTCAGAGGGACAATTCAGCACTGGATCCCATTATCCATGGGTTGAAGGGCGTTGTACATCATGGTAAGTAGCTGCTTAAACTTTCTACTTGTTGGGAAGGGGAGAAGGGCAGGAATATTGTCCTTAAGGGATCGGGTCACCCCTGGAAGGACACGRTGAGCCCACACATTGCTCATTCACTGATGTTTAAGGGCATCACAGCCGTTATTTGATTGGTAAAGATCAGAGTCATTTGTTACCTGAGCATGGTTTGGGGTGAACAGTAAACAATTTGTTTCTTTTCAGTCAGTGCTCCAGAATGCGTAAGTTATCAATCAAAACCTGCTGCAATCTATCATTCATATTAGAACTTCGAAGGCAGTGTGGATGCTTCACTCCGTTATTTATCTTCTGTTTGCTCTAAAAATACACATTTCTGAAGTTTCTATTTGTTTATAAATTATTTGTCTTTCAAATTTAGAGAGCTGATAATGAAACAGAAAATTAACTATCTATGAAAATTAATTAAACTTTGCAGCAGATGAACATCTTTCTAATGCTGACATAAATACGATCATTCAGCTGTTCTGATGCATATACCTATTATCCTTGAACTTATAGCAGGTACTGAAATAAATATTAATATATTTTATACTTTTATAACCAATTTTTTACTTAGGAATTTTCCTGAAGCCTTACCACAGGTAATGCATCATCAGCAATGACATCAAGATGCTCCGGTTCCCAAAGTACTCCTGTCAGGTTTTAATATAATGATTTGTAAAGTTTTAATAATCTCATTGTAATTCAAAAGGCATCTGCTGGAATGGTGCTCAGTACAATAATAAATCTCCGTCCCATCTATAGTGCTGTGATAAAACATCTTTGCACCTTTTCTGAGGATTATCTTTAGACATTAGCTAGTGCTGTAGAGCTTAACAGACATTTTTTCTCTCTTGACTGCAAACCTAAAACTAGTTGACAGTGTTAGATTAAAACAAATAGGATTTTGGATTAATTGTTCTGCTTTCAGAATAATTTAACATTGCAACTGGAAAGGCCAATAAATCCAAACACAGTGAAAAACGGGTTAAATGATAACATACCATAAAGTCCTCCATTTAGAGAATTTTCCTTACGTTTTGCTGTTTATAAATTGCAGTGTTTTGCCATGAAATAAAAACAACACACCGAGCTGAAAAACTGGTGTTGTTTTCCACAAAAATAGAAGTTATTACCTYGCTCCCACTGGGTAACAAAACTAGCAAAAGCAAAGCTGGGATGAGTTAGGCTGCAAGGGTTTCTCCAGTGTCTGTGTAATTTGACACTGCAGCCAAGCTGCCATTTAACTGGGCTAGGATCTCTTTTCAGTTTTGTTCTTTACCTGCTTTCTATTCCAAGACTCCCTACCCCCTGCAAGCACACAGTGTTTCAGCCACCTCATCGGGTTTTTCTGCTCCCTCTCTCGCTCCTCGCAGTCAAAACAGCCGCTCGTGGATAATCATGCCGGTGTCTCCTAAGAGGATTATTGCATTCCCAAAAATAATTGTTTGGGTAGGATGTGACTCGGTCCCGAGGCTGTGATTCCCTGGCCACATAATGATCAGTCCACCTCTGTGCCGTCTTAYCCACAGCAAGATCTGGGTGGATAAAAGGCGTTTATTTTTGTTTTGCGCACAATGCACAGAAGTCTGCTAGTGTTTCAAGTAAAGGAAATCACTTGATATATTTCAATAGCTTGTTTCCTTTTCAAAACATTAAGGAAGAAAAAGAGGAAAATCATGCTTTCCTTCCTGTTTCAAAGGCTCTGATTAAAGGCCTTTTCTAAGGCTCTTTTGGTAGTTAGAGTAAAGGAATTTCCTCCTGCAAAGCAGTTGTTCAAAGAGATCGTTCTCTTTAACTTAAATATTGATAGAACACTTCAGTGAAGAATTCTTGTATCATATCTCGCTTTTAATGTTATTACTACAGAATAATAGTAAAGATGTGAGGGTTTTATTCCAGATGCTCGCATTTCTTTTCTTGATGTGATTTACTTACATCTTACATGAGCACATTTTTATGAATTTATCTGAAAAGCTTCTTCCTGCCTTCCATTTGGCTGCATTCAACTGGGACCCTAAGGCAACATGGACTTTTTGGCTGAAATACAGTGGAAAACTCTTGTGGTTTTTGAATAGAGTGGTTGGATCAAGCAGGGATCTAACAAAAGAAAGCAAAATTGAAACCTTAAGTTTCTTTGCATTTTATAACATTTCCATTACCATGTTGGTTTTAGGTGGTTGTCACAATACAGAGGCACTTATATATAATGTAAAAATCAAGAATACATACAAATGCTGAGGTTTTCCGTGTCCCTCTCCATCCATCCGGCTGAGCATCCTTCCTGGGTCGTGCTGAACAGTCACTCCTTCCTTGCACTCATTCAGTTTTCAACATTRGAATGGCACACCCACGCAAACTCATCATCCTCATTGCATCATTTACTAGGAGGCTTGGTCCTGTGTGGGGACTCCACTCAGCACCACACTGTAAAGGGGTCCCACACTGACCTGTCCCCATAATGGTGACAGATCTGGTGGCACTCAGGTAGATATAGGGATGGTACCTGTGAGTGATGAGCTGGTTTTTAATTATTCTTGCATAGCTTTTCTTTTTTTTCTGTGAAGTTGTTGTATTCTTACAGTGCCCTTCCAGAGGTAAGCRAACAATTCCAAAGTCAGAAGTACTTTCTGTAGAAGTGAAAGCAATTTTTGCTTGATATTTCATCAGGGATTTGAATTACTTACTAATTTGATGGAACATAAATAATTGTGCCCTTCACAGTGTCACCAGCTTAGTAACACTGATAGAGAAACACACACATTAAAATCAATACAGGCTTAGTTGCTACTTAGTTCACTTTGTTTCCTCATCTCCAGGCATAATTTTTTAGRATCTTAATGCCACGTTAAACTTAATTTTACATGAGCAACCACATAAAGTTTCTTAGCTGGAAGGAAAACCATGGTGTACCAAACTGCCTAAGAATGTCTGGATCTATGATAATGCTTTGGGGTTTGCCCCATGTCTTCGTGCTGAACGGGATGTTCCCACACTGTCAACGCTCCCCAACTCCCGCATCCACCCTCGTAGAGCGGCACAGGAATGCTAAGGAGGCTCTTACAAGAGCTGTCAAATGCTTGTTGCTGATTTTAAAATTGCTTTTGGTTTTGTGCTCTGCCAAGGATTTGTCACACCTCCCGCCAGCCAGGTGCCTGCTCTTCTCACTCCTGCTTTCCCTGCCGCGGGGCACGTGGCGAGCGCGTCTGCCAYGGAGCCCAACCGGGGCTGACAGCTGGGAGTGGGCAGCCCTCCCTGGAGAAGGGATGGGGTAAGGGCAGGTGGGATTCGAATTTTCTGACGCTGACTTGCTAGTGTCTCTCAGCTCTGATCGCTGAGGGTCTATTTTAGCTCCTTTTCAAATGCTCTTCTCATCGTGAAAGCTGGTGGGAAGGGTCTTCAGCAACGCTGGTGCTGGTGGGATGATGCAAGTTAGTTGAAGTTGAATCACAGGTAAAAGTCACTAGTGCCTGGATGTGCTTGCACCAAACGTGGGGCAGTCTTGGTGCTGCAAATCTGACTCTTCTGCCCGTGTTTTGCTGCCGATGTGCTCGGCTGGGTGCCCTGCCCTGAGCCCCTTTCTGCTCCTTGTCCTTCCTCGTGATTCAGAGGAACACAGGGCAAGAAGGAGCTGCTCTTATGCAAGGGCTAAGGAGGCTCATGCGGCCTCAGAGAGAATGATTGTGCCCTTGTGGGAACAGGGGACTGTGAAATACCAGGTTATGTGTTATACAGTTGATTTGCATTGAAATGGCTACCAAAACTTTTGTCTGCCTCATGCTCCAGGCAGGTCTCAGAGGAGCACCTGGCAGGATGGAGCTATAGCACAGAAACATTGCTTTTCCCACCTTTGCCATCTTTGATTTGCCCTTTTTGGTATCGTTTTGTATGTAAGCCTCTTAGAGATGCCTTTCCCTTGTCCTTACCAGCTGCCTGCAAGACATTAAAATGAGTCTTCTTCCCCGATGTCAGTCCTGGGGCAGCACCCAGTGCTGGAGGCTGTGTCATTCACTGTCTCCCAGCCTGGCACGGGTGCTCTGCACAGGACCACAGTCTTGTTTTACCATGCAGGCAAAGGATTGTCAGAGGGAACAGCAGCCCACACTGCSCCAGGCCCCTAGAAAATCTTTCAGTGTGATGGAAAGCGTGTTTTGTCACTCTGTCCTGTTCTCTGGTGCTGTCATCAAAAATCTACACGGATCAGCAGAAAATTATTAGCAGAGCACAAATAAATTACCACAGCAGAAAAGGCTCTATTAATGTCACAAAAATGGGACTCTTATTCCCTCCCTTGTCAAAAGTGAACACTGAAAATCAAAGTGCTACCAGATCAAAAGCTTAGGTACAAAGTGAATCAATGGCATCTGTTGCTTGTTTGTGAACATGAGGTGGGGTGAGGGAAGGAGAGGAACCTTTGTTTATTTAAAAGGGTGCTTGGAAAAAAGTCTTAAAAAGCCATAACTGAAACTCAGCATGGAGCAGAGTGTAGTCATGGATCTCCCTTGAGATGGGCGAGGAGTGGTCAGGCACTAAAGTTTCAGGGCTACTGGGGACACCCTACCAAAATACAGTGGAAACGACTGCTTTAATGATGAAAAAGGATAGAGAATAAATATGTTGCACATCTCTCCAGTTGTCCTAGGTGAAAAATCAGCGAATAACCTGTTAAAATAAATCAGCACTAAAAAGGAAGCAATCTAGACGGTGTTAGTTACCCTGTGGATCTATCACATCAGAAGGCATAATAACAAGAAAACACCATTAGCACCATGACAGGTTTTTCCTTTTGTTTTTAACTTTAACCATAACACCACCTGACAAGCTGTTTGCCTTCTGCRCCAAATATCCAGGGGTTGTAGAGAAGAAAGGTGGGGGAGAGGGGTGAGGGTGAGATGTGATACCGTGGGACCTCATCTTTGAAAGTAAAACTTTGAAGAAAGCAGCTCAATTTGGAACAAGGAAGGACCATCAAAGGGAGAGCAGCACGAGGCGTTAAACTGAGAAGGAAACTTGGAGGAGCATTTCTTTTTCCTCAGGGATGATCTGGATATATTCTTTTGTTTTCTGATCTGTTCTTGTGTTCACAGTCRGAGTAGCCCTGTGAAAGGGGCCAGGACACGATTGCTGTGGAGCAAAGGGGAGGAGGAGGGAATTGGGAAATGAAGATGAGAGCAGAGGTGATAAGTTCACACCTTTATATAGGGCAGCTCTGTGCACAGCTGCAGRGGTCTGTATCACGTAAAGGAATAAATGGTGGAAGTGCTGGAAATCTCTGGTCCTTCACTGGTCTGCTCTGTGGAAAGCAGTGCTGGTAATGGCTGGGTAAAGACCAGTGAGCCGACAGAGAATTAATACATTGCACAGAAAAACTAATTCAAACTAGCAAAAAGAAGACTGCAGTTGTTATAAGTTAAGAATTAAGGCTGATGCTGATTGTGAACAAAATATCTGCAGGGAGTAGAAGCTGGGTGCTTTGCCAAGGGGTTGGGGGATGTTTGCTGAGAAAAGAGGGGTGAGGAAGTCTGAGAATGTGTGGTTTTGCTCTGGCTCTCCTAGAGCAGACRTGAACAACCCATGTTCCTCTGGGCACTTCTCTTTCACTTCGGCCTTTGCCAGGGTCCATTTTTTCCCAGGGATCCTCTTCTCTAAACTCTCTCATGGTTTCTTTTTCCTCCTATCACTGGTGCCCATTCTGTATTTCTTAGTTTCCCTGCCTCTCCAGCCTCCTGTAGCTCTGCCTCAGGTTAGGTTTTGTGAAACCTGGAGAAGTCTCATCCCAGTCTAGAATGGCAACAGCTGCTCTGCATCAGCACTGCTTAAGCATTAAAGGTTCAGAATAACATTTTCCTTCTTTAAAGAGTTAAGACCTCTTCTCTGCAGCTAAGCCCTTTCCTCCTAAGCTGTWTTAAGAGAGGGAGTAAGAAAAGTTAGCCTGAGACCAACACCTGGCATGAAAATGGTTTTTTGTGAATAAGACACTTGCTTTTTTTATTCTCTCCTCCTATTTTTTTGTACCACTCACTGGTTGTCTCAGATTAAATTAGTCTGCAGGACTGTGGTATTATCTCACTCCCCTCCTCCCTGCCATGCTGTGCTTTCTGTGTCCTTACAGTTCCTTACATTGCTCAGCAGAGGTTCTTTTTTTAAAAGAACTAAATAAAAGTGAGAAAAATAATTGCACAATAAAAGACAAGAATTACCCTGAGTACAGAGGACTGTYGGATACTGCTCTTCCTGCTGGATTTACACAACAAGTACTCATCTGCTCATCCTTTCAGTTGAAGTAATATATAATATTTGTAATCTCATCTTTAAAATCACCCCCGTGAGTCTGGTCCTTGGCTGTGCTTTGCTGCCTGCTTTATCTGGGAGTTCTGGCTCAGTGGGTGTGCGACATGGTGTCCTTTTGATTATTTTTGCGTGTTTACTTTTTAAATGTTTGAATGCAGAAGCTTTAGAATGTCTTGGCTCATTGTGGAAACGAAATTGGCAATAACATTGTTTAACAAAATTGGGAGACTTTCAAAGCTCTTCATRTTGGTATTGCAGATTTCAGTTATTCAAAGTGTAGCTGGGTACCTATCAGGCACTGCACATACGTTAATTTTGGAAATAAGCTCATTTTAAGATACTGTTTTCAATGCAGCCAAGTTCCTGTTTTCTTACAGAAAATCGTGATGAAAGTCCCAAAGCATTCCATGAGATATAAATGGACTTGGCATATAGTTATTTTCTTGTGATGTCCAATCCAAGTTCCTGTTAGATTTAAAAGGGTTTTGATCACAGATAATTGTTTGCTGTTTACCTGCATATCTCAAGAAGCCTCTTACTCTACAGTGATTTGGTTAGAAGTCAGGTCTATCTTTATCCAGCCATTTACAGAATATATTTTTAGCAAGTCAGTCCTTGAAGGCAAAATGTTCAGCTGATGGCTCTTGCAATATAATATTTGTGGGCATCAGCTTGTGAAAACTGAAGTAGTTGGTGGAGATCCACTACTGATATCTGCTTTAAGATCCGGTTTTTATGTCTGCTCAGTAAATTATTGTGCACAGTTTGGTATTAGCTCAGACCTAGTGGTGATGACTTGACAAAGAGTGTAAACAGGTCAGCCTTTTAAAGCACGCCTGCCTTTGGGTCGGGTTGCACAGAAAATGTCCCATTGTCCCATGCAAAACATGAGGGAGATTTCTCAGACCAAACAAAGAATATACTGGGTGTGACTTTTCACGTTGCTGTTGGGGGAAACAGACCAAGAGGTAGATGTGAATGTTGTATCAGAAGGTCAAATATGTTACCAGCTGGCTCTGTTAATTGTTTTTTGTGAATGTACGAGTTGAAATACARTATTGTCCTTTTACACTGTGGAACACTCAGCATTTTAAATGCCACATTCATTGTCTTAATGGTCAACAATGAGTCTGTGGTGCCTGCTGTTTTTTACCTCTGAGATATTGGAGTGAACACGTTTTTCCGAGCATTGGTGCTGTAAACAAAGCACTGCTGTTTGTTACCTGTGGATAGAACTGTCTGCATTAGTGGGGCATCTCAGTGATGTTTCGGATGCTGCTCTTTGCKGCATCACCTGGGAGCTCTGGCAGCAGCAGGTTATTGTTCTTTCCCAGAGGAATGCTCTGTAATTTCAGGGCCTGTCTTCAGGGTCATGATCTCTGGGGCTCTGCCTTCCTCGTTGTTCATATTTCTGCTTGGTGCTGAGAYGGGAGGAGGACAAGGAGTAGCAAAGAGACCATTGCAGGCTCTGGTTTACATGTGACAATGAGTAGGTGGTTCGTGGGTCGGTTTTGCAGCATTGATTGCAGTGGTCCACAGGTGTTTGCAGGTGAACACGTGTGCTTCAGTGTCTTCTATTGCTTTTGTCTGCCAGTTATTTCCTAGTACCTGTCAGCGAATGCTGCCTCATCAATCATGTAGTTTCCAGCCTTATCCACTTTCTCCCTCCTAGAAACTCCTCACTCCACTCAGTCTGTTCCTGGCCTCCTGGACACAGTTCATGCCCATCCCAGGCACTCTAAATGGGAAATAGGAGTTGGTCATAAAAGACAGTGAAGAAAGGTTTGTTATTATTTCCAAGCTTGTTCTTTTTCATTGACTAGGAACTATACACACACACACATATATATGTGTATGTATGTATATATAAAATATTTATATGATAATCAGTGAATGCTGTTGCTTAGCCTGGGAAGTATTCTCCTTACAGTTTTACCAACAACAATAACTGACTTAAGTGAAATTTTTGAAGTGACATGATTTCAAAATGCCATTTTCAAAACTGTCTCAAGCTCTTAGGAACTTTAATTTCATGGCATTTACTGTTTCTATATGCTCTTGAAGGATATGGCAGACAGACTACAGAATTTCTAAGTCTCTTTTTCTTTAAGCTTCACATGAAGATCTCTTTGTGACTTTGATTTCTAAAACTGCACCATGCATCTAGATGGCAAGCGATACAAATGAATGATTTGTTTTCAAAAGTGTTACGTTATTTAAGCATAATCAATTGATTATCATCTATTTTAGTAGTCATTTTAATCCAATTATATGTATTTTTTCATTTTAATCTTTGGCATTCATTAATGAAAACTGAGAGCGTTGCTTGTAGCCATGAAAAATTAGATCGAGTACACCCTGCCCTACTTAAACTGTGTATTAGCAAAGCTACTTTTTCCTTGAGAAACACTCTTTTTCACAGCTARCTATGACTTCCCAAGTGCTTAGGAAAAAAACCCTCCCTAATTGATAACCAAAAATTAATCATAGTCGGATACTTCCAGTTTGCATTCAAATAAGGTATTTCTCTGTCTAAATAAGCTTCCTTTACTTGATTATTCATATTGTAGTTCAAAATGTTTAAAAATGAAAGACAGAGTTGGATGAAATGTAGACTACTTAATACAGTGTGTATTTAATATAAAAGTCATGCATTATTCATTTTTGCAATTTGAATAACTTTGAATTTAGCATCCCTGTTCTTCATCTTTTCCTTTGATGAACAATTAATTATTAAAATATAATATTGTCAGCATATGGCACAAAAATCCTTGAAAGTGTAAAATGAGCTTCCTTCTCCTGCCATCCTTTGATAGAGGGATACCATATTTGTGTTTTTTCACAGAGTGTTTATCCAGCATCTTAAGTGATTCCATCATTCTAATTAAAAGCTTACAAAAGTTCGAAATAGTTAAGCCGTTAATTTTAACTGTAACATTTTTTCTTATTTTCAAGAGGAAAGCACTTTTCAAAATGTGCCTCTGCCTCCCATTTCTTTCAAGTGTAGTCATTGGCTGTTAATGCAGGGGATGTTGGTGTGTTCAAACACTCTTTGGGATTCATCGTGGCCCACYGTGTGCTGAGCTCTCATATAGAGACAGCTCTGAAATAGAAATCCTGTGTCGAGGTGTGCATGCTGCATTTGGAAATCAGGTCCTGTGACTGAGTTTCTAGTTTTTCTAACCAAGTTTTAATGCATAAAAATGAGCCAATCAAATTAAATGTGACCTTTTGCTGTGATGATGACTTCTTGATTAGAATCTCTTTGAACTTTGGCCAATCATATRTATTTTAGCATTTATTATTTAAACATACTTTTTTCCCCCCAGATGTATGTTATGATGAGGAAAAAATGTGGTTTACTATTTGTTTGTTTCCTTTTTGGAGGTGCAGCAGTGGTTGAAATTTACTTGGATTAGAAGGAAAGGAATTGTTCATTAAGAGGTTGCAGTATTGACTTTAATAGAACTACTCATATTTTGGAATGCTAAAAGCTATGAAAACATTGCAGACCTGTTGMTATAGTGCAGAAAATACAAGATACCTAAAGTGTATCATTGGCACCTTGCAGCAGCAGTGGAGTTAAAAAATTGCCCAATTATCAGACTGCTGCTAAGAGGTTTAGGCAACTCCTGATTTGATTAAGACTTCTAGAAAACTGTGGGATGCTGTGGAAGTGAATTCTGCAGACTTCATCCTATTTGGGAGACGTGTGTGTCAATCACCAGCCCACCTGCTTCTCCACTGTGTTGGGGTGGGGAGGGGGTGGTGGTGGGTTTGTTCAGCAGCTCTGGTGAGGCAGAGAGAAGAGTTCGCTGTGCCCACATGTGGACTCCTGTTTGAGGCACACAGAACATCAGAAGTAAGGAATAGAGATGTTTGGGAGAGCCCCGCGTGTCAGCATGCCCAGAGGCAGTGAGCACCTTTGCACAGGCTGAGAGGGCACTTCAGCCTGTGAGTCAACAGGAATTGTAGAGGATAAATGCTCAGGGATGGCAGGGAAATTGCCTTGCCTGCAGCTGTTCCCTCTTGTTTATTTATTTTTCTTCACAGTGTTAAATATTACCAGCTTGTCAGTGTTACTTGAAAGTAAATGCTTCCAGTGCTTAGGTCTGCATTTCAGGCTGTCCAGGGAGCTTTTCAGAGGAAAAGTTTTGTCCCYAAGCTGTAGGACCCTGGGAAGGAGTTTCTTGGATTTGGGAGAAGAGTTAGCAGTTTTACCTGTGAAATCTCTTTGTGGTGGTGTGCTGGCTGTGCCTGGCACAGCAGGGTGCTGGCAGTGGCTGTTGAGCAGTGCCCTGCTGCCCTGTGTCCCTGCTCCTCAGCCCCTCTGCCTGGCAGCTCCCAGAGAAGTTTGTCTGAGCGGCATGGCTCTGTTCCTCCTTCTCGGCAATCCACTGAGGGTTTGACTCCTGCATCCCTTTCCCCCTCTGCAGGGATGGGACAGATACACTGCCCGATGCTCTCGGGTCAGGCAGCAGCAAACAGGARCGCTGGGGTCCCACTGGGTTCTGTCTCACTGCCATGTGCTGAGCACTGGAACCATTGAGTACAGCACTATTTCTATGCTGACATAAACCAGTGGGGTAGCAAGTGCATTTCACACCTGCACACATTCAGAATAGRAGGGTGTGTGTTTGGGATGGGGCTGACTAGCATTTTGGCTGCTCTTTTAATAAACCGCACGTCAGCTCTTGCAGAGCCTTCCTGGTAGGCTGTTTCCCTCTTTCGTTACATATATGATAAAATATGTTGTTGCCATTACACCTTGTTAGGCTGCCTAGCAATGTGATGTCTGTTTTAAAGACACATTAAAAAAAAGTGTAATTCTGCTTGTCAATCTTCCCCGCAGAGAAGGAGACCTTTCTGGATCCCTTTGTGCTGAGGGAACTCCTGCCAACGTCGCTGGGGAGCTACTACCGCTACACAGGTTCCCTGACTACTCCTCCCTGCAGCGAGATCGTGGAGTGGATCGTTTTTCGGAAGCCTGTGCCCATTTCTTACCACCAGGTGCGTTTGTTTTGTCAGTGAAGCCCATCTCTTGATTTGCCCTCCTTCAGACGGTGTTTTCCAAACCCGCCGGTTTAATTTGGAGAACAAAAATGTTTCTGTTGACAAAAAAGGAAGTGTCGGTGGTTTCTTTTATTGTCTTMAGTAATATTGTTTCTGAACATGAGCCATCAGTCTCGAGAAGACAGTACAACATGAAACCCGGTTTCCTTTCAGTGATTTATTTGGTATTGTTTTTGTTAAGATTAAATTAAGCTATAGTGTAAATAGTTACATAGAGTTCCTTTTTATTCTTTTTAATTGAAACTTTCTTTTCAAAGTAAAGTGAGTGATTTCAGTTCTGCTCAGATTTAGTAATTTGAACTAATTACATTAGAAAAGACATCTTTCCATTAATTCTCCATGCTTAACTGTTTTTATAACACAGTAAAGCTGCCATTATGTGCTCAGAGAGCTSGTGCATAGATCTTTAAAATTAGCACATAGCAGCTTTTAATGCAAATAGACACAATGTCTGGGGTTTGAAGAATGATCCCGATAAAGCAATGTCTAGATGGAGTCAAATGTTTACCAGTTTGCTGTATCTTGACATTGTCAGACTGCTGTCTTTAGAAAGCCAACCTGCTGGAGTTAGTCTTGCCTTTTATTCATATGTCATAAGCCACTGAAAACAAACTTTTTACATACACTTATTCTGTAAGGTGCAGATGAACAGCTCACTGGGTGACCCTGACTAACAGATGCTGTGCTCAAAGGTTTCAGAAGTATGGGAGGCAATTGCCATACCCCTGCTCTAGGCTTTTTTTTCCCTGTTTTCTAGATCTCATTGCTTCTTCCATAGACTCTTCTCATCTTTTTTTGACAGTCTCTGTTCAAAATCAGTTGCAGTGCTTCAGCTGGGGCCCTCCAGAGGCTGAGGGACACATCAGGATTCATGTCTGCAGCCACCCATCCTGGTGTTATTTTGCCTGTTTCACAAAAGCGTGATGGTACTGCTGTGTTCGGCTCCTGGTCAGCAGGAACCCTTTTGCTGGAGGCTTTCCCTGGAGCTCTCTGGCAGTGCTGAGCACATCGTGCCCCCAGGCAGCCCCAGTTCTGGCTGGAGCCTGGGACTCTGCACATGGTCCCGTTTGAATCAGACGCTTTGTTTTTTTCAGGCTATTTCTCTGATTGTCGAGATCATTTTGAATTCTATCCTTGCCTGCAGGATACTTGCAATCCCTTGTAGCTTTTCACTACATCAATAAGTTTACTGTTTATTATTTGGTGGCTGCAAGGCCTGGCCCACGCTCAGTTTTATACCCTGTGTGCGCATCAGGTGGGTCACGACTTCTTTTTTCTTTTTTAACAAATGCAAATAAACTGGCAAATACCAATTACGGCTGTTGGTATAAAGGTGCTTTATCCTGGCATTGCTCCTTTCCTGTGCTGTACAGTGGTAACTGTGCCAAATCAAGCCTTTAAAATTTGGCGTTGTGCTGCTCTGTGCATGTGTGTGTGGTTGAAGGGCTGGGAATTCTGCGTGTAGACAGACTTTCATTGATACTACAACACATGTGGAATAAATAATAGTGTTCCCCCCCTCCGCGGCAGTTCTAGATGTGTGTGTTTTAAGAGCCTGCTACCCTGCCACTGCTATGATTATTATTTTTTCCTCTAACAGAAACAGTGCAACATAATCCATTGCCATAGTTTAACCTTCTTTATCACAAACCCCATGAAGCAGCCTGTAATCCCAGGGGACGAAAGTGATATTGTTTAAGCTTTGTTGCTGTTCCAATTAAATTCTTGCTTTTGTGCAGAATACCTTTCTGTAAAAAGGACAGTACTGAATTGGTCCATTTGTGGAGGCTTCTCTATTTTACTCTCAGTCCTCCATCATCATCATCTTCCCCGATAATTAGACAACAAACCAGGACAAGCTGTGTCACCCTGCGGATGCATTGTAAAGCTAAGTGCATTCAATGACCCAAAGCATGGCATTATCTCTCCTAATGCATACCTCAGAGCAGCTCATTGTGCTTATAACAGTTTCAGTATTTTTAATTGCCRTTTGTATATCCAACCCTTAGAAAACTACACATCAGGCTTTAATGGTTTGTAATTGCATGACTCAGAGTTTTAGATCAGGTTTCCTTGTATCTACAATAGTCTTACAAGAGCTTTTAATTTCTTCTTCTGAACACTCCTGTACTCCTTGAAGAGCATGAATGTAGCTCCTTGACTGCAGATCTTAGAATATTTTTTTTTCTGGCAGCTAAAGATAAATTAATTTCTCATTTCTCGTAGATAATATTTTTATAGTGAAAGTGAGGTTGAAATGGCTTATATATACTTCAACACATAAAAAGCGGAAGGTTAAAATCATATTTGAATTGGCAGTTGTTAAAATGCAATTATACCTCCCCAAGGTAGCATGGCAGAAGAAAATATTTTAAAAGTTCTCTCTGAAAGTTTAAAAATTCAATTAATGTCATAGATATCTAAGCCTAGAGACTTGACTTCAGAGAAGCAGTTGCTACCCAAGTTGGTGAGCTTTTATAAAGTCACCTTAAGCCCCATTAGCTGGCTTCATCAAAATTGCTTCCAGTGCATGAAGTGCAAAAGGTATGTAAATAAGCACAAGAGTTTTGGTCTGTGCTTTTGTAGAAGGGTGTAGCAGGATTACCTGTTGGGTTTTTTTTCTTAATACAAAAGTGTAATTTCCTTTACCCCTTTTTTAACCCATTGTCCATTGCTTTTGAGAGGCTTCTGCTAATAATCAGGAAGTGGTTTTCAAGATTTTTCAAGATGTTTCTTTGAAGAATCAGAGAGAGAATTGTGGCTGAGAACCTGGGAATGAGGCATTCATCTAAGATGCAGAAAAAAAGTACAATCCAAATCCCACCATCAGTACACACAAGCCTGGAAGCAGCACCTGAGCTCTGGAAGTGGCACCTGAGCTCCCTGCCTGCGATGGGAACTGCTCACTGGCAGTCACCCCTCCATGCTCATTCCCTGCTGTCCCTCTGCTGAAGGGGGCTCAGATTACTGGTTTGAAGAGAAATTAAATAATGGTACTGAGTGCCTCTTGAGTCAGTGGAGGGTGCTTTACTGCTCTGTTATACCTTGCTTTGACTATTTTTATCAGCACCGTCAACTGAGTCTGCCATGATAGTTCTTCCAGTTGTAAGTTTTGGGGCTCACATGCTTCTCCAGAGCTTTTAGAGCAGATGCACTTAATGAAAAGGGTGTAACTTTTGGTGACCTGTCATTAAGCTATGAATGTAACTCAAGTCCCTTTTTGAAGTCCTGGTCCAGATTCTGTGCTCCCAAAATCCATACTATCAATATGTGTAACTGACGTGATGCAAACAATATCAGGACTGATTCCTTCTCTCCTCTGTCTTGCTCAGTCTATCCAGCAGCAACATAACTAATTCTAGTTCTTGTCCTGAATGATAACAAGGTAACAGTAAATGCTATACTGACCTTGATAGCTGTGAGAAAAACATTAGCTGAAAATATTTTCACCTTAGTTTGCTAGAATTTTTTTTTCTAAKAAACACTAAGATACGAAGTAACAGAAAAGTTTTCCAATTACAGTTCTTTCTTACAGGTTAATACATTTTCTTATAAATAGCTCAGATCTGAATCCAACAGAAGAAACTTATTCCCAGAGGAGTATGTGCTAGCTGTGCCTAAAAGTGCTGCACGAGCTGTCTGTGAAGCTTAGCCTGGCAGCTAAACTTCGTAAGGTATTCAGAGATAAGGAAGCATTGCCTTATCCTGGAGAAAGCTCTTGGAGTGGAATGACCTGGAAGCACTTTTTGACGCGATCCTGTGAAACAAAACAGTGCCAGCAGTGAGGAGGATTTGGCAAAGCTGTGTCACACAAAATCCTTCCGGACAAGGGGTCTAAGGGCRAATGTTTCTTTGCCAATGACAGACATCCACAGGTTCTAGAAGGCCTTCTCCCATGTTGGGCAGGATAAGCCCTGTGCCGAGATAAGGTGGCTGGCAGTGATTTCAGTGGGCAGTCTGACTTCCCATGTGGTTTATCAGTCTTGGCATCAACATTTTACTTCCTCCCATTTTACTGTCTTATCAGCCACCCGGATTTCACCACATTGTTTTTCTAATTAATGTCCTTTCTCTCCCCTGCCATGATGGCTGCGATCAGCTGGAGGCATTTTACTCCATCTTCACCACTGAGCAGCAAGACCATGTCAAGTCTGTGGAGTACCTGAGGAATAACTTCCGACCACTGCAAAACCTGAACAACAGGAAGGTATCCAAGTCTGCCGTGAAGGATGCTTGGAACCAAGATATGACAGACATCTTGGAAAATCCACTTGGCACAGAAGCTTCCAAAGGTAGATTATACTTATGAATTTTACACTAATAGAAGGAGATTTTTTTTTTTTGTCTACTTTGTCATCAAATGGTGTCAAGGACAGCTGTGAGCTACCAAAGAAATAATGCAGGTTGTACGGGTATTCCTTGTTGGTAAGTGTCAATAAATTAGCTAATCCTGCCTCTGCTGCAAATAACTGTGGAACGCGATGCCACAAGGTGCCATAACAATAAAGCCTTAGAACATGTGAGTCTCAAACTGGCAATGTCCCTGTTTCTGCCCGCTGGTTCTAGGGCCATAGAGATGCCTGACAAAAGGGAAACACCAAGGAATAAGGTCAGAGGTAAAAAATTCAGCCCCATTAGCAGTGACGCATTGGATGTTTGAACGGAAATAGAGTATCCAGATGTGGTTATGGGTTTCATTTCTCCAGTAATGAGACTTTTGAGGAACTGTCGACCTTCTAATTCAACGTTTGTATCAGTCTGTTAGTAATGGTGACAGGAGGAAAAGAAACTCTTCCTTTTAGGCAGGTGATTTTCTAATGTCTTGCTGAAGCGTTTCATGTGCCTTTTTGTAGAGCAGCTGGCTCTTGCTTCTRTCAGACACCGGATAATGAGCTGGATGGAGGGGGGTGGGAGGGAGGTTGCTGTCGCACTGGTACAGGCAGCCCTGGCTAGAGGAGCACGTCAGAAATTCTGAGAGAAATGTGTTCTGGATAAAACAAGACCAGAAATAAATATCATTTACTGCTTTTATTTGCCTTTATTTTATTGACTGGTGTTATTTATAACAGTAGAAGAAATGACACGTACTTTCCGGTCGTCAGTCTTGCGAAGTGCCTGGTGCTTAACCAGTAGGGGTAAAGAAGACAGGGGCAGTTTGCCAGAAGGAAACAGCTAAGCGGATTTACAAGCTTCCCTTTTTTACCTGGCATTTTCACCTGGCCAGGCACAGAAAGTGTAGATTTTAGAGGATGTGAATCATGAAAACAGCTGCGTTCAGCAACCTCACCCTCCCAAGAGAGTGCTGGGAGAGTGTATTTCTCAGAGCTCATTATTCTCTGAGCGTGCTTATTTATATATATATAATATACACGTACACAAACCTCGTGTACTTTAAAGGCAGCCTTGGGACAGAGAATTTACATCAGAAGTGAGAAGGAGATCTTGGGAATGAAGAAAGCTTGCTACGCTCAGATGCTCTGGCCTGTAGTTTTCAATCAGTGTTGTAACAGCAACATGTGTCAGTAATTTCTTCAGTTATATCCTGTGTACGTATTATTTACCCAGAACAGTGATGAAAGTTAATGGGTTACATTATGTTAAAAGTGACAAAACTGACTAGTTTTTATTTTGACTGCGGCCAAGGTACCTCTGGTATAATGTTCAAGAAGATTTAACTGCTTTGGCCACATGCCTGCATATTCCTCACCTCGCTGGATCGTTTTTAAGATTATAAAGATGCTTTGGGTGATTTTCACCACCACGGTAAATAACTGAAACCCACAATTTTGTCAGAGCATTACAAACACTAAGGTCTGTAGTTAATGGGCTGATCTTGAATTTGGAACTGTCGAGACCAAAGGAGCACTTGAATAACTGGAAAGATTCACCATGACTTTGATCTTTCAGAACCAAGCACACATGGCTTAGCTAACATGAGGTGAGCCAGTCTCCAGGAGCAAGAGAGCTGCCCAACCAGTAGTCCATGTTTATATAGTTTGGTGCTTAGGGACTGGTTTCCTGAGCAGGTTCTCTCTGAGTCCTCTCCCATCATGTTCATTACGTGCTCAGGAGAGACTCTCAGGTGGGGGACACGCATTTCCCATGGTCTGACAACTTTCAGTGTGCCATCTAATGGCAGGGAAGATGCTGGAGTCAGGGATTTCTTTTTCCCCTGAGCTTTGGCTATGGGAGGCTAATGGCTGGGCAGCCAGTCATTTTGTACCAACTCTGTCAGCTTGTCACTCTCTGGGTTGTATGCACACCGGGGTAGACTGAAAATAGGTGCATTTTTTTTTCATGAACTTAAAAATAAATAGGTTGGTGCAGTGTTGCTAACACAAAATGGATTGTAGTATATCCTCCGAAGGTTACAGGGATGAGATATAGCTGTTCCAGAAATACAACAATTTGGATGTTTCTGGCCCCTTCTTTGACAAAGGTGAACAGTGATGATGTGCCTGGTCCACTGCACATTCTGAACTAGTGACATATAAATAAAATGAGTTGAAGTCATAATACTTGAGTGAAAGCAAAACCTATTGTTTATTCAGCTAGTAAATACAGTACCTCTTTATACAGTGTCACTCATGCAAAAGTACTGAGGAGCCGAGTGCATGGAGCGCTTTCCAGCCAGCCACTCTTGCATACAAGTATAGAAGAGTGTAGGGTTAGCATAACAAATCTATTTTATGCAGATTCTTCTGCATACCTCATGGTTGCCCCTCAATGCTTTCCACGTTGCATTAGGCAATGTGACCAATGGCTGTCACATGCTGGCTCTTGTCTGCCCTCCCTGTTCCTGATTTCTGTGTTGTAGAAAAAAGCAAGGTCACGAAAATGTGTCTTTTACTTGCTGCAAGGTGATATGGTTTGTGATGGTCTTCAGCTCTGGAGGGGAAGTTCGGGTTTGTTTGTCGGTGTGAATTTTTGCAATTTGTTTCCTCTGTCACACTCTATTAAGTCTGTGGGCAGTATTGCTAATCTGGAAAACAGTGTAGCATTCATTATGTAAGCCTTTCTTATTTTGGAGGAAAATGTGCCCAGAACAATTTGCATAATGTTCAGAATAATTTTCAGAATTCCCTGGTGAATAGGGAATTTCGGATCAGCACAAAGCGATGCAGCTCTGCAGTTGTCCATTGGCAAATGTGCCATCCTGAACGGTCTGGCACCACACAGGAATGTCTTTTCTTCTCCTAGCTATCAAAGCTATCTTAGGTCACAGAACTGTGACCAGTAGCATAACCTGCAGATACACTGGAGGAAAACTTTCTCACTCTGTACTAGTCCTCTGAGTATTTCCTTAGCAAAGCCCCAAAAGTGATGGCATTTTGTAAACAAAATGTCTTCTGGGAAAGGCTATTTTAGGTCAACCAAAACTGTCAGTGCATTTGAATCCAGTTTATTAACCAGTATGAATGTCACCAGCCTTTTGTTTTGCAGTTACTCTCCTCTCTCTCTTTTTTAATTTTAAAGAGGCAATGAAGAGAGGGGCAGTGTTWTCAATCATCAGAATACAAGATGGTGAGAAATACTTTAGCTAATTTGAAATAGGGCTAATTTTTCACTTAGAAGTGAAAACTCCAGATTTTCTTTTGTGTCAGAGTTCAACAAGAAGAGTTTTCCTTTATCCCATTATTTCATTCCTTCCTCCTATTGGCAAAAAGCTGATTTAAAACAGTTCTCTTGAGGATTGCTCGTATGCCTAGAATAAAAACATATGCATAAGAACATTGCTGTATCAGAGCCCATGAGCTGAACTTAATTTTTAAGTTGACCCTGGAGCTATTTCAAGAAACCATACAGATGATGTTTAAAGATCTTATTTCTGAAATATACCATTCAGGTTAAATACTGTTCAGCTATGTAATTATAGCAACTGGTGAATTGATAATAAACCCTTGTACAATGATACTTTCAGAAGATGAAACTTTCAGAAATCCAAACTATACAGTGGATCATGCTGTTGGATCATGCTGTTAAATCAGGCAGATCATCATTTAACAAGAGGGCTCATCCATGTAACAATATTAATATATGTGAAGTTTTGAAAACATGAAATACAGACATACTAAACCAAGAATGCATTTGTAAAATATTAATCATACACTGTAAGTATCAGTGACTGTGGCAGTGTTGGACTTTTTGGACAAGACCATCTCTGTTAAAATTGCCTCCTTTCTTTTCTGGCTTGTCCTCTGTGGCTCAGGACTRGGCTGCTCTGTCACATCATATATTGTGCTCCTGCAGCTCCTGGGCTGCTTTCAAGCAGCTCTGGTAGAGGGATTGCTAATTATTTATTGGTTTAATAGTGTACATTGCTCTTCAGGGACAAATAGAATTCTTACATAAAAGTCCATCCAGTTCGAGGATCGGGGTCTGAAGGATCTTTACTGCTTTCACATGTTGTCCCATCAAGCAGAGCTGTATKTACAAAACATTACCTCCTTTAGTAAAGGTGTAGGCATGGAAACYCAGGAGGAAAAGGTGTTTCATTTCCTTGTTTCAGGAAGTACCCCATGTGCAACAATAGTTGCCCATTTTATTTTGCTGCTGATTATATCAAATGTTGTTTCTTTCTCTTTATGTTTTTTTTAACACTCAAAAAGCCCCTTTAACCTTTCTATCTCATTAAACGTGCTGCAAGCCTTACAACACTTAAACAAGCGTCCCATGTGAGGGGCTCTTGACATCAGAGTTTTCTTTCACAGATGCCTGATTACTTCCCCAAAGGTGTCTGATTACTCTTTGCTGGAGTCTCAAATGATGCTGTTTCCCATCAGTGGGATTTCGCCTTAGAGTACCATCTGTAATTATGATCCTAGACTAAGTTAAATAATGAGCAGTCATAAATTCACTCCAGTAAAACTTAGCTTTGGACTCTAAATTAACAGCTGGGACATTTCTCTAGTACTGTACAGRTGATCGTTTTCCTTACTGTTTTTTGTTACATGGTAGCGAGACACAGTTTGGAAGTCCTTTTAACTTAATGCCACTAAAGCATGGATAGAACATATTTGGATTTCCCTTCCTGCATGCCTTGTGCTGGAGGCATGGCTCAGGCCATTGACCTGCAACCAACGGTGCTGCACTGCTCAAGCAAAGCAGTTTAGTTCTTATTCACTATTTCATGGGTCCTGATGTCAGAAATGAGACTACAGCCTTCTGCAAAGGTATTGCCTTTTCTGYGCAGTGTTGGAGGGCACCTCCCATTGCAGCAGCATCCAGAGGTCCAGAGATTCAGTTCAGTGACATCAACACTTTGAGGCAGATAGTTTAGAGCATTGGCAGCAGTGTTTCTGAATCAGAACAAGTTATTTGTCTCATTTATAGCCTCTGTTATTACTCCTGGTAATTTGTTTCTGCTTTCCAAATGCCTGTGTTTTATGAAAACTCTCTCAAAACGACTTCGCAGTCTCTTCATGCCCTCGGGTTCTCTCTGGGAGTCCAAAAAGAGCGTTAGGCAGAAAAGTTCTACTCTTGCAGAGTGTCATTTTTATATTTTAGTCAAACCTAAATTACTAAAAAATACTCTATAGTAATAMGTGTAATATATCCAAAACAACAACRTAGTGAATGTAAATTTAAAATGACTCATTACTGAAAATTTAACTCAGGATGGCTAAAGCAAAATTTAGCTATTTATTTTCTTTAAATACCTCAGGGAGAATGAAAATAAACAAGAACCTTTTTTAGTCAATTTATGGCACATTTAGCATTGATTCTTTTTGTCCTTTGGAAGAATCTAGGAAGATTTCTTCTTAGATTAACAACTCCTTCCCAGTTTCCTTGTATGACTGGGCTTTTCTAATTTGCTTTTTTATTTCATTTCATTTTGTTATGAAGGTGATCCTTTCCCAGTTCCCTTCCCCTRTAATCAGGTCAGCACCCTACTACCRGGTGTGGTGCAAATGAATGGATGTCTCTTCATCAGGGTTTCTGTTGGTGTAGCAGCCTGGCTTGGAGYAAAAGGTCACACTTGAGGGTGGTGGCACCATCCTGCTTCTTGCTTGTAGTRCCTGGCTGCCACTGCCTCAGTGCTCCTAGTAAAGGTACTCACCTGGAACTGCAAGAGTCTCTTTCRATGTGCACCTCAAGTGGCTGCTGAAAGCACATTTTAGGCAGAAATCAGTGTACTCTTTCTGCATATTTCATCCCTTCCACCTCAGCCATGTCTTGCCCTGCAGCATGGGGTCCTCATGTATGCAGTTGTCTTGGAGAGTGTCATGCAAAAGCAGGAAAGGACAGGCTGCTGCCTTCCAGAGAGGTTCAGGTCGGTCAGGTGGAACACAAAGCTTTTCAGGAAAAAACCTGACCCATTTTGAGGGGTAATCGGATGCAAAAAGGTGTTGTATATAYGCCTGACATAGGTCTCATGCTTCCCCTTGCAGTGGCTCTGTGCTGCAGGGTTCTGTTTGCACCTGTAGTGACTTCTGTGTGGTTGTAATGTGAGGAGTACRTGTCTCTGGGCCTGAATGTAGTGGACAACTTACCAACAGTCACTGCTTGCACTTCTTTAGAGATTGTAAAGGGTGCAAACCAACAGAGCAAGAGGAATTTGGTGTGAAAGTGTAGGTGTGGTTTGGTTTCACAGCTGCCACTAAAGCTGGAAAACCTGAGTGCTTGTAAGGGAGCTTGATGATTTATTCCATTTACACCTGGAGGGAATTCCTTTCTGCACTGCCTACCTGCTGGCCCAGCTGTTCAGCCCACAGAAGTACTAATTTTAATTTGGGCCATGAGTGCCTGCAGYTCATCCTTTGTGTTGGAAAAAGCCTCCAGAAACTATAAAAGGAAAGCTGTTTTCCTGATCTGATTTTGGGCATCCCACAGGCAAGTACTGGGAGGCTTTATCAGCCCTATCAGCTGTCCTTTCAGCTTGTCCTTTCTGTGCTCCCCAATCCAAATGACCCTCAGCAGGACACTGGAAAGGTCAGCTTGGTTAACATGGACACATTCCTGTGTCCTTCTGGCAGGAAACCCTCCTTTCTCCCTGTTGATGCAGTTTGGGCCACTGAATGTGTGTGGCACAGACACACTGTGTAAATAAGGGCACAGGTGTACATTTTAAATACAAGTCACCCTCTGTGTGCACACGTGGATRTGTGCAATACAAACACAAAACTTGCAGGGCAGGTCCTTGTTGGACATCAGTTTAGCCCAGCATGGCATCTGATGGTGCAAGGCTGATCTGCACCTGCTGAGGACTCAGGCCACAGCTGTAGCCACAGTACCTGTGAAATACATGAAATACTTAGGTGCAGACACAGTGTAGTGAAACCCACAGTCCATGCCTTTCAGAAGAACAGGATCTGTTGCTGTGGTGCCATGGAAATTCGGGTGCTACAAAGCCATGCAGGTGTTAAGCCAAATGCTGGCTGTGTGTCCACCTTGGGAAATGGGCTGGCAACAAAGGGGTAAAACCCAGCTTGTCCACAGCCCCGCTGTCAACTGGACCCACATGCCCATTTGCTCATGGGGTTATTCCATAGGGCTCATAAAACCAAGTGTGGGGTCTGTCTGTGTCCCTCTCACCTCAAGAAACAGCCCTGTCTGTTTGAAGCATAGTGGAAGGTAAGAGCAGGGAAGATAAATAGTCTGTCTCCTAGCTACATTCTGCCTGTGGATTGAAGTAGATCAACACAAATATTTGTGTGTACAGCATGCTCCGGAGCCTGCCAATGCCTGCTGGCAAAGTGCAGGCAAAGGTAAAGGAAAAATGTGTGCTTCTCTTTAAAGCAATTATCCTTATATATTAATAATGTCATTTATAAGCACTCTGAGAAGTCAACAATGTACACTAAAGCAAAACACAAAACCTGCAAACATTTAGTAAAAGGAGAAAGGGGAAAATGTTGTAAGTATGCCTCTTAGCACTTTCTGATATATTAAACCCTGTGTTGTCTCTGCATATGATCTTTGTAGTCTATTTGTTATCCTTTGGGAGCACAGCCCTTGCTGAACTCTGGGATTGAATCCGACAGCCCAAAGCATGCTCTTGTTTATTATGGATCAGAGTCTCTTCCCAAGCACCTCCACTGAGTCACACCAGTTCAACATAGCTGAATCTGGCCCTTTATCACTTCACTTATCCATGGCACTCAAAGCAAGTGTGAGTTTTCTCATTGCAGCAAAACCCGTATTTTTGCATTTCAGGGTTTATTTGAAGTTTTGAGGATCTAATAATGCGAAGGAATATATATATGTGTGTATATAGCTATAGATGTAGTTGAAAGTATTTCTCTTCCCTTCTCTGTTGGTGGTATTACTTTTTTCTTGTCTGCAGTCGGGTTCCCGGGCGTGACAGGGGTGACTGAACGTGGTGCAGTGTTTTGGCAATAGCACAGGCATTGATCACAGCTTTCAGGCTCTCTGAAGTCAGCTGGGATGCCTGTGGCTGAGTTGGGTGTCATTACAGCAGCAAGTGGTCCATCTATCCTGCAGGACTGGCCTTTCCAGCTCCTTCCCAGGGCTGGGGCAAAGGGGAAGGAAACACCCTCTCTCCCCCAAGAACTGGGCCACCAACTTGTTTGCCCTTACGGGGAAGTAAGATATGAAACCCCCACGCTGACCTCTCGGTTTCTCTCCTATTTGAGCATGTAGGAAGAAATGCCCCATCTACCTTCCTTTGTGATTGTGCTTTGTAAGGGAGAAACACTGTTTCCTGCCACTCATCTCGTTGAATGAATCATCCTGYATATCCAGACTAGTGAGAAAAAGGAGAAGTGAGGCCTCTCTCACCTTACAGCCAGGAGCTGCCTCCCAGAGCAAGACAAGCCCCTTGTCCCTGTCTTTTAGTTACCACTGAGCAGCTCTGAGCCAGTAACATGCTGTGGGCACATCGTGATTCCACATATGAATTGCCTCAGAAGATCCCTGCCCATCTCACCACGAGGGATTCAGGATCTCACTACTTTTCTGTGCCGAAAATTGTCAGGGCTTCAGCACACAACGTGTATCCCACGGCACCAAGGAGAGGAATGGCAGTTTTGCATTGCTGAGAATTCAGCAGGAGGGAGAGAGTGGGATTTTTCAAAGGAGGGCATAGCACAGCTAGAAATAACTGCCTTTAAAGTGGTGACATTTTTATGCATGGACGAGCTAACTTAGAACGTTTTTAGAGGATTTTATAAATCCCGCTGAGCCCAGTGCCACTGGATTCATCATATGAGGACCTGTTTTACAGGGAGAAGGTACACAAGCAATAACTGAATATACAGTTCTTGCACTCTCTCAAAGTTTCCCTAAATAGCTCTTTTCATAACCACAGGTAGCATATGCAGAAAGCGTGATGAAACCCCGAAAGTTTGGCTGGTGTTGCATTTCTGTCTTTGAAAGAGAAATGTAGGCTACTTTTAAGGAATAACAATACTAAAAAAAGCTGTAATATTCTCTTACATGCCCTTTCTGCATTCATGGGTGTGTCTTAATATCAGCAATTAATCTTTGCAGAASAATAAGCCCCTTTTTTGTCTTTCAGCTCTCTGAAATGGAGCTGCCAGGAGCTTTTGGATTAAGCTTTATCAGGCTTTCAGTTAGGAAAGCCTCGTGGAGGTTACATAGCCAAATACAACATACAAATCAAATTATGGGAGAGATGAATGCAGAGTTGTTAAATTAATTTTGTTTGTTCCAGCCCACTGGAATGTTTTTAACATGAAGAAAATAATTCTCTGCTGTATGGCTGGCCTGCCCAGTGCTTAGGACTGTATCAGCATGCTGCATTCGTCTGCCAGTGGCAAACAGGTTTTCTCCAGGCTTGAGTGAGCCCTGGAAGACGAGGCTGGCCAAGATGCTGGATTCCCTCTGCCTTCCCCAGAGGGCTGCTGTGAAGAGAAAAGGCTGTGTCGAGCTTCTGGGCAGCCCCACACATGGCCAGCAGCTGGGAGAGCCACCGAGCCTGCCCGAGTCGGGTCAGAGGGGCTTCCTCCAGAAGCACCCGTGCAACGCTCCTGCCTCTGCAGGACTTTTCCAGAAGGCAGGGGCCAGCTTGTTTTCCAGGTTCTCCCCATTGAGGTGATCCCTGACAGGAAGGTGATGGGGGTTTTTTCCCTCCAAGAGGTCGAGGCATGTCTGCTGCAGTGAGGCGTGTCCATGGTACTGCAAAGGCCCTTGCCTGCCCAGTGCCTCTGAGATGTGGCCTGGTGGCCCCAGGCAGGGTTTTCTGCCTCCACAAGGCTTGGCATGGGGGCTGCTAGCCCAGGACATAGTGGTTTTGGTATCGTGCCAGACCTGTGCAGGGCCAGTTCAGGTATCTGCTCAGGATTGCACACAGCACAGAAAGACATCCTGAAAGCCCCCGCAATATTTTATTATCCCTTAGGATCTGAATTTAAAAGACAGCATTAGTAATATTTTTTTCTAAAATTAGCTGAGATGCTATTTCAGTGTGGAATGATGCTGGCTGTTGGTTTTGGGTCTTTTTTTTTTCTCAAGCAATCATGAATTCACAGGCCTTTTTTTGCTTATTAAGCCTGGTTTTGTTAAAAAAAAAAAAAAGGAAAAGGAAAGCTTGTGTTTCACTTTAGTGTGTCCTGATTAAACTTCCCCCTCCCTGTCCCAACCTCTTTCTGCATTTCTATCTCTTCTTCAGCTGCACATTTTGCAAAATCAGAAGAGGTCCTTTAGCCTGTGATTCTTTTAATCTTCTTTGAAAAATCCAAGGCACAGAGAGTATTGAAAAAAAAATTAGATCTCTGGGAAATGCCAGTTGTTTTATAGATAGTCAAATCATTGCACTTTTTTCCTTGCCTTTCAGACATTCACTATGTTATTATGTATCACTTTAATTAAATCATCAAATTGAATTATTGAATCAAATGTTTCGTTATTCCATTGTGTCCTAAGCAACTTTGGTTAAATTAATAAAACCATATGTTTCATTTTATAAAAAAAGATTTCTTTTTTACCCATTCATAAGCTGTTGAAAAAAAATGTGGCTGAACAGAAAAGGTTGGTTATTACTAAATTACTTCAGGTACTGCTCTGTGCCTTGGAGTAATTTGAACCAAGTCATACTAAGTCATGAAAATTTTGTAATATTTGCTGAGAAATAGCAGTATTGTAAGTTCAGCCTCATTTTAGCTGCTTCTACACGAGGCTTGTCCTCAGTGGAGTCATTGGAGTCACTCAGGTACTTAGAAGTGCTCGTGACCTTGTTGGCTCAGGCTGCTGGGTCAGGGAGGGTCTCTGACTCTGAGCCTGTGAGTCTCCCATTTACCCGTGGGAAATGCCCACTTCTGTGGCTGGCACGAGCTGTTCCAAAGGGCATCCAAGCTGGCTGCAGAGAGTGGCACAGAATGGGGGACGTGGCAGCCCCCTGTCCCTGGCGTGGCTTGGGGTCCTTGTGTGGAAAGCAGCTGGGCAGCCATCCTTCAGAGGGCTGGTGCAATTAAGGTGGATCTCTGTCTCTCAGGAAGGTTACCTGCTTGAATTATTTCTAAAACAATTTGATGCATGATTACTTTAAATATATAAATCTCTGCATGTCCTCCTGGAGGACAAGGACTGGGTAAGACTTTTAGGTCTGGGAAGTCCTTCACCCTGGGCTCCTATCTCTGATGGGATTTGATTAGGTGGAGCGATAAAGGCTGGCCTGGCATTTTGAAGTGTAATTCTGTGATGACAAAGGGCRTCAAAGAGGGCAGTTATGATTTATTGGTGCAGTTATCGATAAACAGTGATGTCAGGGAGAATTGATCTGACTATCTCAGCGGAAAGAAGTGAGCATGGAGAGGCATACCAAGGATCGGGAAGCTTTGTAAATGGTGATAACAGAGATGGCTTTCAGCTGTGCCCTCTTGTCCAGGTCCTGGCCACCTTCATGCCATGCTCTCGGGAACCAGGAGGGAACTGGAGGGAAGGGGTCTGCGTGCAGCAGACCATGGTGTGGCTTCTGGCTCTGTGGCACTGGCAGAAGAATGTTGTTTTGATCCCTTCAACTCAGTGTAAATAGAAACTCATAGAGGTTTATCCAGTGGTTTGAGGTACTGTAGGGTTTGTTTGCTTTGCTGGATCATCCCTCTGGGTTGAGCAGAAGGATCTACTGCAAAACTGCAGGAGTGTCACCCCTCACGGCAAGAGCAAACATCAAAGATCTTTCCTGCCCAAGCATATTTCTGCAATTTATGTTGTCTTGTTCAGGCTAGCTACAAAATGTGAGTTATAACTGCACCAATGCATTTGACAGGTATTTTTCTATTGTACTGGTGATATTGGTGTTTAAAGCATTTAATCATTTTTATTTAGGAACTGTAGCTATTTCGGTAATGTAAGAGCAAAGCTGCATGGCCAACCTGCAAATCCAGGCATAGGAATGGACATTCTCCTCTTCAGTGCTGCCAGGACTCTTTAGGAGTGAAATAATGGCCAAATACACACACAGTCACATACCTGCAGAGCGCAAACAAGCTCAGTGTGTTGGCTTTAAAAGGAAAAGTCGTACTGGGAAAAATAATTCTGCAAACAGTGGCAGCCTGATGGGCTGGGTGACACTTCGCCTTTCCCTGGCAGAAGAGGCCAGTTCCTTTGCCACGGCACATGTGTTTAGGTATCATTGCAAGTGATTTTTCTTGGTTCAGAGTTTATATTGAGAAAGAGAATGCGAGAATCTGCCCTGAATTGGGTATTTTAAACGTGATTTTTAAAGCTTGGAAAAAATTTAAACTCTTTATAGCTGGGAAGGGGATGATGTAGTTTTCCCACAGCATGTGAGTGCCATCTAGTGTTGTGCATCCCCTCCTGGACCTTTCCATGGCAACACCTTGGAAATTGATTCTTCAGCGCTGTGAGGGGGCTGTGCACACCCCGCTGCTGAAGGGGCTAGGATGGGTTTGTGCCTGAGCTTGCTCTGCTCTGCAGAATTTTGGGTTTGGTGCTGCTGGAAGCAGAAGCCGTGTTTTTCCCGGGGTTAGCTGTCCCTATGCTGATGTCCCCACTGACTTAAGCGTGGCTGAGAAGTGACTTGTGCTGCCCCCATGCTGCAGGCAAGGCAGGAAGGCAGGGCTTTCAGAAGCTGACTGGGAGTTCCTCTGCTTGCTCCTAGGAGATGGCCAAGGCCATCAAGACCCACTCTTGCAGCCACTCTGTGCTGGTGATACATTACTGACAAACAACTGTGCCTCTCTGAAGGAAAATATATAGAAAGTGGAGTATAAAATAACTTCCCTTGTGTGAAAATGTACTAGGTTAATACGAAAATACTTACCCAATAGTGTCAAATTTTCAAGGGTTTTAACTCTTGCCAGGGCAGGCAAAGCACACACTCTGTATTTACCCCTTACACAGCAGGAGGATGTGGATGAGGGAAGCTGTGGATCAGGTTGACAGGACTTCTTAATGTTCCAGTGCAGAGCTCTTAAGTCACCAAGTTAAAGTGTATGTGCAAATGTCAGAACTGAGAATTAAGTCGAGAACTAAGCAACCTGCCTGCAGAGAATGGATTCTCTCACTTTACTCGGGACAGCAGAAAGCAGCTGCAGGTGGTATTAAATCCCATTGGTCTCAGTGGATTGCAGTCTAAGCTGTTACTGTAGGCCAGGGCATTAAAGAAAAAAACCTAGCTCTTAAAGTGAGGCACAGTTCTTCCTGTTTGTTTTCTCTCAGGTATTTAGAAGAGCTTCATCTTTTTTCCTTCTGTTTCTCAGCTTGTAGTACTCCTCCAGTCAACATGAAGGTGCAGCCTGTGAACAGGACAGCATTACTGGTAACCTGGAACCAACCAGAAACCATCTACCACCCTCCGATCATGAACTACATGATCTCATATAGCTGGACTAAAAATGAAGATGAAAAGGAGAAGACTTTCACCAAGGATAGTGACAAGGACCTGGTAAAAGCACAGCATCGACCCCAGACATATGTATCAAGCTATCCTTATATTGTTATTTTCTTGGTAGAAGGAGGTAGAGGAGGAAAGCAGTTGTTACCTTATAGACAGGCTAGTGTTTGACCCACAAAGAATTGCTATTTAAATGTTCGGCATTAGTTGAACGTTGCCTAACGGGCTACCCAAACACTGGAGTGTGAATTTATAGTTATGTGAGTGCATAAAGGACTGAATTTGCAGACACTTTTTCATACAGTGTTGCTGAGAAGCAGCTGGCTCGGGAAATGGTGAGGCTCTGAATACCTTTTGGCTTGTGTTCAGCTTACTGATTTTCACATTAAAAGTCCGATCCCCCAAAATCTGTTCCTGGGCTCAGGCTTTTCACTGTGCGCAGCCCCTTGCAGACTTTAGAGCAGTTTCTGGCAGCAAGTGCTGCCAGAGGCAGGAGTTGCATAGTCAGGGCTAGAAGATTATTTTGGAGTGGCCCTGTACAAGCACTGCCTACATCTGGCAGTGTGAGGAAAAGAGAGAAGAGCAAGACAGTTCCAGCACAGATGGAAACACTGCTCTATCTCCTCCATTTAGGATTTCATCTGCTTGTCATTCTTGTCTAAGTGGAAGCAAGTATTGTACTGGTCCTTAACATTCTCTGCATATAAAATCAAAGTGACATATTCAGGTTTGAAAGGCCTCCATTTATTGTTAATCAAAGAAAGCCTCTGGAATAATGAAATCAGTAATTGTATATGCACATGAAAAATGCAGCAGCACAGTGTTATTCSTAATGACTGTTACCATATTTTTTTTCAAATACACAGTCCTCTGGGCCCATTCAATCAGTTATACAATAATACTTCTCTTATTCCCTTAGATGAAGATTCTTTTACTTCATTTCCATTTATATTTTCAATTTCCCCACTAGACATTGTTATCTGGGTCACATTAGGGAACTATCTGCCTCACGAAATCAGAAAGGAATCCATTGAAAGGCACCCAAGGTTATGATGTATTGTAACCTCTCTCTTGTCATAATTTCACACTCTTAAGGGAGATTTTTTCAATCAGGTATAAGAAGGAGAGCCTTAATCAGCAAAAATGAGGTGGGCACCATGAAAGCATCCTGTTTTATGTAAGAGAAATAATTAAAAGTGCAAGGGATGTGATGGAGTGATAGCTTGGAAATAAATTGCAGTGAGACACTGTGCTGTTCAGCAGAGCTTGGAGGTTAAGAAAGCAATGACATCTTAGTCTATTTTAGGGGCAAGAGAAGAAGGCAACCCTTTTTCAGAGCAAAGTGCAATTTGTATTCAATTCTCTGGCAGATACTGTTGGACTGTCCCATTTTGAATCAGAGCTAGACAGTGTTTTGCTATAGAGATCATGGGTATTTCAAGAGACCCACACAGCTACTGCTGTGAACTGGTGTGAGTGTGGACTAAGGCAGCTCTCAGGTCTAGGACTAAGCAGGGATATCCCAGCCCAGGGTGCTGAGCCATTGTGTTGTACAGTACACTGGCATCATATTGCCATTGCCAGTTTGTTGCAAAACAAATAGTCAGTTTGAACATGCAGTGACTTTTCTGGGCTCATCCTATCTTTGGGACATAGATCTCCACCTAAAAAAATCTCATTATAATTGCTGTAAAGTTGAGTGACTTGAGTTCTAAGTTTTCCTGAGGAGTGCAGAGACTTTCAGGCATGAAGACTGTCATGAGAATAGATGTGGGATGTGTTTGTTTCTGTCTCCTGGGCAGAGTCAGCAGTGTCTGGGTGCATCCCTTCAGCCTTTGGCCTTGCCCACTCCCAGGGGACCAGTGACTATTTCTGTGTAGAAATGTAGTTTGTCTTACATGGCATAAATGTCCTGTGTTAGCACAATGCTTTATATATTCAAGCTGATCGTGGACAGTACTGTGGGGGTAAAAAACTGAATAATATCTATTTTTTTTAAACAGAAGGCCATCATTAGCCATGTCTCACCTGACATCCTTTATCTGTTCAGAGTTCAAGCAGTTTGCCGAAATGAAATGCGTAGTGACTTTAGCCAGACTATGCTCTTTCAAGGTAAAAAAAACAYATACATATTTTTACATTGAACGATTCTTTGTTTGTTTAATATTTTCTTTGCAGACTGCAATATGGTGTGAAGTAGTTTCAGAAGCTGTTTGAATGCATATAGACAATGCTAATTTCATATTGTGGCCAGTGACTTGATCTGAATCCTGTTTCTAGTGAGGAGGGTTTGCCTACACTTCTTGCTGGCASGGTTTGTCAGGTTTTAAGAGAATTCAGAGCTTTTCTTGGTACTATTTTTCTGAAACAAATTCATCAGAGACTGCTTATGCATCAGAGGTACTGCTGTAACAGAATGTGAGTCTGATCGGTGTCTGTTTTATGTAAAGAGGAAAGGAGATCAGTCCTACCTTGACAACCACATGTGGAGACGTTCAGGTTTTASCATGCACACAACCTCAGTGATTTCCAAAACATACATATTTAAAGGAAATCAAAAGAACTAGATGATAAGCTGTCCTTTGTCATGGATTTCCTTTTAATTTTATTGGAGAAATCTGGTAAAGCTGAGATTTGGTAGAAGAACTTGATGTTTTTAGAGGTTTTTTTAAGTGCTGAAGTTTTGCTCCTTCCTGAGAATTTAGTGCTACAGTTTTTATTAAGTAGGGCAAATTTTGCCTCTGCTGGGAGCATTCCCTCCCACTCCAGTTTATAGATACATAAACCTCAAAATGGGTAATRAAGAATGAAACAAGCAGAGAGTTAAAAGTTTAAATCCTTAGGATGAAGCAAAGAGTTGTCACTTGGCTCTGATGCTGTGTATGGAACAAAATAATAGGGGCATCTTTCAGTGTCATTTTCAGAGAGTGTGGGGGTTTTGATCCTACTCTGTTAGCACTTAGTGTCTGAAGCGTGTCAAGTTGTGGGTGTGGTTTAGTTCTGTTGTGGAGTCACAGCATTGCAGAGAGAGCAGGGGTCGGACAAGTGTCCTACCCAAGCCCCATCTCACGTGTTGCTCTGTTCTTGGTACCCCAGCCCGATGTTTTGGACTTCACTTTAAGTGCCAGGCAGAAGTCAGCAGCTGGTATATTGCYGGTTATGATCTCTTTCAGCAGATGAAATGGAAAAATGCTTTGAAATTTGACTACAATACCTGTTTAATCACAGTTAGGAGTAAATCATTACTGACAGCTTTGTAGGATACCCTTTGAGTACTCTAGCCCATTTCTAGCCCAGCATTCAAAGCAGTGGAAGTGATACATGCATCTCCAGTGGAAGTAGATGATGTGATCCCCTTCCACGTGTCCCCAGAAATCTAATCTCTGGCTGTACCCAACGTCTAACCTAGAAAATTAATCCACTTGAGCTTTCAAAACACTATTCAGGGGTTGATTATAGTTGTAGTTGAGATATATAGCAATAAATAATGGTAATATTATCAGAAGGGCAGAAAAAAAATAGTATTATCAAGCTCCTCTTGCTTCCTGTGTAAGTCAGGATGTTTCATCCAGCTTGGGATTAAAGGAGAGTTTGTTTTCTGACAGTTCACATAAACCAGAATTGCTGGGCCTGAGTAATTAAAGACGAGCAAATCTGTGTTTAGACACAAGTGCAAAGTGAGGTGAGTAATGCCAAACAAGTAATGCCAAATGAGCTGAGTTGCCTTTGCCCCAGACTGAGACTTGCATCTGTATTTTGTAGCCACATGTTAAGTAGATGTTTAGCAGTTGTTCCTCTGCCTCCTTCCCTGCGCTGACACTCTGCTCTTCTTCCTTCCCCAGCTAACACCACTCGAATTTTCGAGGGGACCAGAATTGTGAAGACAGGAGTGGTAAGTCATGGATTTAGGGAGYGGGGATTTGGGGACATTCCCACCAGGTGGCAGCACGGTGTTGGAAATCTGCAGCAGGACCCAGCTTTCCTGGGGAAGGGGTGTCCAGACCTGCCACAGAAGGGTTTATAACATAAAATGTATTTCCAATATGAAATGGCTTTCTAGCTTCATGCTCTGAGAGGCTTGGACCGCTGGAGACTCGAGTGTTAAAAAGAATCTTCCCAAATCCGTATTCAACCCATTTAGAGGGGATTTGTAATCTTAGTGATGACTGTGAAAATAAATTTCATTTATTAACTGTATGACCAGAAGTATGTGCAACAGGAATAAGGCCTCACACACAGCATCTTTGCTCTTCCAATGCTTTAAGGATACCTGTTATTGTGTGAATAAAGCCTTAACAAGTTCTTTGGTTTATTTTAATTCAGGTGAGACTGTAACAAGTCASTGAAGCCAACTTTTGTATTCCAGAATCAGAAACGTTGGTACATTTACAGTAAAACTGGAATACACAGTTTCAGTTTTGAAAGCATCTTATTAGTTTATTTAATATGAACTATCCATAACCTAAATTTCTTGGCATTCGGTTGTTCTGGACTGCATTCATACTATTGAATTTAGTCTAAGTACATTGCTTCTKGTTTTATTCTGTTCCAGTTTGATATACCCCCTAGGAAGCAAATAACACATACAAAGCTTGCATTTGAATGATTAATGTTTGTTTAATGATGTATAGAGGTATTCTAGACATATAAAATCTGCTGTCAAATTTTAATACTCAGTCCAGCTATGAGACTGCTCATGCCAGTGAACAGCAAATCTCACAGTACCTTAGGGATTCACATTGATAAGTATCTGAAAGTTTAGATGCTTATTTAAAGTTTTGGCTTGAAATCTCTAAAGCACAGGTTTTCATCTGAGATCTCAGGTTCTCTGTGATTRCAGCTGGTCAAAAATAACATGAGAAAGCAGCCTTTCTAGGCTTGCTACAGCATTTCAACTACATGGCCTCACTGAACCCGGGAATTGCAGAGAGATGCAGGAATACTGTTCAGTTATAAATTTCAGTTTCAAAAATGGACATTTTACATTTTTTTTCAGTGTTCAGTAGCACCTATTTAACCGGTTTTTGTCCTCATCTGGCATGTACCTTTCCAGCTAATGGTCCTCCTGCTGATGAGTTCAGTAATGTGAGACGTGTTTCAGGAACTCAGAGAGGGAGAGTGGTCAGGTTGTCCAGAGGAACTGCTGACTCAACTCTTCCACAGAATTATTCCTTGTCTTTTGGCAATTCACAGTCTCTTTATCCACATGTAATTTGGGACCAGTTCTTTACGGACAGGCCAAGGTTTCATTCTTTATGTGTGTGCCAAGGGGTTCTATTTCCAGCAGAGCACACACATGTGCACGGAGACCCGCATGTGTGCAGTGGGTTGACATCAGAATAACAGAGGCAGAGTGCAGAGGATGCAAAGTCCATAGTTCATTCCCTGCTTCCTCTCAGCACTCTGAGGGAAGCAGGCAATGCCGGTCCTGCCTTTGGGTTGCTGGTAGTGACCAGGGAGAGTCCTGTGGATGTGGAAAACCGAGTCTATACATGGATGCCACAGCGTGGTGGTCCTGGCAGACATGGTGGTGGTTTGCTGAAGGGCTCCTGATGCTCTCCAAGTCCTTCATGAGTGCCCAGCTGGCCGTGCTGCAGGTCTTTTCTAACGAAAGCGATGCCTCACTGCAGCACCAATCCTTAGAAGAATAATGCTGATGGGTAAATTAAGGAAATAAAAATAGTATCCTTTGAGGCCCTCACAATGTGTGTGGGAAGAGAGAGAGTTCCTTGTCAGAGCAGACCCACCAGCCACGGATGCTCACGTTGGCAGCACAGCCATTATTTTGGGACAGCCCTTATGTAATGCTGTATTTTTAAACTCCTGTGTTCTGAGGATTAAAGCACTGTGAGTAATGCAGCTGAACTCATTAAACTCCTTTACATTCTCCTCACCCCTAAGAGGAAATGTTACTCGCAAGTCAGTGGTGATGTGGGTGGAGAAGGTCCCGATGTAAAATAAAGATAAGGATAAAGAGGGTTTTGATGATGATGTGGTGAATGCAGGGAGGTTTCCTCCCTTTGTGGTTTGCTGGTAGCTCTGTGGCGTGTTCTGTCCTGGCTCAGCCTTTCATCCAGCTGGTGTTGAGTCTCTGGTTTTAGGAGAATGGCATGTGTGTGGAAAGGGRGGGAAAAGCAAGAGAATGACCCCAGGTAGCACACTGGGCCCCTGCTGATGCTCTCTGCTGTGTTTTCTTCCCCTCTGCTGCCGGCGACCTCCTCAAGCCCACAGCATCTCCTGCCTCCTCAGCTGACATGGCTCCCATCAGCTCCGGCTCCTCCACCTGGACCTCCTCGGGGCTCCCCTTCTCCTTCGTGTCCATGGCCACAGGCATGGGGCCTTCCTCCAGCGGCAGCCAGGCCACCGTGGCCTCAGTGGTGACCAGCACCTTGCTGGCAGGGCTGGGCTTCAGCGGTGGGGGCATCTCCTCCTTCCCCAGCAGCGTGTGGCCCACCCGGCTGCCCGCGGCCGCCGCCCCCAGCAAGCAGGCCGGACGGGCCGTGGTGGCCACCACCGAGGCCGCCTCTTCCCCCTCCCCGGGGCCAGAGCGGGACTCGGCGCTGACCAAGGATGGCGAGGGAGCCGAGGAGGGGGAGAAGGATGAAAAGAGTGAAAGCGAGGACGGGGAGCGGGAGCACGAGGAAGAGGAAGAAAAGGACGCAGAAAAGAAGGAGAAAAGCAGGGCGACGGCAGCGGCGGAGGCGCGCAATAGCACGGAGCCCAGCGTGGCCGTGGCTTCCCCCAACCGGACTGCTGAGGAGGAAGGAAATAAAACCATATCGGGAGAAGAGCCAAACCAAAACGTTGCCCCCACGGCTGGAGGTGCCGAGGAGGAGAGCTTTGCCGAAGCCGACACTCAGCCCCAGCCKCTCCCTTCCACCCAAGTGCCGCCAGCGTTCACCGATGAACTGTACCTGGGCAAGATCCCAAGAAGACCAGAGACAACAAGAAAACCTCCTCTAAAGGAGGACAGGTTTCCAGAGGAATATCCCTCAGATAACAAATTCATCACCATTAACCCAGGTGAGTGATCTGTGGAGAAATTATTTTTACCAGCATAAGAGTGTTGGAAAATAACACAATCCAAATTCCTTACTGATTTCCAGTACATACAATATTTTTGTGGTGCCTGGCTACATCTGATGGGCAGGTTGTCACAGGACCCAACCCACAAATTGTTAGTGGGGAAAGCAGAGGGGGAAGGAATATCCTTTTMTTGGGACAGATTCATGGTCCTTGTAGCTTATTAGAAGAGAAAATTTGGAAAAATGTTAACCCCCAACATGCTGCATCAAGAACTTTGTTGAAAAGAAAAGGAGAGGGGAATGCAGTGAGCTATAGCTGTGAAATTAATTTGGAAGAGCAGCTGCTGTGCTGAACTGACATTTCATGGAAAGTTTGCTATATATGCTTCTAGCTAATTCAGTTTATCTGCAGGATTCTCCCTGATTGGGCTTTGAGATATTCTCCCRAATACATGATCATTGCTGGTTTATTTCTCAACACAAAACTTAAATGCTCTGATCTTCCAAAACAAGGCGCTTTCTGCACTAGGACTGCCTTCTGTTTTTATTGTGGGGGAAAAAAAAAATCTTAGCCAGGCAGAGTTCACATATTTTCTGTTTGTCTTGATGAGAATTGTCAGTGYTCCTGTACGCTCCCAGCTCTGGATGTATGTACCAGCTCCACAGTGTGTACACAGCAAATACAACCTCTTGGAAGCCTGCCCAGGTGATCTGCATGTGCAGCAAGCCTGGTGTGGTCAGGGTTTGCTGCACAGGCCTCTGCAAGCGGGTCCCTCCTGGTGCTCCCAGTGAGGAATGGCCACGCATGTTCCTGCTTGGGGAGCTCCGGGCACTGGTGAGGAACACTGCAAGGAGCCCATGGAGGACATGCATGCAGATTTATTTGCAGAGTAAGGGCTGGGATTTAGAAATGGTGATGAGTTTATTTGAGTAATTATGTGTATTAGCACAGCATTTGTAAGATAGTGCACTTTTTTGTTCATTATTTTTTGGCGGGGGTTTTACTATTATTGTTTATTTTGCTAATCTGTAGAGTGTTTTGTATTTTTTTTTCCATCAAAGCTGCTCTAGAGTACTGTGAAAAAGCCTTACGTACTTATTTTTCCCTACAATGATAAACTCAAAAGTGTAGATATTGTGCATTCAGTTATAGCTCAGAACCAATTTAAAAAACAAAGCTAAATTCAATCTTTAATAATGTTTGTTACAGAAATGCTGGCCAGTCTGTAATGCTGTGAATCATAACTGTTCTGTTAGACATCAGATTGACAATGCAGAAAAGCTGAGAAACCTGCACCAGGTTGTGCTGATTTTTTTTTAAATACAGTGCTGGTTTTTTTACTCCTCAATTGGAAATCTTCGAAGGCCAGTGCTCCCTCTGAATATGGCCTGAAATGCCTGTCAGGCAGCTTTCAATATGCCACTTGCCCTAATCACCTTTGTGTCAGAAAGGAGGGAACTTTGCTCTGTTAGGAGTAAGCATTCAGCACCAGTTAGGTTTGAATGCCAGCAATTCAATGTGCCTGGGTAAATCTGCCTTTGAAATAGGCATCAGTTCTTCCTGCCTTCGGCTTCTCTTCTCATGTGCCAGTTTGTTGGGAGTGCTGCCCCTGTGGGAAGACGCTTGGGAATGCAGGAGAAGGTGCTTTTCTCCAGGCTGGATCTAGGTTGCCAAAGACACAGGCTGGTGAATTAGACTAGCATAAAGCCTAAGCCTAGTTGCTTCAGCTTAATTGTTTTCCACAGTAAGCTGGAAATTTGCAGTTCATACAGACAGACCTGACCTAGCTCATGCCAGGAGTTGAGTTCAGTGAAACTCCAGCCATTGAAAGACCTCTTCCTGTGAGAAAGGCCSTTAAAGGTTTTCCATAACAAGGTAAGCCTGAAATAAAGGCAAATGAAGCCAGGAGGGCACTGCCAGAAGTGTCTAAAGGGATTCCTGAGTATCAGGACAGTTAAGATTGTTAAGACCACTTCCAGAGTGAGCAGAAAGCACCCCTACAGTTTACTGTGTCTCATTATGAGGGCAGAAACATTCTTGGATGCATCTTTTCTCCCAGAAAGCAGGTTTTAAAAAGCTGTCAGGGTTTCAAAAATGTTTTTGTGAGTAGGAAGTTTAATCATTTTAAAGAGTAGAAAATTGTTTCATAACAATGTACACTTGTAAAATTAATTATATAGCATCAAATTAGCAGTTGTAAGGAGATAACTGAATGGGGAAGTACTCATGAGTGTGGATGATTAGAGAAGAACAGGGAACTCAGGAGAAATTACAGGGAAAGTGCGAGGCCAATTAGTACAGCAAGGCTCATTTTCTTTTAGTGCTTATTTCACACGCACATACACACACACACCTCTCCTGAGGCCGTGTCATTATTTTCCAAATGGCACTGGCCTCTTCTTGTCTGGTGGTATCGGCCAACACTAATGATTTTCTTCTGTCGCCAAACGCTTGCTTGCATTCTCCTCTTTCATTTTCCTGATCATCCTTTTCTCTGTTTTGGTGCCCACATTAGACTAATTGTACCTTTGGTCTGCAACTGTTACACACACAGCTGCTCAGCATTGTCCGTGACTCGGAAACCTGAAAATTAGAAAAACAGCAGTTAAAATTATACTCTACCAAAAAAGGGAGGGGGGGAAGAAAAGAAGCAAGGGAAAAAGATGAAACCCAGGATGATTCAGTTTAATCAGGCTAAAGTAGATACTATCCTACAGAATTTTTTTTTGGTTGTGCCAGACAATTAAACAGATCCTTTGTTTTTGACAGGGGATAACAACTGGGCTGTTGAGAGCAAAGTAATAGCTGTGGGGTTGGGGCTTTTGCCTGTTTGGCTCTGCATCCAAATTCCAGCCAGGTCCTCTCACCCCTCAGTGCTCACCCATCGCTGCTGAGTTCCTCCCACGAGAGGGCTTTGTAGACACAGAGAGATCACAATGTGCAGGATTAAATTTCAAGCCTGGTGTATGCTTTTAACAGAGACTGACTATTGGTTTTTAGAACAGTCTTTGCCAGATCTGAGGTTACAAAAGCCTTTTGGGGATAACCTCATTAGCATAATTAAACATCTGTGTAATTCTTTCTTCTCCATACACAGCAAGGATTATTAAGCTGTATTTTCATGTGGCACTTCAGCCATTTTCACACAGAATCACAGAGTGGATAAGGTTGGGAAGGACCACTGAAGTCAGCTAGTCCAGCCTCCCTGCTCAGGAAGGGTTCTCTAGGGCACGTTACTCAGGATTGTGTCTAGACAGCTTTTAAATATCTTCAGAGATTACATGACAACTTGCAGAAGCAAAAAGCAGAATGGCTTGAAAATAAAAGAATTGAATTTTTTGATGTCTGCAAACTATGAATTTCAGATATAGGATTAAATATGATTGACACCTGTTTACAAAGCAGTGAAAAGCCATGCTTAGCTGTGCACAGCCTGTAAGTGTGACTACTGCAGGAGTGCCTTAAAGAAATAGGATAATAGCTGCACAGTGACATGAGTTTGTATCAAAGGTAATACTTTTTTAAAATACATGGTTTTGCCTTATCATCATTTAATAATATGGCCAGAACTAGAATTAATTAATACATTTGTATAAGGCCATAGCTTCATTTACTCGGAGGAAAGATGAGCAAGTTGAATTTCTCTTAAGAGACCAGGTGGTCTGAGGCAGTTCAGCAGCAGGGCTTTTCTTTGGTTAATGGTATCTGAAATGGTACAACAAACAGAACTTTGTCCTGGCAGTTTGTGCAATGGCAAGGAATGATAAAAGTAGATAGGTTATATAGTACAGCTATGGTTGCTTATTATAGCAAGCAGTGTTACTTAAGGGAAGTAAACATGTTTCTTTTCTCAGGAACCAATTACCAAGAATACGCAGAAAAAAAAGCACATTTCACAAATTGTAGAATGCCTCTCTCTTACCTTGACCTTTATGCCAGAGTTGCACTGCCAGAGCCTCCCTGGCTGTCCGACACCATCCAATTCTCCCTGTGCCAGGGCTCATCCATCCCGTGCCTGAGTGGAACTGCTGAATGGGTGGTTCACAGAAGTTATGGATTTTTCCAGACGCAGGGGTAGATTTAGCAGTGCCAGGACTTGTATCATGTGGGACCTCCTGAAACAGATATGCTGTAATAATTTTTATTCCTTCCTACTGGGATGAATTCCAAGCCAGTAAAAGGCAAACTGAATTAATTCAACGAAGGCATATGCCACTGGAAACTGTTTACATTTCTTAGCAAAAATGGAGTTTCCTAGTCCATTTTTTAAGCTTCTCCCCCCGTCAAGTACAGCGTATGGTGGGCACTGTTACAAGGATATGCTGTTGACACTACCAAGGCTTGACATTCTTGCTTTGGAAAAGAGTGAAATGGTGACTATTTTTTGTTAATAGGAGAACAGGAAACTCTAGAGGCCCAGATCCATCTTTTTGTGTGTATGTGTTTTCATTAATTCTTTTTCCAAGTTATCCAGCATGCTGGCTTTTCTTAGGCTTTCCTGCCATGACACTCAAGACAGATATCAGCTCTCCAGCTGCACTGCTCTCCTTCTGGCCCCAGCTGCCATTCTGGTACAATTTTTATTGGCGCTGGTTTGTTCAAGCACTCTCAACACATTACTTAAGCAGTGGAAAACACCTTAGACTTTTTCTTTGAAGCCAGCACAGGAACTGTCTTTTGTTCTGAAGCACACTGCTTGGGTGTTCCCAACTGGAATTTCAGGGCCAGCCATCAGCATTAGGGAATGGCGTTTGCTATTCTGGCAGTCAGCATACTGAGCACTTTCTTCTCCTCACGTCTGTGGTACAGGGAGTTGGCAGGGGCAGATAAGTGTGTTCTCCACAGTASACTGAGTAAGAGGAGCATCGTGAGCACTGCAGAATTTAATAGTGTGCGTTGGGACTCCAGCCCATGCTGCGCTTACAATGGAATTTAATTTTCTTCCCATGCAAACAGAAACATATGTTTTTGTGTTGAAAGGTTTGGAGGTGAAACTAAACAGAATACTGTCCTTGGAGAGAACTGGAGCAACACCCTAATGGATATAAGGTGGTGGGACTATTTAGCTCTCCTGCAAAGTTTTATTACATCACGTGGCTTTTTGCTTTGTCTCTTTTACCATTCTGATTAGTAACACCTCACAGGCTTACTTTTTTCATGCTATTAAATGATTTGAAATGCACTGGTAATAACTGATGCCTCAAGACTTTGGACTTTTTAAGTCTGGCAAATACAGAGAATAAGCCTTTGCTCTAATTTGAGGGTTGCTCTTTTCCTTACTTTTTACTAGTCAAGGAAATCAAAGACGTTCAATCAAAGTGCACGTTCACTTCCCCCAAACATCCCTCTGATTAGCACCTCATTTAGGCTGCTTGCTAAAGGGCATTACCTCTATCAGCCTAGTTCTTAAAACTCGAAAGATTTCTTGCTGGGCTTGCAGCAGCCTGCAGCCTTGCTCTGTTTTCAGCAGTCAGGCAAAAGCATTTACAATTAACCTTTACTTCCACGTTAGTTGAATTTTACTCCTGCCTACGGAGGAGTATAATCTAAATGCTATTAAAATAGAGTATGACTTCATATTATGTGACATCTGGTGACTTCCAATTATCTGTGTTTTGCCTGCCTATGGTGAAAAGGCAATTATGTTCTTCTGGTAGGATTTGCAGCAGTTTCGGAAGATATGATATTACAATACTGAACGAGGGCAAGGAAGCATGTTGGTAAGGAAGGACTCACACGGGCTTAAAAGTAGAAGTCAAGTGTGCATGCTTCAATCCTCGTTGAAATCTGAAGCTGTTTATACTAATCCTTTCCCATTACGTCCTGTTGACAGGTATTGATCAACTACTGCCTGTTTGTTAGGAAACATGAATAAGATATGGAATCCGCTTCTGCGTTTTTCTTTTATCATTCTGTCTAAACCAATTTATTCATCAATTCTACATGAATTTGCACAAATTAGGTGTCTTTTGAAATACATTGGTGCAGTGTCTATGCTTATTGGCTCCAGTACTTGCAGAACCTCTAGATATTCATCTTACATATGATACAATAATTTTAATGAGATGTCATGCAAAAAGTGAAGCGGAGTTAACTCAGCCAGATCTCAGGGTATTGACGAACTTTAAATTTGTTCAAAAGCTGTGGCATAATGATTTCTTCTGTCGATTACAACACATCCTATCCATTCATTCATCCACCCATCTTGACAATCCATATGCTAAAACGTGCTTTCGTATGCAGTAACCCACCAGATTGTGACAATTCTGCAAATGATGTGACATGACACCCAACATGTTGAGGATTTTTATTTTAAGATAGTTACCGAGAAATTTATTTCTGAAGCGAAGTATTACACTAAGCTTTGCAAACAGGGCTGTCCTGTAATGTTGAGAAACAGAGTGCATTTATCTGCAAACACTGATGACRGAGCGCAGCGTTTACTAAGTTACCCTGGTGAAATGGCTCAGTGGGGTACTCCACATCTGATAATAGGTGCTTGCACAGAGGAGTCCTAAAAGTGTCTATGAGCCCGTAATTACAGGCAGGAGTAAAATCCAAGCCATATGTGGCAATAAACACCATACTTCTGTGCTCTCATGTCTCAGACTGAAGACAAATGGAGTCCCACCCTGCAGTTAGAGGATCTCTGCTCTGTTTACTCATAGCATGTAAAAGGGATAAGCTATTTGTTTTGTTTACACATTTTTCCGTACAGTAATTCTTTTTTCCACTCAGTGATTGGTTTTATGTGTTCAACACACAGCTGGCAAGAACAGCTCCAGCATGGCCACGAGACCTTCTCCTGGTAAAATGGAATGGATCATCCCACTCATTGTGGTCTCAGCACTGACATTCGTGTGCCTCATTCTTCTCATCGCTGTGCTTGTCTACTGGAGGTGAGCCTGTTTCCTTATCACTGGAGACTGATTATGATTTGAGACACATTTTAGGTGGTGTTTTTAATGTGGTCCTGTGTTTTTTTTATTTTTTTAGATGTTATGGTAATAGATACATTAGATAACTCTGGTTGCTAGAACAGCCTTGTTGGTTAACTATTCAGCTGTCTTTAATACTGATTTTTGTGTCATGAAAATGAGCTTGGTAGATCTCTAGCAAYGGTAGAGCCAGCTGTAATGAAAATATTTTCATAATTACTCCCTCCAAAATAGCTATAAAAAGTTATCTTTGTCTTGGCCTTCAGGAAAGGAGGTTGTGGAAGAAAATCCCAGTGAGACTGGCCATGGTTCTGTGGATGTCTTTGCCACAAACCTCCTGTGTAATCTTAAGCAGTTCTTTCCTTCCCTTTACTGTACTTGAGGAAAAGGGGGTAAGCTTGTTTCACATTTCACAGCAATGCTCTGAGTCAGGGTTCTTCAGCATTGGTGAAGAGTTCAGAAGTGCATCCTGCACGGTCTTGAAAATAAAGATTGCCTCTTATAAAGAGACACTGTCATTCACACCAATGGACATTGGTTCAGTGGTGGAGACCAAGATTAGCATCAGCAAATCCATCTCCATTTGATTTGGAGTAAACTAAAACCTGCAGCACCTGCTTGTGTCAGAACCAGAACCCAAAGACACCTCATTTGTCTGGAAGTTAAAATTAACCAGGGATTAGCCACATACAAGGTATTTAGGAATTATTTCAAAATCTGATTAGATGGGACACAGGAAAGTAGCCTCGACGAGAAATACCAGTCCAKTGATCATTATATTTGCAGAATCAATTTAAAAAGTACCAAGTTATTTTTCAGGACACCCATTTCGGTGACAATTAATTGGCCCAATTGTTAAGGCTGAGAACATTTGAAAGAATTAATAAGTAGGTGACAATAGTCTTGTGAAAAATGATTTCTATTAACATTTGCAAGCAATTAACATCATTGCAGTAAGACAGTGAATAAAATTGCAGTGATAAGTGCAGACAAGCTGAAATTGGGAAGGTTCCRAAGATCCCATTGTAGTATCCTGTTTTTCAATATACATTGTCTTTATTTGAAGTACTCAACTTGGTCACATTCACACCAGGCAAGTCCTGGAAGGATATGGTATATCTCAAAACACTGGAATGAGGGGTTGGTAGTATTTATCTTGTGTTGATACAAAATGCCTTTCTAAGGAGGAAAGCTTTTGAAATACAATGCTAACAGCTATTTATCTAGAAGAATGTTGATACCTCTCATTGTTTGCAAAACATTTCCATTTCTTTGCAATTTCACTAATGGATCGAGAGAAATAATTGCAAAATTAGTGTTTAATTTGCTCAAAGAGTAACAATACCCTTCCTGAGAAGAGTGGAGATGAAAAATTACTATAGACATGGAAATTATGTCAAGTGTAGCAGTCAACATTTTTTGATAAATATGAAGCAGCAAATTGAGGAACAAACTYGAGAGCACGTGTACTTGCTTCAAAATGATCTGTGTCTACATTCATGGTTCTGAGGATTTTTAACAAACACCGAGAATGTATTAAAAAACTGAACGTTGTGTTTTAGGATAAATCAGCAAGCAACTAGAACACAAATCACCCACAGTAACATTTCACATTGTGCAGACCGTGTCACTGAAGCGGCAGCGCAGCATTTCATGTGCCCTTTGCAGTGTGATTGCCTTTCCTCAGGAAAAAACAAAATGTTTATCTCCACGAGTGTTTTAAAGTAAGGAAAAAAGAGATCCTCAAACACTGCAGACTCTAATTCAGAAGTTTGAAAGGAACAGTGATTTGGATTTTCAGGAAAAAATACTTAKCTTAAGATGTAATGGGCAACATATGGAATAATTTGCTGAATAACACTATCAAAGCAAATAGCATGAAAACATGTTTGAGACAGATATTTCAGAAAGGGAAACATGGTATTGAAGTGCACAGCAGAGAAACACTTGTGATGAAAGGATAACCCTCAAGGGGACAGGCGTGCTRGACCAAGGGGTTTTTTCCTTGCACAGCAGTTCTTTGTTTTGGTGTGAGAAAATTCATTACGAAACAAAACCCAGAGAACTAGGAAAAGCAGAAGAGACATAGTTGCCCTTTGGCAATGCGTTTTGAGGGTAAAATAAATGATATTTTCGCTTTTGCGTTTTTGAGCATTTGTGGGATTAGATGATTTGAGACCAGAGGTGACATAAGCAGAACAATGAAGCAGAGAGAAGCCTTCTGCTTGTTTCCATCGCATCAGTGCCCTATTATCCAGGGACCAAAATAAGGAGTTGGGGAAGTTGCTTGTGAAGGTTTGGCAAAGCATTTATCTTTATTTGGTCTCTTTATGGCTCATTCCGTGATAGAACAAAGAAATRAGTTTTGTGAAGATGACTTGTTGTAAGGAAGCTTCATTTTCTGTTCCCATTATTTGAAAAGGAGAGTGATAGGAAACAGTCATTGTTTGATGAAGCTTTTCCTTTTTTTATCTGTTGAGCTTCCATGCTGTGTTCATTAGAGACACCTTGTAATTGAATATATTTGGAAATGATCTGTGCCGTTTCYGAACAAGACTCGCTTATTTGCAGAGGTAATTTGCTGTTCTCAGTTCCTTTTTCATGTGGATCCTGGACAAATGGTGAAAGAATATGACTGATGTTGAAGAGAAAGGGTCACTTCCATCTTTTCCGTGTGGTGACCATCTCAATAACGAAAAGGGATGGGAACTTGCAGGCAAGCAGCAGCTCTGAATTACCTTTCTACTAAAGTTTCCTGGATTCAGTACTTTTAATGGCACTGCTGCACAGAGGGCTGTGTGATTTTGAATTGGTAGAGTGGAAGATAAACTAGGTCAGCATAATGAAGCTGCAAAAATTGTGCTGCCTTTTATCCCAGAAAAATGAGGAGAGCAGAGTCACAGGGTGACCACRAGCCACGACATCCGCTGGGGCCAGTTGGTAGTTGGGCTGTCTGGGCAGGAAGGACAATGATGCTGTAGTTTCAGTTTCCTTCTCTGCATCTTTGATTCCTCTTGAGGAAAAGCTGGCCTGGCTGATCCTTGAGCTGTCATGGGCATGATGAAGGAGACTGTTGCTCCCAGGACCTCTAGTGCTTAAACTGATTTCTTTTAGCATCAAGTTGAGAATTTGAGTTTTAGCAGACCAAAAAGGTGAGGAGACCAGATCCTTGTTTTACTCACCATATGGATTCACYATTCACTTCTGCAGTGGCACAGTGGTACTTCTTTTTCTGCTTTCTTTACTTTCATACTGGTTTCTGAAAATGTGTACTGCAAGGACGACCACTGAGCATTTCTGATAACTGCTCACTGGGATTTTAGGATCTTCACTGGAGCACTGCTAGCTTATCTAGAACCTGTTAAAACATGGGCATGGTGAGGTGCTGCTTCCCAAACACGTTATTTTTGTATTTCTGGGCATTTGTTTTGCATCTGTGATTTTATGCCCAGACTCAGTATCATGAGATCCATCTGCAGTTCTTCAAGGTCAATTTAAAATCTGACTTGGATTGTCTGCAGTCTTTGCCACTGTTAACTCTCATAGCCTTTTCTACGAGCTCCGAGAACTGCAGACTGTGTTTGGTAGTGACCTCCAAACTATTTAGGGATTGAGTGTGACTTCAGTTTTTTTGCAACAAGACGAGTTCCTATAGTATGCTGAGCTCTAATATGGCTTGAAATATGTCTTTCCTAGAACTTACACTATATTCTGTTGCAAATTGAACAAGTCCTGAGTATTGACACTTAGGGGTAAACCCAGGGTCAGTGTCACTTTCATCTTCACAGAGGTGCTGKAGGGTGACTAGAGTTGGGAAATCAACTGAAATACTTTCATACACAGTAAGTTCTGTCATTTTGGGGAAAAAAACATATTTTAGGAGGGAGTGGTGACCTTCCACTGTTTGTTTTCCATTCTGATTTTTAATCCAAGCTCTACAGTCCTATAGACTGTGGTTTCAAAGGGAAAAAATAAGCAGGGAATATTAAGAAGCAATTAAGATTTTAGAGTTTAGCCAACAGCAACTTTTAAATGGGAACTAAATTATAGCCATTTCTCATTTTCAGCTAAGAGGAAGAAATTAATTCACAAGTATAGCTGGAGAGTTTTCTTTTTCTTTCTTTTGAACAGATACCATAATTCACCTTGAATTATTGCCACCATCAACATCGTGATCCCAAAGACAAAGTGGGAATATTGTATTGCATTTCTTATTAAATCAAGCTGTTTATACAGTGCTAATATGTTTACATTCAGGGGGGATTTTTGGAACAACACAGCTGCTGCCTTTCAAGGAGCAAGCAAGCTTGCATTGCTTGTTTTATAGTTGTGTGTGTATATGAGACAGCTTGGGAAAAAGATGTTTTTAATTTTCCTTAGGCAAAACCCTATAGAATTTAGAAGACTGTGAGAGTTTTCTTAGGTTTTCATTAAGCATCCTGTCAAATTGAACAGAATCCTTGGGACAGGACCTGTGACAAAGCCTTGTACTTCTCTGGCGGTGCCTTTCTGTGCAGAAGAAATTACACTGAGCTCCAGGAGATGTGGGTTCTTTTTTCTGACTCAGTCATTGATTTCTCTGTGACCTCGGGCCAAGTCACTTACGGGTTGAGAGTATTGCTGTTGAACTCGGTGGCAAAGACCTCACTGGGAGCAAGCTCAGGTGTTCAATATTTCAGCATCTGAGTTCTGACACTGGTAAAATAGCACTGAAGAAGGTTGGTCAGCTGTATTTGTGAATCAACTTGTAATATAGCAATGAAAGCTGCAACATAAGCCCAAGAACCCTCAGATTTACCATGTCTGATAACCATGCCTCAGAAAACTACCTTTTGGTGTTAAATKCTGCGGAGCTTGCACAGCTCCTTAGCTAAGAGAGTGTTAAAACTTAATTGGGAGAAAAAAAAGTAACTTCTGCCTGTAGCAGGTTGTGAAAAGTTTGAAATTGTTATTCGAACCTATCTCTAGGTTTTGTTTTATGAGTACACAATGTGTTGTTCATCTACTGTACTGATTGGAAAAGGAACTTTGCAAATCTACAGACCATTGTAAAATTGTTTGCTTTCAATGATGAAAGCTTCTTTCAGCTTACTCTAAAATGTTCATGATTCTGCTCATTTTCTCACTCATGGAGGATGTTAGGTGGTAACACTTTCTGAGACCCTGGGTGTTAATTTTAAGAATGCCTCGGGTGCAGTTGCATGAGTATTAATTTCAGCAGCAGCAGTTCAGGCAGGGTGCTCTGTTCCTGCCCTTGTTCTGCCCTCTGTGACCCCATTGCAAATGTTTGTACAACCATGTGAGGAGCTGGATTGCGAAATAAATCCATGTTTAAAAAAAAAAAAAGAGGGGTTTTCGTGTCCTGATTTAAACCAGATTAGCTTCTAGTCTGGTTCATGTAGTAACAGGACAGAGCTGTACCAGCATAACTGAGGGAGCAGCACGAGGCAGGAATGAGGAGGATGGATGGGGATGTTCACTCTGACACTGCCCTCAGCGATGCCTGAGGACCACATCCAGGCACTTGTACTCAGCTTGGGGATGGCAGTGCCCCAGAGCACAGCAGGCAGTGAGGAGAATTGACAAGGGCAAGAGACTTCCCTAAGGCTGGAGACAGACAACACCTCAGGGAGACGAGGGAAAACGTGGAGGTGAGTGGCATACCTGAAACTTCTTGCACCTTCCATCTCCTTTTTAGTGCTCAGATGTGCCCTGCTCRTATTGAACAAGGCATGCCTTTGTTTTCCTCTGGGAATGGCCAAGTCTAGTSTCATATGATGACAAACAGCCTCAGAGGGATGGGGACAGGGCTGATCACTGCCTGGCAAGTGGAATGCAACATAGCTTGATTCAGAGTCCTCTGATTTCACACTCTCAACCCAGGCAACGCAGAAAAAGCACTTCAGCTCCTATTGCAGAAGATCCAGGATGTGTGTGATTTCTCCAGTGCTGGAGGTAAAGGTACTGAATCTTGGGCCTTTTTATGTTCTGTATCTCAAAGTGTTGCTTGTTTTCATTAAAAGGAAGCAGGCCTGTGATCACCTCCCTCTTATCCCAATCTAGGAACCGAACTCATCCTCTGTGCCCATGTCAGGCCCTCACTTTCAAGCTGGATGCTCAGGACAGCTGCTGGTTGCTTGTTCTGGCTGTTGGTACCGTACTTCGAGCACTCATCATTCTTCCTTTACGAGGAAAATCAATATGAAAACTTCTCTGTCAGCATCTGTGCTCTTTCATCCAGCAGCACCCAGCCTGGGGCAAAGGGCAGAGCCCACAAGGAGATCCTGTAAGACCAAACCGGAGTGTGCCGCTGCTGCTCCCGGTGTCGGCTCATGGAGTTTTATCATCTCCTTCTGCAGGAAGCTGAGCCCGGCTATTCCCAAGGGTGGTGGGACATGGGGCTGGCTCCGTGCTGGAAGGGCTGAGGCAAGGGAGCCCAGGACCTGCACCCACAGCCATCCCTCCCCAACTTCTTGCTCCATAACCATTTCCCAAATGTCTACTTTAGGGCCTTTCAGGAATCAGGGGAGTTGTCAGTTGTTATAGTAACAGACTCCCTGCTGCTGAATTGGCCCGGAGATGCCCATTTGGGCTTTTGAACAGACTAACTCAGGCTCATTAGATAAAAAAGAGAGAGAGACAGATTTGCAGATGGAAAGTTGCTTTTTAAGCATGCTGGATGATCTGTTAAGAGCTTGACTGTGGAAGGGGCATGTTATCTCATTATATGCCTGTTATGTTTACTCTTTTTTAATTAACACGAGGTTTAATTTTTTGTAGCAAAACAGAATTCTACAAGATCCCGTTTCCTTTCTGGTGAGGCCAGTAGCGAGCTGCCCCTTTACAAAYCAACATATTTTGTCTTCAGAAAGGAAACAGGGATTTGCCAAGCTTAAATGCAGATCACTGGTGATTTCCAGAACTATCAGGATATTGACAAGGCTCAGAAAATAGTACTTTTAATTCTAATTATAGAGCATCGGGAGCAAAATCAATAAGCACTTTCTGACCTAGGAATGTCCCAATTCAAGATAATAGGACTGTCTAGATTTTGCTTCAGGTTTAAACCTGAGCTATCCCGTTGGTATTACCAGAGTGACTCCTGAGTAATTTCCACCAGCTACAACAGACCTTGCCCTTCCAAATTTGAGTCCACATGACTAAAGAACCTGTATCGTCTTAAATGAGCTCTCAAGGTATATAATTACAATATCAAGTTACTTCTTGCCAGRTATTTGAAGCCAGCTTCTTCCTGTGCCCCACATGGCCAGCCTTTGTCTGAATTTCGTGAATCGGTGTTCTTCTCTCAGCTGTCCTGTAAATAAAAAACAAATCCAGGTTTATAGCAAGGTGATGTATCTCCAGGTGTAAATAAGAGAGGACTCTGGTTGTTTTTATGTGATACACCTTTGTACAGCAGGTAGGCAGGCAGGGCTGTTAGCAAAGAGGGGGAGCAAATGCTGTAGTACATGAAAGGGGTCTGCGAGGAATACATGATCTTTTGCACCCATTGTACTGGGGATGCGATGGGCCCTTGGCTTAAATTGCAGCAAAAAGGAAATTTAGGTTGGACRTTAGAAACAGCCTTATGATAGGAAAGACAATAAAGTGGTGGTCTATAGAATTTCCATCATTTCTAGGTTTCAAAACAAACTTAAGCAGCTCCAGTCGGGAKCACCACAGGAGTCAGATCCCACACGGGAGCTTCCAGGCCCGTTCTCCACAGCTCTGCAGTTCCAGCTTTAAAGCACACGTGGAAGCATGAGAAAAGAGGTGGGATGGTGCAGTGTGATAAATTGCTCTGTAAATCACAGGCTAGAAGCCTGAAAGATACAGTGTAAGTGCATCATGTTTAAAGTGAATAATGTGAAGCTGATAAAAGAGCACATCTTAAGAGCTGGGAGGAGGAGCGAGGGGGGGGAGCTGGCTTTGGGGGGAGAGTGAAAGGAAGGTACAAATGGACAGGGAAGAAACTGCAAAGCTTGTGGTGGATGATGCATCAGGAGACCCACAGGTTGGTGGAAAAAAACTCTTGTTTGGAGTTTTGTTCTATCTGTTCTCCTACAGCAGGGAGCCTAAGAGTAGGGGAGAGTTAAGAGTACAACAATTATTTGAAGTTTAAAAGCAAAACAGAGGAGAAGGGGTTGGTGTAGCTGGGATTTGTTGCCTTGTTGGGTGTTACCTAAGGCACCATCCTTACTGCACATGTCAGTACTGCCCCATTAGCAGCAGTGAGTGCCAGTGGGCAAAGACCCTGGGAGCAAGCAGCCAGGGTGGCTGAATCGAGACATCCCTGCAGAGAATGTTACATGGAAGTGTTTTCTTCCAAAGGAAATAGGMAATGGTAATTTTCTGCAAGAACCAAAATTTCACAGCTGTGAAACCACCCATCCCAGTGCTGGCAGTCCTGGTGCCTGCTGGATTGTGACTTTTTGAACAGTACCTTGAAGTGAGAACTGTCACTCTGAAACTCTAGTAGGTGAGTCAGTTGTGTGAACATGTTTCTGCAGGCGTTTTCATGGATGTGGCCACTGAACTCAGTGGGAGCCCAGATATGCATCACCTTAAATTTAAAAGATAATGTCAAGCGTGCAATCATGAGTCAAACAACAGGACAACACGTGCTTCGGGTGTGGAAGACCTGAATTCAAAATATCACATTGGTGACTTTGAAAACTCCCAAATACAAAAAGTATACTTTTTATTTTTAATGTATTGTATGATGTGTCCCATAAGAGCTGAGACGTTCATGCTGTGCTTTGCCCACAGGCTGTCCTAAGGGGGTGAAATTTGTGCAAAAGKCTTGGCAGCAAGTTGGAAAACTGCTACTGACACCTCTTCTCGGTGCTTTGTTTAGAGGTGTAGCAGAATTTCCCCAGCATTTCCAAAAATACCTTCTTCTGCAGAGAGAGCAAAGGAGAACGGGCAAGGGCAGCTGAGGTCAGTCAAGGAGGAATCTGTACAGCTGCAATCGATCTTTCTGTTTTGTTCCTGTGGAACTAATTAAATGGATTAATTGCAGACATATTTTTTTCTCTGGAAATGCCTTTCCCAGTGCTGCTGTAATGGTGAGATCTGGAAAAAAAAAGAGCAAGGTTTTATCTGTGCAGTTACTGGCTTAATAGTTTGCAAGGCATAAGTTTGGACAAATATTTTTAAAATATCAAAATATTCCAATTAAGCTCCATTAAGAACGAGTTTYTAAGTGCTCAGAAATAGTATGCCATGAGGAGTGTGGGTTTTCTCATAACTCCAGCGGTAGAGGATGCCAGGTACCACTGGCAACTCCTACTCATCTGTTAGGTCTCTTGTAAGTTACTGTACAGGAAACTCTTATACAACTTCAAAAGTTTTGAACTCTGACTTTTAAAGCTCTGAGATATATTAAGGGAAACAAATTTCAGAAATGCTTTTTGTGAAATTAGATCACTTTATGAAAAAAAAGACCCTATTAAGAAAATGGATGCATTCTTTTTCTGTTCCCCTTCCCAGCTCAAAGAAACAATTTATTCACTCATTGTCATTTGATCTGTTGGTAGTTTATGTTTTCTATTGATCTGTTGCTAGTTTGTATATTTTTGATAATATTCGTAGTGTGTAAGAGTATGTGTTAAAGTGCATAYAGGTATCCTGTACCGGTATCTCTGGAGTAGATTTGCTCTCATACATTGGTAGGTTCGGAGCTAGAGCAATGTCTCAGACAAACTGTGAATGAAATATCCTATAATACAACTAGATGTGCCCTGAGGGAACAGTATACCTCTGCTGTGAAACTGTGAATTAACCACAGCAACSAGATAAATTATATTTTTTCTCTCTCCTTGTAACCATAAAATATAGCTATTGAAAGGCCCTGTCCTGTCCTAAGTCCCACAGCAGCATTTGGACTAACATTAGCACCAGCTAGTTCACAGCAGGATGTAGCCTGAGTGTAAAATTATAGGGTAAGAATATTAAATCAATTCGGCAATCTTAGCTGCTTGGATAAATCCTGGGAATCAGCAGACTAGTAAAACAATAACAAGCAGGGGTGGACTTCATTTTACTGTTCTTAAAACCTGTGCAATTTGGGGAAAAACAAGGCCTTGGCATGCACAACACGTTGTGCTGCTATTACAAATGTTGCAAGTACATGAATTCATTCAGTTTATTGTAGAATGCTGAGTTGGTTGGTTTAAAAGAAAACAGTTCCTCTATTGCTATAAACAGCATGTGTTGGACTCTATTGACTTACAGGTTAAAATCCATTTGAGTTCCAACTTTTAAGCTGAAACAGGCGTAGGCGGCGTGCCTGGGTCTTGATTGGTGGGTTGGTTCCTGTTTTGGAAACCCTGTCTTTTCCAAAAAAGAACAAAACCTTTTTGAAATGTCCTACRAATTACATTTGTAAAGTAGTAGAAATAAGCTGAATTAGAATTGTAAAAATATTGTTAATGTTAAAAAAAAAAACAATAAATCAAAGCATTTCTCACTAATGATAAATGTTCTATTCCCTGAAGGCTCAAATTTGTTTAATGTTTTCCTTCTGATCAAATTATCAGTTAAATGGATGGATTTCTGCAGTTATTCACTCTCCACAGCCAGTTTTAACCACCATCAGAAAGTTTCCACTGAGTGCTGGTAAAATTCCTCACATTTTGTAGGAGCCACATCATCACTCAGAATGACGATCATTTACTCCCCAGAGTCTTGAAAGTTTCCTTAATTTCAGCAACTGGTTTCAGCAATTGCAGACATGAAGTGAAAGCTGGGAAGAGGCAGTCCTCATACCTGCCTTATTATTTCAACTTGTTTTGTTTGGTTTTGTTTTGCTTTTTGATAAAAGCTTGGGACATAAATGTACCAACATGGTTAGTCTCTGCCCATCCATACAGCTCCTTATTTTTGAAGCATTCAGTATGCTATTTCAATCAGGGAGTAAATGAGTTTGCTTTGCAGGCTCAGAAGAGCAAACTGCAAATGCTGGTTTTGTCGGTTAAGGCTGACTCTGGGCTTCATCCACAGAACCAACATCTACACAACAGCAAACAAAGATTCTCCTGGCCTTGATATCATTACAGGCTTCCTACTCATGTGAATGAACTGGTTTTTACCACTTTCCTCCCTGTTTTAGGTAGAAACCAGCCTTTTAACTTAAAAGGGCTTTTCCTGCAATCTGTTTATTCTTCAGCAAGCTTTTCTGTAGGCCTTGCATGACAGAAGCTGAAGTCATGTTTTCTGCTAAGACCTTGTCTCCCTACAACTGTACAATTGTCCTGTGTCCTTGTTCTGTCTGATTTTGGGGACGTGGGGGGGGAAGGGAGAGGATGATTAACAGCCACTCAAGCACCAAGGACCTTTACTTGATTTACGTCTGGCAGAGTTATTCTGAGCATGTTTATGATATTGAGGGGTTTATAAAATTTATTAGCAATAATTCCTTTTTAGAAAAAGATCTAGCAATAATTAATAATTAAAGCACACCATTTGCATGCACAAATCACCACAGTTTGACTTGGGTGCTATTTAATATTGAATCTATCTAGGCAAAGCAATTGTATCTCTGTAGAGATCAATCCTAAAGAATAAAAAAAGATGAAAATACTTTTTAAACAATTTGAGGAGAGAAAATATCCTTTTTTTCCCCCCTGAGACTACAGAAATAAAGTTTCTGTTTTCTAAAGGAAAATAAAGTAATTAGGAAATTTGCAAAGGGGAAATAGCCTGTGTTGGTCTTTGTCTTTATTTATATGATTAAATGCAGTCTTTAATTAGCATATATATTATTCATGTTTCAATATAATCCATTTTATAAGTCCAAGTTCAAATTCAAAAATCAAAATGGGCTTGATGCACCCTATTGTTCACATGCAAAGCAGTTAACATAGATGTAAAGATATGAGGTGAATTGAAACATTCATATTTCATAAGGATGCAGTCTATTTTTTCTGAAATTATGGCTTGAACTCTTATTTTTAACTTTTTCTCATTTGCATACATATTAGTCCCTGTTTAAATGATGTGTTAATTCTATTCATTAGACTTCACTGAATGCTTCTAACTCTCCTGATAATCAAGCACAGGTCCCTGGAAAGCAAATTATGGACTTTGCACGCTGCAAAACCCATTGTGAACGTGACATTTATCACTGCAAAGCCAACTCCTGTGGAGCACTTGGCTGCAGTCAGGAGGGCAGAAGCCTTTTTCTTCTGCTTATGGCGGTGATTGTCATCTGTGAATAAGGAGCTGGCACCAGGTCCCCCATAGCTCTTCAGAAGTGGTTGGACACTTCACAACTGCTCCACAGTCTTGATGGTAAAAATGCCAGTTCAGCTCTTTGAGGGAATCATTTGACTCAGGTCCTCACACGAACAGCTTTGAGAAAATGGGCGATCAAGAAATTTTCTGTTCCATATACTATGGTGATGGAGACAAGGATGGGGGGACCTAGGTGGGATCTGCGCTCTCTGAAGGGTATTTAGCTGTCAGAGCAGGAGCCTGCAGRTTTGACTTTGCTCTGCTTCCAAAATACACTTGTACTTCAAAATCTGGAAGAAGAGAGCCCTGAAAGCAAAAGCACAAAGGTGACAGCAGTGCAACAGGAGTCCTTTCTCCTTTCCCTGGTTTTCTGGGCCAGACCCTGTAGCGAATGCAGGAACAATCTGTGGGAAGAAAAGGGTCAATGAAATAGTATTGGAGTCAGGTGTCTGCTGTTGCATATTGATTTGCCAAGGCTGTGTCAATTCATCTCTTTAATTTCAGGTATAAAAGCATTGTTATCCCAGTGGCACACCCGAGGTGATAATTTTGGAAGGTTTTATGTTGATGGGGTGAGCCCTGAGTGGTGCCACACAGGGAGTTGCCATGTGTGCTCTGATTAATAAAAAAATTGATGGGAGGAAGAAAGATTCGTATGGCATCTCTGTGAGGAAATGCTTGAYGTCTTTAAAAGCCCGTAAGTTTATTTTCCATCTGTTTTTTTGCAGAGCCTGGACCTTTTCAAAAGCACTGCTGATGTGCCGTAGGGAATTCGTTGAGCTCTTTGTGATAGCAGAAGGTTAGAGTTCAGCATCCCTGGTTTTGTTAGCCACAGAGCTACGAAGAGCAAGTTCCCAGTTGCATAGCTTGAAAGTATAGGTGGAGACCACTAGAAAGAGGCATGTTGTCCCTGCAGCTTAGATTTATTTGAGGTGCACAGAATAAGAGAGCAGAAGAAATCGCTGCATTTGAGACACGTTCTCAGCAGCWGCCTCATCTCCTTGTGTCTGGCTGTGTAATCTCACTCTCAGGAGCTTTCTGCGTGAGAAGCAGCTGGGAACTGCTGAGCACGGGAGAAATGCTCCCATTTCACCAGCGTTTGAGATAACCCAAACTGCAGCTGGGCCCATGGGGAAATGAAAAGTCTGTGTTTTAGTGAGACTGTGATTTCAGTGAGTTGCAGTGCTGTCTGTGGGTCTGAGCTTGCACTTGGATGTCCTCTCTTTCCTTAGCAATGCTTTCTTGTACTGAAAGTGTGCCAGAGAATCCCTGAGCTTTAGACCAGCATTTTTGAAATGCTTAAACCCTTCTGCAGCCCTCTCCTCCTTCACTCCTGGGATGGAGAGTGTTGACCTCAGTGGAGCTTCTGTACTGTAAAGCTGGGATAGGCTGTGCTAATTTCCTGTGTGATGAGCACAGAAGAGGATTCTGAGGAAAAGGGACTTTAACCTTACCCAGGGTTTAAGGTTATCCACAGTTCTCAATTTTCTGGTTTTGGTTTTGTTTGTCTTTTATAAATCTGGAAAGTAGGCAGCTCAGCTCACTGGGAGATGGGGCAGGGGATAAACATTCCCCTTCCATGCCTCTCTCCAGCATTTTTTCCCTTGGTGTGCCAGATACAGCAAATTGCCATCCCAGAGAGAGATGTATTGGCAACCTCACTCCRTATTTTGTTCTGGTGACTGGCTTAACATTAACATTGTCATTGCTCTCCACCAACCTTATTGTATTTACTGAGCTTTCTGCAAAGAATGAGTTAAATACATATGGGTTGGATGCTTTCTGTTACAACTCATGTTCTGTTTTGACCTTCTTGGCTTCACATATTTTCCCCTTTTAAAGTTACTAGCTGTATGTGAGATCTTAACATCAGTGGGCCATTTTGGGAAATAAATATTAATGAGATGGCTTCTGATAGCATTGTGTGGGTAGAAACAAATGCTCTCATAATAAATGGAATTTAATATTAATTGAGTGGTTTGGAGTTAAAGCAGGATATAAAGTGACAAGCTTGTGGCACAGCAAAGTGCCCTTTACAGGAATCCAATTAGAAGAGTGAGCAGCAAATTCTAAGCAAACTTGCTACAGTCACACAGGGGCAATACAAGAGTGGAGCATAATTTGGAGCCTGGGACCTGTCTGCTTGAATGTCTCATAATTTCCATGAATCAACATTTAGCTACTAGGTGGTGCCAAGTTTGCATTATTCAGCTTTTTCCTGGCAATGCTGCATCCCATTGCTCCAGTCAAACCAGAGGGGGACGGTGTGTTTTGCAATAAAAGGACACATCAATTAAATGCTGTGTTCTGCTACACGTCTGTAAGAGAAAAGCAACTCATTTGTTAGCCTGCTGAAATTACTCTGCATTGAAAATCTTCTGCTGATGTTACAGGGCTTTGGCTGATGACTTGAAGCTGTTACCTTTGCCATTTCCTCAATGAGGATGATCAAGAGTTGTTCCCTTTCCAAATTGCAGTGTTTGTTCATGACTTGGAAAAATAAAAGATTTGCTGAGATGTGTTGTAGATAAATAGCTGTCCTGCCTCAAAAAACCCAGTGCAGTTTTCAGAGATACATCTCGTGTTATAAAGAGTGATGTAAAGTGTTCATTGGGTTTGAATTGTTCAAAAATAATTTCTCTAAATATTATGTATTGTTTTCATCTGTCAGATGGAGTTGCAGAAGCTGCTATAGCAAGAGTTTGTTTGTGGCATTTCAGACAACCTGGGTATTGTGTGAAATTGGCTTAGCAAGCCTSTAAAAGGAGGGTGCAGAATGTAAAGTGAGGGTGTAGGAGTGATAGCTGGGGCACTGCTTCCAGGCTGATAGAGAAGCATGTGGAAAAAAAAAACAACAAGGAGCAAGTCAATTTATCCATTCTGTCAAAATGGCTACGATCAGCCAGGAGGCAAATGAATAAACGGATCAACAAGTATTTCACACTTGTGTGTTCTCGACAGGAAATCACAGATCTGAAACCAAATGTCTGGGACAAAACTACCAGAAATAGTGGCAAAATACTCTGCTGTTTAGTCTGCATTTTAAACATTTTTAGCTCACAAAGCTCCTTGAATTAAAGCACTGGAATAAAGCAGGAACTTGTTACTACAGTTCCCATTTATGAGCAGAGATGAAAATATTTGGCGTGGGTCTTAACAGCAGGACCTCAGTCCCCACTGGCATCTGCCTTTGCAGCACACCTGGACGTGTCTGGCTGGCCATGGTGATGGCTCCYGTCTGTTCTGCTCCCAAGCTCACGGTCTGGTGGCAGCCAAAGCGCCACCAAAGATCACATCAGAACAGGGAAATGAAATGCATGAATACAGCAGGAGGAAAATGGATGTGGATTGCTAGAGGTGCCAGGGCTGAACAGCTCACCTGGGAGCAGACATCTACGTTCCTCGAGGACAGTGTGTCTGCCAGAGCAGCCAYGGCCCTTCGTGAGCTTTAGGAAAAGGAAAACAGAGCCAAGAGTTTGTGTTTAATTACATGTCTGCTTCTGAGCAAGTGCCTGCTGCATCCAGGCACGTTTCTTCGTACATTAAGAAGCATTCAGATATTTTTCCTAAGATGTGAACTGCTGTTTTTGTGGGCTTTTTTCCTCCTTTTCCCTAGTTCCACATTTATCAACCCTGAAAGGTTATCAAGAGTTTAATAAAAGGTAGATTAAAGCTTTAGAGGTAGTGCAAATAAAGAGAACAGTCCATAAATAGAAAATATATTAAACTGTATCTGGTGTTAAGGGCTGTAATAATTAACATAGGTTGCCTGAATTTCTCCTGTTTTGCTTATCTGCAATGAACTTTTATCTTGAATCAAAATGTTCTGCTCCTGTGATTAGTAGCTGTTTCTACATACTGATTAAGACAACAGGAAAGCAATCTTTTATTTGCCTGAGTGTATACTTACTGAAGAAGTGTCATGAGGATGAAAGCCATTTCTAGTTTTCTGTTTCTAATTTTCAAAATAATTTCAACTGAGATTTTAAATGCAAAATGTCTTCTACATCTGTTACTTTATGATTTTTCAATTCTCGACTCCTATATAATTGGGAGTCTGCTAATAGACATTGTGGTAACTTTTCTGATACACCTCATACTTTGAATCCTTTTTGTGTAACAAATGTGTATTTCCTTGGCACTAAAATTCAAGAAGCTTTGAATGGGTTATAGGCCTGAAATTTCCAAGATGTCCTTTTGTTAATGGATATTTTGAAAAGGGAACTCTTCCTCACTTCATTTCACGCACTGTCAGGATCATCCTTCTAGTCGCTGTTGCCTCGTGGTGTAGTGGATTCTACCTCGGTTACTTGCTTATAATATTTCTAGAATTTTCCTTATGGTTTATTTGGTCTGTGGAGATGGTAGTTTAAAGCATACATTGTTTTTATTTTCTGTGCTTCTTTATTGTGCCTGTGTATGCTTAATGCTGCTGTCTGCTTTTTTGGTATTAATAAGATTTTTCTTGTAGTTTAATTATCTTGGGATTTGTTTATCTTGTTGTTGTTGTTGATGCTATTTATTTTGTAGAAACATTCTCACACAAAATGCAGCAGTTTAATGCAGATGCTACTGGAAGGAAGGGTCCTGCTGATACAGGGACTTTTCATTGTGATACATTAATGGACGTGGGTGTGGGGTGGCTGGTGAAGGGAGCCCAGTGAGGATGTTCACACCACGCTGGCTGCCTGATTTAACCAGAAACCACTTCAGTGAATACAACTGTGCAGTACAGCCCTGTTAGTGCAGAGCTGTGCCCGAGGTAGCCAGCAGATGAGGAGTGCTGGAGCAGTCCAAGCTCTCAGTACCATGCCTGGGTGTCTCCTGCCATCTGAGAGAGTTCCCTGGCTCTGACTCCTGTGTCCTTCCAGAGCTGGGTAGAGATGCATTCCTCATACCTCAGCACAATACACAGCAGGGTAATTCTCAGTGGTCTGGTTCAGTGGTTGGCAGTTTATTGTCCTGATATTTGTGTTTCCTTGTCACATTTGTTAACCTTTGAATGCAAGAAACTCATTAAAGCAATTCCTCAGACACGCACACTCCAGGCTTCCCCAGAGCTCTCGAGTGAGTCCCAGATTAGCATCAGCGACAGCAAGAAGCAAATCTCCAAATGGGTTGATTGATAGCGAGATTAATGATCCTCAAGATTTCTGTCCAGGTTTATTATTTGGAGGCTTACAAATCTTTGCTTTCAGAGAGATGGGAAGGACCAGCTGGCTGCCACCCAGTCTGTCTCTATTAGCGTGATGAGGTGATGGACGTAGCCCTGTTACAGCACTAGGATTAAACAGTGAATTTTCACTGTTCCTATTATCTACCAGGTACTAAATGATTTGCTTCTCTGCTCTTGGTGCCAGCTGCTCTTTTCCTTTGTGCTGTGCTTTCAAAGGTGTGATGCCATTTCTAATTGTGTTTTAAATTGTTAACAGAGAGACCATGAGATTTTTTAAGTAGCTATTTCTTGTTGAAATGACCAGTAAGAAAAGCCCACCCTCCAAATGCAAAGTGATTGAGAAAGGAAATAACCGCTCTTTTAGTATTTTATCTTGGCCCCAAATAAGCTAAGCATGAATTATGTCCAGCAGTGTTGGGAATTCTTCCTAGTTGTCCCATGCAGCTTTAGTCCAGGTGCATGTGGACACATGTGTTGAGAAAGATGAAGCTTCCCACTGAGTATTTCATTACGTTTAACAAACTGGCATTTCTGCCTGAAGATGGGCAGGGACATCAAAACCAAAGAACAAGCTGTGCCTAAATTTTTAGGAAACTTGTGTTAGATCCCAGGCTGGGGCTTGGGATATCTAAAATATCTGTCAATTGAAGGTCCTGGTGTCCCATTCAGAGGAAGGAAAAAGTATTTTTTACAAAGGAAAGAGCAGAGCTCTTCAGTTTTTAGAGTAATTAGGTGGGAGTAATTAGGGACATTTATGTGAATATTCCAAAGAGAGGCTGCTGTCTCTCTGTTTCTGCCTCTGCTAGGTCGGATTATTTCTGTTTTGGTTTTCTTGTAACACTGTTTCCAACCCAGATGAATTGCATTTTGCATTTGAAATTACCTGTGTGTCAGCCTGTTTTTATTCTTTCTTTTCCTAAGATTCATTATCCCAAAGGGAATTCATGTCCTGAAATGATAATATCAAGTATGCCAAATTTTGAGATCTTGGAGGTGCTACTAAAAGCTCCTCTCTAGTAAGAGGCAATCTTCATTGATTGCTGTGGCTCTTGTGATTACAGAACAACTCTTCACTTGCCTAAATCCAGCTTTCTTCTGTGAGAAAGTTTTAAGGCTTCCTTTTAATATTACATGATGATTTGGGCATTGGAAGTACACATTTTATAGGAAGTGCCTGAGGTATTATTTGATTGGAAAAGGCATGTCTTTGTTTTTCTTTGTGATTTTCTAGCCTTTGTTATGAATATTGCATTACATAAATAGTTGGCTCAGGGAAAAGAAAATGTCAGGCTTTCCTTTGGTTTTTAAAACTGTGCCTGATTTTTAAACCATTTTAAGATACCACCTATAGGTATGTCTACCCCGTTTTTGCTTGAAGACATTAAAGTTTTTAGTGGTAATGCATATAACCAAGGAGCTGCTTCTCTTGCAGTAGAAAATACTGATGAGTAAACCCATTCAGTCATCTGTAAAATTGCTGAGTGTATCCAAGACAGCTGTTGTGAGTATTGATTAAAGCAGGAGGGGAAGGTCTGGTGCCTCCAGCCCTGTCAGAGGTCACCAGGAGAGTAATTAGCTACCAAGTGTCACAGGGCCAAGTGTCATCACAAATAAGGTTTCACCACCCCCTTCACTGTTCTCCAGGGACACCAGGAAGATGGGACAAGGAAGCGTGGAAAATGTTTGCGCTGAGTTAAACTGAGACTTATCCACTTATGATTTGCAATTAAGAGCTTTCTAAGTGTGTTTCTGCACTGGCCACCTGGGTGCTCTCTGGTCACACAGCTGATGAAGGGGGAGGACTTGAAGGCAGCTCATCTGGGGGTGTTGTCATTTCTTCACTGTTTAATTATTTGAATACCCTTCTAAAAATTATTATGTCTTGTGTAATGCCTGAGTTCAATTCCATATGTGATGTAAATGGGTGTCTGAGCTCTGGTGCAGGATAGGATCTCAGAGGATCAGGAGAAGAGGATTTTTAATTTTGTGGAGAGCTGTGTAGTCAGCTGGCAAATTTAGGCCATAAATATTAAATTAGCTGTCGTTCTGTGTCAGAAATCCCTAGTCTTGTTTGCAGATGAGTTTTTCAGCTGGACAATTTTACTAGTGGTGCGTTCTTCAGCACAAATACTGTCTCAAAGTTTTGTCCACCTTCTTTTTTGCCATCTGCCTTTTCCCAGCCACTTTCCTGTCTTTATTTCCCTATGATACTGCAGAATGTTTAGTTGGACTGGTCATTAGCATTTGGAGCCCTTTGTGGATCTGTGTGGGTGTGGGACCACTCACTAATGTGAAAAAGCACTTCTTGCCCAGAGGAAGTGCCCTGAAAAGGACAGTCTACTTTCCACCATTCTATCTAGGAAAACACACCAAGGGCTTGGCATGATGTGCACTTCTGAAACCTACCCATGTACCATCCAGACCTCTCCAGGTACTGTATCTGTGTGACGCTTAACTCTGCCCAAGAAGATTTGAGGCAGAAATCGCCTTGTGGGGACAAGGCAAGCTGTCCCTGGGAGGGATCTGCAGGAAAATCAGCATTACTATAGGGAAATTTTCCTCCTTTTTCAGCTCTCCTTTATTCTCTTGGTTTTTATGCATTCCTGCTTTGTACATCCTCCAGTAGCTCCAGTTCAGTCAGCATTTGCTGCCCTACTGCTCCTGCATGGCATAGGTTCTTTTATAACTTGGCTTTTGAATTCTGGTCATTAAGTGTTAAGACCTGGGAAGGAAAATAATTGTAGAAAATTAGGGCAATATAAGCCATTTCCTGGCCAAAAAAGAGTAAATGCAGATGCCCCTCTGATACAGTGAATGTAATATCACTGCTCCATGCTGGTCACTTATTCATATTCATAAGATCTGCTTTTTTCATGTGGTTTTCTCTCCTCTTTTTCTTCTTAACGCTTGAGTCAGTTTTATTGCTCATAAAAATCAGTGACTGATGACCCCAGCTAGAGCAGTGCAGACTGCAGACAGCTGTTGTCCAGGCTCGCATCCACTGCTCTGCTGGTGACATGGTCATGATTTGCAGCGCCTCTGTTGTTCCGAAGTCTGTGCTCTTTTCTGAGGAGTCATTGCCAATTCTGACAGTGACAAATGCTTGCCAAGGAATAGTGAAGCTAGTTTAAAGTGCAGAGCCATGTGTTACTAGTACACTTGACTGCATACATACTCTCTTTCTGGTGCCAGCAGAAACCAATCGTAATTGTGTCTCCTGAAAAACATGCAAAACAGTTCAACGAGAATCTGAAGCAGCTTTTCTTCTATTGAAAGTGAGAATGAATGTACAGAGGTAGTGAAAGGGGATCGTTTCCTGTCTTTGCATCCTTGTTTGGGAGTTACTTGCAGACACCCCCATGATGGAGGAGCATGGTGAATGAATGCCTGTATCCAGGTTGCATTTGATAAAGACTAAGCCATGTCCTGTGCAGCCTGGTTTAGAGATCCTGATCTGACTCTTATTCCATCTTTCCTGTTCTTCCCACCAGCTAAGGACTGTGTGTGAAAGTAGGATGGCTGCAGGGACTATTGGCCTCTTTGTTAACAARTGTACATTCTGCAGAGCGTCTGTCTACGGGAGGCTGTTTCTGGAGGAAGGGTGTCTGAAGGACAAGGTTTGTCCTGCTCTGACAGTAGTGAATAGGCCTCCAGGACCCTTTCAAGCCATCTGCCCCCAAATTGGTCATGCTTTAGCAGGTAATGACCCAAGGAGAGAGTAGTTGCAAGAAACTGAGAGCCTAGAGCTCCTGGATGCTACTGCAGAAATAAAGTAATATAAATCTGGCAGGCCTTGGAGAGAGAGTACACACTGCTCCAGCCAACATAAACACCTGGAACAAGGAGTAGATCCCTGGTGAGCAAGCAGCAATGAATGTGCTTGTCACTTCAGTGTGTGAGGCATGGCTCTTGGGTGTCCCCAGAATGTGGATTATTCCCAATGGTTTTTCCTGTGTTCAGCCACTGCCGTGATGGTTCCAGTCAGCCACTGCAGAAGCAATCACTTGTCCCTTGCCATAATCCCTGGCTCCTCCTCTCCCTGCCCCAGCTGCTCCGGAGCACACGGATCCCGCCTGTCATCACAGATCAGGGGACGCTGCCTGTGCTGGAGCCAGTACAGAGGAGTAAAGGCCAGGCACTGCCCTCGGAGCATTTCCCAGCACTCCCATCAGCTGTGGCTGAGCTGTGTGTTTGTATTGGAGGCAGTATGAAATCAACACTGAGGCACTGTCTTCCACACGGAAATAAAATGCATCCATGCTTTCAGGCCATGATGTGATCTAGTTCTCCCTCTTGCTTTTAGATGAGTATAAAGAGGAAGCTGCTCGAGCTTAATTAACTATATAACCAAGGAAACCTGTTGGGAGTGTCAGAATCTCACAAGGCATCTCTTCTCTTACGGAAGCAAATCTGGTATTTTGCTCAGCAGAGATGGAACAAGCATTTAATCCAGCTCACCAGGACCATCTCTTGGCATGTTTTTATGCTGTCAGCTTGGTGCTGCTGCTCTGGACTTTGCATCCTGTTAGTTTGCTTTAGTAACTCACAGTCAGTTTCTCTGCAAAAAGATTCTGGGCAGGGGGATGCTCTCCCTCACATTGTCTTTGCATTCCAGACCCTGCCTCTGCTTCTTCTCTGGKGAGATGCTAATCTTGTAGTGTTTTACTTCTGCATTTGGGTCCATATGTGACAACTGTGTGTCTGATCACCACAATCTCGCACAGTTATTGTACCCCAGGGAAAGGGAGCCAAAAAAACATATGGGGCTAGAGAAAACGGTGTGCTTCACTGCTCACGGGCATATTTCAGAGACAACAGACTCTTTGATATTTCACAGAAAAGATGTGGCTCCCCAAAATCTTTAGGAAGTGAAATCAAGGTTTTGATTTGCTTTTCTTCAACCAGTGCTGCAAAAATACAATAATTATTCTAAAATTAAAATGTTAACAACTGAAACACTAATAATCATTTGTGCCATGACAAATCCCAGTTGTGCATTCACTAAGGACTGCTTCTATTAGGAAAAAAAGCCTGTTATTTTATTCCGCTGACAGTGTTGGTTTCCTGAGCAAATGGACACATGTGCAAACACCTGCCCGTGTATACACACCAGGGTTAAAAGTTACAGACTGAAGTGCTCATGTGAAAATAGGTGTAGATTGGCACCTTGTCTAGCCCTGCATCCACTCCCCCCTCTCTCCACGGCTGTGTCTCCAGTGGCTCGAAACAAGCAATTTCCTGCTCTCATCCTCTTCCTTTATCCAGCCCTCCCCATATATACACTCAGATTTACTGCAGCCTCTTGTAGCCTTAGCAACTGCTGCCACTTAAGGTTTGTATCTGAAGGGAAAGGTAATGGGTAGGGGAAATGCCAAGGGATAGAAAGGAGCATCCTAAACTGGGGGAGAAGGCAGCTACTGAATTGTCTGAAATACCTCTCATAGCCTTGATGGCAGCTATCAGTATTTATTCCTACAAACCAGACAGAAGTTTCCAAAAGGCTCTTCTTGGGGCCAGGTGTTTCCTCACTCAGGAAAAATGAACATTATCCAAACTGGAGTCATCTAGCTGGCACCCTGAGATGTGTGTTCCCTCCTGGAGCTGCACAGAAGAAAGATGGAAGAGTGGGAAACAGATCCAGTAAGCAGAACTTGCAGGGAAATTCAGCCAGCAAGTTTGTTAAACCCATAAAAGATCTTTTAAAGATTGGAGACGTGGAAGGAGTCACCAGGACAGCGATGAGATGGCCTGAGTGCAGTGAGCTCAGCTGTAGAGCCTAAACTTAGAATATTTACAGCAATTTAGAGCAAGTGGTGCAAAAAAAGAGTTTGAGAGGCAGGTCTTCACCTAACGTGCCAGTATCCAGTATTGTAAAGTAATGAACTTGCTGTATTATGTATTTACATTAGACAAGAGTGTGATGTTTGTGACTTGAGAAAACCTTTAGTTTAATTCTATGGTGTCTGCCTTCACAAAACAGCTGCAGAAAGTCTTCCAGGACTAAAATACAGAATTTTAATGACAGTGCCTACAGCAAACTTCACTATGTGAAATATTCATTTAATACATTGTGAATCCAACATTGTGCTCAGCAGAGTTGCGCTGGGCTGGGTATTCAGCTATCACCATCGTGGGCCTTAAAATATTGCACAATGTGATTATCCGACACAATTACATGTTTTGAGGCTATTAAGAAAAAGCCATCTTATGACTGTGTATAAAACCATAATGCCAGCCTCCTAGAGCATCTCAGAGTATAAAATAACAAATTAACAAAAAATAATTGCTTTTCTTCAATATCATCTGCTTAAAAAAATCCTGTAAATCCCTGCGTAAAGGTCTGTCTTTTTATCAAACACCTTTTTAAGGCCTTCATTACCAGGAGAAGCCGTTCAAGGATTTCTGTAGTATTGACTCAAGGGAAAGAGCCCCAAATACATCAAAATCGGGAACATTTTGCCTGTTTCATATTCATAGTTTCTTCTTTATGTGTGACTGATTTATTCTGCTGCGTGCCCCCGGGGTGTGCATTGTCCAAAATAAAGGCTGCCAAAAAAAAAATGAGAACAGGGAGCAAGTGGTGAGGCGGGGGGAGTTCAACCCATGTTTCTAAATGCTGTGAGACTATTGCACATCTTGCATCCTCATGTGTGAATTCACCTTATGGTGTTTCTTAACAAAAGTATACTCACTAAATAAATAACTTCAGCACAATGCAAGACATCATGCCTGAAAATAGAAAGCTGCTCCCGGACAGTGACTCCATGCTGTGAAATCCGCTCCCTCCTGCTTCTGTATTGTCTCAAGTTGTACTTGTGCTGCCATAGCTTGTGCTCGTGTTGTAAAGCACCGTGCCTGTGCAGTAGAAAGTACAGACACACGGAAAGCAAGCACCCATGAYAATTTTAGTTATGTTTTTAGTTTTGCCTAAGAGAGTGGTTTGGTTTTCAGTGACTTTCTCTCTCCCTGGCACGTATGGATGTTGGAAACAAAGGGAGCGCAAATGGTTTTGCCCAAGTGTGCGGGGCGGCTCTGCCGAGGGCTCTGTGTGGAGAGCACAATGCCCGAGTTGCAGAGCTGCAAACTGCAGGAACTGCAAGGCAGCAGCTCGGAAGCCAGGACGTGCAAATGTGTTTGAGCAAGGGAACCGGCAGCTTGACAAAGGCACGGCTCACCAGGCCCCCGCAAACTGTGCCCAGGTGTTGAGGAGCAGTTGAAGGGGGCAGTGAGGAGGATCTTTCTGCAGTGGGGAGCTATTGTTCAGCACCCCGACAGATGAGAGCAGACCCTTCTGCCACAATAGCTGCTCACACCAAGCAAGACTCATTAAATATTCAGTTCCAGCCTCAAGCAGCTCATTAAGTCAGCAATGAGCAGTGACGCTGGTGTTGGAAAACCCTGCCTCAGTTAACATCACCATGCAGAATCTCCCCGGATCTCTTGACGTTATTCTGCWCAGTACCTTTTCTGTGATGACCAGCTTGTGCTCTCTGCTTTGCATTAAATACAGGTAAAAAAAAAAAAAAAAAAGTCAGGTGGATTTAAGTTCTGCTCTTTATAGGCCTTTTCAGAGAGGAGTCCTGGGGCCCAAGAGAAGTGTCTATTGGATTTTTCTGTACCAGCATATGTAATRCAAGTTTGCAGGAAGAGGATGGGATGAAGGTTATATGGCTTTAGTGTTTAAAAACAAACAAACAAAAAATGTTTGGAGAATAACTTTCGTAGTGGAACATCATGATATGCAGCAGTTACAGATGCTGTACTACTGTGTGCTGGTTGTTACGCAGTAGAAACTTTTACAGTAAGTGTATTTTCCCTGGAAATAYGAGTGTCTTAGCTGGATTTGGGCTTGAATTGTATGATGAATATGTTTCTTGTGTGCAGACTTTCTTTCTGAATGAGGTATTTGAAACTTGTTTTGCAACCACTAACTTTTATGAGTATAATTTCATATTCAATAGTACTTAGCAATAATATATAGAGGCATTTATGACGGGTGGATGTCCGATGTCAATGAATTAGGACACACCAGAGTCTGGAATTAGGATCGTAATTGTAGAAAACGCACAAATGTTTTTGCACATCGATGTTTTAAAATTATAACATCTGAAAGTGTGGAGCAGAAATGGAACACAAATGGAGAAGCAGAACATGTGCAAAAGTTGTTGTCTGTTTTTTCAGAKAGCAGTTTTTCACACCCTGACTCTATTTTTTTTCTTTCTCCTTTAACAGAAAGTGTTTTCAGACTGCTCATTTCTATGTGGAGGACAGCAGTTCCCCCCGTGTGGTCCCCAATGAAAGTATTCCCATTATACCTATTCCAGGTAAGACGGGCTTAATCTGCTGTGTTTGTACTACTTGGAGTCTGGTTTAATTACATAAAGAAGAGAAGGTTATGCTGGTGATAAATCATGGGGTTTTGGTTGAAATTTTTTGTATCGGTGCTGCTTCATTTAATTTAATGTGCTTTGTAAYGGGGCTCCGAGTGCCAGTGCTGTATTTTTCCACAGGCACCTCTCCCACTTTGTTTTAATAGAAATTTCAGAATAACCTTTGCAAAATGTCAAAAACATGAGTAACAAGTCTTGAAAACACTGAGGCATTGCATCCAGGGTGAAACAAGCTGCTCCATCAGGGCAGGTTGTGGAGGAGGGATGTTCAGCTCCACTGCTCTCTCGAGACTGGGGGCCTTGCCCCCACTTTCACCGTGTGTAAAGGTGGAGTCTGGGGGTCTTGGAAGGGACAGTGAGACACAGGGATAAGCAAACAATCTCAAGAAAAGTCCAAAGCCATCTGTTAATTTGGTATTAATAAAGTTACCAAAGGTCAAATTCTCCTCTCAGCTATACTGAGAGTGAGGCTGGAAGCAGAGTATAGTGCTATTCTGTCTTCATGAGGCATTTGCCCTGGGAATTATTAAGTGCAGGATGCAGCTGCCTTGGAGCTGTGATGACAGAGAGCAGCCTGGTGTTACTGTGGCCTTTGCAGCCGCTGCCTTGTTTGGTGATGGTCAGTCTCACAGGCAGAATTAAGATACCCAAAAATGTTGTATTGACCTCAGTCTGTCCAAGGTTCGTACTTGTTGCTTGAAGGTGTTTTAAGTTTCCTTGTCATATTCTGTATGTGCGTCACTGATCTGGGATTCAATCTGCAGCTAATTAGGTTCATTTTACCAAAAAGCATTCAGAACCTTTTCTGAGACACTGAAGAAACTTGCTTCCTGGAAAAGTGAAAGAGTCCAGTTATATTTTCCTTGATTTTATTCAGTAGACATGTGTGACTTATTTCTAGAAAGAGTCTTTCAAAGTACCCATGGGAACTGGTAGGAAAGGTCAGCTATTACATTCCTACAGAAAGCGTTAGGCAGTTTGCCTTGCAGTCTGATGCTGTGCCACTGAAAATAAAAAAAACGTGCAGTCGTCCCCTCTCCTTTCTGTGGCAGACTAAAACATGTGTCCTGGCCACCTCACGTCCTTAGCAAGAGGTCACCCTTCTCCTTTTGGGTAACAGGAGGTGACAGGCTTTAGTCTTAGACCACCTGCAATGAGTTTTCACAAAAGTACTTCTGTCACTGCAGTGCTCACTGTGGTGTGCTCAGACCCAGTAATGCTGAGAAAGAGCTGCTCACRCCTGATAAGGGGCACTGCAGATTAAGGCACCCCCTGAGCAAATGCTGCAGGACTCCTTGAGAAGCTTTGYAGTTAAAAATCTGTAAGGGTTGCTGGTGAGCTCTAAGGCGTGTCAACAACTGGGCCTTAGGTAGAGGTTTAGTCTAGTTGGATGCAGAGATGAATCCAACCTTCGAATTCCTGATCTAATGACAACATTTTTGTGGATGTAATGGACGTATAGACACCTGCATACAGCCATCCAAATGGAGGGCCCTTAATCTGAAGGTGAATCATGCYTAGAAAATCTTAAGCGAGAATGATCTGGTGAATTTGAAGATCTTTACACTGACAAAGCTATTTAGGCCACCAAAAGCCAAATCACCTTCTGCAAGTGCCTCACTCTGTGTGTATTAAGTATTACCTGTACAGGGATAATAGTTAATACAGGGATACTTTGAGCCGTAAGGAGGCTCAAAGTTAGTAGAGATAAATTCCAGCTATGTTGGCTTTTTCTGCCTTGAAAGATCCTGAAGCTCTCCTAGGCATTTTCCTTGTTTGGAGATGTAGAAGAGGGCTGTTTTCCCCGATATACCTGTTGCTAAATGACAGTCTTCCCTGACGTCAGCTGCTGCTCCCACATAGACAGCCCACTGAAATGCCTTAAGAACATGAAATGACAAAATTCTCCATTGAACTGATGGCAACTGATGAAATTAYAAGCCTCTGAACTTTTCCTCTAGAAGCTGCCGGAGGGTGTGAGAAAGTCTTTCTTGCCGTGTTGATACTAGAAGCAAAATGTAAGTGGCATTTTCACAGAAGCAAGTTTTTTAAAGTAACCTTGTTAGGCTGTGAAACCCCATCCTTCCAAGAGGAATTTGACTAGATCCCTGTGGGACYGCGCCTCATCCTCCTACAGTTCAGTTGGGACCAACTTCCGCTCTTGGTTATGAGCAGCCACACTGACAGCAATTTAGAGCAGTGCGACTGAAGATGTTCAGCAGGTTTGCCAAGGCCCATCTACAGCCTGCAGTCAGCTTCTGGGCAGAGGGAACTGAGCGGATTTGGGCTGATCCTGGCCCAGGTGGCTCTGCCAGGTGTCTGGGAGCCAGGCACAGCGATGTCCTGACACAGCTCAAGGTTTCAGAAGAGCTCTGGTGTCTCTGTGTGCCACTGCTCTGCTCCGTGATGTGTTGGCACAATCAGAGGTAGCTTTTGTGTTTATTTCTGCACCACGTCCTCCTCTTGTTTATGCAAACCCTCTGTTTCCTCAGGTCTGTGAGCTCAGTCTGCCAGCTATCTGCTATAGACACACAGTGCAACTTTTCAGGTGTGAAATCTAAAAAAAATCTTCTTGCAAAGGAATTATTTTACCCATTTTCTATTTCACTTCCCTTGGCGTACATGCTTAATTATTGTGCATGAAGCCACATCGCCCATAGGTGTGTGCCTATCTGTGCAAATTCTCTCTGAGATCCAAATCATTATCATTATTCATAATTATCTGCGCTGCTTGATCTAGAGAAACACAGGACAAAGGAGATATCATTAACTGAGTCACCCACTGGATATTACATCCGAGGTATAAATCTCAACTCGCATAAGCCTCGCACCTGACAGTAATGCATCTGTAATCAATGGCAGATTTTTGAAAGCTCCCCTGCCATTCAGTCCAAGAAAATTATTTCTCTGTATCTTCTCTCTTTGCCTCCACACTCAGTTATTTTGGCCACATCCACATCATCCTTGCCTGGATCTCTTGACTAAATTATTTGGTCTTGGCAAGATCTCACTCTCGCAGAAGCAAACCTGCGCCTGCTTCTGTTTGTTTGGTCTTTTCCATTGCTGGGCCAATATCTGACTCACTTTCTGGTTCTTTCTGAACTTGACCCTTTTCAGTAGAGTTGGGTAAGTAACATCAACAGCAGCATCATAGCTCCAGACCTGTGTGTTTTGCAACACTGAAACCGAAAGGCATCCCTTAGCAGTTCTCCTTTCTTCTCATTGCAAGACCTGCTCCCTGAKAGCAGTGAAGAAGTGCAGCTCAGTGCAACTTCAATGAGATCAAACAGTGGAATTAGCACAAATTCCACTTCTACCTTTTTCCTTGCCTTTGTCTTGGAGTTTTCCTGCTCTTGGGTGGAGCACTGTTCTGGATCTTGCTGTGACTTCACTGGTTCCTTGCCCAGCCCATGGGCATAAAGGATGCTGTGGCACTGATGTCAGTAGGACTTGTTGTGAGATCAGTACAGAGATAGTTGAGGCTTGACCTGATGACAAAGCTCAAAACTCTATGTAGTTTTGACCACAGTTCTGAGAAACATGGATCATAGAGAACAAAACGGCTGGCCAATGCAGCTGATTCATTTACCGTATTTTTCCAGAAGTATTTTGCATGTTATATTTTTAGTATAAATAAAATTTCTCAGCAGCGATGCCAATATTTTCAGCTGTGTCTAGACTACAAGACTAAGGAACATTTCCCAGTTTTCAGATCACGGTGCATTCACTTTTARGTTTAAATGGCAGTAAATTAATTTTTTAACTAGTCCTGGAGTTTATTGATAATGTATTTWAAAAAACACTCTCATGCTTCTTCCAGAATGTCTCAGTATGGGTGCCTGAGCCCAGGAAATAGAGGAGTAGCAATGAAAATGTGCTTTGACAACCCCACACTGTCACACCAGGGTGTGAAGGCCAATGCAGCCATTGACTTTCCTTTGTTTCCCTCTGTCTCCTCATGGTTATAAGGAGTCCCATCAGGAGTCCATCTTATTCTTAGCTCTTCAATAACTTGCATAGTGCCTTGAACCTTTCCTGACAAATGTCAGTGGTCAGACTTGATGTGTTTTTCACAGGCTCGGCTGCTGCACTGCCGATGTGTTCTGGTAGCATCCACCCTCTGACAAACTGTTCCTGTTAAGAGACTGTAACAAGTATCTCATCTGACAAGGAAGCTGCAGGTTCCCAACACAGGCTTGGTATCTTACTGTTTTCTGCTAAGGTGTGGCTGTCTCAAGTTGCATCTCCAGAGCTAAAGAGCAGAGCCCGGGACACGTCTGTGGCCATGACAGTGAYAGTGCACTGAGCACAGTGAGCCTTGCGAGGCACAGGGAACTGTGCTAACTGCAGCTCAGGGCTTGTTTCTCAAGGGCATGAAGCTCTTCACTGAGCACAGAGGTGGTGCTCTTCAGCTGTTTAAGACTTTRTTTCTGCTTTCTGCTCCCTGCGGATTTATGTTCCAGCACCATATTGTGAATTGTACCTATCTTCAGCTTCAATTAAATTCATGAACGCAGTATTGCAAACACAGCTGTCCTCTGAAGCCAAGAAAATATCAAGGTATTTTAGGGAACATCCACCTTCCTTTTATTCCGGTACCAACCCTGCTCCTGCAGTACACTGAAGAACGTATGGTGTGATACTTGGTCACGGTACTGCTGGTGGAGGCTTCGGGAGTTGGCTACATCACTAAAGAATATGTTTTTTATGGTGGCCATGTGAAATGCAGATAGATCCTTTTCAGAGAGCCATCACACTGGGAGGCAGAGCCCTGGAGTTGAATCTCCGTGTGCTCAAATGTAAGGCTTGTGTGTAATTGATGGCATGACTGAGATGTGAGGATGGAAATGTGTGAGATTAAAACTCTGTTCCTTAGCAGGCAGTACTAAATAAGATCATGTTTAATGTCTGTGCTAAAGGAAAAGTCACATTATTACATTCTCTTGGACTGAAATTGGCTTTTTGCTTAAAGGGAAGAAGCGTATTGCTATTACATTTATAATTAATGATAACCTAATCTAAGATTTGTACAAGCACATTTAAACTGAGCTCGTATTTTGACATATATAAAATTTTATCATTAACATCTTTATATTCCTGACTGACACATGGCTAATAGCATTGTAGTAGATTAAGTCTTGAAGCAAGAGAGATGAATGTACCTACAGAATTACACAGGTGATTTTTCATATTCTGCTTTTTCATGTGTCTCCCCTTTATCAGAAACCTGCCCTTGTGTTCATTTGACTTGATTATAACAAATAGATAGCAATTATCTTGCTRAAAGGACTCCTGTTTTTCTTTCAGCATGCCCATCTTTCCAGGACTTTCAAATGTATTCAAAGTGTTTTCCGTGCCTTTTGGAAGGTGTTTTTTATTAAAACCAGTTCTTCATAAACACATTATTACAAAAAAGTGAGCATTAATGAGGAATAGTGCCCCCAGTAATCAACTCTTAATGATTTCTTATTCATCTTAATTTATTTTAATTTATAATTTGTCTTAATTATTGAGGTCAGTGACTTCAGGAGGATGCCAGCCTTAAGAGGTCTTCAGCAGGTATTTTSATGTCCTAGAATGAAACCTAGGACATTGCCTTTATAGTATTTATGGAGATATGATCTCCACAGAAACRGGCACCTTCTCAATACTAAGGTTTTTTAATGACTTTGTTTTATCATAAATTAATTGATACTCATGTTATACAAATAAAACTGTTCTTATATTTCTGGTGATTTTTTATACAGCCAGCAATGCAATCAGTCAGAAAGATTAATTATTCCAATTGAAATACAATGGCTTCAGTTGCATTCTTATTTTAAATAGTTATGCAAGGAAAGCCAGTATACTGCAGAATTAAAGGCTCTGGCAATACAAATGTGTATAATTCAAATGCATTAAATCTAAACTGGTTTGAAGAAAGCTGAGCACCACCCTGTTTTACGTGTGGAATTACTCGTAGAGTCCAGCATTTGCGTGACTTAGGGCAGGAGCTGGCTATGTCTGTCTGCTCAGACATTTCACATTCAATCAGTGCCAAAATATGAGCAGCATGTGAAGTTTCTGGTCCTTTTAGCTCTGTGCCACTTTGGAGTGGATGCTCAATCTGTAGCAAGAGAAAGCATTTTTCAGATGTTATTTCTCAGTGAGTTAAGAGGTCATATCCAGTCCTGTTACGATCCTACTGGTAGATATTTTTGGAGGATTTTTTTGCAGAAAATGAGAACTGCAAGGATGTGCTGTTGAGAGTGGTTTCTCCAGGACTAATGTCCCTAACGATGTCACTGGTTTAATGGTCGTCATAAGCCAAGTTAGGTTTGTGCTGCCTTCAGAAAGAGAAGTTTCTCTGTCACTTCACTATTCTTCATCCTAATGAGTAGGATCAACCCATCTACCCCACGGACAACTAATCCTTCTTCCCCTTCCCCACAAATCAATTAATCCTTTCTTACAGTCATCAGCCAGACCAGCAGGCAGATTCAGTTCACTGCTCAGCGCCCCAGGCAGGCAGAGGGCAGTGGGAGAATCCCCTCGTCCTGTGGCTGAAGCCAGCCGTGAAGAGCACGCTGAGAATTGATGGAGGTGCTCCCCGGGATGCAGGGATGGCACAGGGTGGAGCAGTGAGAGGCTGCTGTGGGAGCAGATGGGCCAAGGCACGTGACAGCCGTGGCACATGAATCCAGGTGGCTTTGTAAATGAGAGACTGAAGTGCAGCGACTCACAAACCAACCAAATAAGCTTTCACATTAAGAGTAAAGCATAAGATGCAAGGAGTATATTGGGTTTAGGAGGCTGGGTAAGATAATAGCTGAAAAACAGAAAGCATTTTCAAACAGAAAGAAAGACATGGAGAATTTTCTTACCAAGCCTATTTCATGTGTGTCAAACATCTGGTCTTCTGAAACGCCAAAACTCCAATCTAAATAAAGGTGATATGAGGAAGCACTTTGGTTTTGACCTTCTGGATTAATTCTTGACCCAAACCCATCTATTCCAATACAATGCCACTAAACTATCYGGTGAGCTCTCAGGCTATAAATGAATCAAAATGAATCTGAGACCCTATTATGTGGAAATGTCATTTCTGATAGGATATCCTATTTTTCTTTTGAAATTGGCCCCTATTGCTTTAACATTACAAAGGCAGCTTATTAAGTGGGAGCTATGGGAAAATCCTTCCTGGTAGGATTACTAATTATCCGAACTTAAAATGTAACCCTGCTCGAACTTTATTGCTTCTGTACGCTTTGGGCTTCTTTTGAAGGTGGCTGTCTTATGAAGGAATGTATTAAGTATTCTACATTGGCAATTGCCATTTCTTAAAAAAGGAGGTGTTAGTGAAGGTTTTCCTCTACAGTCATTTTTTTAAACAAACATGACTTTCTTCTTGGCTTTGTCTCTTTGTGGCAGGAAATGAGCTGCATTGTGCTCCCCTTTGGGTTTATTTGCTACTCGTCTCAGGCACTTGTCTTGGGCCGGCAAGCCAAGATGGGAACTCCACCAATATGTTAAATATATTTAGCACAGAAGCTCCACGTACCCCCCCCATGTCAGCTTCAGTAGTATCTGATTATAAAAAATATTACTAAAATTTGTATTGTTAATAATAATAATAATAATAATAATAATAATAATAGTAATAATAATAATAATATACACACAGTTATGGGCCTTTCTCCTTGTTTGTCTAAGTATGCTTCTTCCTCTGTGTAACACAAAGGGTTAGTACGTTATTATGGTACCAGATTCAGCTCATATTTCATAGTAAAGTAAATCCAGAATCACTTTATTGACAGTGATAAAACAGATGGCTAAACCCAAGCTAGACAGAAATGTAATTGCATCTGCAGTGTTAGAGGTGAAGGTATGTTATTAAAACATCTCCCTCTTCTCTTTGAATAATGTGTAGATCTTGTAAAATGTAAGGATCACACTGACAATATCAAATGTCACTTCAGCTTCTTGATGGGAAAAAGTATATGGTGCAAAAGGGAATATGCACAGAACGAGGGAGAGCTGCTAATTAGCCATTATAGGAGTCTATTAATCTCTTCAATCAACTAAAAGAATTACAGTCATTGAAGTCTATTTGCTTTAAGATGGAAAGAAGGCTTAACCAAAGCCTTTTGGCTGACGATAGTTAAAGGAAAAGCAGATTCCATGCATCTAGCTACATCTGTTGGTTTTCCTGGAGAAGGTCACAGCCATCTCCAGATAATGTCAGCTCAGACATCGTTCCAGGGTGCTGAGGGTGCTAGGACATGTTTTAGCAGAGGCCTGGCAAGCGTGCCTGTGTCCAGCTAAAGGAATTTGTGTTCCTGAGCAGGAGTTTGGAGCTGGAGGTCATGAACAGAAAAATACCAGCCCAGATTACTTCAGCACTGTCCTGGTTCACTGGTTAATGTGATAGGCTATATATCCTGTACAGCTGCTTTCCTGTGCCCATCAGCTGGGGCAAGGTGGGCACGCAGGGAGGACCAGCCACATCCTGCCACACCGTGGGCTGCCTGTCCCCTCAGAGCTGTAGGACCATGTTACCCCACCAGTTTGAAAGCTGGAAACCTTAAACTGTTTTTTGAGTTTCTAATGTTTGTGGTTCTGATTTTAATCTTCCTAATATGTAAGAATTACATTTGCTCCAGCATGGTTTTCCTGAGTTGATGGGCAACTTCATTTACCTGTCATCCAGTGAGCTCGTATGTGAACAGTATTTTCTATTTAACTTATTTAATGTGTAATTGTGGTCCACGTTATCGAGTAGGGTAAGAAACTGCATTGGGTGAAAGGCTTCTGGAGGGAATCAGGATGAAAATGCAGAAGAGGAAAAAGGGAGGAGAAACACCAAAGGAGAGCTAACAAGAGAGAARTGAAGTAGCAGTGGCTGTAAAGGTGGAGACATACTGCCACCATGCAGTGATGATGATAAAAAGAAAACTAACCATACTTTGCCATGGATTTCTGGTGCAGACCCTTGAAATTGGTGGGAATTCAATGGGCTGGAGAGCATGTTATCTCTAATGTATTTTTTGGCTCACAGATCACAATTAAAATTAAATTCTGCCTTTTGCAAAATTAACTTGGACACACTGGTCTGCTGCAGTGAATCCTTGATCTCAGTTGGTCCCAGTTGAGCTAAGACTACGCAAAGGAAAAAAAACTATGGAACTTTTCTCATGAGACTATAAGAAATTGCTATCATAGCACAAGCTATTTTCAAGCAAATCTGGGATACATGGGTTACTTTTCAGAAGAGGAAATATTGTTTTACAGGTTCTTGCTATTCCTATAGATCATTCCATTAAAATGTCTTGGCTGCAAAAATATTAATACAAATGTTGTTATGAGATGATGATGTTCCCAATATTACATAGAATAAATGTCATCACTTAAATATTTTAAAATGCCAGCATTTCTGCAGGCTGCAGCTTTTTGCTAAGAAGAACATACACTTGTCAAGTGTTTTGAATTCTGTATTACTCAGTAAATGAGCATGTGGTTAATTAAAGTAGCATTACTATACTGTGAGGTGACCAGATTGCAAACATATCTTTAAGAATTGGCCCTTGTAAATAAAATAGAAGAGAGCTGATTGAGATCTGAAAATGTCAATAGATGCAAAAAGCCACCTAGAGCATTACCTCATAAAATAAAAGGAGAGAAGTAATGACATGGTCAATATTAACTGCCATCAGCTGGAAAGAAATCAGATTGTCAAGGATCTATAAAATTCTTGCCAAAGTAGAACCTCATTTACACATACAGATCTTCATACCCTTTGCTAAGAAAAGCGTATGTGACAGCTTAGAGGTTTTAGCTGCCAAAGATCTTTCACTCTGAATACAGTAAATGTCACATCTATTTATTTATCGTTAAATTTTGCTAAGTATCTGTAGAAATATTTGGATTTTTTCTATCATAATGTAGATGTTTAAAAGGAAAAGAATCCAGATTATAATGCAGCTGTAGCACCAAACCATATGGCTGCTAAATGGGAGCAAAAATACTCCACTGAATTACTGGGAGTAAACATAAACTGGATGCTATATTCAGAAGAATATTAAATGGAATATATAAATACCAGGCTATTGCCATAAAATCATGCAATCAGACAATAGTAGCCATCAGGCAATAGATTATTTCACATGCTGAAAGTAATCACAGTTGTATAGCAATTTGCGTTTTCTAAATGCCAGATTGAAAATATTAACTGGTGAATCTTGGCAAGCACAGTTTTCCTACCAACTGCAGTGGTGGTTATAACAATATCCAGACCTTTTTGAGAGAGAGGAAGAGAGGAATAAGGCAGCCATCCTACACCCCAGTTTTATTAGAATCTGCCTGGAGTCCCAGGTGCTCGAAACAGTCTTGTTTGTCTTTAATTCAATTCAAGTCTTTGACTTCTTTCTTGTAAGAAAATGTCTATTGGTGATTTACTGGTATATTGGGTGGAATTTGCACTGTGCTGAGCAAGAGCAAATGGTCCAGTGGAATACATATTCAATGTTATGAATAATTTTCTGGCATGAGAGAACTCAAATTAGTGTGGCTGTTGTGTTTGCCTGCTCTTTTCCTCAGAAGCAGTTTCATAAGTCCGTTTGAATTCTACATCATTGTGTGAAAGGGAAAATGTTAATAGCTTTCATGAGAAAGGCCTGTATGTCTGCTCAGTCTGGTAGAAACTTTCTGGGAGTAATTGTCAACTGTACTTTCATATTTTGGGCTTCTTCTGTTCCTTTTATACAATGTGGAAGGAGAGGTGGGGCCTCCTCATCCCATCCACAGCCATCTTCAAACTGAGCAAGAGCTAAATGATCCTTGAACTTCAATTGGACCTTGTAAATTGGCATCCCAGGGAACAGGCTCTTGGTATATATAGCTGTAGTGCTTAGGATTGGAAATACAATGAAATGTTTACCTCAAAACTGGCCAGATTTATCAAGATTCTTATTACTGTGTATTGAACTGACTGTGCCCGTGGGAACTCAGATCTAAGCGGTATCGAGTGAAGACTTCCTCTCCTGAAGTTTTATGCACGAGACAAAGAGCAACTCTGAATTCTCTCTTTTTTTTCAGATGATATGGAAGCAATTCCAGTCAAGCAGTTTGTTAAACACATCAGTGAGCTGTATTCTAATAACCAGCATGGGTTCTCGGAAGACTTTGAGGTAGGATTTAATGATCCACCAGTAAAATGTTGTTTTCCTAAAGTTAATTGTGTATTAATAATTGGGGACCGTGTGACATCTGTGTGAGGCTGTCATGTCAGGTAAATGCAGAGCTCAAATGTATCAGAAAAAACAGGATGATACCAATTTGCTACCGGCTATGAGCAGTGTGGGACTGGACATTTACAGATGCTTTTTAACTACCACGGATTTGGTGCCTTTAAGGGGAAACCCTCCTAGATTTTACTAAATAAGAAAAGCTGCCTGCAAGCCCCCAAGAACAACATGAAGATACAAACAGTTGTTTTTAACTTCAGGTTTTTCTTACAATGTGCAGATAATTTTACTCTTCTTGGTCCAGATTTGCTCCTCTTAGTCACTCTGAAAAGTCACATACCCCCTGAGTAGTTCAAAATTAGTAAAATAGTGCTTGCAGTGAGTAAAAATAGTAGAATTTGGTCTTTGATGAAAGCCCAAGCTGTGGATTAGTTCTTTCAGTCCTTGTTCGTGCTCTGTTCAGACAGGAAAGATTGCTATTGAAGTCATTGGTTATTTTGTTCCAGTGAAACCAAGGAGAAAGGATTTGGGACTTAGTTTTACCTAATGCAACTATTTTAAAATTTTCATCTTGTTACTTGTATAGGACAGATTCTGACCGATAAATCTGCTTTCATTTGGAGGTAATTCCAGTAAAGTGAAAGTAGTTTTTCTGCCTGTGGGTTACCAAACCCATGTTATGCAACCATGGTAAACATCATGCAGCATAAGACAGGCTCTTCCATCAGTCAGTCTAATCACAGTCACTGCTGAACTTCTGGAAGTATTGAGAAGCAGAAGGAGCCCCAGGAAATCGCATGGAGTTGTGCTACTGGCTGCCCCACCAGCAAAGGGAGGTGTGTTTGTGTGCTGCCTGGGAATCAGAGCAGCAGCTCTGCTTACAAACAAGGCAGTGAACCAAAATAGGAGGCCTTATATCTCCAGCTTCTTTGCTTACTGCACTGTAAAGACAAGATTGTATGCAGGAATTGTTTTTAATGGGATCATTTAAAACGTTTATTGTTGCTGTTTGGTTACTGTCTATAAAGAGTGGCTGCTTTGTCTGATGCCCAAAAAACATTGTGTAAGTTAGAAACATTTTGTATTCATGAGGAAGGCAAATGTGTAAGGTGTTAAAGTGATTTAGTTCAATTGACTGCTGGCTGGATGGCTGAGCAGGAATATTGAGGCATTTAACAATGTTGATGGTATTCAGGACAAACATTTATTCTCCAGAGAGTAGAATTTGATCAGGATGATCAAATGCGACTCACTCTTCTCAATTATTTATGAATTGCGACCCCAGCGCTATTCATCACAGCTGGGTTTTACACCATTTAATTATTCAAAATAATCAACAACACATCTGTAAACTTGGTCTGGCTTTAAGCAGGCTTTGCTTCAGCTGTCGCAAAATCACTGCTATTAACAAATATTGGACACCTTCCGCCTGTGTTTCAGCAAAGAAAAACACTGCTCTAATAGCCTTATTTTCTCCCTTCCTCCTGGAGTTCCCTGCTGCGAGTGCTGTGCTGTGGCAGCCAGTTGGAGAGAGCTTTGGCCAATTAGTCCTTTTCTGGGGAGCGCAGGGTCCCCTCTGAAGGGAAGTTAAACTCCTCCGACTGCACTGCCTGCGCCAAATTCTGTTCTCCGTGCTGGCTTAAAACTTGGAGCGTCTGCTTTGAAGTCAGTATAGCTACTCCAGGTGTATTGCTCCATAGCTGAGGTTTCAGCTTCATAAATGTAAATGAAAGCTCCTGCTAGAGTAAGGAGTAGGAATAGGAACAAGGCGATCTCTGTCYGGGATAAACCATCCAGCTCCCATTCACTGCTGATGTTTTGCCCTGCTGAGGCCTCATGGGCCTGGTTTGAAATCCGGGATTTTTCAAAGAGCCCGTAGGTAAAATGTTTCTCAAGGGCCCAAACTGACTCAGAGGTCAGAACCCCAGTTGTGAGAGTGGCTGAGGGATAGTGGAGCCTAAGGTTACATTTATACAGTAGCTATTRGGGTGGCTGTGGTGCAGCTTCTCACATCCAGTCAGATCCAGCCATGGTCCATGTGCTGGACTTGGATCTGCTAGCTGTGGGGAAGACTTAGCTAATGTTTTATKGAGAAACAGTAGAATTCCAGCTAAAACAGAAAATCCACTGTTATAGGGCTGCTGGGTGGAAAGTACCACAGCCATATCATGCCTTCATGCTTGTGGAACTTCTGAAAAGAGGTAATGGATTCTGCAGTCATATGAAAAAATACGTCTTTTTACAAAAAAATATGATTTTTACATCTATAAAGAAGGAGAAAAAAGGATGGCAAGGAGATGCTGAAATAATGTGATCAATACTAGAGAATAAATAAATCTTCCCAAAGGTTCTTCAAATCTTCTCTGCATGAGATTTTGTTAAAAGAAAGAAGGATCAAAAATCTCTTCAGAAATTTCTGTGGCAGGAGGTTTAAGGTAGAGGCTGCAAAAGGAAAGACTAAGCTTAGCACTCACATCACTGCCTGATGTGGAAGGTGAACATCCTCCTGTTTGTTGCTAGATTCTCTTCCTGTGTTTTTGGCAGCGTATTGTGGGCTGTGTTGAGTTGGTTTTAACAAGAAGAAGATTCCTTTGAAAGTAAATTGTGTGAATACTCCCTCCTCCTCTTAAATTGAGCTGTAATTACAGCTAAATATTTTGTGAGTGTGCTTAGGAAGCATTTTATGTGCAGAGGAAGAAAGGGCTTTGAACTCACAAATCTTCCCTTGGAAAGTACATCTAAAATGAATCCTTATTCCCTTTGGGTAATCACAGTGCAAGTAGCCAGCTTTATTGTCTGATGATAGCTGGGCTTTCTTGTATGTACAGAATTGTAAAGATTTCCTTTGAGTCCCGTGAATTTTCAATTTTTGATATAAATTGGAAATACAGGACCCAATTTAATACTGAACAACAAATAGCTTTTTAAAATAGAGATCCTGCATCACTAGTGCTGGTCTCTAGACAGCATAGACAAAGACATAACTCTTTGTATTCAACCTTGGAATTTGTTCATTACTAGATGGAAAAAAGTTCAGGGAAGGTTTTTGGCTTGCTCTCAGRTAGCTTGAGCACTGCCTTGCTCTGGTGTACAGGATGAGGTCCCACACTTCTACAGAGGCACTGGGGCAGGGTTTGAGGGCAAGACTGAGCAGAGACTGAAAGACTTCCTGAGCCGGAGATTGTATCTACTCCTTGTCTAGTCAGAGATTTTCTTGGCATCATTACATTTAACAGTCTTTGATAGACCTTTCTTCCATAAATTTCTAATTGTCTCTTGAACTCTTTTAGGCTTCTGGTGTGTAAAGCATTCCATGGCAATGAATTCTACAATTTGTTCCACAAGAACAGACTTCCTTTTGCTTTTAACTCATGCCTAATAACTTCTCTTGGTGCCTCCTAGTTTTACAAAGTGCATCCCTGTTTACTCAGATGCCTCACATGATTCTGTCTGCCTTCATATTCCCCCTTCTAATCTGAAGAAGTCTGAACTATTCACTTTGGTTTTTAGAGGAAGCCAGACTTAGGATGAGTTCCCTCTGTACTTTTTTTCTTCCTWTACCATAACCTTTTCAGGATGAGAAGACCACAACTGTGCACAGTATTTGACGARTGTTTTTACTGCAGAGTTCAGTGATGTTTTCGGTTTTCTATTACTTTCCTCCCTCCTAACATACTATTTGGTTTTTAACAACTACTGAGCACTCAGCTGACACCTCCAGAAAACTATTGACTGTGACCCCAAGGTCTCATCGCTGAATGGCAATAGCAAATTGGGAACCTGTCAGTATGTATGYATAGTTAGGGTTGTTTTTTCCCCAAGTCCATCACTTTGCATTTATCAACATTGAATTTCATTTGCCATTTTGTCACTCGGCCACTCAGTGTTGCGAGATTGTTCAGCTTCCCTTCACAAATAGCCTTTGTTCTAATTATCTTGAATAATTTTGTATTGTAAACACACTTTGTCTCCTCTGCAGTCCATTTATGAATAGGTTATGTCCCTCTAAGGTCCCAGCAGTAAAAGCTGAACACTGGCAATTCCTGGGCAGGTGAGTCCCACCTCTAACCTGGTACTGCACAAGGCGAGTTTTCTTTTTGCTCCAAGACAGATCAGKTTTTTTAGTAATATTTTCTGGGACRCCTTTTCACACATTTTGAAAATTGATATGCTGCTCTCTTCTAGATGGTCTGTAGACTTCTTCAAGGACTTCTCCCCGGCGTGTTAGAGGCATTCACTAGCTCTGCTCTTCCATTACAGAGTCTCGCAGTTGGCCCCACAGRGAAGTCAGATGTAGTGGGCTGCAGTGCCTAAAACCCCTTCTGGATCTCGTTTTAAAAACYGATGTCACATTTGTCATCCTCTATTCCCCTGATAGCCTGACTATATAGGACATGTGCCCTCCAAATTCCTCTATCAAAAAGAGTGTGAAGTGCCACCTCCCACGGCAGAGCTTTTCACTCCCTCCCCCTGGCCGGTTACTGGAATAACACAGTAAGTTTTTTTGAGTAATCATGTCCTTTTGCTCTAAGAAAGGAACACTAAGCCAAGAAATCACCTTCCATCCCCAAAGCTAACTGTGAATTTTTACAGTTTAATGCAGCATTTGGATTTTTGAGATCAGACAATTTTATTTCCCTCCTCTGTAGTTCTGGAGTGGGCTGGTCAGTGCTGCTGCGGGAGCGATTAGAGAGGAGGAATGCAATCTCTGCAGACCTCTCCTGCCTGTGGCCGTGTGAGTGTAATGATTCATTGCCAATTTGGAGTCTGAACAGGCTCGCTGAACTTGGAGGCAGGCTGTCTAGCTCCCTCATCACATAAATTGAAAATATCTTTATACTCCAGTGGCACCTTCTTCTAAATGTCCTGAAATGTAAGAAAATAACATAAATCTATATTTTCAGTGATGTGGCAGGGATTTGCTAACGTTATTCTCATGGTTGCTGSTGTTCAGGGCAGGGATCACTGGCTCTTTTTAACCAGGGACTTCAGAATGTTATTCTCTAGCAAAGGGTTGCATTTAAGAGAGATAATGCTGCACTTTGCACATTTCGTGAGATACTCAAAAAGCAGTGTAGTTATACTGACATCCCTTACAGATTAGACACAGCTCACACCAGACACATGCTTATGGCTGCATCTACACCAAGGAATTTGGCAGTAGAAAGATGCCATTTCAAAAGTATGCTGCTAGCAGGCAATGCTGCATTGGGAATGTTTTATAACTCTGGCCCAAAATTGCCTTAATTAGAGGTATTCTCAGCCTGTGCATTGCTGTACTGAAAGCAGAGGGAAGTGGCACTGTGAAGCTGGAGGAGGAAGGATTGCGGCAGAATAGGGCCTTCCTGGAGTTCTCAATTCTTATCTCACTGCTTCACCTACCCTCAGAAATTGACATTGTGAATTAAGAGATAAAGTTGAAGGGAAGCAATAAAAGAAGTTCAGATATCTGGGGTTTCTGTTACTAACCACAGTACCACAGCCATTCCCAAGGTTTCTGCCTGGAAGCCCCACTCGGACGAGCCATTGCATGGGCAAGCAAGGTTTTGGTCTGACACCTCTGACAGCTCCCTGCCTAATGAACAGCAGGATCCCACAAGCAAACAGTCCTCCGCTGTCCTCTCCTCTCTCATGCATTTACAGGAGTTTTTAGCTATCTCTTTATGTTATTCCTGTGTTGAGTCCTTTTGGTTTGTTTATTTTCATCTTCTTTCGAGGCTGTCCCCAGCTCACCTCTCTCTCGAGTGCCATTGGAGAGTTTATACCAGTGCTAAATTATCACTGAAATCTACACTGTTCCTGTGGGATATCTTCAAATACTATCTGCAGTCTCTGTTGGTATGCTGTCTTCATGTTTGCTGGGATAAAACAAAYAGCAAGAGCACTACCACAGAATTCTTGTAATTTGGGATTAAAATAATAGATCAAAACTGATATTAGAGGTGGATGAGCTAGCCGCTTCCATGCTGAAAAATATCAGCATTAATATCAAAACATAGCTATGGATCTTCTCAGGTTTAGTCACTCAGATTAGGATCCTTTCTTTGTTGTGACTCCTTCTCATTGCTATTCATAGGCTTTCACAGTTCAGCCCCTGCCAGGACATCAGCGAAGTAATGGGAAACAACAGCAGCAGCACTTTATAAGGCCAAATCAAGAGACCAAGTTGCTGCTCAGCCACTGTAGCAAAAATTCCCGCTCAGAACCTTATATTGCCAGCAAGACACTGGAGCAGTTTGATTTTACACTTAAATGGAAATTCTTTGAAGTTTAGAAGAAACTAATCTGTAACTTGTTTCAGAAAGGCAGTTAAAATGGGTCGTTAAACCTGGGTGTATCAAATTCCAATTAGCATTAGCATGGACAATATAATTAAAAGGTAAATTAGCCATAATAGCATAGACTAGAACACTTCTTACAGTAACTAACGGTCAATTGAAACCATGTACTTTGGTTTCTTGGGTTGTCAATGATAAGTTGAAAGGACAGAATAAAGCCTGTATCCATTCATCTTGGAACAGTAATGTGTTCTGGGAAGTTAAACATGAGGAGCTGCAGTGTGCAAGCCAGCTGCCGTTAAAATCAGTGGAGGAGACTAAGCAGGATTAAGGAAAGCCAAAGGAAATATTCTAGGGCTGAAAAGTTTATGGATGAATTATGGATGTGGTGATATGAACACTAGCTACCTTACTCCAAGGTGCCAGTGGCAGCTTTGTGTGGGAGAGGACTTTGTTTAGGCTGAGCTGCAGTGAGCAGCCTGAGGTCAGCCCTGAGCTGGTCAGCCTGCCTGCAGACATAGGTTGTAATAATAATGCAATTATGATGATGTTTTAAGTGCAACTGAAGGACTTGGTGGCTGGTAAGGTTTAGAAATGCCAGGGTGTTCATGGCATAAGCAACAGAAAATGCTGGGAAAGTAAATATGTGATATACATAAATGTGGTAAAATGGCATAATTAAGATGGGGACTTTTGGGGACTTTCTCCAAGGTGTTATTTATTAACACCAGGCCATCCTCTTCTGCCAAGGGGTAAATAATACTCTGAACAGAGGCACAGATAACAGGCTGCAACTAGTCTTGTCTCCTTGCAGCATTCTTGCATTGATGAAAGGCAACCACCTCAGCTTTAATAACAGAGGAATGTTAACTTATGCCTTACTGGCTGCTGGGGGGAGCCTGTGGTTTGGTAATTTGCTGATAGAATTTAGAGAGATGAGCCTTGGAGGGTAGGAGAGTGTGGATAACCCCCCTCTGCTCTCAACCCTGTCTGTCCATACAGCACAGCCAAACGCTGGCAGTGGGCAGTGTGGAGCGGGAGGATGTCCTCAGTCCCCTCCTCGTTGGACATCTTCAATGTCCCAAAGCCTTGGCTGTGTCCTGGATGGGAAGGCTGAAGATTTAAAAAGGACAAAAATAGTTGAGGCATATTGGCAAGGGGAAAGCTTTTCTGGAACAGTTTTCTTCTGCTGTGCTTTTGCAGTGTGCAGACATAGGAATCCACCATTACAGCAGCTTTCCAGAGTATTAAAAACCATTTAGAATGTTATGTGTTAAGAAAAGCCTTTTTCAGATCATCAGCTCTCACTGCATCAGACCTCCTTTTCCATTGCTGTGTTTTTCACCATCTTAGCTTAATCTTCCTCTTCTATTAACTTTATATTGGCCAGCTGGGAACATGTACAGTCAAGAAAACAGTCACCATCAACATAAAAAGGTTAATTAAAATGATTAACCTCACCAACAATTCCCTTATGGAAAAATCCTATAGAATTGAAYAGAAAATGATACATTTACTATGTAGTATTTAAACTGTCAGAGAAAATTCCTTAGCAGGGAGGTAATTCCCTATTAAATTCTGTAACTTCTCAGAGTATTCTCCACAGAACCTTATTGGATTAATCTGTATTAAATTCTACAGCATTTGGCATAAATTTTTCAATGCCAATAACTTCTAAAAAGAATTTTATAGTGATGCAGGGATGTAGGGTTTGACATGAGGCTTTTCAGAAATGGGGAGGGTATTTTTTAGGAGTAATGGTATAGTAGTGATGTTGTATGATTTCTAAATGCAAAAATAGGTAAAACAAAATTTCATTAAATCAACCTAACATGTAAATATCCTTGCYTTTCCAATTATAACTTAGGCTGAACTGATCCTGCCCGCTGTGTAATCTGAAGTCCCTTGCTTACTGGAGCTGACAGGCAGAATTGGAGGAAGAGCACACTTTAATATGTTTTTTTTTTCTATTTGTGATAGAAGTGGAACTATGAAAATTCTATTAGGGCCAGCTGAGAGTTTTGCTTGATTYGTCTTTGTCTTTGCTCAGCTCATCTCCTTGAGCACAGTATGTTTCTCCCTGTGGAGGGTTGGGGAGGAGAGAGAGAAGCAATTGTTATTTGGGAGTGTCACATGGATATAAAAGCTATAAAATGTTCAAGGTTTTAGTATACTTTGCACTTTTAAAATGTAAATGCTGGGGAAGATATCAGAATTGCTATGCAAGTCCTTTGTGAAATGTCTGCATAATGCTGAACTCTACATCTGCTGTTTGTATAGCATTTCTCGTGATAATTTTTCTCTGTCACTTAGCTCATGATCTTTGTAACAGCTGTGAGCTCCTAATGACTTTGCCTCTTAGGTTCTCTACTGTTATTTTTAAAGTCTGAAGTACAAAGTAATCTGGCACTTCCTCACATATCCTGGGGGGAAACTGGTTCTGTTTGGTGCAATTTCTGGGAGTCACAAAAGACTTGAATAAATAAAATTTCTTCCACAACTTTGTAAACTCCAAATACAGATTTTTTTTTTTTTTCAAAAATRTATCTTCAATTGAAGAATATTTATGCTAGTGATAAAAAGGGGGTTCACTTCTTCAGAAAGATTATGGTTAAACAGTTACTAAAAAGATGTATCTTGGAGATGGAATCACTCATGAGTGATTCAGTTTGTAGGGCAGTCTCTGAAGTATGTAACTCTCTAGAGGAATGGTTGCTTCTCTTTAGGTCAAAGAAAAGACCCTCACTGCTCCATTTCAATAGCCCTGTATTCTGTTGTTGAACAGAGTAGATTGAGAACTGATAAAATTCCATGGGAATTAGATACCTAACCTACACCCTCAATTAGACAGAAATCTGCATCTCTGGCTTCATAAACACCCTGGCAAGCTTGACCTCTCTCTGCTTTATARATAAATACATACATGGATGCAACCTTTTCTTCACTGTATCGTGGGCTGTTAATCAGTGTCCAAGCAGTGGTATTTAAACCACTCGCTCTTATCTTCAGAGATCTATTTTATTTATATTTTACAAAAGGCATCTCTCTGCAGAGAACTAACAAAAGGTCAGTGCCAAACTTAAATGTCAGAAACCCCATTCGGAGAGGTTATAAGCAGATAAGTTGTCCAGCGGTCAAAAGTCTTCTGTTGAAATGTTTTTTGTCCTTAGTTTTTTTACACTGCACTGGCCACTCTTGCCTTTGAAAGACCCTGTCTTCACTCCCCAAGGAGGGGCAGAGTGGGGTGTTACAGGAGATGCAGTGCAGAAGGAGATGGATGCAGAAGGGGTGGTCAGAGGGGAAAGTGGCCCTCAGAGTGCTCGTCCATCCCCAAGCCTGTGGAGAGGAGCATGACCATGCTCCAGGGACGGGTGACACAGCTCAGTGGAAGAGAGCACAGCATACAGGAAAATACTGCAGGTCTTTGTGTTTAACCCAGCAAYTGAGACACTGATACTTTAAACGTGGTTTCCATGAGCTGTTGCAAAAGGAGAGAGAGCTCAATATTTTTGGACTGACGAATTTTCCATTTGAATAATTTTTGTGCCCAGGAAGTGCAGCGCTGTACGGCCGACATGAACATCACTGCAGAGCATTCCAACCACCCCGACAACAAGCACAAGAACAGATACATCAACATCCTGGCCTGTAAGTACACACTGGCCTAAGCACAATGAACCAACCCAAAAAGACACTCTGCTCTCACAGTGTGTGTGTGTGTGACCGGGACAGGCAGGTGGCTCCAGGTGACATTATTACACACTATATAATAAACATGTGAAAATGTGGCTGGGAGATCATTTCCCCGCTAAAGGCAGCGAATGTTTTGACTTCTCCAGGGCCAAGATTTCACTCCAGCTTTTGTTTTGAAATGTTTCACAGTTTGACAGTCCAAGCACAGTTTTAGAAGTATAAGTTTGGTGTGAAATTTTGCGGAGGAATAACTGGGATAAATTGACGATCAGAGCTCTTCTGCCTGCTAATGCCTGAAAACTGGCCTAAGGGAAGTGCATGGTGGAGCAAAGAGTTTTACTGATGATTCCTGGGATTACCTTACAATCCCAAAGGTACTAAATCTTACAGAGTGTATCTGCTGTATTTCAAACTGCTTTAGCTGTGTGTAGGATTTGGACAAATAGTGATCTCTGTAGCACAGAGCAGGCTTTGCCTGTATCCCTCTGAGAACTGCAAATCTGGACTCTGCTCTAGAATGCAAATTATCTGGGACAGAAGTGCAGTAACTTTTTCTCTGTCGTTTTTCTGCTGTGGAATGAATGGCAGATGCAGCAGTCACTGTGGTTTAGGAACAGAGATGAAGAGCCCACTGGTAAAAGGTTCACAGTGTTCAAAACATTGCAATAAATCTTGAATGTTTTTGATGGCATAGGAAGGAAATGCATGTCTCTAACAGATTTTTGGAAATAATCAAGGTACTGGCTGAGGACCAATTCCCAGACCTGTGAAAGACTTGCTGTGTGGACTTGGGAAAAGGCATTCATTGAGCTTGTCCCAAGTGTGATTTTAGACATAGATGTCTCATCCCTCTCGGCACAAAGATGGACACAGAAGGAGAATTGGAGCAGGTACTCCAGTCCTCCAGATTGTCCCTGGAGGAACCTCTCTCTCCATTGATCCTCCAGGAAGGCAAATGAAACCAGTCTTTATGCTTAAAATTGTGTCTCATCCCTGCATTGGTTGGAAGCACCGCCCCAGCCCAGTGCCTCTGCCTAGGAGCAGAAGGACTGTGGTTTGTTTCTGCTTTAAGACGAAGTCAGGCATTTGAGTGAAACAAAAAGAGGAGCTGAAGACCACARTCTCAAGTCTGTCCTCGTGGTGTGATGATGGTGGCAAAGGAGTTAGGGCRTTCACTCAGCTCCCAGAGCCAGCAGAGCTGTCTGGGCCCAGCGCTGAGGGGAGGATAATGAGCTCAGCCACTGAGCCAAGCAGAGGCAGYGTCACACAGCCCCATGGGGGGCCCTGGCTCTTTGAATCTCACTACGAGTGATGTAGATGATCATGGAGATGGTGCTCCTGAGGCTCCAGTGCCCTTTAAAGAGAAGCTGTCCCAGCATGAACCACCTGCTTTAAGGGATATGAAGACTGATGACCTGCTACACGAGCAGATGACCAAGAACAGATACTCCCATCTCCCTCTTGACTCCAGTCCAAGGCCAATCTCTTCGTAAGGGCAACCCTGATACCCAGGAAATGGGATGTTTGCCTGCAGTTCTGTACTGTGTTTCCCTAATGTTTCTCTGCTCTGTTTTTCATCCTGCAGATGATCACAGCAGGGTGAAGCTGAGGCCTTTACCGGGGAAAGATTCTAAGCACAGTGACTACATTAATGCTAATTATGTTGATGTAAGTTGTTTTAATTGTTTTTATCTGCTCTACCTTTGAATGCTTCCACAAGGAGGAAGTATTGTCACTTGWGATGTGATTGTATTTTCCAAGTTCACTTGATAATTTTGCTACAAATTTCTCGCTATTCGGAATGAGAAAAGCACCTTTCTTGTTACCTCTAAAATATTAATTTTTCTGCCATGATATTGCTTTCATCTCACTTGGCATTATGGTTTTCTTTGAAGGGTTACAACAAAGCAAAAGCCTACATTGCTACACAGGGACCTTTAAAGTCTACCTTTGAAGATTTCTGGAGGATGATTTGGGAACAAAATACTGGAATCATTGTCATGATCACGAACCTTGTTGAAAAAGGAAGAGTAAGACATTTTCTCATTTGTTAGCAGTTGCTCCTTTACACCTCCCCAAATCACCCRGGCACAATTTGTTTTTAAATGGCTTGGGATGATATGTATTGATGCATAATACAGAACAGAACAGAACATACCTAGCCGTGATTTTTTTTTAAAAAGCCCTAAACACAAATAGAAAGCAGCAGCTCAAGCCCTTCGCCAACTCACCCAACTGTGTCTGTGTTCAGAGGAAGTGCGATCAGTACTGGCCGACGGAGAACAGCGAGGAGTACGGCAACATCATCGTCACGCTGAAGAGCACAAACGTCCACGCCTGCTACACCGTGCGGCGCTTCACCATCAGGAACACCAAGATGAAAAAGGTGAGCAAAGCCTTCGCTGCTCCCACCCAGGTGCCTTCTGGCTGGTGTAGGATGCAAGCACACCAGAGCAAAACTCAGCGTTCGCATAGGCAACCTGAAGGGGCAGGTGGGTGGGAAATAAGTAAGCAAAGGCTGGATTACAAGGAACCTGTTGTTAAGGTTTAGCTTGTATTTCTTTTTCTSAAGTTCACTGCTGCTTTGGTGTCATGGTTATTGCTGTTATTACCTGTGCCCACGTGTATTTTTCCTTGAACTCTGTCTCCACCTAGCAGGAGGCAGAGCTGCAGGTTTCTTCCGTCAAAGTCCAGCACTTTCTCAKCTGAGCAAGCCGGAAGGACTGATCACATTTCTGTGCTTCTTTTCCCTCTCCTCTCTGTCTCTGCGCACACTTGGCACACAGGGCCAGAAGGGGAACCCCAAAGGGCGGCAGAACGAGAGGACGGTCATTCAGTACCACTACACCCAGTGGCCGGACATGGGGGTGCCCGAGTACGCCCTGCCCGTGCTCACCTTCGTCAGGAGATCCTCGGCAGCCAGGACCCCGGACATGGGACCAGTGGTGGTGCACTGCAGGTATGATGGCTGTGACAAACCACCTTGTGGCAGGCACACCTAGAGCACAGTGTGTGGTCTTTCATGCCAGCTGAGAGAAACACCGTTGGTTACTAACACAGGAGCAGTGTGCCAGCCCCATGGAGTGCAGGTAGACACRAGCTCTGCTTTGCCTACGTCTTAAGACAGCTCCCATGCAAAAGCTTCCCAGTTAACACAGGGTTTTGCTAATGCCRTGATACTGAGCTGCTGAACATTGCACTGACGTGGTTGGGAAGTTCCTTGGTCGAAGCTTGTTTGTAGCCTGCCCGTTCAGTGCATGGACAGGGCAGGATCACCTCTGCTGGGAACCAGCCGTGTGAATACACAGACACCTGCACACGCAATTGCCGCTGAACCACACTCACACTCACCAGCACTTGCAGTCACAGCAATAGATCAGTTGATAAATGAGTTCAGGGATGTGGTCTTCATCACTTTGTGTGAGGGGCTGCAGAGCACCACAGGGAAGAGCAGAGGACGATGGGGGTTACAGCTCCTTCCTGAGCAGAAATTGCAAATCCCTGAAGAGCTTCCTTCTCTCTTGGGCCCAGGACCACTGTCCTTCCCTGCAAGGAGTTCTGCCTCCACAGGATTAGCCTCTCTCATACCTCCCCAGAGTGCTGGTACCACTTTCGTTTCCAGCTCCACTGTGCAGCTTAAGCTTTACCTCAAGGCTGAAGCCAGCCAGGGCAGCCTCACAGCCTGGAGTGACCTTGGCAGTCTAGGTTAGCAGCAGCTTGGCAAAGGGTGGATCTCTGTATGGTTGCATCCAGCCAACACCAATAACAGCAGCAGTGGAAACAGAAGCCAAGTGTGAACAGCCAGAGTGTGAAGTCCAGGACCATGACAGCCTCATCCTCATGCTGCTGCACAGGTGTGGCAGCTTGTATTGTGGTTAGCCTCATCTTGAAGCACAGAAATACCCACAGAAGGGAGGAAATATATACCTGGGAATATTTCCAGAAAACCAAAATATTTTGCTGGGAAGCTTTCATGGTTGAAGCTAGGAAGAAAATGAAAGTCCRTGAGCAGGAATATTTGCTTCTGTTCTGCTGTTACTTCTGCATTTGCTGTCATCTGACTGTATTTCATGGGTTTCTCTTACGTTTTCTGCAGTGCTGGTGTTGGCAGAACTGGTACCTACATTGTGATAGACAGTATGCTGCAACAGATAAAAGACAAAAGCACAGTTAATGTCCTGGGTTTCCTGAAACATATCAGGACACAGCGCAACTACCTCGTCCAGACAGAGGTAAAAATTGCAGCAGGGTTAATTTAAAACCGCATTCATTTTTATGTTTTAATCAAAAAAAGAATAGATTTTTCCAGTTACATCCCTGTAAAAATTGAATACATTACTGGCATTCTTCTGCACTGGAATGTCTCTCTTTTGTTTAGAGCTGTATGTGCTACATTTATAAATGTTTGTTTTGCATTTGGCAGTATTTGCATGGGTGGCTTGTTTTGCACACCCTTTACTTTAGTGTGCACTACCCTCTGTCAAAGGTTATTCCAAGTGTCTACCTGACATGCTAATGCTTTTCTAGGAGCAGTACATTTTTATTCATGATGCCTTGTTGGAAGCCATCCTTGGGAAGGAGACTGAAGTGTCTGCAAACCAGCTGCATAGTTATGTTAACAGCATCCTCATACCTGGCATAGGAGGGAAGACACGACTGGAAAAACAGTTCAAGGTAAGTCTTAATCACTGCCATCCAGAGGGACTTAATTTTCCTACATACTTTTATATGGCCTGTCTTCACTGTCAGTTGTCATAGCTAAGGAACCAAAGCAGAAAACTTGATCAGCACAGCACAACATCTGGAGAAGTTCAGTCCTCTACAATCTTAGCTACACTGCTGGAAATCAGTGCTAATGCTCTTCAGTCAGAGGTGAGAAGAGGGACGTGGACACTGGTTTGGACTGTGCTGCTGGTCTCCCAGCTTGGATGTTCCCAAGTCTGTGGTTTGCTTAGCTGGAAGTTTTCCTCCAAACTGTGACTCTCACGCATATATATATATATATATATATATGTATATATATATACAGTATGTATGGAGAAAGACAGAAGATGAGGTTCTTCTACTATTTCATCACTGTAGATAAAGAATTAAAAACGTTTTAAGACCAGGAAGCACAATATGCCTTTCTCATTGCTAATCACAACACTTTCTGTGTTTCCCTGCTATGCCATAGCTGCTTTCTTCCCGGCCAAAGTAATTTTTTTTTGCCCAGACCTCTTATTTGAAACCTAAGATTTTCAGATTCTGCTTTATTTGAATACATCRTAAAATATTTTGGGAGAGTTTGTATCATAAGGAGATTATACGTGACATCTGTTTTCCCAGCTAAACTCACTCAGTTAATAACTACCCAACAACTACCCAAGGAACTGAAGCTGTTAAATTACACCAGGTGCCAAGCTATTCAAAAAATGAACAGGCTCTTCTCTGAATTCACTTGTAGAAATCTCAGTATTTCTCCATCACTCAAGACATTCCAGATGCTTAATTACTAAATTAAAGAAGCAAGCGCAAGTGCACTCACGCACACACAAAATGCAGTAGGAGAAAAAGATTTCTTATTTTAAAAAGTGTTGCACTTTTACAAACAATTCTAAATTATATGTATAAATTATATGTTTTGTGATGACTCGAGACAAAGTTTCAAAACCCTAAGTGCCATTTTCAGAAATTACTTTCTCTGACAACATTGCATAGTTATTTAGAAACCCCATAACTTCTAATGGGGCTTATGCCAGTGCATAGATGAGTTGAGTGCTGTCTTGTTTAGAGTGCATTTCACACTGGGATGTGACCAGCAACAGTTATTAAATCTTTCTCTTATTTCTGTTGCTGCCACAGAGCTGGCAGAAAATAACTTATGCTCATGCCCCAGTGCAGCAATTTACGTTCAACCAGCTTGGAGTGAAATGATGCTGAGTAACGAGGTGCAAGTGCAGGAGATGTGAAAGCCACCTTTACTCTCTTTGCTCTTGTAGAGTGTCCCCATGCCCTGGGGGAATGTTCAAATACAAATCTGCCTTTCTTTGTGCCTCTAAGCAGCCCAGAATGAACATGGCAGACCAGAGAATGTAACCCATGGCCTCAGATCTCAGATGCCAGTGTGGTGGGTTCCCCAAAGGCCTGGCAGAAAAAGATATTCTACAGGAATGATCTGGCTTTTATTTTGGAAAAAAAAAAACATAAAAGTTTTGTTGTTCTATTTTGCTAGCTTTTATTCCTTGAGACTTGCTTCTGACTAAACATATCTGAAAGCCTGTGAAATATATTCTCAAAGCTAATGAAACATAGTGTTCTGTGAAAATACATTTTGATGGAACTTCATTTTCAGGATGTTTCAAAGCTGAGAGCTGCAGAGATCTTTTTATCTATTAAACATGTTGTATGAAAAGGATGATTTCCGTTGGAATCTTGAGTACTTTAAACAAGTTTAACAATGCAGTTTATTCTTCTACTAATGCATCTTTGCAGGAGTTGGCAAAGAAACCTCCTCTCTTCATTTAGAGCGCTCTGAGGACTGACTTACTACTTTATTCTCTTTCAGCTGGTTACACAGTGTAATGCAAAATATGTGGAATGCTTCAGTGCTCAGAAAGACTGCAACAAAGAGAAGAACAGGAACTCATCAGTCGTGCCATGTAAGATCACATCTTCGGTTTGATTACTGCCTAGCATAACTTTTTGTACCGAATTCTCCCGGTGTTATGCATGAAAAGGCAGAGCCACTAGGAAGGGGAAATGTAATCTTTTGTTCAGCCCAAGCTGTCTTGTCTTTCAGTATTACCCTGATGAAACTGAACAAAAGGAAATAGTTGCAGTGTCAGCCAGATATACTGTCCAAGTGAAAAGTTAATTTGAAGTGCTTAAGAATTTGAATAATTAGGTAGGGGATAAATCTATGGAATACTGAGAGATTACTTTGATACCGGCTCCCAGCTCTGGTGAGATCTCCCAGAGTGATTGGCACCAGTTGTTTGTAATTCAGCTCCTGCACTCCATTTCTGTGTGAGCCGCCCCAGATTGGAGGGTATTTAGTGCCTGAGGACAGTTTCACAGTCATTAATATGGAATTTGTGCATGGCTGTCAAGCAGTATGAATTTGCACCAGCCCAAGCATGGGCACAATGTCATCCCCATCACATTACCCAGAGTGCAGGACACAGAGGACAGATGATAGCCAAGCTAGCACAAATAGTGGCACAGGTATGGTACATCATGAAGGTTGTTAATAAAAAGGGAAGTCATCAGAATATATCTTAAAAACAGATGTGATCAGGCCAGAAATAGTCTGTATGACTTGGCCCTTGGTGTCACACAGTTGCAGTGATTTCAGTTTGGCTTTTGGGGCCTGTCAGAGGGTTTGAGGATGATGTTGAACCCAGCCCTCAAACGCAGAGAAATGTGAATCTTCAGAAGGCACACACTCCTGGGAGGTTCCCCATTAGGGAAGGGGTTTGTCTCTGGAGGTTCTCTCACCCTGTGAGAGATGGCAGTGCTACAGAGTGGTAAGGAAAACAAAATAAATCAGCTGGGTTTGTGTGCTGCTGGAGACAAATGGAACACTACAGTCAAGAATTACCCGAAATCCCCTGTTATCACTGCATATACTGTTATTTGGTAATTCAGCCTGCTGTGAAAATCTTTGCTATAGTAAAATTTGATTCCTGAAATTACTTTGTCCTTGTGGGAATATTGTGCAACATTCTCTTTTATATCCTGTGTTAGCAGGCAGTGCTTTAATGCAGTTAAAGTGCTGGCCTGCTCCTGTGGGAGATGGGAGCTGCACACTGTTTGCTTTGTTAACGGCTGAGAAATTCTTGCTTTCTGCATTGTGCCATGACCAGACTTTGATCTTTTCTTTTTTTTTTTTCTCTGTGTTTTTTTTAATATTATAGCTGAGCGTGCTAGAGTGGGCTTGGCACCACTGCCTGGAATGAAGGGAACAGATTACATTAATGCCTCTTATATCATGGTGAGGAAGCCAACACCTAATTACAAAGTAAAATCAATTCTAAGGTGCTAAATACCAGATGCCTATAATTGTCTTAATTCTGTATGTAATGGCTGTGTATTAACAGATGAGATTTTAACACCTTCCCCGTAATGTAAAGCTATTATCTGTGTTTTATTAAAGATTCTTGCCTAAAAAAATTAATTACAAGATGCATTTAGATGGCATGTGTATTTCTGTGAGATACAGTCAAATAAATACTGGGATTTAGAGTAAATTAAAGCAGTAGGGACTCTGCAAAATGGAAATGGAGTTAAAAAATACAGTCTGTGTGAAAATACTGTGGAATAAAATGAAATAGGGTCATTATGTGTCCCCAAAGACTAAATTAATGCTTTAAAAGTATGGAAAGCAGTAAGTAACTGTGTSTTTGTTTTGCTGCAAAAGGGCTACTACAGGAGCAACGAGTTCATCATAACCCAACATCCACTGCCACATACGACTAAAGATTTCTGGCGAATGATCTGGGATCACAATGCACAGATCATTGTCATGCTGCCGGACAACCAGAGCCTGGTGAGTTGCCCACGTCCCTCCCTGTGTGGTGCCACTGTCAGAGCCCAGCTGGGCACAGCACAAGGGCACTCAGTTGCCTGSTGGGTCTGTTTTCTGGTTCAAAACAAAGCCAATTTTTGAGCCACTTTCTCAAGCTTTGCCATAAGCTTGTTACAAAAAGATAAGTTCCGAGGTGTGGGGGCTGTTCTTTTGCTGTCCCCTTCTGCACCCACTCCTGGAAAAGACATCCTGGGCTAGATGGACCACAGTGCTCACAGGCAGCTCGTTGGTGCTCACAACATCTGCGAGGCTCCTGAGGGCTGCCTGGCAGGATGCAAGCACTGAGGGTATGAAGAGGCTGGGGTTATGGGTAAGGACTTTGAGAGGAGCAGAAATGCAAGGCAGGAACAGGAGAATAATTGCTTGTTTGCCTGTGAGTTTAAGCCTCAGGCCATGCAAGACTACGGCAGTGCAAGGCTACACATGCCATTTTTAATGAAAGTAAAAAGCAAACAAGTATGTTAATTTAAGTGGAAATAATGAGTCAGACAGAGAGAGAGAATAAGGAGACACAGGTGAAGTGCTAATCACTACTTCCAGATTTACTAGCACATCTCAAGAGGGCGTGTTGAAAAGGATTAAGAACTAAACGGTTCGTTTTTTTCATGCACGCATCGCTGAGGTGAATAGACAATTGTAGCTGAAAGTGGAAGAGAAACCACCTTCATTACAGCAGGAAAATAGCAGTCATGAGGGGCTACTAAAGAGGCAGCAGTCAATATGCTGCTTGTGTGCGGGGATGAAAGGGATTGCAGCACTGCGAGGAGCGCTCAGAGACATTCGATTGAATCAGAAAGCGCTAATGAAATGAAAGTGTGTCAGGTGGAAATGAAGAGGCTGATCTTGTCTTCACAAGTACATGAAATAGCTCTGCAGAACAATAGTGATTAAAGGGTAAAGGAGGAACGCTGGGCTTGGCCACATCCCTGCTTTTACCTTCACCGTTCCCAGGGTGGAGGGTGGCCAGCAAGGCAGCAGCATCGCAGCCTCTGCTCAGGGGTCAGTGTGGGATGTGTTGGCTGGCAAGGAGGGGTGGCACGGGACTCAGGCAGCATCAGGGTGCTGGATATGCAATGCCAAAGAACAAGACAATAGTGCAAGGTACCTGCTGCATGAGGACCTGCCAGGTGGCAGGACAGCTGCCTTCTCTGGTGCTCAGCAATATTACTGTGCTTCCAGCACCTCTGCTTATTGAGGGCAGAATTCTCAAGGCACTCAGAGAACTTGGATCCTAAGTCACATTTTCAGAATGACCACTGATGGCCCAAATCTCAACAGGATCTTGCATGTCATGTGCATCTAAGCTGCAGACTCACAGAAATACACCCGGGTTTAGAGGCATGTGCATGGCGCAGTGGGATGATCTTGGTTCACAGCTCATATTTACTTGAGAGTGAAAGGTGAGATGTCCAGAGACAGCAGTTTTCTCTGTGCATGTGGCCAGAGCAACTCCTGTGCTGGTGCTGCAGGGACATAGACCTCTGAAGCCAGGAGGAGAAACAGACTTTGCATGTATGTTGTGACAGACCGTAATTTCCTTTCTCTGCAGCAAATTAGGAATTCACAGTTATTTTTTAAGGAACAGCTTTGACAGGATGTTACCTACGTCCTGTCAGTCAGGCTACTTCAGCACTGAGCTTCTTCCAGCCTTCACAGTCTCACTGAGATTTTACAGTGTCCCTTCAGTAGAGGTGTTTTGCTGGAGAACTTGCATTAAGTTAAGCCAGTGTTTTTTTCAAGGCTAAGAATATTTGGGTTTCTTCCTTCCTCTTCACTCCTCCACTTGCTCCTAAAAATTCAAGCCCTACATAAGTATCTATCAATCTTCTACCTAGGCCTGATCCAAAGACCTTGAGTTTTGGATTAGACCACAATAAACACAAATTAAAAATAACAAATCATTAATATTTAAAGGTCAGTGAGTTTTTTCTAAAAAAATATCTGATTTTCAAACAAAACTTTGTAGGCAGGAGGTCATAAAGCCTGGGATACAATACAAAGGTTAAGTATGAGTGAGCTAAGATAGCCATTTCCCTATGAAACCAATTAAAAAGCAGATGTTACCTGTGTGGACACACAAAGGGAGGATCTGGCAGGCTTACTGACTACTGTAATAGTAAATTTGTTTTAGACAGAAATGGTTTTTAAAGGTCAGCTCCTGATCATCTCTGTTTATCAAACCAATTTTTTGATCCACTGGACACAAGTATCCACTTGCACAGGAGTATCTGAAAGGCTGCAGTAGTGTGTTGTTCCCTTTCTCCAGGCAGAAGATGAGTTTGTGTACTGGCCAAGTCGCGAGGAATCCATGAACTGTGAGGCCTTTACTGTGACCCTTATCAGCAAAGACAGACTGTGCCTCTCTAACGAAGAGCAAATTATCATCCATGACTTTATCCTTGAAGCTACCCAGGTAAAATAAACCTCCAAATGTGGGTCTTTGCTTTTCACCAAAATGATACTGATGTCATTTAAATACAGAAGAAGAAGAAGAGTTCAGGAAAAGTTTTGAAAAGGATTTACTTGTAAATGCATGACCATGCATGTTGCTCTCAGGGGAAAGGGATTCTCGTTGGCTCCTCCCTCTCACATCTTCTAGTAGATTCCTGTAGCTAGTAAGGCTGTACTATTAACTGTTTGTCATGCTTTAAAGTGAAGTCGTGATTTTACCAAGGCGTATTGTCTTATTTCTGCTTATAAAATTCAGCATTTGTAGTTTAATTGTTTGGGGGTCTTAACTAAACGTAAAAATGTAAGCACATTTCTTTTGAACTGTAAACCTGCTTCTAGTTTGCTATCAGGATTGCAGCTGGACTTTGCTGCAAGCCATTAGTTTGCAAGCCCCTTTAAATTTGTCTTTATTGCTCTTGTTTGACTTTTGAACCATAAGGGCTCTGAGATGGGTTTGATATAAGCCCTGAACTCAAATATAAAATATTTTATTGATTAAACATTTTGTTAAACTTGTATTACTTTAGGGTGTTCACTGTTACAGAGATGCTGGAGCTGTGTGTCTGTCCTCTTTCTATATAAACTGTTTGGAAGAAGAAGGTTTCCCTTCAGTTTGCAGTGAGGGTCTTCCCTCTTTCCCCCCGGAGTGATGGCTGTGCAGTGGGGGAAGCTAACGCCGGGCTGGTTTGTCGTTGCAGGATGACTACGTGCTGGAGGTGCGCCACTTCCAGTGTCCCAAATGGCCAAACCCAGACGCTCCCATAAGCAGTACCTTTGAACTTATCAATGTAATCAAGGAAGAGGCCTTAACAAGGGATGGCCCCACCATAGTTCATGATGAGTATGTCGTCACTTTTCTTCCCTTTACGCGCAGGTTGTACAAGGAGTTACTCAGCGGCAAGACACTTGTTAGGAGTGATGTCCATTCCTGCGTGGAGCAGATGGGTTTATGATCTAGGGAACAGGATAAGAGTATTTAAACTTCCAAGGATGAGTTTTCAGTTGGCATCTGAAGCCAAATACATTTTGCTTAGTATAGTTTTTATGTTGGTCATACTCTTAGGTCGACTCAGGAGGTGAGGCTGTTTGCTTCGGAAGCATTTTGGGTTCTTCTGCACCTGGAAGTATCCCAAGCAAATCCTACAACCTGTTTCAGATCCCAGCAGAGCTCTGATTYAGATAAGACTTTAAGCAGCCTGATATGGGCTGATGGAAACCAGTTTCAAAACAGCTTAAGCTCCTGTCTAACACCTCCGGTTTAATGTGCTGTGTAAGACAGAACCAGCTCAGCTCAGCTGTGTCTCAGGATGAGCAGGAGAACTATCTTGTAAYAAAGGACCCAGGTTTTCTGAGAGCATTTTTCCTCCTCCTGCTTCCCCAAAAACACTCCAAAGGGCCCATATGGTGCCAAGTGGGAGGGAGGGGGCCCACTAACACAGGGCCAGCATGCCCCAACACTTGCCTCTTTTGTAGCACAGTGGTGAGCATTGTCCTGCCAGCTATGCCTGAACACACAATTACAAAGGGTGCTAAATATTGCATTGCATATTATTACTTGCACACATTGTGGAGCTGCAGAATACCATTATAGTGAGTCTGGAGCCTGGGTCTAACATGGTCTCTTTGGAGGGACTGTTTCCTGGTGGGCACAGCAYTTCCTGGAGTCATTCTGTCCTTAAAATCCCAAGGAGGCCCAAGTTCTGGTACTGCTTGTGTTGTCCTTAGAGCGAGCACCGAGCCACACAAACACCTGCTCTGCCTGCAGCCCCCCTGTGCTACAGCCTRTTAGACTTTCTGTCATTGCCACAAACAGAATCGGTGGGAAAGTCTTGGGAATCTTTGGAAAAGCATCACTACCACGCCGTGGTATGTCAGTGGTCAGAGCAGGCACTGTGCTAGTGTTCCAGGAGGACACTCGTATCCAATGGTGCTGATGGAGCTTTCCCTGCACATCCCTGTGCTGCTGCTGCAGCAGGTTTTTCCCAGCTCACTCCTGCAAAGGGTACCTTGGGCTGCAGCAAGTAGTTTTTCCTCCCACCACCTCCTGCCTTGCTAATGCGGAGTTTGAGCTCTGTTGCCTTTCACCAGCACTGATTAATTCCAGGCTAGTTTTAATATTCATGCTTTGGGTAGTCTGAAGTGAGGTTTTGCTACTCTTGCAGTATTTAAGATTATGTTTTACAAAATTAGAACCATTATTGATTTGGGCATTTCATTCTAGATGAAAAAAAAAAAAGAAAATGAAAATCGCATTCCTAGCAGTGCTGAGTCATTCTTTCTGTAAATTGCTTTTTTGGTTTATTTGTCATATTCAATGATTTTATTTTTATGCCTAATACATAATGTGGATTCTGCTTTTCATTGGAGTCTCAGCAAATGTAGCTGAAAATGAAAATTTCCCTTTGCTACATGCAACAACTATATCACATAATCCACTAATAATTACAACTGCAGATTAATTCCAAATATATGAATTTGCGGATAACTAAGTGCATGTGGTATTTAGGAAGTACATGGTGGGATGAACTTGATAACATTTTAAAAAGTTCAGAAATTCCAACTTGAGACAGTTGTCAAGATTTTTAAATATAACTGCCCATGTGTAGGCAACTAAATAAAGATTTGCTGCATAATTTTCTGCAAGAAAAGTCTTCAGATTGTTGAGAACTGGAGATTACCAGCCCAAGTGAAAATGAGGCCATTAGACCTTCAGAGGCATTTAGTTATGTCCTGTCAGGCACATGCACTGGGCACCTTGTCCACTGTCCCTGTAGATGATCAGTCACAGCCATCTGTGTGGTGCTGCTGCTKCTTCTATAGACCTTACATCCAACAGAGCAGATCTATTGTGATCCGAGTTCTGTTTCCCATTTCTAGGCAAACAGAGTGTGCAAAAATCGTATAAAATTAAGTCAGCAAATGTCTTGATTTCCATGGGAATGCTGTAAAAATCCCAGTGGTAATCTTGCAATACAACATGGCATTGCAGCACTTGCTGRTTCTTTCGGTTTTCATGTAAAGCTCTCCAAATGGCTTAGAGAGCAGGTCAGCAGCCATGGCCGTGTTTACCAGTGCTAACATTTAAACATTTAAACATAGACTTTCTCAAAGTAACAGAGCACACCCATAGCACAGCCAGGACAGAATCTCAGTCTCCTGAGTACTGGGAGAGCAGAGGAGAGTGGAAGCCATTGTGTAGGATCCTTGSTGCTGTGCCTCGCACCTGCATATATGGCTCAAGCACAGCTCCAGGTTTACAGCAGTGAGATTTCTACCTGACCAGTATCTCAAGGATATCTCAAGGACTGAGTCGTGCTCCTGAGGAATAGCTGCTGCTTGGGTTCTTATTACATGACAGCACAGCTCAACYCTTCAAAATCCATAATGTCTCCTGGGTGCCTGGCTCAGGGATGTTGCCTTTTGCCGGTGAATCAGACCTAGGGAAGACTTTGAGACGTGCCCCATTTACTTGTGAGCACCACACAGCCGTGTTAGTTTTCTGCAATTGTCAGATGTGGAGGAAGGGGCAAAGTCTCATTTCTTTCTGATCATCCATGTTTTGCTTGAGCTCCCACTAATGAATTTAAAATACGCTCCACCGTAATGCAGATGCTTTCGGTCCTTGTGGTGTGGGAGAACTGATTTCAGTGTTACAGGCTGGGTATTTYGAAATGGCTCATGTTCTGCTGCTGATACATTTCTTTGTGTTGAATAGTGCAGACAACCTGAGATGACTGGTGTACCATCAAATTGCTTCTATAAATTAAAATGACTAAAAATTAGCCACTATTAAGCAAGCATTTAATAGATACAAAGATGAACTACAGCCATCAAATAAGACTATAACAATGTTTTCGTGACTCTGTGTCAGTGCCTGGATGTGTTTCTGAGTAACTCCTCATTTTGGTGTGGTTTTCCAGGTATGGAGCTGTGTCAGCGGGAACGCTATGTGCCCTTACCACTCTGTCCCAGCAGCTGGAGAATGAAAACGCTGTCGATGTTTTCCAGGTGGCAAAGATGATAAATCTGATGCGGCCTGGAGTATTTACAGACATTGTAAGTCTTTCAATGGAATATAAACAGACAGTTTACAAGGTTTTCATCTGAGACCAAAAGCATGAACTAAAACACACTTTGTGTTGTGTGTTATCAAGCCCTACAACATCTGCTACCAAGCGGAATTTGCATTTGAACTTTTTTTGTGTAGTTGTCATTTTCTATAAACCTCAAACCCACACTGTAAGTCTCTGATTTGCAGTTAAACTTACTTCTCATACTTTGGAGGGAGACACTGTACAAGCAGTCCTAGCAGAAAAGGACCTTTTGGCTTGCTATCATCCCCCTGCCAGCCCTGTGAGCTCAGCTGTGCTCTTTAAGCCTGACATSTTGTGGTCTGAGGGGATGCTCAGGGCAGGTAGAGCTGGAGGGAGATGAGGCTCTTCACTGGGTGTCCAGCAGGAGCAGCCCCCTTGCCTTGGTGTGTGTGGTACAAGGTTCTGCCACCCAGGGAGTGACCTGGGGCTGAGCTGTGGCCTCAGGTTTTGTCCTGCCCTCCTGTAGTGTTTAATAGTATATCAGAAATAATATAATGTACCCAAAGCTGGAGTTTGGGTTGACAAGGTTAAACTAGATGAGCAGAGGTAATTGCTCTATTTTTTTGCTATGTGTGTGCTTCTGGTAATGAATACCTATGACCTTCCCTGGAAATGCCAAATTTAACTGCCACTTGTTTATGTACACTTAAAGGATTGAAATAACTTGTTCTTTTTTTTCCAGGAACAGTACCAGTTTCTTTATAAGGCAATGCTGAGCTTGGTCAGCACTAAGGAGAATGGAAACGGTCCCATGACACTGGACAAAAATGGTGCTGTGATGGCCAGTGACGAATCTGATCCCGCAGAAAGCATGGAGTCTCTTGTCTAATTGGAAACCTGAAAAGGCACTTAATTTGTAGAACTTCTGAAGACTGAGTGAACTTTTTTGAGGCCTTTTTTGCCAGACTCTAGGTTATACAATAACCCAATTACTTTTTTACACTGATAAAAGTTTTGATATTTATTTTTTGCCATTTTATGTCTTAATGGTATCCTACTGAGCATTTGCACCTCTGTTTATTTCACACAGTGAAACGCAATTTTATCTAGTTTGCACTATATGATCAGTGTTACTGCCTATAATATCCTAATACAAGACAAGCCCTGATGTGACATTCCATGACAACAAACATACGCTTTTTCTGTTTTGTTTAAATGCAGTGAAGTTTTGCTAACTACAGTGACCCTCGAATTTTAAATCTTGAATGCTAGGCCAGATGGATTCTTTCTACAACAGATACTGTACCCCTTCATACCATATTTATTATTTAATGATCACGTCACAGTTTTGGTAACGGTGTTCTGCATTCCAGTGGAGTGGATGAGCAGTGTTCATCCTTTCTTGACAAAATGTGGCAGGTGATTATTAGCTACGGTGAAGGTGTAACAGCCTTGTGGAGCTGAAACAATTATTTCTGTATTGTTTCAAATTGCTGTTTTGTACACTTACAGGCCTGAGACTTGCTTCACATGGAATATATAAATTACGTACAACATAATTATAAATTAGATGCAATTCATATGTGGGACACGGTGATAGGTTTTGAATTTACAATTTCAAAGTTTCCCCATGTATTCAGAAAAATGCTGATTTTGGTTTTTAACCAGCCCTGTGATGGGAAAGTGTTTTGGTTTTATTTTCATCAGAGCCAATACAGTGAGAAATCTACTACAACTCAAAATCAGACCTGTTTTCAGATATATTGAAAGTAGCAATATTTTACATTACTAAGCTATTCAATATTTTACACACATCTAATTTCCTTACTATTTCTTGAATATGACCTCACACCTAATGGTATGTTACATGATGACAGGCGTTTCTTAATTTCATAACTGTTAGATGCCATTTTTACAGGTGTGTAATTTTCATACTTTAGTGCTAAAACATAAAGTACTGATCCATATTTACTGGTGAAGCAAACTAATAAAAAAACTACCTATAAAGTTACATTCTCCCTCTTTTTTTTTTGCCAGACTAATTCTTTAGCACAAACCTAGCTTATTGTGTTTTCCCTCCCACACCAATAAAATGGTTTCCCTCAGATTATATAAATAATTGAATTATTGTTTGGAGCATTTAAGTTTACATCCTCACTGGCTCCCTCGTCCTTTGTATTTGGTTGCAATTCAACAAGGGCCATCCCTGCTTAACAAAAGAAGTAAGCACTGCTTAATTCTCCTGAAAATTAAAGTTAAGCGTGTCCTTCATAGCTCAGCTGAGTAGGGAGGAGTTATTGAATCTGCCTGGAAAAGGAAATATGTGATTTCAGCCATCCTGACCCTTCGTGTACAGTTGAAGGCACTATCCCTTATATATGGCATTAGTTTCTTCACTTTTAAATTTCAGCTGCAGAAAACATGCATTGTAATTTTTCAGGAGTTCAAAATATTACAGCATATTTTTTTCATTTAAATGTAAACCTGTTGATTTCTGCCAGTCCAGTCTTGCTGAAATACAGACATTTGGCAGGGTTCTGTGTATTTTCACTCACAAGGAAGCTGAATGCAAACTGCTTAAAAGGATATTCAGAGTAGATATTTTGGTTCAGGACCTCTTGAGGTGCAAACTGATACGGCCTCGCTGAGAGCGGAGGAGCTGTGCAAACTGGTATGAGCTGACATCAGGCCTTTTATCTTAATAAGAGAAAGAGTCAAAGTATTCAAGGATTCATCAGCAACCTTTCACACAGTCACCTTCTACTTCTCAGTTTGTTGAATCCCTCCATACAAGCCATCCCAGTAGTTGCTAATGCCAAACAATATAACAAGCCCGTGGTTTCAGTAAGGAAATCCCATGTCCAGCAACAGCTAGTCCAAATAAAAAGTGTGCAGAATGTTTCAAAGGATTGTATTTTGCATCCCCTTTGCACTGGGATAGCCCAGCAAGGAGGTGGGAGTCAGTTGATGTCTGGTAGGAGTTGGGACTGGCTCTCCAGTCGCTACACCCCAGTAAGAGAATGGTTTAAGTAAGTTTTCAAGTGCTGCTGCCTGCCAGGGCTGGAAGGTTTTGCTGAGTGGTTTGCTGGCCAGCCTGCATCAGCTTCAGGGGCTGCAGAGCCCCGCTGCACCCCCAGCAGTGAACCTGGTCCCAGGCAGTTCCAGCTGGTAGCACAAAGGGACTGATGAGTTGGATTGGTTCGATCTAAAGTGTTTATGTTCCTGGGGAGGTGTAGGGAGAAGTTAAGAATTCAAACCCTGACAAGAGCTAAGTGACACAAAGATTACTGCAGGCATCAAGTGGGTTGGATTTGTTCAGTACTTTCAGCTGATTACTTTTCATTTCACTGGCATGATGGAAGATAACTGTGGTTCATGACACACTGCCTGAATACCCTTGGTTTAATCCCTTACCTTCTCACAAGTTTTAAACATCAATGAATGAAGGCTGCGGGGGTTGAACTTTGGTAGCTGCTTTGGAAATCCATGCATTTGCATTGGCATTTTCCGGCACCTGAAATACTTGCTCGGGGTTTAATCCATGGGGAAATAATGTACTCTGATGTTCTATGAGTTCTCCATGGATTATTTCACAAGGGGGCTCGAGCTGTGTGTTAAGTGCTGTGCTGACAGTCAGGTAGCCAATAGATGGTAGTGATGCACGAGGCTTGAAGCGGGTGAAGCTGGAAATTGCTTGTGAAGGTCAGGATTAAGCACACAGAAGAGCCAAATCTATCCTGTAAGCAGCTCCAGTTCTGCTCTTACACACATTTGCACCCTTTCCTTGGGTCTGAGTGAGTGGCAGAAGGAGCAATGTCTGCTCAGAGATGGGCACTCGTGAGCTCTGCTGATGCTGCCACGAGTGTCCAGCCAAAGTCCTGCTCTGCACATCACCACCTTGCTTTTGGCACCCCAACTCCCCGCTGTACCCACCTCCTGGCATTCGGTCGGGATGTCTTTCAAGCATCACAGGTTCCCAAGCAATGTGCAGGTCTGCAAATTAACAGAACCAGAGTACATTCCTACATCACTGCAGAGTGTGGTCCTCAGCACCAGCCCTGAGAAATGAATGGAAGGACTCTGTGTGTGTCTGCATTTAGAAAATACCATTTCTCCACGTCTTGCACGTGTGCTGCGCCCGCAGACCGTGTGAAAGGCAGAAACTATGTGTTGAGCACATAAGAGCAGCCAGGCTTTCCGAGTGGGAATGCTTGGAAAACTGCTCTGTCATCTTAACATCTGAAATGGGTGACAGGCTCAGAATGCCCCATCCTGCAAACCCTCCTGTGTGAGAGCTTGGCTTTGATAGGAAGGTCTGGGGGAGCCCGTGGGACCGCTCAGGTGTGCAGGCTGAGTACTGAGTCTTCTGCAGGATCAAGGTCTAAAGAACATCCATTTTAAAGAGCATTTGTCCTTCGTATTTCAGTGTCTGTTTCCAAACACTAATTTAGAAACAGGGAAAAAGAAAAATCCAAACCCCTTAAACCATTTCTTGTAAGTGACTGTTTCTGTATTGTGGGTCTGTTCTAGGTTAGTGGAGTCATTTACAGGATCTGCAAAATTTCAGTTGTTTTTCCAGTTTCTGACTGCTCGAATTGCTTGAACACAGAGTGATACATTGGAACATTAGGAGAAGAATCTTTATGATACAGCACAACTGCCTTCTCATTAATCTTTTTTAAAGCTGATGTATTTTATTTAAAAGCTAAAAAACATAGATATTGATTCTACCAAAGATACATGCTACTAATTCTCAGCAAAACAAAACCAACTTAATTTAAAAAAAATTAAAATGTAGTTGTCTTAAGGATTTAGCAGTCTTTCTCAAATTAATGTCTTTTGACATCAGATCTTGTGTTCCGAAGTTTATGTTCAAATGGTGCCAGTGAATTTTTATATGAAGGGAAAATGCCTATTTGTTAATCTACTGCATTGCTTTTCTTTTTCTCTTTATTTTGTTCTTTTTTCAGACGTAATTCACTGTTACCCCTTTGCTCTTCTTCTCTTTGTTGCCATTCTAACAATGTGAACTACATTGGCTTTACTTATCATAGGAGAAGGAATGCAAAAATAAAGAAAGAGAGGAACTGTAATAAAGAGATTTGGCCTCTACTTTGTCTTAGCTGTTACACTGTTTTTAGTGTTTTTGTTAACTATTTGCAAAGGGAAGCATTTTCTACAGAGGATAATTAATTTCAAGAAAAATGTCTTGAGTTTTAAGAATAAACGTCTCCAAAAGAGGAGATAGTCAATTTTATACAATGTCACAACTCTCCAACATTTGGGGTAGTGACTTTTTTGTTTTGTTAGAACACTTGAGACTAGCAAGCAGCCATTGTTTCTAAAGACCGAAGCATTCACGTGTACTCCTGTTTTCTTTTCCTTCATTTTTAAAATAGCAAAGTCATTAAAACTGTAAATATTTTGTTGCTTGGATAAGCATCTTCTGGGAACTTTGTATCTATGGTATATAATCATAGAATTTTATATTTTCATATAAAGCTAATTTTTTTCTAGTTTCACCTCCTTCCTAGTTCTGTGGTGGCTATGTGCATACAAACCTTCTGTGTTTCAAGGTAGTGAGACACCATCATCACACTCCAAAAAAGATTTCCACTCATGTCATTTCTTTGAGGCAGTGATTGTGAAAGTTGGATATTTTTTTTGGATTCCATTGTCAGTGTGTGCAATAGGAATTAGACTTAGCCAGTCACTGGATACGTTTGTCTCATTGATCCATTCAGAAAAAAAAATAAAAATGTGGTGTTTGGTTTGGGGAAAGGGTGGGAGGGAGTATTTTGAGGGAGATTTTTTGTTCATTTTTGGTTTTTGTTTGGGGGTTTTTTGTAACTTGAAGAATCTTCTTTTTGTTATGTTAAACTATATCAAATCATTCTATTATAGTGTTATTTAATATGTAAATTGTATTGCTATACATAAAATAAAGTATGGTTTTTGATGTATTTACAGACTTCTTCCTTATTTGCATCGGATACACATAAGGAACAGATGCAGGAGTCAGTATTTCATTGTCCCAGGCGTGCAGGAAGAATGATGAGATCCAAGGCCTGCTTTAATTAGATCTCAAATTTCCAAGCAGTACTCAGCTGGGAACTGTCAGTGACAGTGGAGTTCACCGTTCCTTTCTTAATTGTCTCCAACTATTAGAGAGCTGCCAGTAAACAACTCCTTCCCTCTCCACCACTGCTCCTCCCCAGAGTGACCCATCAAAATCCCTTTTGGAAGGGGGACTGTCTCCATTCTGAACAGGACCTCAGAGCCTGAGCTTTCTTGCCAGCTCCTCTGACGTGCCCTTTCTTAGATGTAACTCTGGCTTACCAGCCTGGAGGAACAGGGCCTTCCACCAAGCCATCACCTGATTTACTGTGATACCCGGCATCTGCTCACGGCTCCACCCCGGATGTGTGGGAGGAAAAGCACAAGTACTCATTCCCACCTCAGGCAGACTAGGATGGCGGGGTACAGCTGTTCCAAGTCCTAGAGACAGGGCAGCAAATATTCCCCACGGAGTGCATTAGTAGTCACACCTCCCTGCTGCTCTGGCCAGGAGCTGTCCCTGAGGTGGGCACGCGATGCCATCGGCGCTCTCGGTGTTTTGCAACAAAACCTCGGCAGTTCCACGCACCACTTCCCGTGCTGTGCTGTGCTCAGGGCTGTGGGACCTTTTTTGTTGTTCTTGGGGGAAAACCGCTCGGCTTTGTGGACAGATTCTTGTTGCAATCTGCTGCTGGCACGGCGGCTGCCCAGGCTGGCAGAGCTTTCAGGAACACGGCAGCACTCAGCCTCCAGAGCAGCACCTGCACAGGGACAAAAACATCAATAACTCAAACCGCTTGCCGATGTGAAATTGCCGGTTAAAGTCAATACACTACATCTGCTGCCTTTTGTGTTGCTGCATTCTCACCTGTAAGGTCTGTGTTCTGGTTGACTGGGAGAAAGAGGGAGCCTGGGACAGTGGATGGGGACTGTAGAGGGACACTGCAGAACAGCCTGATGACCCCTGCCAAGCCTCACACCTCGTAGCGCGCTCCCTCCAGCCCTTGCTGCGGGGCACTGCCTTGTGTTGCACCCCAGCAGCAGCTCAACACCATCCCAACCAGCAGATCCCACTGCCTCATGGGTGAGCAGCAGAGCTGCTTCCCAACTTTCCAAGCCTGCTCTGGGGGATGCTCCCGTGGCCAGCAGAGCCCAGTGCCCTCTGTAAATCTTCCAGGCCAGCAGCAGCACCCAGGGAAGGCTCCTCTGCCCAACTTGGCTGCCTCACCTCTATGGAGAAGACGGCAGCCCCCGCATGCACAGGTAGGTGGGTGCACAGCACTTCATAACAACAATATGGGAAAAGAGTTGTGTAAATCCTGCCTGTCTGGGGAGTGCCTGAAGGACGGAGCTGATGGGAAGCTGAACATGAGCCAACCCCACCTGCTGCAGGGCAGACAAGTGCAGGTCTGGCAGGTCTACCCTAGGACCAAGTAAGGACACCTGCCAGCCCACTCACAGCAGGGTTAAAACTGTCTCGTTTTGGGAAGGGAGGACCAAAACAATGTAACCCCACTGGAGACAGGCAAAAGGAGAGCAACAGGAATGGTCAGTGAGCTGGAAATCCTCCGAGCAGACAGGATGAATGGGACCATTGCCTAGTGAAATGCTGGAGAGAGAGGGCCTGGAAGAGGCAGCAGCAGAGAGGCTATGGGGCTTGTCTCCTGGGACTTAAATCACCACTCCTGAAGAAAGGGTGTAACTCTCTTCCTACATCTTCGATACATATGACAAAAAACAGAGCTTGACAAGCCACAAGGAAGGTAGGAGTCAGGCAGTGGGAACATGAGCTGGGGCAGTGATGAAGCAAGAAAAAGATTTCTCTGTAGCAGCTACAGAAATCAGGACACCCCACAGGCAGCCGCTTAAATGAAAAAAATGGCATTTTCATCAGACAGCAGCAGCTCTGAGGAGAGCCCCCAGCTGCTGCCAGCCAGGTCAGCATGTGCACAGACAACAGAGGGGGCAGAGCTCCCTGCACTGCAAAGGTTGTGCAGCATTTGCTCCTGGAGGCCCTGGTCCTCCTGAGCCATCCTGGTGAGCAACAGAGGCAGGAGTGGAGGACAAGAGAAAAGGCAAAGCCTTGCAGAAAGTACTTGGATGCCATGCTTGGGAATGCACAGGGAAGAGGCCTGGCTGAGATCTCTATCGAGTGGAAAGATGTAGTAAGTAGTTCATTAATATTTTGGCAACAGAGATATGATTTASCAGCAGTCCCCACTTCTAACAATATGCCTGAATTAATTGATGGTATCAGGAGATCCCACCTTCTTCTGTAATAAATAGCTAACGAGTTTAGCCTTTAAGGCTTCCAGAGGCGGCTAGCAGTCATGCTAAGCAGGCACAAATAATAGCAGCATTTTTATTAAATGGATTCGAATGCCAGAAGGTGTATTTTCAAGATCTTTTACAACATAAAAATAATCTTGATCAATGGTTTGGTCCCAATCCTATTACTTAGCCACTTGAAGCTCCACGAAGTGCTTCCTGCACTGACATGTCACCCCCACCTGCTGGCAGCCACCTTATTGATCACTGATGATTTCTGTTCCCCTTTGCTGCCAATCAATGTTTCTGATGTCTTTCTGACTTTGTAATGCTTTAAGAAGCAACACTTCACAAAGCAATCTTTCCTGACACTGTGTTCAATTAATCTGACAGTCACTGGGCTTGCTTTTCTTTTCTAAAGATGTTATCTTCCTTATGTCTTGGAATCCTTGTTTAGGAGTTGACGCCTGCTTCACTGGTGTTTTATGCTATGGTTTTCAATTTTGAAAAGATTCTGCATTTCAGTTCCATGTCTCTTATGGGAGCCATTTCCAATATTTCACATTTCCCTGTCTCTGTGTCTGTGAGCCATGCTTTCTGCACAGCTCATCATTTCTGTCACTCTCAAATCCAAACCCTGTCGGTCCCATGTCCCATATCACAGGRTATCCTTGCACTAGATCTAATCATAAATACTTTGTTCCTTTGTCTAAGGAGCTGCTGAAAGAGAAAGAATTTCTGGGTCAACATCAGAAGAAAGGCAGAAGGTACRTGTCTTTTGTCTTGGGAGAAGTCATTATTGGCTGGAAGCCCAAGGCTTGATAGGAGGGAGTGTGATACCACCCTCCATCAGCTGTTTTGGTGGGGTTTGTATTCTAAAATGATTCCCCATCTGCAAGATGAAGGCAGCAGACTCTGACTGTACAAGCTGCTATGTAAAGTGGATGTTTTTCTGCACCATTTACAGTCTGTGAGTCCCAGCTTTCTCTAGGTCCATGAGAGCAGGATGCCTGCAGGAGTGTGCAGAGCACTCCATTTTTCCTGTAAATCTGACCTAGGATGAGTTTGAGACAACTGATGGCTACTTTTGGTACTGCTCCATTAGTGTATTGCTGCCCTGGTCACAGGTACCATCTGTATACAGAAGGAATTGTGCAGAGCTGGTTCACAACAGACCCCACAGGCCAGACCTGGGGGAATGAGACACTGAGGCAACAGAAGGAACCTCCAAATAAAGCCCAGATAGTGAAGAAATCTAGCAGCTCTCTAAAAATATTTTCACATCCTAATAGAGGAGTGGTGGCTTCTCAGCCATGCATCACACAGACCCTAGTCCCTCCTGACTCGAGGTTCTGCAGGTCAGCCCAGAGCCCTGCAGGCTGCTTTCTGAGAGGGAAGGATGTGATCCTCTCCAGTTCCTTGCTGAGAAGGAAAAGCAAAGGGAGAGCTGACGAGCTTGACTGCAGGATTGAGATCTTTAGCCTTCTCTCAGCCAGTGCATGGGAGGGAAATTACGATCTCTTAAAGAAAGCCTGGCTGCTTTTTCTCTGCTACGGGGTCCCTATGTGGCGCACCAGAGGGATGGGATGGGATGGGATGGGATGGGATGGGATGGGATGGGATGGGATGGGATGGGATGGGATGGGATGGGATGGGATGGGATGGCGTGGGATGGCGTGGGATGGCGTGGGATGGCGTGGGATGGCATGGGATGGCATGGGATAGGATGGCATGGGATAGGATGGCATGGGATAGGATGGCATGGGATAGGATGGCATGGGATGGCATGGCATGGCATGGGATGGCATGGGATGGCATGGGATGGCATGGGATGGGATGGGATGGGATGGGATGGGATGGGATGGGATGGGATGGGATGGGATGGGATGGGGGTGTCCTGCATGTCCTACATAAATGAGTATTTTTCTGTAACAAGGTGCTTATCTTGTTTCATCAGCAGATGATCAAGAAGAACAGAAAACCATAGAAAAACAATAAATTGAGGCCTTCATTACATGCAGCCTGATGGGACCATCAGCACCTCACTGCTTCACTCTCCAGGAATTTTTCCTAACAGGTTCAAATCATTATCTTCAATGGTATTGGCTCCGTGTCAGAACTGTTGGACAAACTCTGAGTCTGATCATSAGACGAACATTTTAATTTAAAATATCATTTAACGTCATTTAAATTAAATATTGTTTCATTCATGAATCTGAATACACTGTGACTGTGTCCAAAGCAAGCTGTTGGCTTGTAGCTTTTATATATGTAGCTGTATAAAGTAGTTACACAGAATAAAAGATGACACTTTATTTATCTAGGTATAGAAAGTTTATCACACTCTGCAACTAGCAAGGAATGTCCTTAGTGCTGCTCAACACTAGACTTCAAGCTGAAAAACACCATTATTGGACTGGGGTGGAATCATAAAAACTCTTAAAGGTTCAGTACCTTAAGTTATGAAAGGCTCTGCCTTCTGAATTTTAGTGCTTTAAATAAGTTTCCTTRTAACTTAAATCCAATTTTCTAGATAGCTTCTTACTTTGAGCCTGTTAGACATATGTTATGCCTTTGCCTGAAAGTCTCCCAGTGACTTGTAAATTGATTGCAGCCTGTGAAATTTGCCATAAGTAAATCTTTGCACCTTTTTTCCGCTCCTATTTTCTGAAATAAAAAGGATGCAGGTGTCTTGTTTACTGTCAGCCTATAGATCTTATATGGACTTCAGATACACTACTGACCTTCTAAAAGTGTGTATTAGGAAGAATAACTGGTTCAAGCTAACCTGGTCAGATGTGCAGAGCCCTGACACAACACAGTTTTCCCTATTTGTCAAAATTCTCCTCCAGTTTCTCCAGCTTGAGCCATGGGTGCCTGACCAGCCAGGGCTCAGCACCTTCCAGTCCCCAGTGAAGATCAATGACTGGTCTTTGATTCATCAGCTTTAATAGTTTCTGAAACACCTTTTTGTGCTGGTATCCACCGTGAAGATTAAGTATGTAACTGCCAAAAAAAGATATTAAGCTGGAGTTTTGTCACATAAAAGGCAGGACAAAAAGAAATAGAATAAGCTCCAAAATGACAAGCAAAAAGAACATGGTGATTGAATACAAACGACATAACGTTCAAATTACACCAAAGTTCTCAAATAAGGGATACTGGTAYGCCCCCACTTTTTATGCCCTTATTTCTTTCTGGTTTTAGGCCCCTGTCACTGCATGTAGCTGGGTAAAAGACCAGTCCACAAGATGATAAAGCAAATTTTGTAAATGGTCACAAAGTCATAGACACATGGCACAAAATACTGACCCGATCCWATGCCCTCCTGGTGGTTTCCAGTTTGTTCACAAAATTGTTTTGGGGCAGCTGCATCCCCATAGACTTTGCAGCAGATGAGGAAAGTCCATTCTCTCACAAATGGCACAGAACCCACCACTTCGAGTGCTTTGACCAGATATTTGTTATTGCCAGGCATTTAATGACAGCCTCAGCAATGAACAGCCCTGAGCAGAGCTGGTGTCTTCTGAGCACACAGCCACCCCTGCCCAGATTTTCTGCCTGAACTGTGTCTCACCCTCTTTTCTTCCTCAGACCGTACAGTGGTCCCTACCCAAAACAGAGAGCAAAGTCCCATTATGTCATTTCCTTCTGAGTAAGTCCAAAAAGCGTGTCCCAAAAAGGTAATATTAAATTTGGCGATTGGATTCTTTGCCTTTTGGAGCTCTTATTCCACATTTTGCCTGCACTTCAATTTTTATTGATTTTCCTGTGCCACCTCTCAGCATCCTTCCTCGGCAGCATGATGCATTAACTTTTCATATAATGAATATTCCCATTTGGTTCTGTACTCTGAAATACACCCACCTCTGAATGAGATTTCAACACTCTGCATTGCTGATTTTCAGCTGTGTGCCATAGCCCTCATTTTTCATAGGCTGGGAAAACCAAAAGAACCCTCTAGCCCCAGAGGTCCTGCTTTTAACACAATCACTACTGTATGGGGGGAAGGAGAGCCTTTATATTTTTATACTAGTTCCAACAATAAAGTTATTAAAGCCATTTTCCACCCTGCAAGAAAGCTACCTGATGATGATATTGTTCCTGCCTTTTAAACTAATTTTATTTTAGTATGGTGCATTTGCAGGCATCATAATCCTATTGTTATGCACGTTATTCCCAGTATAATGACTGAAAATGCTATTGCCTGTGGGAAGGGGTTTTTTCTGGTTTTTGTGGGTTCAGGGATATCTCTGTTTAATTTTATATATTGCTAAAATATCAGAAGATAAGCCARTTTATTCCCCAAAATCCTTCCTATCCATTCCTTTGTTGACTTCAGTTTCCAGAGCAGGATACAAGGTACTTTTGAAAAGCAATACGGAGAAAGACCTACAGTTAYTCCAGTATTCCAGGTGGGATGCGTCCACACCTAAGGGTCTCTCCCAGCCATAGTGCAGAGCAGGAAATATCCTTATAGTTTAGCTTCTCACAGGAGATGAATATATATGTATATATATATCTGTAAAGTTATATAGTCAGGTCCTCCCCTTTGGGTTTGGAAAACTGCATCACTAAATCCACATCCCCTCTAGGCTGGCACCTCTGCAGCTCTGGGGACATCACAGTCTTCCTGACCTGAATGGCAGCAGACCTCCAAATAAAGGATCCCCAGACCTTTTATTTTTACTCTTTATTTTTACTTGCTGGATTTCAAAAAATTCTTTTCACTTTGTGTAAAGCAGGATGGTGATTGGTTTCACACCATGTCATTACAACAGTTAGAGCCCAAAAGCACTGTTTTGTGCCCCAGAGTTGAGGCAATTCAGAAAGTAACAAGCTTTAGGAGAGTGGAATTTCAGCCTTTCTACAATTGTGATATTTGTGTTAAGCACACAGACCCTAAAGTCTTTCTCAGACATCCACATGAACCTGAGATCCAAGGTGGGTACGAGGTACTCAGTGACCAGGCTGGCACAGGAGGCCATTGCCCCCCTTAGATGCCCAGCTCTGTACCTACAGCTGGGGGATGCCCCTCGATTGATATGGAATAGCTGCTGCAGGGGGTCACTTCAGAGGACGTCACTTCACGTCACCCAACCAGCTTGCACAGCTGTTCCATGCTCTGGGGTAACCAACCCTTTCTTCCTGACGCCATCATTGCCTCTGCCCACCTCAAAACCTGAGCTTCCCAAGAACGCGACAGCAGAGGGGAAATACGGGAGAAATACATCTCTCTCTCCTCACAYGTGAGTTCCAGCTGACACGTTTCCTATTTACAGAAGGATCTTGTTGGGCATAAGCAAGTGCTTAAAGATAAAATAGTATTAAAAAAGGGATCTCATATTWTATGCCCATTACTGCCATGTTTTGTATTAAACTTCTTTTATGTTTAATAGGAATTRATAGATATTTTCACAAAGAGGCCTCAATTGTTATAGGTGATTACAGAGTTCAGCAGGTTGATTATTACTGCAATAGAGTATTATCTGCTGATGATCTTGTAACCCATGTTATCCTTGTCTGCTYSATGCTCATATTATYTATTAATAATTTATAAACTAACCTMATKATAAGGCTGTAGTACSAACTGCAACAGATTACAGCACAAACAGGCAGGACTCAGGCACTAAAAAGTTTTTCTGTGCAGCTAATCCTGGCTTCATTATGCATTCCTCGTTTGAATTTTTTCATACGCTCTTGATATTCTGGAGAGCTCCACTTCTTCCTAGGAYGTGGTTATCAATAATCCATGTGCTGCATTTTCCCACATGGCAACTGATGCCTGTAGCAGAAGCTCAGCTCTTGCCATTGTATCGGTACAGACAGATTTGGGAACAGGACCAAGAGTTTGCTAACAATCTTCAGAGTGGGCAGAGCTCTACACAGGTTTGTGGGTCTGAGCGCAGTGGTGAGGCCACAGCGATGACATCTCTGAGCTGGTGCCTTCAATCTTCCCTTCACAGGAGTCCTGTCTAGTGCCTGAGGATACAGCTTCACCAGTGCACTAAACTGTGCTTCCCATCTGTGCCATGCTCTTCCTAGATTTGTTTCACTAAAATGGTCACAACACAAAGTACTAAACCTACAAACAGAAGCACTTGCTGTAAAATGGACAGAGAAATTCCCAAAGGACTGGGAGTGGTTCTTTTCCTCATTTGTAGGTATRGAAGAGGGAAAAGCTTGGAAGAAAAGTGTGGTGTATGCTCAAGTCTTCAATTTTTCATAACAGTCACTTTCCAGTGCTATCTAAATAGCAAGTCAAGCTCTTTTTTACAAAATCCTCTGCACTTGAATGTTTTCTGCCAGTCCTCCCTCACAAGGTGGCACGAGAACACTGACAACCACTACTGCTCAGCTGCAGGATCTGGCTTTGTGAAAATGAATGGCAAAGCTGGAAAGAGTAGGTTCTTCACAAAAAGAGTAGTACAGTCATCCACAGTTCTTGTTAAAATATTCTTGTTAAAATCCACTTTTCTGAATTCATGACAGCACAACTTTCCTTGGAGCCCCTGTGGGCAGGAGACACTCTCAGGACATCCAGGAAGAACAGCTGGTCTGGGCAGACTCTCAAGGCAAAAATCTGGGCTTTACTGAAGCCATGGGCAAAGTTCATTTTGACTTTAGCAGAGCCAGGATTTTTCTGTCACCTTATCACTAAATTTCTTGGCTTTCAACATTACTGCATATTTTCCTAAGCAATTTTAGGCAGACCTATTTCAGTCTTCTGACACAGATATTTATGATGAATAGTAATTATTCTGTTGYAGTAGTGTCCTGGGACTGTAGCTGTGGACCCACGTGCACCTGCAGCAGCAGTGTGTGGATGCATAATAAAGAGACAGGTTGGCTCTTTATTTATGTATGGTGCTCTTTACCTTATCCTCAGACATTTACATGAAGGAGTTTAAACGGAGAAGTAAACACAAAGATGTGGATACAATCTCTGGTTTGGGATGTGCCTGATCTACAGACTGTCAAGGCCTGGTAAGAATTAATGTCTGCCACTCTTTATCACTTTCCCTGGGTATCCCCTATTGTCCCTTCTTAAAAACAGGATACAGTCTGAATATTCCTACACTCTCAGTAATACCGATTTTTCAGTCTGTGTTATGTTGGGAAGATCTGTCTGGAATATCAATGGYGTAATGGCAAACAGATCACAATCCTGCACCCTGGCTGCAAATGGATGGTTCTTTCTAGAGAACTCCTATGATGTCGCCTTGTTTTTCCGTATCTACAAATGGGGCTTTGCAGAACGTTTTTACATTTCACAACAAATAATGCCATTTCTAACTTAGTGTTTCCACTGAGATTAATCTGATTTCTACATATATTTTGGCCTATAAAGTAGCCAGTAATCTAACTGCCTTTTAAAAGTCTTACTCAAAGTAAACAAATAATTTTCCCAAGCCACAATTATTGTAAATCTCAGTCTTGCGGCTGTGAGATCTTTCACTGTCTTTCTTCCTCCTCACCCCCATATCATGCTAAGTCATTTTCTAAAACTAATCCAGTTGCTTTTCTATGAGCAATGAATGAAATCTAAAGTGAATGAAATCTAAACACAGACTGCTTCAGGTAGATGGTGAGAAGGAAGGCATATGTTATCATAATTTCCCAGCCTTGCAAGAGTTGTATGTCCTTACAGTCCTGCCAGCACGTGCAATGAGACCACACAAAGAAAGAAAAGCTCTCAACAAACTATACAGGAAAAGAAAAACTCCCTTTTTCTTTAGATGGGTATTTCCTTTCTGCTCTATTCTAAACATGAAAAATTAATTGAAAATGATTCTTTACTGGCAGAGATTCACCTTGTGGTAATGTACCTTGCTCCCTTCAGCATGCTGTGTGGGATGCACATGGATCCCAATCATGCTTCCATGATCTTTCCTACAGGTAACATTCAAAGTTTCTCACACATGGACAGAGATCAATAACCATTTCTACACTTGCTTATGTGCCTTTTAGTGCAGAGACAACAGTCTCTTCTCAGAGTCTGTAACAGTCTAAGACAATTCAAAGTATATAAAACTTACAGACCATGTTTTTCAAATATAACCCTGGAAGCATAATTTTAATCAGCCCTGTTTGATTATTCCAGCTGGCACAATGTGTAAAAAGGTATCACAAATTATTTTGAGAGATTAGCCAATTACAGAGAGCCATTTCCAGAGAGGAAATTTAGAGCATCTCAGTAACGGCTTGATTTATACACCAGTCATATTTTAGCAACAGATCGTTTGATTGCTTATATAAACTGGTTTCATTTCACTTGCTTTAAATACAGAAAAATACTAAGTAGATAATCAGCTCTATGAATAACAGAACCAAGGAGCCTGGTTTTCTACAGATTTGAGTTGGTAGGAAAAAACCTACATGGACCCTCTGACATTTTACAAATAGTAAGCTCTCCTTACCATTTTTCTTTTTCTCCAAATAGCCATCTGTTTTCAAAAAAACTTCTAGAACTTTGATGTCTTTGGGAATAGTAATCTTGGTGTTAGATTTGGCTGCATTTGGTCAAAAATTACTGAAAATAGAGATGTGTGCATGCATGGTGCACAGCTACATACAGAGTACAACCACACAAGTCTCATTTAAATAGAAAAACATTCTCTTTAAAAAACTGATATAAACTGCTGTAACTCTACAGCTTTTTCCCATCATGGCCATTTTCAGAAGCTAAACCACCACGATCAACTGATATCATTCTGTGATATGGTTTAATGAAGAAAATAAATGGTACTCCCTAAGGAAAGTAATTTTCTCATTCCTTGGAATGTCTTCATTTTCTCATATTTCTTACTGTTTCGTCTTTCCAAAGAAAATCTCCTTTACTACATTATTGCTAAGCTGAAACATAAATGATAGAAAAGCAAGCATTGACCCTTTTCACATCAATGGCAGCACTGACATTTTTACCCAGTTATTTCAAAGCTGAGACTCCACAGTGCTGTCCATAACTCTTATCACAAATAGAGTCTGGTTCAGTAATGCCAAAGACAGTCAACTGTGCAAGAAAACCTGAGAATGCTGTTAGAACTTGCTGTTATTTAAATATTTTAAACTGACAGCATTTGAAAACCAACTTGAAAGCTAAAATTTAAATTCAYCTGCCTTTCTGTGCCTTAGGCAATGAAATAGGTTCAGACAAACAGCCAACTACAAATAACGTCATGTAGGACTTTGTAATGTAAAGCTCATAGTGAGATCACAGCAAATAGAAGGTTACATTAGGAAGCCTACGCAGACAGGAAGATCTTCACAACACAGAGATGCTGTGTTCAAAACATTCTCCTCCCAGTGCCTGAATGGAGTAGCAAAGCTCTGCACACCTACACAGCACTGGTGTGAGCTCAAGCGGGCTGGCTTGGCAGGCAGAGCCAAGCAGACTGCACAAGTTGTGCATTGTGTGGCTCATTACAGGTTTTCCCTCTGCAATGCTATTCATAGCCAGAGGCATGCAGCAGCAGGTGACTTGGAGCTTTAACTTCCAAGTTTTCTCTCAATGAAGACTAGCAGCTGATAGCAATATTGATGCTGGTGATGGGATTCTGGCATTTCACCAGCACTGCTCAGCTGAACACGTCTGCTTATGAAAAATTTGCCGTTGGAAAGGCTCTGCAAGTCAGGCTTCCCTCCAAAGGTCACCAGAAAGCAACGGCTCAGACTCCCAGTCACAGACAGATAAAGGTCTGTGTTAAAATGACCCCRTTCTCCCTCTCTATTCTGCCTAGAAGTTCACCTGTCTGATGCTTAAGCACTTCCCTAAAACTTATTTGTTCAATAGTAGATTTATTCATCATAGAATGGTTTGAGTTGGAAGGGACCTCAAAGATCTGGCCATGGGCAGGGACACAAATGGATTGTATCCATTTGTTCTTCTGCTAGCACTATGTTTTTGTTTAAAAACCTTTTTTTCACCAATGTTAACATTACCATTCATAGTAGAAAACAATCAGATACTCTTCCTGCTTCTGTTTTGATAAATAAGCGAAACATTTTAATTTTTTCTCACAAAACAAGTTTGCTCTGTATCTTGATCATCCTAAAAGCCTTTTCTACACCTCTTCATTTTTCTTGAAYTCAGGTCACCAGAAACACACCAGAACCATCACAGCTGGTCAAATAAGTAGAATGACCCAGAACAGGCTTGCAAAGAGGTCAGCTGAACAATTCTCTCAAAAATAAAGAGGGGTGAGATCATCCATCTTTTCCTCAATTTCCTAATTATGGGTAAATATGGAGTGGGATGTAAATTGAAGGATAGTGAATGAGTTGTAATTTGAGGTTAGTGCAGATTATTTGTGTCCCTTGGAAGTATTCATTGATTTTATATTACCTAGATAACCCTTGCCTCTCTCTGTTTCCCATTCATTCATACAAAACAAATATGATACATTGATATTTATACTTTACAGAGTGTTATAAAGCAAAGTTGATTCTTTTTATAACACAGGGCTCAAGTTATATAGATTCTGTTTGTTTTTCTTAGATTTATGTGATCATGATCCTTGCTTCTCTGCTTTTAGGATGGTTATTAATGTTCTAAAGGTTTTGTTACATTCTTTCAAACTCTAAGACATTTCCTGAAGAGAATTGTTTATCAAAACAGTATTTTGTGTTTCTAAGAAATGTAACTTCTCTCCTAAAAATAAAAAGAAAAACCAAAACAAACAACCAAATTTCATAGAAACAAAGTAGAGGAAAGACATTAGGCAAAAAAAAAAAAAGATATTTGCATATCTTTGAAATTCTGCTATAAAAGCTTTTTCTGAGGGTTTTCATTTCTGGTTACCAAACAAGATACTACTAGTTCTTTTTTTTTTTTTTTCCTTTTTAGSAGTGCTAAGGGCACTACCCAAAATTATTGAAATTGCAGGTCTGAGCACTCAGCTGCTCTGAAAATCAGGTCCTGTGTGGGTCAAGTTGGTCATTTCCTCTGAATGAACACTTAAGAAAACGTTGGCTTTCAGCAACTTGGTTCAGACTATGAATCCACTTTGGCAGAGATGGGAACAGAACTGGGGTTTTCTGACTGACTGATCAAATGACTCAACTGTGCTATCACCAAGAAAGAAAGTTTAAAGAATGACTCTGAAAGGTTATTTTCATTGAATTGCTGAGTACATAAAATGTGTTGAAAGAAAGGGTAAAACTTCTTGAAAGGGTTTAGAAATGRTTATATTTCTAATCTGTTGTGGTAGGATTTTCAACTCCAGTGTTCAGCGAAGCTAGACTGACAAATTTATTATAGTTATAAGGCTGAGAAACCTATTAGAAGAAATATAATAGAAGGTACATTTTTGTGAAGCTTTAATAGGAACGGAAACAATTCAACAAAAGACTAAATTCTGTAAGGGGGAAAAGTCATTTATTAAATCTTTCTAAAAAGATTGACTGACCTTTCTTTAAAAAGTGGGGCTTTTTTGTAAAAAATGAAAAGCTAAAGCTTCATAACAACAACCCAGTAAAAGGGTTTATTAGAAACTGGCTTCTTGTGCAAGTTCAGTTATTTTTATTGTCAGCAAACGTTGGTGTTATGCAATAAGAGAAGCATTGTTGCCTCTCTAATTTCTCTCTGGAATTGAAGAAACTCATAATAAAAGCATTCAAAATCTAAACTGAAATAAAAAAATAGAACACTGCTTCTCAGGTTTGTATGGCAAAAACCAGAAATGATGGGCTGAGAATTCAGCTCGTAAGGAAACTGTGCCAGAACTGTGAAGGTGGTGTTATTTCTTCTACCTCTGCTTACAGTAAAAGTCAAGCTATTAATATCAGGCATCTTGACAGTTGTATAAATGCATGTATTAAAATTCAAAGTACTTTCTGCTGCTGTAGATGTATCATCATTACAGAATCAGACAATTTTAATGTACGACCAGATGGCAATAGCATTACTTACAGTGGCTAAAAGTTATAGGGTGACTTGTACACCCAATGCAAACGGCCTGAAGCTGAAGATGGTGTCTATCTTCATCATCCCAGAGCAAGAGCAGACACAAAGTTGAACAGTCCAGTTCGTTTGAAGCATTGTGTGAACACAGTTGGAAGGCTGTTTAAATAACCAGCAGTACCTGCACGTGGTTGAATTCACGTGAAATTCGCAGGCACTGACCTGCTCCTCAGTAAACTTGCTATGGTTTCAAATAGRAATCTCAAAGCAGGCCAAAGCTGACAGACTTTCTGTCTGTGCAGCAGGCAAGGTCAGTCTCAAGGAACTCCAATGAACCTCCACTAGGGTGTGAAAGACATAAGCTGTGGATGGTTTTGAAGCAGATGGTCAGACACTGAGCAGGTACATAATTAAAGGCACCAATCTGAGGAAGGCAGTTTCTCAAAACTCCCTACATAGCCCAGAGAAAACGACACCTCTGGTCCTTCAGAGCAACTCCAAATGCTCAGCCTTGTGCRTGTATCGTGGTCAAGGAGAGCTGAGCTCTCTGCACTGATTAGGGAGGGAGCAAGGAACAATCAGCCTTCCCTTGTATAAACCATCTGACGTGACTCTCTCACTCAAGAGCCAAAAAGTGTATTTCTGTCCCTCTTGTTCACATGCACCCCTTTTGCTCTCAGGAGGAGCTTGCTCTCAGTGCGCTGGGGAAGAAAGATCCAGTCTACATGGGTAAGTGAAGTGTTSCTTGTAAGATCAAAGCTGAGCACCTCCATTCAAAGTACTCCAAACAGGAACAGAGAATGGCGGTTCTCCAGGTGATTTTCTTTTTATTGGGTTTCCTGTATGCAGTTTAGGGAAAACAGACAACAGGAGCTGTTTGAAATAAAGCTGTAATTTACTATCCTAACATGCTGAGAAGCAATTAGATTCAAGCTAATTACTGTAAATAGTTATTATAATTACTTGTAAAACATTCAACTACCTGTACATCTGTTAGAGGCAGTCGAGACCTGTACTTTTTTTTTTAAGAGAAGGCTTAATGTTATTACTTAAGAGCCAAACTATTTTCTTGAACTCCTCAAAAAGCAGTAGCTATACCATAGAAACTACTGATGGAGAGCACCTGTTGGGGCCTGTATCCCCCTGACAAGACTGAGTGGGTGTATCAGCAAACTGTCTGAAGAATTGTCTAGGCTAGTTTATATTTCCAGAACCTTAAAGGATCTTTCTCAAGAGAAAAAAAATAAGAAAAAGACTTTGCATCTGAATACTGATTTTCTAAGCTTTGTGCTATGTATCAGGTTTCTATCTCTACTTGAAGCRTAAAGAAAATATTGTCTTGTTTACATCTTTTTACCAAGAACATTATGTTTTTCTTCTACACTGGACAGAGTCTGGCCTGGCCTGAGGCACAGTTTTATACCACATTTTGACAGGCACACACACCAGCTGGAGTTCCACCACCTCTGTGCCCTCACACTCACAGCTCTGGGTTCTTCCTCTTCACACGGGTCTTCCAACTCTTTTTCTGAACTTGGCCGAGCTGTCTCTAGTTTGGACAACTATTTCTGTACCAGCTGATGAGTGCTGAGCCCATCCTGGTCTGCTGTTTGGGTTCTGGTTCACCTGAAACAGTTGTCCTGATGTGTGGGGGCAATTCCAACAGGCACACACAGATTATYCACATTAGATTGTCTAAGCATACAGTAATGCTTTGGCATTTTTTTTGCAACAACATGTGACTTCCACATGTGTAGCAGTCTWTCCCACACCAAATACACACCTTTAGCTACCAAAAAAACCAAAGCACAAACAYAGGAATGTGTTGTTGAGTTGCTCTACCATTTATGAGCTTCACCCCAGTTCTAATCTTACTACCACAGGGGAGACAACTACTTGTGATGCAGAACGGGGAATGGTAGGGGACCTGCCAACAGAACGGTTGAATGCAAGTCTCTGAATATCGGAATGTGAGGGGAAAGAGGAATTAGAAGCCCATTTTTTAACCTCCTAACTCTGGTACTTGATTAGCTCACTCCTGCGCTGGGAGGACATTTCCTTGCACGCCTTTGCCTGTTTAGCTTGTGGTAACTTAATGCAGATTCGCAGGGCTCGTGCAGTTGATTGAAACGCTGCCACCAACCCCTGCAGTTGACAGGAAAAACTGGCAGAAGCCAAGGCCATGGCCACAAGCTGCTCTGATGGGATTTCACAGAGCTCAGGCTGTCCCATAACCCTGCTGYGTTCTACCAATGATATCACCCAACAAGTGCTTATGAACGGGCAGACCTCAGACCTCAAAGTGGATATGAAGCTACTGTACCAACAGAGGTGCACCTCCAAAAGGTAAGGGGAGAAAGAAGTGGAAAGCAAAGCAAAAAAACTTAAAATATATGCACTTCTTTTAAAAAGTTTTGAAATGGTTTCACATAAAAAAGCTCCTCTCTTACAGTGTTCCCTTTGAAATACTGGTGTCTTGCAATCCCAATATATAAAAACATTTCCTTTTTTAAAAACTGACATATGGCAAAAATTGGTAGCAGTAAATAAACGCACATAAAGCTAAATCGTGCCATCCTAAATGTTAGTAAAAATGACAAAATAAAATACTATCTATATAAACTACGCACAGGTGTGTAGCATATTACAAGCAAAAAACATATCTTGCAATTATAAGCCCACAGTATTTATTTCACTTGTCTGTAATTACATTTTATACATGTTTGTTTAGTAATATCAATCCAAGACATCATTTTGAGGATATAATTAACTGCATGTTAGAACAGAATGTGTTTGACTGTTTCTGTGTGTTGAAAGAGACAAAAATCTTTGTTAGCTGTATTTAAGTGCCACCTAGTGTCACAATCCAYCAAATTCACTCACAAAACCCTCTAAATTTTCAAAGCAAAATCAAATTGCAGAGTTGAAAAAGACCGAGGGTCACAATGCTTGCATTTCAGTGCTAACATTAAGTCCTTAATCCATATGGGCAGTAAATACAGATCTCAGGCAAGTATCTAGTTTTTCAAATTTTTATAGCAGTGATCCAACAGCAAGCTCTCTTAAAGATAGAAGTATCTAATGAAAACAGTATCTGGGTGGAAAAAAGGCTTTTTATAAAAATTATTAGAGTTGGGTTTTTTTCTGAAAGATGCACAATATAACTGGAAGCTGAGGCAGGGGGCACACATCACATGACACATGTAACAGCAGGACACACTACAGCGAGGTGCCAGTGCATTCAGATACGCAGGAGAAAGCCTTCTTCCCACAGCTCTGTATGCTGAGCATGACACCTTAGGGTCTCGAATATCCCCTGGATCAGTCGGGATCAGCTGTCCTGGCTGTGTCCCTCTCATCTCCTCGTGCACCCACACAAGATGGGGTGGAAGCAGAAAAGGCCTCGATTCTGTGTGAGCATCCCTGAGTTACCAACACTGTTTCCCCCACAAATCAAAACACAACCCAAGACCAGATACCGTGAAGATAACTAATTCTACCCCAGCCTAAACCAGCATGTGGGGATTTCTGGCTGTTACCAGCACTATTTTTTTTTTCCCAGTAAGTTTAAAGCTTATATTCTTGACAAATTCAGAACCAACCTAGGCTAAAATAAGAGTTTATAGCTCATTAGCTATGAACTTCACCCACTGYCACATAAGGCAGTCATTAGGAAATTATGGCTTCCATCCTGTCTCTGTTTCTGCAACACCGAACAATTAATAGTATCTATAACTTAACCAAAATGCTCTTTGCATTCTCTTCACAAATGGCATCTATAATGGTCTATGTAAACCAAACTTCAATTTGTCTCTTTTCTTCCTGAAATTCATTAAGTGCTACAGAGAAAGAAAGATCACAGCCATTACAGAGAGCTGGCGTAGCTCAAAGTAGAATATGCAAACCACTTGGGCTTTCTGTTAAATTTAGTGAGACCATAACCATTAGCTTTTCACACCATTAGAAATGAGGACTGGCTCCTACGCCTCTGTGACATTTATTGTAGTCTTGTCTTTAAATCACAATGGTAAAAAAAAAAAAAAATTAAAATAAGTTTTTAAGTACTATTTATCCTGACTGCTGCAATAAGCAAGGGTAAGTTGACAAGTACATTAAAGAACTTCTACTTATGTCATGAAGTGAATTTATATGAATTTGTTGCAGAAATATAAAATCAGAGAATGGGATAAAATAGAAAATATAGAGATGAAAACTCACAAGAAGCAACTTCTGATCAGCAGTAAGAAAGGCTTGTGCTGAGGTCAGAGAGAATGATCTCTAGGATCAGAGAATGCTTAGACAGAAAATATTTAGGCAAGACAAGCATTTTTCAGAGCTTTAAGAAATCTTCTGCAGCTGCACATGCATAAATCTATCGGGCATCAATGAAACGAAGAAAAAATTATTTTTCAGTTTTATCTGGCTTGAATTTTTTGGTTTATGTTTTCTGTTTTGAAGGAAATTCACCAAAAAAAGTGGATTAATTATGCTTTTTTATTTGAAGTACATTTTTATGTAAGTTTGCCTGTAAAGGACTAGAGTCGCCTCAGCAACTCTTCGGCTTTGAGGCTGGGAAGGAATTCAGCTCTGACACGCGGACAGGATCGCACTAGAGGGTTTGGAAACCTCGTGGAGAACCGGGCTGGCGCCCCGGGCGCTCTCCCGGGGGGCACACGGAGCGCTGTGCCCGGTGCAGGGAAGGAACAGCTGTTTTAAACGCACATCCCGACGGGGCCCGTGAGGGCTTCTGGACGCGCGGCCCCCGTGAGGGGGGAGCGCAGGCACGCGCGCCACCGGCCGCATCTCAGCGCTCCCGCGCTCCCGCCGCGGGCCGTGATTGGCCCCGCCCCCTCTCGCTCCTCCAATCTCCAGGGCGGGACCCGATCCCGCCCCCGCCCGATCCCACCCACCCGAGCGGCAGCTCGGCTCCACCTTTCCGGCCGTCTCCATGGCAGCGGGGGGGCGGGGGGTGTTTTAAGGCGTCCCGGAGACGATGGTGAGTGGTTGCTTTCCTTTTCGAAGCCGAGGAGGCTAAAGGTAAACCAGTTAGGTTATTTATTTATTTATTATTTTGATTTCCTGACTTCTCGTCCGTCAGTCCTACGGGATGGTACCTTCTGACGAGATCGTAAATCCATCCCCCCTTCCCAATGGTAGGGCTCAGGCGGTGCGCGGCCCCGCTGCGGCCGGGGTGCTCGCGCCCTGTCAGGGCCGCGGCCTGAATCGGAGCGGCTGCGGTTGTTGATCTGAAACCTTCCTGAGCGGCCTCCCTGGGGGCTGCTGGCAAGCTGGGGGCTGCCCGCGGGGGTTCATCCCGGGCTGCCTTCGGCCTTGGCATCCGCCCGGGGCAGCAGCGAGTGGAGCGGTTGCCCCACAGTGCCGCGGGCGGAGGATGCTCAGGCTGGTGCCGGTTTATCACTCACGCTGGTGCTGGTGTGTTGCTCCCCTTGTAAGCTATAGGCTTCCCTAATGACAAGAGATGCGTGCGACGGGGTGCTGTGATTCTCCTGTCGCCAGTAAAGGTGTGTCGCAAAGAGCATGAAGTGCCCCGGCTGAGGGAAGGAGCACTGAAGAGGTGTGCTTGGTGTTGAACAAGGTGAAGCATTAGCGACAGGTGGATAGAAGTGTTTTCAGAGTGCGGTAAAACATGCATCCATGCATCCCTCGAAGATGCACCCCAACTTCAGCAGAGGCCACGTGTAAGTCGCTGATTTCAGTTAGGTGTGACTCGTGAGAGTGAGGAGGCCTTAACTAATGTTCTCTTTATCTTGATGAGATCTTTTAGCTCTCCCGCCCTTTAACATTACGAACACGTGGTAGGTTATTTAACTGTACTTAATGTGACAACAACGCAGTCACCTCTGACGTGAAAAAAAATAGGCAGAACACTTTCAGCCTTCTGAAAAGTGCTGTACAATCCTTATTTGCATCAGTTGGAGGGAATTGACCTCCTTAATAGCTCAGGAAAAAAACCAGTAAGTTCGAAACAATTTAAGCTCTGTGCTTCTTCATGTACTGAGTTACAGTGCTGAAAAGCTGAGCTCAAGATTTTATCACTTAATTTTTCAAGCACTCGGACATTAAACTTTGGTAGCATAAGTTTCCTTTAGCAGCTCAAGTTATTCAGTTTAATCAGGTTATTTAGTTTAATCACGCCTGTACTTAAACATAGTTTCCTAAGAACAAGTCCCTGTATCTGTGAGAAGTAGTTTACAAGTATAACTTTGTGTTCAGTGTAACGTGACAAAAGCCAGAAATCAGTAATGTAAACAGTAATAGACAATTTATGTGAGCACAGAGTTTGTGTGTGGTTGTAAGCATCTGAAACTCGAGAAAACTTAATGCTGAATCTGAAACTTGAAAGTAAAATTTTAGTTCTTTCATAAATTATTAGAATACAGTAGGATTTTCCTAAAACATATTGTGAACATTAGTAGTGTGAATGTATTCAAAGCATAATGTAGCAATCAATGTCTTGTGGCAGGTTTTGTGTAGATAGCTGACATATAAATATAATGTGTGCAACTTTTTAACCAGAATTGTTTAATACTGGAAAGTGTGTGTGAATGAACATCTTCATAAGATTTTAATTTCACTTGGTTGTTGTTTTATAGAGTGACAAAACTGGGCAAACTAGTGAAAATGTCATCCTATTTGGCTCAGGAGGTTCACCTTGCTAGAAGACATGAGGAGATGTGAGTACTTGTGCTCTGTCTTGCAGCAGTTTTTGTGTCTTGTGAGATTTCCCTCCCTGCACATGACCTTCGGTGTCAGTGAACCCGAGCTCTGCACAGCGCAGTGGTGCTTCAGCAAAGGGCTGGAGTTCCAGGAGGTGGCACTCTTCCTTCAGGAACCATGGGAATTAGCATCCTTGCTTGCCGTTAAGGGTATTTAGGTTGATGAGGTTTTTGACTTCCAATGGTGGTACTGGTTTAAGATCTCCATTGTTAACCTGTCACCATTAAAGTCCTATTTGGGGAAGGTAATTGGATTCTCTCACTCAATGCCTCAATTATAGAATTGCTTCTTTGTTGCCCTGTAAACTCAGATTGTGAGGCAAATACTGTAATGATTCAGAAAAAATCTGCATTTCTTGTAACAGCTAGTAAGTGCCAGTGAGCAAATGTAATACTGATCAAGTCACCCCAACCCACCCTGTCTCTCCTGTTCTGGGAGTTTCAGAGTTTCTAAGCACCTCAGCATTTGAGGACTGCTGCTTGCAACATTAGAGCTTCATACAAGCACAGCAGGTGATGCCTGCCTGTACCTTTTCCCTCCCCCAGCACACCCACCCTGCAGCCGGCTTAATTAGCCCCATAGTTTTGAGAAAACTGGGTAAGGTAAAAAGGTTATTTTCTAGCTCCTGAGCAAAATGTTCTACCCACTTAGCAAAATGTTTTCCTTTGTAGACTGTCTCAGAGATCAGAGCTGCTACAGCAGATGGAGACTTATCTAAGAGACAAAAAGACTAAAAAGACATGGCAAACTCAAGCAGCTGATGCAGCTCATAAAAGGAATGCAGCACTTTTAAATGTAAGTTTCTGCAACTACCGGGAACTGCATCGAAATGTCATGGTTATGTAGCTTAGATAATTAAAAAAAAAAAAAGTGTTTGCTCTGTAGCTGTCATTTGAATTCTCTTCTATACAGTTCCTTCTTCTGGAACTTGACCAAAAAGTATTAAATGACAAGTCTTTATTATCCGATGGCATCACTACCTATTTTCCCATGCCCTTCTTACAAAAGCCTCGTGGTGGCAGCTGCTACTATATATTTTTATTTTTTTTAAGTACGTGTAGAGATGTAACACATGCTAGTGCATGTCTGCCTGGGAGAACTTAGGGGTCTGTCAGGACTCACAGCCCCTCTATGCTTTGATTCAAGACATGGGGGCATGTTTGGAAATGGGTTGACCAGGCTACAGTGCTTTGGGCCAAGGGTAGGAACTGTTCTCCCGCTGGCGTTGTGTTAAGTTGTGGAAGAGATTCTCAGTTTAATATTTTTTTTGAAAGAGGTGTAGAGTGACTTCAAGAATTTTACTTGCAAGTCTGTAAAAGCAGTGTTTGCTGTTTCTGGCTCTTTGTAGGGGTGACACCATTAATAATGTTCGTAGCTGTTCTACATACCTGTTGTCGTATTTAGGTAAGATTTGTGTTTCCTAGCTAAATTCAGCAGAYGTTGAGAATGGGCAATTAAAAAGATCTAGGTTTTATGGCAGGGACTGGAATACTAAAAGCCTCTTCTGGAACCCCTAGCTGAGGCATCTGAGTTTGAAGAGATGCACTTGACCAATGACATGATGAATTTGAAAAATRTTTGTTGGTTTTTCAGGAGACAGCAGAAAGCTGAACCTCCTGTGCCTTTTCTTTAAGCTCCTACTTATTAAGGGTCCATATTACATGTATTGTGTTTATTGGAAAAGTAAGTTTTACTCTAGAAGATTACAAGATTAATTTGTGTCACCAAAATTTTTTTGTTATTTTCATGCAGAGCCTGGTTCAGATTTAAACTGTTCACATTTTGGGTGGGTATAATTCTATTGCATTAGATTTTGTATTTAAACGGGAGTTACATTTAGAGGGGGGCAGATGAGGCAGAACAGTTAGTCAGGAATGCCTTCTTMACTATTTTTTGACAAGGAAGATTTTTCAACTTGGACTGGTAAACTGGTGCATTCTGGGCTGGGGCAGTCAAACCCCCTGTATTGGGTATAGTAAGAGTAGGTGCTTAGTGAGAGCCTGGGGACAAGTGGATGGTTTGGTTATTTTTTCCATAGCTCCTGCTCCATTGATTTATTAATCTCAACCATTATGACTCCCATTTTCCATGTGCACTTTAGGTTAGATTTTTACTTCGTAAGTATAGGGGTTTATAATTATTTGTATTTATTGAATGCATTCTCAGTTTATATATGCAGGTGAACACAATAATTGCAGAGTATATTTCTCCATGCTGAAAGCTTTATTGTATTGGAAATGTTAACAATAGCTCAGACATATACAGAGTGTAAATATTTCTGCAGTTAAACAGATATTTGCTATCTTCTGTCACATCCTCAAAATTGTTCCTTTCAAGTGTCAAAAATGTTGGTGTTTGTACAGAAAAAAAGCAAAAACATATGTATCAAAACAAATTCTGTTGCAGGATAAAGTAGAATAAATCAATTTAAATCTATTAATTTTATACTAGTTTTAACAAACATGCACTCCTGCAGATGCTTTTTGATAACAGAAGAAAACAGGAAAAAAAATCTATGCAGCATAATATATGAGAAGCTTGAAAACAAGACTGATTAATGTGCCAGCTTCAGAATATTGTTCCTGATACCAGGCACTGTACATTTCACAGTTACCATGTGGAGAGTTGTTGATTTGGCCTACTCAAAAATACATGGACATGACGAAGTGTTATTTTTTTATTTGCATTTCTGTTTTTCTGCGTGTAAGCAAAATCAGTTGTTTTCAGTAATAGATCGTAGCAAAAGACATTTTTCTTTCTCTCTGCTAGTTGGTATTTATGCACAGGAAAGATTTCAAAATTAATTTAAATTCTAATCAGTAGGAAGCAAGGAACTAACCTTTTTTTTTTTAATTGAAATTTTGACATTATAAGCATTTGTTCAGCATTTTAACATAATTATCAGAGTATTTTCCTCGATGTCTTTAGAGGGAGACTGCAGATTAGGGAAATCTGTATCATTTGGTGCTTATATAATGTTGTCGTAATAAAAGCAGAAATTAGACTAGTATTTGTAATCTAATTTATGACATTTGTTTCTCAGTGATATTTCTTGTGTTTAGAAATATGTATTACTGTGCAACAGCTTGTAACATGAAATAGAAAAGAAAGAATATGCTATATAGTAATTAGTACTGGAAAGGTAATTTAGAACAAATTTGCTTTCCTTCCCAGGCATGCAACTCCAGAATTATTTAAGTGGGCCTCTGCCAGACTGATATCAATATAAGTGACAGCTGAATTTGGTCCCCTAAAAGCGATGCATGTGTCATGCATTCCATTTTACCTCTGGGGAAGGGTCTTGAATTGTTTTTGTTCCAGTCCTTGTGGTTTTAGGGGAAGCACTGTAAGATGCTCTCTTTTTTTCAGTACTGTGACATATTAGATTAGCTGGTTTTTTTCCAAAGAAGTTTATACTGCTGATGTATTTATTTTTATATTGATGACAGAGATTTATTTTTCCTACAAAGCTTACCAGTTGTGTAGACACACAAGATGTGCCATCTAATCTTTCAGTAGTTCCAGTTATTTTCTAAAGCATACTACACCTTCCAGCAACAATTTCTTTCACTGTCTGTCATTAAATCAGTATTCTGAATGACAATAGACTGCACAACACAAACTGGAGTGAGCAACGAAAAGACACGTCCAATATCTAGGCTATGCCAAAGTGACCTTCTCTCCTAAACATATATGCACAACTGCTGTCTCCTTTCTTGCCTGAAAGACACTTATTTTCTATCACCATAAACATTCCAATGACTTGGCTGAGTCTATAAGGAAATAATGATTGATATTCTTCCTTCCTGTTAAAACTCCTACAGTCATTAGGAAGAAGGAATCAGAAAAGAGAAAAATCCTATGGAAGAATATGAGGTGAACATTACTGAATGATCCTTTATTCAGTATGGTTCATTATGGTGATAACTTCTCCAGACTTGGCCTGAGCCATTCTGATACGAGCTTCATTTGGTGCTGTTTGTGTGTATCTGTTCTAAGTATGTGCAACAGAGAAACTCCTTGCTTGAGTTACTTAAATCTGTGTTGGCCTCTGTTATTTTGACATTGTGATTTCAAGTGGCTTCTGTCATTGCTCATGTTCTCTTTTTGTTTATCCCATTAGTCTTTTCTTACCTGAAAGGGGGCAGCCATTTGCTACTTCTGAGAATTTGGATTAATCTGAGACTTAGTTTGCTCTTTCTCAGACATTCTTTAGCTTCCTACAGTGGTATGGATTTTGCTGTAGAAAAGGGAGAACAGTTTCGCTTGGATATGGGTTGTAATTATGTACAAGAGAATACAGTCATACTGTAAAAGGAATTAATGAAATAAGATGAACACTAAATTCAACAAACTGACTGTACTTGTATCACTAAGTTGAACTTCAGCTGGCAGTAAGGCTGGGTTTTTGCTTTTATTAATCATACTTTATTGAACTAAGCTTGAGTCGAGCACTGTTTACTTATTGATGTATTCAGGCTGGCTATTATTCAATTCGAGTAATCATGTTTGGTCTCTCTTGTGGATATGCTCCTCCAGAATCTCACTCTTCTTTTCAGCGGCAGTGGTGGTGAATATTTGGGAAGTCCCTTTGGGGAATTTCCTCTCTCATTTAGTTTTTCTGTTGTACTCTTCACACCCGCTCTCTGCTCCCAACTCTGCCATCTGCTATACTTTCTTTCCCCCTCCACTCTGTTCAGCTTTGGCTTCTTCACACCCCACTCCCACGTCCCTTTCTGTCTCTCTTCATCTGCCCACCACTCAATCTCTTCAATGTTTGGGTATGGAACTAAGCCCACAAGAACGGGTCAGAACTTTAAAGGGGGAGGGTGGTTAGTTTGGGGGCATGCTTTGATTTGTTTGTTGCTGATGTTTTTTTGGTTGTTTCTTTTTTAAAAGATTTATTTAGGCCTTTGTAAATCCAGCACACATCCACTGGACAAGCAGAAACCCAAATACTGATTTTTTTTTTTTAATTTTTTTTTTTTTTGTAAGAAAGCTATGTGAGGTGCATTGTCATCCAAGTTTGTCTGGTGAACAGCTTGCTGCAGCTCTACATTTTTGTGCACATGTTATGCATGCATATTAGCAAGTCATCTTTGTCTTGAGAAGTAAAGATCTTGCACATAATTTGCCTAGTTACTTTACAGTTACAGTAGCTAGAATACATACTTCAGTCTTCAGTCTTCATGCAGCACAGAAAAAGACATTCTGTTCCCTGCTATTTCCTTAAGTTTTATAGAACAGAATTTAACTAATTTACTCTGGTGTCCAGAGAGACTGGCAGTGTTTTACACCAAAAGTCTTACTTGGTTGTGAAATGTACTCTTGTATGAAAAAGGTGCAGTGAACATATTTAGCAGCTGTAGGGTGTTTGTCTAAGTAGTACAAGTTGTATTTCAGAATGACTAAACAAAGATTTGAACTTCAGTGTTATTATTTGGATGCTGTTTACCTGTAATGGGCTTACTTAGTTAATTTAAATGTCTTTATGTGTGTATTTTCCTTTTAAAATTCCCAGTGTTTGTTTTTAAAATGTACTTTGCCTGTGTTTTAGGATATAGCAGCAGCAGAAAAAAGGCTGCAAGAAAGAGAGTATTTGCTTCCACATCCTGATACTGTTAAGTTAGAAGTAAGTCCTAGAACTCTGTCTTTTCATTTGCTGTTTACCAAATACTTTGCTTTTTTTTTTCCCTGAAGCATGTTCTTAAAGTGAAAATAATTGATTTTAAAATCCAGTGACTGGTGTAGCCACAGGCCTGTGTACTATGTAGCAAGCTGAACATAAATTCTGGGGCAAGGTCCCTAGATTCTGGAGCATTCTGGTGGAATTATTTAGCAACTTTCATATCTGTGTAAAGTTCTGTGTAAAAATGAGGTCAAATATAAAAAATTAATATAATGAATATCGGAAGATTACTGTWTATTATGTCAGAGCTATTTAGTTTGTTTTATATGGTCATCCCAATCTCAGTTTGCCGCAAGTTGTCATCTTTACATTTCAGGGTCAACAGTTCATCAGCACRAACAGAGAAAATTTCACATCAGTTATAGTTGTATGGAAGTTTATGAAAAGTACTGCAGCAGGAACACTCTTTTTTTTTCTCTCCTCAACCTGCAGTCCCTAAAACGTTACTTAAAGATAAAAATTTGGAGCAGTCAGATTCCTATTTGTTTCTTGCCTCGGTGGTTTGTGGGTTCTGCGCTGTGTGGTGGCTGAGTTCCCACGGGCAYAGGGGCAGAGTGTCCCATGCTGGGCTGTCAGAGGAGGGCAGAGGGCCAGGTTTGGGCGCTGTCAGCTGTGAGGAGAGATGTATTGTACCTCAGCTTCACACCTGCTGGCCAAGTGTTGGCATGCTTAGGCTATTACTTCAAGGAGAGGCATCACTTCTTATTCTGGTTACTGTTCAAAGTTTTCATCTGTCATTGCATTTTGTAAATAGCCTACTGTGCCTGTGACGGGGTGAACACCCGAGTATGCTCCTTCAGTGGCTTTTTTGTTATTTTTAGACATTTTTAGGCAAAAGGGTACATTTTTCCCTAAATACCTGTACATTTTGAGTGATGCTAAGGAAGATGCCAACCTACTAATATTAAACCTGTTTTGACTGTGCTCAGAAGTAGTTTTAGGCTCTTCAAGGACTTTTGAGACCTCTCTAGAGTTGTTTGGATCAGTCTGGGACTGCTGCTCCCTCTGGCCCGTGGTGGGTGTTCAGCTGCTAGTGATGTGGAGAGCGAGGACCGCACAAACTGGAGGCTGCAGAGYGATTGCTCATGGCTGCACAATGTCTGCACTCTGCAGCAGCGGTGAAATTTTACAGAGAACAGTTACTATTTGAAGGAGAAGATCCTGTTTCAGCTTTTTTTTTTTTTTATGCTTCTAGAGAAGAGTGCTATAAATAGTGGAAAAAGAAAACTTTCTTTCATGGTACAAAATTCTTGAGCGTGCTTTGTTCCAAAACACTTCTGAGCATATTTCACTCAGCCATATATGTGTCTGTATTAATATACTCTGAAAGTTATGGCTATAATGGATCCCCAGCTTGCTAAGTCGGAGTAGTTTTGTATGACAGCACATATGCTTGTCAAAAAAGATTCTTTGAGTAAATCTGTTGAAGAAAATATTTTTGTAAATCTGCAAGAGCCATAGATATATCTGAGTTACATGTAAGGATCAAAATGATTAGCCAGGAATCTAATACTCTGCAGGGAGATCTTCAGTTTTATGCTATGCTTCTCCTTCATTATGTACTTAAGTAAAAAAAAAAAGGCTCACTACATATGTATCATAACAGTTTTCTAGTACAAAATTCCTTTTTTCTGAATGGTTGTCAGTTGTGAAAAATATATACATTGGTGGATGAATTGAAGTGTTATCTTAACACAGTTCTTAGATCACATTGTTTTGTGGAAAAAAAATGATACGTGGCACTTAAAATTTTCCTGAAAATCCTACGAACAATRAAGTTATTCTTAGGATGCCAACACAAAAATGATGAATGATGAATAACACAGATAGATAAYACATTAAATTTATTACTCAGAGTCACAGCATAAAGCAAGAGGAAGGGTTTGATAATCCACAGTGATTCTCCTAGACCATAGGCTAAATATACAGCACTTTTTAAAAATTATTCTTTGTGATCCAAATACTGGAGATTATCACTTCATCAGTGAGTTATCAATCTAAAATTTTACTCACATGTGTTGAACAACAGTACTGTAAACTTTTCCTAGGATAATCAATTTACATTGGTAAATGTGCACTTTTCATTTCTAACTTTTTTTTTCCACTGCAAAATTAAATTCCAGTAGCATACATACTTAAATATAAAAGCTGCTTTTGGAAAAGTATATTATCATGGAAGATAGTGTATTAGAGGTACTGTAGGGTCTAAACCGATGTGTTGCTTACCACAAGAGGGCACATTCAGTCACTTCACAGTTTGTCCTGCAGAATGAAATATTTCCAAGCTGATATTTTGTATCATACAAGAGATTTGAAATTTCRTGTGTAAGTATGTTGTTCTTTTTTGAATTCCTTCACTCATAAAGTAAGATTTAATAATGCATYGTGTATCTATATTGTTTTAAACAGGCTGACACAGATTTTGAAATTAAGTTTATTTTTTCTTGTATCTTTCTCAGACTCTCTATTGGGCATCAATAAAAGAATCTCTTCCCAAGTGGGAAGATTTTCTTTTAGGAAGAGCAGAAGTTCCTATTGGCTTTAAGAAAATGAAAGCTGCAAAGCAGAGCATAAGCTACCCAGAAGAAGATTTACAAAAATAAACATGTTAGTTTCATTCTGTTTTGTAATTTATCACTTAAGCAGAGAAGATCATCCAGATCGGGCAACAGAATATCATGCCATTAAATTGAAATATAAATAATTTAAATGAAAATTAATTATATTGGATAATTTGATTCCATTGTTGCATTGTGTACAATTCCTTATTTTTATTCCGTATTAGAGAAGCAATCCTCAAACGGGCTTTTAGGATCAAGAATGAGAAMCTGTGTATAGATTTCCACCAAGGCAATTGGTTTTTCAGTATGAGAAGAGTTTTATGTTATTTTTAATCCTCTGCTTCTACATGTAAGTGCGATAAGTAAAGACAGATTCTTGCATTATCTTTCTTCACTTCAGTCATCTGTGCTGCATGCCTGCTCATGGATGAGGGAGAAAGGAGGAATTTACTGTTAGGAGGAAAGGCAGACTGTGCATCAGAGTAGCCTTGGTTTAGCACCAGGAATCTGTGTAAAAACTTTCATAAGAGCAGTTGTAGAAGGAACAACCTTGAATTTCTGCATCTGGTTTTCCCTGATTATTGTCATTGCCACTTTCATCACTTCTGCACCTCACTGCAGGCTGCTTTTCCCAACCTCCTTCTGCCTACGTTGTATTTCCTGTCTAATGGGTGGGTAAACAAATTTCTAGGGCTTTCTGCTACTTCTAGGCTGCTCTTWMTGCTGTTTTCTTTCTGCTGATATAATCTACAAGTGAGAACTTTTTCTGAGACATGAAAAGTTTGAAAGAAGCAAACTGAGAGGTAACTGGCAGTGGCTGTCCAAGAACAAAGCATATACAGAAGCTGAGGATATAATATTTTCATTTTCAGCTATTGAACAGCTTCTCAGCTACCTCCTACAGASGTGCAGTATCAGTGAGTTTTAATTGTACTGGGCTAACTCAGTATGAAAAATTCACTGGTAAAGAACTTCTGAAAGTATCAGTTCAGTGGAACATCCTCCGTGGTATGTGACATGGCCTGCAGAAAATTAATCTTTCCTAAGCAAAAAAAGCCTAGAAAATATTAATTTATTTTATTATTAAGAACTGGGACTTGAGTCAATATACTGTTAAAATTTAATCTCCTGCAACAACATAATTCCACCCCCAACCTGAAAATAGTAGAAAAAAAAAATTTACCTCTGCCATTGTCTGAGAATATGAAAATGTAATGATTACAAATTTTGCTATGCTACTAGTTATCTGAGCTATGCATCTCCATACTACATAGCGAGAGACCCTAGTATTAGAAAAAAATTATGTCCCTATGTAGCATGAAGAATCACTGACACAATAAAATCAAAACTTTAGCTGCACTATGAGATTATTATATATTTTTTCACAGGAATATTAAGAGTTCATTTAAAACTTTTTCTATTGAAGTGTCCATTAAACTGATAAGTTTTTACAGAAACTGCCATCTTAGAATTATCCTGTTGAGTGGGTGTTGGTGTTTGTAACAATAACGTTGTTTTCATAATATGTGATGGCAGATTAGCACGCTTCTCTGCAGTGTTGTTAACAGTTGTAATTAAGGAATAAACAGTAAAGGGTGTCAGTCCGATGACAATTTCATCTATAGTGTCACAATACAAAATGTCACAAAATATTAGAACTGTTATATAACTACAAAAATATCAAATTAGGCTTTCATTTTACAAGCTGAGAGCTTAAAAAAAACCTGGCATAGAGACCATTGCAATTTTATACCTACTCAGTGTTCTGTCACAAAGACAACTTGGTAATATTTTCTTCTGTAAACTCACAATGTGATTCTCAATCTGATTTAGTGGGAATGGGTATGGATCTTACCGTTGTAGAGCTCACATTTAAAAAGCAAATAATTGGAATCAGCTGAGCAGACAAGAAGGGAAAACCTATTACACATGATGCTCAGAATGAAGGGATGGATGAGCAGTTAGTTGCTAACAAAGACTGGGATTCATCCCGTTCTTTGCATCCAAAGGGAAGTCACTTAAACTAAAATCTGGGCCCCTAAGTAGTTATATATGCGAGTAATCTGGGTCTTTATCTCTTTGGACTCCTCCTAACCACTGGGACACAATGCAGATGCTCACTGTCTCCTTCCCCTTGGGGTTTCCCCCGGAAGGAGATCTGTGTGTGGACATTGAGGGCATGGCAGGTGCAGCGAAAGGCACCTGCAAGCAGGGTTAGAGTAGTTTCCATGCCGCAGTTAGGTGTTCACAAAGTGTGTTTGGGATTAAAATGAAATTATCTTCAAAGAAGGAATTCAATCTTTTTTCCTGCAGTATAACTTTAGAAGCACCAGGACAACTAGTGCAAGGAAAACTATATAGGAACATGTCCAGAAAGGAAAAAGTGAAGAGAAACATTTAAAGCAGGAATGTGTGTAGGTGACTGCTCTCAGAGACAAGGGCCTTTGTGTTGGCCTGTAGTTTGAAACAAGTAAATGCAATTGCCTGTGACTGTGAAACAGCACAGCAATAAGGGCAGGGGCAAGTGTCTCCTGAGCTGGGGAATGCAGTGGCAGGGAACGTAATGATATGGTATGTCCTGTTATACTTAAATTTGTTGAGTTTAATTTACTATGGCTGGGCTAGCTTGATGCTCACCTTTTTATAGATACAGGTTTGAGAAAGCAAATGTTAAACTCTAGTGTGTTTTAAAATAATTTAAGAATCCCCCAAAAATGATTTATACTGGTATGATTTAATATTAGTCTTGTATGAGATCTTGAATGGGTGTTCTTCACCAAGTCAAGGCTGTTACCTCAAACATGCCAATTGTATGGAGTTATACCCCATCTTATCCCAAGCTTTTATGTATGTCAAAAAATATAAAGTACAGATATTACATGATATGTATCTTCTGTAAATTCCTACCTATTCTGAGTAAATGTTTTTTCTCAAAAAAACAAAAAACCAACAACCCCCAAAACTTGTTACTCTGTGTTCCTGACTTGCTGCTTGCCGCTTTGTGTCAAAATATATGTATACATAAGCTGCAGTGGTCCTAGGAGCCTGTTGCTTCTTGTGCTTTCCTGGTGGGTGGGGAACAGCAATTGAGAGGAGAGCAGTGAGGAAACCCAAAGGTTCTGCCTGTCTATAAGTTAATCTTTGAGTATCTCRTGAATAATTATTTCTTGAGAAGAAATAATTAATCATACTTTTCTAGGTTTATGCACAGATGAGTAACCCCAATACTAACCCAGGAGCACAGCCTGTTCACCCATCTTGTCACCTCTACCATCACATTCCCAAGCTTTTTACTTTCTCAGTTTTTCTGGCTGTGGGGGCAGGAGCAGAAGGCATGTTAGTTTTCCCTAGGATAAGAAATTTCTTACTCTGCAGAATCTTTCACAAGCCTATTAATTTAATTTGCGAGTACATTTGAAATAGTAGGTTGGTTTAGACACATGATATTTGACACTATGGTATCCTCTTGATTGTATTTATTCAGGGTCATGTTTTCATAGCAGTTGAGAGCTAATTTTTAGGCTGAGCTTGTAGTTCTTCATTTCTGTCTTTTTCATTCACATAGAGCAAGCTGGGGATGTAGATGCTCAGTTTGAGCTTGTTGGTACTGAAAAATAAGAAAACCAAATTTAAAATGGAATGTACTTTTAGAGGTTATATCTGAAAGAAAACATTATTTACTCCATAATGGTAATTTTCATAATATTTTAATAGTTGTGTTCAGATAGAACTTGACCTTAAGTATCACCCCAAATGCAAGCTGTTTTAACATATTTGTAATGCTAAGGTCTTCATTACTGTGATATTCTGTTTGCTCAAGGATTATAATCCATGGATATACTGTGTTATAGTTGAAATAAAGCTTTGATCCTGTAGTCACTGCCTCTTGGATCTCAGTGTTGCATTGCATGTATGAGTTGGATATAAGTTGGTGCCTGCTGTAGCCAGATGTGAACAGCAAGTAGGCCAGTGATAAATACTTTGCTTAGGTATGGTGTTTATTTTCCTCTGACTCTGATAGGAAACATTAATCTGCTGAGTGAAGATTAAAATCTCACAAGTTTACTGCTGAAAAATCCAAATGTAATGAATCCCCCCAGATCGATTATTTGCACTCTTCCTATTGTTTCGTAATAACTGTGAGCTAAATTACTTCAGAGATGCGATTACTAGGAAGATGTAGATAGAGATACTTAAATCCTTGCTAAGGAAACAGGTGGGGAAAAAAATGGTTCTTTAGTACATCCTCCTGCTGTGTGAAACTCTTTGTCTTTGCTATAAATAGGGTGATTTAATTTGGGAATTTGCTACTCCTTTTACACACAGTTAAAACAGCTCTTGAAAATGCGCTAAGTTGTACCCGCTGTGTATGCAGCCTTCCAGTTGTATCTTTTACATTTGACTTACTTTGAATACGTCTGTTTTTAACGCATCCAGATAGGAAGTATGCTCACTTCTTCCCATAAGTTTTATCGCTGTTATGATGATCTTAAAAATAAATGTATGGTGTTCTTTCCCCTCACTCTCAGTCGTATCACCTACCAGAAAGCCCTAATAGGCGACAAAATAGTGTGAGACAGTATTTACATCACACTTTTGAAACAGATTCAAGCAGAGCCAGCTGCTGTAGGATTATTTTACAGATCTATTGCAAATTAATAAAATGAAAAAATTGCCTTCYTTTAAGTAAATTACAGTCTCCTTGACTAATTACGTAGCTTGAAGCCGCAGTAAATAAGTACCTGCCTCACTGCGGTGAATGGGAAACGGGAAATGTAATTTTGGTATCCAGACTTGCCTTTCTTTACCCATTTAGTTCGTATGTGTTCCCAATAGCTTCATTCACGGAKCTCTGACTGTTGCTCAGTAAAAGCTTCCGGAGGATAATGTGCTCAAGTGAAGCACATGCCGGCAGCTTTGTTCAGCGCGGGCGAACCTGCGCGCTGCGCTCCGCGGCCGCGCTCGCCCCGCGCCCCGGCGGTGCGGGCTCTGCCCGAGGGGCAGCGCTGCTTCGAGCCGGGGAAACGCCGAGCCAAGCGACTGTGGGAAAGGGAGAAAGGAGGGGACAAAGAACCAAAACAAACCAAACCGCRTTTCTCGGTCGTTGGCCGGTGTGAAATGAGCGCGCTGTGGCGCGGGGGAGAACAGAGGGGTGGCGGGCGGTCGCGTTCGGGGCGCGGGGGCTGCGCGTCGCCGGGAACGGGGCGCGGGGAGAGGGAACGGGAAGCGCATTGTGTGTGTCCTCCCTTACTCAACGGCGCCGAGATTCCCAGGAAAGCTCTGGGCAGCGGGTTTGATTCCTTGGAAACGCTCGTAACAATAATGGTAACGGTGAAAAACGTATCCGTAAATCCCTAGGGAAAAGGTTCGTCTATGTGACCCGAAGTGTCGCAATCCCCAGTCATCTGGGAGAGGTGTTTAGGGGGCGCTTAAACTACTGCAGCCGCTTTGCGCGATTTCTCGGACGTTTCTTTGTATTAAGTTTCCGGGTACTCTTGGCTTTTTCCTCTATAATCAGCTTTCTTTTGCTGGATTCATTGATAGATGCGATAATCCAATGTTGGTAATATCTCAATTCATTAACATAATGAATCAGAAGGAAGAGGCTGATTATAAATCAGAAAGCTTCTATTTATGTGAAATATCTTGGCAACTGCCAGCAGTGAGGAAGACAGTAGATGGAGTATCAGACAGTTAACGGGACCTCGGGAACGCGGCTGCAGGAGCTCTCAGGTGCTCTCTGCAACTTAAACGCGTGAGCCCTTCACAGGACAATCGTGTCCATTGCAGCGAGGCCGCGGCGCTGATGTGGGGAAATACCTGGCTTCCGTGGCCTCGGTCTCCCAAGTGGTTCAAAGTGCCCATCCGCGTCGTGTCTGGGCGAGGGTTTTGCTCCCGGCCGCCGCTGGCAGAGCAGCCCGGCGGGCTGCAGCCCCGTTTGTGCGCATCGCCCGCGGGCTGAGGCGGCCCGGAAGGGGTCGGGGGTGCTCTGAGAGGCTCGGCGACGAGCCAGGAGAGGCGAAGAGGGTCCAGGGAGGTCCCCAGTCACTGGCCCATCGGCTGGGAGTGCTTCTGCCCCCGGATCCGATCTCTTTTAAAGTTTCTCATCAGCCTGCTCCTTCTGCAAATGCTGAAGACTGCAAAGATGCAAATATTTGTAGAAGTCAAGTTTTGTGTTGTTTCAGGCTTATACACCCTGATATCTGGGAGCAGACCCCTTTTCTGTGGTCTATGTCTGACAGCATTTTGTCTCCACTGAGAACAACAAGGTGCTTCGGCGACTAAACACACTCTTACCGCAGTCACTTCAAAGCAGAGTTTAAGATCACTGGTGACTTGAAGCACCCGCACTGAATGGCTGCTTGTGCTCCCTGGGGAGCACDCCAGAGGCTCCCTGCGGGCTGAGCCACATGGCCCAGCTGCAGCTTCAACACCTGAGGAGGAGAAGCAGCCTGTGAAACAGCACAAAAGTCCATATGCACCCCTTTATTTTTTCTTAATTTTTAATTGAGGCCACATCTTGCCCATGATTCAATCAATTAAGCAATTGCAATAAATCAATGAGATAAATACAARTAACATGAGGCTATGGCTTTGGGCTAGGCAGGGTTAGCAATAGGAGTTGGCCAGGAGTAGGGTTAAAAGGTGGGGAGGTGTCACCTGGAGAATGAAGGCGGGTGGTAGAGACAAGCTGGTAAGAGCATTTCCCTCTTTCCCTTATGTATCTTCACTAAGGCCCCATGATGATGCCRTTGGTCAGACAGCACCGTGCCTGTGGGAGGGCTGGTAAGAAGATGGGGASGATGACAGCAAGAGGGAGGTAGGAGAGCAACTGGTTAGGGCAAACCTGGCCATGGTGTGAGGTCTGTGCGGGAATCTTCAGGAGAGGAAGGGCATGGGGTGACCGTGTCACCAAGCAGCCCCCCCACCAGCACTGCAATCCGAGGGTGCCTGTCCCCGGCACCGTGGCCTGCTGGTGGCCTCCTGTGCCAGCAAGCCCCAGGGCCTACCTGTCCCTTGCCATCCCATCTGCATGTGACTCTCAATGGGTCCAATGTAGCCGGGTGGGCAGCCAGTAGACCTCGCTGTGGCTGCTGTCGGTACTGGCTGAAGGGCAGCATCTGCACTGGGACCTGCTGTGCCCTCTTTTCCCTCGGTTGCAGGGGCAGCTGCCTCTGGCCCCTTCCTCTCTCCACAGAACTCGGCTGTGGATGGCAATGCAGCCCCGGCTCTCCTGGGGTATCCTGGGTCTAAATATGAAGGGATTAGAGGAGACCTGAGGAGAGAGGCAGGAGGTGTCGGGGAGTGGGCAAGGGCTGCACCATGAGGGCTGGGGAAGGACCGCAAGGGCTGGCAGTGAGAACAGCAAGAGCCCAAAGGACAGAAGCTCCCTGATGCCAACCCTAGGAGGGTGAGGCCCATGAAACCCGTCCCTGGAGGGGACCCTCATGGATGACAGGGGTGGGCTGGCACAATCGAGGCCCAGCGGGCTAACGTAAAAGTAATGCAAATACTTCCGTAAAATGGCTTAAAGCGGCAGAAGGACAAGTCCTGCGGGCACCTGGGCATCCTTGGGGACCCGGCAGTTTGGGAAAGGCATGTGTCAATTTAGCCCTAGTGTTGACTTAAGCGAAAGTGCTAAGCCATTCCTAAACCTAAGTCAATACAGACTTAAGCCAAAATTGTTATTAACGAGCTCTAATCTGATTTAAGAGCCTCCGAGCGAGCCGTGTCTACACGACGCGCGTTGCCTTGCGCTGCGCTCCGCGGTGCCCGGTCCCCCGGGAGGGGGGGGACTGCAGCCCAGGGGAGGTGAAAGGCGGGCTTCGGGGAGAGCCGAGCCGCRGTGATTTGGGATGACCAGTGATCTCGCTCCGCGGGATAACCTCTTAAAACTATACCCAGCTCGGCTGGCCTGGGGCGATTTGGGTCCGTGCAAGCGCCTCCGGGACGGGGGTGGCTGCAGCGGGGGCCCCGGCTGCCGGGCCCCCTCTGCCGTGCCCGCCCGGGGGTAGTGCCGAGGGCCAGCAGCTCCGCTCTCTCGGAGAAGGACATGCCAGTGCATTTTTTTCCCCCGTCCCAATGGGGCAGTTGAGCCCTCCACTCCACCCCTCACTGGGGGCCTTTCTTTTCTTCCCCACCAGCTTTGAGCAGCCCTGTTTCAGATTGGCCTTTTTATGTTTGATATAAAGAATAGTTGTTGGCCAATTCCATCTTTTCATCGCTGCTCTCCAGGCCCGGGTCCAAGCGGCTTGTCAGATGCTCATTAACTCCCCCTTTGGCTCTTTCCAGTGTGTCTCCTAAGCTCATTGTGCCAAGAACTAGCGCTTCTTTCTCTTTACACGGCTCCCTTTCTCTGCTCCATCAGGGAGACAAATTACTTTCCAAAAGGGATCGCCAGGGATGGTTTAATGAGAATTTCTCTAGCGCTGGCCGTGGAAATCAATGTAGTTAACATTCGGTGCACTTAATTGGACTTTTCTCTTCTGCCTCCTTCAAAAAAACTCTGAAGCTATCCTGTTAATCTCTCATTTGTAATCAATTGTGTTGACTAAACAAAAGTCTAGGTCGTCCTTTCTTCCTGTCCCAGACAATCCTTTGTTGCCTCTAAATGCCTCATTCTTGAGTGCTCCTGGTCGTGTAGATGGGTCCGATTTTTGACAGTTCATTATTGCGCTTTTGTCCATTTAATCTCCCTCGCTGTGTTTTGCATGTGCATGCCTTAATGAGCTCCGTTGGCAATTAACATGTTTCTAGCAGCAAACTGGTTGCTCAGACGTTTGGAGAGCGGAGTGCAGGGAAAAGGGCAACGCAGCTGCCTGTAGGTTGGTCGCTTCCCGGTGCCCGGCGCGGTGCCGGGACGCACCTGGGAGCCGCCCGGGCCCGGGGAGGCGCCGGGCCGGGCCGGCCGGGCCGAGGGGGAAAGCACGGCGGTGCTGGCACGTCGCTCTCTGCGCGGAGGCACCTCTAACCCTCCCCCCGAGGCACCGGCACCGCTCAATCTGTTGTGTGCGCGGCTGCGGCGCCGGGAGAGGGGTTTTTGTGCGGGTTTTGTGTTATTGAGGCTTGCTGGCAAGAGTGCCGAAGTGTGAGCAGTCGTGGACAGCAGAAACATCTTGTGAGGGAGAAGATAATTGGAGTCTCTGGCGTGTGTGTGTCTGACAGAGCTGCCCCTCCCCCGCGATCTGCGGCTTGTGTGTGCCGGGATCCGGGGGGGTCYGGGGCCGGCCGGTGGCGAGCGCGCTGCCGCGGCCCCTTCCCGGTGCGTCCGAGGTCGGGGGGAAGCCGGAGCGACAGCCGGTCCGGGGAGGGCTGCCCAGCGCCCCCCAGGAGAGACCAGGTGACCAAGCCCACCAGCGGCGGCCGACACGGCACTTCAGGGTGCCCCGAAGATGCCCTTAGCCGTGACGGGGATGCCGCCCTCCCCCCCCAGACGGCTCTGTAAACAACGCCGCTTTTTATAAAAACGCGATAAGAACGCGCTTCCTTAATTTCCTTCCTGGGAGTGGGTTTCGCACTGCTCTCGCCCATCAGGAGAGCAGAGGAAGCAGCCTGCGCGCTGTCTGTGGGCCCCGCAGCCGCGCCTGGCTCCCGCTTTCGGTTCCCGGCTGGCAGCCCAGACCTCTTCCCGGCGCCCGAGGTGCGGAGAAAGTGGCGCTTCCCCCGGACCTGGCAGCGGGACCGGCTCCATAAGCACCCCTCGGGATGCGCACGCCCCGCTCCCCTCCTCCGGGACCTCGTCCTGCCGTGGTCTCCCAAGGCACAGTGTCCTCACGGAGAGAGGGGTCCCTCCCGCTGTCCCTGGCTCGTGGGTTGTCCCGCCCCGTCTGTCGCGGCGGCGAGAGAGCCGGGCTCGGCTCCAGGGGTTGAGCCGCATCCCCTTCACTTGCGGGACCGTTTCCCCCGACAGGCTTTCCGGAGCGGTGACTTACGGGCACGGGGTTTGCATTTTTCTTTTTCTTTTTTTTTTTTTAAATTTCCTTTTAACCTAAAACTCTCCAAAATTTTTTTAACGAATTCTGTCATGATCTTTCCCCTCTGCCAAGATCACTGGACATTCTTTTCCGCTTCTCAAACCGTCAAAACGCTATTTCAGACACTGGAAAATGCAAACCCYGAGAAGCTCTGAAATCGCCCCGTCCCTCCTGCGGGAGCGCGGGGCCCGCCAGCCCCGGCCTCAGCCCGCTCCTCGGAGAGCGCGGAGCATCGCAGCCTAATAATGAATCCAGAAACACGGAGCGAGGGTCGACTCCCGTTCCTGCACTCGGCAGCGAGCTGTGCTCGTCCTCGCTTCCCTCTATTTAACCACTCAATTAAGCGGAGAAAGGTGAGCTCCCCATTACGCCGTCCCCAGGCATTTCGGTGCCTCTCTCGTTCCCCTCTTCATTGGCAAGCCCGGCCCGAGCAGCACGCACACGCCCGGCCGCCTCAATCTCCTTTCTCCGCTAGAATAATATTGTTCCTAACGACGTGGCCGGAATAGACACTTGCGTATTAAAAGTGAGAGAGGGGGGGAGATGAGAAGGGAATATTTAGTGTAATCCAAGTGCTTGATTATCCATATTCTGATCAAAAAGAGTTTCTGAGGCCTGCTGGGAGTGATTAGATTAATGTAATGCGGTTTGAAGGGTCTGTGTTTTCTCTCTTAATTTGGGTCATTACTCGGAAAGCAAGCGTGAGATCATTTTATCTGCATGCAAGGAAAGATAGTCATTCAGGAGCGGCTTAAACACGCCGTAATGAACCGACCCCGAAAAGCGGCGCTGGGAAACTCCGAGCGGCCCTTCGCGCTGCCGGTCGGGGCCGCGCAGCCCCGCCGGGGGTCCTGCACGGGCTCTGCCCCCGTTCCGGGGGCCGGCAGCAGCCCTCTGAAGCCGCCCGGCTCCCTCCCGCCCTCGTTTTGCTCCTCTGATGCCCGCGGCGCTCGGCGGGCCCTGAAGCGGCAGGGCCCGGCTCCCGCAGCTCCCGCAAGCCGCGTTCACACGGGGGAAGAGCGCCGTGCAGCCCGGTCCCCGCTCGGGCCGGGGCCGAGATGGGAAATGAGACACCTGCGAAGGGCCGGTTTATTGTCCCATGATAGATATATATAGATATATATATATATTCCTCACTTATTCGAGCGTACATTTAAAATGGAGATTTACAGACACGTATAAAGAGCGCTGTCCTGGCGCCGGGCGGGGGGCGGCCAGCCCGGCCCGTCCTGGCCCGCTCCGGCGGCGCAACGCGCCATTAAATAAGATTCCTCTTATATACAACTGCGGCTCGGGGTCGCTTGCTACCGGCGGCTGAGCTCGCTGGGGAAAAGACAGAGAAGCGAAGGCTGGTTTGGATAAATAGTGCTGGCCTGGTGGAGCAGGTCCGAGTGTGGCAGCGCGCCGGGCCCTTAGCTCTGCCCGCTGCGCCCAGGGTCCCGCGGCGGAGGAGCGCTGGAGACGCTGTCGTGCAACTTTCGGACGTGCTTCTTTAAATCAAAGTTTCTGCAAAATCCTTTCCCGCAAGTGACACACGTAAAGGGCTTCTTGTCATTGTGGGTGTGCATGTGGAAAGTCAAATTATAGATCTGGTGGAAGGCTTTGTTGCAAATGGTGCACTTGTACTGCTTCTCTCCGCTGTGGGTCAGCTTGTGGTTCTTGTAGTTGCCTGCGAAAGAGGAAAAAGGTGGAAAAGGGGGTTACCCGAGGGTGCCCGGGCCACACGGTACACAGGTAAGGGGGGCATTAGGAAGTGTCTCCCCCCGCACCCTCGTCCCACTTGTCAAACTCGGTCCGCGTCAGCGCGGAGCAGCGCGCAACTGGCATGGCACAAATGAGAGGCAGGGTCAGCCCGGTGACCCGCGGCAAACGGAGGGCTCTGGATTAGGACCAAGGCCCGGCACCTTTCATTTAAAAAGCATTTAGGGAGAACCGTCAGCAGTGCCCGGCGATGCGGCCCGGCTTAGAAGGAAAGTAATTGGGAGCGGCGGCGGCTCTGCCTGCGCCCCTCGTTTCCCCCAGCCGGGCAGGGCTCGCCGCGTTTAATCCCCGCTAATGATGGGTGAGGGCCCCGGCGCGTTCCGGCTCAGCTCACCTTTCTGGTGGAAGCCCTTGCCGCAGAACTCGCAGACGAAGGGCTTGTAGCCGGCGTGGATGCGGATGTGGGTGTTGAGCGTGGAGCTCCTGTTGAACGCCTTTCCGCACTGGTTGCACTTGTGGGGTTTCTCCTGCACCGGGGTGCGAGAGGCCCGTCAGTGGGGGCTGCGCGGAGAGCAGGGGGGGCTGCCGCCTCCCACATCCCGGTTGCCCCCCACCTACCTGGGTGTGGATGATTTTGTGCCGGCACAGGGTGCTGGCCTGGCGGAAGCCCTTCCCGCAGACCTTGCAGACGAAAGGCCGGGCCCCCGTGTGCACCGGCATGTGGCGGGTGAGGTTGTAGTGCGCGTTGAACACCTGCGGGGAAGCGCCGGGAAGGCGAGGTCAGGCACGGCCCCGCCGCCGCCCCCGGCCCCCCACCCGATGCCGGCGCCCCCCTTACCTTGCCGCAGACCTCGCAGGTGAAGTTTTTGGGCTTGCCCTCCGCCGCCCCGCCGCCGCCGCCGCCCCCCATCTTGGCGTGGCCCTTGGGGGGGCCGCCGCGCTCCGCCGCCGCCGCCTCCTTCATCACCTGGTCCAGGTGTCCCGGCAGCCGCTCCTTGTGGGCGAAGGGAGGCGGCGGCGGCAGCTTCTCGGCCGCCAGCCCCGCCAGCTTGGCATTCTCCAGCAGGAAAAGCTTCTGGTGGGCCGAGAGCCCCCCCGGCGGCGGGGCGCCCAGCAGGCCGGCGGGGAAGAGCTGTCCGTGCAGGAGGTCGGCCGGGTGGTACGCGGCGTCCAGGTAGTTGAAGTAGTAGAGGGAGCGGGGGGCGGCCGGCACGGCCCCTGCCTGGTGGATGACCTGCGGCTTGATGAGCCGGCCGCTGGGCTGGCCCAGGGCGAGCTCTGCCTTGCAGCAGACGCCGCAGTTGGCTTTGCAGAGCCCCGCACCGCTCCGCAGGCTGCTCTTCCACAGCTCCGAGTAGTTGAGAGTCTTGGAGGGCAGCTCGTAGCCCAGCGGCGGGATGGGGATCACGCAGGGCAGSGGCGAGCACAGGCTCAGCGGCTTCTTGCCCGGCTCCGGCCCCGGCCCGCCGTGCCGCTCCTCGAAGGCCGGCTTGGGCTCCGACGTCTTTGCCATGATCCGCTCGATGGAGAAGGCCAGGGTCTTGGAGGGGTTAGCGGCGGCGGCCCTGCCGTCGTGCCGGGGGCAGGAGGAAGGCATGACCGTCTCCAGCGACCCCGGGCTCGCCATGTCGCTCCGCCGTGCGGGAACTTGGTGTGAGCAGCGACTCGCTCCCGCTCTCGGCTCTGCATTCCAGAAAAGCCAGGAGACAAATCAATTTAATAAGCACCTTGTTCTCCCCCCACCCCACCCCCCACCGGCACCCCCTCCCTATTTACATTCAAATGAACATATTCAAGAACAATGGCACGTAGGGTACCAGATTACTGCTCATTAAGCGGAACACGCTAAAGTAACATGCAAGCTAGACCTTGTTAGTATTTAAAAAAAAAAAGGAAAGAAAAAGAAAAACCTCCCCCAGCCCAATGCCACCCAGCCCAGCCCCACCGATGGCCACGGTCCGGCAAATGCGGGAGCAGGGCGGGGGGCACGGTGAGGGGCAGCGGGGCTCGCCTTGGGACCACTTACCTTTGCCCAGCGCCGGCGAGACTCATCCAAGCAGCGCAGTGTGGCCACAGTCACATTTTGATAGCAAACATCTTCCTGAGCGTCAGATCACGGTCTCGTACATTTAAAGCTGACATCATATGAAGTCACTTTGAGCAGAATGACATGGGGATGCCACCATGGATCTTCCCCAAGCCGAGGCGCCGGGCTGGAGCGCGGTGGGTTGGGGCAGAGAGAGGAAGACGAGCCCCCCCTCTCCACGCACAATTTCCTTCCAGTTTAAGACGCACAAATCGCTCGTGTGCGAGCTGGGTTTTTTCCTCTCTCTCTCCCTTCTTAAAAAGCAACTTGCAAAGCAGAGGAATCGTTTTGCATGTGGCAAATTAGAAGGCAAGTGCGATTCACAAGTTGGGTGGAAAAGAGTGCTCCAGTTCTTGCTGGGGTTAGAAGAGCCACTCCGAGTGAGCGTGAGGATTTTTTTTTCTTCTTCTTCTTCCTTTTTTTTTTTTTTTTAAGAAGGGGGAGAATGATTTTTTTTTCTAAAGCAACTACCACGCAACCATGCTCGAGTTATTTTGGCAACCCATCTGCAATCAGCTCCGTTGCAACCGAGCTGGAAGATAATTAATAAATTGTCACTTATCTGCGAGCCTCCCCAGCATGTATAAATTAATAGCCAACCCATTAATTAGGACAGTGTATTAATGTTAATTAAACTAAGTTTAATTCCAGCCCTCTCCCCTCTCAGGGTAGCTGATGATTAGCCTTAAATAAATGCGGAGGGAATCGTGTCCAGGACTGGATTTCGCTGCTAAAAAAAAAAATAATTAAAAATAATAATAATAAAAAAGACCCGTGTTCAGCGAACGGAAGTTCTGCAAGTTGTCACCCCCTAAACGTGCCCGCTGCCCCGGGGGGCACCCAGGCGACTCTCCCTCGCCCTTCTAGCCCTTGTCCTGCCCCCCCCCGCCGCTTTCTTCTTCCCCCTTTCTCCCCCCAGCCCCCCCAAATAGGCGACGCTACATTATAGCGCCTGGATGCCGGGGTTTCTTCCCTTCCTCTCTCTAATTAAAACGCCGTGATGCGGGAGGGGAGGATTTGCAGAAACCTCAGATGCGAGGACGCGGTAATTGAGAGAGTCCCGCGTCCACCTGTTTGGGGGGGCCCGGCTGCAGGGCAGCACCCCCYGGGCTCTGATTAGCCGCCCCGTCCCTCGCCGGGGCTATTCAGCCGAACCAATTTTCCCCCAGCGATTCAGGGCGCTCAATTCTCTTTCACTTGTAGCCACTATAGCGCTGCGTGGAACCTGGTTTTGTGTGTTTCTAAAATAAAGGGGAGGATTATCCGGGGGAGAGGGGGGGAGCGAAGGGTTTAGATTGAGCCTGGCCAGAGGTAAAGCAAGCAATGAAAAGGCCCCTATATATATTTTTTTTTCCGCCTCCCTCGCACGCCTAAGAAAGTTTGGAGGAATTCGGGGGTTTTGTGCGGCGCTGACAAAGCCGCGCCTCCTCTCCCCGCCGGGGCAGCTCGCCGGCGGCTGTTTGCAGACAGGCTTTTTCACCTGCGAACCACAACACGCTCCAGAAACAAACTTTAAAAGCGGCGGCCGCCCCGGGCTGCCTGCGGGCGGAGGGGAGCGCCCAGCCCCGGGGGGACACCCCGCCTGGAGCATCAGGTGTTGGCGTCCCCCCAGCCCTGCCCGCTCCATCCTGCCCGCCCGCATCTGACGGGTCGGCGTGCAAGGGAGCGAGGGAACCGTCCCGCTTCTGGGGCAGAGGGTGGGATGGGACCGCGGAGAGCCACAGAAGCCGTGCCCGGTGGCAGGGCTGCGGGAGAGCCCGGCTGAGCCCCGGGGAGCCGTGCCGAGCCGAGTTGCGCTGCCCGCTCAGCCCGCGCCTCCTCCGGGCAGCGGGAGCGGGCAGGCGGCGGCTGGGCTGGGCTGAGCTGGGCTCCGCTCGCTCCCGGGGCTCGCCGGCTTTAGCGAAGTATTTAATTAGCCTCCACAAACTTCTTTTCCTCGCCTGCAGATTATACTGAGTGGAGGGTTGGGAACTATTTTACACCTTGCCACTCACATGTTAATTAATCTCTATCTAACCCTAATTGCAGTTTATTCAAGCACCGCTCAAACAGCTCACCCACACAATAAACACTGGGGCTGCTTTTATCCATATTACTCCCCGCTCACACGTTGAGTAATTAACTCCAGTACCAACTAATAGTGCAAACAAATATTTTCTGTAAACGAGATGATTTCGGGCAGGATAAAAGAAGGGCTGCGGAGCCGGGGCTGGGAGCTCGCTGCCAGCTTCTCCGAGCCGCCCTCGTCCTTGCCGGGGTGTTTGCTGAACCGGGTCTCTCTCTTTCCCTCCTTCCCTGGCCGAGGGGACGGCTGCCGGCTCGCTGCTCCGCACCCACCGCCCTGCTCGGGGCAGCGGGTCTCGCAGGCCTCGGGGCTCCCGGGGGCCAGGAGAGGTGGGGGGCCCCTTGCGCAGCCCCGGGGTTGCCTCCTTCCTGCAGCCCGGAGAAGCTGCTGTGCATCCCGAGGCTGGGTACCGGCTCGGGCCGTGCCGCTGCCTCCTGGCCGGCTCGAAGCCGGGTACCGCACGCCTTATGCATCAGGGCGTTGAGATCCCACCTAAGACCCGGCCATCAGAGCTCAGTATTTTAATTGAAATCGCAGGTTTAGGCACAGCTGGAGGCCGTCTCTATCGATTCGACTTCTGCTGTTCCGGCGAGCATATTACAACTGACTGACTTTGAGACAGCTGCCCCGGCCCCGCTGCCTGCCCACCACCGAGCCCGAACCCGAGCCTGAGCCCCTCTGCTCCTGGAGTGCCTAGCGGAGCTTTTGGGGGGGCCGAGCGGCCCAGCCCGGCTGTGGGAGGCAGGAGCGTCTGCACGTCGGGTGCGCAGCGGGCTCCCGGCTCGGCACCGTGTTCTGCCTCTCCCGTGGAGGCAGTTCTCCCGTGGGGTTTTAATCCTTCACCCCCGACGTTTGGACGGAAAAATGGTTTGCGGATTTTTTCCCAGGAAGGCGCACGCCGCAGAGCCGCTCCCAATGCGGACGCGATCGCTCCTACGGTTATTTTTGCGCCGCTGCCTCCCCAGAAAAACGAGTGCGGTGCCCGGGCGGGTCGGGCCGGCCGCATGCGGGACACGCCGCGTCACCCGGGGATTCCCTAGCTCCCGCTCCCCTCGGTGGGTCCCGTACGCGCCCGGCAGCCCCGGCCCCAAACGCTCCCCGGCCGCTGACATCGAAACCCGGCGGGGGTTCCCCTTTCGCTCCTCGACAGCCAAACCCGCCTGGTGAGGGGCTCCCGGGGGCGCGTCCCGGGTGGGTCCCGGGCGGGCGGCAGCGCAGGGCCCCGCAGGCCCGGCCCGGCTCCCCGCGTCCGTCCGGCCGCCTCCGCCCGGGCAGCCGGCACTGGGCATTTCTGGTCCACTGGAAGATAACTTAGGATCCTCCCTGTTATTTAACTTGGCAGCTGCTTAAACTCCACAGTRGAAGCTGCCGAAAGTTATTAGCATTATGCTTCAATGTCCCCGAAATGGTGGCTTTGATTTCCACGCTGCTTTGCTTTTTATATGTATTTTTCGAAATACTTTTTTTCCTATTTTTTTTATTAGAAGGTGATGGACTGCCGGGTGAGCCACCAGCCCAGACAATTAGGATGGGGCTGTCTTTGTGAGCCGGGGTGGGGGAGCAGCTTTTTATGTGGCTTTGCAGCTTTGTGGCTGGTGCAAGGTGTGCTGGAGGGACCCAGGGTCGGGCTAGGAGGAGGGCTGGACTGCGGTGCTGCCCGGCCCTGGCCCCACAGGTCTGTCTCCGTGCGACGCAGTAATTACGACCTCGAAGGGTCAGCTCAGGGCTGATCTCGAGGTGTTTGGCCGCAGGTCAGTTTGCAGTGGTCAGAGACAGACACTGTTTGGACAAATTAATGAGCAATGAACAGGGAAGTCAGGATAGCAAAGTTTGGGGCGGGGGTGAAGTGAGGGTTGTTATCCATGTGACTCTTTCCCGTTATTCCTTTGAAACCATGATACTTCGTACAACAGGAGCAGTACGAATGCCTCAGTCCCCACAGGCAGTCGATCTTATCCTGCAGGGCCCATAGCATTGGTGGGGTAACCCTGCTGCCCTGTCACACAACACAGACTGCCACCACTGGGGCAGGGGCAGTGCATGGCAAGGCCATCTTGGATGGAGCAGAGGCTTTGAGACCTTCCAGAGTATTTTTTCATCTCTTTTACTGACTTATGTACGTTACTGCATATCTATAGGTAGATTATTTTATTTTATTTTTTTTATTTTTAAATCTTTTTTTAATTGGGGAGCTAAGTTTTTGGAGCACTGTACCGGTCCCAGAGGAAGTGTGGTTAGTGGGATTTTGGACTCTGGCTCTGAGACCTTGCATGGTTGTGCTGGTCTGCTTTGTCAGTGATGGCAGGAAGTAACATTGACATTTTCAACCTGAATCCAATTTTAAAAGCTGGTATCTGACCTGTTTCTAAAGCTGTTTGAAATCTAGTCCCACTGCAGAGCAATCGGCAGGGCACTGTGGCAGGAGCTGCACAGAGTGCCTCGATGGCAATCAAACTGGCTTATGTAATTCTAAAAATGGCAACTCCTTACTTGCCACATCTCTTTCTGTCTATGCGGAGAGTCCTGCAGAGCTGCCAAACAGAAGCAATTGAATGAACTCTTTTCCCGGCTCATTCCTCCTTCCGCAGCTCGGAGAAAGTGAGCCAGAGCCTATTCTAGTTTGCCTGTCAACAGGAATGGTAACTAACGGCTCGATCCCAGCCAGGCTTTATGCCCCAAAAACGCTGCCTGCCTGCCTGTGAGGAGCGGGGAGAGACATCATGGGGGAAGTCTAGTTCCTGGTGTGAGACTGGTCTGGCCCAGGAGACGGGCGAGGAGTCGGTGGAATCCACACCATGTCCAAAGGCAACCTGGCCAGTAAGGCAAGGAAGAAATTGTTGAAGGGGTGAGCAGCTCTTCCCCATCATTATTGTCGGGAATAGTCATCCTTCGCGTTGCAGTAATGGAGCAATGCTGCATTTCATTTCTGAATGCTGAAACTGAAAGATGTTCCTTCCCTATGTTTTGAAATGTTGTACTTTTTTGTTTTGAAAGAGTGGGAGCTTTTAAGTTTTTCTGGGTTTGTAGGGGTTTTTTCCCCTTATTTTCTATTTAGGAGAAAAGGTGGGAGGAAGTAGAGAAGGAGAATATAATGGGGGGATGGCCTTGTTCTCACTTTCCTACTGAAAACGTTTCAGGAAAAGGAGCAAAAAACAGTGAAAATGGGTAGAAGCCCACTTCAGTTTCGTGTTCCTATTCCTTCCCTTTTTTTGCTTGAAAGAAGGATGGCCAAAAAAGTAAGTGGGACAAACTCCACGTGTTTTGAATTATTCTCCCCTTAATGAGATGGAAAAACATCTCATTTCCCAAATTACTTGCTTTTTCAATGAAGAAAACCAAACAGAGAAAGAATCTTTCCAAAACCAATCTTTCCACTGCCTTTTTGCCACTCACTCCTCACCTGCTGCTGTCCAGTCTTRCTGGCTATGCCACGTTAGGTTGATATTTGTATTTGTCGTTGTTTGAATTGYTGTCACCAGTGTCCCCATCAGCTACAGAGCTGGGCTCTGTGGGCTGCGTGGTATGGAGGTGGCAGTGGATGGCAGCACCTTGTCCCCTTCCTCCGGGGCATGTGGGACTGGCTGGACTGCAGCATCCCTGTCCCTTGTGGTGGCTAAGTCAGAGAGAGCCTGGCAAGACTCCCAGATTGACAAATGAAACTGCTGCTGTGCTGCTTGGGCACAAGAAAAGGGTTGATTTCACCCCAGAAGATGTGATCTAGAAGAACCACTAAAAATCCCCCCAACAATGAAAGCCCAAACAAAAAATCCAGACCTAGTTATTGGGGGAAAAAACTTCAATGCACAACCCAAGTATTTCCTCAAACACCCACAAATTATGTAAAAATAGCTGATTATTTATTGATTTGATTTAATTATGAGCCTAGCTTGTGATTTTGGGGTAGAGGTGAGGCTGGAGTTAGTGATACTGAAAACGCAATTGAGAGAAAAGCCCGGGCAAGTCATCAGCTCTGGGGAACAGAGGAGCTGCTTCAGCTCTTCCTCACAAAACACAGACCACTGCAGAGAACCACCGAGCTCTGAGATTTCTTGGGTGTGAAGGACCTCGCCAGGGTAACTGTTTCTCCAGGGGAGCTCTAGGCCTTTGGTCCCACTGTCCATGGATGAGGCTGGTGTTCTGCGGCCATGGCCAGTGTGTGTTGGAGGGATTGGCTCATCAATTCCTGCTTACACACCAAGCAGATGACGAAGGGTAGATCTGTCATGGTGAGCATTAGCTGCCCCTGGTGGGTCATCTTTCCCATCCCCATTGGGCTGTGCTACTGGCTGACCCCCAGAACCAGTGAACATGGCTATGGGACACATTCCTGTCCCTGACAAGAGAGTCCGGATGTGCTTGGAGGCTGCAGCGTGGGCTCTGCCTCTGATGTAAAACCAAACCTGCAATCTTGGCTGGTTTAGCTGGAAAGGAAAAACACCTTCCCCGTTTTCAGAGTTCACCACCACGTTCACTTCTAGTCTTTGAGCTATTTATCTCCTCCTACCTCCCTTCCAGTGTGTGCTTCTCCTCTCCAGCTGACAGCCTGGGACAGCCCCGAGATCAGCTGCTTGTGGAGCTCTCTGTGCAGAAAGCCAGTCCTAAACGGTGTGGCCTTTGTTCCCCCCAGCTGTCGTATCCTCCGGGATCTGCAACAAGTCCTCATTTTACAGACCCCATCTTGACAGTCCCCAATCTGATCTGACCACCTGGTTTGTTTTTGAATCGAGCACTTGAGTCATAACATTTCTGTTTATTTCAACAACTGTATTCCTTGCATAGGAAATGAGCCAAGATGGTCTAAGGCGGGGAGAGCGATGCATGTCGTGGTTGTAATTGCTTTTGCTCTCCCAATATAAAATTTTACAGTATAATCAAAATCTTATTTTTGTAGTACTGGACTCTGTTATTGACTTAATCTTCTTAAGTGCTCCTATTATTCCAGTGATTTCATCGTTGTATGTTGATTTTAATCTTTTGATCTCCATATTAGCTACTGCCTGCAACTAATTTGTTGCTCAGTGTTTTTCTTTGTTTTGACCTGTGAGGCATTTTCCTCATGGCACACAACTCTGCTGGCAGATTGCATATAATCTCTGCACTTTTTTTCTCCCATATTTTGCATAGTTACAACAAATGCGGATTTACAACTTGAAATGGAATATGTATCTTTTAGAAAGGCTGAGGAAAATATCACTTCAGGTTTAGCTCAAGAGCCCAAGTGTGCTTGAATAAGGGAAATACCACTGAATACAGGTCACCAGAGAGAGCTGTAGCACAGGATTTTTTTAGTCCAGCAAGTTCAGAATGGGTGAAATCTGCAATAATTGTAACTTATATGAAGTCAGGATCAAAGAGTTCTGAAAGCAATGCTAGACCTAAGATGAAGAAGCCTGGGGTTTGTGACTGGCTCAAAGGACTGTCCTAGCTGGGCTTGGCTGGATGCAGCAGTGGCTCAGTTGAATCTTGGCACCATGGAGCAGGTTTTTGAACAAACACTGGTGGTGGTAGTGCAGAGTTGTGAACTTCACAGCCAAAGTGCAGAGGTTGACATATGGCTCAGCTGCATTTTGGTTGGCCATTAGATGACAGCTTTCCCCCTTGGTAGTTAATGGTTTAACCTGTGCTGATTTATCATGTGCTTTGTTTGCATTAGCTTTTTCTTTTAAAGCTTAGAGAAATAATTTTTGCCTTAGGTTTGCTGTGACTTTTTAAAAAACAACGCAGCCTGAACATTGACAAAATCATCTTTGCTTTGTTGCGTGCCTGTTTATGCTTCTGAACACAAATTGTCTTCTAATATTTTTGACGTTTTGGTCACTAGAAAGGCAGAAAAGCAATTTCTAAGATGCCTATGGGCCAGAAGACATGCATTACAGCAGAGGGGAAAGAATCTGTTAGTTGCTGAAATATAAAACAAATTGGATGAACAGCTGCTGACACTTGTCAGTCAAATAGTTGATAGCATTTTCAGTCTCCATGCCACATGCTTTAAGTAAGTCTGTCAAAAAAAGGATATTTTCGCTGGACTTCCCTGTAAATATGAGAGAAGTTTTGGCCTGATCTATCATTTAAAATTTTGCTGGCAGAAGAATGAAATTTTCCTCTTTTCCCAAAACTGATTGACATAACTGTACTGGCAGATTCTTCATCTAGGTGCAGTTCTACTGGCACAAAGTCCTTTGACTGTTGGAGCTCATTCCATCACAGCAATGGGTTGAAGGGAACCAGCAGCAGATCTTTGCATTCCTCAGCCAGGTTTGCCAGTGCTCCCATCCATCCACAAGCCCTTTTAGGTGCTGCCCAAGGTGTAGCCTTGCCCTGCATGAGCTGAGCCCCATCCTAACTGTGGCCAGGAGGGCTTTGAACCCAGATTGATGTTTTTCAGACAAAACCAAACCAATTTGGATTTGATGTTTTCTGCAGGATTGACCCAAGGTGGCCCTTCCCGCTCCCAGTACCACACTGCAGCACCCATTTAGGACAGTATTGGGCTGCCAGCACCCACCTAACCACGTGCAGGGTTAAAGGCAGTGGGGATCAGGGTGCAGTGCACTCTTTTGCTCAGCCACAGGCTGGAGGCTCTGGAGTGGGAGGTTAAATCCTGCTTTGTGGCATTGCTTGTATGCGAGATGTTCTCCCTGCTTACACTAAACTACATAACCTGCAGCTCATCTTTTGGGTCCAAACTCCTTAAAAATAGTGAGCTGGCTAATGCTTCCTTGTTCTGTGGTCAAGCCTCAGCGTTGTGGAATCTCTGAGGTGCTTTACTGGGGTTTGAGGACGTGCAAAAAGCTGTCACAGGCCCTAGGGTCACTGCTCATGACAGAGGCACTCAGCCCAGGGTGTCCATCGCTGCCGTTTCAGGGAGGCACCGACGTGCGCTAGCGATGCACAGCCAAGGAGCGTCTCCTGAAGGCTGCGCCCACACTCTCATTCAAAAAACTGAGCAGGGCTCACTATTTTGAAAGGTGGCAGGTGGAAGTGGGCTGTGTTTTTACCCAATAAATATTTTGTGTTTAAAAAAAAAAAAAAAGGGAGCCATTTCCAGAGCAGAATCAAGCTGTTTCTCCAGCTCTGCTCTGCCTGACTGAGAGCAGAGCTATAAATTTGTGTGTCCTTCAGTGCTCTTTGCTATCAGCCTGGTGACCACTCCAGTAAGGCTTTCCCAGGGCTTCCTCTTGGAGCTGTTGTCCTTCCCCTAAATATTTGGGACAGCTGAGGGAGAGGATAAAGAAGGCACATGTGTGCATCAGTATGTGTATGGGTCTCAAGTGGGTCTCAACCACCTAGAAAGAAGGGACCAGGTGACGCTTGCACTTGTTTTATGTCTTGTGAGACTTGCTTTGTCAGGCAAGTCCTGTGAGGGCTTCAAGGTGGGATTGAAGGCTCCAAGCAGAGTGAGGTCAAGGAACAGATGGTTTTTGTGTGCATCCCAGTGACAGACCTGCAGAGGAACCCAAACTGGTTTTGATAGACTGTATGACTTAAACACTCAACTACTACCCCGGTTCCTCTGGGGACTCAGGGCCAAGCAGCCGCACAGATGAAGGGTGGGTAAAAAGAGGGCAGAGCTTCCCGTGTCAGTGGTCACAAAGCCATGTTCCTGCCTAGGTCCTCAGAGGTGGCTTTTCCTGGCAATGCTTCACAGAATCCCTTCCCTCTACCAGCAGCACAGAGCAAGACAAAAATCAAGAAGTGGTCTGCTGGGCTACAGTCCACTGCCCACTCCTAAACTGAACCCCCTGCTAATGCCCCTGTTCCAAGGGGGTGGTATATGCAGGACACATGGGGAGGGTGAATGCTGAATGTGCAGGGAAGGGCCATCCAGGTGAGGCTGCAGAGTGCCTCCACAGCCAGGCACTGAACTCTGCCACAGAGGGAAGGGACCCAAAAATCCAGCATTGCAGGTGAATATGCTCCAGGCTCCATAATCATCCTAGCCCAGTCTGGGACTTGACACCCCCCACACAGGCAGTTTCAGAGGTCCCAGTCTCCTCCCATATGTCCAGAGAATATCTTATAGCTTTTGGGGACTGAAAGATGGTTTAGTTTAATAGTTCATTATGACCAGGCAGGATGTTTTTCCATTTTCCCATCTTTTATTTGTGGGGGATGAACATTAGTCCTGGTTCTCCAGGCTGGCAACAGGTTGCTGTGTTTGAGGGTAAAGGACATCAGCTCTTCTGCTTCTTTCTCAAATGACTGAGACCTGGGCTAGCAGGAATTATTTCTGGTGTGAATTGGCTGAAGGGAGGGAGGGGCTGCAAAACCTCTCAGAAAATTCTCGGGCTAACAGGGAATCACAGAATGGATTGGGTTTGAAGGGACCTTAAAGATGATCTAGTTGCAACCCCCCTGCCATGGGCAGGGACACCTTGCACTAGACCAGGTTGCTCAGAGCCCCATCCAACCTGACCTTGAACACTTTCAGGGATAGGGCATCCGTGACCTCTCTGAGCAACCAGTTCAAGTGTGTTTCCATCATACACGTGTTCCATCAAACCAGACTTTTATTTAATTTCAACTCAGCGTTTGTCCCTGCCCTGTGTGTCTAAGTGCTGCTGCAGTTGGCTGTTTTGGGAGAAGTTRAAATACAAACTGAGGCCTTTTGGAGGAAGGTAAGTGTTGGGCAAGGCCGATGGCCATGTAATAACAGAGGCTGAACCAGAGCAGACATCAATTAGATGTGCAGGGRCAAATCATAGGACCTGGAGTGCAGATAATGGTGGAAACAACTGTGGTGGTCATAGCAGAAATGCCCTTGTACCTGGGGAATGGACAGTGTGGTCCCATCCTGACCTTGGGAGCAATTCAGGAAACCATCTTCTTAATTAATAAACTAAAAAACACCCATGAGAAAAGAAAATGCCTTTATTCTGAGAGGTGGGGGCTCTTACATCTCAGCTTGGTTTGGTTTTTTTTCTAAGGCAGACATAAAAAGACTCCATAATTTATTATTAGGACATCTGAATAGTTATTTATTGAGAAGCCACAGTTCTCACACTTTTACAACTGTCGGCTTGTATAAGGCAAAAAAAGCAAGATGGATCACTATTTTACACAGAAAGTAAAAGCTCTGGAGGAGGAACTGATGGACATGCAGTTACTGGTCAAAATGCAATGTACATGACATATATAAAAACCATTGTGAAACAGAGGAATTGTAAATTATGGTTACAATCTACCSAAATAAATATTCAATATATTATTATAAACACATTTGTAGAGTCTAAGATTGTAATTAAAGTTGTCTTTGTACATACACGGTTATTTGAAATTTAAACAAAAATGTAACATTTAGAGGAGCAAACGTCAACATAAAACAACTGCTTTGGACTTGTAATGTGGCATGATATATCCATAATGATAGGATTAATCTGGTGTGGCAATTAGAATGACTAATCCTTTGGGATGTAGTCTCTATGGAGTTAACTGCATATTGAAGGGAAGAGCCTGGTACATTAACAAGGATGCAGAATGATTCAAACGGCTGTCTGGGTTTGTTTGTTTTCTGGTTTTTAAATGAACAGAGAGAACAAAAAAATCATTTGTAATTGCCTGGTTCTTCTTTTAAAAACAAAGCTGTTTTTTTTATTAATTTTAAGCAGTTGGCATCCACAGAAGAGAAACAAAGAAATGAAAGGACTCGAGTCACTCATCTTCACAACAATTTACCATCAATGTATATACAGTACATTAATGAAGCATTGTTTAAACTTTAATAACAGGGACACACCTAGCATGTTTTCTATGTAGTTTTTCCATTAACAGTATTAAACAATGGTGCTCCATATTGCTTATGAACATATAGATATGAAATTAGGAAACTGATGAATCAAAGAGAGGTGCTAATCTTATTACCACACAGCTAACATGGCATTTGTATTGGTAAACTTCTCATGGGCATTTAGAGCTGACATAAAAATTCCTAATGTGGCTAACTGAGTTACAGACGAGGTACATGCACGGATACCAGGCGACCCCCAGCCGGTCCTCCGGCCTCCCTAGTCATCCTCTTCATCTTCCTCATCGCTGTCCTTCATGGTGATCCCCTGGAGCCCCCCGCCCTCGCTGACCGAYGCCGTGGCCTCCTCTACCGTCAGCCGGTTCCGGATGGTCTCGTAGGTTTTGCTGTTCAGGGTGGAGTCCAGCACGCCTTGCAATCGGAAATCCCGGTACGTTTTCTGCAGCAGGGACAGGCATGGAGGAAGGAGACAGGGAGAGGTCAGGGCCGGCACCAGCTCCCGTGCTTTGCTGCAGGGATCAGCCTGTGCCCCCGCGTTAGGGGTTTGGGGTCACCGATGGGAGAGGCTGGGATGTCCCGGCCCTGGGGACGTTTTGCATCGCCCTGGGAAGCGCAGAGGCCACAGGGCCGTGGCAGAGGTCCCTTTAGAGTGCCTTGGGCAACAAATTACAGCTCTGTGACTCCAGCCCTGCCTTTGTGGGCCCGTGGGGTGGCCAGGCTGGGTGGCTTCACAGCAGAGATGGGCAGGGCTGCTCAGGGGAGCTTTGCATAGGGTGGGCTGGGGTCTAAAAAGACATCAGAGCAAGATAAGGGCTTTGCTCCAACTAACTTCCCTTGCTCCTGTGTGTGTTCATCCTGCCTGTAATGTCAGTTATTTCTCTTCAATCAGCAGGATGCTTATCACCCATAGCCACAGACGTGATTACACATTCCCGGAATGCTCCATATTAAACAATCCTACCTACAGTATAGGGATTAAATAAACTAAGTCCAGGATGCTGGAGGAAATTATTCATGTATAAGTACAAGCAGAGGGCACGTGTTTCTTAAATCTCCCTTTCTTCACTTCAAACTGGAGTTGCATTTCCATGGTTCCCATATTTCCCTTGTTATTACAATTAACATCTCTTATTCGAATTTATGTGTAAAAACTTCTCGACTCTGTGAGATAAAACTCTGGTCTCGTTGTTCATTTAATTCTGCTCTGTGCTCTGCATAAAAACTATTTACTGTTCTGCTATTTCAGAAAGTCCTTGGGTTTGTTATAGCTGCTTCTGAATGTAATATTGGTATAAATAAAGCACAAGGAAAAAAGCTTTCCTCAGCTAGCTGACAAGTAGGAATAATCTGTCTGTGCCTGTTGTTTTCAGTTATGAAAAGCACATTTAATACATTTCAGTTTTAATTTATTCATGCCTTCAATGTGTTCACTGCACACAAGACCATAAACATTATAAAATACTAGACCAAAAAGCATTAGATAGAACCTAAAATGATCAAAAATATATTTACCCCCTTCTGTGATCTTATTATTTCATGTAAACCACTGTGATTTCACACTGAAATAATTATCATTAGTCCAAGGCATGCACACACACACATATACACATACACGTGCACTCAAGGAAAAAAATGTTACTTTCAGGGTATGTTATCTCACCTTTGTGATCTCTTAGAGTTGATTATATACACTCATTGTAAAAGAAACAACTCCAATTAACTATGAGAACAATCTCATCTACATTCTGACATTAATCACAAGCCACAGCTGGGCTTAAATGTTTCTAGCAAAGCAGTGTTAAAAACTTTTGGGTTGATTTGACCCATTTTAACACTGGAGTTCATTGGTGTGATCAGTGAATTTGTCCACAGAAGTTTTGGTGCACTGACTGTACAGGTAAGGTCAAACAGCAAGAGAGGGGTTTTTTTTATGCAAGGAGTTATTTTGTTCTTACTTGCACACCTGTATTTTACATCTCTATGCATTTCAAGTTTCTGTTTATCCTGTGCTACCTGCCACAGACACAGGCATCTTAACTCTTTTAAAGAATTTTAATGAATCCTTAATTCACTTTCCAGTGACAGTTTGCCTAAGAGCACAGGGCACACACATGCAGGCACACACACCCCTCCTGGCAGCGAGGGGTGCTGAGAACACGCCGTGTGCTTACCTTTACTATCCTAATGAGAGTTTTCAGTTGGTAGATGTGGAGCTGCAGGTCCATGCGGTCTGTCAGCCAGGTGCACACGACACTCATGGAGCTGGTGTACCATTGCTGCAAGAGAGACACGACTCCTCCAGCGACCACGCCGGGGCTGCGTGCGGTGCCCCGACTGACGCTGGTGCCCCCAGCCCCCCGTCACAGCGACCCTTCCCACCTCCAGCCTGCCCATGGGGTGCCACAGACTGAAGGGAGACAGGCATCTGCTCTCACACAGAATTTCCAGGCATGAGCTTTTGAATTTGCTAATAATAACTACAACAAACTGATCAGGAGGGTAACGGCCACCAGTATCGCCGCAAGGTTTTGTAATCTGATTTTGCCATTGATGGCACTTGCCAGCAGTGGTGTACATTTGGCCCAAGCTATGTTTTAACCTGTTTTCCCCCCAGTGAGAGCACAGTCCTGTCTTTAAGGGTGTCAGTCCCACACTCAGGTTACTTACCATCTTCAAATTCAACCATAAACAGCCACAGGACGAGTCTGGTTGCCTGAGGGTGCGTGGAGGGGAGGCTCGTGCGGGGCAAGGTTTGGCTGGGGGGAAGGATGCTGGAGTAAGCACCTACAGGTGCCTGCMCAGGCTGCGTGGGAAATGCTCTGCTTTCACCCTCACAATTATAAAAGATGGAAAAGCAGCGAAGAAATGAGCTTGTTTCAAGCTGCTGAACTCACAGGGCCCCTCCAGGGGCTGAAATGTTGCTGCTTGTCTGTGAAAAAGGCTGGCAGCGGTGTGGCAGCAGCCTGCCATCCCCGCAGCGCAGGAAGGCTCCGGTGGGCTGTGGATCAGCGCCCTGCTCACGCAGGGCTGACATGGCACGTCTGACGCCACACACACGAGCAGCGAGCCCTCGAGAGGAGGAAAAACGGGCTGGGAGGGGGGGGATCACAGAACCTCCACAAGGGGTGGTTACAAAGCAGGCAGAATCCCATCACACCTCTGTGTGCACAGTCACACCCTTCTCGTGATCTCTACTACACACACAGATCAAAATCCATACTGCAGACCAGCTGCAAACAATCTAGAACCAGCTAAAATACTAAAGAAACCCCACCAGACCAGTTTATGAAAATCTTGATYGAGCACCATCCAGGTTAGTCTGGCATGCAGCTCCCTCCCAGTGAGCCTGAAACCTCACATCAGTCCAACTCAGGTCTTGCTGCCCCTCTCACTGCCCCCTTGGGTGGGGGTCTCTGACACAGAACATTCCCTCTTCCCACTGGCTGCAGAAGCTGCTGGCACAGCAGGGGAATGGAAACAACTGAGCATTCTGTAATTGCAAAACTGAGGCCGGTGATTTGTTACCCTCCACCCTTCAATACTGGCATCCAGAAAGTGGCAAGAGGCTCACCAAAGCAAACAAATGAGTCTAAGCTAAACCAGCCCTGCACCAAAAAATGTGTGCTCAACACACATCACTGAACCGTATGGCAACACACCCAGGAGCTGCACGGGGAAGGGTTTCCCCYCAATTCCAGTGATGTTCCTCTACTTTAATTCCTACACCACCTCTTTATAAAATGGAGGAAATAAGGAGACAGAASAGTCACCAAAGAAATGGCATGTGGTGACCTCTTGCTCAATGCTTACACCTTGTGCAACTCATGGCAAAGATTCTGCTGACCCTTCATCTCCAGGACGGAAAGCTGGCAAGAGCTTGGATGAAACTAATTGAGACTGGCAAGCAGGAGCTCTCAGCTGTCACCTGAGGTCCTGACATCAGACTGGGGTTGAACAGTGAGTGAAGCACCCTGCTTGGCTGGTGTGGGCCTGGCAAGCATAGGGGATGTGAAGGTCTGGTTGGGCTTCATACCTTCCAATCCCTCAGACTAGTCTGAGAAGTCAGAGCATCCCTGGATATCCCCCGAGAATCCCGGGTGCCTCAACCCAGGACAGCCAGCAGCCAGCTGGTGGTGGGGTGGCACAGAGTGACTGCTGCCACTGGAGCATCTGCCTGGGATCCCTGGGAATGCTGCAGGCCCACGTCGGCAAAACAGAGAGAAATCGTTAATGTTCCCAATGYCGCTTTTCTGCAACCAGAAATCAGCGCTTCACTGAGTCATGCTCTCGGGTGACATTAGCTGTGATCCAGGGCTGCGCTGGCACGTGGATGCCCAGGTCACCCCAACACCTCCTTCTCCTTCTTCCGCCACCTCTTCAGGTCGGAACCCCCAGCGGAATGGCGCGACTGTTGTTACACACGCACGCCCTCGCCCTTCCCCTGCCGCCTCTCGTCTTCCACACAACGATCTGCCGGGTGTTTGTGTCAGTTCTACAGGAGACGAGAAGCCCCTGGCGGGGGCAGGTCCTGCCGTTTCTGTCTGTCCCACGCCACACACGCCCACACGGCTGTGCGATCCCAAACAGAAATTCCGACCTCTGCCCGGAGGTTATCGGCAAGGGGACTTTGCTGCTGYGAGACCTTCAGAGTAAGCAAAATGAAACGTTTTTCTGTGTTTCTGGGAGGGCACTTCAACACTCTGGACTGTGGGGAGAAGCAAACTCCTCAGAACCAAAAATGAATCGCATGCCTCTGCTCTCGAGCACCGGCTGACAAGGGCTCAGCCAGGCGTAGTGCTCGGCGGCATGAAAGGAGCTCTCTTTCTCAAAGCCAACTTACTCCAAAGACTTTCTGCCTTATGAGAAAAAGACAAAATCTAATTCATTGATCTTGATACACAAAACCGTCACGGCACTTCATAGAGCACACACCAACTGCTGAATTTAAGCCCTGCATATTCATAAAAATAAGTTAGCCCATAAATTAAATGTTCCCTTTAGCTATCACTAGTGTTGATGTGCTATAAGACGCACAAGCCCTCTGATTCATGACTAACCTACCAAAGAAGATAACATTTGCATATGATTATATTATTAAAAAAACAACAACAAAGCCAAATGCTCCTAAACAGAAATGTGATCATCTCAGACAAAAGAGCACAGAGTGGTCCTGTGGGGACATGGGCCGCCTTGCTTTCCCCAGGGGGGTCTGCCATTCCCTCGAGGGCAGGGGGGGTGCATGCTGGGGACACGAGGTCCCTTGGGGATCCAGCTCCAGCCTTGCGGCTTGTCCCCAAAGACAAGGTGCCGAGGTCAAATACTGAACTTTGGGGCTTTGCCATGGGGCTGCAACTCATTTCAGGCACATTTCTGGAGCCCCAGCACAGCTGTGGCATGAGYACACGGGAGTAAATAGTATAAATATATTTTCTGAGAAAAATCGGTTGTAAAGAATGAGTAGACCTCACTGATGGTCCTGGCCCATGGATCAAACCCCAYGTATAACTCACTGTGGTACATACACCTTTTAGTGCTACTGGCATCCCTGTCCCTCACCCAGGGGACAATTTCCACTCAGTCTGGGGGCACAGGTGAGGAGAGGCTGTGGAGGCTGCATCCTGGTGGATGCATGGTGGGTACCACTCATCCAGCAGGATGTCAGCAGGGAAGGGAGCAGGGCTCTGTCACAAACAAGCCACAGCCCTGCTGCTGCACACCATGACCCAGCTCCCAGCAGAGGAAATGCAAACAGACATTCTTTGGGTGCTCTCAGAGCCCAGTCACAGCAAGCAAGACCATATTTGCACAGACAGGAACTCAATCCCTCTTTCAAGTTAGTTTCCTCTTCTCCCTCGGTCTTTCACAGCAACCCTCGTTGCTGGGTGCTAGCTTGGGCCATGGGCTGACTGGGATGCTCCAGGATGGGCATTAGAGGAACTGGAGCATTTCAAGGGGTGGACTTCCATGGCTGCCCATTCAACACCCCAACCAGCTCGAGCAATAAGCTTCCTTGTTCCCCGGCCCTCTGCCTTTTTTTTTTTTTTGAATGCAAAAACATAATCAATAAGTTCCTGAAATAGCAAGTTTGTCTCTGAATACATAAATTGTAAAAATTGGTATGAATAAATCTGCAAGTAACACACTGAGTGCGGCACATTTTATCAAAACCCAGCCCTGTGCTGGGTTCCTGTGCTTTCCGGGAGGTGGTGTCATTACACATACCCAGGAACATCTGCAAACCCCCGTCTTCTTTGGTGTGAGCTGAATGGAAGCATGACCTCCTGTTCCTTGCCATGAACCTTGAGTTCACACTCATATTTTACATGTTACAGGAAGCCACAGCTCACCCCAGGGGTGCTGCAAACAGAATCTCGTAAGCCAGATGCAACACTGCTTCTTAAGGCACCTGAAGGAGCTGTATTCTTCATTCAAAAGCTTACATACTAGTAGCTTAAGGTCACTTCAGCTTTTGTAAAGAGTGGGACAAAACCAGGAATGCTTATAGGGCTGGGTTGTCAGCAGGGTAGCAGAGGGATTACAAGGAACCTGTGACTCTGCCTCTTTCTGCCTTTACTGGTAGTTTTTTTGTGTGTGAACAAGTGCCATACAACAGATTGAGGCTGGTATAAAGGCCTGGGACTGTGCAAGAGCACCCCGCTGAGCCTCAGCTGTGCTTGCAATTAGCAATAGGCATGAAATGATTATTGTTGTGGTGGCTGATGGCAATCTGAAGTGACAAGTTTTATGGGGGAAGTTGTAGTAGGGATGTTCAGCAAGTTTCTGCAAACCATTAATCGAAGGCTGCAGCACAGTTTAGTCAAAGCTATTTTATGTCATTCCAAAGGTCTCACAAGGATGCTGAAAGAATATTTTTCTGCTCTCAGTGCCTTGGAATGGAGTTTTTCTAGGTCAGGGATTCTTTACTGCCCTATTTAGTGTCAAAAATACCCATTTGCCTCAAATTAGCAGAAAGCTTGTAGTTAAGGGCTAGAGATTAGGCATACAAAATTACTCAGCAGGTGACTGCTGGGTGGATTTGGGGGTTGAGAAGTCTTTAAAACTGACTACAAGACATTATATACTTCTGACAAAAGAACATAGTAATCCTACCTGCTTGCTTTAACCACTGTTGTTTGTCTATTATTATGTGCTTTAATGCTCATAAGAGCAAAACTACTGGTGATACTACTCAATTACCATAGTAACTCTCCCCTATGACCTCTCATTTCAGTACTCGCTTTCCAACCAGAACCAATCCAAGCAGGGCAAATCTATTTAAAACTGTGACACACACTGCACAAGGAGGCTCCGAATGCCGGCTGGCTCCCTCTCTTTGTCCGGGACATGGGCTTGTTTTGAAATGCTGAAAGGCAGCTTTGAAATGAACCCTTGAATTCAAGGTGTTTCAAAGATGAGGGACTGGATGCTGGGCGGCCGCCTCCGCAGCATCCCCGAGCCGGTCAGCACGGAGCGAGGGGACCACAGCGGTGGGAAGGGAGAGAGGAAGAGCCTGACTGTGAGTCTTACTTCCCAAAGGAAAACTGAACCTGCTCTCAGGCAACAGCCCTCTCTCAAAGCGATTTGATCAGCCAGGAAAAAAAGGATAAAATTACCAACTCTTTGTTTCTGGCATTTGCGTCCCCGTCCAAAGGGCCAGAAGCTCAGCTGGTGGAAGGCACAGCGGGGCTGTGCTGATTTACAACTGCTGACAGTAGGTGACAGCCGACAGAGCCGTGTCCATCCCTGTCCCGGGCGGCCCTGAGATCAAATTGGGAATTCGGCGTTGTCAGATGCATTCACGGCAGCCACCTCCCCTTGGCAGGTGTCGTCTCCACAGGGAAGGTAGGGCTGCAGCCACAGCAGCGCAGGGACGTGCTGTCTGGGGACCAGCCCTGCACACGCAGCTGCCAGCACTGGGGGAGACTTGCTGGGAGAACGGGAGCAGGAGCTCTTTGGGTGCAGCCTCCAGCCGCAGGCACTGCGCTCCTTCCTTCGCTCCCGGTGTTCCCGGTAGCACAGCCAGGTTTGTACACCAGAATTGGCTGCGGCCCGGCGACCCAAAGCTGACTGCTCAATGGTGTAATGGAAGGATCATTCTTGTTCCTTCAGTCTTCTGTGGCCACCAAAGCATTCCTCTCCACCTTCCCTCAATGCTTCTTTTACTGTTGATCCCAGGCAGTCGCTGCAGTTCCAAAAACTTGGTAAAGATGGCAAGCATGAAGCACAAAGTCTCATGGCCAATTCAGTTCCTACTCTTGTCTATCAGAAATAAAGAGTGTTTGTACATGGCGGCTTACACGATCCCAGTCTGAGAGCCTTCTCCAAAGGCCAGCTCCGCCGGGACGCTGGATGTGGAAGAGGCTGGTGGCAGGATGGAGTGTGACTCTCGCCCTGCTCCCAGCCAGTGCTAGCAAGCCCTGGCTGTTTCTTAGGCTGTTCTGGAAGCCCAGGTTTTGTCTTGCTGCAGAAGATGTGCTGTGCCCCCGGCTGACCCACACCTGGGAGAGTCGGGGAAGAGCAGTGACGGGGCCTTGATGTTTGCCTGAAATGCTTGAGTTAAGACACGTGGCAGTGGCCCCAGAGGAGGACATGGCAGAGCCAAGGTGGGTGAAGAGTCACGGGCCCTCAGGCACAGACATCATTCCAGTCTCCAGTGTCGATGAGGAGACAGGGATGGACCTTCTGCCACACAATGAAGAAGGAAGAGGCCCATATCTCCCCTGCAAGCATATGTTTCCTGGATGCAAGCAGAGACCCGTCCATGCAACAAACCCCATCCCATCCATTCATCAGCTTTCTTTGCCACTACTCAACAAAATCCGTCCTCTGCACCGGGTATTACTCCACAGAGCCTTGCTGATGGGCTCCCCCTGCCCTGCCCTTTGCTGGGACCAAAGAGCCACCCAAAGGCAGCTCAGCATTTAGAGCTACAAAACCTGCTCCAGCACAGAGGGCCAAACCTGCAGCGGGCTCAGGGCTGAACCCCCAGGCACAGAGCATCTGGCTCGGTCGCGTCCCGGCCGCAGCCATGGGTGGCACCAATAATGACCCAGCGACTCTTTCGATTTACACCTGCCAAGGATTTGGACCATTCCCCCGAGCCGGGCAGGGGCCAAGGCTCGGGGGACTGAGAATGATGTCGCCGTGAGTGCCCAGGTTTTCCAGGAGCAGAGAAATTGGTGTGACATTGCCCACGTTACAGAAATGAAGTTTAGCGGCTGCGGTTCTTGGAGCACACAGCTAACCATAAAATAAGCAATGAGTTAATATCGCAGGCATTGATCAGCTAGTCTTACAATTAATGCTTCCAATAAAAAAAAAAGCTCCCCCTTTTATTCAACAGAATAAGAAATTAAACACTTGTGGGCTCATTCTAAAGAATGAATGAAATTGAATAAGCTACCTAGCACTTGAGATTCCCAGCGAGTGCTTGAATAGAGCAAACCTCCTGAGTTGAATGGATTGCCTTTTGGGACCAATTTGTCTCTTTTCACTCTTTATTCCTCCTTTTTTGCTGACAGATGTACAAAGGCGGAACTGCGCTGTGCAGCTTAGCTACATGCACCCACAGCAGCTGTCACTTTTGTCGAGCAAGTTAATCAAGCAAATGCCACCATATCCCACTTTCTATAAGGAACAACATGTTATAGACAGTAGTCTTGGGAGACAGGGAGGGAGGGAGAGAGACTTTATTTTAACTTTGAGTAGCTGGTATTTTTTTTTTCCCCTCTGTGTGTAAAAAAAAAAAAAAAAAGAAGAAAAAAAGAAGCAGCCAAACCTGGTAGCACAAGCTGACACTTTTGTTTTCCCGTAGAACAAATATTTAATATGATTTTAACTCTAATTTGTACTCAAAGGAGAGCTGTCCAGTTTTAATTAAATTTAAGGGACTTAGGGGAACACAGCTAAAAAAGAAATAGAAGCTTTTTGTTTGCGTTAACGCTTGTTGATAATAATATATTGATTGTCAATTGCTAAGCCCGAAAGATTAGTGTAGTAAATACTATTATCTGAATGCCACAAGTGAAGTGCTAGCTTCCCGTCCCTGCTTTTCCCTTTGTGAGGCACTTTGAATCACTGGTTGTTATTTATACATTTTCTTTGATAAAACCAACTTGTGTGGCTGATTTTTTTTTTTAAACCCTGCCTCATTAAGTGTATAATAGCATTTACGTGTGGGGCTTTCTGCTTTTTAGCCTTTCAAGCTTAAGCTTATATTCCTCTCTCACAACCATGTTTCAAAACTTGGGATGTTCACAAACAATTGGATACACACCAATATTGTATATATCAGATGCTCTCTTGCTATTGCCAAAGACGAGAAAATAACAGAACATTATCCACAAAGTAAATAAATAGTTATCGTCCTGCTACGCTGCTGCACGCCAGATAATAACACTGTCCGGTCATTAGGCAGCTTTTCTATGGCACATAATTCTTTAAGTTAGGTATGAAAAGCCAACATCTAAAGTAGGTCTGTCGGTGTAGCTCTACGGAGCACACAGCAGAGCACCGGGAGGGCTTCAGGCAGCCCTCAGTTTGCCGTTAGAAAGGTGATTCGCCCCCAAATTCACACCCTTTGGAAAGTATATTTCAGAAAATAAATCYAAGTTTTGGTAACAGATTGCACTGTGCTAATTTAACTTCTCTGCAGGGTCTTTGCCTTGGTGTGTTCAGGAACCGTGCGCAGAAACCGTCAGTGTCTGGGATTCGTGACCCCTTTGCCGAACCCTGGACTCTGCGCCTGCACCTCGCCCCTGTGAGCGAATCCTCCGTCAGCCGTGCTCAGCAGGGCTCTGGGTGAGTGGTCCTCACAGCAGGCAACATGACCCTCATTTTCTGAACTAAACCTCTCTCTAAAACTCCACATTAAATTCTAGAGATCTGGCAAAGTGCTAGCAATTTGATAAAAAAACCCCTGAAACCTCAGGGCTTTTTTTTTTTAAATAAAATTTATGACCTTAGTCTATCAAAGCCTTGTGACTATATCTGGAGTCTCCCAGGTCACACTCACACTGAGCTGTTGCTGAAGTAAATGGCTGGACTTTCCTTTCCTGGTATTTTTTGTACCACTATAATGCTATCACTGCAAGTACACACAGCGTGTTCTTCAACATCCACCCCAGAGCTGTGAATTCTGGATGCCATTTACTCTATTTTATATTCCTTAACTATGAAATTTCATTCTTGTTGACAACGTAGCAATACGAGGAAGTTACAAAGTCAAAGGGCTTGATATGAAAATAATTTGTATTATTATTTAATAAAGTCAGAGTCCCAACGTTGCCTAATAGGGTTAAGCTGCTAGCCAGAGCGACTCATCATCTGTCTAGGATGCAAATGGCATCACCGAATTACATTATTTTTTCCCCCCTTTCCCAAAAATAAACCACAAAACAACTTTGAATCGCATAAGAGCTCTGCCTTCCAACAGGGAAGAGCATTCAGAATGAAGGCAGAGCGCAGACCCCGGCGCGGGGAAGTGCCGCACGCTTTTTGCAGTACATATGGCACCTGAGAGCACCCACTGTTTGGGGATCTCGGCTCCAGGGTGTGCTCAGGCTGCCGCCTCACCCTTAATTGGCTGGAGGGTGGACCCGCCGGGGCTCGGCAGGCCGGTGCCACAGGTGTTAACGGGAGGGAGGCCGGGGTGCYTCGGGTTATGTTCTCTGCATGCGCTGGGGGGATCGCACAAATTCCCTGCTCTCCAAAGGGACACAGCCCGTCCTGCTCTTCTCCCTGCTCCTAACCCAAAATGATTTGATTCCTTTCCAGAGAGGACAAGGAGGATCAACATCTTTCGTGTCAGTGGGGGCCAAGGTCCCCAGCAAACACATGTGCCCAAGAGTTCATCCCTAGCACCCCCCGCTCTCGGTGCTGCACAAACCRGTAACACCCGCACATGTTCTGTGCAGCTGCGACTCCGCACCCCACGGTGGGTGCAGGTTTGTTTATGCCGACCCTCAGTGGCTTTGCAGGCTATCCCTGTGCTCTCGGCACACAGGCAAAGGCTTCTCACAGCAGGGACACAGCCAGAAAGGGAACAGTACTGCTCCTTCACAGGGGTAGGAACAACTCTGCTGCTGGGAATATGATGTTTCGTACTTGTTCAGGTGTCCCTGAGCTGTATGTCAGGGTGGCCGGCTCTGCTAGCCAGACACCAAAGTCTCTGCCTAGCCAAGAGCCACATACTCACATCCCTGGGAGAGGTGATGGATGGATATGCCAATGGCTCCCTGAGCCTTCTGCCCCGTGGAGAATCTCATGGAAAAAGCTACTGCAATGCTGGCTCCCTCCTCCTACAAGCCAGGGATGTCCTGGTCTCAACCTGGGGTTTGCTTTGAGCAAACACCAACGCCAGCCCACGCRCGGATCATCTCTGAATCCATCCCAGCCACATGCTGCTACACTCACTCTGGGGAGGGCAGCCCCACCAGGCCATGCACCGGTCAGGGCTGGATGGAGAGCAGCAGGCACAGAAAACTGCAGCGGAGACCTCTGTGCAAACAGCTACTGATCCACGGCAGGGTGCGAGGGGATGTGGGAGCTGGAGCTCACGGTGATCTGGGAAGGAAGCCTGCTGCCACCCCCAACTTTTCTCCCATCCACAATGTCCTCAAACCAGGGACACCTCATGCTTAAACCTGTCGGGTTTGCAAGCCGAGTGCCTCAGCGGGTGCCTTGTTTACTCTTTGAGACTGGACAGTCCCAATCCGGTTTACAGACCTAGTTATACATCTCCAGAAAATGCTGCCTTTAGGTAACAGGTAAAGCCTGTCCTGGCTACATGCACCCCTGAGCTGGAAGACCCTGCCTTTCCAGGTTGTGCTGGCATGGAGCACCCCATGCCCCTGCACACAGAATAGGAGCCTGGGTACACTGCCAGGTGGGCTCTGGGTGCTGAGCCCTCTCTCCTTCACTGCAGACACAGCTCTGCAAAGTCTGCAGTACTCACCAGGAACTGCCAAATTAAATCCCCAAAAACCTGCTGCTTTGGAGGCATTTGCAGACCTCCCTTCTCCTAAATGAAAGAATTTCTTCATAAAAACCTATAAAGGCACACACACACAAAACCACTCCTGTATGGATGCTTGTTCCCAAATACTTTTTTTAACCTATAAAATATTCTCTGCTTATTTCCATTTTTCAAAAAAGAAATGAAGTTGACATGTTAAAATCTGAGTTTCTATATAAAGCAGCCTAGTAAAACACAATATCCACACAACTGCTATTTTTCTGTTCCGATTCCAAAGCCCTGTTAGTGCGAGGCAGTGATGGTAAAACTGGCTGCAGAGTTGCTCAGTAAGATGCACAGCAACGCGTGCTATGGAATACTTTCATTATACTTGTTATCAGCTTGAATTGGAAGCTGTCATGAAGCGGGACTTGATAAACTTTATCTGCTTCTTTTATAGCCTGCAAATTCCAAAAAAATAGCTAGAGGCTGCCTGGATATCTCGGCCCTGATTGCAGCAGCTCCCCAGTATCATTCCTGGGGTTACACACCGGACGCAGCAGCACGCTCCCGGCCTGAGTCCCACCAGGCATTTTTGGATGCTGATATCATACATCCAGGGCGAGGCTTAAGGGAGCACCGGGAAAGGAAAGAGCCGCAGATCAAGGGAAACGAAGTGACCTGGGACGGCTAATCTGGCACGCACCGCTGGCTGGCGCGGGCAGAGCAGCGATTGTGTGGGGCTGGGACGCAGGGGGGGAAAAGGAAAAGAGGGATTGAAGGCGCTGCTGGAAATCAGACAATTCGCCATTGTCCGCGCAGGGGCCGTTGGCTCTCCCCTGTGAGCACCGAGAGCTCCTTTGGGCAAAGGCCCTTTGCACAGCCCGGAGSGAGGGAGCAAAGCCGCCCGCTCGGCCCCACGGGCTGGGGGTCAGCCCCGCACACCTGCGGGCACCGGGGCGTCCCGGCCCTTCCCACGCTCCTCGCACCCCCGGATGCAGCTGGGACCCGCATGRGCTGGAGTTCACCAGCACCGCCAGGCTCTCCTCCCTGACGACCCCCAGGACCGGAGCTCCAATTAGCTACGGCCTCTGAAACGAAGCTGGAAGGCAGCTCCAGCTCAGAGCGCACCGTGCAACTCATCCGCAGTTATAAACGTGCAGAGCTCCTGGTCAGGGAGCAGAGAGGCCACTCAGAAAAATCCTCTGAATGGAGGATGCCATGCTCCCACTTCCCCAAAACCTTGGCTGCTCACATCTGCCAGGAAATAAATGATCTTTCACTCAGTGCCAGCCCCGCAACACAAATCTCTGACGCTCAAAAGCACGGTGCGGATGATGTTAGCAAGCCTATGCTGACCTTAACGTAACGGAGCAATCAGTCTGCCTTCTTAGAATGATTAATGGAAAATCTCCTCTGGAAAAGAAATCAAATTAACTGTCTTCAACCAAATGTCTACTGGAACAYGAAAAGCTGTTCTGATAAAGACATTTAGGAGGGGAAAAAACCCCTTACAAGCATGTAAAATCCAGTGACAGATCGAGGACTTATTTTATTAAGACTCTCYCTAAAATAAATTAAATGGAGCCTACTTAAATGAGCACTTCAGGAAAGAAGCCTTGCTGAGGGGAAGCCGGGAGGCCACGCGCCAGTGCATGCTTGGGCCGTGTGAAGCTCACGGAGGGGAATATCACAGGACAAGGGCTGGCTCCGAGGAGTGGTGTCAGTGCTAAGCTCCTCTCCCTGGCTCCGAGAGGGCACATGGGGAGAAAAAGAGGCTGCAGAAGGACAGTGCACTCTATGCCCCCTCAGGACAAAGAGAATTTGTCCCCTAGAAGATATACTGACAACTGCTACCACGGTTTTATTTTTTTCCCAGCGAAAGTCCTGCAGTGAGATCAACTCCGGGTCCAGGTCTGAGCTCTGCTGAGCCAGCAAAGGGCAGCACAGGCTGCACGGCTCCAGCTCCTCCAAAGACGCACAGGGAGGGAAGAGCAAGCTGCACTTCCTTGAGATCAATGTGCCTAATTGTCTTCATTTCACAACTCACTCGGGAAGAGGGGAGAGGGGAAAAAAAAAAGCAAAAAACAACGCAGAAGAAATAGCTCCGTGGAGGCCATATCAGGATGGGAGTGGGAGAGAGTTAGTGCCCTAATGAGCAGTCTAGCTGCGTAGGAGGGAAACAGGTTGTTGTCTGTCTAAGAGAAAGTGGTGAGTGTGGCTACAAGCAGATATGAGATGGGAGCCCAGCGCGCAGCCTGATATCYGTTCTTCGCCTGATCCTGCAACCCGGCCTCCTGTGAGTAATTCTAACTCACAGTGAGTAGCTCCACTGACTCACAACCAGGCTTTTGAGTTCGAGGAGGGGAAGGAGAAGGGAGGGTGAGAAGGGCTCTGTTTTGGCATTTGATTGTGCCGTGCAAGGCTTACGGTCTAGCAAGAAATGCCATGATCCTGCAAGCACGCCTTRAAGGAGCTGCCAAAAATCAAGTGAGTAACCCCGCTGAGGGCAAAAGCTTTGATTTTAAGAATAAGCTAATACCTCAGTGTCTGCAGAGAACTGCTGAATTAACTGACCTAGCTGTATTTTATATTTTTGCAATATACTCAGGTGTGCTATCAGGCTCCGAATGTGTAGGTACTGAAACACATGCTGAGCTGCCTGTGGATCCTCCAGTGACAAGTGCTCACTCAGGCTCCTGGAAATGTGTATAAGGATTCGGCTGAAGTCTGAGACTCACACAGTGTCCTGCATCCTTATTAGTGATTATGTCTGATATTCAGAAGTCAGTTACCAGCGACTGCAGCCAGCTTTGGAAACATGACAGTCCTGCACCATGTCCTCCCTCCTGCTGGGCTCCTGGCTGAGGGAAAAAAACCAAAATCCATCAAAATCCACCAAGATGCAACATCAGCCTTGAGATATCACTGGGGCTTCCTAAAAGCCCAACTGAGCTGAGCCTGAGAGACCAGACTTGGTGCTGGAGCCTCAGCCAGGGGCTTTTCCCTCCCTGAAGGTGGTGGGAAGGAGATACTGGCTCCTCTAACTGATGAGCCATAGATTCTCCCCTGCTGCTGGGGGAGGACCTGGAGTGACTGTTCCTCTGCACCGAGGACAGCCCAGGGCAGAGCAAATCCTAGTCTCCCCAGTGCCCTCGCTGCTATCCCTGCTGGACCCTGCCGATCCCACCCTGCCATCAAGACTAAGAGCCGTCTCCGTCTTGTAGAGAAGAACAGGCTCGTTTCTCGTTTTAGGAGTAAATTCTCCGTCTGCTATCCCGGCTGTGACACAGACCGAGGGAGCTGAACACTCACAGTGACAGTGAAGTGGTAAAACTGCCTTCTGCAAAAAGCACGGTGGCTGCTGCCACCTCGGCGGGCGGTATCACTGCGTGATTAAGTTCTTACCAGATTTTTTGGTAAAGGCAACCTTCCTGATCTGATAACTGCCAAGGACAAGCCAAATGCGCGGGGTCAATCTATGCACACTTAATCCCCAGAAGGCAGATTAAGTGTATAATTGACCCATATAATCCATGTATCATCTCCAGTGAAATGTTTTCTATGTCCGGTTTAGGCAGACATGAGGCCCATAAGACAGCGATCAGAGACACAGAATTACCATTGCAGTGGATTTCATCAAAGTTAGAGATGGCTTTTTAATCACTGATCTCAGAGACTGCTAGATTTAAGCAGATGAACTAGCACTAAGCACATCTGTTTTAATCCTTATCTTCTACTCAGGCTGGTGTCTTCAAGAAGTACAAGGAGGAAAAAAATAAATTAATTTTTTTTTTAGGTCCTTGCAATCTTAGGAGCTTCTCTTGGTGTTTTGATCTCTCATATCAAAAGCATGTTTTTGTTTTTTTCGGTAAGATATTGAATTAATCATCAGAGAGAAAAATGCCATCTGCGCTATTCAGGGACTGCATCAGGATGCTGGAATTCGCAGGATCTCGGGGAGCTCACTCGACGTTCAGTAGCCTTTTGTGTACGTGCTACTCGCTGTGGCTGGGCAGGAAATAGTCACCCTATATTTCACATTAGTGTTTACCAATTTATGAGGAAGAAAGGTTGGCATTCACACTATCTACTAGTCAACYATAGACTTTCTGGATCACATATGTTCTGACGGGTTGAAACCTATACTGTGAGTGTCTAAGGGTGTTTGTAAAGATACACACACATACATGTATCTAGAAATAACTTATGCCAAAGGGCACAACCCTCACAAGCAAAACTCCCACTGCCTTCAGACAAAATGATGGATGTATGAGCTCTGATCCTACGAAATTCTGAGTGACCCGAGCCAAAGAGGACCTGAATTTTGCAGGATTGGTCTGAAGACTCAGGATCACTCTGAAGATATTTTCCCATGTTTAAGATACACCCACCTGCTTCTGCCTCATTGTTCCTACAAACAGTTCCATTCTGCAAGTCAACTCTGCCCCCTCTTCCAGGGAAAAAGTGATAAAATTTTACTTTCTATCAGGCACTGCACAGAGTTTGTGATCCTTCTGCATTTTCTGCAAAGTATCACAGGGTTTAAATCCTGAATCACCCAGCCAGGCACAGGAACGCAGGGAACGGAAGCTACAACACTATTCTGAAACTCTTTGTTACCACTGCTCTCTACCAATGGGCCTTATTACAGTGTTTTTGCTTTAAATGTTATCAAATTAGTGAGCCAGGCCAAGTAAATAAGTCATGTTACTCTGCAGTAAACAGCACTGCCAAAAAGCTAGTTAGGTTTTGATTACCAGCAGAACTCCACGATCAATCTGTTCATTCAATGATCCCAAGAATACAGATTTTTAAAATTAAGATGACTCTATTTCAGGGCGGGGGGAAAACCCATCCTGACTAATTTGCAGAATTAAGAGGATTATCACAGAGACCACACAGAAATAAAACAATAATCTTCCACAAATGCCAGTATCTCCCAAAGAACAGAGCCCTGTTCTGCAGGCGCAAGCAAGGCAGACGACGCAGGGGAAGAGAGCTGGTTTCTGAGCTAAGAAATCATGGCAAATGCCAAGAAAAGACATATTAACCCAGCTTCTCTGGAGACATGGCCTAACATGCTCTGCAGCCTCTGCTCCTGGGAGGAAAAAAAAGGGGAATAAATGGAAACATAGGGCAGGATTGCAGAGAAGTGTGGGGATTAGGAATATCCCAGGAATTCAAACCCCACAGAACATGCAATAGACAACCTTGCACTGTGCACCTCTGCTCCTGCACTGCTCAGGACTGTGCAGAAGGGGGGTGTAGCCCCACACTGTGAGTGTCTCTAGTGTGACCCCACTGGGTGCACAGGACCTGCCTGCAAGCAGGTTTAAGCTGTTTACTGCCACTGCTGCACCTATTTCCATACAACACCCTAAACCGGACGGAGCTTTGGCTGGGGTAGGCCAGCACTGCAGCACCAAACCATCTGAGGAACCAGCCTTGAAAGTGTTAATAATCTTATTTCCTGGAGGAACTGCAGCTAAGAGGATTGCTCCCCTGCCACACTGGAGGAAGATGGAACAAAATCAGGTTCAACTCTAACTCGGCATCATAAATACCATTTTTGATTATTTCCCTTCTCTTCCTTATTAAAGAGGTAGTTAGTACCAAAAATGTCCTTGGAAAACAAAACCAAAGGAGCTTAAAGCCCCCATGGCTGTGCTGCTTTGCTGGGTTAGGTGAGAGGGGCAAAAGGCTGCAGGGCTGTGCCTGAACTCAATAATGGAGTTAAGGATTTTCTCCTGCCTTTACCCAAASATGGGTGAACACAGCACCAATTTAAACGGGGTCTGGGCCCTGGTGACGCCCACTTACTCCTAAGCCCTGTGCTGCTACTGACCCACCAGGAGCACCTCAGCCGTGATTGGGGGCTGACTGCAGGAGCCACCAGCTCCTTCAGCTGCAACCTGACAAAGATGACACACGACCGCTCAAAACATCATTCCAGTTTCTGGGTGACAAAGGCTTGGCACATCCCACTCCCTCCTTGCAAAGGAACTGCCCCACAGCTCACCCCGCTCGTGGGCACACACTCACGTACACGAGACACATGCAAACATGCCAGTGGCATCAGGTCCCAACACTGTCCCACTGGGATGCAAACAGGAGTGGGAACAGGAATGGGAACATGAATGGGAACAGGAATGGGAACAGCTCCCACATGCTGCAATTCCCACCTGCAGCCAGTGTAGGTCAAAACAGGCAGAGCAATGTAAAAACCCTACCCTTGATCATTTAATTCCACATGGACCAGGGAGACTTGAGGAAGGCAGGGAGGGAAAGAAGGGTTTTGCACTTTTTGCTTTCCACCAAGGTAGCTGCTCTTTTTTTTTTTTTCCATGTCAACTGTTAATTTGTTTAAAATACAGCTTGGTAAAACCAAGTATGAGTGGATCAAACTGAAATCAATATTTGTGCTAATTACAGCCTTTTGAAAATTGGAAATAATGGCCCAAAGGGTACAAACACACCAACTGTGAATCATAGGGAAAGGATGAGGGAAAAGGCAGTGTGGGCATTGAAAAGAACAGTCCAGATGAGCTCTGGAAATTTAACTGCTCATGGAATAAATTTCAACACAAACGAGCAACGCACTCGCAGGCCCGCTGCAGATGGAAGCGACAGTCTTTTGTTTTATGTTTTGTTTTTTCTCCCCATGCCTGCTTGATGGGTGATTTGCGTCTGGTGCTCGCGCTGCAAACTCTCCCCGGAGCGAGCACGAGCAGAGCCCGGAGGAGGCACTGCTGTGCTCTGTGCATGAATGAGGCATTCTCAGTGGATATGGGTCATGCTAGTAGATGTACACAGTAAGATTATTTGACTCTTAATTCATGCCACTTGATATAATGTGATAAAACATTTGACATGAGAGATAAGTTCCATTTTAATCCGATAAGTTATGGGGGAAAGAAAGAGTGAGAATTGTACAGGAGGAAGAGGTTTCTGAGGGACAGGTAATGCACAGAAAGAGAGGTATTGAGTAAAGGAAGTTGGTAGGGGAAAAAGCAGCTTTCCCTGCACACTGAGGAAGCAAAAGAGTGAGTAAAGAAAGCAAGGAAGGCTGTTAAGAGTTCCAGAGCCAGGAGAGTGAGAAATGGCACTGCTGAGAGGTGGATGGAAGGAAGGAAGGAAGGAAGGAAGGAAGGAAGGAAGGAAGGAAGGAAGAAAGGAAGGAAGGAAGGAAGGAAAGTAGGGACAGAAGCTGCTTCAAACAGAAATTGAGATACAGACAAATACCCTAGAGAGACTGAAACACTAATGCTACAGGCTGTTCATCATATAGAACAGCTCAGAGGACAGAAAGGCTGTAACATAACAAAACCAACAGAAACAGAGATATTTTTAACATGCATCCAAATCCAAAAAAACAGGCATCACAGGTCACTGTTCTCTCACAGTCCAACAAATTGATCTTGTGGAACTGAAAATTAGCTGTGAACATCTGGGTTAGTTCTTACCAGGTCACTTTCATCAAGGAGACCATGTCTTAAATTTACCTTTGGTGTCAGGCACTGCAACATGGTCCTCCTTTATACCAAAGTCCATTCATAATCAGCTCTGTTTTGCTTAGCTTTTAAAATTAAAGTTTAGTATGTTTAATTTGCTGTCAGATTTGGAGTGCCTGTCAAGGAAACAATGCAAAATGTGCAGAAGAGATGGTCCTTAGCAAACGCTTCTGCCAAAAAGCTGGCTCAAATTTTAACAGTGAGAACAATGACTGAGATGTTCTGCTACAGAGAGATTTTCCACAAGCTTAAACATATTAAAGAGCTCTCTTAGAAGATGCTGTTCCCTTAAAATCCACGCACAGACAGACTCAGACACAGTAGACTAGAGTAGAGATTTAAAGCAGGCAGAGAGCAGATACAAGCCTTAGTCAGAAAGAAAGGAAAGATTTATTTGTTTTTTAAAGCTATAACCAATAAATTTTCTCAAAATGTGACTTATCCTCCTGTCTTATTTTGTCACATTTTGGGTCTCTCCTGCTTGGTGTCCAAGGAGGAGAAGGCATTTACTTACATCAAATAACCTTTCTATATACATCTCCTCATTGACCTTATCACGCAGGACATCCTGAGAGTGGCGGACAAATGTCACATAGGCATCAGCAACATCCATTCCTGGCTTCTGCATGGAGGAGAGAAGAAGAGAGAGAGAGAAAAACATGAATAGCGAGGCAGGAGGCAGCTCCTCTGTGCAGCCTTATCACTGCTTTTCCTTCTCTTCCATCTCCTGCTGTCCTCCTGCAGTTTGCCCTTTCCCTACCTGATGGACACTTACCTGATGTCACATTTCCACAGCTCTCTGCAGAATTTAACTGATTTTTAAAGAGTAACCTACAAGTGGGCAAGATTTTTGGGATAACGACATTGCTTTAAAGCAAATGGCAACTGAAGCAGGTGGATGGGAAAATACTTAAAAAAAAAAAAAATCTTGTTTGAGTTCACATTGCTCGATATATTAGATTCAAACTTACCTCAAAGGAAACCCATTAAAATTCAGTAACACGAGTCATTACAGGAGCTGCCACAAAACCTTAAATTTGTGTGGCACATTGTAAGTTTGTTAATAACTAGTGTCATTAGTTTCCATTACTGTGATTTACCTCAGATCACAGAGTATCATTTCTCTGCAAGATACGATTGTCAGCCGCTGTAAATTGAAGTTAGTTAACACATCTGTGTAATTTCCAGGGTGAAAATGAGGACAGTTTGGAAAGCAGTAGGAAGGGAGTTTTTTAATACAAAGCAAACAATTATCAAGCAAAGGGCCAGTGCTTGGCCCTTGGGAAGGCAGTGACATTTCTTAACACCTACTGCAACAATGACAAGGTATTAATTTGAAAAACAATGAGGACAACACAAATGTGGCAGTAGTCAAGTGTTACACTTTCAAGCAATTTTCAGTCTGCTGATCGTGCCCATTCCAAGGCAGGATTAGATGGATTGGTTTGTACCCAGACAACTGCAATGGAATTACGGAATTATATTTAACCAACATTTGCAGAATTAGATTTAAGTGGTGAGTTTCTGTTTGACACCAGGATTTCTCCTCTGTCCTGTAGTCCAACAGGTTTTTCTTTCCTCTTCCCCTGGAAAGGCAGTAGCTCCCAGACCATGGGGTGGCCTCTGCACAGGTCTGGGAGCTGTGTGGGGCTGGTGGTTGACTTCGTTAAAAATGTTGAGGCTGTCAAGGAGGACATTGTAACATGGCTTCGTTTCCAGGGTAAGATGGGGAAACAACTGAAAACAGACCCAGGTGAATGATTTCTGCTCTGTTTGACGCAAAGAACTGGAGCATCTGTCTGGCTTGAGGAGGGGAGCAGACCCCACTCCTGCTGCAGACATCCCAAGGGTGTTCCAGCTTTTGGAAAAGCTTGAAAGGGTTACATAGCATTTTACTGAGACCACCTCCCTGGAGATGCTTTATTTTCCAGGAACATAGAGGCCTCAGAGAAGGCCATGCTTCACCCTAAAATTGTCTTAAAATAATTGTTCTGTGCTCAGATTTCTGATGACTAAACACGTAAGATGCACTCAAACAACTAGGAATTTCAACTGAAGGATCTCCACATTTTTAGGGAAAGAAATTAATTCTGAGTTTTTCTTCCCAATGCTTGCAATATCTTGTTTCTACTACTCCAAGACAACAGGATGCCAAGATCTGCATTGGGGTATTTTAAACCGAGCAACACCTCTTACTGTCCAAGAGTGTGTCTTTTCCATGCTGGGCTCAAGATACAATAATTTCGTAGGCAAGGTTTATCTTGGGCTAAAGGGCTGGAAACTCCAAATGCAGATGATGTGGTCCAAGACGTCTGATAAATTTATGACATTGTCACATGAGAGCATGCAGAGCAATGCACCTGCATTAAATATACACACATTATACATGCACATCAACTGAGTTATTCTTGATTTCCACTGCCCAGTCTAACTGGGTGCAGGAACTGGTGTGGTATATTAAGATCTGTTCTTTTCTCATTTGCAATTGCTCAGGATCTTTCTTCTTGTAAATGTTACAGCAACCCCTTATTTCAGCCAACATTCATATATTACACTTCAACTTAATTTAAATGTAAATTTCTGGCAAGTTAAGTGCTCTGTCTAAGAACGTTAAGGGCCCTTTTCCTTATGAATCAAGGTCTAATTAGGGGAGACGATGTACAGTTTTCCTACACCAATTACAGAAAAATGGAAAAAATTATTTTCATTAACAATTTCCCAAACACATGTTGCTAGCTCATCACCATTTCCCCAAAGTAATAAAAAAGTCATTTTCCGAAAGAGTAAAATAAACCAACAATTAGAAGAACAAAAATAAAATAGATTAGCTAATGTGTTAGATGTGTGTTGGCTCAGTTCTAACATGTCTGGACCTTTTTGTTTGGAAATTATACTGTATTTGTACAAGTCCAAATGAAGAATTAACAGAATGCACTGCTCCCATTTTTTTTCAAATGTGATTCAAGCCAATTGCATAAATATGGTACCTTTTTGACACCATCTGCAAATTGTTGCCTAAACAGCCTCATAGGTCTCCATAAGAGGGTAACTGCTCATTATTAACATAATGGAGATATTCTTTCCAGTTCAAATGTTAGAAGTATGAAGGCCCATGGTTCAATCTCGGCTGTTAATGCATAATGTGGGTTGCTACACATGCCATACACCAAAGCACAATGCAAATTACTATGACAGAAGTTGTTTAAATTGTGCTTACGGGTACATCCACGTATTTGGAAGCAGCCTTCACCTGTAAAAGGAACAAAAAGAAAGTTTACAGCATCAGTACCTTTTCATGTCTTTGTTTTTTTTCTTTAAACATCTCTAAGACCATCTCCAGCCAAGACTTGGGACAACATAATGCTGAGTAGGTTGAAAAGGGTGATGAAACCAACTTTCCTGTCTAAAAGGGTGGTATTTTTGTTGTTGTTGTTTTTTTTTTTGGAGAGGTAACTTTACTGCTGCTAAAGCTCTAATAGCAACAGATGATAGTGTGGGAGTTGTGCTTCTCCCTCTTCTACTTCAGCGAGCGGGGGAAGACGGGGTTCGTAAGAAGACATCGTTATTTTCTTCGGAGGCCTCACTCTCCACCTGATGCCACGTGTCTCCCAAGGCACTGCACGTCTCTCCTCTTGGGAGCTGCATCCCAGGGACCCTGGGAGCTCCCCTAGCAGCAGGGGCATGATGGCATGGAGAGGCTGGCAGGGGCCTGCACCAAGGCGGACACAAGAAAGCACCTGAAGAACACTAATTTTGCCCCTTCCCATTGTCCTGCCCGTGGTGTGCTTCCTGCAGCTGTGCAGCCTGCAGCCTGGGACATTATCAAGGCCAGGCTGGATGGGGCTTTGAGTAACCTGGACTAGTGGAAGGTGTCCCTGCCCATGGCAGGAGGGTTGGAACGAGATGATTTTTAAGGTCCCTTCCAACCCAAGCCATTCAGTGATGCTCTGTTAGGCTGAGAGTTTTCTGAGGGGTTTTGCAGTTCCTTTCTCACATCAGTCAATTCAAAGCAAAAATGATTATTTTCCCTCTTTTTGCTGGCCCTGATGCTGGCAGGAGCTTGCAGACCATGTTGGGGCAGTGTGCTCATGCTATGCCACACAGAAATGCCCTGAAGCTTTTCTGCTTCCTAGACTCTGAACAGTGACACCATTTTTCTATGATTTTCCTCCCTTTTTAAAAGATGCTGTTGGAGGGAGGGTATCAGAGGTGGGCACTGCACTCTGTGGTGTCCTCACAAGCTGGTGAGATCTGCAAGACCCCAAATTGACTTTGTCTGTGGTTTTCCATGCAGCAGGGTGCACATTGCCTGGCACAGGAGGCGGGGTGGCCCCTGACGTCAGGGCCAACTCTTCCAACTGAGCAGTGCCCAGCTGGCCACAGAGACCTTTTTCCCACTGTAGCATAAGGCACAGTGTCTAGAAAGAGTATGGCTGGGATTTTCCACAAYGCTTCTGCTTTTAATTGGGGTAAGCGTTGCCGGCCATCTTTGTTTGGGTGTAAAAGCTCACCTGCTTTTAAATATTTCTAAAGCTACCATTAAAACAGCCTAAATATAACACGCACACAGTTGCATCTTGGGATGAATAAATTATGTGTCCCGAATGAGAGAATGAATGTATGTGTGAGACAGAATGTGAGAGTGGGTGGAAGCACTCATATGGTGTGTGTGGGGGGTGCATAATTAAGCACAATGAGGCGATACAAAAGACCAGACTGGTGGTAATTGCCGAGGTGAACGCGGCGAGCATTGGCAGCGCCCGGGCTGCCGAGCCGGGGGGCAAGAACAGAGGGAAGGGCAGGAGGAGGGCACCGAGCGCCTGCTGCCGCGGTGCCACCCCGGCTCCGGCTGCCGCAGGGGCTGCAGGGGGACGGGGCACGTCCCAGCACATGACTTTACGAAGGAGGCAGCAAAATCAGCGCCAGAGCAAACACTTGTCTGGTCTCCAGGTATTCCTCCTTCCAGCCAGCTGTCTGGACACCTCGCCCTTCCACTGCGTTTATCCTCACAACTTTCCTGGGAGGTAGTGAAGCGCTATCCCTACTCCTGCGGAATGGGAGCGGAGGAGCCCCAGCCTCCGTGCGTGAAGGCAGCTGGAGCCCACCCAGCGGCTGCAGCTCCAGGAGAGCAGGCAGCCACGGCACACCCACACAGGCAGGGCTGCCCATGCCAGCACCAAACCAGCAGTTTTTTCTGAGCAGCAAAGCCCAACAACCAGGAGGAAAGCCTGGAAAACAACGCGGCTCGACAGCCCGCAGAACTCAAGGGTCTGTGCTCAGGGCTGCACTGTGCTGTGCACCTGTACCTTCAAGTATCACACAGAGCACGAAGCTRGGCAGAGGCAAACCTGCCAGCTGAGCGTGGATTTAGCACTCTTGGGTCCAGCTTAGCGCCACTTTCGAACTACCTTCTCCAAAGCCAAGAGGCGACAAGAATAACTCAGCTTCCTGCGATCTCCTCCCTCCACCCACAAAAAAACTGAGCTGCTTCTCCTGCCCACTCCCCTTTAATCAGAATAATTACTTGTTTTTCTTTAAACTCAGATTTGGCTACATTTAGTGAAATTTCCAAACTGCCGGATGTTGTGTGATTTTTGCTAGGCTGCCGTTTTTCACAAAGTATGTGACTTTGCCATGAAACGTCTCAGTTTACCATACAAATTTTGCGCAGAACAAAAATAAGATCTCTTACTTCTGTCTCCCTTGGGTAACTTGGAATCTTTGGTTATAATTACCATAGGTGTAATGCTCTGCCTACAGAGGCCATCCAGATTACAGGGAGTTTTAGCAGCTGGCATTCCTGTGAGTCAATGGATCTGCACATGCGGACGCCCAGCCAGGGCCTGGGCAGCTGCCGCCGCCAAGATGCACTGAAATGTAGCAACGAACAGAAAAAAAAAGTCTGGCCAAATTTAGAAGGGTGTTTTCCTCTCAAAGTGCTCTGCAAGGAGAAGTGGCTAGTGAGAATTTATTAGGACAACAGATGCATTAATTTTATCTTGAATTTCGAGGCAAGAATTGGAAATGAGGATATCCTACTAGGTGATAAAACTGTCTGTCACAAGACCCCCGAGTACATGTCACTTGCAGAGCGCCTGGAAAACACGCGATGAAAGAAGTCGGTGGAAGGGGGTGGGAGACTAATGCTTTCTGGAGCTCAGCGGCTTGGACCATCACACTTTGTTGTATTTGTTCAGACAGGGAAAACGTGGGAGGTGGTGCAAGCATGCTGTAACAAGACAGAGATTCTGTATTTATCACTGCAAAGACTAAACACAGCAAGTCACATTACTACTGCAGGGAGAGGAGACTTGCTAAGCCCAGTGCCAAAGGGGTCAGGGCTGCTCCTCAGCCTCCTCTCCCAGTGGCTCCCAGCAAACATGGGGGCCAAAGCGAGAGACATCCCTTTGCCGGGAAGGAGCAATCCTGCTCCTCTGCCGTGTGCCCAGCCTACTTGCTGTGGGCGAGGGACCAACACTTTCCTGCAGACGTGCACAAACCACGCACAGCAACTATTTCAATACGCATCCTTTCCTGGCTGAAAACTCAGGAAATCGAGGGTTTGGGACCATGTTTGAAGGCTGTGGGGCTGTTGGAGTGGGACAGACTGTTCTGCTGCTGCTGGGGCAGTTAACTGTCTGTAAGTGTCCGAGGAGCAGCAGAGGATGCTTGAACCCCATGCACCCACGTGCTGGTCCTGACGGGTGCCCAGAGCCCAGGTGCAGCCAGGACCTTGCTCAGCAATCAAAGGGAGCAGCACTCGGCAGAGTAAACAGTAGGATGTGGTGGGAGCAGCGCAGCATCAACCGAGGAACAGCTTGGATTCACGGAGAAGGAAGGGCTGCACATTACACTGTCTACACGGGCTGATGCTGGTACTTCCGATGCCTGGAAAGCTGCCGCCTCCACATCCTCTGCTGCTGGCACACAAGCATCTCCTAACCCTCCACAGCACTGGAAGGAGGGAAGGTATCCAGGTATCCACCCCAAGCCATACCCTGCATCCCCTCTGGCAGAGAGAAGCACAGCCCTGGGGCTGTCACCACACAGGGSTTGTCTGGGAGAAGAGCTGCCCTGTGGGACACACTCCCTTCCTCTCTTCTCTGAAGAACAAAGTGCCTCCAGCACACCTGAGAAGGCAGAATGCTTAGTTTGAACCCCATGGTGGTTCAGATAAGCTGCCAGATTGTGTGCACAGAGCTGCCATGAGCACAGGTTCCTGCCTCCGCTGGTAAGCCTTCCTACATCCATCCCCATTTCCAAAGGGATCCTACAAACTGCCTCAAACTCAGCAAAAGGGCCCAGGAGTAGCTAACAACAGATATTTGCAAGTAACTAAGACAATTCCAAAATGCTATTTCCCAGTTTGCAGAGCAGTGCCTTCTGCCTCCTGCCCAGTCTCTGTGAACAAGTGAGTGCAGGAGAGGCTGCACATGAAGRCAGCAGGGCCAGAAGGTGAAATGTGAACACAACTTTCCAATCAGCCTAGCCACAAGCATTTGGGTGCACAACTGTCTGTGAGCGAGAGAAGTGAAGCTCTGCTTGCACAGAGACACTCTTGTAAACTTTCTGGCACATGCATTTTCAGAAGACCTTTGGAAATCAGCTGCCATGTGTTCGTCCTAAGAAGCTGTCACAACACTTTTCTGGAATACAACTCAGATTGTTAAACTGTTGCTGGATACTGAGGCCAGTTTTGCACAGATATTGGTTTGGTCCTGTACCTAGCTAGAAAATATGTTATGGTGAGCTGTGGATTGATTCCACAGCGCTAGGGAGGAATGTGGCACTAGAGGCACCTTGTGCTGTGTGTCCTTGTGGCATTTCCCCTACCTTGTTCTCTTTAGAAACACATAGGCACTCCCTAGATCTCCCTTATTTTACTGTTTACTACTTAAGATGGTCACTGTTATGGTCAGAAGACTGAGAGGAACACACCTGTGATGTGAAATGACAATGAAGCACATTGCATGTATAGTGCAATGATTTTTTCATCTTCATATGTGTCCTCTACAGAATAAACTTCACCAAGCTGAATGATGGCTGGAGACGGCTTTACTCTGTGCATCTTGGATGTTTATGTACTCTATATCTGCATACGGGTTGTTTGTCTATTCATGTGGGGGTTATAGTGATCAAACACCACAGAACGGAAGAATTATTAGGCAGCTGATCTAGTCCTGGGAGAGCAGGAGGTTACAAGTCAGAAAAAAAGAAAAAAGAAAGGAAACTATAGTCTGTACTTACAGTAAATGACAGGAAGGAAGAAAACAAAGTTCCTTCATCGTATCTAGACAGTTTGGCCAAGACTCCTTCCAAAATGGTGACAAACTACAAAGACAAAAAATACCGCAATTATTTTTAATAATTGGACAAGGGTGTAAAAATCTGTGTCACCCTCAAAGAAGCCAGTGGAGCTCTCAGCCAAAGGAACGGATCAGCTCTCCCTGAGCACAGCAGGTGGGGAGTGGGGAGAAAGGAGTAGTTCCCTTTGGGTGCTGTGGTGCACCTTTTGTTGGTTGGGAATCACCCCTGGTGCCCCGGGTGATGCTGAGGACAGGAGGTGGGCGCAGCCTGTGGGGAAGCCAGCAGAGCCCCTCTGGGTGGGGAAGGCTGTGGCTCCTGCTCCCAGTATGCAGTGGCAAGCACGCAGCTCGCTGGGTATTCTTGCAGAAGAATTGAACTGGCATATGTTGGCGGATTATGTTTAAAGGTCTCCACTGTATAATAGGGATGACTTGTTCTCAGAAAGTTTGAAACTAGAGGAAAACACACCCCACCATCTTTCTCCTTACATACCAATTTCCCTCTGTGTTAGCACAGCACACCAGACCTACACAACCACCCAAGGGGAATGCTGGCAGCTAAGCTACAGGAGCTGACTCTGACGAAAAACAATTTCCAAACAATTAAACCTGACATTTTGGAATGTATTTCCCAGTACCGTCACCTCTAAATTAATTTCTTAGGAGAGCATATGGTGATGCACAAGATGAGTTATTTTGTCCACACAACCTCATGCGTAGGAGTGGTGACCACGTCTGCGTGCCACCCCAATGGCTCTGCAGCAGCATTTAGCAGTGCCACCCCCTGACTGCAGCTACCCCCAGTGCCGTGGGGTGATGCTGACCATGGGGTGTTACCCCATTAATTACATCCATTCCTTAAAACCCCTTTTGGCCCAGTATGGCAATCCTGCTAGCAGAGCATTACATCTCACGCAGTTCCTAATCAACAAAGAGTCACCATGAAAGGACTGGGAGATATATGATGTTGCCTGTGAGAAACAGGAAGCCAATTCAGCATCCTAATGTGTCACATTTTAATGGAAACGCACATATTAAAGATGCAATGTTAACAGTGAATCACTTCACCTGAAGCCGAGGGTTACCTTTGCCACTAGGAGTGTTATCATTTCTTTGACGGTTTCCTCAATTAGTTCATCTATTTTTGAATGGTACTGGTGCTAAAGAAAAATAAAAGGAGAGGGGGAGGAAAATATTAGCATTGATCACAGCCAACAGCTCTACACTTGTCAGCCTCTTCCCTTGGTAAGCCACAATACATAGTATTAAACCAAAGAATGATGCAGCTTATTACCCTGGGCCCCACTGCAGTGGCCAGTGACTACTTACACTTGTAGGAGAGACCTTGAATTCAGGAGAATCCTACATCAGTTTTGAAGCATGGGCAAACCCTGCCCTCTTCTGTGTGCCCGCAGCTCCGGGAGCCACACGTGGATGTCGGAGGGGAGGCTCTGCCATCCCTGTGAGAGCCAGCACCTAGAGCTCCTAGAAACCCTGAAGTCCCATTGCTCCACTTCTGTGGGCATTATCCTGTCCATCTGGCACATGGATCGCACCGGACAATGGGATACACCTGCTGCTGGAGGGGAACGGGCTGCCCTTTCCCAGGGCACCACAAACCACCCAGCCCTCAGCACGGCGGTGGGGAGGACGTGCTGCTCCAGGGGAGCTTGCCGTGGGCTCAACCACTGGGAATGGTGCTGCACCCTTCCCACCTACTGCAGCAAAGCAGCTGTACCTGTGTTACCCTGGGTTCAGCAGGCACACGGCTCAAATTAAGCACTCATTTAAATGCTTTGCTGTTTTGTACTGTGAGATAGATTTAAAAACCACCCCACAAACCACGACGAGCCTTTTTGTCCCATGCAAAAGCCAGCAGGCAGTGCAGCCCCGAGCCCCGGGCAATGGCAGATCCCGTGGCAGCAGCTCAGCACCGGCTGACCAAGGCCTGTGCCTGCAGCATCAGCGTTTCTGAGTCTTCAACCCAATTTCTGCACATGCCAAACCTTGCTTAGCTTGGGAGCTCTGATGCAATCAGCTGCAATATGGCTAGAATAGGTACTAAAATACAGTCTTCTACTAATTTAGAAAAGACCTGTTTCCAATACAAGATTTAATTAGTGAAAACATACAGTATATTCTTATTTTCAATGGACTGAGAAAATACTGATTATGACTGCTTTCCAACACAAAACATTTGATTTTTCAGTCAAACATTTCAAGCACTGGTGCTAGTCACTATATTCATTACCACTTGGCATTAATATTGTTTTAAAATGTTAACATCAAATCACATTGAAAGAGACAAATCTGCTTTAAATACTAATCAGACTTTGGGAAGGAAGACTGTGAGGGCTTTACAAATGCTAGCTGCTGGTCTCAGTGTCTGGTACTCTGAACTGCTCTACAGTTTGGGCATTTTTTTTCTATGGCTGTAACATTAGTATAGGAATTCGGGAGAAAGAAAATAAAAGTAGGACACACTTACCCACTCTTTTGCAAACTTTTCAGATGATTGGGGACAGAAATAAAGAGGAAAGTGCAAAAGACAGGAAAAAGAACATATGAAGATAAACAATAAATAAACCAAAATCTTTTAAAAAAAGAGACGTATGAGAACAGCAGCATCATGCACAGAAACAATAAGCAATGGAAAATGAAATGGGGTCAAAACCTCCTTTCGCTGAAATACCAGAGATCGCTACCTGTAGGATTTGCAGGCAGTAAAACAGTGGGAAGGGACCGGATTGTAGCTGACACCTGGCGCTCTCTTACGGTTTTATTTGGCTCCGAAGAGGAAGGGAACCGGCTGTCGGCAGGCAGGGTTCAGCCTCGGGGCAGCCGCACAGCCCTCGCTGGGGCGGCAGGGCCAGGGCAGGGGGACGCGGCACAGCACGTCCCAGCCCAAGGCCTGGCTGGGGGCACTCAGAGCCTCACCTGGGCACGAGGACAAACCGGCACCGCCACGCCACAGGCTGCGATCTGCTGGGCCCACGCGGGGGAAAACATACACGAACAAGCGGGTGGTATTTGCATTGGCAGCTCCCATTCCCATGTCCTGCTTTGCAGGTCAAGACGTACACGAGTCCCTTACGGGATCACAGTTATGATTAATCTTTAATGCAGAGCTAGGTCTTGTCAGCTCCCAGGATTGACCTGGCCTTTCCCAGCACAGCTCGAATGCAGCTGTGGGGTGACAGGAACCTGTAACAGCTGGGTAGAGGTAGAAGCTGCTGATGTGCTTGGCAGACACAGCCAGGACTTCCTAAGGAAGATGGAGAAGGGGTTGTGCATACATTGGGGTGTCTCCCCCACGACATTTTCCCTCTGCAACTGCATTTTCTGTGTGTGTAAGACCTTGCAATCAAGCGTTTAGCTAACTGCTTTCATCAAGTCAGTCATGAGTTTGAACTCAAACATGACTAGCTATGTGCAAAGCAATCCACAATCCAGTGAAATGCACTGACTGATGCATGTTCAATTAAAAGCTCGTTTAAAAAGCAAATAAGAGCCCCGATGGAATAAAACCACAGCTCTGAGAGCAGGAGAGGAGCCTGTGCATGCACCAAGGCGGCATCGCAGGACCCTGAGCGCTCACTCCCATCACAGCCGCAATCCCAGGGCGGAGCGAGCCCCGGTGCCAGGGTAGTGACCATGCAGGACAGGGCCTGTGAGCTGAGGATCCTGCCCCGGGCAGCCACAGCCATGTGCACCCTGTGCCACCAGTGCCACAGCCCCAGCTCCACCTCGGGAAGGGGAGCCTCGGCCAGGATGGGGTCAGAGACGGCGGCGGTTTGGAAAGCGAGCGCCTGGTGCTGCTACAGACGCCTGGCTCGTAAAACCAGTGATTCCAACAGCTCCTTCTACATTCCTTATGAAAATGCTCAAGGTTAAAGATCGCAGAGCTGGTTTGCTTTACCCAGCGTAGCCCCCGCTCTCCATCGAGTTCATCACAGCTTTCTATTAGCTCAATTATTACAATCCATAATCAGTGCACTACAATGATTCAACTTGACTTTATGTGATGAGTATCTTGCCTTGTCATGTAACAGATTGTGTGTACGTTGTATTTCTCTAAGGACCATCTGACCTTAGATATTAAATAGAAACATACTAGACCAACTGAGAAACATTTAATACATACATTTATCCCCTTAGATGTATTAAAAATTCAGAGGAAAAATAAATATTTAAGATGGTAAAGTATGTTTACCAAATGTTTTAACAGCTGCCTTTAGAGACAAGGAAATGGAATGAAATGATGGGTGTTTGTTTCACAGGGTAATGCTCGCAAAACGCATTCAAGTATCTGCTAAAGTGAGTGTGGTTGAAGGTAGTGTGAAAGGGAAGGCCTTTGGGGTGGGAGGGAACCCCCAGAGTGAGGTCAAGGAAGGTGTCGAGAGAGTCTCTGCCCATGTAAAGATTGAACTGTCAGAAAAATCAGTGGTTTGTTTCTAATAAAAATGTTTTCTCCAGTTAGGTCCAGGCCAAAAGTTCTGCCTGAACACCTCAGTGGGCAATATGAGTCGTTTTTGCTGCTGTTGAACTGTCTGCACAGGGACACAGACTGGAGGAGCCATGTGCAGGCTGTGGCACTGACGGATGGTCCCATCAGTGAATTTGTCTGTCCCTYCCTGCCTGTCCATTCCTCCCCTGCTGAGCTTGTGGCCGCTACACACCCGAGATGGGGGGACAGGAGGACTCAGTGAGGCACAGACCCAACTCCCCATATTACTGAGCAAGATGCAGGCTGGAAACCCAAGTTCCCACCCTCCTGCTGCCTGTCTGACTGTCTCATCATTTCCAACAGGACTGAAAGAGGCGGGCTGGCATTTTGTCCTCCCCTCCCGGGTTGCAGTGACAGATCTGTATGTGAACTTTTACCCCCCTCRGCCTGACCATCTTGGCACACAGGTCTAGAAAGCTTCAAGAAGAGGAGGTGGAGATAGCTGAAACACAGAGTGGCAGGAGCGAATGGAGGGGGAGGTAGTAACACTCATTAAAAGAAAGAAAAGAAAAAGGGAGGGTGTATAAAATACTGCAGCCCTGAATGGTAACTTATGCACCGATAATTTACATCTGCTTTACAGGTCTATTCGTTTAGCTGTCTGCTAAAAACCTCGTGCCCCAGCAACTGCTGCTTGCCACAGGAGTTCAGCTGTCTCCGAGCTGCCGCACCAAACTCCCCCTGGAAGCGGCACAGGCAGATCTGCAGCTGGTCGCGGCTGCAGCCCGGAACAGCCCAGAAACAGCCGCCCGGCTGCCTGCTCCCCTGGCACCTGCAGTCCAAGCCAGGCCAAACGCACAGTGGGACTGATGCTCAGAATTTGGAGGAAACTGTGGCAAGCAGAGAGCATCACCAGTCAGCATGGAAAGATGCAGCGAGTGCCTGGTCACGCGATACTTGGACACGGCTGATGTTATCAGTCTCGTGCTGTCTGAATACCTAACCTGGCAGTTTTACGAATGCAGTGAGCTCCTCTGTCATGATATCAAGAGTCTGCTGTGATCTCCAAAATCTCCCTTGTCCCCAGGGACTGTGCTAGTACAAGGATTTGATCCTGGTTTGCAGTGGGGAGCATCGCAAACATGGACCTTCCCACCTGACAGGGCACCGCCAAAGTAGATGCTGCAGCAGCTGCAGGCTAAGGGATTTAGGGAGACAAATGGGTATGAATATGGAACAGAAAATGGTAGGGAAGTTCATGTCCAGGCTTGGACAACAAAAGCCCACTCAAGATCTGCTCCAGGTGACCTGGAGGACAAGGGAAGACCTGATGATGGGCAGTATGAAATCTCTTGCAAGGTGAGTGTCACAAATAAAATGTCATGACTGAAATATGTATAAGAAAAATAAAAAGAACGGGTGGATCTGATCCAAACAGCACTGACATCAGGGCAGAGAGCCCTGCTGCATCCAGTGGCCTTTGGACCAAGTCTTTTCAGAGGAACAAAGTGAGGTGAACAACTGAAAAAAACACAGGAACGACTGGCAATGATTCACTGCAAAATCTGACCATGGAAAGCTGTAGTGTAAAGGCTTAGCTAGGAAATGCTGACAAGCAGCAGAATAGGTGAGCCAAACAGTATTTGTGAATTTATTCTAGACTGGTATATGAATATTCAATTTGGCTTGAAGTCACTGGAGCAAAATGATCATTCTGATGCATTTAATTCATTCCAATTTGCCATGTCTTTCTAATTCATAGATCAATTCACAGAAACTTCAACCTGCAACTATGGCTTCAGAAGAAAATAAAAATCAGCAATTCATTAAAACAGGTTTGTTGTTTGGGAACTTGAGTCATTATGAACCTGGAAATCCAGAATGATCAAGTGTGCTGATTACAGCCAGCACTGGAGGAAGGCAAAGCAGCCAGAATTTCAATCTACTTTTGGAAGTTATTTATTTTGGTGGTTTTGTTTTCTTTTTTTCCCTCACATGCATCACAGCAACAACTCGGCAGTTCTGTTTTCCTTATGCTTGTCTACAGAAAATAGCCATACACAGAAAGTGTGTTGCCGACACCTGGCTCCAAGGTGCAGTTAATGACTCAATTTATATGGTCATCATGCAACAACCAAGCTTGAGAGATACCGTATGCATACCACAGTCCTTGCAAAAAGCCACTCCTAAGTGACAGGGATTCCGAATGTTTCTATTCATTAGATTTGAGAGCAACCCCCTGTACATTCATCTGCACACTCTTTATGGAAGGCTAAATCCACAAACGATACAACGTCTCTGAAACAAGCACAACAGGAGACAGGAAATTTCATGACATTGCCTTTAAAAGCTGTGAAAGGAAGAACCTGCATTTTTACCTCTTGGCCCATTTCCATACTGCAAAGCTTTGTAGACTGAGCTTTGGCATCCACCATGACATTAAACATGGTGCATATTGATTGAGGGACTCGGAAATCTGTTGATCGGCTGGTTTTCTGCAGTTTTACTTCAAATGCAATCCTTGTTCTGCGAAGGAAAGTARAAAAAGATGTTTCAGTTGCTTTTAAACATACTGAGGCCAATAATAATAATGTGAAACAATATTGAGATGAGTTCGAAAAGCCAGAAAGCCGAATGCTGCTGGGAGTGCCACAGTGCGATTGTTACGAATGTGTTTTTACTAAAAATCATTTTCCAGTTTAAAAAGAAATCCACTTTCCAGAATACACACTATTTATAAAGTGTTCAACAGTTTCAGRGAAACTATGACTTTTTCATGTTTGGTAAACAGTGTGATGATGTTACAAGCAGCAGTGTCAATGTACACCTATAATCTGACTGCATTAGCTGATTTATAACCACAGCCTGCTGCACTAAAGGAAGCTCCTATTGCTCCCCTGTATCAACAACAGATAACAGAAACTCCTTCATTGCTTGACTGAAAGGACACTTCCAGACCATTGCATTTTTAAGTCTACATGACAGTATTTCCTTGCTGGAAGTTCCTAATTGTCTTGTAAGTTCACAGAAGTGGTTTTCCTGCACTATACAAATTCACCAGAATACATCTGCAAAGGGTGCACTGGTGTAGTCGTGCACATATGAACACACACACACATCGCACACCTCCCTTCTCTCCTGAGCTTCCACTAAGATCAAATTTGACATCCCTGGCAGTTACAGACCATGATACACCAAAAGCTTTGTCAGGCCAAAACCTACAAAATCTGATCCCATGTCATATTTTAAATACCAAGGCATTTGTGACTCTAACACAGGAATGCTTTGCAGYGTGGTGGGCACTGCCATGCCTTTCTTTGGAGCCCCTCTGCACATTCCAGAGGTACTTCACTAACCTAACACAGAACAATTATCACATCAGACAGAATCTGCCAACAAATTAACATAGAGGCTTCAATTTAGAAATAACAAATAATATCAGCTGCAGCTCAGGAATAACTCTGAACTTGAACAATCCCCCAAGGGTTATGCAAACGAAAACTCATTTAAGAATATGAAGCTCCCGTTCTTCAGGGATCAGATCTGAGCTGGTATGTAGGTCCTTCTGCCTGGATTTATTAGTTAACAGGCCTTCCCTGCAAGGGCTGCTTTCCTGACAGCCCCAAAATACAACCCAGTGCGGAAGGCGGGGTGGCTCCTCCATGGATTCAACAGTTCAGAGACAGACGCGAAGAAAAATGTTGTGTCAAACTGAAATTGCTAAAGAAACCTTAGCCAGGCCCTGTTTGCAGGTGATATAAATAGGGAAGGCAGCATATTGGTTTACATCAGCAGTGGCATTTGAACTGATTTAATTACCAGTGCCAGATTTAGCCTGGACTCGGGGACTAGAATCTTGATAATTACTGAAAGGACCCAAGGAGACTGGGATTTTCCATCTCCTCATGGAAAGGAGCATGTTCCTACTTACTTACGCTCACAACCATTATATATAGTTGTACCAGTACAAACGGGGCCAGGTTTTCACAGAGGGGCAACACATTCGTAGAAAGGTTGAGGCAATCGGGGAAAAAAACCCTGGCTTCCAGGAACACAAGCCCTTCTTCAGATGTACCTGGAAATCTGCTTATTTTTCCCAGTTATCTCAGCTGAGCAAACTTGGTCGGATTTCTACAGATCATTGCAGCTATAACTGTGCTGCAGGGACAGCAAAGGGGCCTTAGCTCCAAGTGGAAAAAAAAAAAAAAAGAGAAAATAAAGAGTTTTGCTTGTGATGCTGGGGCAGGGCAGAGAGCAATGCTCCAGCACTGGGTTTTCTCCTAAAGGACAGCCTGACAAACAGAGGGCAACTGAAGCTTAGTGTTCATGCCAGACACAGGACCAAAGATGAGCTGCTGCAATAAAGGGGAATTTGCTTGATGCCAAAGACATGAAGACCATCTCATTGCACTTAAAATGCAGTGGGGTTTATTCCAGAATGGTGAGAGAACAAGCCTTGAGCTGTCTGCCTTCCTGCCTGCATCTCAGGGACTGAACGTGCCTTCCCCTGTGCTGACACTGCACATCCAGGCTGTGGGGATYGTACTGAAAATAAATGCCACACTCACACTTGCAGAGTAGCCAGGAAATTGTGGTACAGAACAGCCACATCACACAGTGCAGTTAATATTAGCATGTATCAGCTGTATTTGGCATCTATTTTTCCTCTGSTTCATCTCTTTGTCTATGAATTTTTGCACAACGAAATACAAAGTTCATTTTTCCTTCTTGCCTCATTACCTGTGATGCAAATGGACATAAATTGCCATGGAAAAGTTGGAAATTTAACTTCAATATTTTGCTTTCAAAATGACAGCTGCCAGTATGTCTAGAAGTTGCTTAAAGACATCTCTGTTTTGGAAGATCTGCAGGTAACTATCCTATAATGTGGCTGATGATACAACAGCTTTTCTCAATCAACGGCAGACGTGAAACCTGCGTGCCAAGATACACACTATCCCATTTTTAAATCATTTTTTCTTGGTGTTTTTTTCACGTATCTGTGAATTTTGGGTGGGTGATAGGATCTTTCTTATRGCTATGCCTTCAGCACTTAATATCATCACACCAAACTGCATTTTCAAAGACTTGACCTCACGTGCGGCACCAAAAATAAGTAATTCGCTACAAAGCCTGAAAGAATGGGTGATTTATTGCCTTATTGTGAATAAGCACTCTCCAGAGTCTCAAAAAGAGAARTGCCTGCTTGGGAGAGTCCAGAATTCACAGCAATGGGGTGAATTCTACTCTTTAGGGTGGAATAGGCTTTGAATTCTACAAACTCCTGTGAGAATCATGCCTGGCTTGCTCATGAACACCTACCTTTTCACACAGGACTCGATCATGTCACTCGCCATAAGCTTCAAGCGTTGCTCTAAGTGTTTCCCAAACTCCTCCTCAGGCCAGTGCAAATCCCGAATGAAGGTCTGTAGGGCATCTAGTTTCCAGAACATATCTTCTGAGGTGCCTGATCCATTGCTGGCAGGGCAAAATGAGAACAAAAGTCAGAAGTGGCATCAGGGTCTTTGCAACCTGATGTGGAGACCATTCCTGCAACAAGTGTAAGGCAGACAGCAGTTTCATACACAGGACAACGTTGGCCATCTCCACCATCAGGATTTTGAGTTTTACCATACAGTTGCCTAATCTACCTTGCTGTCATCACCCACAAAACTTTCCAGACCAGATGAGTAAGACAACATCATGAGTTACACATATTAACGGGAAGACCGTGTGTATGGTAAAAATCAGCCTTAGTTAATAACCACATTAACRTATGTGATTATTAAAAATCAAGGCCAGAAATTGTGGGAGAAAATCCTTGATCAATAATAACTGCCATACTAGTCTGTATGCAGTTATTAAGAYTTAGGGTTTCATGCAATTCTCCCCCCTCCGAATGATATCTTGAGCTCGCCTTGTCCCCCCAGTGCAGCCCCATTTCCAGGAAAGGGACAGTGCTAACAAGTGGTGAGCGAGGACACGCTTTATCTCTTGAACAGCTGAAAAGAAACTGGGGTAAGTCAATTGAGCTAAGGGTATTAGGCATCTCATATCCAGGAGTTTTGGCAGGATTTACCGCTGCACCTTTTTCTTGCAAAGGCAATTACAGGACGACAAATTTCCATTTTTTAAAATTTATTTTGCAACAACTTTGGTCTGCCACGAAACTCTGAATTTCTTTCCCAAGCATATATTCTTGTACCCACACCCCTGCTCAGATGRAAGTCTTTGGTCCTGCAGTGTGTAGCTACACCAGCTCTTTTCACAGTATAATTATATCTCAAACCTCCACTTACAGAATAAAAATACAGGACTGGATTGCACTCTGTTTGTGCAGAGAAATTTATGCATCCATAACCCTTTTCTCTCCCTCTCTTCTTCTCCCTCACTTTTTTTTTTTTTTTCCCAGAACAATTACCAAGGGAGCTTCAAGAGTTTCAAYCCCCTCCTCGCATACCACTAATGCTAACACAGTAATTTATAAGATATTTAACACACCATGCATTACCACTTGTGCTGACATCATCTATAGAAACAGATGAGGGAGGGTGTTTCTATTGTGACAGATGCCAGCTGCATTGAGTTAATGCTAGAGGAGCTTGGAGCTAATGCAAACAGGGCTACTCCCAGGTGAGAACTGTAGTCCCAACATGCCAGAGGGGTCCTGCGGGATCCTGGGCTAACAGAGTTAACGAGATAAAGAATGAATCGTCTTGGTTGTAGGAGAAACGTATCTGACACTAAGCAACAGGTAACACGTCCTTGATGGAGGGGAAGGGTGAGTAAAAGGAAACCAGAGAGATGAAAAGATAAAGAATCAGGCATTTGCTTTAGCCAGGGGACCAGTTTGTACAACAGTCTCACATGTTCATCTACCACCAGYTTTTAGTTCAAACCTGTGCTTGGGTGTAAACAAGCTTTAACAGTCTAAACCCAGCTTTGGATCTGCATGAATTTACATTTTAAGTGATTAAATGCGTACAAATACAATAATTGGTATTTACTACAGCAATATTATGACATCCATTTGGTTTCAAAATTTTAAAAGAATTATTCTCAGTCTTTTTCTCACTTTTGATTAGGGCTCCATCCAAGTAAACAATATAGTATATTCATTTCCAAAACACACTGTTCATATTTTGCTTGTGAGCACCACAATTACTCTAATCACGCAGGCAGCTTGCAATATACCATCGATGCTCAAGCATTTTCAGAGGAATTATCCAATTTTCTGTCATTACGTGATTCTTATCTTTTCAAGGGCAATACCACAAAGCATGCACAGAGAAAGATTAAAACTTTCAAGTACTCTTTACAGACAACTGCCTAAGCTAGCCTTTAATATAGCTATCTTAGCATGAATATGAGTTGTATGGCTTTGAAACATAAACAACCATGCTAATATTTTAAAAGCTTTAAAAATCTGTTTAAAAAGATCCCACATCAGTGTTTTCTTTACTTTGGTTCGTTACCAGTGCTCTGCAATCCTGCCTGTGCCAGACTGAYGGCAGAGGCATTCTGGTGGACTCCAGGTGTAGATGTAATCGAGGGTGTTTCAGTAACAGTGAAGGGGAGATTCTTGGGGGAGTTCTTCAGTTCTATCTATTAAGTGAGAGGGAAGAGGAAAAGCACCACAGTGCTGGCTGAGACCACTCCATGCCAACCCTAAATAACTCTCTAGGATTTTAGAAGGAGAATGGACAAATAACAGTTCCTGAGCTAGGACATCTTGGGAGGTGAGCTACCTCAAATGATGAGATTTAGGTTGAGCCCACTGTGCACCACCCTCCACACTGCTCAGTGGGAAATCTGCTGTAAGAGGACTTGTCTAATCTGTGGTATGTTCCCCCTGACCTCCAGACGTGCACCCTGGGACACTCGGACAGGGAGCTGGGAGCACAGAGCACCAGGCTGCTACAGAGCAACTGCTTTGACACCGTGCCTGATTTTCTAAGCCATAATCTAAAACTCACATTGAAAATATCTTTCTCTAGTTGGTCATGGCATTATTCAGGCAGTAATGATGGCTATGGAGCTTTAATTGCTCTCTGAGGCATCCCTCAACATGAATAAAAACTGTTGCAGGGTGTTCTCCTTCTAAGACCTCCTTCTTAGACCRCTTCATCAAAATCAAGATAAAAATTACCTGGGAAATGAAGAGCTTGCATTAAATAAAATTCACTTTTAGATCTACATCTGGTCCACAGAAATTAGCTGACTGGCATTGAAATTGGTTTGTCTTTTCTTTTGGACAAAACTCTTTGCTGAGACACATAATGTCACATTGTAAGTTCTGTGGTTTGTGTGTTGTTCAGACCATGCCCCATTGTTGACAGCTATTTTGTAAAGCAAGATACTTGCTCAAACTCTCAGTGGGAGTTGAGACAAATTTTCAAGACTTATACAAAAAAACCCTCAAAATACACATGCCAGAAATTCACTAGTGTCTCATTCAGAAAACGTCTAATTAACTGTATCACTCTTTAAAGTTTTATGTAATGCACAGAAACAAACAATACATATCCATGCCAAGATTACTTTAAATTTAAATGAGATCTAATTTGAACTGAATACACACTCAGAATCATAAATAGCAGCCATCCATGACGGTGCAGAAAAGCTAGGCATTTGTGGGATGCCTAGTGGGATGTTAACTGGTAGATTTGGTACTTTAGGGAGATTCACATTTGGTAGATTCACATTGGGCAGATTACTTGTTAAACTCCTGTGGAAGAAACAGACAGAAAGAAAAAATACCATAACAGTGACAATGCCGATGTAGCAGAAGCACATGACACTCAGAAACAAATCTGCAAAGTTCACAGCACGAGGACAGTTAAAAAACTAAAGCAAAACATTTCAGAAAGAAGCATGAGTATGGAAGCTTAAATGTACTGGGYTTGCAGTCTGCTATAAAATGCAACTTCCTAAAAAAAAAAAAAGCAAACCATAATGAAAATAATCACGAAGTAGCAAATTAACAGACTAATCAAACACCCCATGAAAATAACTGCACCTTCAAGTCCTGATACCATTTCAAAGTGCAGAGAGCAGCCTTTCTTCCAAAAAATCTTTTAAGGAAGAGTCTCAGTTCTTACACACTCAGGCTGGATGAAAGAGCTGAACTAAGAGATCTGCTAAGGAATTGGGATTCAAGATAATAAACAGAGAGTTTGAAATTCCAGCCATAAGAGATTTTCTCGTCACCAAGTTCAAGAGTTGCGATTTTGCTGCAAAATCTCTCTGTTTGTCTTAGACCCTACAAATAAAGATGGGCTAATCTGGAGTGATGAAACAGTGAATTACAAGGTTCTTCCTCAGTGAAGACTGTGCCCTGATCTTCCCTTGCATTCTTGGGTACAAAGAAAAGGGGTCGTGCAGCCCTACTATTTGTGCACTGTGAAATAACTGTATTTCATAAATACATCCAGGACTGGTATGTGACTTTTTCTTGGCTGGAAATGTGCCATGAGGTGATTAAGACATTCTAAGGTTAATTTATGAAGTATGTGTACTTGGGCACCRTGACTTCATTAATATTTTCAGATGTGCAACTGTTATGCAAATAGAGATTTTTAAAAAGCGGGCAAGTGTATTGATTTAATGCAACATTCTCTCCTGGAACAAGGGGCATGTAACAGCACTGCACTCCAAGAGTTTGGAATTCACCCTGACATATTTCAGTGTGCTAGGTCTCTAGATGTTATAGTTGGTCTAATTCTGTTTGAATGAGTACCTCAGTTATATTTTACATGCAAAATAAAAACATCAGAAGATTTGGGAATCAGCAAAAGATAGAACTCAATTACTTAACTCCTGTATTTCCTGGCTCACAGAAGAGAGGCCAGTTTCAGAGGAATGCCTTGTTTCTGCCCTCTCCCAGGAACACTATGACCCACTGGGACACAACCCACAGGTGGTTTCAGAGTCCCATGTGAGGAACAAAACCAGATGCTTCGACAGCATTTTCACTGGATCGTTACTTGGGCTCAGTGAAAATGGAATCAGGAATTCAGGATTTCAGCCTACACTGCTGAAGCTACTGAAAGATTTTCTATTGATGTGCATGGGCACTACATGGGCACAGCTTCAACATCCAAACTTCCCTGCTCTCAGTGACTGCATCAGGATATGCCACCTTTGGAGGTCTCTCCCATTTCTTTGGATTAAATTAGTTACTGAATAGACACCATTATCTGATTCTTGTGAAACTATCAAWTTATAAACTATGTCTTTCAAGGCGTATTAGAATTTTAGGAACTTCCCTGAGCCATATTTTGAACTTAATTTCTTACTGCAAGTTTTATATATCAAACCTCAAAGTAATGGAATTGAGCTGTCTGTACTGAATAAATGTTTACTGAATAAATGCAACAGACGATGTGAACCACATCTCTGCAAGAGCTCAGCTTGTCATTGGTGGTGAGTCTAAGGGAACAGACTTCATTCTTATTCTCCCTTTGTGAATAAAATCCCTTGTTGGGGAGGAAAATCACAAATGAAAGTATTTTTCTAATGAAAAAACACAACTATGTTCTTATTTTGTTTTGTTTCTGTGATTCTTAGTAGATTTGACTTCCTGCTATCTGTGTGTTCTCTTTCTCAGGCAGACAGGAGAATTCACTACCATCACAAAACTGTCCATTGTTTTCATTCATACTGTATCTGCTGTTAAGATGATATGACTATTGAATGAGACACAGACTCCATAGTGATTGAGAGTGTTAAATCTTCAGAAATGGCAGTGCATGTGGTTAGATACTGATATGGAATAAATAAAGAAATAGCAAGAGGTGGACAACATATAAATGTATAAGGAAAAGCAACTTAAATAACTTAGCCAGATGGTAAATACATAAATCAGAGGACCTTTGGTTTTAATATTAAAATTCAAGAAGTGACAGTGTTATATTAATAAAAACACTGTATTAATAAAATATGACTTCTAGAGTAAACAGTATACTATATTCACACGGAAACATATTTCTTTTATACAACACATTATTTTGCTGATGCAAGAATATGTTGCAAGAATAAGTTAGTACTCTTAAAACAAAACAAAACAGCAAAATAATGGAGTATATTATGTTAACGTACAGTAACTAATGTAAAAAAATATTCTCCTGAATTGACATGCACAGTTTTTCAGGTTCAACTGATCTAATTATCTGACTAACAGTTGCAGTGAGACCTGTAAAAAATGATTAATATTACCAACAAATGTTCCATAAAGCCTGCAATTGCTCAGACCATAAAACTACAGGTCCAAGATGAGAAACTGTTTCTAGAAGCCAGCCATGCCTATTTAATATAGATGGCTAAATATAACCTCAGCCATCAGGCAGGGAATGTGGGCATTTGCATCAACAAGATGAGGGCTGTCTGATTTCAGACGACTCAGCTTCAGGACTGGATCCTGATACGTTTGATAAAAGACGCACACTCTGGAGCTGCACCGCTTGTTTTCCTGGCGTCTTCTGCTTCAGCCCCATTCGTGTCTGTGAGCTGTGGAAATRGCTTTCACCTGTACTGTCTGCTGGGAAATTCTCAGTGCAAACAGACTGGCAATGTACCCCTGGAAAACCTGCCAACGCTCACACTGTACCGCAGCACCGATCACACGGAACACGTCCAATTGCAGTGGGGCTGCTCCTGTAGAGCTGCCCTAGTAATGAAAGGAGGGCAGAAAAACCACAGTATTTCTACTGAGCTGTCTCCTGGGTTCAGAATAAAGCCGGACGAGACTCTTAGCCATACTTAAACGCTCAGTTTCTATGGGATGCCTGAAATGATTTAGTGATGGAAGACGCAAACGCCTGTCTCTTCCATCACTATAAACACTCGCAACCTCACTGTCGAGGCTGAGCAAATGCTCAAGAGCAAATCTTTTCACAAAAGCCTTGATGTGAAGCAAAGAGCTTGATAGTGAAGTAGGCAGTCAAATCTGTGCTCTTCCTGTGACTGACACCCAGAATAGTAACAAAAATACTCACTTTCACTACAACGGTGCTTCTTTTAAGGGGAAACATTTTTCACTATCATTTTGTAGTTGTACAACCTTATAAAATGATTAGTATAATCATATTGTTCAAGTTCTGRCATTTATATTAATGATACATTTATAAATAGTTTGCAAAGGGTTAGCGAGCAATTAATAGATGCTAAAGCCAGGACTACAGAGCGGTAGAGACAGCCCTGGGTCAGTGAGTAATGTCCTAGTCAAGCCATTGAAACCGGTTGTCATTGCACCAGCTTTAGCATTTGCTCAAAAAGATCTTTCAACACAGACACACACACAGAGACACACACACATACGTGTCAGCTGGCTGCGAGATAAATCAGCGCTCTCCGAGAAGCTAGCATGAAAAAAACCCATTGCAAACCCTACTTTTCCAAGACCTCTCAACTCACCAGAGAACAGACCTACTCTGTATCCTGCATACTTGGATGACTGTGCGAAGGACAAGTGTTCCACATTTCTCTGCGTGGATTCATAYGAGCGCACCAGCTGCTCTAGCTATAGGGCACGGACCCCCTGCAAATTCAGCAGCTCTGCAGAGGCAGATTACAGAGCCCTCATGAGCACATTACATCCATGCTTTTCCCCCCCATTTTTTCAATACTTAGCAGTATCTCTCTCGCTGTTTGTGATTTCTGTACCTAACTCCTCAGAGCATAAGGTGCAGAGTATTCGGCAATGAAAATAGAAGAAATACAWGCTTGCGAACTGCCATCTGGTCAGGTTATGGAGGGCTACATATTTCAGCCTTGACTGCAAGCACAAGTATAGAGAAATCCTTTCAAAAGATTCTGTGTTGTGGAATGATTTCTTGGTTAACAGGAGATAATGAGATTTCCTTCTCACAATGCACTGTAGAGATCCAGGACAACAACAAGCTCGGTGGAGCGGTCAGCTATGACGGTCTGCTTTTGCTGGCCAACTTGAAGGTCTTTCTCCAAAGCAGAGGAAAGCTGTGGCAGAACATTCTGCAGCTGGAGAGGTGGCAATAGAAGGTAACGATTTGGATGGGAATTGGCTGATCCAAACTATTTGAGAATCCATGGCCAAAAATTCAACTGTGCTGCAGTGTGGACATGTGGGGTGAGAAGAGAGTAGACACAGGAGGGCAAATGAAACAAAGTAAGTCTCTAACCTGAGTTTCTCTTCAAGTTCCCTGTCGATCAGACAAAGAGGAGCAGGTGGTCTGCCCAGGAGGCAAAAGATGAAGATGCCTTACCATTTAGTTCTGAACAGCACATCAAAAATGTCATAAGATCCTAGGAATGACACTCCTCTTTTCCTTTGCACTGAATGTGCCACCCTCTGGCACTCACTGGTGCCTTCCTTCACTGGGTCACATCACATTGAGCCAGCATTTGCAACTCTCACTTTTGTGTGCGAGACACAAGAACAAAATATCAACTAGTGAAAAAAAACCCCATAGTGCATCTTTTCACCAGATGGACAGAAGCTTCTTGTGGAAAGCACCCACTTTCCTGCTGGAAGAAATCTTTTAAATACCCAAGTCTGTAAGAGAGAGTCCATCCTGGGCTTTTGCTTGGAAATGCAAYGCTCCAAGCATGCTGTAACTGGAACTCCAGAAGGGAATAACCAACACAAGAGAACTAAGAAAAGATCTTTTATAACTATCAGAGATAACTTGGAAATGATAGATGCTGGCATACCCAGGGACAAGGCATTTTGACAGGCAAGTACCACGTCCAAGTACTTACCGGCATCTATAGTTAAGACCTTAAAGTCATTTAAAAAGCAAAATGATGACGGCTTCTGATAAAAGAAAAAAAAGAAGAATGAATTGTTTATTGAGTGCTTGACCCAGGTGGACAGGTACACAGAGTTAACTGCCTCTGTTTCGTAACAGACAAGGAAATACAAACATATTCAATACTGAAGCAGAGCTCTGAAACTGAAGTTAGCATTAACTTCGAAGTGCAATTCTGCTTGAAGGAGTGGCTGTAAAAATGGCATTCTCCTACTCGAAAGATCTATTTCTTGTATGTTTTCTGGGTCACATCTGCTTATTTGAAACAAGATTTTTTAGGATTTTTAATCCTGTTAGCCTGCAGACCAAAGACAGCAAATGGAAAGTGAGAGAGGCTCCTGAATGCCAGCCACTTAACCCCACTCAAAACAGAGGGGATGATCAGGTGTCAAGAAAAAGCCTGAGATTTGGCAGGCAGAATCCTTACGGATGCTGAGGATGCACAAGAAAGAAAGGAAAAAACCTGGGTACTCAGACTCCAGGTTGCATATGGGAGGCTGGCTGCTGAACAAAATCTCTTTTCCTTGTAAACGGAACATATTTGGTGTGAAAAGCCCTGAAAGACCACACGTTCTTTTATACAGCAACCTCTGAGAGTGCAGTGCCATTTCACTTTGCCTAGAGAATCACAAAAAAAGCAAGGAAAAGAGTCTCTCCAGAGGTCACCTGGTCCCAGTTCCTGGTCTGAGGCACTGCCAGACTCATGTTGCTTGCAAAGGATCGATCTTTCTCTTTTAATACCTTCATTAGAAGGAAAAGTCAGTTATTTCCCTTTGTAGGATCTGACTTGGCTTTATAGAGCAAGCATGACAGGGTTCAGCAATGCTTCAAAACCTGTGAAATAACAACAGTAATCCAAAGCACATGTCACATTTTTATCATTCACCAGCTCTTGAGTTCAATTTGGGTTTTTCTCAGGCTCCCAATTTCTTGCTGGTGAACTCCCAGCTTTCCAAATGTAAGAAAAGATTATGCTTGAATCATCTCGCCCATGTTTCACTTTGGTTTCTGCACGTCTAATCCTACAGGCAAGGGAGCTGGGACTGGCAGAGCTGCCCTGGACATGGGGACGTGTGCAGCCACCAGCCGTGGGGCTGATGCCAGAGGCACACGCTGCACTGTCCCCCCACGGGGTGGGTGGAAAAAATGAGTATTGGGAAGAATAAGTACAGCAATGACTCACACGGGTTATAGGGTTGGAACTGAACACAGTGAAGCGAGGGGTTTTTGTTCTGAAAAGGAGCTATTGGAGTTCAAAGGCAGCATTGGAAAAGGCCTTTTAGAATGGGTTCCAAAAAGCCATGGCAGTTAAGAAGGTTTTCCCATTTTCATGCTTCCCTGTCCAAAGGCACACGGTTCAAACTGAGGCAGCAAAGCATTTCAAAAAGCCAATACCATTTCCCTCATTAACCTGCAAACCCTGAAGAGATCAGGCCTCCTATTTTTAGCATTAAACTAGAAAATTTAAAGCACTTTCTGCATGTTCAGTCTAATGTTTGCTAATTCATCTCTATATGAATCTCCATCCATTTGCACCCAAATTCCGATTGTATCAAAGGAGGTTTCCTTACTTTACTGGCTCCCATGACTCCCGCTCAAAGCCCCTGTGAATTGACTGTGCAATTGAGGACTCCATCAGATCGACATATCTAACAACAAGTGGAGCAAACAGGTCTTGGAGGTGTTTGTGGAATTTTCCATTGCACAAATTATCTAGAATAGATAAATAAAAGTATAGTAAGACACTACTGTTACTAAAACTTCTGTAACAAACCACAGCATGGCACTTCATTACACAACAAATTTGTCAGTGAACAGGAAAATTTCAAGAACATAACAGGAGCTGGCATCAGGCACCAATGTTCACGACACAGACAGCAGGAATGGTTTCTTACTCCAAACAAATAAACAGACAACGAACCTTCTTTTCCAATAATGTCAAACTTACAAATACATTATCACTTCCTGTGAATAAAACAGGTGTAAGAAATACAGCATGGCAAATATTATGGCTTTAGCAGGTGGGAGTATCATTTCTTCTTTGGTTACTCACTACCACTGATGTTGGAACTTGCTTTCTGAGGATGAGTTCCTGGCTTTTTTCATGTGGTCTTAGAAAGCTAACTGGGGCCCTGGTCTGGGACCTAGCTGAAGGCAATGCCAATTCTGCCACCAGCTCCCCAGGGAGCAGCTGGACCACCCAGGAGTGTTCCAAATCCTCACATGGGTTTTGAAAGCACGGACCCACGTGCTTTGGAGAAGTCTTATTTCACAAAGCACTATTCTTCTGAACTACTCGTGCTTCCATTTACTCTAATATTTTCCTCCCTTCAATAAAATCTTAAAGCAGGGACTGGTTTACTCCATGCTAAATAAATGCAGTACACACATATAAAACAATACACACACTTAACAACAACAAGATAGAGTACCTAATTCCCTGCTTATCAGGCAGCCATTACCAAGAGACTTGAGAAGATGAAGCAAAATAAAAGTTCAACTTCTCACCTTTGACTGAGGTGATTTAGGGGGTGTCTGTGTGCTTTTTTTCTAGTGGCAATGGAACAAAATCAAGCTGATGCTAGAAGAGTATGTACTGTAAATCTCTACCCATCCCAGTTCTCTGTGCAGTACGGAGAGGCTGAAAGCATTATCAGTAACCTGAGCCGCCCACTGAAAAGGAAATGATTGAAATACAATACATACAGTCACTACGGAGGGAATCGTTTATGAGCTGGAAGAGCGGGAAGCTGTCCCAGGTGTCTGGGGGCTGCACCTCTAACGCTGCATCCATATCCACTGCGAACAGCGACAGGAACGTCTCCGCGTGCTCAACCATTAGGTCTGACCACCAAGCAAAGGCCTTCAGAGTTGGTAGAAAAAGATAACGAAGAAGTGTGTCAGTTCTAATAAAGCACAGGGAAAGATGTTAGGCCACATATCTCAAAAAAAAGAAAAAAAAAGTGTATCCCATGGAAACTACCTTTATTGTAAAGAGAACAGTGCTTTGGAGCGCTAGCCTGCACGGGCAGTGCTAATCACAGAATTAGGCACTGCTGTTCTAACACAAAGGTTTCTTGTAGAGGATCTGTTCAGAGCTCCACCGTTAAGGCACGCAGCTGTAATATGGCAGAGAAGGTTTCGTCTGTTCAGTTTACAATAAATGACTTCATTCATTTTTAATTATCAGAAAAAAAATCAACTAATTCTTATTCTAAAGTATAAAAATTTAGGAGCCCRTTTGTCTTGAAAAAGTAGAAGCCTGAGACATTAAAATCTGTCCTAAATTACTCACACTCTCCCTTAAAGGTATTTCAAACACCACCAGTAAAAGTTATCACAGCACTGTTCATTTTACACGGTTAGCTAACACACTACCACCTTCATGATGCTACTGATTAGGAACCCATTACAAAGCTCTACTATCAACATGCCAAGGTGAAAAAAAAAATATCTACGGCAAGCCTATATTTTCACAGAGGCAGGAAAAAAATATGTCTAAACTTGAAAATCAAAAAATATCGGTGAAGTAACTCATTCTCATGCACATGGGTCCTTAAAATTCGCTGTGCGGGCTCTCTGAGGTGACATTCACATCATACATGGCTCAGATGTGAATGCTGCGAACGCATGCATGCGTGTTCAGTAGTCACTTCTGGCTGGGAACATGCAATATGAGAAGTGCTGTCCACAGGACCATGTGCTGTCGTTTTGAACTGATAAGAAATTACTCAGTGACTTAGAGGAGCTCAGGAGCAGCTTTGCGGCACTTTGCGAGGAAAAGAAACCTCTAGCATAGGCACAAGAGTGGAGATGAAACAGAAGAGACCGGGGAGGGAGGAATCAGTTCGAAGAGGCATTGCCAGTCAGATAGGGGCATTTTTTGCAGGTTTTAGCAGCCATGAATAAGCAGAATGGGCTTTCACTCTCTCAGGGTTCAGTTTTGATTCACTGATGAAGAACTGCACTGATGTGCACAGCACAACTCCAGCTGCTGGTTCACTTTGCCATGGGGAGGGAGCACCACCTGCAAACCAGGCTACTGCCATGGACTCCTTTAATTTTGCCTGTTTTGGCCCTTCTCAGCTGCCAGTGATACTGGCAGGGGGTCTTTGGGACTATTTCCACTCCTTCATTCCCCCAAAAGATGAAGCAGACTGCCACTGCCCTGCCATTACTCCACGAGTTGATATAAAATGGATGTGAGGCATGGATAGGTTGGGCATTGCACTTGACATTCTGCTCCCAGAGCACATCCGAGATGCAAAATAGACAAAACAACCACATAACCCCCAAACTAATCTTAGTATTGGGCCTGCCTTGTCATGGGGGTGAAGATGTGGATGAGGTGGGCTGTGCCATGAAGACACAGCTTCAGCGTCTGCCCATGCCTAAAGCAGCAACGCCAGCAGGTGAGTGTCCCTGTGCTCACGGCAGGGGACAACGTGGCTACAGCAGAGTCCTTTGTCTGCAAATTGTMCTGAGCCCCAGGCCCATGGAGGAAGCTGCCCAGCTCTGCTGCAGCAACTCCTGCCCGGGGGTGCTCAGCGAGCTCAGTGGTGATGGTGGCCCTGGGYGTCTGCAGAGTTGTCACTCTGGAAAAGCCGAAACTGAGGCGGGGGAGCCCGTGGGGCTGAGCACGTGGGGCAGGGCTCTTCAGTTCTTCTCCACATTTGGTGCTGGTGTCCAGCCAGGCACAGGGCCTGGATGCCTGTGAGTGCCACGCTGGGAAGTATCAACCCGCTGCGAGACCACAGAGGAACCAAACACGTCAAGAACAGGTCTGGTCCTGATGCCTGCTCCAACCTTCTCCCAGAGTGTGGGTGGGAAAGGAGCAGTGCCGAGCAGCGGGGCTGCACGAGGTCCTATTTAGTYGGCAATGCCTGGCTGTGGTTTTCAGGGAGGGTGCTGGGGCTGTCCTTGCTCTGGTGTGGTTTCTCTGGCTGTGGCTCTGCCTGCCCCGAGCCTGCCATGATGGCACCCACCAGACCCTGCCCCACAGGTCTGTGCGCACGGAGCGATCGCTACGAAGGACCAAAGGCAACCGGCATTTTGGGGGGAGGGAAAAGAGGTGAGGCCAAAGAATATCTTCTGTAACAAATCCCAACACAAACACTTCAGAGTCCTGCAATAAAAACCTGCTTCCATGAAAAGGGAAAAGAAGAGCTATTTTAAAAAAAGAAAAGATCATCGGTGGAAAAAAAATATGCCCAAACCATTAACAGTTTCCCTTTGTCTGGAAAAGTCAAATTTTAGCTCCATAGTTCTCTAACTTATGTCAGGATCCTCAACCTCCTCCCTAATTTCAGTGAGCAGGATTGGTAAAACCATACTTAGAAAATCCCCTTCAAGATGGTAAAATTTCATTTATTTACCATCTACTTACCTGCTTTGTTTAAATAATAATGTAAAGGGAGAAAAAAAAGTGTGCTTTCTAGCCAAACACACCTATTATTGTATATTTTACACATGGATACACATGTATATATGTATGACCTCAAGGAGCTAAGATACATATATACATATACACATACGTATACATAGAGAGAGAAAACACAAGTTTAAAAGTACGTGAATGGCATTGTCTCTGGCATTTGTCATCAGTCATCCAGAGGAAGGGAAAGGGAGCTAGGAGACATCTGATGGGAGAGATGACACAATGACAGAGACCTCCCGCTCCCAGATTACAGACATAGGCACACGGATTCTGCTGTTTCTGCCTGTGCTGAGTTGCTTCTTTCTTATAGGTAAGGCAAACCCAACTGACTAGACACAGTACTCCTCTTGTAATGATTTTTGAACATTTTCCATGCTCTGGGTATTATTGTATATGTTCTCATTAGGGAGTCTGCCTGGATGTCCATATGGGGGGAAAAAGGGGGCATGTGCTAATTACAAAAGCTATTGGTTTTCAGTAAAATAAGACATTTCTTCAGCAACTTAATTTCCTGCTGAATATCCAAAGTAGACGAAAGAGTTGCTCCTGGCACGTCAAACCTTTTCCAGGAGACTGACAATATGTCAAAAAAGAAGTCACCTGGAATTTTATGGGGGGGGGAAGTGCAATACCTCAGCGATTCTCATTGCACTATGACAGCATATCGTGGCTACAACGCATAATAAAAATCAGTGATAAACCACCCAGCCTATTCTCTCTCTTCCTTGGGTGCAATTCAAAGTGTGCAGAGAGCTSGCCAAGCGCCTGTGCACTGCTGAAATGCCACAGCCACCCTCAGGACAGGGATTCAATAACGCACCRACAGTGCCGGGCTCCTGGAGAGAGATGGATTTCACCCTTCCAGGTCAYCGTTCAAAACAAGGGACCGGGATGCCTCCTATCTGTGTTGGCATTAACCTTCTGTCTCTAATCAAAACCTTGTGACACAAAACATGCGGGAGAACATTTCTGAGCCTTCCTCCTGGTGAAGATCTTGGCAGCGTGGCTGGCTGAGCGTGACCGGTCCTGTAAATGCTTCCTTTAGAACTCTACTCTTTCCAAAATAACCTGTGTTTTAAAAAGCAGCTCCTTCCCAGCTGATTGTACACCCAGCCTGTTCTGGTGAGGAGTGGAATAAAACAGTTTGTGCACAAGCACAGAGCTCTCAAGCACCCCTCGCTCTTGCAAAAAGGAGGTTTATTTCACTCTTCACCCCGTATATTCTCTCTCTACATATAAATACTGTATATCCAGTACAAGGCACATACAGACAAAACCAGAGGAAGACCACTACCATTCTAGGCACTCGTGTAGTACTTAGGCCATCTCCACCACAGTGTACTGGAGGTCGGGTGAATGCAAACGACAGGTAACAACAGGCTGAGGAGCGAGTCCAGGCAGGTAGGGTTGTGTTGGGATGTAACTGCAGCGCTCGTAAAATATACCCATTGCTGCATGCATGGACCGGGCTGCTATGCCACATTTACCCTCCTGTGTCAGGCCACCAGCTCTGCAAGCAGCCGACCCAAAGTTGCTGTTACATTCCTCGGTCAAAGTTACGGAAGCGAGGGCAACCCGGGTAAAGTCCCAGTAGGAAACATGGCACTGAGAGGGCATGCACGGAATATGACAGGAGTGACTCGTTTCATTCGGTTTAGTCACATACCTCTTTCCCCTGCCAGGATCATCCAAGATTGAATGAACAGTAGAAAAACAGGGAGGAAATTTAAATATGCAATCAGGCATTAGTTGGGTTTTGCGGATTGCTGTGTATTATCAATAAGTAAAACTATACTGCAAATTTAATACACACTGGAATGATTTTTAGGTGATYGTGAAATTATTTATCAAATGCTCTTAACGCAAAATATTGTGAGTATATCTACATATATCAATGGGAAGGAAAAGAGAAAATAGTGAATGAGTGTTACAATACCTACAGTCATAAACGATAACTGTTCACTCTGAATTTTAAAATTATTAACGTCTCAACACGCATTCAAGAGCACCAGATTTACAGAGAACTCAGAGCTCAATCCTGCAAATACTTACATGGGTATGCAACATCACCTGCTTGGGCAGAAATGTCCCGACGTGCTGAGAGCGGGACTACAGCCAGCCATGCCAGCTGCCTGTGGGATCAAGTGTTTCCAGGRCCAAGCCTCACAATTTTCTGACCTATATTTGACTGTGACATGGTTTCAGTGGTTTTAAAACATGAATTTTTCTGTTAAAGTACTCTGAAGAGTTAAGAGTGGTTGTATTAGGCCTTAGGTAACCCATAKAATAAGTAACCGAGCATAATTCATCCTAACCTCCATGACTAGTAATTGAGGTATTCCAAATAAGTCAAGGCAGAAGAGGCCAACAGGAAACCAGGTGAGTTAATCATGTACTGGAGGGCCCAGGGAAACCCCTGGAAACAACCTTAACACTCAGAAAGGGGCACACAGGAGAATTGTTCTGTTTTGTGGTTTTCCTTGCTCCCCTCTGGACAGCAGGAGCGGCAGCTGCTGCACAGACCCTGCTCGTGCTGGCTGGAGGCACACACACWGGTCATGGTTTGGAAATACAACCTTTCTGGAAAGTGGACAGGCTTGCTCTTGCATGTAGTTGGTGGTGAATATTTTGGCCAGATTCRGCTCCGGCTGGCGCTGTCGGAAAGGCTGCAGACTGACATCGAGGAGAGCACAACTGAATTAATTCCTCCTTGCGCCCTCCCTCCCCTCTGAAAACACATTCCTCCTGAAGCACACTTTGCCTTCATCGTACCTGAGCACCAATATTTCAGAACACTTTCAGCTTTTAGAGAAGATAACCCAGCACCAGCTGGGAAGACATCACACAAATATACAAAGCTCCCACCGGATCCTGCTGAAGACCTGGGGGACACAACCTCGCCGGGGATGCTGCTCACCTCCGCATGGTGCTCTTCGTTTTGCTGTAGGACTTCAATTACCAACTCTGCCAGACGTATTGTATCTTCTAACTTTTTAGCTGGTGTGACTAACCGGCCTACATTCTCTGTAGTACAAGAACTCAAGTTAAAAGGGAGGCAGGGTGAAATGCTAGACGTACAGCAAGTTATTTTAGAGGTTAAAAAAAAAAATCCCATAATATTCTACAGCTTTAAAGATCTTTTCATGCATATGTTAAATGCTTATATAATTAGTACTGAGCAAACCAGAAAGCCACATTCGTTATTATACTATGAAAATACAGTGCTCCAGCTCCAAATTTCACAATACTGTCAGAGTTGTTTTGCTTTATGGTGGCACTTTATTAGCTCAAATAAGAACATCACATTCCCTAAAGACAGCATCTGGCCACTAATATATGAACAATATGTATCCTTCTACGTAGATGATGCTATTATAGGAATCATGTCTATATTACTTTAAAATTCTTTTAAGAAGATCAATTCAAACAAATCTGTCTGCACTCATAATAAATTGTCAGACTCGAGCAATTTAAATGTCACCTGCTACTGAAAGCAAAAATTGCAGGTCTGCCTTGCTCCAGGATTTAACTCTGTAAGGGTCAAGAGTTACGCATGCTGGACGGAGTGGAAAGTGGTAAATCCCACGCTCATAGGTAAGATTTATATGGGAAAAGAGATGCAACTTTACAACAAAAACCCCGCAAACAAACCAAAGAGTTTAAATCCTGGAGCTTTGTGTTTAGCTATGTTCAGTTATTTTGCAGCGCTTTGTGAAAACTCTAAAAAATAATTAAATTATATTCTTCCAGGTAATTTATATTATTAGTAACACATTAAAAATGTGAGSTGCTAACAATATGGAACACTTAGAGTACTTCACTAGAAATAATGTAGAGGGAAAGAAAATAATCCCATTTTCCTTGAACGACAGCTGCTGCAGAGCTGACCACAGACATGTCTCTGGTTCACACCCAGGTCCCAGTCCCAGCTTTCCAGGGTAGCTAGGGTGAAGAGGGRCATTGCACTACACAGCCAGTTCATACCTCTGCACTCACAGGTATTTTGACCTCTCTGTGRTATCAAACCCACAGCTCACTGCCCTGCGGTGTGCAAAATCTCTCTGTGACTGTGATGGTTGCCCAGAGGAGGAGTGGAGTGGGAGACCTGCTCCCTTGGGATCCACATGCCAACAGGCCAGGTGCTGACCGGGCATCTCGCTCSAGCCTTCCACACGCCCTGTTTTGTTCCTAGTGTTTAGGTCTTCTTTACTGGCAGGACAGAAACTTGTGGTTGCACAAGATGGGCCCGCTCTGCTTGACCAGGTCACCAGGGAGAAATCCCTGCCTTGCTGAAGGCTCAGGGGGCTTCCAGGACTTCATTCTACCTCTCAAAATCTTGCCAGCCCCTACTTTTCCCTGATTACAGGTAACACATTTCCACACTCAGCTTGGTTGAGGGATAGTAAAGCACCATGCAAATGAATTATACAGTTTTACTGATTTATGTTACAGATAAGGGCCTAGGGTGTTTCTTCTCCAGTTTTCCTGCTGTTTCTTGTAACACTGGAAACAAAAAAAAAAAATCAAGGTTCCCCTTAATATAATTTATTGGCAAATACTGAAAAGGGAGAGCTCCTGGGGAACTCCCCAGTCTTTGTCCTATTCAATCCAGCACCTTCATGGCTACAAGAAGCAGAAATCACTTCCTTTTGCAAAAGGAGCCCTAAGACTGGTCCCTTAGTAAGATCTGGTTGTTTCTGCACCTCTGAAGCCAAGGGGAAGCTTTTCCATTGATCAGAGCAGCATCAGACCCATTCTCATTTGCAACATTGATCTGCTCTCAAATATAACTAAAAGACAAAAGTGTTAATAAGAACAACTGCTCAAAGATGCTGTCTTTAAAGAAAATATTGATGCTTATACAACTTTGGCAGCCAGCAGATGTCAATCTTAATTTTTTTCCTTCTTATTTTAAATATTTCCCTGGTTAAGTTACTATACATCAGAATATTCTGCTAAGATAGCTGGAGCACTGACAGTTACATGAAACGTATACGATATACTTATCAAACATTTCATCCAACATCATGTAAAGCTCATACATATTTATAGTTTTCATGCAAAATGTTATGCAACAACAATGTTATTTTGTGCTGACGTTGATATTTGAAAATGTTGCATATGTCAGACATTGCTAGACAAAAAAATGTGGACATTTTGAAATAAATGCTACCTCTAGGTCTCTAAAACCTACCACGCCGCGCTAGGTGTTCTGTGTAAAGCTGCACATGAGGACTAGCTTTCTACTGCTACACGAGCGGCTGCTAGACTACAAAACCACTGAATAAAAGAAAGGAAGACTATTACAGTACTTGGCGGCTGTTTGGCCATGCCTTTGAGCATATGATTTATCATGTTAGGCTGCGTTTGAGGAGATGATGGTGGCCCAGCCGGCGGCTTAGGCTTGGGCGGACGGGCTGCTCGTGCATGACGGAGAGAGACGCCAAAAGTAAAGAGACAAATGACTTCATCAACAGTGACAAAAAGATGGAAACTTCGAAAGGAACATAAGCAGAAATGGTCAAATACAAATGGAGTAAGCTGCTGGGTTTYTGCTTATTGGTATTTGAAGTCTTACACGGTAATGACACCATTTGACAACACGTATTCTAGAAGTCAGCAGATTCGAACATCCTACGGTACCGTGCAATCAGAAAGCTACAAATTCAATGCAAGCATGAAACTGCACTTCATGCAGTCACACAAGGAGATTGAAATAGGTTAATTCAGTTAGAACTCTGGAATTCAGAAAAGGTGAACTAAAAAAGATGACTTGAAGCCAGCGCCCCAGTGCTTAGGTACATTTAGCAATAGAATAATGAGCCACAGGAATTAATTGCTTTGCAAATATCAATTACACATTTTAGAATTAAACGTCACTGTTGGTTAAAGGGAGCTATAAAATATTCTTGTGCAATTTAAACATGTAAAAAAATCTGTCACTTAAAAATGTGTGGTTCCTGATCGTTTCCAGCTCATTTAATTATTTTCAACTTGGAATTCTAGTGGCTTTTATATTCTGGGTTGAATCATATATAAAAACTTGCCAGCTCTATCAAATATGTTACTTGCTATTCCAAATGTTAGAATACTGCAATCAGGACTTGACCCATCTGTCATATAGTTTACAATATCAGCACAGGAAAAATTCAAAGAAAATAGCCTTTCCTTTTACATACACCCAGAGAATAAATTATATACTGTGAATATATTAACACAATAGTTTCTTATTCCTTTTAATAACAGTTTTTAGCACCATTGTGACTATTTTTAATCATGTCATTTTCAAGGAATCTGGCATATTTATCTGGACATTCTATTGCCAAAAGTCCTTGCCATTTTGCTTGCATTTTCCAGCGGGGGAAAAAAAAAATCAGTTGGCTTGTGCAAAGGAGATTTCTGATTGCTTTTATTTCTCACAGAACTATAACACTCATCAAAGTATAATAAAGAATATTCGAGTAAACTGTTAAGGAGTGTGAGTTAGGATGGTGCCCCTCTCCATACATAGGGATAGATACACATACATACATAAACACACACATAATGCACACGTGCACACACACACACACACACACACACACACATTTTCAGTCTTTTAAGCTGTGTAATGATTAATTCAGACTCTCAGATTCAAGCTACTGGCTTTTCTTTCCTTTTCCTTGTTTTCTTACAACAGGAAAAGCAAACCTATTCATTCATCTCTGGAGTAATCCTGATCTTTGTTCAATGTTTACCAAGGGTGAGTTTGTCCCCAGAAACAAACCTCTCAGCCTCAAGTGACAAAAATAACTGCTTTTTTGGGCATTGGCCTAATGACTTTCACTCTACTTTAAAACATAACCCAGAATTCAATTTGGCTACTCACTKATGGCTCCTGAGCTTGACATGTAGATGTAGGAAGAATATTTTACTGCCCATCACTATGGAGAGCAGTTTGTGCCAAGGTCTCTGGATGGGAAGGGATGGTGGGGAGAGGAGACTGCWCATCTCCTTCCATCCACATCTGACATCCACAGAGTGGGAAACCCTCACCACCCAGGGGAGTCTATTGGGTGCCCGAGTTGGGGGTGTCTAAGAGAGAGAGCTCGTCCTAAGAGTGTCAAAGCCAGGGTGAAAACGCAACTGAGTGGCATCCCATTGCACACCTCAGCACTGCAGTCCTCAAGCATCCTTATATGTGAGTCCAGCCCCTGTGTCCCTAACAGCTACCCATCCAAAAATAGATCTCAGACTTCACAGACATCCAGACTCCAGAATGTTGAATGGGCCTGACTGACTAGTGCAAGTGTTTTCTGTCCTAGGGAAAAGTCATTAACAGAGAAGGAGGAGGAGGAAAARGCAAGAGATGCAGCAGCATCTTCACGAGTCGCTAGCGCAGCGCGTACGGAACAGCTTGGAGGAGGCTCCCGCTGTGCAGTTGTCAGCACAGTGCCCCGGGGTGGCTCTCACTTCKCTGGGGGGCCTGTGAGAGACCCCCCCAGCACCTTACCCTGCTCCTGGCATCCCCCTGCCACCACTTGCTCTTGGAAACAAGCTTCCACAAGGCATTGGAGCAGGCTAAGCAACTAACTCTTGATGTAATTCTGATCTGGCCCAATCTGCACATTTCAGTTTTTCAGACCCAAATCCAAGGCTCTTGCACAATGGCTGYGAAACCACCTGGAGCTGAAGGAGAGGAAGAGTTCTCTCTGTTCCTGAGGGCACTGAACACCCTGTGAGCCCCAACCCAGGCTTTTCTTTGTTGTCTCTTTATTGCAAGAAAATTCAAAAGATTAAATTCTGGCTAAGGAAAGGCATTAATTTCCTGTGTAAATTTATATGAAATGGGGCTGTGACAGCCATGCCCTGTGAGGCACGGATGTGCTTCTCTGGATCCAGGTCTCAGAGATGACACRTGAAGTCCCTTTCAGGGGTGGCTCAGCTCCCACTCGGAGGGAGGGAGATGTGTAAGGCTGGATGGGTTTTACGGCACTTGCTAGTGATCAGCTGCAGTGTGTGGCAGGTTTTGTTTCAGTTTGGCTTTTCTTTTTTCCTGTCCTTTTCCTCTTTCGTCCCTTGCTACAGACAGTTTAGTAGCAGAAATGCTCTTGCATTTGCTGCTCATGTGTGTCAGATGGGTAAGATTTAAACACCTTCATCACTGAAATCAGAGCCAGGASCAGCTTCTTCCTGCCTGACAAAGTGCCTTCCCGGACAAACTTCTTCCAAAGGTTTTTGTGCTTCTGCATGATACTGGCAGATAAAATACTTGCAGAAGCTTAAATTATTTGGAAAATTCTGGGTTTGTGCTTGCAATAAGCTTCACCCTGCCATGAGTATAACAGGTACATTGATAAATCTGTGCTACTTTGGGTATGGTTATTGCACACAACTCATCGTGTGTAACTCTTTACAGACTAGAAGATTTTCAAACTATATATTTCTCACTGAGCACTACGATTTCTGCTGCATGGGTTACTAACACATCAGCAACAGTAAGAATTACACTTGCAATAGGAGAAGAATATTATTGACTTTTCATATTTTTCAAAAGCGTAGCCACTGAATCAAAGATTTCCTTGTAGTAATTAAAAATATATGACCCTTGCCAAAGCCTTTAGTATCCAAGCGCTATGTGTGCATTCATTTGTGAGCCAATCAYCAAAATTATACAAAAAGCTGCTGTTCTCAAGACAACTATAAAGAATAATGGACTTAGTCTGAGGACAAGGCAGAGCAGCCTTTTATTATAGTCACGAAATGAATTTTTGTGTATCTGAAGGGGATTTCAGCGAGGAAATTTTTTCTTTCAAAATAAGATGTGTTATCTAAAAGGAAAGAAAAAATCATAGAAATGATTTTTTTTCAACTCAGAAAGAGACCCCAATTCACCTCAAACACTCAATATACTGAAAAGAGAACTGATATCCTGATTTTTTGATGATTATTGAGCCTAGTGGAGAATTTGTGCCTATCTGAATTGTCTCATGYCCCAGGCAGCGAGTTGCTCTGCAGTTGGTGAGAGACTTGTAGAAAGACAATGTCAGAATGCAGATCTTCGGATTTCTGAAGCTCTTGTAATAACTTTGTACTGCTTTAGACACTGCCTTTGAAAGGCCAAGAGAAAATCTTGAAAGCTGCCTAACAATTCTTCGTTAAACACAAACTGAATGCCACTTCAAGGAATGAAACAAATAAAGCAGCATTTCAGCAGCACATATACAGGTTATAGTCACGCCTGAGAGRAAGTATAGGATTTATTAATGACTTCAGCCTCCACTTCTGCACACAAAGACGGATGTTTTCACACATTTTGCATTCATATTTACTTGAAGGATGTAATTTTATTTTCTTTTTAAGCTTTGTGATTTATCACAAAAGCAAGAGTGATTGCCCAGCAGGGGCTGGGCTGACAAATCCCACAGGACCTCTCCTTGCCTTGGACCTGSTTAATTGACAGGCAGCTCAGCTCCTCAGCTGAGAGTTACGGATATGTGCACAGAGCTTCCCAGGCTGAGATCCAGAAAYAGGGAAGGCGAGTGACGTAAAGTGAGCATGGGACTGTGACAAGGGCCAGTACGAACGCCTTGGAAAATGCCACTGCTTCTTAACAACCTGCTGTACCGCTCTAGTCTAAACCCAACCTCTCCTGCACCCGCTTCCTCGGCGGAGGACGCCTTCCACGCCTGCTGGGGCGAGTGTACGTGCAAGATGCTCCGTGGCTGGTGCCAGCCGGGGCTGACGCAGCCCAAGCTGCTGTGCTCAGTCCCTCTCCTGTGGCTGCGCCYGGGTCCCCAGCCCGGCACAGGCACCTGAGAGACGTTTGCCTCAGCACGGGCACCGCAGCTGCCCCTCGCTGCTCTGTGGGCAGCACTGACCCCTGCACTGACCGGRTTTCAGCTTCACACCCACCTGGCATCAGCACTGGGTGTGTTTTCAAGTGAAGTCAGGCTTCCCCAGCAGCCCGTCCAGGGAGGACAGTGCGTGCCAGCAATGCAGCACGGAGAGACGCGGTGCCTCGGGAGCCTCCTTCCCTGCACAGGGATGGAGCGGCTGCCAGACAAGCAAAAACCTGGCATTTCTGGATAGCCCAGGAGTAGGTGATTTCCCTTGGTAACAGGGCAATAAGACTTCAGTGGGTGCCCCTGCTTGCCAGCTACTTCTCACGAGACGTCCCACTGCTCTGCCGTCACCACCCCAGCACTAAGCACTGAGGTGAGACCTGTGTCCACCCCCAAGTCTCCTCTGTGCACCAACTCAGCACTACCACGAGAAGCCTCTGCTTACAGAGACCAAACTCAAATTCCAATATGAGAATTACTCAGTCTGAAAACCAAAAAAATGCCCCCCGTCTTACACCAAACACAATCAATTGTCAAACTGACAACTATTGCCTTGGCTGGCACCACCTCTGAAGCTGCCTGTACCTGACTCCAGCAGTGCAGGGTGGCACTTGTGTTCATGGGATCCCCATGCATAAGGGATGGAGAAGCTATTCTTTTCTAAAATAACTATGGATTCCTGACTTACATAAATAAACAGATGAACATTTATTAAAAGGTTACACTTATTAATCTGAGTGTTAGTAGTTTTGTCTGATTAATAATTAATTAATTAATTTTTAATTCTTTTAGCACAGTTTCCTGTTTAATGTTCTATTTCAATATTTTAATGCAAGGCAAGAGACTACACATTTTCTTTCTCAGGAGAAAGGACAATCAAAGGGTAACATTCGTGTGTTTAAGAAGAAGTTGTTTTCAGCATCTTATTTTTATTCTTGCTTCTGGCAAAATAAAAAAGTCAGGCCAAACCCCAGTCACTTTTGACTCCACTTAAGCTGAGGAACTGGTTTCAAGTTGAGTCCTGCTGACCTTGCCTGAAAATTTTTCATTCAAGACAAAGGGAGATTTGTGGGCACAAAGCAGCGGAGTCACAACTCCCTGTGCCCTTTCACTTGCTCCAAGCACTGGGAAGAAGCAGGTTATTTTTAAACGAGCCGGGCCATAGGAATGTCCTTCTGAATTTCTAAACTGTAGGCACGYGACAGGTCGTTGCAGCAAGAATGATGCTCCATGCAGTTATTGTGCTTAACGCACAACAAACAGTCTGTGCTCACTCTAATTGTCGCAGCTAATGGTAATAATTGGGACTGTTCTATTTGCTTTTGTTTATTTGCACCTTTCATAGCTGTAAGGAAAAATTATTCTCCATTTTCTAAATATTGATTGTTATTTACAATTGATTTTACTATCATGCAGTAGATTACGGACCAAATTTGAGCTGAGGAGGTCTGGGAAAGACAGAACCTGGCCCAACCTTTTGTACTGCTCTTCTAAAGTGATTTCCCTTTGCAAACAGAGCTGAAATCAACCCGATCCTTTTCTTTCCCCCCCACAAAACAGAACAATCTACTCACAAAAAGAAATGAACAGTTCAGGTTTCAAGGACTTTGGAACCAGGACTCTGGGATACAACAGAAATGAGAACAGGGGCTACAGAGCTCCACCATCCCTTCTGCAGAGATGTGCACTTGAGCTGAGCCTTTGCCTTGTTACATGTCACCACAGGTTATAAACGAGAGACAAACACGACTTCTATCCCACCAGATTGTTTGTTACACATTAACAAATAAATAGAAATAAAGAAATAAAGAAAAACCCAGTCCTCCCATCAGGGCATAAAACAGAAGGTATGAAAACCAAAAATGAACGTTAGTTTAGTTATAAATGTGCTTGTTAGGTGTGGAAAACTAATGGCCAAATCACCAACATTTTTTCACCCCAAATGAGCTGCAGTTCTTTTGAAAAGCAAGAAACTTTCTCTTTACAAAGACTAGAATCTCCTCTACAACTCTCTCCTATGAAGGTACTACATCTCTACAGGGTATTTCTAATCTACGCTCTGTTCTACGGAAGGAGGAAAAGGAGATTATGTAGACAGCACAAATTAACTCCTTAAGTATCAATGCATCTCCATTTTCAGCCTGAAGGAGAACATATCTTAAGGAGCTATGAAAATAGAAAACAAAATAAATATAACTCAACAGTCCTAACAATTTATAATGCATATACAATTGTTCACCTGCATCCTTTTGATTCTCTATATGAAAGAGAGAAAGCAACAAGGAGAGAAAAGAGAGAAACAAGAACAGATATGCAGGATTAATGAGCAAGTGGACCGCACAGCCCCCCAGTTATGCGTGATATATGACATTTGAAAAGAAGAAAAGTCGCCCCGTCTCGCCCCCCGCCCCCCCGAGCGTGGGGTTACCAAAGGAAGCTCCTTTCACGGAGGTGAGAGAAAACGCTGCACAAATAGAAAACCAGAGAGGGAGAGCTCTGAGGACACAGAGGGAGTCTCCGAGTGACAGCGGGGTCGGGGTGTCCCCTCCAGAGCTCGGTGCAAAGGAGTGAGTAAAAAAATCGAGGAGGAGAGCAAGTAAAGTGCATCCTTTCGCTGAGAGCTAACAGACAGGAGACATTAAGATCTGATGTACAGAGAAAGGACAGCCTTATACGATCTTATACACAGGACTGGGTAAAGATCTTATACGCAGGCAAAGGGATGGCTTTTTCCAAGTGTCCTTTATCTGACCTCTAGCTCACTTCTCCCCGGTGTGGCTGCTACCTTTTGATTGTGTACCAGTGACAAGCACTTCACAAATTGGGGTTACACAGAAGCAAAGTAAAAATGCATTCAGGTCACGGACATAAAAAAGAACTGAAAAAACTTACAGACGGTCTGAGTTTGTCACAAACAGATGGGTTAATTGTCTAACCTGGTTTAGGCTGATAAAAAGTGACTGGACTTCTCACACTGGGTTTCACAGACAGAAGCAACAGACAAGCCAATGCTAAAAGACTTGAAGCAAGGAGAGTGAGTTGGTTTGGATCTGGACTTTCTTGAGGTAATGAGAACAGAGAGAGTGAGGACAGCATGGAGAGGAGGGTGGTAGGTACTCACGAATGGTTAAATCCATCACTTGAGAGGCCAAGCAGAAGACAGGATGCTCATACATTTCTCTCTTTTTCCCTATAAAAGAGGATTTGGGCATGCAAGAGGCTTAGGTCAGAGGTAAAGAGGTTATAGGCTATAGGTCAGAGGAAAACTTCATATCAGGTTAAAAGGAAAGCCATAGAGTATTTTGGGATACACACAGGATAAAAAGAAGAAAAAAAAAAGAAAAAAAAAAAAGGAGGGTTAAAATTTGAGATCTACTGGATTAACCATTCAGCATGCCCATGAGTCACAAGAGAGGCTGTGACCATGACTCCAGAGGTTTGCTCTGAATTCTTTGCAAGAATATAATGATCAAAACATCATGAATAGAGGGAAATAGAATTTCATTGGTTTAAGGCTCCGAGATACTAAGGATTTCAGCCTTCAGTATCTAAGGCTTTCACAGGTATTTCTTCATAAGCATAGCCTCAAGCACTGCTGCCACCGATTTGGTTCTGCATTTCTGACAAAAGCCCCTTAAACATGTGGCAATTCAAATGTCAGCTTTCAAAAGCAAGATTTCAAAGCCATGTCTGGTGTGCAGGAACGCATCTCACCAAGGTAAACTCATCATTTGCTCTTCTAAGGAAGCATTTGAACACATAGTGGACTATGCTCATGAGAGAAAACCTGATGCATGCAGCTGGCGGATGTTGGGTTGTTCAAATTAACAATCCCAGCATGCTTAGAAATTGGTGTTACAACCACTTTTGTAGAAATAGCACCAAAAAGTGGCTGTGGCCAATCACAGATAAAGGAGGAGAAAAGCAGAAGAGAGCAGATAGTGTGGAATGAACTATTTCTCTGAAAAGGCAGCTGGAAAAAAAATAGGTTTGTTGCTTCAAAGTATTCCCAGACCTAAAAGTCACAGTGCAAAAAGAGAGGGCAGATAATTAACACAACCAAGAAGAATTGAGGCACAAAAGGAAAAGTACACACTAACTGTTCTACTTTGGAAATGAATGCATTTTTACTTACAGATCATAAAGTTTGTTTTTGCATAGATTTATCTGAAAGAAGAGAGCAAATCTTACCAACGAGTTAGTGATATTTACACAGAGAACCTAAGGGAGCCAGCCCTGGGTAGAAGCATCCATCAACAGAAAAGCTGCTTTTGATTCCCAGTCCTTCTCCATCCTTGTCAAGTATATTTAAACATTGCATTTTACAGAATACACCAATTAAAATATCCTGTGAAGTTGAGTACTTCGATAAATTGCCTGATAATACAGTGCTTATGAAACCTTCGTTCCTTCTCTATTTTTGTCACTCATTACCAAGTCAAGAGTTGATAAACATCCTTTTAGTGCCCAATTCTTAAGTGTTTCTCACTGGATGCATAACAATGAATTCATTACCACTGGTACACAATTTGCATCATTAGACAGAAAAGAAATGGAAAAAGAGAGGACATGTCATGTACAGAACCTGGACAATTTGCCATATAATAACAACCCAATTTTTCATGTAAACAAGAACTAAGAACAAATCAGAGGGAATTTTAGTTTGGGTTTTTTTTTTTCTCCTCTCAATATTGTCCTATAGGCATACAACAATAATCTTGGCTGTGGGAAAGCTTCACATCACACATGACAGAAACCCAGAGTCTAGAGCAGAACATACCATTCATCTGGAACACACAGGTTTAAGCAATTGGGAACTTGGAAAAAGTTGGGTGGGAGTATCAAGTCGGGGATAGCAGCCAACAAAGTACCAACGTAAACTGATAACATATAAAGAACGACTGGATCATAGAGCTTCAGTAACACATAACCTCCAGCAAACTTTAAAATGTCTTTTTGATGGCTACATGTGTCTCTGGTCACTGGTTATTATTCTCCCATAACTTAAAAGGTCAATAATATCACCTCTGCCAGATTTAGAGTGACAAGAAAGAAATCCGATGCAAGCATGGGATCACTGATCAATGACTGCTATGCAAACTGCAAAGACAATGAAACACTCCCAGAAAAAAAGACATTTTAAATTGGCTACAAATGATTAAACATAGATTAAACAGTTTTTCAGCTTTTTATTTTTCATTTGTTTCCTGAACTGTCACAAGCAATTAGCTGCACTATACCTTCAGCTGCAAAGATGACATCCCAAGTATTTCTCAATTTGTTTTTTAAAACCACGACGTGAGTCTGAATACTACACCACTGGCCAAATGCACTAACAATCAAAGGAAAAAAAGCTACAGTTCTTTTTAACTGTTTCCTCTCTCTTTTCCAGAAAAGGAAACGTTTTGCATAGCTTCCATTCTTAACTGCTTCCGAAGCCAACACCACAAAAAAGATTCTGAATCACAACAGTTTTATTGACAAGAGAATAAATAGCAAATGAGCTTCTTTTAAATAGCTCCCAGCCGCAGTTGCCGCCTAGAAACATAAGAAAAATTGTAATTTCACAAAGAAAAAGCCTTACCTTCGATTTTGGCATACTCTGATAGTCGAGTATAATTGACTAGAGCTGCTTGCTCCAAGCATTTACGGATGACTGTTTTTACCTCCTCTTGAGGGACCGGAGTAACTATGTCTTTCATCAGAACCTTGACACAAGAAAATCTGATTTGTTGTGGCATCGGGCACACAGAACTGCTTTTCTCCAAGCCCAGCACAAACATCCGCTCCTATGCTAGTGCTGTGTGGCTCTCGGGGCATGTGTACAACCCACAGGACCCACTACAAGGTCACCTTGGCCAGCCCAAGACATGGGACCTACCCCTGCTGTATTATTCCCCTTCTGCATCTACGCCCTATGGCATGCCCTGAAATCTGTGCTGATGATTTTTTAGGGTATGACATTAAGATCCATCACAACTTGCCCATTGCCAGGCAATGTTTTGCCCTTCCCAGGCACTGCTGATTGATTCGGGTTTGGGTCTGGGCTTGGCCATACTGTGGGTTAGCAGAAGTGAGAAGGATGCTGGAGCAGCAGGAAGGCTGGAATAGGGGTTGGGAGCATCATGGTGAGCAGGTTTCACACATCCAGCGGGAACAAGTCTGCCTCAAGATGGGAATTTTACCAGACAGCAGCCAGGCGTTGCTCACAAGGGTCTGTGGTGTGGATCCTTGCCAGGGAGATCCTTCACCCTTACCTATCAACACAGACAAGGGCTGTGCTGCCTTTAGTGGTCAGGCTACACACCTACCTCTGAGCTGAGGCAGGAGAGACTCCAACTCCACCTAACCCCCCACACTTCTGTGTTAGCTATCATTAATTACATGTCCTATGCAAAGCCAACAGCTCCTCAAGCTCTTCTAGATGGAAGGATACATGAATACAGGTCATTTAAATGACTCTGTGCCATTTCTGTGCTTACCCTTTCCAGCAGTGACAGAGTGGCTTTCAGCGCACCCTCTGGACGGCCAAATGGAAAGCAGTACCTAGAAAAAGCACATCATCTTAGCATTAGACCAAGTACACATGAACAAGACCTTCCTGAGCTATAAAGATGCTTTCCTAAATATGCCCAAGCAATTCCCTAGTCCCTCTGCCTGGAATGAACAGTCTTCCTACAGGGTAACTTACTGAAAGGGTTTGTTGGCGTAGACACTAAGGCAGCAAAACAGTATGGGTTAGTAATATAGCAGTTTCTTAAATCTGGGTGTCACCTGGAGAGTTTTCAGATCTCCTAGGAGAGAGAGAATATCACCTTCTTGTAAAAATGGGGGAAAAAAGCCTCTCTGGAAAAGACATTTACTTCCAGCTGGGGACCTGGCGATGCACCAGGCTGTAGGTAACGCGCTTCAGCCGTCTGCGTGGGAATGTGAACAACCTGCCCAACCTGACCAGTGTGCTGGGGGCCATTCACCCCTTTTTGTGGGGTGGTATCCATCCTTTCCATACTGTGACATACCTGCAGAAAGCCCCACTTGTCAATATTAGGGAGAAGAGAAAATAAATAGGTAATAACTGAGTGGAGAGGAACAGAGAAAGAAGAGGGTAAGGGATTTTTTGTTGTTATATTTTAGAAAAAAACCACAGATTTACCATGCTTATGGGAGCAAGATGGTTTGAAATATCCTTTAAAGGATATATATTTAAAACCACATGCCAGCTATAAACATGCTTCGCTGCCCTGTGTAGGTCTGTGTCACTTATGCAAAATTCCTGTATGCGCTCAAAACCTGCCTTTTGGCTTTGCTGCTTATGGGAAGGAGCTGAGAGGAAATCATTCGTCTCAGATTTAGCCTGGGCTCTGTGCCTTTACCTGAAATGTGTGATCTGATTCTCCAGAAGCACACGAAGCCGCTCCTTGATCTCTTCAAAACGCTCTTTCTCGTCCACCGTCACTGTTCCTATTCCRTCAGGCCTGGAGGAGAAATGCCACAATGACTCGGACTCCACCTTGGCACGCTGCTACCTCATCCCACAGCACAGTGCTCTTCCCAAAAGGAACCTCACCAACCGTGAGACCTGGGACAGGGGATGTGCCATGCCGAGACAGGGGTGGCTGCAGCAGCACCACTGCCAAGGTATCAAAAATAAACAAATAAACAGTATCGTCTCTCAGAGTGATAATCTAGGTGTGGACCCCCCTGCCCCTTTATTTTCCTTATTAAAGAAGTCAGGAAAAGCAGATTTCCCTCYAAATACAGGTATATGCAGGGAGTGCAATGCCAGCTCTCACTTCAGGATTGGGCCCATTGCTGGCAAAATAGAGACTGAATTTCTGCAGAAAAATTCAGCTGCTAATTTATCGCAATTCACAGTATAGAAGAATATCAGCAACAGACATATATACAACAGAATATAAAATTSTGCACTCCTTCCTAACCGCTGAATCACCCCACTACAGTGATTTCTTGAAGTGAACCATCTTCAATACATTCTGCCGAAACACGCCTAGAGAGTGACATGCAGTTTGCACTGAAAATGCAATGCCTTTTCCGTCATTTAATTTTAATTTATAAAAATGAACACACTATGCAATTTATCACAAATTTTCTCAGACTACTTGACACTCCTGTATTTGAGGAGTGCACAGGAGTGTGTTGTGAGACACCCAGGTCCTGCTGCCTTGGGGTATTTCTCATCTTTCACCGAGCACAGTGTGCAGACRATCCCTGCCGAGGCTCTCCCGGGGCTGGATGGTGCCGTGGTCCCTGTGCTCTCCCACCCCGTACCTCTGCTGATGCCAACCCACCCAAGAGCTGGGAGCAGCAATCCCCTCCTTCTCCCCACACCCACACAGCAAAATCCGCCGTGCAGCCGCATCCCAGGCAAGAGGAGAGAGCGAGTGTAATCCATCCATCCACCAAAGGAATCGGCCGGGCAGACAATCATCGGCACCGCTTCCATTGCCGGAGAGCAAAGTCTATGGATTTGTGTACTCCTGGGCAACTCTGCTGGCACAGGCACTCTTTAGGTAATGTAAGACGTCTTAAAATTGAACAAATGTTCTTACTTAAAGGCCTCCTCCAGTGTTCAGCTTAAGCTGCATAAATCCGCAGTACTAGACTGGTTTGGCTTTACAAAAGACTTGGCAAGGGATTACAAAGCTTCTAATGAACCTCCTGTCAGGGGTTAATTGGTTGGCTTTATTTTCCTCTTAAAGAATCAAAGGCCCTAAACTTAAAAAAAAAAAAAATCTATAAAAAAATTAAAAGCTATAAAATCTGTGCAATCACTTCTCCTCGACCCTGCACTTAGTAAGCTCTTAATATCATAAATATGAACTCTGATATTCCAACACAGGTGAATAAACCATTAAAACATTTGGGAAGAGGAACTTGCAAACCGTACATGATATTTACCGCAAAATTTTAAAGCTAAATATACATTAAATAAAACTTGCAACATGGACACAGAAAAAGACTTGAATACCAGGGCATGTATTTAAAGTTAAACAGCATTTAATCAGAATCTTTATTTGATTATTTGCCAAATTCAGTTGTGTATTGAGGAAAAAAATAGGAAAAAAAAGATTTAGGCTGAAACTTGGATAAAATGTCTCAGCTGGGGAACACATTTCATAAACAATTTTGGAAGTATGGATCTGGTCTCATTAGTAACTAATTAGTACTAGTTATTTTGAAGAAATGAGCAAGCCACAAAAAAACCAAATTAGATATCGAGCAAAAATTAATGTCTTAACATGCTTAATATAATTTATTCCAAAGTTCCATAAAATATTTAATATTCAGACAGAGATGTCCATGCCTTTTGTAATGCTGTGCACCTCACAGTGCCTGGTTTGCTCCCAAGYAGAGAGAGATAATTCAAGGCAGACTGCAATAAATGCCATACATTAAGGGGCAGGGTTGAAGCCCTCGTTTGACTTTTGGCACTCAGTCCTCCCCCGTACCCACAACAGCTCAGAGTGTCACTGGGTTAATTGTATCAGCACTGACAAACGGGGGAGGAAAAGCTGCCTGCCCTGGCAGTGATTTGCTGAGGGACTGGAAATGGTCTGAAAATTGTGTTACCCTTTGCTGGGTCAATAACCTCAATTGGTGAGATTTAACGGCAGGATCTGACAGCTCGGGCTGGGTCGCAGCCCTTTCACATGAATCTCAGCTTCCCACTGTATTCCAAGTGCTCGCCATGTCCACTTCTCGTGGTGGACATGTGGAACAGGCTGACCTGACCGCGTCAGTCGTCCTGGCTGGGAAGTGGCAGCTCTGGAAGCACCACTGACCCACATAAAGACAAAGGGTGGGCTCTGGAGAGAAAACCTCTGGTCAACATGGCTCTTGCCCAAGTCACAACACCCAAAGGGATGCCAACCAAACCCCCAAGTCACACACACCGCCCATGAAAGCTTAACCCCTTGGTCTTTGCTGTCCTCGGGACCTGTGTGAGCCAGGAGGACACAAACGCAGCGGCTCTGGCCACCGCTCCCTGCACGCCGGATGTAAGCACACACTGCTCTCGCGTCTCATGCAAACTTGAGACAATCCACAGGTCAGCTGCAGCCATTTTTGGAGCAGCGTGGATGTCTGGAAGGGCCTGCCAAGCGAGAGCCGTCACCACGGCAAGGACTCCCTTTCTCACCCAGCTGTGGACTATATTGCATCTGACATGATGAGCATCTCTTGAATCTACCTTTCAAGTTTTCGGCAAACCATTTTCTCACTGTCCTTCACAAAGTTGACATTTTCGGCAGCATGATAGGAAAGATGTCATGTCGGCTGCTTTTCAAGTTGTTGTCACAGTGGTTAGCACCAGTTCTGTCATCTTTGCTTTCCTCACAATCCCCCATCTTGAGCCATGTCACAAATAATAATACTTCCGATGTTTTTGTCAAATTTCAGATACTATAACCCAGTTGCACATCTTTGGATTTACTAGTTATGTTAATCTTTGTTGCTCATCTTCCCAGAAGCTGAAGCATTAGAAACTCATTAATTAGTGACAAATGCAGGATATAGATAGAACTGGAAAAACACTACCCAAAGCCTTCCACTTAATTTATTAGCTCGATAATTTTGAAACCTAATTAAATATTCAAGTCAAATATACTTTGAAAATATAATCTTTCTGAGGGAACATATTTATTTTCCCTTTTGCAAGAACACAAAGGGTATATAGCTTAGCATCGCTGTAATTTAAGATTCACTTCTGTGCTCTAGACAATTCCAGTACATGGCTGATGGGGCTGAAAAAAATTCCCAGGAAAAGCTCAAGCTGCACCAGCTCATTCTGATGCTTACTGGCAATTTTGTTTCCAGCAAAGGTCTTCAGCTCAACTTTGATATTTGTTATCTGATCTCATGGACAGAAGCACCAACTCCTCCAGCAAGCAGCATCTCTCGCAGCTGCAGAAACTGATGTTCTTGCACACAATCCACAGCCACATCACTATTGCACTGAAGCAGTGATGAGAAGTGAGAGGAGAACAAAAGGGTGAAAAAGAAGTTTTGGATGTACATGGCATACAGAAACAGGAGGGACAAAATGGGTTTGGGTCTATGAATTCAGGTTGACAAACAACATTAATGTCTCCCTCTGTGTGGAGACACAATTCCATCCAATTCTCTATAGCTCCTGCTCACGGGTACTTGAGGTGTACGGCAGAAGTTGTGGGCAGAGAGGGAAGCAGAAGGGCAAAGAAGGCAAGAAAAATAACTAGCGAGATTTTTAATTATAAGTAAACAAGTTTCAGATCACTCCTTCTGCTGCAGATTCACTGTGTTGGCTCTAAACTAGTAAATTCCCACTGTAAATATTTCATATGAAAAGTTTTAAATGCCACTTTCCTAATCCCACCATGTTTTTAAGTTTTAAGCCACAAAAACAACAACATCAACAAAGCAGGTGGTGATATTAAAAAAAAAGGGTTGCAACTTAAACAGCAAAAATGATAGTCCTTGTTTAGCTTAGATGGGTTGTGCAAATTCCAGGGTTAATTATAAATTATAATTAGGACCTGTGATCCTAAGGCCACTGCTTTATTCTACAAGTCCCGCCTCCCCCCATGCCCTTTTCTAATTATATCCAGTGCCCCCAGGGCTAGTTATGCTGCTAAAACAAATATATCAAAATGATTTTTTAACAAAGACTAATATACGAAGCAATAGCATGCATTTGTATGCAATTATAAATATACAGTATAGCTCCAGCACGTTAATCTCTTTGACATAAGCCTCCATGAAATACCACGGCGGCTTCTAAATGAAAAGACATATCATCTTTTACACCTTTTATGTTTAACTTGTCTACACTTTTTTTTTTACTGGGGAAAATATTGCTTACACGTAGCAAACAGATCTTTGCACGCACTGTGAGCCCTGGCATGCAGAGCCAAGGGAAAAAAAACAATGTCAAAAACTGATGCAAATAATTTGATTTTTTAAGTAACAACTCAAATATAAAACACGTGCTGCCTTCAGCTCCCTTGCTGGTTGCCAGGTGCAGCACATATGAGCTATACAGTAAACATCGATGATTAGTGCCTTGGACGGCATGTGTCAGGAGAGGCTTTCGCAGGATCCCTCGCAGGAAGCCTTGCCTGCGCCGAGTCCCACCGGTTGCACGGGGACGGGCACTGGGATGCGGGCAGGATCGCGGCTGGCTGCCTGCTGCCTCCCACATCTCCCCAGCAGACCTGACCTGCAAGAGTCCACCTGCCTTGACCCTTAGAAAAAAAGTGTATTCAGCAATTATTGACTTTCCCCAACTCCCCTTTCTTCTGGGGATTCACACCGTGCGGGAGAAGTCGGTCGGAAGCCCTTTGTTCACCCCAGCGCTCCTGGGCGCTGCCCCAGCCGCCCACGAGGTGCTGCCGAGCACGGGAACCGTTCCATCTCCCAACTCCTGCCTTCCTTCAGCTCGGGTTTCCCTCCACGCCGCAGCGCCGAGCCAAGTCACGGCTCATCGCTCCTCACGTGCGATGCGCAGCCCCGATGCRCGGGATGGTTCCCGAGCCCTGCCATCCCACACCCATTGTGATGGATCACGCCGGCCGCTCGCTGGTGACCTGCTGGTGGCTGGCACCCCACCCCCGCTCAGCACAGGCGGCATCCCAGCAGACAGACAGCGGGAGTACCCGCCGTGTCACCGCGGGCTGGGACACGGAGCCGGCACCTCACAGACGGGGACGGGTGCGGTGTCACACCCTGCCACACTGAACCTGCCTCACTGCACCTGAACGACATGAGGAAACTCAACACAAAGCTCTAGGGAAAAGTTTTCAGTTCCTGGAGGTTTATGCCAGTAGTATTATTTATGCTGGGTTACAGTTGTAAAAACAGCAATGAAAGCTAATGGTAATGTTAGCTGACAAAACAGCTACTTCTTGAGAACAAGTTTGAGGCCATAAAATACAGTTTACAGAAGAAACGGAAGTCACTAATACACCAAATTAATTAACAGAGAGATTTGTAGCTGCTTGGACCTTGGGTAAATAGTCACCGAACAACTTGCAGAGAATTATGGTATTTGGTTGTTATTGGACTGGAGGGGATTCAGTCCAGCATCCTGATTTTGATAAGCTCAGTCTGCTAATATTTAGTATGCACACGATCAAAATTTAAATCTTATTTTTAAAAGTTTGGGATTAACAAGCACAAAACAAGTCTTCTATGGTGTGAACTTTAAAATTTAAAAATAATGCTGTTCTATGCCTAAATCAAATAAATGCGCAAGTGAAACCAAGGCCATTCCTGAAAGCCACTTTGTGAGGGGCAGGAACCACTGCTCAAGATTTAGTCACTAACTTTTGACCTAGAAAAGCTGAGCTCAACTTTCTGTTCCACAATGCCTCTCCCATGTGCAGACAGGGAAGCAGTGAGGCTCCTCTAACACATCACTTCTGTGTGTGTCAAACAACACTGGCAGTATTGTCACAGCCCTCTGACATGAGGACAGCGAAAACGTGGAGAGAGAAGGCAGGGAAAGATCTTGGCAGCCATGTAAATTCTTTCACAATTTTATCCCAAATCACCATGTCTTCTCAAAACCATTCCTGCTCTTGCCTGTACTAGGTCTTCGGAGGACTATTGACAAAGAAAAGCAACATAGTGGTGTTACCAAAACCAAAGAGACATCAATAAACACACAATGTGTGTTGCCCCATGTCTGGATAATGCTGTGCCTTTCTTACCTGTCACCTATATAAATATATCAGAAATCACATCATCTTTCATAATGGTAGGTCTTTACAAAAGGCATCCTGTGATGCCAAGTGGACAAAACTCCATTACCAACTCACTAGTGACCATGACAATTAAAAAGCATCGAGTTCCTCAGTCTCAGTGAAGAGCAAGTAGCTGGGGACAGTGAACCATGTGGCTATTTCTCTTGCTGGTCCCTGCTTTCCTTACACCCTGACCTCACACAGTTGGGTGTCTCAGGAGGTGAAACTTAGGGCAAGTAATGTACATTTAACTCCATTTCTATTTGTAAAAGAGATGAAATTAAACAAAAAATTGCGGGGACTGTCATGCAAACAGCAGTGATTTACAGCCTTGGTATGGAGAGATCATGTCAGGGGTCTGAATAAGCTACATGAACCCAAAGCAGGGGGGAGACCAAATTCTGACATATAAAGCAACAGAGCTCCAAAATGTCCCCAAAATCCCATTTTGACCATTTCACCTGCCGCGGCCGCAGGGTCAGCTCCCAGCTGGAGGTGCATTTCCACCAGCAGCCGTCCTGCTCCCATCCTGGCTGCGGTGCGGCCGCGCTGCCGAGGCGGGAGCCGGACGGGCGAGGAGGCGTCGTCCCCGCGCTGACGCCTGTCATCCTGTCAGCCTTGACCTTCAGGCTGTCCCCAGCGTCCGCACCGCAGCCTGCCCGCACTTCCCGCTGACTGCGAGCGACTGTTGTCTCGCTGCCTGACCTTATGCAAACACGATACAAACAGACAGCCCACCTCAGCTCCATCACTGTCTGCTGCTAATACAGGAGATTGATAGCCACATGAAATTATCTCCCTGCTCGACCTTCATTACTGGGTGGCATATTCTGACTGACAGCCAACCTCATCCTGGGGAAAGCTAAACCACCCGTTCAGGGGTTTTTACTGTCTAAAAGTGAAGGAACTCTTTTTTGTGAAGAAAATCAACACTTTTTCAGTTTCGTTGGAAGAAAGAAGCCTTTGTTAAAGATAAAAATGTCTTGTAACTCAACCTCTCCCAGACCACTGTGCACCCCAAGAACAATGCAATGCATGGCCACTCCAATATGTTCTGTTGAATGCTGTTCTGGGTCTTGGGTCAGATGTGCCACCTTGACAAATTTTACTTGGAAAGTTTCAGCCCTGCCATGAGCTGTAGGTTTCCTGGGAAGAGCAGGGCCAGTCATAAGGCAACGAGCAATGTATGGACACAGCAGGTGGGAGGGAGGGACGTAGCTAAAAGCGAGTGTGGCTTTACACACGCTGCCACTGCCAGTGAGGGCTGCACGGGTAAACACTGGCTTTCCATCGCTCTCTGCCAGCCAGCTCGCAAATGCACGACGCATGTGGCCTCAACAGCTTTCTGAAAAGAAATCGTGACTCTTCTGCTCGGATATTCAGATTTCTTCGAGCAGACACGAAAGATACGAAATCGCATTTTCCTCTCAGACCCCCTGTGGTCCCTTTTTGTGACCTTCTGGTAGCAAAAGCCAGATGCTGCACCCCGCAGACTCCATATCAAACTGTTGGGTGTTACCCAGAGCCTGCCCTTGGTGGGAATGCGCAATGCTGCAGCCTTGCAGCTCCCACACAGAGCCTCCTGTAATCCCCAGGCAACAGAGAGACGGCACAGACCAGGAAGGAACATGAACCTTCAGCCTTCTGATGTGAAGTCAACCGCTAGCTAAAGACAGCTAAGTCATAGCAAGACACCTCATTCCTTTCTTTGAATATTTTAAATGAGTGACTGGAATAGCCTGTCCATGGCCAAACTGCGCCTCTGGCAGTGCCCAGCAGTTCCTGGCACAGCACAGCCATACACAGCCCCAGACAGCTGTACAGCATGGGGCTGGTTTAAAAGCAGGACATTTTTCTGAGCCCACAACTCTCCAGCCCCATGGGGAGGGAATGGGAGGTTGTCACCTTGGCCAGTACCACCAGATATCTCCCTGTCACCAACCCTGATGAAGAGAAGGCTTCAGCCCTGGTTGTGCTAGACTCTGTGCAGAGGCACAGGGGGTAGCTGTGACCAGCATCCCATCTCTCTCTTATGGGCCAAATGGACTTTGAGGCAGGTCCTGCTCCAACACCAGCTGCCTGCTGAGATGAGTCCTGCCTAGGACAAAGGGCAACAGGGCAGCCACTTTTGCTGCCCAGTCCCATCCCCTAAACGCCATGTGAGCCATCTCCTAAACACACACCTAAAAACTAGGACTTGGGTGCCCAAATGCTATCCAGCTCCCAGGAGAGCCTACGGCCCAAATGCCGGAGCCACAGCAGGTCTCCCTGAGCCATGAGGGTGCAATTGCCCAGTGTGCTCAGTGACCGAGGAGCCCTCTGCAACACACTCCTGTGCACTGCACACTTTTGCTTACCTTTTTGGCTCTGGATTCGGCTGGGTTTTGGGCTCTTTCTTTTTTTTGGACTCCTTTTTGGAATCCTTTTTTGTCTCCGTTTCAGCGGCAGAGGCTTTGCCCCCCTCGCCGTCTGCACTTGGCTGGGACCCACCAAGTAGTTCTGCCATGAGTTGGCTTGGGGGAGTGATTGAAATGCGGGGGGCAAGGCCGGCAGCAAAAGTGAAAGAAACAAGAAGAAAGCATGAAAAAACTCAAAATAAAACAAAAGGAAATTAAGCTGAAAGGAAACAAATGAAATCATATAACAATTGGCAAAGAAAGAACGAATGAGCAACGGAAAGTCAGACCTAAAAAAGAAATTAAGGAAGCAAAAACTTGGTTTCCATGACAAGATGTATGAAAGTAACTGCAAAAGCAAGCAGCAGCCTTGCAATGTGAAACCTGGGCAATGAGTGTCGTAATTTGGGGTGGTATTTACCAGAGGGTTTATAAAAACACATAATTACTTTATAACATTCCTTTCTTCAGCAGCATATGTAGGATACAGAGCGATATCTCAAAGAATATAATATAATTTAACAGAAGAAAAGCAGAAAAAGAAGCTGCAATAGATACTACAGCTGTCAACAAAATAAACAGGGGGGAAAAGCACAGCTCCAGTTCCTCCCACCAAAGGTTTGCCACATTTGAGAGAAAGTAACTGTCTTCTTTTGAAATTGAAATTGCTTTGTAACAGAGCAAGATAAAATTTTCAGTTATGTCTAAGCAATTTCTGAACTGATGTCACGTGGATTTTAAATGAGACATGGGTGCCCAAGGGCTTAAAGCCCTTCTGAGCACTGAAGTTTGATACTGCTGAAAATTTCACTGCTGCAACTTGTCAGATCCTCTTGCACAGCAATTAAATCAGCACAGTGTATCATTTACTTCTATTTATTCAACCCGTGACAGTCACAGGGACTTCAACTTTATCTTGTCCACAACTGCATCTAGCAGGTGCCTGGGCGAGTAAGTGAAAAACCTTAATTTCTGGATCCTCTATGTGCATTTTTACTGCTTACATTAAACAAGCAATGAAACAAACAAACAGACTATGCCACTAGAAGTGCTGCTGCCAAACATCCACTGTGAAAACAAATTGGGGACTGTTGTGCATTATCCAAGGAAACCTATATTTGACAAAGTCATCCCTTGCTGGCAGGGCGCTGCTAGCCAAGAAGAATTCCTTACCTGTTGCCATGAACATGTGATGCACAAAAGGCAAAGCTGTAGTGAAGTAAGGTGGGGTCAATCATAGCTCCGTTTTCTGCGCGCTCTAGCAAATCTCTGAGGTAGCAGAGATGTCTGTGACAGCCTCTCACTCCATTACGTGCACAATACTCATCTAGCACAAAGACCTGGCCAGGACTAAACCAGCCCTGTTTAGAAATAAAGAGACTTGATTTTAAATATAAGTTATTAAATACAAAGGCTATCAGATTTGGAGGTGTAGTGGTCAACTGTTCTAATAAAAGAAATACAAACCTAAGGCTACATTAAGGAAAAAGGAGAGAGGTCACTCAAACAATACAGGCTGTACATCATCACTCAAACACAGCATATACTCAGTGCAACTGTTAACAAAAGCATATTATGCTACCATTAAAGGGAAATGTCATTTAAAATGCTGAAAAGTTAGGCCAGTTCATGTCAGTGCCTAGCAAAAAAAAAGAAATTAAAAAAAAAAAGACACCTTTAAGAGATGACAAAGGTTTGGTTATTTAAACAGTATGAAACAGTAGTCTCATTTTGGAGATGGGATTGTATATTTGGCCAGGAGCAAGAAGACCGATCTGGGGGAAGAGGATGGAGGATTACACTGGACTTCTCTTGGATCTGGCAGGTAGGAACGTCCTGCAGATGGAAAAAGGCAGCTCTGCAGTATCAGAAAGGGATGTTTCCTGTTGTCCTTATTGTGCGCTGGCGACACGCTCTGACATCGCCCAGCTCCTCGGCACCGAAGCGAGGGGAGCTCTGCTCAAGAGCAGGGTTCCTTTACACATCCAGGAACCTCAGACCAGTTCTGTCTATCAGTCCCGAGGGGATGGTGACACATGGCTTGTGTTGCAACGTCCAGACTCCCAAGCAGGATGCCCTTCCCTGCAAGGGGATGGCTCCGGTGAAGGTCCTGGGACAGCCGAAGTGGAGCGTGCCTCTGCCTTCGGGAAAGGTGCTAGCGAGAACTAGAATAATCTCGTAGATTGCTTTTCAAAACGCTGCAAAATCGTCAATATTTACATGGAAATTTGGGTGCTAAACAATTGCTAAGACGCAGCTCTGGAATGCATCAAGCTGCAAAATCTTTCATCGTTTAATTGAAAAGTTCCTGCAGCGGGCGGGAGAGTAGTTGAGGCAGAGCACTGCCCCTATAGGCAACTTCTTTGCCACCCCATCTGTTACCCCAAATGCTACATCTTAGAAACAACACTGCTGTGAAAGATTAAAATATATTTTCTACCACTCAGATGACACCAAATCTTTTCTAGATGCCAAAATAGCTGCTTTGAAAAGAGTTGAAGAAATATCAATTAAGAGCTCAAAGACATAGAGAAGGATTTGCTCATCCTTATTGGGCCAACTCCAAAACAGATTGAGAAAAGAATTAAAATAATGAGGGGAAAATGATAGATATAGGGAGTAGCTACAGTGCTGGGATCACTAGAAGTGCACATTTCAAAATGAAGACACAGAACAATGCAGATGGGACGGCCCTCTGGAAGGCTATTTTTTGGGAGGGGTGTATTTGCCTTCACCACTTTTAACTGTATTTTTGTCTGGTTTTTGGTTGGTGGTATTATGCTTGATTCTGGACTTCTTTACATTGCCTGTTTGTTACATCCTTGGACCATCTCTTGTCTCTCTCTTCACATAAGTCTTTGGTGATCAGACACAGCAAAAATATGGAAATGCCATGATTGCTCTGCTTTTGGTTACAGGGGTAGAAGTGCAGCTGAAATTGTTATATTCACCTAATACATACAAAGGACTCACTTCTTCCTGCGGGGTGGAATCTTGGCTCTACTGACAGCGATGGGAAGGCTGGCACTGATTTCACTGGAGCCAAGTATCGGAGTCTGAGGCAAAGGAAGCAGAGGCTGAACCCAGCGATCTGGAGCACCCTACACTGCTCCCCTGAACTGGGGTCCGGGATGTGCTGGTCCTCAGGAGAACAGAAGGGATGGGGGCAAACACCTAAGACCGCTGTCATGGTGCAGTGAGTGAAGTATGAGCAGAGCTCAGAGGCTCAGTGATGAGCCTCAGACCTCATGAGAGCACAGGCAGCAGATCCAGAGCCCAGGAGGACCAGGAGGTCTCTCTTTGCACAAAACACTTGCTGTGGAATGGGGCTCCAAAGAAGCAGTAAATGCTGCTCCCCATAGCCCCAGAAAAAAACCCTAAGGTTTGATGAAAGGCAGTATTCAGACAGATCCCCCACATCTTCAGGCAGATCCTGGCTCTTGATGAAGATTTGCCTAGCCCAACCAGCTGACACCCAGCCGGTCTGGCAAACACGGCTGACAGTGATGACACACGGGGTGTCTGTCCCCAGTGCAGATAGGTGTAGCTCAGCCTGGTCTCACAGATGGTTTCCAGCGACACGAGGAAACCTGGAGGGGACAATGGAGGAAGGGAACAGAGCACAAGGAGCTCTGCTGACTGTGTTCAACAAGCTGAACTGCTCTGATAAGGAGACACATCCCCAGCACCAGCAGAGAATGCCACGGGAGCTTTGGAGCTGGAAAAAGCATGGCTTGGTCAGGGCTAGTGAAACACAGGCCAGTTTTCTAAGGGCAAATGCAACTTTTGAGAAAACCAGAATTTTTGAGGGAGAATTTTCACATTTCAGTAGCTGAATTTTCCCATTTATCATAGGAAATCCAAGAGAATTTAATCTTGGTGGCCTGCTTTGTGGACCTCTTAGCCTGACTCCTTCACATCATCTCGGCAAGGCTGGGCACTCTGAAGACCTTCCCCTGGTACATGCTGTGCTGTATAATGCAAATTCCCTGAATGGTGACACATCACAGGCAATATAGCTCCAGCACAGACCTGGCTGTGTGAGCTGGATGCTGGCAGTGGGTGGGGAAGCCTTGGGAAGAGCTGAAGGGCAGTGTCAGAAACAACACACACATCCAAGTGAAAGGAATGAAGACCCATGCATGTGTGGGGTCCATACTAAGCTGGAACAGCTGAGTACTCGTCCCAAAAGTCCAGGTAGAATTCTGAGTGTGACTGTGTTACCAGTTTGTGGATGATGGGCAAGAGCCCTCTGCAAGCTCTGCAGAAAGTGCTCTTCCCCTTCCCCAGCACGGAGTTCTCTGCCAGTAAACATCACTTCTGCCGTGGCTGGGATGAGTCAGCCAGGCTGTTTGTTTTCCTAGGGATGCCTGGCTCAGCCCGCGACTGGGCTCACAGTAGTGTTGCTGTTTAACCTGGTTCCACAGAAAGGAAGCGATGCTGAGTTTTTCTCTGTGCCAGAGAAAGTCTTCCCTGGCACTTCCATGTCCACGTTTGAAACAGTAAGAGGTGTGACGAGGCAAAACTCTGTGGGACCTTGCATGGAATGTCCTGTAGGGAGAATAAGAATTGCCCAGTGGCACACAGAGTGGACAGAGCAGGCTTACCACGGGCTCACAGCTCCTCCAGCCAAGTCAGCGCAGTGCTGTCACCAATATCCCAAAGACATAGCAAGGATAGTGGAAGCTCTTTGCAGTTAAACTCAAATTTTGAGGTCAGTCTGTTTTTACACCAAAATCAGGACAAAACCATGGCAAAGTAAGTAAAGAAGCACGTGAAACCAAGCGTAGGTGAACACAGGCCATTATTTTGTTCCTTACAACACTGCAATGGGTGATTTGAAAGATGGTTAATTGGTGATGCTCCACTCCGAAGAGGATGGGTCTTGGTGTTGAGGGGAGCTCCACCGCTCTGGTAGCTTCTAGCAAGGGCCTAAACATCTCCATAACAAGCAGAAGTGCAGCTGGTGGGTTTCTTGAAGAAAAACATTGTTAATCATTTTCAGTGATGGCCTCACACCTCTCCATGAGTTTAATTCAACGGCCACAGCTCTCTCACCAGGCCCGAGACTGCACAGAGACAAACCAGCAGCAAGCCAACCTCTCAGACATGCATGGATGGGGATGGTCTTCCTAGGGTCAGCCATGCGTGGGGAGCAGAAGCTGCATGCCAAAGTCACTGCCTGCCAGAGCAAGGACCTTGATGGAACCAGTGAGGAACCTGCTGCAGGTCTGACAATGCTCCCACCAAGCCTACTTGTACCACTTGGGTATCTGCAGGTAAAGTGCAGCCTTCCCCCACCCCGTCCTTACCTCAGGGGATGTCCACAACCGTTCCTCCTAGCCCTGCCTCTCCTCAGGAAGGTGACAACTCACTACTGCTAGTGGCATTTACTGGATCTCAGCCCTTCAGAGGAGATTGGCCCTTGTGTGTGGTGCAAGGAGCAGGGCAGTGAGAGGAGCACCATGGTGGCAAGGGATGTGGAGGGCAGGATTTGAGAGCGAGAGCCTCCTTGCCAACTGCTCAGCTGTGTTCCCCGGCTGCTGCTTTTAACAGCAAGGCACTCGAGAGCCCCAGCTCCAGAGGCTGCACAGCTGGCAAAGGCTCTTGGCATGGTGTGGTCTTTCTGCTGAAGGAGCCCACCATGACATCCCAGTGTGCAACCCWGTGCAACAGTAGGAGGGCAGCAGGTTAGGATCTGTCCCATGCTGTGTTCAGGACATGTCCTCCATTTCAGGACCCTCTAGAAAGGATTCATCCTGTTGTTTCTCAAAACCTAAGAGTCTCTTCATCCTCCTCACTGAAACTGCTAAAAATCAGTTGCTTAAGTTGCATTATTATTGGTTATTTGTTATTTAAGCCCTTACAGTACATAAGAGCCCCCAAGCACTGCACCCCAGCCAAAGGCTACAAGCTGTCCTGGAGCATCTCAGTGCCCCTGTCCTACAGTGGGCAAAGAGCTGCAACTGCTGCTCGTGGGAGTGCTCAGGATGGGCATGCGACTACGTGAGTGTGGACAGACTGCAGCAGCACTGCAGTTATCCACTCAGTCCCATCTGTTACCTGCTTGGGACCCCTGCTCATAAAGAGACACAAAGCTGGGCCACAGTTATTCCTGGTGGGACTCCATTGACAAGGGAGGTGGTACCAAACAGTCATCTTTACCCTGTTCTTTCATCCAGAAGACTCTGGAAGGCAGTGCAGGAGGCTGCAAAACACTGCTCTCTACTTCACTTCCCCACACTGGAGTTTTTCTTTGCAGGAAAAAACACTTTAAGCATTGCAAACAGAAATGATAAAGACAGTGCGACTGGAGAAGAACAGCAGTCAGTTCACTGCAGGCAGCCTCTCAAAAGAAAATACCTCTGGGCCAAATTCAAACCTGGTGTAAACAGAAGTCAATCTTCCAGCAACAGGGGGATTAGCCCCCACTCACACTAGCTTTGACTTTGCTGCTTGATGTTTATATCACTAGAGACCAAAGAATATACTTGCCAGACAAGAATAGGAATCATTAAGTCTGTGGTCCAAAGTGAGGCGCTGAACCATCTCAAAGAGTGAAGCGTGGTCAAAGTTACAGGGATTGGAAGAGATAAATTCATCCATGCCATGCTTTTGAGCTCTATCTGCATCTGTTCATTTATACATATAGAGAAAGACACCATTTAGAGAGATATAAGACATTTTAGTTGACAAATACAACAGAAAAAAATATACAGTATGAAGCATGAAAGCTAAATATCTCCTCTTCCCTCCATTGCCATTACGTTTTCTCTTTGCAGGCTATACAGTACATTTCACCTCCCATTGTCAACTTGCATCAGTTATGCACTATATTATTGCATTTAGGCAAAAGATTTTAGAATTAACATCTTGTCAACTGCTCATTATAGTGCATTTATTCTGTACTTAAAACCAGAACACAAACCCAAGAATTCACTCTGCATCTTACAATAGGCTATGAGTTAACAGAATTTTGGCTCACATAAGTAAATTAGATCCTATTTAGATAGTTGTGGTTAATTGTAATAGATTCTGCCATTCTAATGAAGTTACAGCTTATTTTCTCTACATTTACTAGGTTTTCTAGGTATCAGACCAGTTACGTTGTTCTTTCTCCAAATGCCAATGTTTGTCTTCCCCACGGCAATTTTTTTCCTAACGGCAACTTTAAATGCTACCTCGCTGAAATAAAAAGATGCTCTTTTAAGCATTGCTAAGAAGTTAAATTGATATGTAGTTTGTTGTCACAGAGGCAGTAACCCGACAGTGCGCCGGAGCTGCCAGTCATCCCGATGGAGAGACTGAATTTCCCCTGCCTGGATTACGAGCTGCCATTTTTCGGTGAATTAACAGCCTCAACGTATTCACACTTCTCTGCTTTGGGTGACGTTTACGGGCACTAACTCCTAGGGGCTAATTAATTAATCTCAACATGGTTAACTAAAAATACACCGAATTCAGCAGTTGAAATGAAGCCGCCAAGCCAGCCTGGGTGCGGCCAGCCGGGACCCCGCTGGGAGCAGGTTTTGTTCTAGCAGCGGCTGGGGAATTAAAGGACACCTTTCACTCGGTTTTGTCTGTGCTCAGCTTCCTACTATATGGGTTCTTGCCAAATCCTCAACAAAGAAAATAGGATTTAAATCCTTCCCCTGTTTATAGCCTCCTAGGGGAACTGGGTGGCCTTGAAACAATGTGGCTGAAAGGACACAAAAATGCAGTTTTCCGCAATAGCAGTAATATGGTAACTGTATTTGTTTTAAAACAAAATCCCTCTTTACCAGAAAAAAACCAAAAATCCTTAATTAAACAGAAAAAAAGCTTTAAATGAGAATGAGAATGTTCTTTTATATATGTTTTACTATTTAATATTTAGCTGTAAAGGATGGCATGTCTTTCCAAATATCTCGTTTGTGTCAGTGCTCTCACATCGTACTGATCATTGGTAGCAATCCTTACATTTTCTGTATAGTCTGTCGTTATCTATATACAAACTGTATAAATAACATCACCCACTGGAAAGAAATCAGACAGATTAAAACATGTAACATTTCAATTAGCTGCTAGCAATACTTAATTCAGCTGTAGCTGGCAATTTTCCTCACAAAAACCCTGCTGAATAAACACTGATGTTTTTCTTACAGCTGGTTAATTTTTGAGGGTCCACTTCCCTGTTTTGCTCTGTGTGCTGGATCCTGCTGCCCCCCTACCCACGCCTCCCTCCCAGGTCCCAAATCCCCCTCTGCCTCCCCCGGCAGCTCCGTGCATTCAGCACAGGGACAGAAGAAGCTGCYGATGGTGCTGAGTGAGGTGGCAGCACAAGGGCTGACTCAGGCGATGGGGACGATCTCCCTGGGGAGTGCATCACCTCCATGGCACCTCTCCAGCACCCTTGGGTGTGGGATGTGAAGCCCACCCAGCCCTGGGGCTTGCGGCACGGGCCGGCTCCTGTCTGTTTTGACAGCTTTCTGCCCCATCGTTTCTGTCCCTTTGGGCCAAGATGGATTTGATTGCATTCACTCCCAAAGAGTTCGGCTGTGCTGTTTTCGATTCCATCCCCAGTGCCCGCAAAATGTTTTAACAGCTATTATCAGACTATTTTTAATGGCTTGCTGCTCTGCCCGACTCCTCGGAGTTGACTGCAAGCTGACAAATTGGCTGGAGGCCTTCATTTGCCAGCTTCGCTCAGAGATTTTATTACTTTTCAATTAGGAGCCCTGATACACTGTCAATCCTCCTGCTCAGCCAACGAGGCTCCGAGAGCCGAGTAAATCAGCTGGAAATTTGAAGAGTCCTCTAGCCCTTTAGCTGGTGAACTTTTTTGAGCATATGTGCTAGAAAGCATGTTTGAAATAAGTATTTTTCATTCCAGACTAATAAGCTTTTCCCCGTATTACGTTTTCTGAGCAAGGTGGGCACAGAGCAGACCTTCTGCTGGTGGGAACCGACTGAAGCGCTGCTGGCTTCCACGGAGCTGAGGGTCTGGCTGGGCTTTTTACAATCTCCCTGCCCAAGGCAGGGGCACAGACAGTTCCCTGCCAAGCGTGAGAACAGACACAGTGATTAAATGTCCTCCACAACTGTCCATAATCAGGGGCAATTTTACTTTCATTAAACACTTTGAAGCCACATCTTACTGAGCATCCTGTTGGGTGCCTGCTCGAAAGCCCATTTGCCCAAAATCTCTCCACCTCGGAACAACCACATGAAGAGAGAGACATCAGACATGGCACTGTGTGAGCTCAAGTGACCAGAAAAGCATGATCCACATGACTTCTGCTCAGTCAGTGGTTTAAAATGTGGATTTCTGCCATGGGAAGGAGGATGAGCAGCTGCAGCTCTCCCTGCATAGCCCAGTGCTGCAGCTCTTGCATGGCCAAACCTTTTTGCACCGGCAAAGATGCAGGGCTGGGTGGGTGCACATCACCCACCCAGGGGATAGAGCTGTCGTGATGGGAACTGGAGATGTCTGTGGAGAACGGTAATACAAATATGTATTTCTTTTAAATGGAATATCAGCTTCGGGCCAGATGCTGCTCTGGGCCAGAATTCTTAAAAATAACAAGGAGCAGGTTAAAGAAGTTAATCCTATACTAAACTGACCTTTCCTTAATTATTCTAAATAAACACCCCATGCACCTTGCAATTTATTTTTGCATTTTGATTTTTCCAATGGACTTGCTTTTAAAAATGAAATTCATGAATCAAATTATAACAAAAACATTAAACTTCCTAGGCAATACCAAAACAAAAGAACAGATCTAAATATATTATTACTTCGCTTCAGACAAATATCTGCAATATAAAATAATGCCAACATCTGCATATGAAATAAGTTTTATGTATAATCTACCTTCTGTCAAAATGGCCTATACAGTTTGAATGAGATTTTAAACAAAGTATAAAATGAGAATGGCTAATATTCACACCCAAACTGTACGGCCAATTTGTAAGTACTTTAAATTAATTGTTTCAGTCAAATACGGCTGCTTTTTTGACCCTGCTCTGTTATTCTAACTAAAAAGGAAGGAGAAACCAAAGAAAGAAAGTTATATGATGCTCCAGTAATTTGCAATCCCTTCCCAAGGTGCCGTGCCAAGCTCGCTGGTGTTTCTTTGTTCGAGGCCCCAGCCGAAATGCTGCTGCAGGCCCACAAAAGTTATCTTACATATTTAGACAAGCTGCATACAACTGCAGCTGAAAGGTGTTCGATGGTGGTCTCAGGAGGGAGGCTGCCAGCAGAGGGACATGGCCAGCACAGGCTCCACAAACCTTTCTTCTGCAAAACTGCAGACTCTGGCCTTTTATATCACACTTGGTCCCCTACATTACTGCCTTTTTCAAATACTGCCAGGCTCATTTTTATCCAGTTTGCATTTTGTGCTGACTCCATTAACCGGACCCCTGTCACACACACCCTCCCTACAAGTGTTTGAAATCGGAGTCTTAAAAATCTGCCAGTGTTGGGAACACAAAGATTTCAACAATAACAAGAATCACGAAAACCAAAGGACTGTCCCACTGTTTGGTTCTCTGAGGGCTGTATTTTTCTTTATCTAACTGTTATTTAAAAAGGAAGAGACAAACCAGTCAAATCTCTCATTCTTTTTTTTCTTATATGTATTTCCCTGCTCTCTGTATTTCTTTTGATCCAGCAATAATTTTGGCAGATTTTGCTTTGAGAGCAGTGAAGTTAATAGCGGGGGACAAGCTCCATAAAAGAATTCTTGTTATAAAAGGCTTTAGGTAGCCATTTTATTGTAAGAATTTCTTACTCCAGATTTTATTTCTTTTCATTAATGAGTGACTTTGTTTTAGTACCAACAGCAACTGAACATCCAGTAAATTTTACAACACATTTGCCTATTAAAAAAACAATAAAAATCCAACAAACAAACAAAAACCCAAAGAACTGTAAATTAAAAGGTGACTTTGTATCTTACTCATCTGGAAAATGTGTGCTTGTCATATCTGCTTGACATTACAAGAATGAAGATGTGGTTTGGACAGTAACAAACAATGACACTAGTCAACCTCATCAGGAGACATGAAATAAAGGAATGACAATGATTGATGGCAGCTATTCATTTACAGATATTTCTAGAAAACTCTTTGCTGGCCTGGCCAGGCAAAGCAGAAGTTTTCCAGCCTGGCCGGCAATGCACCGCGGCGGGCAGCTCACCGAGTGCCCGCCGTGACCTGCCACGACCCCGAGGGGCAGCAGGGTCCCCTCCTGCTCACAGACATATTTGGGCTGTGACTCGCAGAAGAAATACCCAGGGAAGTGCCTGAAAACCTCGTTTTGTTTGGCCGTGTGGAGCGAGAGGCTTCATGAGCAAACAGCAGTGTTCCGGAGGAGAAAAACTAAACCCCTGTACCAGGAGACTTAAAATGCCAGGTGGATTGTGAGCCAGCTGGTGGCAGTGCTGGCTGGCGACTTACTAAGTTCCCTCCTCACCGTGCACTGTGGCATTACCACCTCTGAGAAGTGATGTGTGTGTGCTCAGGGCTCTGAGCAAACCTCCTCCCCAAACCTCCTCCCCAAACCTCCTCCCCGTGTGGAGCTGCAGCCACTGCAGCAGCCTCACTTCGCCTCTCAGCTGCAAAGCCAAGAGGTCTTTCTTTCCCCCTTCATATTATTTCATGTTAGAAGATAGTTTTAAATTTAATTGGCTGTTTATTCCTGTGGCTTATGCCTTTTCCTCTGCTGCAAACAAATTCTTTTCTGCTTGAGTTAGAATTTTAATAAATTATTATGAATGCTCCTGTAAATTACTAGACACACCAGGCACCAAATTGCAATCTAAGTTATCTAATGGTTGGTAGTTTGATGAATAAGAATTTGTAGTACGCACTTACATAACTCCTTGTGTGGCAAGTTAAAAACACAGTTTTAGAACAGCTATTTATAATATAAAACATTATTTCATAGCATTTTTATAACTATTTAAAAATATTTTGAATTGGATGGCTGGAGAAACCTGTGAATTTGTATTTCAGAAGTTAGAGTCCCAGGCTTCTTAAAGCATGTAATAGAGATTTACAGGCTAGTTTTAAATTCATGCAAGTTATGTGAGAACTGAATTAACATTTTAATTCTGCATTCCTGCAATGAAGCATCTGCAAGTTGACAATACAGAAGACACAGCAGCGTTCTCATGATATCTCTATCTATCTAAAAAAAGTAAAGCAATTAAAGCACAAAACTAATAATCTAATAGGATAGCGATGCATTGTAGTGCAAATACATGTAATGTTGCCAAACCCAAGTTCATTCATTCATTCATTCACTCTTTCTTTCTTTCTTTCAAAGTGGCAAAAATCTGTATTTCATTCAAATTAAACTTTTGTGGCTTTTTTTTTTTTGTGGTAAGGTCTGATAAGAATCCTCTTTGGAAATCCAAACATTTAAAAAACAAAATAAAGAAAGAAAAAAGAAAGTGTCTGCTGAGAAGGAATTCTGCCTGCTACCCAGGAGGATATTTGTACACACACGCACATACTCACACATAGGAAAAAAAGAAGAAAAAAGAAATAAAAGGAGGAGGAAGGAAAAAAGGAGTCTTGTTTGATGGCCAAGAGGGATGACACCGCCTGTTCCTTCCCATAATTGCATTCAGATACTCCGGATACATATTTGCCAGCTCTCATGACCCACTGGTGCTATTCCCTCCTAAGGAAAGCAGGCACTCACCAGATATTAGAGAAGAGGATTTTAACACCAATAAAGGATTTATACTGGGTGTGTTTAGGATTGAACAAACTAAGGAGAAGCTCTCTTACAGCACAAGTCTGGGCTTTTATCTTTTTCAAAGTAGGTATTCGAGTGGGAAAAAGCAAAATAGCAATTCCCCATGCTTATTATTTAACTAGCATGGCTTTGATTGGTGACTGAGACCCACGCTAAAAYATTAATTTATGATAATTTCAGGGAACAGCAGCACCCCTCCATGACAAATGCATTTAAGTCAGAGTGGGCCAGCATCTCCAAACCCAGGGTGACCCAGAGAGCTGCCACTTGCTGCTGTAATCATTCCCTACTGAGTTAACGGGAGGGGGAACTATCACACCTCGATGACTCAGGGCTGTTTTCACAGAGCATATGTGGAGGGGTTTCTGGGGGTCTCCTCTGGATCCTGCACCTTGCCTGGGTCTCTCGGGRTCTCCTGCCCTACCTTTCTATGCTTTGAGGTGTCCACGGTTAGCCCCGCACTCTGGTGCGCTGCACCAAGCTAATCATCGGCACGGAGAGAAAGGATATTGTCAGAGTGCAAAATGATCTGTTTTCAGGCAGGAAGCAGTCAACTAGATGTAAATTCCATGAAACAAAAGAAGGTATTATTTACAGTTTTATTGTGATGTTAATTAATATTTACATCTTGGAATGAAAAATAGAAATGTTAATGATTGGCTTTACTAAGAGGATCACTTGATGCCAATGTGAAAGCCAGGGAGAGAAGGCAATTATGCAAACATCACATGCATCCCAATTTCAGTATGGAAACTTACATTTCAAATCTCAATTCAGGAAAATAACATGGAAAGTTTGAACTACAAAATCTAAACATGAGAAAGATTTAAGAGAAAAAAAAAAGCACATTGCATATGTCAGATAATCTAGTCTGATTATCTGAGCTGTGCTAGCTACAGGGAAGCACTTACCCTTGAGTCCAGCTAGAAGTTAGCAGGGTAAGAAGGAACAAACCAGAATAACATAAAGACTAGCAACAAGGCTCAGGAAAGCAGACAGGAGCCCTAACCTAGCAGCTAAATATTTGGGTTCAAGCAAAGAATGAAAAAGAAACTTAAAGAAAATCAAACCAACCAAAAAGAAAACCACTTACAGCTGAAAATTTCTTAAGCAGCTCAATAAACCTCACTACTTATTATGGGGGAACAAATCATCACAAATTCTCAAAACAACCAAGCCATTGTATATGGTGTGATTAACAGTTATTAAATATTAACAGACATTAAAAATTAAATATAACCACAAATGATACGTAAAACAAGTACAGACCAATCCTTCATGTTAAAAAAAAGGGTTTTGAGAAAAAGAAAGGAACGTTGAGCACGTTTGGGAATTTTGCTTGATGCATCACTAACACAGAACAAACAAAGATTGGTGCTTTCAGACAAGTGACCACTTTTATGAAGCTTAAATATTGCCAAAAGGTGTAATATGTATTGGCAGCATTATTGACTATAATACTGTGAATGATTTCAACAGTAAACAAGAACAGTTTTGGGTTTTTTCTTTTATAATGCGAACACTGGAGAAAAGCACAGCTTTGCGTGAATGGAGTTTTTCTTTGAAATTGTAGCAAAAAAAAAAAGCAAAACTTTTCACTCTAACAGGTATTGTTCACCCACATAAAAGGAATTGTAGAGTCACACAAAAATTAATGAATAGCAGGATCTATTTTTTTCAGTACTTAAATTGCAAATAAAATAAACTCCACCCTGGTTCGGAGCTGTCTATTTACTTCTAAGTCAAGTGCTGSCATCGGACTGTGGATGAGAATTTGAGTGCTGCTCAAACTTTGCATTCACTAAGCCAAAAGAGGTGGGAACCAAATGAATTCACTATCTCTCCCGAGCTTCCCGAACAGCAGGATATGCCCTTCCCAAGTTTGTGTGTGGCAGACAGCTCCATGCCAGGCGCGGAGGGCTGGATTTTCTGTGCGTGTGCATGCATGCGCATGAGCCGTCTCGGACTGCTACGACATGGAAGCTGTAACAACAGTTACTCGTCAAATGGCTTAACATTTACTTCTTTGCACATCCTCATTCACCATAGCCTCTAATAAGCACAAAAAAAAAAAAAAATGACAGGTATAAAGATAAATGTACAAGAATAAAATGTGTCGCAAAAGTCCTTACCTTTCTGCAGCCAAAAAAAAACCCCAAACCAAAACACCCAAGCCAAAAAAAACCCCCAATAACAAACCAAGACCCTTTTAAAAATGCAATACTTGATATGTTTGGATTTCAAGACTGAAGGAGCTGAGATAYGTATTTGTGCATTTAAGACTCCCCACGTGTGGCATGCATGACTCACTGCTGCTTCAGATTATTTAACCACTGCGTTCAATGACTTCTGCAACGAGCACTGCCATGTACAGATGTTGAAATATGAAAAATGAGCAGCCTTTCCTGTTGAGATGAAGGTGTATTAYGGCATGTTGCCCTCCTCCTCTTGTAGGATGTGCACAAAGACCTGTCAGAGGGATCTAGATCCAAAGGAGGAGGAGGAAGGAAGACCAAGGACAAAAAACACCATCCCAGAAGACGCTGAAGTAGCAACTCATCAGATTGATGGACTGATAAGCTGACTAGTTTCTCTCTTCCAGGCTTTGGCACAACACAACCAAGAGGGTTTCTCAGTGCTTGCAGCAAAAAGTAGAGCCTGATGCTGCTCAACTTATGGAAAAATACATTGTGGATGGAAAGATGTGGTGGTGTTATAAAAAGCAAAATTATCCAGATTTGGAGCTGGTATTGGCAAGAGAACAAGTGAGAGAAACTGAGGTCAGATCCTGACCCCCTCGAATGCCCTGGAGGGCCCAGGGGGTGAAATCTTGGCTGTTTTCACCAGAAGCAAGGATGAGGGATCCCTGCCTCCTGGCAAGTGAGCGAGATGCAAAAACAAGGTCAAACCTGTGGCGTCTCTCTAGCTCTAAGCACAGTCAGGCTGAGAGAGTCAGCAAGACCACGAGCAGGGCTCTGATGGACGTGCTGGGCTGTGGACAAACGCAGAGTTGACTCCTGGGCTCAGTCACTGACTTCCCTGATCCCTGACAAGGACCAGGACAAGCCAGCTGCCCCTTCTCCACTCCAGGTACCTTAAGCAGAGGGGTTCAGCTCTCCCACACACACAGCACTTGCCTGTGCATGGAAACAACACACCCACATGTCCACAGCCCTGGGCATTCCCCTTTCCTCCTCAAAATCCTGGCAGATTTTACTACAGCTGCTATGATGTGTTTGGGAAAGCAACACTTTACCTGACCCTATATATTGGTCTGGCAAAGTGAAAACTGTAAACATCAGGAATTTACCCAGCAGAAAAATTCTCCTCGCTGCTGTTGGCAGGGATGGGAGAAGACTGGGGGGAAAGGTGTTTCCTCAGTTTGATGTTCTCTGCTCTCATCCTACTCTGCAGGGATCATGGTGGGATGACCAGGAGTTCATCCTCTGTGCACCAATCCCACAATTAAGAGCACCCTTCAGCATTGTTAGAAGAGGAAGCCACGAGCAGAATCCCTCTGTTGCTCCCCCTTGCTATGCTTTGAAGGCTTTCAGCATGCAAAAAACTAGCAGTAGAAGGACCTGTGCCTGCTATTTCCAAGAATTCTTTGATTAAACATTCTGGGCAGAGGGACATCWGGGAGTGCTCTCAGGTCAGCACAACTCAGCCAGGCCTAGAGGCTTATCACAGCCAGTAAATGTGCCACTTACAAGAGGCCAATTCCTACCTCCCATTTTGGCTTTCTGAGAGGTGTCCTTCCTTCCCACCCCCAGTTCTTTCCACCTTGCAGTCCCAAAGTCAGTGACCTGACTGGAAAGAAGAGGATGAGGGTCACTGAAATGAATACACTGACTGTAGGTTACCATGCTGCATTCCACTAGGTCTCACTCACAGCAGCAGCAGTGCAAGGCAGAAGGGAGGCCAAAATACACAGGCACRTGGAGGACATACAAAAAAAAAAGCAGCAAGCTGAGGTTTTCTGCTGTAACAGTGGTCGTACAGCTGTATGTCTTGCACTGTTATTTTCTATAAATACTGACATGAAGAAGTTAAACAAATATAAAAGATGGTCAATGCTATTGATAAGCAAAGGGCAGATTTTCTGAGGTCCTTACAACAATATACTTCATAACTGCTTTACTGAGACTATTTTAAAAAGTTAAAATCAGCTTTAAGAGTTCTTCAATATTTACAACTTTTCCTTATTTTACTTCTATTTAATGATATTAATTCTTAACTTTTGCTGAAACTAGCAAGAACTGCTGTATGTTACATAACAAAGGGGCTGCAGACGTGATTGAAACCTTCAAGAAAAATGAGCGAAGAGGCATTTGTGTGGTTTATAATCAAATTACATTTGCAAGACAAAAGAAATTGCTCTAAATTTCAAATGAAGCAAAGTGGGTAKAACTGCACAGGACATGCAGCATAGCTACGACTTAAAAGATGATTGCTTTAAATTCACATCTAACTGGCCTGCAAAGCAACCTGTTAAAAATACCATATGTTTTCCTACAGTTGAATATTCAACAGGAGACCTCTTTTTGTGTGTGCATTTCATACTTGCAAGATTTGCACCTGTAGTTCTGAGCACGTGATGCATTTGATAGACAGCTAATGGTGCTAATGAATCGCTCTGATCTGGGTGTGCAATTTATTGTGTGCGGGTAAAACGCGTGTCTGCGGAAAGCAAGCTGGGTCTCAGGCTCTCAGATCCCAGTCTCTCTCCTCCATCAAGTATTGCACTTTAAAGTACCCATTGACAAGTTCCCCAAGGAATTTTGTTTCTTGGGTTTGGTTGTGCCAAACACACAAGTTAACTGCTTCTGGATCTACTGATGTAAAAAGAAGCTTTATGATAATGAAAAAACATTTTGTTTTGAGATCAGAAACACGTGCGCGAATATTGATTTACATCAGTGCAGAAAATCTTTCCACCAAAGACTTCTGCTTTCTAGGAGARCTTATTTACTTACAAAATTGAGAGATTGGGGCATCTATCTGGGGTACGTTTCCTCCTTTAGCATTTAGCTTTTGCACTTGGGTAGGCGGCACAGGTTTGTGAGACTGGCCGGTGGCTCGGTACATGGCTTGGACCCACAGGATGCGGTCCTGCTCATCGTCACTCGCAAAAATCACCGTGTCTCCTTCCTTCACAGCGTTGAAGAATGTYCTGCCGCCATCCAAACCTGGCAGGAAAGGAAGTGACAATGCAGTTTCACAGACTTTGAGGCCAGCCAGGGGATCTCCTCCAGCTTCCCACCCCACCACCGCTCGGGTGTCTCCTCAGCCGGCCCCGTGCTGCACCCAGCTCAGTTCTCTCCCTGCACCAAACTCACCTGCAAGACAGCCCAGCAGGTCYCCAGGTAGCATCCTGCACCCCAGTTACTATAACACACTCCAACACACTCAGATTAATTGCTTCTCTCACCTACAGCTCCATCTGTGTAAGTCCCATGTGAGTTGCACCACTGGAGCCTAATTAAAAATGAGTTTTGACGGGTTGTGGTGGGAGGCTCCCCATTAGACTGTAAGCATCAGTGCTCAGACTGCACAAAAGGTGATGTCCTTATTTCTGTCTTTGCCCTGATTTGGCACTCATCTTCCCATCTCCCTGCCATGAGAGTTTAACTGGAATAAAGGTTTTGACAACCAACCTACTGTGTCTTTTCTCATCTCCTCTGGGGATACCATTACCCAGGGCATGGTGAGGATCACCACGCTCAGCACGTTGCCCCACTGAAATAAAGGAAAAGTGGTGCTCCTCCACTTGAAGAAGGGTYTCACCACCACCAGGCACCTCCAGGGGCTTTCTGTCCCTGCTCCTTCCACACACTGACATCCATCAGGAGAGAATGGGGCAGGCAAAAGTGCTGACTTGGTCCCATAAATATTTTCTACAACAAAGACAAACACAGCTGCTAACTTTTTATTTAGGGAATATAATCTGATGCATAGGTTAGGATTATTACTCAAATTGAGCATTCAGCTCACAATCAAATTTCATTGGGATTTAAGCATCTAATTCACTTAGGCTCCCCAGAAGAGACRAGTCTCTCCCTCCTCTGGTGCAACTCCTAGCTCAGTTCCTTAGATCTATTTATAGTAAAGTCATGCATAGCTAACGATCAGTATAAACACAAACATATTTAGAATAATGCTGATCACAGTTCAGCCGCAGGCAGGGAGAGGGAGAGAGAGGACTCCCGTTGGGAACGGCGAGCAGAGTGCCCACGGGCGCAGCCGGGAGCCGCGGGCCCCGTACCTGGCTGAGGGTCGGTGTAGTCCACAGTGTATCCGTCGAGCTGCAGCAGCTCTTGAGGTTCAGCTTTTTTCTCCCGGTAGCTGCACATAGCAAATGTATATTGACTAACCTGAGGAAAATCACAAAGCTAAGATGGCACCGGCTGGTCACCACAAGGCAATCCAAAGCRCTTACCAACGCCGCACGCCGACGGCGTGTTTGCAGGGACTGGGGGTGGTGGGGTAATTTTGRTGGTCATTGCCCATTAGAGATAGACTAAACTTTTTACCAGGCTTTTGCAAAGCCCACTSTTAACACACCCTGCTGCGGCACGCATCTAATTCTCCGCATCAGTACATACAGCGGTTTAATTTCCTCCAAGAGAGGAAGCTCCACGGCTTAAAACCCTCTATCATTCATCCCCAGACAAGTGCAAGAGTGACACCCTGTCACAAACAATGTGAGCTAAATTGCTAGGTGCCAGTCATATTAAAGCAATCTTAAGATCCCACTGATCTCGGCAGTTGTTGTCATCAGTGCTGTAAATGGCAGCTCTCACTCCTCTGAGGTACCATCTGCATGACACGATACATTCAATGTCAAGCTCTTGACGGAAGCCGACTCAGCTGCGGGGGCTCTGCCAGGCTCCCGAATCGCCTTTAGGAGCCCATCAGGCCGCATCAAGGCCCCGCGCGTACTCGGCGTGCTGCGATCTGGATGGTCGGCGAGAAGCTCGTCCGGGGAGGAGAGGAGAGGATTCTCCGAGCCCCAGGCTAGGAACTCACGGGGAAATTTACTGTCAAATGATTTCAAATGACTTTGTTAAGGTTGTGTCACATCCTGGACGCCTGACGTAATTTTATTCGTCTGGACATTTTCTTGACCTCTGGAGGAAACTTTAAAACTSTGGTGGGTGGCAATGAATCGTGCTCGTCATTTTTTTGGAAGTTGGGAGAGGTCCTGAAAGATGGAAGCATGGCTGAACCGGGGGGTTTTGCCTTCAAACTCCAGCCAAATCGCTCGGCTACAAAGACACATGCAGCACTTATTTTGGTGGCATCTATCACTAATAAAATGTCATTTATTTCAATCGGGGGACCTGTCTGCTGGCGCAGTGTCTCCCAGCCGCCGCTCGGTTTATTGCTGCCCTCTATGGGCTTCTGCTTGCTGCCAGTCTGCTCCAGCAGCCCTGCCTGCACCGAGCCTTCCTCCAGGAACAGCTCCAAAAGCCACCTAAGAATAAACCCTATCATTAACACATTTGTGGGAGTAAGACTAAAAGCGATGCTTTAAGCATCTTGCATCCTCCTTAAAACTACCAGCACTGACGAAAGATTGACAAGTAGCAGACCAATAGCAGGAGCACACCGGTGCATATTCCCCGCTCTGAACTTTGCATGCCTACCAGCGTACCGGCAACACAAAAATTAAAAAGATTAACACGAAGAAATCTAAAAATAACCCAGTGYCCCACAGCACAACATTCAGGCTCCTGCAGGGTTCATTCAGTCGTACTTGCAGTATATTGCTGCCATCTCCTGGAGAAACTCTGGAATGTGCTTTATTTACGGGAAAATCCTGGAGATCTCGTCTGAGCRGTAAGGATTTGATTTCTCTGATAGACAGCCTGAACTTCAGGGACTCCACGATAAACTCAATTCCCGAAACAAGTCAGTGCTAACCTACATTGACATTGATTGAAAACCTTAATACCACTCATGTTTTTTTGCTTCTCCTGTATGCTCTACAGCAACAGGTAAAATTCATTCAGTAGTTCAGCTGCTATTCTCTGACCCTGAACGTGAGGTCTGAACTTTCTTTGGGCTCTTCTTTATATGCAAGTAATTCCACTCCTCTTTGGACCCAGAAAATATTCTTCAGCCCTATCAAAAAGACAACCACAGCAATACAGTGGAACTTAAGGAAACATGCAGGCGTTCAGAGCTTGTACTTGTCATGCTAAATGTTAYAAAAGACAGGTGTACACAGTAGGCTCTAGTGGAGCCATCCTGGGACAGAGGCAAAGCAAACTGGTCTCTCCTGTTAGGATGCACAGGATTTCCTTGAAAGAAGCTGCTCTATATCATTATTGGAACAGACCTTTAAGAGAAACCTACAGGTGGGTCTATAACGTGCGGTGAGCCAGGGCTCATCCAGGTTCACATCCCACTTTTTCTCTACTCACACAGCTCAAGGAAGAAGCCCAAGCTCAGGAATGCCACAAAGCCTGCTGGCAGGAGCAAGCAAGGATCAGGTTGGAGGGAGGACACGGCTATTGATGGCCTCTGTAAGAGGTGCCAATGGTGCCATGCAGAGCGCCTGCACCTAAACAACTCCAGCTMCTGACTTCAAGGACTGGCAGACCAGCCTGTGTGCCCTATCCTGCTGCCTAGAGCATTTACTGCTTGGGGTCAGGGAGAAGCTGGTGCCATGGCTACCAGTACAATGTGGCTCCTTCCATTTACAAGCAGTGGTAAAGCCAAGCCCAGAAAACGAGATTCTAGAAAGCTCGGCATGTCACAGTTGTGCTTCGCTGCTGAACAGCACTGTGGGGTCAAGAGGAGATTGCACTTGCCTTTCATCAGTCCTCTAAAATATTGTGCTTTACAGAGCCTGCTTTCTGYAGAAGCTCAGAAGTGGCCAGACAAGTGAAACAGTTAATAGCAGAAATTAATCTTACAGCCTGCTGAGTTCACACCGAACCATAGCTGAGTATGAGAGCGAGCGAGCAGATGGGATGGGCAAGATGAATGGTTTGAGTAATTGGAAAAAACACAGATACAGAGAGGAAACTGAAGGAAGACAGAGGAGAAATCTCTGCCCAGTGAGGGACAAACTCTCAAAGCAGCTGGGATTTCATCCAGGGACTCGATGAGGGCCAGGAAAGGAGCATCTAAGGAAGCTGAACTGAGAGAAACTAAGAGAAGGGAACTAATCCAAGGCAACCCTGGCTGGTTCATTACAAAAAAGGGAAAATGCTTTGAGAAATAATTTGAGACAAAAGAACATAAGGAAAAGAAACTAAAGTGGGGGAAAAAGAGAAAAAGACAAAGAAATTCAGGAAAGGGGAAGCAGACAACAGGAGACAAATGCCAAAGTTCACTATTCCCAGGCTGCTAAATTAAATCTGACTTTCTTGGCACTTGACCATATTCTGTCACCARCTATATAATCCAACTGATTAATAAATACAGCAGATATGCCTTAACCAGTCCTGACTTTGTCCTTGTTTCTCCACCAGAGACTCCTGCTCTAGCGAGCACCGCTTTCCCCAGGATCCTGCTCAAACCTGTTAATTGTCATGCCTCACACTCTGAGCTCAGTCATTTACTCCCCCTTTCTCACTGTTGACACAACACCGCCCTGCTTGGGTTAAATTCTTAAATGGACCTTTCCTAGATTAACAGCATGCATTTTGTCCCAAGGGAGAGAAACCGTGCGAAGATACTGCCAGCTGTAATACAGCTTTCCACTTTGATGGGAGGCTCTTGTCCTCTGGTTGCAGCTGTATGTTGCCTCCTGAGCCCTTTCCTGACACAAATGAGCAGAGGAAATGATCTAGCTTAAAGAAAAAAATGTGAAAACAACAGTTTTCATATCTCAGCACATCCATTCAGCTCTAAAAAACTGAAAACAGCAGCTGTCCCAAGTTCTCYCTTCAAGCAGGAGGCTTGTGTGCTCTCCTGGGCAGGGCTGTGTGGTGGGAAGTCATCCCATGTGACTATGGATGGGACATGCAGGACCTACCAAAGCCAGGTGTAACAAGCTGTGGCATTGGTTTAACCAGCAGTTTCCAGACATTTTGGATGTATCACCACACTCCAGATTTCTCAAGAATCACCACCTATGCCTAGTTCTCAGCCAGGGTCTAAGAGAAAACATGATTTAATATGATTATGGGGACCAGCTATGGGTCATTTATCTTGGCTTGAAGACCACAGTCTAAGACTGCTGTTGTACCACACTGCAATTCTGCTGAATTATTTTCAAATTCTGGATGTTATTCTGAGTTACTGAACACTTACTTCATTTCATTTTATCCCRAGTCAGCTGAGTTTTGCTAAAAGCAGGAACTGTCACTGTTAGTCTAAATTATACTGAGTTTAGGGAGTCTGTCACCAGAACAATAGATCCAGGCATAGACACTGCAACTGGTTTTAATCTGCAGAGGGTTGATCTGGTTCCAACAACATTCTGCAAACACCATCAGACACAATCAGCTGAAAACTGCTTCAAGCTACTCAGCAGACATGTCATCCAGGTACCATGGAGTGTTACTTCCCATATGCTGCCAGAGCACAGAAATGGGGTTATGACAAGAGAAGAACAGATTCAGTCTGAAATCTCAGCGTAATTAATTCACTTGCCCTTAAGAATCATTATAAGAAATTTCCTATTGCAAAGCCAGCAAACCCACCAGAACCAACCATGGTGTTGTTGCCAGCACAGCACATTAGACCTTGCAAAGAATTAATACAAGCTCTGTCAGCTATCAAAAATCCCAGCTTTTGCATGATCAAGGGTCTAATTGGCAAACTGGCTGAAATTTGTATGCTGTGCTCAGGCAGCTGATACAGCAGCTTAGGAAACACTTAAAACATCTGCAATGGATGTACACTTTCTTTCCTAACCAGTCACAGAGAACTTTGCCCTAAATAGCTCAATTGCTTTTGCTTACCAGTGCCACTGGCATTACTGCTGCCTTTACGAAGCATTTTCCTCGCTTGTGATGCTGCGGACCATTTCCATCCAAGCTCAGGGCCATATTCTGCCATCACTTTCACACTGCATATCTCAGGATTTAAAATTAGGCAAGTAACGAGTCTCTGCCATGTAATTTACATCTAATCAGTATTCTGCTCTTCTGCTGCTCATCTCAAAGGGTGTCTACGAGAAGGGTGGGCAGTGTGCAGAGAGGACTGCGATTCATTCGGAAGGGAAAACTAACCCCTCTCAACGCACGGATCCGTGCTGGAGGAGCACATGCACCGGCTCTGCCAGCCATGTCACGCTGCAAACCTTCCCCGAGGGGTTGAGCCAAGTCCACCSAGCAAGGCAGGTGCTGGAGAGTTGAGGCTCAGGTCTAGAAATGACACAAAGGAACTGCTCGCATCCACTACACCCAAACAAATCACTTCACTCCTGTATAACCCTTGCAGTTACACAGACACAGAAGGTGCGAGGGATTATTCCACCCAAATTACAAGGCAGTTATTGCTCCTTTCCCCTTCTCTCCAGGGCTTACACAAGCCAAGTAGCAGTGGAAGCGCTCCCAGCAGAGCTGCTTTTCCTYCATACGCGCGCAAAGCCTCCGTTCATGGCGGCGAGGCATCGCTGACACAAAAGAGACAAACTGCCATCAACACCTTCCTCCTTGGTGCCGCCCATGCAGTTTGGCACCTTTGTGCCTTGTTTAAATAGTTATGAAGAGTTTGAGTATTTATTACCGTGAATTTCTTAACCACTGGTACCAGAAGGCAGAGTGGTACCACCCAATAGCACTGAAGGAACCAAGGCTGTGTCCATCTGAAATTGGGAAGGAGGGGCAGGAGAGAGCACAAGACCAGGACGAGGTTACTCTGCAAACATCAGGAGAGGAGACAGGGCTGCAATAGAGGATGCTACAGGTAAGGACAGAGACAAGGGATCAGAAAGAAAATGTTTAGTTATTTCTCCAAATGTACAGCCTTGCCCCCCTGGCGGGGTCGTGGACTGCCCAGACAACTATATCCCTAACGGAGTTTATGCTTTGGGCTCCATCTCTCAGCTCTGGTGCAGGCAGGAGCCTGGTGTGGATGAAGCTCCTGAAAGAAGGGCTGCTCCTTGTCCATTCCCTAYGTAACAGAGCCAGCTCACCTTCCTGCGGGGGTTATTTTCTGCCTGTAGTTTAGCAGAGTTCAGAGCGTCCTGGACATCAACACCTTTACTGCCAATCCCTGCTCATACCAGCACCCATCCTTTGCATTGCATGAAAAGCAAATGACAAACATACGGACAGCAAAGTATTTTTATTCCATCTTTATTGCCTGCTGACATGTTCAATATGCTCAAACTACATCTGAGGGACTGCATAGAGAGTGTTTCTTGTTTATATTTGATGTACGGCAGAACACTTTACATTGCACCAAATGTTGAGCAAACGGTAACATAACAGAGAAGCTGCAGTGGCAGCTGGAATTTCTGAGGTGGGCTACAGAGACTCTCTGGGGGCAAAAGTCTGCTCATCTTATTCAAATGAATTGCTTTTCTGGCCAAATTCTGCTCTGATATGCCAACTGACGAATACAGACCTAGTAACATGAGAAAACATGGAATAACTCTGAGAGCTTCAATTCCACAGCAAGCTGAAGAATATATAGCAACYGAAAACCAGAGAAGCAACTGCAACCACAATGAATGGCCAGAAGGCTCCTTGAGAGAGACAAGGGAATCCATGTCCGAACCTGCCAACCCTTGCACGGAAGAGTATCAACAGAATTATTTCTGGGAGAAACAAAGTTAGGAAAAATTACTCTCTGCTTTGGAGAATCCCTGCTGACAAGGAAAAAAGAACTGAGAACTTGGTCTAACAGGACTCAATTGTGTCTCAGGGAAAAGCAATACCAGTTGCTCTACAGGTCATCACAGACTGCCATAGCACTTCTAACTTCGTTTCAGAACGTAATAAAGGAAACATACAGAGAAAAGCAATCCTTCAATCTCTGCCCAAGAATAAGGTCAGTACATAATGTTCCCAAAAGGGAAAGGCAGATAGAGGCATGCCCTGTGGCTGCTCTACACTAACTCCCTCTTCTCTGTGGCCATTTTGACCCCATGTGGAGTACAAAATGAGTACTTAGGCTGTCACTGCTGATCATACTTGGTTGTTGGACTTGRTACTCAATGGGTCCCTCCAAACAGCCTCCTACTTACATGGGTCGTGCACACCATAAATCCCCTTTACTTCCTAAGGATGCATTTTCTTCTCTGCCCCATAGTTTCATGCTATGGAAGCCAGCAGTGATGGACAAATGGGGAATGAATGCAATTAAGCTTCCTACTGAGACAGCTGAACTTGGAGCAATAATTAACATAAAACAAAGGACCCAGGTTACAACAGGTAATTTAGAACCAGAGAAGCCAGGTGTGTAAGGTGGAAGATGGACTGCCTGGACTCCTGCCCTTACCAGCACAGGACAGACAGCACACAGGCACACTCCAAATGTAGAGCCTGGTGCATCTGGTTTATACCATCTCTGTTCTTACACTTTGCCCCTCTACAGCAGACCTGCCATCTGCTTCCTCAGGAGCAGGATTTTACCCTCCAACCTGATCAGTTTGGATCTGTGCCRGCACAAGGTCTCAGTTGGATCCCATGTTATTCCACCACAGCATCTCTGTGTTGCTCTCATACAGGACCCTGCACAAAGCTTCTCACACTCAGAGACAACATACCCTGGGAGTCCAGAGAGGAGGGAAAGAGAGAGGTGGCCCCAAGAGGACTCTGTGACTTTCTCAGGCTGGGGTGAAGATGGATCACTCACACTAAGACTGCACACTTCTGTGGCCAATGCAGTGGTTTCACCTGCCCTTGGAGGGTGAGGGAAGATCTAACACACCAAGTACTGACCAGATCCTTTTAGGTTAGAGAGSACATCTGCCTGGTTCCTTGAAATTCTTAACAATGGTCGAATATACAGGTCTACTGAAACTGGGAGGTGAAAAGTGAAAAGAAAGTGAAAAGAAGAAAAAAGAGAAAAAGCAAGACATCGCAAAATGATGACTGCAAAATGATCAGTGAGAGTGGTAGACAATGAAAAGCAGTAATGAAGGTGAAGGCAAGATAAATGTCAAGAATGATATGATGCTGACTCTGATGTAGCCAGTGATGAAACTCCTGTAGATTTGAATGGGCTCCAAATTTAACCTTGAGGCTCAAAAGGGAGCCCAAGAACCTCCAACCAAGACAGACTGAGCTTCCTCCTCGCTTCATTAATTCCTCACTAAAATTGATTCTCCATTTCATCAAACATTCAGGTGCATCTGGAAACTCATGGCTAGAAGGCTGCAACTGGGATATCCTTGAGAAGATGTATGCATTTTGAAAAAAATCCATGATTAACAGACACCCTACGCAGAACCACAGCTCAGCATCAATCATATGGCACTGAAAATGGCCAGAGGAAAGACTTAAATATTTCATGCTGTGATTTAATATCACTTCTAGTTACATCTGTTACCTGGACCAGGACAAAGAATCGTTTCTTCCATCTCTTCCAAACATTTTTACCAATGGCCCATAAATACCTAGGAGAAAAGAACATGTGAATTCAGTACACAAGTGACTATCTGTTGTTCTCTTGCTTTTCAGTGAACTTTCTTTACACCTAGAAACTGAAGCTAATGCACAAGCAAGAGCAATTACAAGACTCTCAAGCTCAGCAGCATTCATGAATGGGTTTATTTCTAGCCTGAACAAATAACCTGCAAAGAAAGTGACATAAAAATCTCACAGACTCGTAATGTTACACAGTATTAATTCTCTCTTTCCCTTTGTCTTTCACAACTCGCTCAGAATTTGAAGCACTTTAAAGCCAGTGAATAGCTACAACGTGGTTGGATGGGTGAAGAATACATTTACAATGGAAGAATTACGGGAGAAAAACCCCAAAGTTGCTTTAACCTTCACAAAACCATTTGGCTGAGGGGATCTGTCAAACAGAAGAACACTTCCTACATCAAACCCAGTACCCAGGATCTCAATATCCACTGGACTGACTAAACCAGGACACTTCACTGAGCAGCTCTAAGACGAAATCCGAGAAATTGCTTAGCTACAGATAATTCAAGAAAACTGAATAATTTCTAAGGATGAGTGAATTTACTGTTTTCTACAAAGGAAGAATTAACTTTTAAAATTAATGTCAAAATAAGCATTTAATCTCTGTAATGAATTGGCCACTGTGACACTGTAACACAAACACTGGCAAAACTAGTGGCAGCACCAGGCTAATAATAAACATAAGGATATTACTCAGCATTAATGTTTTATGTATCATTATAATTACTTTAGTTCTGGCTCAATAAGTAGAAAAAAGACTTTGTTTTTGGGTATGATAGGGGTTCCTTATGCCAGAAGAGATCCAGCATACTCTTAGTGAGTGTTTAAGCCACAAAACTCCAAGTCATGCTGATGTGGGCATTGAGTCCTTGGCTAGTCCAAGAAGAGAGTAACAAGCATCCTTTTTGCTATCGCTGCTAACATCAACAGAAAGATAATCTGTTCTGGCAGCAAGAGATATAAACCTCAGAGTTTTAACCAGTATCATGTAAATCAAATGTTGGTTGAAGAAAGCTTGAGAACAGCCCTAGTATCAGCTGAGGTCAAAGAAATAAACAGGACAGGGCATTTGTCCTCTCTGGCTTTAGTGCCTGTGATCGTGGTGAAAAAATTCAACTTCACACAAGAATACTGGCTCTGATCTCATCAACASAGAAGACAGGAGGAGGAGGAATTAAAAAAGATGGATTACCTAAACCACCTAATAATGGATGGAACCTAACAAAATGCTATGAAAATAAAAATGAAACAAAGTCACTCTTATAGCACCAAAAACGTACTGGAGAAACAGTTAATCCAAACAGTGACTCTCTGGGACAGTTCCCCATTTTTATCACATCCTCAGCTCTGAAGAGCAATCAGAAGGAARCCTTGCCAATGGCCTTAGCTAGATCTTCCCAAGGATAATCTAATTTGTAACTGTAGGAAGGTAGAAGTGGATCCTTCTGGCCCCAGATCCTCTGACACTCACTCCTSGAGGGGAGAGGTGTCCCTTTTAACCTTCCAGATCATTAGTCCCACTCCAGGCAACCGCTATTTAATTGTGTTGTGTATCTCAGTATAAATAATGCCAGCCACACTGGGGTTTATTTCAAGTGAAAGGTGCACTGTGATTTTGGTTTTGAGAAATCAATACAGGGAGACATAGAATAACTTGGAAAATTATATTATCCTCAATAAGAGAATTGGGCAGTTCATCTATTATTTCCCCACAGGAAAAAACATAACTAGGAATTTCCTGAGGAAAACTGTTTAAAATTTAAACCGTTTGGCTCATATGTATTAAAAAAGACTACACTAAGAATATGGAAAGTGCACTATAAAYGACTGAACAAGTGCCATTTTTCTATTTATCTTTCTGCTTCACCTCCTGTGAACTTGAGGAAAAGAGTTTCTCTTTCAGAATCTTAAAAAAGCAAAATTTCCTAATGCACATTCAAAACAAAATGAGTTCAGATTGAGACAAGTTTTTACCCAGAGTGCTTCATGTTTTGAGGCTTATCCATTCGCACGGCAAGCTTGATCTTCAGGTCTTGATCTGGGCAGTTTTTGGAAACAGTCATTTTGTGCCACTCCGACTGCTTTGGGCTATTAGGAGTAGGGTGGAGAACAACCTGAAAGAATTAAAATCAACAATGTTAGAGGGAAAACTTATTCACAAAATGGGGTTTAATGAGGAACAGAAATACATCAGATGACCTAGTTTTGCCCTAGAAGTCACTCTGGATATGTCTATTCACATCAGTGAGGATGGCTTTTTATCGCTTTTTAAAAGTACAGCTTATTATTTTGAGGTTAGGTCATATATTCTTTGACTCCTCTATCAGCTCATGGGGCTGTGCAGACAGAACTGCATAATCAGTTCCTATCATTTCAGGGTAGTRTGTCTGACTGACACTGTCTGAGCTACGACAGCAGATAAAATCTGCATCCCATGTCATGACATCAGTGGCTGCAGGACTCTGCTTCCAYTTCATGCATCAAGGAAATGCTGGGAGGGTCTCCAGCTGGGGCACATCTGTGCAACACCAGTGACTGCAGATGAACACCAGTGCAAGTGCTTGGCTCAAAGAAACTGAAGGCTCCAAGAGGTGAATAGTCTTTCCTGATCATAGCTGTGCTTTTCCCACTCATCCACTACCACTACAAAGCGGTAGTACCCTCAGAAAGAAAGATAAATAATATTCTCCCTGAACACCATCTCCACATCCACCATCTTCTCCTGGTATTTCCATATGTGTCCTCTGAGGTAGCCTAACCCCCTTCCTCCTACATCTATTCCCCTTCTGATGCTTTCACTCTCAGAGGTGACATTGCCTGGTACAAATTCATTCCAGTTTCCACTGTGCTGTAGTGAGATGAATCTCCTTTACATCCATTAACCTTTATGCAAGCAAATTGTTCCACAATTTTTACAAATGACAGCATTCACCCTCATTAACTGATGTAGTGCCATCACTCATTCCTTGCTCATCCTTAGTCTATGYTCCTGCCAAACTCCAGCCCAGAATATAATCTTGTATTCCTCTGCTCTCCAACTTTGCTGCTGAGTCAACAACCTAGGGGMTGTTTTCCACCAAAATATCCTTGACGCTATTACCCTCTGATGAATGACTCTAAAACTTTATTGCCTCCTCTAAAGCCTGAGGTAAACATCAGTAGATTTTCAACTTTACCCTCACCCATTAACATTATTTATCACTTCTTTTATTGAATTGCTTTCKCTGTCAGGAATCTGAAGCTGTTATTAGTCACACAGATAACTGAGCAACACCAGTCTGTACTGCATCACTCTTGGAAAAAAACACATTTAAGCAAATCCTGAAGATGAGAAGCGAGTTGTCCACATGTGGTGGGGGTGTTAGAAACATGATGGACCCAAACTCTGAGCAGTATCCAAGGAACCCCACTGCCAGGCAGGTCATGCAAGCACATACACTTGTGCTAAAGTGCATCTCTTAGGGAGGCAGCAGCCACTCAGGGTGTTTGGGATGCTTTCTACTTTGATTTCTAACTCTTTCTTCATCAAAAGACACATAAACTTTTCTCAGCGGTGTTTCAATTCACAGCTCTTCCCCTCCTTGCTCTCAGCAGATGAAGTATTGGCATGGCCGAAATCCATGGGAGCCTTGCCACTGGCTTCAATAGGGTCAGGATGTATTCCCATGCCTTCAGCTGCCCATCCAGCAGCGTAGGGCTTGGGAGCATTTTCCAGTTCTCCCTTGGATAAAAGTGGCGAGCTGAGGAGCGGCGGCCGGTTGCCAGCTYAACACTCGCAATAGAAAGTGGGCTTTGTACCCGCCTGGCAGAGCACAAAGCCACTGCTCAAAGGGCGGCTGAGCAGGGGTGTTTTGTGTATAAAACCTGCTTCCCTCCTCTCTCCGTGCAGGCAGGTCCCTGCCCACTCCAGCAGCTAAACCAGGGGCTTAACACGCTCCCGGTTTCATTATTACATTAAAGGAGAAATCTTGATGCAGCCCGAGCAGACACGCGTCATCTCTCGGCCGCTCCGGGCGCACCGAGCATCCCTTTGAAGTTCGGCCGACTGAAAGCGCTGGTGGCCACGGGCCAGGGGGAATCACTGCCAGCTCCCCACGCTTGCCACTGCTGGCCCGTGTCCTTCAGCCCGCAGAAATTCAGGGCTGAGGGATGGYTTCCCGCTGGACCAGGAATTAAAGAGCATTGGTAGGGGCTGGCTCATCAGCTTTGCAGGGCAAGAGGGGTTGCTTTGGGTGCTGACATCTTTCTCAGAACAACATGCACAGCTAATTGCTTCCCGAGACCAGCAAAGTCAGCACTGCTCATGGCTGCCAGTGGAAACAAGACTTACAAAGCAAGAGGGGCTGCTCTGAGTGTAACCACTCAGGGGAAAATCCCTGAATGGCAGCGCGGCCGGCTGGGTGAAAAGCTCTGCTCAGCACGCCGCAGCGGATAAAGGCAGGGTGCCAGGCTGTTTGAAGTAGGAGGTTTTGAAAATAATCCTGAAAATATTGTGATGCTGTGCAGCAAAACAATTGTAGGTCTTCAGCTGCAGTACYGTAGCCTAGAGGGGTCATCCTCTTTGTCAAAAAAAGAGGACAGGGAGAAAGGAAGGATCAAGGTGCGGACAAGGAAAGTCTGAAGGGGCTGTGATTCTCTTTGAAGAGAAGATTGAGAGGGGAAAAGAAGGGGTAGCTTTGCTTTTCTCTCTCTCAAGTGCAAGAACAAAGGATGCTACATGAACATSAAAACACAAATAGTTAAAATGAACATGAATTATGTGAAATAAAATTGCATGCAGCACACTCCACCATAAAGTTATAAATCAAATCAACAGCTCACTAGGACCTGAAAGAATGTTTGGCACTTGTATGAACAGGATTAATGCAAAACCATGTTAATTAGGAAAAATGTTGTTGAATGGACACAGACTCTTCCTTGTCAAGGCACAAACAGCCATGGAGTTAGCAAGAAACATCCCAACAGGTTAGTCCATAATTGGAAACACTGTACTTAGGCTTGCAATGGGATCAATGGCTTTCCTGACCATGGATTTCTTGACCATAGCCATACAGACAGGATGGAGAGCAAAGTGTGCTGCAGGGCTGGGCAGAGAGAGCCCAGGCTCCCCCTGGAGATCACTTGGCTCATGCTGAGCAATGACACAGGAAGTGCCAAGTCCTCTTACCCCAAATCGATTTTCATGGAGTCCTCACCATGTTGATCTCAGCCTGAGGAGCTGAGGAAGGGATGGCAGGGAGTTTGCTGCCACTTATAACTGGGGCCAACACAAATTACACAGCTGCAAAAAATCCATGGAGACAAGTGAAGTGTCCTAAAGCTGCAGAAAAGTTCCATCCACAGATATTCTGGAGCTGTGGTCTGCAGTGATAAAGGGCCACCAGTCCCAGGGCACTGGTTCACGGACCACAGCTGAGGGGCAGAGATGGAGTGGGAAGGTTTGCTCTGTGGGCAGTATCCCGGGAATCTGAGCTCTTTGCTGTTAACACCATTGATGGGAGCAATGAACCCCCRTGTTTCACTCCCCAGCCCAGCCTCACTGAAGCCACCAGTTCAGCCAGCATCCATCCCCAGGGAAGCCAGGGTTCCAAGCCTTTCGCGGGGAGTACTGCAGTCAGTGCTTTCAAAAGCTCAAACCGTGCACAGGCTGCTCAGCAGATACGAGAGCAGCTTAGCACTCCCTTGCCAAACTTAAATCCCCTCTTTTTGCTTCAGCATAATCCCCTTTTCTGCTTCAGGAATGTCCATTTCCGCAAGCAACTTCTAAGGCTTTCCGGACTGCCAATATTGCACACAAGATCCTCTGCCTTTGCTCAGAGCAGGCACAGCCAGCTGAAATGCTGCCATTAAAAACTCACAACAAAGACAGCATGCGAGATGCACTCCTTTCCAGCAGTGCAGAGCTTGCTTTCTTTCCCCCTCCTGAAGCTTGGCAAAAAAGCAGAGCATGTTGTGCTCCAAAGATATTTCCATATAGGAAAGATTTCTCTAGAAAAGCAGGGCCAGAAGGAAACATTATTAAACCCAAAACCTCCTTACCCTCCCAAGCTCTTTGTCCTCCAGAGCCAGCACTCCTGTGCTTTCCGTGAACAGCTTCACCTTCACTGCAGGAAGCGCGTGGGTTGTCGTGAAGTCTCCTTGGGTGCCCCAGCTGTGAAAAGAAGGACAGAGGGATGCTCAGCTCAGCTGGCAGGTCAGCAGCAACACTGCTTGGGCATGAAACAGTTAACCCAAAATGTGTCTGACACAAGCCAAAGTGGTTGGGCTGTCTGAGTGACAAGGGCATTAATTATCTTCTTYGGGAAATGTGGGACAGATGTTTGGAAAAACCATGATGGTTCTTGGGGGAAAAAAAGAGAGCATTTGAGAGCAGCATGAAACCAAGTTTAAGAGAACTTTTTATTTAGAAAGAACAATATGTCTCCTGCAGCGCCACCCTGTGTAGTCACAAGAGGAGTAGAAGATTGAAGACATCTGCCCAGKACATCTGTAATCACTCACACCTCTGCTCCTCTCTTGGCCAATTAACCTCTCCTTGCCAGGCTGAGAGTGAGGTTTGCTTTTTCTGAAGAAACCACAATTTAACCTGTGTYGCCCTCCAAGGCTCAGCCCAGCCCAAGTTTAAGTTCAAGCCATTATATCTGSAGTAATCCCAGCTTGCTGGGACTGCAGAGCAGGACACCAGCTCCTTGTGGACGGGATGGCAGCGGCCAGGAAGATGCCACCTCTCCAACAACACAATGAACCACCATCTACTATTAGTACTCTGTGAGTCATTCCGTGGCTTGGAAAGGAGTGCTGTGAAGGCTGAATTATCCACAGCCTCTAGACATTCACTGTCTCTAGAGGACAGCTACAAGTTTCTGCAAGCACAAGTTGCCCAAGTGTGCAGAGAACACAAACTCATTCCATATTGGACCCTCCAAGAGTGTACCAGGAGCAACAGCTCAGAGTGATGTGGTAGAACACACACTGCAACCCAGAATGCTGCAAGTCATAGTGCCATATCTCACTAACCACTTCTATTCACCCTCACTCTGTTAATGACACTTTCTCATTTTATGCTGTCCTCAAACTGGATCCTCTGCTGAAGAAAGACACAGAAGGCTCAGAAGACATGATCCAGTGACTAGATGTCCCTCAAAGATAAACACCATGCAGCAGGTTTGGCATTTGGAAAGTTATCAGAAAAAATAATTTACTCCTCCTTGTGCTCTAGGAGTGTGGGTTTATGCTTTGCTCTCCACTGAGCAAATCTTGTCCAACCGAGCTCAGCAGATGAGCGTGTTCAGYGCAGAGCTGATTAACAAACTCGGCTTCTTCGTCAGCTTTGCTCTGCAGTTTCCTCTCCTGGTGTCACTGTTTCACATGTTTCATTTTTTATGGTGATGCATCAAACTGCCACCAGTGCCAGAGAGCAGAAGTCTGGCATAAATTATCTACAGCACTACAGGTCCAGTCAGGTCCTCTGTATTATATCTTTTTCATGTGTGAGCCATCAGCTACCTAATAAATGTTTTAAGTGTAAGAACCAAGAAACAACTTTATTTTCTAATCACAGTTTCAGGTCACAGGTTATGTTTTCTCTCTTAAAAAACTGTTGTCACCAGGAGGGAAAGTAGGAATACTATCTTGTTTTGGGTAAGAGGCAAAAGTAAGAAAATATCCAACCTTACACTGTGTATTTTGACAGCATCTGCTTTATAGAACTCATATCTCTGTTTACTATTAAAAAGCTCTTATTTGCTGAAGCATTCCCAGACCATATGTTATCAACAAATGTTACTAACCAAATACAAACAGTAATTTTCATTAGGTTTCCTTCATGGGAACAACATTAACCACAAAGGGAATAAATGTTTCAAATGACAGTAAACATACATAGCAAACCCTTGACAACACTGTGGTGCTTACATATTCATACCCCCAAAAGCCCTGAAAAGATCTGCGCCAACAAATGGAGGCCATCAAAAGTTGGGGTTTGTGCTGGTTGGAGCCTGTGGTGATGTCATTTGTTGCCATAGTGATGCTCAGCATAAGGCCATAATTCATGTCACTGAAACATCATTTGTATTCAATCTGAGTACCCAGTTTATCTGGGCTGTGTATTAAATTATTGTTCAGAAAATTAGCTCTGGACAGTAGCTAGGTATTAGGATCTTCTGAGGGACTAACAGCGTAATGGTTTCATTTCCATACCTAATCATTAAGGAGTTCATTTGTTAGGAAAGTGCATTAGGACCCATTCTGGACAAACCTCATGAAGTAACCATGCTATCTTGTCCCCCTATCACAGAGCTCATCCTGACACTWGAAAGCAATAAAACATCTGCAAATGAGGACAAACAAATGTCATTCTGGCCAAAAGGAWACAAACATATAGATGAATATATGTACACACACCACAAAAAAAGTGCAGATGCAGAAAAATCCTGACAGTACTTTCCTCAGTCAGGATGATATCAACTGTCTGAATCCTGCCTGAACCCYTCAGCCCCGCATTTCTTATTGCCCAGTGCATCCCAAAGTCTGGAACTGATCAAGAAATGCTGCTGTGCAGAGAGACTACTAGAATTATCACCCCATTTATGGCATCTCTGCTGTTCCAGTGCTATCACTAGGATCTACTTTTGTCTCCAAGGTTTCTACTTAGGCATCAAACTTAGGATGAGCAGCTAAACTCTTCCAGCTGCAAAGTGCCAGAGGATGAGATATGTCCCAGGTGCTAACTTGACAGATGCTGGCCCTTGTTTTACCTTTCACAAGCAAAATAAGGAGATCATCACCGTAGACTTTGTGTCTACAGATTGATCTAAACGTGTCATCACAGTTACTGACCAAACAGCCTTAAGTGCTGAGATTTTATCCTGAATGAAACATAAAATGACACATATCCAGAGTGTGTGAGTGGACAACAAGGAACAAAGTTCTTGTCTCCCACTACCTCCATGGGCTCACCTGTCTGATTTCCAGAGCATTTGGGAGCTCTCACAGGCACTGCCCTTACTGGCACATGAGGGACAGTGATGCCATGGCCAATGCAGGTGCCAGGCTGCTCAGAGCAAGCAGCTGTCAGCTGTCTCACGCTGCTGATCTGGCAAACCTTCAGGCTGGTGCTATTCAGCCCTTCCCAACTTATGGCCAAAACCAGTAAGACCACCCAGTCTCCTCCTGTAGATGCCCTACCAAGCTCTTACCCTTTCCTGCCATAAGGTCACTGCAGAAACAACTGTCTTCATGCTATGGAAGTGCAGTGCTTTACATCCTGATCTTTGGCTGTAGGGCTGAGGGCTGCTAAAATGCAGATACAGCAATTATAAAGTTAAATTACCATGTAGCTAAAAAGACAAAAACATTATAACACCATGGCACTGCTATGTTAAAATGTGTGATTAAAATGCTATTTGAGATATGAATAAGGCTTGACCAAAACCCCCTAAAGATCCTTGTCCTTACTGCACTCATATATCACATGAAACCAGTGAGGAGGGTCTCTGACTCCAGCTGCTTTTCTTCAAAATATCCCACTTACATGGCCTAATCTATAATTTTCTCAGCTGTCCTTGTAAGACACAGACCTAGTCATCTCTGTTTGACTCTAGTAAGTTCCTCTAAAGGAAATTTTAGCACCCATGACCTTTCTRAAAGTGAACACACACATTTAATACCCAGGCAAATGCATTAAATTCTTTCATTCATATACTCTGGTCTCCGGCAAGTCTGATCAGTCGCCCTTCTTCCATCATTGCTCTTGTAACTTGCAGCCAGAACACTGATGCCTGTGATTTCTATAAATAATGAACAAGTGCAATTGGGTTATACTGCTGGGCCATGAATCAACCCTGCTAACCAGCTCAGCCTGTCAGGAGGCCAACACGGGAGCAGCTGCAGAGCCGTGTGCTTTCCACGGGGGTGACATTTAAACGTGATCTACGACCGGGTCTCAGGGGCTTCAAAACTACCCGAGGACACCTTTTATGCCTCTCCAGCTTGCATGAAATAAACATGAAAAAAATCAGAAAACAAAAGTAAAAGTGTTTACTAAAGTGAGCCCCCTCAGTGGGCTCACTCCAGGTGTGCATTACACTAAGTGGACACGGCTGTCTCCTGGGACAGATCCTCTCTGCCGGAGACGTGGCCCCTCTGCCTTGTTCCCACAAATTCAACACTTCAGTAAAAAAGTCTTGCAGAATAATATTCCTACAGGCTGGCCAGATTTGCAGGAGTTTGTTGAGCCACCTGCTTGGTATCGTTTTCCCAAATTAACCGACTCAGCAGCAGTGCCTGTCCCCTCCCAGGCCAGGAACACGTCCTTGGGAAGGCAGGACACGGCACGCAGCTGCTTCCATCCCTGCAGGGTCACAGCCACCAAACCCAGCAGCAGCATTACCCACCCTCCTGCACAGCCAGCTGGCTGTGTACAAGGACACAGAGGTCCAGCCTTAAGATATGTGACCATGTCTGGGACAACATTTGCAAGGCCAGCTTAGCCTCACTTTTCTTCTGCTGCCAGAGTGGGATCTGGTGAGGAYGCAATGACTGGCCAGTCTGGCTGCCTCTCTCCCTTGTGCAGTTCTGGTGGAGAGGGTTGTGCTTCATGCACTTCTTTCCAATCACAACCCTCATCTTTTGTCTTCTGGCACCCACACCAGCATGTCTGTGTCCCTCCTGGTGTACTTGTAGTTTGGTGTCCAAAGTGAGCTGGCTGGTGAAGGGAAACTCAGCAAGAGGGCAGCAAAAGACAGAAGCCTGATAGATACTGCCTGGGTTTGTTGACTGCTTCACCTCATGTGGTGTGATGCTTCTAATCCAGCCTTGGTTTCTCAGCTTCTTTCTCTCAACCTGCTGGATCTGGATCCTGTTCTGAGGATGGAGAGTTCTGATCCCGCTTCATCGCTGGAGACTGAAATGCTACACACAGCCTTGATTTAGTTCTTCCAGAAATCCTGTCTAACAAATGATGGTTTTATTACTTTAGCACTCCTCCCCTCCCAGAAGAGACCTTTAAATCTTGGGCCATAAATCATGTATGCCCAAAGCTTGAGCTCTGTGAAAAACAAGAGTTAGAGCAAAAGCACACCAGGTACTCAGGTAACCTACCTTCATGCAGCTGATGGAGTAGTGCATCTTTTCCTCTAATGTAATTCTAAGATGTGTTTCTTTTTTACATATTTCTAGAGACACASGCGAGGAGGAAAATAAACAGGTCTAAAATATGTTTAACAGTTAACTGTATATGAAGAAGAACACAGGAAAGCTTTTTGCTATATTTCTAATGCTTTACCTATACCAGCCACTCAAAAACATTAACTAGAGGTTGATGACCACAATTATCAGTGATCTTTCTGAACTTCCCTTGCCCATACTCTGAAGCTGTAGTTGAGCACACTCAGCTCAACAGCAAAACCTGATGCAGGGATGGTAGTAACCCCACTGGCATGAAAATACCCATTTTTGAAAATGAAAAGAGCACTTGGGAACTTCTAGGAACACCACAAACAASACAATGGTGAGCCCCTCACCAGCAGATGCTGGGAGAGCTGACAGCTCCTTGCTGGGAGCAGTGCTGGTGAGGCACTGAACTGGCAGGGATGTGGCGGCACRGACGTGACACGTTGCAGAGGCAGGTGCTCACACCTGCACCAGCTGGGTCACAAAGCCATAATAAACAGAAGTAGGGCACCCCAACGCCTTCGGGAAAATATGTACTCTTTGCAACTCTCGTGGGTAATGGCAATGGATAATAGGTTTTTCGTTTGTGTCTTTGGGATTTGAAAAAACCCAAAGGCACGGAAGATTTCAGGCTTTTTTTAGGCACTCCAAGAAAACCCACAGGCTGGGTCACACAGCTGAACACCTGTGGGATGCAGCTCCACACACAACTTGTTTCAGCAGGAGAATGCCATGAACAACGGCCAGTTTGGGGATGCTGGGCTGGGGACAGCTACAAACTGGTTTGTGACTTACTGCAGTAGGACTACAAACCTTGGTTGAAAACTCACAAATTTAGGGGACTGTACTACTGTGTACATGTGCCCCAGTCACCTGCTTTGGGCTCCTGCTATTGCAATAAGGAGAGATCTAATTAAGTCAGTAGAGTTAGGCCTTAAATTGCCTCACCCCAATTTAGAGACAGCAAGCAAAGAAATGACACTTGACATAAAAGGCCCCTGTCTTCCCACTGCTAAAGCGGGGTGCTGGAGGTGAGTGCTGCAGGTGCACAAAGRTCTGAAGTGAAAATCTCAAAGAACACATACAGACACAAAAAAACCCTCCTATGTTTCTGCTCATGCAAGAACRTCCTGGGCTAGGAAATACAACTCAGGTGCTAACAAAGGCACCTTTTCATTCTGCCTGTAGAAATGTATTGAGAAATGGTTTGCATCCATAATACATCTTGATTCCCAAGGGCTGCTGAGCCTCCTCTGGGATTCCTCCCACGACAAAACTTTGATGTGTTTACTCACCTTCAAAACAGGATAACCAAAGACATCAGACACAGATTGACAACGCAGCCTATTTTTGTTTACATTTGTTTCCTCTCCTCCCTTTCTGCTGCCAGAACAGCCTTTCAGTCCCATCCCCTCGGAACAAGCTGAGCTGAAGTGGGAGTGACAGCACAAACAGATTTGATTCCTCCTAGACTCTCCCGCACAGGCTTTGCAGCGATTTAAAACCCTCTTTCACAGACACARCTCCCGTGCAAGTGCTGATAAATCAGCACTCCTGGGGGCACTGGCCAGCAGAGGTGGYTGTACCTGCCTTCCCTGGAGCCATGGAACACCGAGTGAGGCCATGTCTCTACATGGAGCACTGATGTCTGCTCTCATGGGATAACCCAAGGGCAATCTGAGTGAATCCATCGTTTCTCCTGGCACCCTAATTCCTGCCGAGCATATAACACTCCCTCTGCTAAAACAGAGCACCACTGATACATATTTTACTTACAAAAGCGGTGTTTATTTTCYCAGAAACACCACTGTGGAAAGCACTGTGGTCTTATCCAAAAGGTGAGCAGAGACAGTGTGACCCTAGGGACTAGGCTCCTTTACAGCAGCTAAGGAGGTGTTCCAACCTCCACCATTTCTGCCCWTTCTTTGCTCCCATGGCTCTGAGACACAATGTATGTGTCACACACGCAGACACCATCTTGCTTAACATCATGCAGACAGCAGTACCAGACAGCTGATAAAAGGCACCATCTCTCCCTCCAGGAGCTGCAACTCCCACATCCTCAAACTGGCTACGGCAGCACGACGCTGCCGGCTGAGAGAGAAATATGTCTCGGAGAGCATCACATCTGTGCCTGAGTGTGCAAGGTGCAGAAGGAATAGGGCAAAGCTGACAGAGACTGCAGCAAAGCAAAGCCTGCAAAGGTCTGCTCTTGATCTGCTTGTGGCTCACACACAGTCCCCACGGATCCCGTTCCAGTGCCAGCACAGGGCACCGCAGCCAAGAGGAGCTGCTGAGGCCGACAGCACAGCTTTGGGAACCCAAAAAGGGATGATCTTTGCTATGCAGAAAATACAGCTTGATTTGTGTTCCCTCAGAATGACTGATACACTGGGGAAGTGCCATGAGGAAAGAAGAAGGGATGGGAGGTGGATTTAATCACATAATAGCTATTTATGGCCACGAGATGGCATTCCTGCCCCAGAGATGTCCCCCTGCCATGCCTGCACCCAGGACCACACACCTCTCCCAGACTGCTGCATCCCCGGCTGGGCTCTGCTGCAGAAATCCCATGGTTGGTTTGGCTGAGAAATCGTGGCACTGCTATTCACCACCATCTTCGGGGTATTAACAGGGAAAATAAACTAAAAAAAGTAGCATGATTACTTTCTCTGATTTAAATGACGTCTGCTTTTCAAACACCCTGTACTCTTGCTTAAACTATCACAATTAGAGGAGAAAAACTCAGCAGGAGGAAATGGAAATGAAAGCTCAGCACTGTTTTACTGGGAGGTCTGAACTGAAAGAAAAATTGCTTTTACAAGGGCTGCCTACTGTATGTGCTCCACCAGTGTGCCTGCTTTGGATACAGCACGAGTTTAGGGTTTCATTCATGAAATGCCTGTGTGCATTTATTGTCTTTGGCTGTGACCATTTCTTGAATAAGGTGACTTCAATGCCACACACATGCTAATCAAAGTTTCCTTTGGCCAAAGATGCTCTACTGAACCAGCCACAGAGCTGCTAATTTCACAAAATGATGAAATTCAAATATGATTAATCACATCTATCAAATCTTGTCACCCTGGAAGAAAACACAACTGCAGAGGACTGCTGTTGGTTAAGGCCTGGTCATGATTTTGGACTTAGTAGGGTCATACCCTGCCAGATTTACGAAAACTTAGTATCTCACAAGCACAGACCATGGAAAAGGAGATGGAAATCCTCTGCCTGAAAATACAGGTTACTGGCTTGTGCCAACACAGTCCAGACCCTTCTTTAAAAGACTCAGTAGAGGAGAGCAGTGAAATATTTTCTAAATGTAAACAGAGCAGAAAATAGCACAAGGTACCCTTCCAAAATCAGCTACAAGGAAGAACAAGAAGTGTGAGACCATCTCTTGTTGTGCCACCACTCACATTTTTGCTGTCCTATATTTTTCTAAGCCAGGATCCAGGACATGAAGCCCAAAACCAGCGAGGCACCTGGGATGCGGTTTGCCTTGCTTAACTTCTGACACCTAGAAGCAAAGTCACCCTAGCATTTCCTGGGTCAGTGGGGATGAGTGGACAATTCCAGCAGGTGATGCCCACCCAGCCATCTGCAAGCTCCTCTCTCCATGAGCATTCCTTGTCCTCCTTGTCCATGTAGTGACAAGAGTACGTTGCTCCCTTTAAGCGGTTTTACACTTAGTTCTGTGGTTTGCTTGGAGACACAGCACATTCACAAAGCCAACACTCTCTACCTTCATTTCACAGAAAGGACACCTAAAATGTAGAGAAATCACTGTCAAGGTTAATCTTCTCATTACATCATTCCAGAGCTCTGTCCAGACAGGAGCAGGCATTATACCGACTTTTTAAAGCGTGTTCTCTATCTCCCTACACTGCTTTGCAGCAATAGCAGCACCCCTCATCAAATAATAATGTGCACTACTTGTACACAGCACTTAATAAATAAACCAACAACTGGGCCTTTTCACATGTCTCATCCCCTGCCTTTCCCCTGGCAAATGACGTGCAGAACTTACACTAAGGCATGGCTTAATTTTCTTTTAAGAACACCAACCACGAGCAACAAACAGAATGATTGAATGTATCCCAGACCTTGCATTTTGCAGTCCTCTTCTTAGTTAAGCTCTATTTCAGATCACTGAATCTCAATCTCCTTTCAATATCCTTTTGGTTTTTCCTATCCCCATCTTAAGGTTGCAAGCACAGGAGCGATGAAGCAGACGGGTGTCGATGAAAATCGCCTTGGGCATCATCACGCCTTCTGGAATACTTAAATTTGAATGTATGCGCTATCACAGGAATACATAATTCCCAAGTGCATAGGAACACTCAAGAAATTAGACAGCTGGCGAGAAAAGCGAGACATTCATCCGTGAAAGAGAAGGTGCATGAGCTCAACCCTTACTAGACACCAGAGAATCCATGTGAGAGCAATGCTGTGTGTGCTCTAAAAGTCAGGGAAAATACAGCCAGAACTTGCACTTACTTGATACTGGAAGAAACCAAGCACAAGATGTAAGTACACAGAAACAAGCCTTCATTATTCTTGAGCACAGCTTCTAGTGTAACACTTGTAGTACAGGAGAGGAGGGACTGCACATGAGACCTTTGGGAGCAGGACCCCACCTGGGATCACCATCCAGTCCCAGCAGAGCATTCCACATCTGTCCATGAGGCTGCTCCACAGCAGTGTGGCTGTCTGGGTGACACTCAGGGTAAGGGAATCCCTACGGGATCTTGCCTTTATTCTGAGGAGAAACTCAGCTGCTAATCTAAAGCGGAATTTTCGTCCCACAGTGGCTGAGCTAGGTAAGAACCAATCCTGCAGAGCAGCTATGAGGAAGCATCGGAAGAGGTTCTGAATTCCTAATTAAAAAGGGTAGTAAATCACTTGCATGAAGACCTCCCATAATAGACCACACACTTGCACTCGGGTAATAACTTTTTAGTGCAGTTTTTGCTGTGCTTAATGACTTGTCCACAGCCTCCACTTTCGGAAATGGGAACGTCACAGCATAAATCTCAGGAGCATTATAGAAATACTGTCACACACACAAAGGAGGATTTGAAGAGGAGGTCAGACAAAGCTAACAGCAGAACCCTTCAGGTGCAAAGTCATGCACAGTCTCGTCAGAAAACTGTCTCCTAGGCATGCTAAATAGCTGTAAGCGAAGGAACCTTGTGTCAGGGATTTGGACATCACTTTGTACCCTTCCTGTCCCTGTCATCGTCACCTCTTAGCCCAGCAGCATCACGGCCTCAGGGCATCTGCACTGTGCTCACAGAGAGCAAAGTTCTCCTGGAAGATATTTCCCCAACAGATGCCTTGGGGCAGACTGCCCCTCTGCTCAGAGCCTCACCCCAGGAACAAGGGCTGTACCTCAGAAGCCATGGTGTCTGATGTTAGCTGTACCCAGTCGCCTGCTTTAACACATTCTTAAGGCTCCCAGGGGTTTCCTAAGGAGAAAGAGCTGCAAACATCTGCACAGCTGTGAAATGAACTCATGTGACTGGAAAGGCAATCCAATCAGTGTGGGTAATTAAGACAGCTTATATTTAATGCTGAAGCCAATTAGAAAAGGGAGGAGGTGGGAAAAAAAGCAAGAAAAAGCAGCTATTTCCTAAAATTTCCTTTTGCTTTGTTTTTTACCCAGCATCATGAATTTTGCTTACACAGGGCTTAGCTAAGCATCCAAACCTAAATATGAATGTTTGCTTAAAACTGTGTAGCCACGAAGGCCTTGTGCCTGAGCTTTGCCATGGCTGGAGGAGATCTACCAGGCCCAGCAACAACAGCTGCACTGAGGGATACACAACGAGAATTAAACTCTACTCTCACTCCCATCAACATAAACCCCTTTAATTTAGCAGTCAAATTAGTTCTACAGAATATGGAATATTCATATGGAATTTATACATCTCGGAAAGACTCATCTCACCATGGGGGAGTGTTCATGGCATCTCCAAACAAACTGTGGTAGCAGAACACTGACTGCAACAAAGCACTCTTATCACGTTGCTCTCTGTGCAAAGCCACTGGGCATCACTTCAAACTCCAAGACCTGAGGCACAGGATTCCTGAATGAAAAGACCAGATTTTCCCCATCTGCAGACAGAGAAGGCATCCCTGCTTGCCAGCCTCCCTTTCTGCAGGGCTTCTCCCTTTGCTGCTCAGTGCCCATCTCCCAGGAGGAGAGGGTGGCTGAACGGTGCTGAGGAAGGATGCTGTGCAGTTCCTGTCTCTCTTTGTGGTCAGGCAGTGGGCTCTGATGGATGTGGCACACCAACTTGAGACAAAAACTCTGGCTGAGTGATAAGCCTGGAGATTTGGTGCAGGGATCTCGACAAGGGCAGCCTGTCGCAGCAGAGATAAGCAGCTGAGCTGTCAGAGCACCTTGAAACAAATCAGGGAGCAGCATCAGAGCAAGAACAAAGATAGAGCCAGACACCCCTGTCTCCTAGGGAGATGGCTAAAGGAAAGGAGATGGGAGAGGTTTAGAAGTTTACCAAAGACATTACTTTATCAAGAGTGAATTTCTGGAAAGAGCACAAGGCCCAAACCCTTGGTCACGACAAACATAAGATGTGACATGGAGTCAGATAAGCCCATTGAGTGTCTTCTCTCCAGTGCTGCCCTACAGCACACACTGAAGAAAACTACATGGAAAAAAGCCCCAAGTAATGAAGAGTGGTCTTTTCTCCTTCGAGAAACAACAACCTCCATCCTCACCTCTCATTCTCTGACCTACTGCACAACCCTTGCACTAGGACTGAAGAGGCTGCTCTGCAAGGGGGGATATATAACCTCAAAATAGGCACTTCCAAAGTCAGAGGAGCAGCACACACTTCCATCCCTTCTTGGGCATGTTAAAATGCACAGACAGGTTGGCCAGATTCTTCCCCCACCAGTGATTTACTGCTGTTAACCCAAGTGGTTCACCTGAGCTCAATGCAGGGACACCTGATTTTCACTACTGTGAGTTGGTGGAGAATGAGACTTATCTGTGTGCCAAAGTAAGTCCAGGTGAATATATAGCATTTATTCACATGGCACATAGGTCCCTGCTGTTGTTTGGGTCTCTGTTTCCTTCTGTTCTGCTCACATCAGAAAAAGGTGATACAAGATGCTGACCATGAGCACTGCTACAAGCACAGGTCACTGTTTAAATATATCTAGCAGCTTCTCTAGAGACTTTAGGATAGGGGGGTGTTGTGGCTGGATCTTCTGTGCTATTCCCAAACCCCTCCCAGCCATTCCCAGGCTGCACAAACAGCAGCACTACTAACATAGCTCCTGGAAGGGCATTTTGGAGATGTGCAGAGGGCAGACCTCAGGCCAGCATGCAGGGAAGGGGAGGTATAAACCCCTCAACCATCTGCAAGAACACAGTCGCAGTGCAAAAAGCAGCAAAATCCTTCTCACACTGGGATTTGGGACAGTTTTTAGAGGCATCTGCGTGTTAGGCCATAATACACAAAGGCTTTTTCTTACACAACTTATTAAAAAGCACTACTAATAAAACACTGCAAGCTTAATCTGAAATGAACCTTGCTATTTCAGGTCTGTCTTTCCCTAGAATTGTGCTGTCCCCTGCACCCGCGCTGAGGCAGATAATCCTCGCATGGAGGGATTGGGCTTAAAATGTCAGGAATCCAACACGGAGCCTGAGAAAAAATAGAAGATCAGTATTTACTGTCGTCCCAAGAGCCACACTCCTTGCACATGACTCATCTGATCACTTGGTATATGTGGCTGCTAACCCTGCTGCTGCCCTGCCTCTTTCAAGATCTGCAAACAGGATTCAAGTTTCAAAGTCACTAAAATGCTTTCAAACATCATCTTCTCAAAAAATGCTGGTTTTGCACCAGGGAACGTGAAAGAAGAATCTCCCACAGGCCTAGACCAGTGCTTTTGGAAATCCTTCCCTGGCTGGTGAATTGCCTTTTGCCATTAGAGATGTGGAACCCAGGCTGGAAGCCCTGGCATGGCACTGGGCTGAAGAGCAGCCACTGCCACCAGTGTGCTGTGACTTGGGTGTGTTAGCTGAGGGCTGGCACTTCAAGGACACATGAGAATATAGCGAACAACTCCACAAGTTAGGTGAAAAGATGTCCCAGAAGGTTGACTGGCCCTGTAACATTCTCCACCTTGGGGACACAGGGCCGTCAAAAAACCCAGAAGTCTTCCAGTGAATCTGACTGTTCAAATGTAATTTTTCTCCCCTGGTGCTGATGAGAAATTTAGTCTTTTGTAGCCTGCAGAGCCTCCAGATGATGGCAAAGCTGAATTTCAAACAGTTTCAAGGCTGGCAGTTTAACCTGAAAAATGCTGCCTGTTGTCAGAACTGCATTCACTGTATATTCTGAGCACAGGTACTTAACCTGCATTTTTTGAGCCCCTCGGATATAAAACTTTTGGGATGTTCAGAGACAACTTGCTTTAGTATTTACATTTTCATAGTGTTGAGGCTCAAAATCCCCACGTGTTCCTCACGCCAGTCCAGGCACCATCCCCTGCCAAAGCACACAAATCCTGGGGTGCTGGGCAGTGAGCAGTCCCTCCACACCTTCGCTGAGCTGCTTCCTTTCTCTAGGACTGGTTTGCTCATCACAAAAAGAACAGAAGCAAACACGGTGTGAATGACCTCAGTGAGACTGATGTCGGCATCTAAACTGACACCCTAGAAGGCTGTTTTGCCTGGCCATGAATCTTTTGTTTCTAAGGCAGCACTGCTCAAAAATGCACCAAAAACTTCTCTGAGCTGTTTTTATCACTGCCCTCATCGCCAGAGTACCTGAGGGCCTTCAAGTCTTGTATTAAGTAACATGACAAACATGTCACATCTAGTTCATTCTCTCTTTCCTTCTCAGGAGAACGTAGGTGCAATAAATGGCTTTCATAAGGCTTTGGTTTCCTGGCTGCTGTGTCTGGGAGGGGAAGCAAGGTGAGAGAACTACCTCTAATGCAGACAGAAGAAATGGCCTCTGGTTTCAGTGAAGGTTATTCTACAGCCTCACCTTGGCTGATCTTTAGTTTTGGAATTAAAAAGTCCTAGGACCCTCAAGGAATACAACTTGTCAAACCTACTTCCCTCCTAAGGCATTTCCATAGGTATTAGCTCAAGTGCTGGAGCTATCCAGAAAACTTCAAGCCTGGCTCACACCTCTACAGGAAGCCAGTGCAGAGAGAGGATGAGTGTGATGGACCTGCATAACTTTTATCACACTGCAGCATTCAGTGTTGGCTGCATTTTCCTGAGGGCTGATGGCTTCATGCCCAGACACTGTACTTTTCATTATGATAAAAAGACTCACTCGATTAAAGAGTTCACTCCTAGAGGTCTTATTTTCAAAACAATTCTTGTAGAAATGGTCCTACATCTGGCAGCATGAAGACCTGTGTATGGAAGGACAGACCCTCTGAGCAGAAGTGGGATGAACAGACCAATCTAAACAAGTACATGTAACCCAGAAGTGTGCTTTTTCAGTATGAATAGTAGTAATTTCCCCTAAATAGAGCTCAACTTTCTCCACTGAAGCAATAAAAATACCTAAAATAGTGACAATTGTAGGTTCTCATGGAAATTTTGTTCTAAGCACAGCTCTCTTCCTTCCTTCTCTGAAGCAGATTTCAAAGCATTTTGAAAAGTAAGCCAGGCTGCAGCACTTTCCCTGATTGGGAATATTGTTTTTGAACCGCTTACTGCAGATTCCTGCTGCTCTGGTGCAGCACAGGGCACAAGGCATCAGCAATTTCTGTGCCTCTGTGAGAGGACAGTGACAGAGGGAAGGCAGCCTGCCCTCGGCTCTGCTCTGTCCTGCCCACATCCACTGCTCCTGAGCTGCCTGCAGTGCTTGTGCACTCCCACGTCCCGCAGATGGGGGGTTCTGGCTTTTCTGCCAGGAACTTGGGAAGCCCCTGGCAAAACACCACTGTGGAGTGGCCAGTGGGCATGGGATATGGGCACAGAGAGGGAATATCCCAACAGCAACTCCTCCTGCACTGCTCTCTCCTCCTGGAGGAGGCTTCATACCACCTTAGCAATTCTCCGTTGTGAGGATGCACATCGAGAATTTCACTTAAGTGTGAAATCTCTGCAGTGATTCAGAGGAAAACTGTCTCAAATCCATACTGTTTCAAGTTAATTAATACTACAAATTGGAAAGGAAATAAGCCATTCATCATTTTCTCCTTCCAAATTAATGAAGATCAGTTACTACCGGCAGGTGCATAACAACATCTGGGTGAGACAAAAGAAAGCCAAGTATGGGGTCAAAAGTGGGGATTTGGGGACCAGGTCAAAGAGGACARAACAAGACTCTGCCCTTGAATGAGACTGGGCCAGAGAGGCCTCAGATGAAGCTTTAAYTGAGTGACTTGAAGCTCTCCCCAGCTCCTCTCTCCCACCTCTGGCTGTGGCTGCCAGAGTGTGTCGCTGCCAGCTGTTCCCTTTCTCATAGCACTGCCAAAACCCTGACAGTGAGGACAAGATAATGTACCTATACCTGATGGCACCAGTTCGGACGGACACTCAGACAAGTATTTATCTAAGCACATGCTTAACTCCATCCCTATTTAGCAAAGTACTTACGCATAGGCACAAATTTATCTCTCTACGGCTACACGAGACATAAGCCTCTCATTAACACTTTTTCCTCAGTCAGGGCTTACGTGCCATTCCTAGCTGCAGGACAACACTCTGCATGTGTGGAAGGCCATGCTTCTCCTCTGCTCCTGAGAGCCCCCTTAGGCCCCACCATGCAGGAGCAGAGCTATTCTGCAGTGACTCAGCAGCCCGGAGATGGGCCAAGGGAGAGCGTGGTGGAGAGACCAAAAAGCAAAGCAAGGCTTACGTTGGCTTTGAGGCTTCAGCCTGGTCAGTCTGCAGTTTCTCCCCACCTTCAACTTCCATGGTGCAGTACACGATGCGGTTGGGGGCCAGCGACTTCAGACCCTGCACCTCCATGATGACAACCTGCAGGCAGAGAAGGAGAAATGTAAGAGGGGCAGCCTCCTTCAGACCTGCTGTGGCTGCTGAACCCACGGGGTCAGCCTGTGCTAGGGTCCTTCACGTGCTCCTGGATGTTCAGGATGGCAGGCGGGCAGGGACGGTGGCACTGCCCTCATGGCAGCCAGCAAGGTCTGTATGGTGTTGTTCTCAGGTTCGAATAAACACACGGACACAGTTGTCAGGGTTCTCTAACAGGCAGAGGCTAAAATGGAGGACGAGGAGAGGAGGAAGAGAAGAGCTGGCCTCTGCCCTCATTTTATTTATATGTTTTCTAAATTCACCGTGGATTGGAGGATGGAGATACCACCTCCTGCTGTCCACTGGTTAGTAATAATGTCTATCACATAGGTTAGGAATTCATAACAATCCTTGCCGTTAGGTCAACAATTCATGTTTACACAAAAGTGCGTGAGAAACTATTTCGCTGAACCAAAAACACTGCACATCTGAAGAACTGCAAAATGCAGGGCCACAGTATGGAGACCAGGACTCCCTCTGACTGCACATGGGCTTGCTGAATCCCTTGGATGTCCAGGGCTGTACCAAGCTTCAGGAGATGGGCTTCACAGACATCATCCTGCCCCACCTAGAAGGGCCTTAATATGTGAAATCCAGAAAAAAAAGCACACAACTACTCAGCTTGTGCCAAAAGCATATTTTCAGTATTAACCATAGAATGGTTTGGGGTTGACCTTTGAAGATCACCTAGTCCAGCTCCCCTGCTGTGGCAGGGATATCTTTCAGTAGATCAGGTTGCTCAGAGCCCCACCCAAACTGACCTTCAACAATTTCAAGGATGGAACATCTACATCCCAGTTTTTCCCTGTTCTAGTGTCTCACCACCCTCATTGTAAATATTTTCTTCCTTATACTTAATATAGATCTACCCTCTTCCAGTTCAAAACTGGTGCCCCTAGTCCTGTCACTCTACAGCTCCAGAAAAAAAGAAGGAAGAAAAGAATCTTTCTCCATCTTGCTTATAAGAAATCTTTCTTATTAAGAAATCACCATCTAAGTTTCTTGCAGGTAATTAACCTTTTTTCTTTTTTTTTAAAGGTGATTAATCCCATTAACCACACACCTTAAACATTTCTACAAGAAGCACTGTGGAGTTCCTGTTCATGTTTTATTACAGCTAYCTATTCAGTGTCTACAAAGGGGTTTAAAATTGCTCTCCTCAGGTCTTCTGATCTGGCTGGAGCTGAGGATCCCCTCCCTGGCACACAGAGCTCCACAAGCCCTCTGATGAGTGCACATTTTTGGTATAAGCTGTCTTGCAGCAAGAGTTTCACGCACTGAGCAGTGCCCAGACCTGCCAGCTCCTGAAGCCAGGAGGGCTCTGGCTTCCCACCAGATGGGGTTCATCTGGAGCAAAGCATTTGTGACACCCCATTGTAAGGATGTCCCTTCACACTCAGCTTTACACACAGCACAGCTTCTGCAACAGGGGGGGCTACAGCTTTGTGATAGTTCCCTGCTCCTCCATATGGGAATGCTTGGAAGTCATGCTTCTTTGATGCTGCTCTTGAAGGCACCATCTCTGGGTTCACAGCCCAACTGTTCAAGAAGACTGAACTGAACACTATAAAGATGGTTTCAGACACTGAATGAGTTAAACTCTGAGACCGGACAACTAGTGGTGTTAAGTTTTGCATGGGCACGATGTGTATAACAAGAGACCCCTTAGGAAGAGAAATAAACAGCAAACTACACAGAAACAGAATCTTCTGATTTTTCTGCATCCTACATTTTTKATTCCATCCTGGTAGTTGTTTTGACAATATAACATAAACCCATTCATTGACAGACAACAGCGATTCTGCACGGGTGAGCTGATGACTCCTTGAAGCAAATATGCCCACAAATAGACCACAAATATGTTTGCACAAAACAACTGAGTTGGCTGAAAATGGCTACTGAGCAACACAGTTCCAGGACTGAGGCAGCCTGTGTCGGAGGCAGCAGCAGCACCCTGCCTTCCCCTGGGCTGCACAGACAAACTGCTCGACAGAGCACCGAGCAGAGAGTCAGTGCTCAACACAGAGCAAAGAGCAAACCAGCACAGCACAGTATTTCCACGCAAACTGCAAACCAATCTGTTGGATGCATTCAAACCCCAGCAATTCTTAACAATTCTTCAAAGAGGAAGCAATTCTTGCAGGGAATTYGCCTCTAAGTGGCAATAGTTAAACCTACTGGCATTTATGGTGTTGCATTATTGTACTGGTTTTGGGAACAATACAGCTTTGGGGTTACTGGGCTACCCTCGATAACAAACTGCACGAAGAGGTCAGCAAATGATGCCGATTTCTGAGCCATTTGTTATGTATCAGCAGAAAATGCCAGTGTATATCACACACATTGTTTCAACAAGGTGGTGAGACACCAGAAAGGACACAGTGTTTGATCACAGGCAAAACTTCCAGCAAACAGAGAGGAGACATTCCTCATGGAGATCAGAAAGTGACTTCTACTCACCTCTCTCCACCTGACTTCAATCTGAACTGAGCAGAAGTTGGCTTCTGTGCTTTGTACTCCCATCAACTCTGCCCAGTCACGTGCATGCAGCTTACCTCCAGGGAGAACGACAACACGACGTCGGACTTGGAAAGCTGGTTCTCGTTCTCTTCCCCCATGTCAATTATTGAGGTGTTGTGGCTACGTTTCAGCTTCTGCAGCTTGAACTCGGAGCCTCCTTTGGACACAGGCATGCTCTCCAGGTTTGCCATCAGGAGATTGACAGACGACTTCAGCTCCTCAATGTACATGTTCTCCATTTCTTTGGACACAAACTTGGGAAACTTGCGCTCCTTGGATGTGGGAACAAACACAACAGAATGAATGTCTGTGACAATCAACAGCCACTTGTTGCAGTGGGAGAATCCCCCAGGAGCATTTGCAGAGGTTTGTGAGCAGGGAGCTCCTACAAACCAGATGACAAATTACCGCTTCCCCCTGGGTAATGTAGAAGCATTATTGCTAGCTTCCCATAGAATTACTACTTGGTACTTGTCCAACTTCCCTGTTTCTTGCATGCACTTGCATTTCACTGATTTTTCTATCTGCAAGTGGGCTTTCTCCTATGTATGTATTCTCAATTACAAACACTCCAGACCAGATCCCAGCAGAACTTTGTGACTGACAGCAAATTACTAAGGATTCAGAGGGTGCTGACAGTAAGGGACTTGTTTTCCAGTCTCCYAAATGTGTCAGCTCCTCCAGGTTTCTGGGGGTGAAAGGAGCCCAAAGAGGGAAAACCAGCCATGTGTGGGCAGGAATGTGTGTTCCCACTTGAAAGAAGGGGTAAAAACACCCTTTCCACTACTTGCCAAGGCCTGAGTCTCCCTCCAAGAAGACAACCTTTCACTGTGAGACCCTCTAGTGCTGCTTGCTGTCAATGGGAAGTTTATTCTTTAAAACCAAAGGTGACAGTGAGAGCAAAACATGATGTTCCCCAATGCATGTTCTCAGCTTTGAACTGCTGCCCATCACYGGCCTGAGCCCTACATCTTCTGACAACTCTTGCCATGCCCTGGATCTGCTTAGGATTCAAAGATCTCTCACCACTGTGCAAGGTGTAAGACAGCAAGGCAGCATCTGCAGTCAGGGAACGTGAGGCTGACATGCAAAGTATCTTGGTGGTAATTCACAACATTGTAAAAAGCCATTTACAAAATGTATGCTAGAAAAGAAAACAAGGTCATGTTTCTTCTAGAAGACTGTCATCAGGCTGCTGAAAAAGCATTCCTCTGCACTAGTTTTTGCATCAGTCCTCGACAGCTTACCCACTACAAGCACAGCTCACAGCAGCACTCACACCAAGCAGTTAAAATACAGTCATCTGTTTTCAGTCTCAATCTTGGGAAGCAATTCCTCCATGTAAATTAGATCTGGTGTAAGATAAACTATCTAATCAGCCTGCTGTATTGTCCATGCATTATGTAAGTTGCAAGTCTTACGAAAAAAAAAGCAACTGTTTTGTAGATTTTGAGAACTACTGCTGAAGCAATGATGTTCAGACATTATTGCTTTTTTACCCTGCTGCCATCCATCTCTCCAAGGACTACAATTTTGGCACTTCCCCACAAACCTCTTCAGAAGTGCAGCAAGGACCGAGACATTTCACTGTGTGCCACCACTAACTTCTCATATTAAGGCTAAAAATGTAGTTTGAAGTGATGCATAACAGTTTAACCAGGACTATTTAACTGATGGTGGAAACGCAGAGATGCAGTTGTGGTCTCAAGTTACTCATCATATTGGAGATAAAGCTGGGGGAAGTCTGGAGTAAAACACTGATTGAGAGATGCAGACAACAGCAAGACAGGGTGTTGGTCACCTCCACATGTACTGGGAGCAGGGAAAGAATCAGGAATTGGGATAAGCGTGGAGAGAAGCAGAGTAAACATACTGAGGAATGACCTGTCCAACAGCCTGGAGAAGAGTGAGTACAGCTCCAGACAGACACATCACTCTAATGTCACCACAAGGTCTCATTTAGCTGCCCCTACACGTGCTCCTCCTTGTCCTTGAGGCAGGCGACTGGGTGGGGGAAAAGGCACCACAGGACAGCAGAGCACTCACTACTGCAGAGAAAAATATACATCTGCCTTGGCATCACCAAGCTCTCAGCTGTAATGCTGCTCTCTTTAGCTGCTGGAAAAGTACAACACGCAGACTGAAAAGCCTGTCCAGATTCAGCTTTAAAACGTCTGCTTGACTTCGAGTGTGATCCTCAAGCCGCCAGGCTCCAAGGCTGGGGTTTATGTGCTTTGATGGAGCCAGGCTCAGTGGGGGACCCTGCCTAATGCTGCCCTAGTGCTGTGCTGAGCTGCACTCTCCTGGGCACACAGGAAGGCAAAAAGACCCAGAGCTGTGTCCTGGTGTCCCAAGGCACGAAAACTGGTGTGCACAGTGACTCATGCAAGGTCACACAACAGGGCAGACGAGGGCTTGCAGAACCACTGGTCCCGTAAGACTCCACACTCTTTGCTGMCTCTGAAGTGCAAATGTCCTACTGTGAATTTCTTAATTTATTAACGAGGCATTAATTTGCCTTGAGCATGGAATCTCTAAGACAGCCACCTCAGGGCTGGTTTCACAAGCACTGTAAGCCTTCCTGTGCAGTAAATCTGTATTAAAAGCTGCAAATCGGAGATAAAAATGGAAATGCTATCCTTTCACTGAGCTGAATTGTGAACCTGCCCTCTGTTACAGCGAAAGCAGCCTTGCCCAGAAAGGACGATACAGAGAAGGATTCAAAAGGTTATTTGGATGCCTCCAAAATATGGTATTCATGGGTATGAAAGAACAAGGTTTCTCGTAGGCAGATGCTGGTGGGACCTGACATTCTGGAGAGAAGGCCTGCAGCAGTACCATGATGGAGATTAAATATCAATAGCTGCCAACTGGAACACAGGTAAGTCCCTTTTACTCTGAACCACCCTCCAAGCTGCACAGCTGCATTTTGAAGGTTGAATTCTGCACAGGGAGATGTCAGGTTATGTTGAGGAGTTTCCCTCTGCCTGTCTCTCGCAGGGCCAGCAGTGTCACGGTTTGTGTTCAGCATCCTTGGGGGAAGAACGGAAATGGCGAATTCTCGTTTGCAAAAAATAATTCATGGAGCTGCAGCTTCTGCTGGCTGCTACTGAATCATGCATATTGTTGTCCTACGTGCCATAAAGAGAAAAAGAAATAACTAAACCAGGCAATCTTTTTCTGGCACCCAGGGCCTGGCTAACCATCTCAGAACCGGAGCAGCCGCGCTCAGTGCCGGGGCTTACATTTCCCTGCAAATAAATACTGTATGTTTTCTTGACAAGCATAAAGTGGCAAAGGGCCAAATGCTGAACAAAAGAGCTGCAGTCAGTTTGCTGTTCTGCTGCACCATTGATTGGCCACATGGTCCTTGGCCACCTCACTAATTTTATCAGTGAAGCAGGGAAAACCAGAGCCTACGTCCCCAAAGATGCAACAGCAGCAGCTGTTTAATAGAAGTGTCAGTGAGGAGGAACTGTGCAGGCTCCATCAGCATCATTGTTAACGCCTGACTATAAATCAATGTGCTCTGCTTTTCACACCCAGGCATATCAACATGGTTGCAAACAGCTCTGATATTACGTTTCTTATAAAAAATCCCAATTTGGGCTCAGAGCAGTAATGAGAGGACTGCTGCTGAAAGGCAGGCCCCTAGACTGAGCTTGTTTCTCTGATTAGATCTTTTTCTTTGCCTTGTAGTAATGGTTTCTTCATTATCAAGAACAGCCAGATAGATCATTCCCAATGACTTCGGCCCCATTAGGGCTTTATCAGTGACTCAGAGCATCTGATTAGAGGCAAGGATAAAACTTGGCCATATTGATGTCAACAGGATCCTCTCCATCTATGGTCCATCGGAGGCCATGTAAATCTGTACTGTGTGAGGGTGTGATTTGCTCCCAGGGAGATGGCTCCTTTCAGAAGGATCTCTAGGGAGCTTAGCTGAGTGCTTGGTTACCAAAACTGTTTGGAGGTCCYGTGCCTGCTGCTCCAAACAGCAGCAATGTCTGCAGGGTGCAACGATGGCCTGACTGTTCATAGTGTGAACTTGTTTGGGACAACACATCTGTAGTACCTTTATTGAGGCAGCATCTACCTACAGGCAGGAAATTGTGGCTCCCAACAGCCCAGTAAACAGCACAAATCCCATTAGGGTAATTCCTGGCTTCTTTTTTACATGCCATCATCCACCTTATCGCCTAGGATAGAAGTTTGACAGAGTTTGGCAATATCTTCCCCACCTCTGAGGATTCACAAGGGATTTTGCAGGAACCTAAACTGTCCCAGCTCATYGGGACATTCCAAGAAATGCACATCACAACAGCTCCATCTGTACTTGTTCTGTTGGCAGCTAAAAGTCTGGTAATTTTTAACTGGTAATTACTGGGAGAAGAAACTCGTAAGAGAATGACAGGACCTGGGGCCTGCATCAAACTATTTGCACACTTCTACATGAAGAGGTTATTAATAACAGTAGACTTTTTTTACCTTGGCAATTTGTTCTGCCATTTGGAGACGTCCATCCAACTCACGTCTGATCTGCGCTGCTTGCTCATCTGGGTTGTCCAGCTGTATAAAAACAAAAGRCAAGTCAAGGTGAAAACCAATGCAGCACTTTCAGTAGCAGTCCAGTTCTTCAGGCTGACCACCTGTACTACATTGTTGATAGCCAGAGGGAATGGTGAGAGGCCATGTTGTGGAACAGAAGCCCCCACAAAGGACACAAACAATGTTCACTATCCCAAAACAGACAGTATTGATGCCTGCCCAGCTGCCTCCTGGGGCTGAGCATCCTCACCCTGCAGTCATCTGGGGCAGTGTAGTCTGGAAAGTTACAGCTACAGTGATGACAAAAGTTCTGATTCTCAGCCTGATAAACTCATTGCTCATCAGTTGGTTCTCCCTGGATGGGCTGAAACACAACTTTCCCCCTGACCCACCACTTTCCATGGCATCTCCTCGGCTGTCTGCCTGCACATCCCTCACCTCTCCTCTCGCACACGCTCATGCAGATCTGCACGGGTGCAGGTGTTATTTTTGCACATTGCTTCACCACTGATGATTTTCCAGAGAGCTGACATTGACTGTGGCTGAGATTGATGGAAAGTGTATTTTTTATTAGCTTTTGAAAGCCTTTGTTACTGATTTAATTCAGGAAAACTACAAAGTGTCCTCACTGTGATCCAAATCCACTGAAACTTCAGTGGTTTTRTTCACACCAGCTGTACCATGTAACCTGCTGCCTTCATCATTATATTCCTGATCCCAGCATCAGTACAGAGCCATGGACTACCAGCACCTTTTGGAATCACCTGCCCCTGGTGATTTCTCCATGAACAAGTGCACCTCAAAACTATCCTGCACCACTGTGCAAGCACCTCTCAGAGCTGCTTCACTAAGGGCACAAAATGTACAGTCCTAGATTTTCATTTCTTTGCAACTTTGAAAGAGGGGGCATTATTTGAATTCCATCTGAGCCACAGTGATTGAGGTTAATCACATGCTACCCAAAATAACTCAGGAGGCAAATTTAGAAATCGAGGATGCTGCTGTGGAGAAGGGTTGATTTTGCAGTATGATAATGAGACAACAAACTGCCTCACACTTTCTGCACTATCTGGATTGTGCAGATGTTTTCCAGTGATGCTACAGGTGTCAAAGAAAGGTCTGACTGCAGAAGATTATTTTTCTTAGGAGCCAACAAGCAGCCTAGGCAGTCTGTAGCTCTGGCTGAGTGGGTAAGGCATTGCTTTCCAGGGCTGTGCTTCCCAAGATCAAGTAGTGATGCCAAGCCAAGTAACCTGGTCTTTAAAAGAAACAAAAAATCTTTCCAGGCTGTATTTTCAATGACTCTGCATGATAGCTCCATGGCAAAAACTGATCTTTAGGAAAGCAATCACAGCCTGTAGTAGCCAAAATAACGTTTTCTTCCTGTTTGTCTATGGAACGGTACTAATGAGGCAGCCCCTGCCTCTCCTCCTGGCACCTTCCAGCAGCTCTCTTGTGACTATGAGCAGCAGCCCAACAGCTCAGTCACTGTCTCCTCCTGTGCCTGGGAAGGACTCCTGTGACTGGGAAAGGTTCCTGCTGCCACCAAAGCAAGCTGAGTACATTTTACACAGTCATAACACTATATAGGGCTATTAAGAGAGTAATGCTGGTGCCCATAAAATATACTTTGCTTGTGAAATAAGGCAAGGCGCAAATGTGAGGCATGCCATCTAAGCAAGACCAAGTAAGGCAACACAGACCCTAGTATCATTAAAACTCAATTTCTTAACTAGAGAATCAGCTATTTATTATCTGCCACATGCATGCCCACTTTATATTCAAATACTTGACAGCCAAATACATAAATGATTTACAAASTAAAAGAGAAACTGAATTAGTTTCGTTCTGCATTATGACTATGTTATGGGTGTGCTGTGAATAAAGCAAAGATATAAATCATAAGGTTGCCCCAGTCAATTAAATGTGAAAAGTATTATAAATTTCAGTATATATATGATTTGTCATATGCACTGGGCTTTTCTTCAGCAGCGTGCCACAAATACATGATGTACATAATTTGCAATTCTCAACTGATCATTACCCAACTGCCTGCTGGTAAATTAGATGTTTTCATACATCTACCCGCAACCACATTAGTTCTCTCTGCCTGTCCTGCAGAGATTATCTACGTTGGTGAAACAGTTGCTAAAGCAAAAGAATAAAAATTAAAAACCACATCTAGATTATGTTCTAAGGAGAACCCAAAASTGACTGGCACCACAGCCAGCCTGTCACTGCAGGCATTGCAGGGCAGGTGCCTACTTGAACCCCCGCAAGAAAAAGACCTTGCAAGAAGGCAGATTTTTTCTGCATATAAACTCTTAATAAGGAATAATTTTTAGTGGGCACTACTAAATGAAAGAAACAAGTTTAAAATGTTCATCACGTGAGTCTGACAGTTTTGATTGCCAGTGAAAACCAGTTGCTGGCCTGCAGAAGCAATCCTTTGCTTCCTTCACTGAGAGAATTTTCTTCCTGTTATCCCAAACGGATGGAAGATAATTCCTCTACACTTTTGAAAGGCAGAAGTAGACACAAACCAACCAACCTAATTAGGCTGTAAGATCTTCAACAAGATGCACAGGCGCCTACCAAACCCAAGCCTAAACTGTTTGACTTCTGTGTCAGAGACCTCCTGCACATCACCCAGCCTGAGCCTTGTAGTTTTTAAAGCCAGGTTCACTTCCATTCATCCCAGGAAACGCCAAAGGCAGTGCAAAGGACGTGAACAGTGTTAAGGAATTTTAAAACCCCATGTTTTTGGAGTCAAAGTGTTTTATTTTAAGTGTTTAGATTTAAAGATCCAGCTTTGGTTTATCACAGCTTAAAGTCAAACCATTTACAATCGCCGCCTTGGCACCAAACGTGCTGCTGGAGCAGTGGAAGCTGCCCTTCTCTTCCCCTCTTTGTTGTGTCCAAAGCAGCTTTGCTGGGATTCACACCTGAGATCCACCCACCAGCCTGGGGGCTGAGCAGGGCACACAGTGCCCACAGTGAGAGGGCTGCAGCCCGGGGGACAATGCTGGTGGCACAAGTGACACGCAGCACACAGCACTTGGCTGGTTGGTAAGAGCACAGTGGATCCGGCTGTTCCACCAAGCAGGGACTGATRGGGCACGGTCCCAGCGGACACAGGCGAGTGAAACACGACACAGGAGCTGTACCCACGCTCCGAGCTCAGCACTGCTGGGAATAACATTGTTGTAAACTACAAGGGTTGATAATGAATTAACATTGTTGTAAGCTACGTTATAATGGCAGGATGCAATGTACAGACACAACCTTCCATGCCTGGCATTTACGCCGTGGACATGACAGGTGGTGTTGGTGTAATTGCCATCAGCCCCTGCTAGAAACCACCGGGACCATTTAACAGTTTAATCCGTCCCTGCCAGTCACCGCTAATGCTGATCCCTGCTTCCCAGCAAAGGCAGCAAGTGTCACAACATCCCCGTTCCTGAAGCATAACTGGGGCCTGTCTGGAAGCATCTCCCCTCCCTTGAGAAAGGTTATAGTGTGGTGGTGCATCCAGCGGCCCCCCCGTGCCCTGAGCTCCTGCAGAGGACCAGCCATTTGCAACAGGGTTCTGGGAAAACACATTTTAAATGCTCTGGCAGCGCAAAGGCCGAGCTGCAGCAACTTGCTTTGGACTGCATCAGGAATGGAAACACACCTGGCTCTTACCCTTCTAGAAAGAAAAGCATTTAATCCAGGTCTCCATGAAATCTTCAGCTACCACCTGCGCTGGTTTTCCTCCACGGCAGCATCAGGAATGGGTGATCAGATGGGCTGCTGCAAAGCAGGGACTGCCCTGGCTGGGGGCACTCTCATCAATCCCCAACGTTAATTTTCTCTGTTCCTATGTCCAGCACACCACCATGCAGCTGGGGGGTCTGAAAATCCCACTTTGTGAATTATTTTCCATGGCTGGAGGACAAAGACAAAAGGTGTGACCCATTCAGGTCCTTCCCAAGCCTAGCTTAAGTCCTCCCAAAATAATTAGTGCAGCCAAATACATGTGCCATGCATGGTTATAGGTGCCAAACCCCTCAAAGAGGAAGTTTCAAGGCGTTCATCCTTTAACATGCTGGAAGCTCTGTAGCTCAGCAAATGGTTGATTAAGTATTTCAAAGCAAACATGCTCATGTGAAGGCTGAACAAGATCACAATATGGATGACAATTTTGCAGCTTTGATGTAAGGCTTTAGGAGAGATCTTTGTCTCATAAAAGGTGGTTTCACTTTGTGATGCACAGTGTGAGAAAACACTGAAAAATTCATAAGCCACATCAATTAATAATTAATCTGTCAGTCCAGGAGTACTCACGACTTGTGGCATCAGCATCATGGAGTGCTCCAGCTGAAAGAAATGTGGCCCACAAAGTGATTCATTGCAGGGATGCCCTTGGTTTCTTACTACAAAGCTGCTGTTTTAGGAGATAAAGTGCAATGAGGCAGGACAGAGTGGCACCATGTGGCACAGCTTCCTAAGATATGCTCCATGTCAATGTCATGGACTGCTCTGCAGCATCCTTTTCCCACTAAAGGTAAGTATTTCTCTCTATGACTGGCCCAGGGCAGTGGGAGGGCAGCAGTCTGGTGCTTGAGGCCCTGACCTCTTCCCATGAGTCTGAAGCAGAAAGCAGAGGAGGATCTGAACATTCCCTCTTCAGCTGCAGGTGGAATTCTGACCTCCCTTTAAACTGGGAATGTGAATGATGCTAGGCTGCCTCAGAAGGGTAAGTCACTAATGTCCTGAACAACACACTCACCCTCTGAGCAGCAAACTGCAAGCCACAGACCAGCTGCCTTAGGATCTGAACCAGGAGCAAGGAAAAGGAAGGAAGGACAGGTCCCCCACGTCAGGCACCTCCCTGTGTCAGCAACAYCGGCAGCATCAGCACAGCCCAGCTATGGATTCAACAACCGTCACCCCTGTGGTTCTAGAGAGGATTGTGGAAAACCTGGAGGGAGCAGCAGAACATGCCTTCTCCACCACCTCTCAGGACTGCTGTGCTGTACGATCCCTGCACATCCCAGGGGACTGATCTCCCAGTGCCACTGCTCAACAGGGATGCTTAAGGCTACCTCTCCTCTGGCCAGTCAGAGCTCCTCAGATCAGTCTGTTAGATTCAGCCATGCAGAACCTTTCTAGCACAATGTAAGCTCCCCTTAATTAAAAGAATTACAATCTGCACCTATTACSTCACCAAAATTTTCTCCTGTCAGCTCCAGCTCCTCACACAGCCCCAGGGTTCCAGCACCCCAAAACGTGACAAGCCCCCTCCCCTGGGGAGGAGTCTGCACCGTTTTGGTCATGTGTAGGTAAAACAGGCCACGCTGCAGGAATKCAGTCGCTTCCATCTGTGGCTGCACAGTTGCTGTTTGCTGCGGATGGGTGCTGGCTCCTCCTATCCCAGCAAACTCCTGGGTTATCTAATGAAGGGCTTCTGCGTGAAAGAGCACTAAGGGGGTCCTGAGAGGGTGATTTAAAACCATAGGAAGGACTTGGATAATTCAATAAGGGCTGATGCTTCTCTCTTAAAGAGAAATCTCATTTCATGCTTCACAAACTTTAGGGTTGTGCTAGATTTGCTGGTGAAAATATTCCCTGGGATGTAGAGCAGCCTCTCCTCACCTCAGTGTGAATCTCAGAATGCTGCAACAAATCTCTGTCCTCCAGCAGCCGCTGGGGCTGCGCAGGCTCTCCCCATCACAGCTGCCCATGGATGCTGGGACCATGCCTGCTTCGCCAGGCCAGGTCAAGAGATCCACCCTTGAATTCACCGTGGTCTAAGTGCTGCCTTTTAGATAGCTGTTTATCCCATGAGATGAGCTGATTTCCAACATATTCCAGAGCAGCACTCGTGGCATGTGCAGGCAGAGGTTTCTCATGCCCTCCTTGCTGCCGGGTACCCACCGCTCATCTGCAGAGTGCTGATGGATCACCCAGCAAGTGCTGGTGCCGTGGCAAAGGCAGGCAGGTGCTAGGCACAGATCCTGTGCAGGGAAAGGGGATATCTCCCCATGCCCTCTCAGTTCCCAACCCGCCCACCGCCCATACCCCTTCACAGCTTTGCGAGGCTGTGCCGCGGGGCTGAGGAAAGCTGAGACAAGCAAACCCAGCGTGCRTCTTTCCAGCAGGTTGTGCAAAGATACCTCCAGACCTATGTGCAATGATACATCAAAGTAAACGAAAAACCAGATTCAGCAAAACGGGAAGGGGAAGAAAAAGTGCTGCCTGCCTTTGCAAATGTTTTGCAAGCTGTTAAGAAAAGAGATGGCAGAGCACATCCACTCGGAAGGCATGTCCTTTTCCATCTGTGGCCAGAGAACTTTTGAACCCTGCAAATCCCTCTGCAAGATCATCCGTGCGAGGTGTACGACACTGAAAGGGATTGAAAACTAAAGCTGTCCAGAGGCTCTGACCTCTGAGCRTGCCTTAATACCCTCTTCTTATGGCATTGCATAAGGATGCTGAAGGCATGCGGGCAGCATACGCTGAGCTATGGCACCAGGAAAGAAACTGGAACACTGGCTGGTTGATGCTGCCTGAAGTACATCACTACATTTAGCTTGCTTATGTTTCCTTACAGCTTATCATATGCTGAATTTCACACCAGTTAACGGGAAGACCATCACCTGAATTTCCTTAACATGGCAATAAACTACTATTGAGTTCCAAGTAAGTTTTACAGCTAGAATTAGCTGTAATTAATTCATCCCAATTATCATGGAAGAAGGATCTACATATCTTCAAATCCTCATCTTTGATTAAAAGCTTAATGGAACACACATTCATCACTTAATTCAAAATGGGATTTGGCTTTTGCAGCTAAAGCAAGTTGCATGAGGACGTAGTCCAGCAAAGCTGCAGCACCTTGACACTCAGCAGGATTAAATGTGATGGAATAAGATGTGGGAACATCTCCAGCGGTGTCTATGCAATAATAGTTTTTCTGCAGAAAGCTCCGAGCAAAAAACTGGCAAAGCAGAAACTAGCCATGAAGAGCAAGGTTTTGGTTCCCTTACATGCCAAATCAGCAGAAAACAGGGAGAGTGAATGTAAAAGGAAGGTTATGGCTACCATTTTTTCAAGGACTAAGCATAAATTGCAGYGCTGCTCATTACAGTCCATCTTTGTATTTGTGAAGTTTAGATTTGTCACAGCCAGATACCTAAAGAGACTGATCTGAACAGGTCAATGTCTTTCACCCCGGCTGGATGCAGAAAACTTTCCTGTGAGGTCAGGGAGAAAGCATTTAGGAGAATTAAGCCTCTAGGCAGAAAATTCTCAGCACCTAAAGAGGTCGCTGCATGTTCTCAGTGGACGGCATCTTATGGGAGCAGAAGCTGCTGGTCTCACCTGTGACTAGGATCACACTTCTCCAGAAGTCTCTGTATAGGTCACCATCAGACCCCCTTCCTACAGCACCAGAGAACTGGAAGGGAACTGCCTTCCACTGCAGATGCATCCATTTCAGTCCCTCTGACATGCACCTGACATGCTGCTCACTAATTGKTATCAGCTTATCAAAATCCAGAGCAGAAGCATCATATCTCTAAGTCCCTTTGATCAATACATAACAACAACTATTAATGAKTAATAAGTAATCAGTATTACTATGCTAAATTACTGTATTATGCTAATTAAAAGGTCAGTTCCTGTCTTTTCTTAGAGCAGTGCCCAAGCATCTGTGCTGTGAGTCATTCACAGGTTTCAGAGAAGCTTACCTCAGGGGGAATCCCCTGGTTTTGAACAGAAGCAATACCCTTAGCCTTACCAATCCTATCTAATCTATCACTGCATTTCAGACAAGCCACTTCTTTTTTAAATAATTAGCATTCAACAAGAAGAAAAAAAAMCACAAGAAAGACGGATTGGAATCCTAGCGTCACTAACTGGAACATCCGCCACCTTTTTTTACTGCCTGATCCCCTCCAACAGGACCTATTCTGCCCTTGGAGAACCAGTGGCACAAAATGGATGTCTGGCGTCTCTGAGAAGGGCCATGTGGAGCTGCGAGCTGTCATGTGGGATCTAAACTCACATAATACCCCTGCGAGATGCTCTGGCACCTGCATTAAGGATCAAGGATGTGAGAAGAATTGAAGGAGACACAGAAAAGCAGCAAGAGGCACAGCTATGAAGAAACAAACACAGGGAGCAAAAATGCGATGCTTTCAAAAGCAGTGAGTCTGTAAGATGAGAGGAGAAGGAATCCAGCACAAGGTACTGTGTGTGGGGAGAGCTTAGCAGGTGGGGCAGTCCTCCTATGGGGTGCACCATCCTCATCCCCTTACTGGTGGGGACAGTCAGCCCAGCAAGCCACCTACGCAATATAGAAAATGCTGTTATTTGTCCATATTAAATATATAATAAATAATTTATGTGCGCAGACACTATAACAATTACAGAAGAAGATGCTTCCATCTGGCAGCAGCAGCTCTTGCCACGTGGCTGGAGAGCACAGCTCCCTGTGCACAGGGCACGGCACTGCTGCTCCCAGGCCTTTACTCTAACCAGCTCAAGCCGTGGCTGTTGTGCAGCTGGGTCACAGGCTGGGGATTGCACTGCCCACCCTGAATCTCAGCTCAGTGCTCTGTTACAAAGCTGAGATGTTCAGTCTCTCGCCCTTCGCTACATGAACCCTGCAGGAGATGCCTCAAGACAAATATCCATACCTGCAGGGCATGGACCACACGCAGCCCTGCCTGGGTAGGGGAGGATGGGCACTGGGCGTTCCCCTGTGCGAACACGGATCAGTTTTTGGGGCCCTGGGCTTCAAAGACCCTAAAAACGATACAGTTTAAAATTCCTCCTAGGCTTAGAGCCACTGCCTTCCAGATCTCATATTGAAGTTCAGAGCAGGCTCCAGGACTGCAGCAATAATACACACATGTAATGTCACGAGCCTCCAGTCTTCACCATATTACCACGGTGTGGACAATAAACATTTGTTCTTGTTGGGGAGCCAAATGAATCCTAAATGGCTTTTCTGGCCATAACACACAGACAGCACCGGCTACAGACCTCAATTTCTGACACATCAGCTGTGAAGGCAAGAACCTGCAGATAAGAGAGCATCAAGGCTTCGAGGGCTCCCGCCAGACCTGCTGCACAGCACTAAGAACAATTAGTTTTTTCCAGACCGTGYATCGCATGTAATAGAAAATATTAACTCACATTACAAATATTTATAAAAAGTTCAGACATAATTAAACAATTTGCAATTGAAAATTAACAATCTAAAAATTCAGCTATGTAGACAGAGAGTATTAAATATAACTGCAGTTAATGTGAGCTGATTTAAATATGGCTAATACAGCAGCAACAGAAAAAGGCAGTCAATCACATCCCCTGTCATTAACAGCCTTCTCCATGTGAAATATTATTATGTGAAGCTTTCAAGCTGCTCTGCTGTCCCAGCATGTGCAGGAGAGCTGTTTGCCTACAGCCTGTTCCAGCTGGAGCAGAGGGACGAGGTGCCCGTCTGTCCACCACTACCTAGGTGTCCGTCTGTCCACCCCCCCCTCGCTGAGGCTGCCCCAGCCCCCCCCCACACACCTCAGCCCTGGCCAGCCGTCACCACGAGATGGCGAATGGAGCCAGGCTGCTGTGGAGCGTTTTGGAGCAGTGTCTGCAGCCCCACACAAAGGCTGTGTGTGACACGGACCCCAACATCCTGCAGATGGGGGGACCAGGGCAGAAAAGAGACCAGCGTCACCCTGAGGGTCTGCGCTGTGCTCATGACAACACAAACACCAGCCTTCCCTCCGTCCCACTCTGGGCTTCGCCCACTGCCTCTTAATTGTTTCCCTAGAGCTCAGTAGGGATGGAGCCTCCAGAGAGAGCTCTTCCATCACCATAGGGTGACCTCTTTTTCACACTGTTTTACTAATTATTCTTTGTATTTAAAGCTAAGTAAAACGCTAGTTGCCCAACACCTTCATCCCAGCACAGGCTGGACTACCTCAGCCTTGGCACATGCCAGGATGCAGCACAGCTGGAGAAGAAAGCTCAGCACCCACCACCCATGAACCCCAGRGGCAGCCTAAAGGAGAGGGCTGGGATGCTGGGGAGGTGGCACAGTGCTCTGCAGCAGAGTTCCATGGATGGATTTAAGGATGGGACATGGGCTGGGTGACGTGTCAGGCCTCAGTGTAGCTGTAGGTGACTCTTCCAGACAGCTCCTCTGCCAGAAACGCTGTCATCTCCTGCTTTCTGAGGAAATGCAGTTTATTTTGAACTCCACTCAGCAAGGAATGACCTCTTTCCTTTGAAATTGTCACCAAGGCACAAGGCTTTTGCTTAGAGACTTAGGGAAAATACACTGGACACTCAGAGAGTATGGCATTACAGTCTCTGCTATTGTTGGAGTCCCTCGGTGCTTTCTGAGTGGCAGTGTGCTGTAAAAATAAGATGATAACCTGCTCTCTGATCCCATTTCATCCAAGTCTACCCTCAATCTTCCTTTTAAGCTTTCACTGAGGACAATGCACTTTATATGCAGAAAAGACATGTAAGAGAGTAGTGCAAAATATACAGCTGGAATCCAGATGTGAGCCAGAGTGCAACCATGACTGCAGGTCTGCAGCACCAGTACCTGCTCATCTCAGCCAACTGCTGTGGTTCTTTGTGGAAATTAGGAAAAAACATCAATGAAGAGATTAAAGAGAAAAGCCACGCTTGAAGCATTCTCACAGAATCCAGCTTTTTTTGTGTTCTGCTCTGTAACCTGGTCAAAATTGCACTGCTAGAGCCACCCCCACTTCAAATGAAGGTACCACCAGGTGCTACCAGCTACAAACCCAGAGGAATATACACGCATGGAACCTACAGCTTAAACCCTTCTCCTCCGTTGCTTATTATTAATCAAAGAGATCTGTGGAAATGAAGGGAAGGAGAGCAGTGCTAAGGGCACTGGAAAAAAATAATGCACATGTGCAACCCATGGGGTCAGATTGCTGTCCCTGCTGCATACCCTCTTCATCCCTCTCTTCCTCCAGCTGGAGTTAAAGGGAAAACCAACAGGCACAAGCAGGCTTAAAAGCATTTGATGGCCCAAATGCTGCAAAAGCTGTTCAGAAAGGTGGAAGAAAGCAAGGGAGCTTTTGCTGGGAACAGGCACAGCAGGGAAATGCTCTGGTACCCGCTGGTGCTGCTACGCAGGTGCAAAGGAACCAAGTGAGGATCACGCTGTGACCTTGCATGAAAGCTGAAGGAATAATGGAATCATTTGGCTCACAGGCTGAGCAAAATTCACAACAGATCCCACCCTGTCAAAAAGCATTCATTTTCAGACAGTTTTCCTCAGTACATTTTTCCGCAACCCTAAAAACCTAAGCTGTTTCTAAAACRCTCAGATCCATCTTAAATCCATTCTCCCACTCTTTTTTAGTGGAATTTAGAGTGGAGGGTAAAAAATTGCTGAAACAATTTAACTACTTCCTTAAAAATCTGAAAAAATGCTTCATTCATCCCAAATGTGCCTACGTTATAAACCACGTGCAGGCGCACTCCATAGGATGCATTTGCTGAAAATTAAGAGATGTGAGATTGCCTCTTCCATATTCCACTGGGAGAAAAACCTAGCAGTCTTGTTCCATTTTTTTTTCCAGAGCCATTTTCACACCCAGCCAAACACCTCCCAGCTGTGCCAGATGTGCTTTCCATCGCAGGTAAAACGAATTGAGGGGGTGACAAAGCAGCTGGCTCTGCAAGATGCTGGCTCACGTGAGCAGGAGCCCAGATGAAAGAACGAGTACCTGAGCGTGGGGAAGAGAAAATGGGCAAAGCAGAAAATCCCAGCCCGATCACCACGCAGAGTTATTCTGGTTTATGCTGCTGGCAGCTTTCTTAACTGCACAATGACACACGCTAAAAATATTTGCCGTTTGGACTAGATTTCATGTTTAAAAATGTATAACAAATAATTACTTGTACAGCACAAACCTTATAGCTTCTGCTTCTGAGCAGATGGGAATTTGTAACAAACTTCATCTGGCAAAGCAGTGTCCCCTCATCTGCCATCACCTCATCCTCACTGCCATGCAGCACCGAGTGCTCCGTGCATGCCAGCCCTGCTTCCTAACACAGGCATTTCCACAGCAAAGGCTTTTGGCTGCAGGTGGCCAGGGAACAGCTCCAATCTGCCTGGCTGCAGGGCTCTGTTTCAGAGCCCACCACAACTTCCATTGCAGACTAAAATGAAATAACCAGCCTAGACAAAGTTCAGTTAAATAACTGATTCTATATTCAGCAGTAACACTTTCACGGTGTCCAAAACCTGCCCAGCCATGGGAGGGTGATGGGCTCCCAGCCCAAAATGAACTACTAGTCCCATCCTGTGCAATCTCCTGTACACCCCTAATAAAAATTCCGCCTACAGTTGCTATGTTAAGGCCCAACCCTCCATTCAAACTTCAGCATATCCAATAGGAAAACATCTGGTGTATCCTTCACGTKAGAGAAAAGCTGTCACAACCTTTGTCCAGCTCTCCCAGCCCTGACTATCAGAAGCAGCCAAGAGTGACTGCTTTGATCCCAGTTTTACTGCTCCTGTACATGCACAGTTAAACATCGCTCCAATACTTCTGCAAACAGACAAATTACTTGGACTGTTTCCCCAGCTGAGTCAAACTGTTAGTCTTTCCTTATCCATTCACATAACTCTCAAGACCTTTCCAACACATTTTTATAGTATAGATCCCATATGAGGACGTAGGAGAGGTTTTTTTGTTGCCCTACAGAAGGACAACAGTTTCCCACGATTGTTTCCCAGGGTTCCTCTGTTTATCCAGCCAAGACTTGAGTAGCCACTGCAGCTACAGCATAGCCCCTGAGTTCAGACTCATTCATGCACAGTTGTCCTGTTCRGTCTTTCAGTCTTCATCCCATCTTTGGCTCTACCTTCCTCACAGTTCCATGCATACAGAGTTCAACTCCTTTCATGACTTCCTGCAAGAGCCAAACCTTCACACATGCCAAAGGCTTGGCACCATGGCTGGACACRGCATGCCCACTGAGGCTGTGGCTGTATCCTGTTCTCCTTGCTTATACCAATGCCCTGAGAACCCTCAGCTGATGCTCTCAAGGCATCAATCAGACACAAGCACTTTGAAAACCTTTCACAACTCTGTCACCACCTTCTCAGGCACCTAGTTAGGCACTGCAAGTCTGACTCTTGCTTTAACATTATTTATGACAGCTTGTACTTCTTCCTTGCTTGTTTTCCTTGTAAGCCCTCTCCAGAGCCTCTTTTGAAGCAAAAAAAAAAAAAAAAAAGGAAAGAAAAAAGGGGAAATATGGATAAAAAAAGGAGCTGATCTTCCTCTAAGTCTTGCTAGAGGTTCTCTTGGAGGTTACAGGCTTGCATCCAGAGAAAAGCAAGGGTAGCACAGTGGCTTTAGATGCTGGAAAACAGAGCAGGCAAGCACTGCAGCAAGGGGAGACTGGCCCCATATCCAGTTCAACTGTGTCCACACTCTCCCCAGGTTTTTCCAGGGCATCCCAGAGCAGCTGTAGAAGTTCTCCACACAGATCACTACCATCAGACCAGAGGGATGGGTTTTGCTCCATCTCAAGGCAGGAATCCTTGCAACCTGCAGACAACCTTGCAGCAGACAGCTARTGACATTTTTGAAAGGAAATGATCCTGTTCCATGCTGAACTCTGTTTTGCTTGGTGAATTTTTCTGAGCCCATCCCTTGTTGTTCCTTGCTGTCAGCTACCCTTCCCTTCTGTGGGGATCACATTGGCACAGGCCAATTCATGCCCAGCAGAGTTTGTCTCTGTTAATTTCAGTTACATCCGGTTTCATGCTATCAATGAGCATTTGCTCCTTTTTCAGCAGAACTTTATTTGGCCTATTTTTATTTTCCTCTGCTCCCCAGCACCCCAGCACACCCTTTCCCAGCAGCCTCAGTACAGAGCGAGTTGTGTTATTAATGATTCTTATGAACTCTTTGTCTTTGAACAGGAGAGATTTACTTTTGACTGATATCTGGCATCGAGTAATTTCACGCAACAGTGGAGAGAAAGATTCCCTTCTGCTGTGGCATGCTGGTACGGCATGAAGCCTTAGGGAGACAGATGTGCCTGCTCTCCTGCCCTTGCACACTGCGCTGCCCTTCCCTCCATCATCCCCTGCTCGACTGCTACCCTGACTGCAGACGAGACAAAATTTAAGACAGAGATACCAGGAGGAGTTCTTGACTTGCACTGGTTCACATGGTGCTTCACGTGATGGTGATAACCACCGATCTGGGTAAACAAAGTGTATTCTGATTGTTGTCATCCAGAAAATCACTCTTATGTTGAAACAYACCAGATCTCCCCAAGATCACCAATGGCAAAGCTCAGATCAGGCTCATACTCTGATGTTACAATGCCAGTGTTTCTTCTGGTATATTTAGGATAGAAATAGATACTATTATTTATTGTTCATTGATGCTGCTTATGTTTTWAGCTGTATGATGGATGAAACTGCAACTGGCATTATGATAGGAAAGTGTAATGATCCCAATTATCTCATTGAACATATATTTGGCTATTTCAATCCACAGAAATAAAAATACTGGCTGCCAGACATCCTCAGCTGTTTTGCAGTCGCCATACATAAAGGCAGAACAAATTGGCCAAGTGGTGACCCTGAATAATTGCCTATGTTAAGTGGTAACAAAGGGGATCAGGAGTTACACAGATGGGCAAAGGACTRCACGTGGAAGGAGCAGAGTCACCTCCTGGCACTGACCAGGCAGTGCTGGGGGAGCAGCAGGGCTGCAGCTGGTGCCCCTGGGGAGAACAGCAGCTCATCAACGAGCCAAACCAGTAGCAAAACCCATGTCCAGGTTTCTCCTCTCGCTTTGCTAAGGACCACGCTGTCAGCAGAGGCTTCCCAGAGGAAAGCTGTCRTACCAGCCTCAAAGAAACCACGTGTTCCTCATCTCAAATACTGCAGATGTTCACGGGAAAGAGACTCTTTCCCAAATATTGCTGCTGCTGCTGCACACTCATGAGGGGCCACTGTAACACGATGGATCTCTAACAGCATATAAGCCAGTATTTAAGAGTGCATTGCTCTTCTATTAATCTCACTGGTATTATCCCTTCTAACTCCATTCCCTGCAAGCAGACCCAAACCACGCTTCTCTCGTCTGACCTGACCATCACTCTCCCACACAAAGTTATTTTGGAATCATTTTGACAGTGGCAGCCACAGCTCCTTCAGCTAATTTACACTCAACTGACACTTAACCATCTGAGCACAACTGTTCCCAGACAAAACCCACTGTCATGGAGAAAAAGGGCAAATAAAGAGAAAATCCACAAGCAGAAAGGTCAATGAAGAGCAGAGTTAGAAGGTGAATGAAAATGACTGCTTGATATTTCACATTTTTCATAGAAATACAGAATCATAGAACGGTTTGGGCTGAAAGGGACCTTAAAGATAATCTTGTTCCAACCCCCCTGCCACGGGCAGGGACACCTTCCCCTAGACCAGGGTGCTCCAAGCCCCATCCAACCTGGCCTTCAACACTCCAGGGATGGGGCGCCCACAGCTTCTCTGGGCAACCTGTGCCAGGGCCTCACCACCCTCACAGTGAAGAACTTCTTCCAAATAGCTAATCTAAATCTCTCCTCTTTTAGTTTAAAATTGCCCCCCCTTGTCTTATCACTATCTGCCTTGTGTAGATAGTGAGAATTCGGATATGCATGGGTAGGGAATGAGACTTCAAGCCACGAGGGGACAGTGGGTACAGTGATGAGGAAGTGTTGCTGATATTACACCCTGCATCAAAAATAAAGAGCRCTGGGTTTTAATGTGATTTTAAAATAGAAAATAAAGTGCTACGCTTAGYAAATGACATTCTCATCAGACCTAACAGGCATCATGGGACTTAATAAAATTATTGTGTCAATAATTTCTCCATGAACAACATCTCTGTTTTGCAGCTATTTTGTCAGTCCTGGTGTCAGTTCTGCACGCGGGTGCACGAGACTCCTGGCAATGGCAGCCAAACACATGCCTGCAGCTCATTTCACCAATGTTGCACAACATGAGCTCTCCAACAAACTGGCAGAAATGTCAGCAGGATAAATGACTGGTGTCAAGAACAAATATGAGACCACTTAATTACTCTACTATTAGAATTTTATCATTTAAAACACCCAAAAGGCTTTCTCCCTGTCAATTTTGGACTTAACAAGGTCACAAAAGAAGATAGTTATGTTTAGCAAAACTCTCCACAGAAGACAACAGCTCATGGTCCTCAGCCTGSGAAAAAGGAGACCCTTCACTGATGCTCCTTCTGCTAAGGAACGGCCAAGGAGTAAAGCCTTACACTCCCTCCAGCATCCCACTGCAACCTGCGTTAGCTTCCAAGATCTCCCACCTTTGTTGGTGACTCAATATTTTGCTTTCTGTGCCCTACGTTTTACATTTTTCTGTTGATACCTGGAGYGAAATATCATCTATGTAGACCTTGCCCAGTTTCCCTTCCTGCGGGCCAATGATGACTGGAGATCTGCAGTACTGCTGCTGCTGCCAGTACAGCTGCACACACAGGCAGCACTCAGGCAAGACGCAGAAACGAGCTTAAGACTCATCCCAGCACCCGTGAGAATGAGCAGATACTCAACCAAAAATGGACAGGATGTTGGGCAAAGTCTGGGTGCCTTCCCTGTGGGCACTGCCTGTCACTGTGCCTGCTTCCTCCCCAGCACCTTTCTTCACTGCAAACGTCATTCCTCAGGCAGCACATTCAGAAGACGACAGCAAAATTATGCATTTGCTCTTTGTTCACATTTATTGTGTGAAATGCCTATAATTTCAGCTGTCCCCTCCTCTGCACATCTGAGGAATGCTTAAGGCTCAAGCATGAACACACAAGCAGGCAGCCTGGTTCCACCAATGCCCAGGAGCCCACAGGGTGCTGTGGTTGGGGCACAACCGGGTTCAGACTCCAACCTCCATCCCACACCATGCTCTCCTGGGCCACCAGCAATGAGGGCTCATACAGAGCTCTTGGGAAAATCCGCTCGCTTCCCTGTCACAGCTATCAATGTTTAACATCTACAGTCTCCAACTTTACAGCAAAACACCCATGGCCCTGAAGTCTGATTTGAGCTGGCTGCTTCAGAGGTTTATGCGTCTCTCCCATGCCTTCTAAGTCATTCTATATTTAATGGGGTATTTCAGTTCAATACTGCCCTTAATCTCAAGGTACTCTGGCTGTTACACCATCATTCTCTTTAAAAGGAGATGCAATCATTTTCCCTCTTTTGTTGCAACGACGTTTCTACAAAGACTTCATGACAAATGCATGACAAACAATATTGTGCCACCATCTCCCCATCYTCTTACTGTTCCCTATGTCAGAGACAAAAGAATTGGACCAAAGGCTGGATACAACACTTGAAAAACACAGGCACAGACCACTCCTGTTAGGAAACATCACTGCTGCCTTGCATTATACAACAMATTCTATGCCATGGAGGCCAGCACACTTTTGACATGATTTTAAGCTGCTATAGCTGCCTTTTAAATACATGAGAAGCTGTATTTGAAGTTGTGTTGCATCCAATTCCCTATTGAACTTGCACTCTAATTTCTCACAAAACATGAGTAGAATCAGATGTTCCAAAAAAAAATGCAGCATATTGAATATGAAAACTCACCACTGAAACAGAGGTAAGGAGCAGCTTACATAAGTTAGAGATATTGAGGCTGAGCCTTTGAAATGCATGAAATCTACTTTGTTGATAATTTCCCAATTTATAGTCAGCTCAGTGGGAACAAATATGTGCCTACTTTGATATCCTTTTGAAGAAAATTCTTGGCACCTCATTTCTGTTAAGAAATACACCTATTCTCTTTTTAATTTGGTACTTTTTAGATGAAAACTGGAAGATTAACCCAGCTGTATTTTATATTCATGAAGTACTTTCTATGGCCTGATCCATCTGACTCCCAGAGTTTCTTCTGAATTAAAATTACACWGTCTGTCACATCCCAAGCTGTGGCATGAAGCATTTGTCAAGTTGCATGGAACACTGGTGGTCTGAAGAATGAAATGTAAGGAGTGGAGGAAAGGACTGGTGAATAATTTTTTTTTTAATAATTCTCTTTTCTGGAAATCTGAACACAACATGGATTGCAAAGAAGTGGCCTTGAGGAAACCACATCTTACCGAAATAAGATTASAGAAAACCTAGTAAAATATTAATATACAACTTTCAAAATATTCCCTTAGTGGATGATGTAYGTCAGAAGAATGATCTCTCTATTTAACATGATAAAAAGAAAACTGAAAGAGTACTGTGTAACCTTAGGCTAGCACAGCTCAGTGGGAACCAGTCCAGGTTCTCTGACAAGACATTGCGTGCTGAAATGAAGACCCTGGAGCTCTGGCACAAGCCAGCATGACCATGTATAACCTCCACTATGTGCAACTATGACTGTATCTTTCCATTTTGCTCTTGAGATAGGCATTAAAAGTTCCCCAGGAAAGCAATCACTGATAAAATACATGAGCAAGGGCTGAAGTGCTGCAAAGCATTGAGATTTTCATGTGGAATTCAAATTAGATTAAAGACCCACGAGCAAAATCAAATTCTAGCGGCTGCATTGTATTTCCAGTTAAAAGGAAGAGAAAAAGAGGCATTAACATAGTGCAGGGTCATGCACCAGTTACGTCTTATTAAGTATTCCAGCCTTCCTTAAGATAAGCATCACATATGGGTTCTTTTGCAGCTAGCAGTTCCTTGCTTAAAGAGAGAGAGGTCTGGATAACACCCCTTCTGTCTCCCAAGGCCTCCTGGGCTGATTGACAGGAACATGTACTGCAGGGAACAAATGCTGCTCAAAGAAAAAGCAAGATTACTTTCTCCAAAGGGGGCCAGTGGGGTCATTTCTTTGTCRTGTCTTCTGCTCATCATCTCTGGTTGAGGGAAAGACAAACAGGAGGAGTGACATTTTCCTTTCCTAATAAGACACAGTCCACAGTGTTTCTCCATTGTGAGAAACTGTTTTTTATGTACAGTGGCTTGCACTGAATTCAAAGYTAGGGAAGCAGGAAAGATTGCTTGAAATAAGCACAGCATTTTGAGAGTCCAGTCCCACCTTCGGAAACCACACCCCATGGAAGCCAACTCAGAATCTGCACTCCAGCCCATCTCAGCTGCATTTTGTGTTGGTTTGGTTTGGGGGTTTTTTGGGGGAGATCAGGAATAAACATCTAACTTTTCTGTAGCACCTTTAGCTACCACCCCCTCYCCCCCTGTGATGGACAACATTTGGCTTGGCTTCTCCTTGGGCAGACCCACCGGGAGTTTTGAGGCTGGACCACGCTGCGCAGTGGCAGTGTACTCCATGGGATCACTGGGTTTTTCAGTGCAAAGTGTTTTTTTGCAAATCAGCAACTTCTCCTCCACTTGCCCCCCATTTTTCAGTYTCCTCTCTGCCAAAACCAATACAGGTAACACCTCTGGGGTCTGTATTTTGTGCCACCCCAAATCTCCTCTCCACTGAAATGGTTTCAAGCTGTAATTCCCCAAAGTTGTCACATTTAGTGCTGCTCAAGGACTCTCCTATTTCTCAAGCTTCTGTAAAACCTTCCCCACTGCTTCAGCATCTCCCTGCACAACTGTGCCAGGAATGGTCCATCTTCCTGACCCTCCCTCTGCTCTGATCTGTTCCCATAATAAAGCTCAGAGGTGGAAGCAGCCAGGCAGTTGCAGAGGCAGCAGACACCAGGACAGCTCTCCCAACTAATATCTCAGGGCCAAAGTGTTTCCCATCCCAGAGACCTGTGTTAGCCTGCAAATTGCAGCAAATCAACACATCAGCTAATTAAATCCTCCATGCTTTCCCTCAATTGCTCCTACCTAGAGCCATGAATTCACAACTCAACTTATTCCTTCCAGAATGCAAGGTTGTGGTAGGGAAACGGAATTTTATTAATAAGCATCCATTTGAAATGAGGCTCCTGATCTGATGGAAAAAAACCCAAACATCTGGCTAAGCAGCAGAAAAGTCATGCCAACATCTACATTTTCAGTGAAAGAAAAGAATTAGCCATCCTTAAATAAAGGGTTAAGGTAGATTAGAAATGTCAAGTCATCAATATGATATTTTATAAGGTAACCATGGTTATTTTTTATGCATTCCTTTGCAGCATGAAGGCAGATGATGAAAAGTATTCACGGGCCAATTGAAACAAAAATAAACGGCAGAGATATCTTGATGGTAATTCAAACCTTAAACTGCAGAAATTAATCAGTCCATACAGACAACAAAGAGCGTTCAGCTGATGCTGCACCACAGAAACACCTCGCTAATTAGATGAGGGTAAAAAAAGGGTTTTCATCATTTCATAAAGGATGAATATCTCRAAAATCATCCTGACTTTAGCCCTAATGTACCTGCAGGGATCCATATTGCTGGAGTATGAGTTATCCACATGGCCTCTGGATAAAGCACAACTATTTGTAATTTAATTTGTCTGAGCTGCTGGAAAGGCAGAGGATGGGGGTCCCAGCACGCTGCAGCCCCCGGTGCAGCCCAGAGAGGGGGTCACTCATGGTCTGGATGCACTGGTCTGCTCTACTGCTGCTTCTTGAGAATGACTRGCATGATCTTCCATTAGACTAATGAGCTCTCTTGGTGGCTCTTACCTGGCTGGCAGGTGGTGTCACCCCTTATAGGGAGGGCAGGGAAGCAGCGCAGCAAATCGGAAGCACAGGACAGGAAATGGTGAGGGTGCTCAGTTGTGAAAAATCACAGAATCCAAAAAGAGGGCTTCAGCTCAGAGGAGACCTTGTGGACTCCTGCAGCAAATAATGAATTAAACCCAYCTCCAGAACCCCTAGAAAGAGGGGCTTCCAGCAGCCAAAACGTTTTGCACAGCAGCAGAGGGCTGAAATAAGAGGCTGCTCCTCCACTCCAGAACCTGTCTGGTTGCTGAAACCATTTTCTGTCCCTTAAATAATACACCATGACAAGTCACTGCTTGTTTTGGTGGAACAAGTGACATTTGGCTAGGCTGTGGAGAGGCATCCACACCCCTAAACCCAGAGGGAAGGCTGGCAGGAGGTAGCGTGGGAAGGATTCATTGCAGAAGAGTTCTTCAGGCTAATCAACATCTCTGGTTAGTGTTAGAAGAAAACAACTGACTTTTCTCTGCAAGTCTTCACTATTGTTGCGTGACATTATAATTTCTCTGCTAAATATATGCTCTTTGGATGCACAYTCTAGCCTGGTTTCTGTAAAGGATCTGAAAAACAGAAGAAGTCCATAGAAGGGCCAGAACTGGAAGTTCCTAGTACACGAAAACATACATCCCCAACTGGCAGCTAACAGGGTTAAAACACCCTCTGATTAAATGAAAGCATCTTTAATTAGTTTAATTGACCATGCCTCAGCCAAGACCATCTGCTCAGCAGCATTTGCCTGCTCTTTGCAGGAGCGATTGATCAGCCATAGCTAGAGATACAGTATTAGGCTACATCAGATTTATTTTGTTTAATAGAAGAGCTAATTTGCTTTAAATTTAATTACAGGGGCCAAGATTGCTCTCTAAGTCCACAACAGCACAGAACATAAGCTGATCCTACATCTAAATGGGTGCACACGTAGGTCCACACGTGTCTGTGCAAATCAGACACTGGAYGATGACAGCTCAGGTCGCACCCTGGCAGACAGCGATCTCTGCACTGTCCTCCCCAAAAGGCAGCAGCACTGTGGCACACTGCTGGCTTGGCACGGCCACCCTGCTCGCTGCCCCGACCCCCTCCAACTGGCTGAGCTCTTCTCTGCAGCTCTCATTGGATGCTGGAGCTGACACACGTCCCATCTCAACCACCTCTCCTGCTCCGGATTATAGACACTAAATGTAGGGTCACTGTTTCTGCACCAGCTGGGACCAACAGGGACAATCGTGGGACCTCTCTGTACCTCCTGGGTCACCTCCATCAGCAAACCTTTCCCAAAGGACGTGGCCGGCAGCCCGGGGTCCAGCGGCCACCGCACTCGCCCCATCCCTGACACTGCACTGTCCCTCTCAGCTTCTCCGCCCTCCCACGCCAACATCATTCCTCAAAACACCGCACCCTGAGCTGAYGGAGCCGGGCAATTGCCCCTCCTCCCCCAAGGACCACGTGTATCTACGCTGCGTTATTATGACAGGGAAGATTTCATTCACTTCCCAATGCGTTTTCCCTTGTCAGTTTCCCATTGGGCGCTAAATCACGGCAGGCTCTGGGAGGTGCCGGGGCCCCGGCAGGAGGCTGCGGCTGCCGCTGGCTGCTACAGGAGTAATTACAGCCCCGCACAAGGCTCCGGGCTGCCGTGTCCGTTTCCATGGAAATAAATACTGAATTACTGAAAACAGACCGTGATGCTTTATGGATTTTGAGGGKTTTGATCATCTCTAAACCACTTTAACATATTTTTATTGGTCGTGGCTTTGTTTTAAGGGGGGGGGGGGGGGCGGGGCGAGGCTGATGTTCGCAGTGTGAAAATAGGTGGAGCGACCAAAAGGAGTTTTAAATAGTGAAAGAGGGGGGAAAAAAAGCCACGGAGTCTGGCTGATGCCCCGGGGATTTGCAAGGCGGACAGCAGTGCTGGCCAAAGCTGCTGGTTGTCCATGGCACAGATATCCAGCACTGGACAGAGGAGCCCGTGGAGGCTCGTTGGTCCTTGCCTGCAGAGCCCCAGAGCAGTCCCAGCTGACCACCACCATCCCCAGGACAGGCTGTTTGTGGAGGCTCTGGGGTCCAAGCAAACCTCCTGCCCTCTGGGAGGGGTCATTACAGCCAGAGTTAGTGCTTAAATGCTCAGAACTGCAGATGCACATTTCATAGACAGTAAGYTTCAAGATGAAGCTAGAATAAAAGGAATTGCTTTGTGTTCTTTTAATGGRGAGCAAAAGGGAGGGATCTGATACTAAACCACTGAGTTTCTGAATGGAAGGGACAGAGAAGTGCAGAAACAGGTAATTCTATGCTGTGCACAACAATCCTKGGCTCAATGCTCATTGCAAGGCATGGCTGGGAATTCTTCATCACAACAAACTAAATGAAATACTTGGTTTTGGGAGGACACACACAAACCAAACATTTATTCTGAGGTGACCTTAACCTTCATCTCACTGGCTGAGCTGTCACAGTGCCTCACAGGAGTTTCTTCCCCAACTTGGGCTGCAGCTTCAAAGTATCACTCCGGCGTCTCTGCTAACAGAGAGGGTTTATGAAGTATTTTTATGGAGATGTCTGCAACTTTCAGCTAAGTCAGCAAAGTCAGCTCATGCCATGTAATTGGCATATGCTGGGTACATGATTGCTGTGTGACCGACACATGCCTGGTACATGCCTGACACATGTGGGGCATGTGAGGGGCACGTGAGGGGCTCAACACAGCACAAAGAGTCAAGAAACCAAGTTTGGTAGAACCATGTGAACYGCAGAGATGAGAGAGGGGCAGAAGGCAAGACACCACTTCAGCAAATCATTTCTAATACTGACTTGAGCTAAAATCAAACACTTAAGAGTCAGTTCTTTTTGGCARGGGAACTTTCTGCTTTGTGAGAAATGTCAGCCTTTGGACAGAGTGTCCTAATTCAGCTGCGAAAATAAATGTCAAAACAGTGAATTCTAGTTTTAAGCCAGCTCTGTTCAAAAAAATTTGGGTTGAAGTGTTTCCTAGTTAAAATCACAGGCCCCAAAACTTATGAAACAATTCCAGTTGCACTGGTGAGAGGTCTTTATGCCTTTATGAAATAGCCACCAGACAGCAATGACACCTGGTGTGTGTTGCAGCCCACTCACACATGCACACTTCTCTGATGTTTTACCTTCTACAGGGATGGACAGAAATAGATGCYGAAAAACCAGGACCATGGATTAGCATCACTCAGCGGGTTGGACATGCCTATATTTAGTTATTTGCTTTCAAATCTTACATCTAAGGGAATTATGCTTAGAACGGGTTATTTTGCCACAGTATATGGGACACTTCAGGCCCAGGAAAGGAGAAAGTCTGACTGTGAAGCCTGAGAGCTCAGGCAGTTCTGCAGGGAGAGCCCAGAATCCCACTCTTCCCCCGAAGCAGGAGGATGGAATAGCGCAGCTCATCACAGGCACGATCTGGACATCTGCTCCTGCTGCTGGATTAACTGAACAGCACTGTACCGGCTCCTGCTCTTCTCACTGTAGCTAAAAATGACTTTCAAACACAGCTTGAGATAGAAAAGTAAATCACTGCCCTACGGCTGGGAAAGAACAAGACGGGGAGAACACCACAGCCTGATTTTCAGAGATGCTGCTGCAATTCAGCCGTCGTGAAGGTCAGCGGGAAATGGAGCACCCAAGGAAACGCCGACTGCAGCAACAACCCAAGTTTGGAATTGCCCAGCACTTACAGAAAACAGCTGCTCTATGACTCCTCCGCAGCCACTGGTTAATTACAAAGCAGAAGAGTTAAACYCAAGTCTTGCCAACTGGTTCTGAACCAGAAACCCCAGACTGAAACCACACCTCTCACCCAGCAGAGGAGCTCGCTTGCTGGAGCCAGAGATGCTCAATTCCCACGCTGACTCCAGTGGAGCAGAAACACCAAGCCACGTGGCGTGTGTTATGCAAAAAGCGCAAGACTCTGTGTATTATTTAAAATGTTCTAGTCAGAGCTTGTGCTTAACAACACTGAAATCTTCACAACCATTCTGCTACAACATCACTTCCCATCTTTGTTTCCTAAAAGCCTTTCTAACTGCGTCAATACCTTTTGGTCTGTTGCTATCTCAGATCCTGCTAAATCACTGCTATCACATTAAGAATACACTTATCTCATGCCACTTGGGGATATTGTATTAAAAATCTCTTTAGAAATCATCCTCCTGCTGCACAAACAAAATATTATCTCAGAAGTGAATGGAAATGCAGTCCCAGTGATGCAATCATTATGCAATTAATGTGATGTAACAGGAGGCCACATAGAGAAAAGCATCTACTTTCAGACCACAGAAGTTCAAGCAGTGTTTGGGGCTCTGTCTGCTCATGCTTTCAGAGGAAAACAACTAGGCAAAGCCTTCTCACCCCTTGCCTCCTTGCACAGCCTCTGGGCAGTTGCACCCTGCACACCAAGGCACAGGAGAGCACGTCAGGCCAGCCAGCCCCTCCGGAGAAGACGATGGACTTTGCTTTTCTAAGCACAGGTGACTGACTGATAAACTGCATGAACAGCACACTGCTGCCACTCTGGGAAGAGTGATGGCATTCAGACAGCCTGCCAGAGAAAAGGCTGAGCTTCCCAATTCCTCCCATGCACGGCAGACAGGCATAGGGCAAAAGTAASTGTAGCTTATACCACGCCAAATCACCACTGGGAAGCTCGTGATTGCCCCTACAACTGACTGGCTGCAAGCAATAGCTGAGACCCTGAGGGAAAGAGTAATGGTCAACAGCAATTTTGGTGCTTCGTGGCAAGACAGAAGCACAAAGTGGCTGCTGTTGCTCCCCTAAGGGCTGCTGGTGGCCAGAGAGCTCCAGAGAGCCCACTGGTATAGCCCAGGTGACATGACCACAAGTACCATCCAAAAAAAGGGCTCCCACAGCAAAGCCTGCAGTTTCCCTGGGTGCTCACTGCTGCCTTCTCTGCAGAGGGAGAAGGAGCAGCAGCGACCTGTTCCCCGTGGGGCAGGGTGTCACCCCACCGCACCGGCACCACRGCACTGTAACCACTCCCGCTGCATCCCAGGAAAACGCCGAGCTGCTCAGTGACTGCTGGCCTTGCAGCTTCCTGAGCCGTGCCTTGTACAAAGGGCTTTCCCTTCTGCATAGCTAATCCTCGCTATCCAGGTATTAAAAACAGAGTAACTCTCCTGTTAATTCTCRCTTTCATCAGAAATTATGTCTTTCAGTAAAAGCTTAAATTACAGGTTTACTGCCTCCAAGGATTAGAAAAGACCCAGAATTAAATCCTTCACTTTCAGAGTAAAACCGGGACCTACGCAGGAAAAATGCTGCTTGATGCAACAGGGCAATTTGCAGGGAGCAGCCTCTGGGTTCATGGTGTCAGCCAGAAACACTCTCACAACCGGAGATCATCCACAAAGCAGGGCAGCTGTGATCAAACACTGTTTTCTGCATCAGTGGGAACCACAAAGCAGGAGGGAAGGATCACACACGTGCTCACGCAAAGCCACCCTAGTCCTTAGCAGAGCACAGGTCAAGGGAGGATGAGAGACACAGGGCTGGACTTGGTTTAAGTTGAAAAATAAACCAAACCACTGCAGAACTGACTCGGTTCTTGATACATCACTGAAAACATTATGATTTTGATTTTAAAGAATTCTTCCAACAGAGGATGCAGGCACAAAATCTGTGTAAACACAATTTATGAGGTCCATTGCAGTTTTTGCTATGAAGAGACATTATTCAGGRACATTTATTATCCTCTCCCGGCTCTGCCATTAAGGTCTGAGATGAAGAAGAACCACTGCAAGATAACTAAGCTCTTTACAGGGGTAAAAACTGATCAAACATAATTCTCTGTGTCTTAAAAAGAATTGGAAATGTCTAGACAGTAGACAGACAGAATTGGTCTCAAATGTATTAATTTCAATAAGAAGCTGAAGCCTTGAATTACAGGGAAGAGATTGAGGTCTGTTCCTCCTCTGAAAACTTTCCACACCTTACTCTCTCCATGACTCTGACATCCTTTATCCCGCCTGTGGTATTTATATCCAATAGCAGGGGACTGTAATCTGGGTCACCAACAGCCTGGACAGCCACTGACAGCCCTCAGCRAGAGCTGCTGGAAACACAAGCAGCACTGCAGAGTCCCAGCTACGCAGCTCSGGGGAACTGGGGGAGAAAGAGAGGAATGGGAAAGGTTTTCAAGTGCAAGCAGAGCTACTGTGAGCTCATGGGGGTTTGGGATGTTCTTTCCTTCCACCACAGGCATGCAGGGATCACAGAGCTCCCTCTACTTAAGGAGAACCCATACAACCTCACCGAGCAAGTTTGCATAAGCCATCCACCCCAGGGACTCCTGGGCTCCAAATACTGATATCACAGGCTGTAAGAACCTCTGTCATTTAGACTGGTGATATGACACAGGAAAAGTAAACAAGTCACAGCTAAACAGCCCACTTAGGCACCATCAAAGACCTGCTTACCCAGACAGAGCTGAGGAATAAAATTTTCCCATCTCAGCAATCCTATGGGATTTCACAAGAAAATGAGCAAGAGAGGAAGGCCCACTTGGACAGTCAGAACAAAATTGGCAGTGCAGAAGTCGCACCATAAACCAAACTCCTCTTTCTTGGTAGAAGTTCTCTTCAAAACAGTCTGGTCAGACCCAAAGTTTCCAATTCTCAACAGCAGTATTTCCCATTGGYAAGCCTTCCCTAAGAAACCCTCTTCCATTCCCACCTTACCTGACATGCATTGTACAGAAGCTGATGCTCAAAYTTCTTGATCCCCAAAATGTTCTGGAACATCTCGTAGAGCTGCTCCTTGCTGAGGATGAGCTCCGAGGCCGCACTCGCCGTCATCCTGGCCTGTTGCTTCCGAGGATCCTCCTCCCCACGGTAAATAGCATCAAACTTTGCCATCCAAGAGCTCAGGACTGTCTCCTTGCTGAGGCCATCAATTTCTGGCAGGCTGCGCACTCTCTTCTCAATGTGCTTCTTGAAGACCTCCCGGGAGTCATTTGCTGAGCACCCTCCGCTCTGCACCATCCTGGCAACGCGGTCGCTTTTCAGGAACACCTGCAAAGAAAAGGGAGATTTCAAATGGTGTCAAGCAAAAAAATTCCCCCTTAAGTACCRCAGAAGCTGGTTTCACTGCTGGGAAGCTGCTTATTGACTGCCAGGATGTTCTCCAGCTCCTCACTCGACAGCCACATGTTGCCAGAGGGACAGAGGTTTCAGCTGTACTTTGGGAAGCGTAATGAAATCAGGTGAAGCTTCTGCTTTGCATCCACTAAAATGAAACATTTTGATGCAATTAGGACTTGGTGCGATGTTACGGTCGCACCTCACCAGATACATATATGCCCTTTGGGAAAGCAGGATTATATTTTGTTCTATCTGATGTTTTAATAAGGAGGTTTTTGCACAACTACATTCACCAAGTTCTGCCCTGTTAGAGGGAGCAGAGTTATCCTACTCAAGTCAGCAGCACTGCACTGGATTTATCCTGGCAGCCAGGCCCCTGGGAAACCTCAGCAAGGGCAAGGCTTACACCTTAGTTCTCCTACACCAGAGGAGAACCTTGCAAACTGCCCTGCTGTCACAGGAATGGGAAGTGCAGGATGGTTCAGCATGGCTTGAACCTTTGCAGAGGTGCAGGGCACTGGCARCAGGAGAGAGGGAGGGAGGGAGAAGGCATTTGATAAAGATGTGCTTCCCACTGCAAGAGCAGCAAAAGGGTCAAAACATAACAGACTCCCACGGACCACAGATGTCCTGGGAGCAAAGCAGAGCTGAAGGGTTTGAGGAACAGAGGGATATTGTGTTGGCTCTGCTCTCCCAAGCCCTGAACACAGAAAAGCAATCAATATCCAGTAAGAAAACTGCTGTTTTATTAATAATGTTGAGAACTGATGAATGCAGCAGCTTGGGAAGAAGCTGTGCCTGAACAGGGGTGTATCTGTCAGCTTTCAATAATTAAAGAGCTTGAGGATGACCTAAGGACACGATAAATCTATTTTTTTTATACTACTCAGCAACATGGCACTCCATGTTCCCAGATGCTTGATGGCACAGGCATCTGTTGGCAGTGGTAGTGGGTTTTGTTCAAGGACCAGGCCAAAAATGCTGCTGAGGAAGAGCTGGGCTGTTTCCTTTCAACATCACCATGGGAGCACTCACTCCCTGCAGACAAGACAGGCAGGATGCCACCAGTAACCTCTTCAGTCTATGCTGAAACAACACCAGCACATGCTTCATTTCCTTGTAGAGATCAAATACAAGAGATAACACCCCAGGTGTGTGCAGATGCTTTCAAGTAAATAGGTGAGAGCTATCAAGAGCCAAGCTCCTGATGCAGCCAAGGAAATCATCACCATATCGACTGCAGGAAAAGGTGGGAGGTCCCAGTGAACAGCCCCACTGCAACATCCTGGGCTCCCATGTCCCCTCATCCACTCCTGGTGCCCAGGCCTGAGCCTGTGTGACAGTGCTAATGACTTCCCACACCTGCCAGCACCAGTGGCTGTTGTTATCCGTGGTACTCACCCCTGGCACTGTGAGCAGTGGGATCTGGCTCCCTATATCCCCTCAGCCCCGATTTATCCTCCCTGGGTGTGGAGCAGCAGCCAGCAGAGGAAAGGAAGGCTGCAGCTGGCAGGGAGGAGGCAGGCGTGGGGGAGCGCCAGGCAGACATAAAGCAGCAGAAACCATGACATAGGAAGATAAAAAAAGATAAAAAAGGTGTTCTGTCCTGCAGAGCGAGCTGCTTTCTTTAGAAAATACCAGGTGAATCTCCTGGTTGTAGGGCTGCTTAGTAGGGCTGCCAGGAGTCAAGAATTGCTGGAACAAAATCCTAGCATGGGTGCACAAACCGAACCATGCAGAAGAGAACTGACCTCCAAGAGCTGGGTCAGGCATCCCCTGACACATCCATAGATGAGCCCCCCACGCCACTGTGGCTCTGCCTGCCCACAGCAGAGTGGAAATGGGTCTAATGAAGCACTTCCATCTAATGAAGCACACCCACTGAAGTGACTGCTGCAAAATGTGCTGCTTGACAGACAAAGCTTTACTCGTTAGAAGTAAAAAGACCTGAGAAAAGCTCCCCTGCAGTGTGCTGGAGTGTGCTGGGCCTGTCTGTACACACGGGTCTGCAGCGTTCCTGCAGGCACAGCGGTGCTTTGCAGAGCAGCAGCAGATCACTCAATTTTTTAATTTGATAGCAGCCTGTGAATCGGTCTAAAGCTGACAACTGCATACTTACCTCCTGACAGCCAGAATTAACAGCAAAATGTGGCCACGCAAACACATTCAGGGCAACAGCAAATGCACTTCTGACCTACAATGTCACCTCTACCTCATTCTTTCTCCAGCAAAAAAACAATCATTCCCCACGTAATGAACTTATTCTGCACTGTGAATAAGTGGAACCCTTAGAAACGTCACCATGTCCTGCACAGAGATGGCCAGTTTTAGCTGAGTATTTTCCAAGCCATCAAGCTTTATAAATCAGTACCTAAATGCTGATTTCTAGACAGCACCCACCAGAAGGACAGTTAATTGAACAAAACTGAGATTTGCAGGAGCTGAGATAAGCAGGATCTGCCGTGATTTGCACAATGGATCAACCAAAGRGGGCACGTCTCTGCAGAGAAGGAAGGGAGAACACTGTCATCAGGGAACACTGCTCAGGCACTGAGAGGGGCAGAGGCTCTCTGTGGCGAGGCTCTGCCTTGTGCCACTGCAGCTGGTGCTGAGAAGGGCCACACAGCCAAGCTCCAGCTGCACAGAAGCTGAAAGCACACGGCCRTGCTGAAAGGACAGCTAGAAAGAAAAAAAAAGAAAGTTGTACTAAACGACACAGAGTGATGCATTACACTTCATGTGGCCTGTTTTAGGCAGRACAGAGCCAGGGGAGGGTCCAGCTGAACTGAAAACATGGGTTTGTGTACATCTAGTGCTAATCTACTGCTCTTTTTAAATTTGATAACTTGGGGCAATTATACAGCACAGAACTTCTGGAGGTGATCAGACTTTCAGCCAGATCCAGCAGTGAAACAGAGATGTATTTTGCCTGGTTTTCAGCAGTTTCCTTTTCCTGCCCAATAGTCTTATCTGAACAGATTATGCTGCTCTTGCATCCTAAGACACAGCTCACGCCATCTTGAAAACTTTCTTTGAGAGCATCTGTTCAGTGAAGCTGTGATGATCCCTTGGCAATTTCTTTTCTGATAAAAGATGTAAATGACTCTGAGCTTCCTTCCTGTATGGAGAACGATGGAGCAGTAACTACTAGGCTGGTTTAACAGAGTTAATCCAGAGATAATTTGTGCTTTCCTTACACAGAAGCAGCTGCTGTCATATCCTATAGAGTTAAAATTCTCTTCARTTTCAGTATCTGATTTTGGTCCCCTCTTAGATTGCACTTCTAGAGAAATATTTTATGTAGGCAATTCAAAATCTTCACCTTTTATGACAGAATAGCTCTAGGGAGAAAGAGAAATGGTTTGCACAAAGGCTAGCAAAAAAATAAACAACACTCCTCACACAAATCACAAGCACCGATTTCCTTCAAAACCAGCAGCTCTTTCCTTCTGAGCAGAGATATAAAAGGCAGCATTATGGGCTGCATACAAAGAGGTGCAAAAAGACAGACACGCATAATTATTCTTTTGCACAATTATGAATGATGCTTCATGTTCTCTGGTATCATCTAGTTTTGTAGATGCACATCCTCCTCCCTCTTCCTTTGCTTTAAAGCACTTGTCATGCAAAAGAGAAAAGACGAGACTCTTGCTGAAAATCCCAAAGTCAGTCAGACACAATGCAAGAGCTTCCGCAAGAACTGCATGTGCTGCCCAGATTTCTCTTGGTATTTTTCACAGGGAGCACATGACATTGATTTTATATTGTGCCATCTTCCCTGTTTTAGAGCACACTGTTTAAAAGTATCGGGAAATTATTTTCCAGCTGAAAGGAAGGGCGGTCTTCCCCATAATCAAGCTATAAGATACAGCATGATGTAGGGGTTGCCACAGTTGTTCCGTGGTTTACATTCAAACCCTGAACCTCCCAAACATTGTGATGTACCAGACATCAGACAGAAGCCACCCTGCACCTGCCTTTGCTTTGTGCTGTGTGATAATGGACAATCCATTAATTCAGAATTCAACCCCATCTGTGAATAGGGGTGAGGACAGGATTCGTAAGAGCATTGCATTGTCTCTCCTTACCTCATAGTAGCTCTGGACAGCATTTATAAATGCTTCATCTGCCACAATCTGGGTTTCTCCGTTGAGAAAGGCCTGGAAACGATCTTTGATTGTCTGGAGCTGCTGCTTACTTATCTGTAAAACATGCCAAAAGGAGAAAATTAATCAAAAAAGGTTTATGTATGAGGAAAAAAACCCACTAATTGTTCTGTAGTATCTTACTGGGGTGCTTATGATGTGCATTTCTGCTCTYCTCTGGGGACAGCAGCAATAGATGAGGAACCAGTCACACACACATGCACTCTGCATCCTGGCAAGTTCATTTAGGCATCATGAATACCTGAAGTCACTCTGAACATCATTTCTAAACAACTCTACCACCACAAAACACACACAAGAATTTTACCACTTCAGGTATACCCAATTCAAAAGCAAACTACTGTGTGAGTGCTTGTTTTGGTGCAAACAGGAAGAGCCTGTTTTGGTGCAACCCCTTCCCCRCTCAGCCTCTCCTCCCCTTCAGAAGCTGAGGTTTCATATCAAATGGGAAGCATTGTGAGTTGGCTGTTGGTTTGTTTTGTCTGTGCTCATTTCATTTGGCTTTTCACATATATAACATCAGTCAGGACCAGTGGTGAAAGAATTTAACATTAAGAAGTCCTATGAGAGCAAACCTGTTCTCCTTATCCTAGCAAGGACTTTCTCTGCTGTCTCTTTGCTGCTCAAAACAGTTTCTGTCCAGCATACAGCTGGTATAACTTACAAGACAGTTCTAATTTTGTCACAATGACAGCAATAGAAAGTTTACAAGGGTTTATTCGAGCCTTGCAAGATAACATGCCATTATTTTTCCAATTTATCTGTCAGTTTAAAACCAGACATAGCTAAAACCCAGCTCTTCAGCTCAAAATGCAGACAAAGTCACAGCAGGCACATAAGTCATATACCAACAATGCCAGCCTAACATTTTAAGATGCAGACACCACTCAGGCTGAAGGGCTGCAGGGATTGAAATGTAGGTGGGCCTGGTTTACATGGGGTTACTTCAGGTTTGAGGATAAGAATTAATTTAGACAGAAGGAAGCAAACAATATRTATGTATGGCAACTTCAAACTTAAAGGGAAAGGAGAGCGGTAAGAATTAGGACAGGTATTTATTAGTGACCAAAAGGTCTAGAGAAGAGTGTTTTTTTCTCATTTGTATGCCAACAGAAGAAAYCAGCCCATTAGAATGGAAGAGAAAGATAAAATTAATGGCTCTAAGTGTCTAAATGGCTTTGAATAAAGTATCAAAAACTGCAGAGATTCAAACAACTGGAGCATAATGAAGTCTGGTAAACACCACTAGTGATAAAAAGCAGGAGARGGACCACTTGGAAGATACAATGATAAATATGACTAGGGCTACAATCATGATGTGCTACATGGGGTGTTTAGGGACTGCGGTAACGAACATCATGAACACTGTAATTAATTCCACAACACCACGCTGAGGGGGGTTAGTGAGCAATAGCAGTTTGATGTGATAATCTGGGATTAGTATATCCTACTGCTAATGGAGAGGTGTTCATCAAAGTGACATAAAGTGAGACTCAATATGCTCTACTTTAGAAAACATGGAACAGCCTTCACCATCCGTGTGGGTGCTGGAAAGGTGGGTCATTCCCACCCCTAAAACAGCAGCCCAGACTTCACAAGGTCTGACACATGCAACAAGGCTCAGCACCACAGGGCTGGAGTAAGGACCGTCGCTTAACCTGACCCACCTYAGCCTGGGGCCATGAGCCCAGAGGAAAAGCACTGCCAGAACCTTATAGCTTTTAGGCTGGCAGACTCTTACGACCAAAAAGTAGATCCTATCTGCCATGTCAGGCACCTAAACCCCTTTGTGGTGTTTGTCAACAGCACCCTAGACATCATGAGCCCTTGGGCAACATGCACACCACCAGATGTAAAGAAGGCTCCAAACCCATCTGAGCTGATGGAATTGAAAAGAAAACTGAGTCAGTGATAAGAGGAGCCAGAGACAATGCAGTGATCAAGTGGGAGACACCTGTGGGAAGGTGCTGGGTCTGTTTTTATTAAGCATGTAATTATGTGGAAGAAGAGAAAGGCAGGATGTTAATTAAATGTATTGACGATTTTGTATTAGCAAACGTTGTGAACATCAAACAGAAATGACAGGGCAAGAAACGCCATAAGAAACCAAGGAAAAAAACAGAAWAACTACAGGTAACCTTGAAATCAGGGTGCTGAGGCACAAGGAAAGACACACTAAGAGCACAGATACTCTCAGCCAAGAGGCTTTTTGTTTGGGATTTTAACAACATGCATGGTATATTTATTATGTTTTTGTGTCCAGGTTATTTCTTAGGACAACCTCCAAAAGTCCTTGCTTGTTCAATTCCTATAATGCCATCTAGCAGCAGTATTTTATGCTCCTTCCTCAGTATTGAATGGGCTACCTTCAGAACAAATGATGCTCCTTGAAATTCCTAGAAATTCCCAATACGCAGCTCACACGCAAGCTCCTGGGGGCTGGAAATGAATCATCGGATTTGTCTCTACTGGAGTGTCAGTTGCCTCCTCCTCGRCCAAGCTCTACGCCAGCATTTTCCCCATCCAGGGAAAAGGAGATCCTCTCTGATGACACCAGGATGCACCACAGTCCAGTCCTCAGCTAACAGGACCCTTGGCCTCCCATCCCCACCAGACTGTGAGACAGCACCAGGGTTTGGATCCACGTCTGCACCACTGTTAGGGATGTTATCAGGGACGCAGTCGATCTGAGCCACAATTAAACTGTTTCCACACTAAATTTAGCTTCTGCAGCACAGCAGCAGACACTTGGTGCAGAAAACCAGCACCACAAGGGATCAGAAGAGACCAGACCTGCAGGTCAACGAAATGTGCCCAACACACTCCATCTCCCATTTTATGCCTCTTCCCTTCCTCATCAAGCCCCACAGGCATTGCTGCCAAATCCTAAAAGCACTCCTGTGGCAGCTGAAAGGCTGCACCTCCCAGCAAAGGCTGGAGCAGGGCAGGAGAGCAGCCTCAGCCCCAGCATCACACTCCAGAGCCTTGAAGCAGGGCCAAGTGATGCCACCAATTCAGCCACAGGCTTAAAAGAGCACGTGCCCTGAACACTCAACTGGAAGCTTAAGTGCTTTAAAGGCAGGGGTGTTACTTTATCTCTGCTATTAGAGGCACCAGTGATCAGCTAGAAATCCATATAAAGCAAGCCAACAGCTTCTGCAGATCCAGTAAGGCCACTAAGGGGCCAATACAAATCACTTCTCAGTTACCTTCCACGGTATGCTCACAAATAGCAGAAAACAACAGAATTACTTCCACTTGGAAGCRCATCAGTACAACATCACAGCCTGCCCACCAGCTGTGGCAGGAGGTGAAACCCTGTTAGGCTGCAAGCCCAGCAGGTGTGAGGATGGTGGGGGCACAGCCTCGCTGCCTCCCATACAAACACAAATCCAAGTGCCATCACACAGGAGAGCTGGGAGTAAGCAGGAACACTGTGGTTGACAGAAGAGGTTTACTCTATTTACATTCCCTCACTTTTCCAAACCTCTCTGATTTCCCCTACAGCTGCTTCCCCTGTGTGAGCCATTAAAGAACTAAGTCATTTCTGCATTCCACAGGGATCACAGAAGACAGTACTCCGGACCCAAGAGGACTCTCCCAAGTTAGTACTGTGGTGTGCTTATGCAGCAGTGTTTCCCAGCCTTTACCTGTCTAAAGCATGGGAGTACTTAAGTTGCCAGATATACACAGGCATATTAAAAAATGTAATCARTTGAGGCAGTGATGACAAACTCCTGGCACAGGTATCAGGCACAGCACCAATGGAGCTTTTGGGCTGGCTTTCCTAGTGGATTGCATGGCTTTTTGTAAGAAGGTCAGCAGATGTCTTCTCCATAATGCACTGAATTATAGGGAAGAGCTCACCAGTGACTAGATATGGGAACCCAAATGATTCCTACCTTCTTGGTCTAACTTTTTTAAGAGAAACCACGTGCCCAGCACAATCTAGTGACCTCAGAAATTGACTGGAGAACTGCCAGTCACAAGCAAAGCACAGAGGGAACCAAATGAATTTGCTTGATGCAGATCCCAACAAACGTCACATCAGCCTCCTCGGGACAAATGTTCACCAGCAGCTTCCTTGCTCTGTGTTATTTTTGCACATACTCAATCTGAYTCAGAGCCAACTGCAAACCTGAATGCACGGAGCCATGGCACCTTCTCCAGAGTGTTTCAGCCAGTGAACAGCTGGCACCATCCCTGTGCATCGTCTCCAGCCTCCTTCGCCTACACCAGGGAAGCACAAGCACTGCGAAGAGGAGCTGTTTGACACAGAAAACTTCCCTGAAAAAAGTTATACACAGCAATGAGCCTCACTAAGCCATCCCGTCTCCAGAATGCTTTGCTGAGTCTGAGCATGCAGGAATAAGAACAGCGCAGAGATGGGCCCAGAGAGGCTCTGGCATCTCCAGCCTTGCAAATTTCCACAACCTGACTGCATGAAAATTACCTGGTTTGGGAGGCATTCCCTGCTTTGAGCAGGGAAATTGGGCCAGAGACCTCCAGAACTCCCTTGCAACCTACATTATGCTATGGCAGTACCATATCCAACAGAAGATTTGGAAGGAGAAGCCATCCTAGATGGTAGATTGCTGAATTTGTCAGTAACAGGCTGCAGAATAACCCATACATAGCTAATAAAGCCCTGTCCATCAGTGTGACAGCTGCTGGAATAACAGTCAGATCTGGGCTCTGTAGAAGGAGGTTTCCAAGTGAAAGGCACCCCTGTGGTTGAGAGGTGACCCCCTTTACTGCCACACTTGAACATCTCTGATCAAGGACTGAAGGATTCAGTGCACTGATGCCTCACGGTGCCCTTGCACTCTATGCATCCCACTGGAAGGGTCTGTCCTGCAGGCAGGACGTGAGGCTGCATTGCAGCACTGCACACTGGTCCCTGATGGCTCTGCCCACCAGCATCACCCACGTCCTGAAGGAATTGTTTCAGCTGGAGACTGCAGGTAATTCCCAGGGGAAGCACCTCTGCCTTTTGTCCAGAAAACCCAGCAGCAGACAACCACGAGCAGCACTGAGCTCTTCCTCCTTAGGGCACCTCCTGCTCAGGGACCACTGCAGGGAGGAAAGGAGGAATACTTAACTGCTCACTGTGCTGTTGCTCTGGGTTTGGTTTTGTAACATCTAATAAATATTTTATTACTCCTCAGCACCAGGTGATTTAGGAAAAATCTAAACGAACCGAATGAGCATCTCTCATCACTGCTGCTTCCACACTCAGAAAACCAGTCACGACACAACCAATGTGGGAGGGAAGGTGTGGGGGGGCCAGAGCAGCCCAGCACTGGCCTCGGGAGAGAGGCCAGAGGCCCCAGCAATGGGCATGAGACTAGAAAAAACCTCCATTAGATTATTTTGCACTGCGGAAAATGCATCTGTTGTGCTTCTGCTGATGCTGCTTTCCCCCCTACAAGAGAGGGCCACAGGTGGGGCAACTCACAGCCCCAGCATTTGGGGTTTTAATTGCAAACTCTCCTGGGCAGACGTGGTTGCTCTGCAAACAGCTGAACACTGCTGGCTTTTCACTGCTCACATACACAACCAGCATTAACTGCCAGTCTCAGGCAACTTGTCCCAGTGACCTAACAGTGCCTTTTCTCGTTGTTTCAGAGAAACTTAATACCTGTTACCAGAAAAAGCTTCTTGTGCTTTGGTTCCTGATAGCCACAATACATCTTTCCAGGGATACCCTTACAGTCTGACCATATGTGGATCACTGTGCACACGCCCACTGTTCCGCTGCTGCCTGTACAATTCCCTTTTYGCAGGTGATTGATTTGTTGCCTCTCCTCTCTGTCCACGATTTACAGGCCCTGATGCATCCACACTGCCCACCCACTCTCCAGCCACACTCATCCTTTGTGAACGGCAAACAAGAAAAAGACACACTCCTGGCAAGCCACCCCAGTGCCACGTTCTCCTCTCTCAGAAGAGGTGTCCAGTTGATTTGTTGCAGAGAAAAGGACTGTGCCATCACCACGCCTGGGTTTACACACGTGGGCAGTGAAGAGCACACAAAACCCAGTCTGCCTGCAGCAGCTCAGGCTCTGTCCGCTCAGCCCACTTGTGATATTGGGGAGGTAYCAGAGCAATGGGGATCCTCCAGGAGAAACACTCCAACACACCCACCTGTCCTGTGCTCAGAGATCAGGCTGGGTTTGGGCACAAACAATGCGAACAGCTTCTGGGTCCTTACTCATCAGCATTGATTTGGAGGTCAGAGACTGAATCAGCCTCTCACTCAAGCAGCCCAAGAATACAATAGTATTTCCTGACCTAAGGGTAAGTGTCTGCTTCAGCAACGTGACCAAAGGGGTGAGAAAACCCACTAGAGCTGCCTGCAGAGGAAGGAAGCCCCTTCCTCTGCCCAGCCACAGAGCTACCACCTAGCTGTGCCCCCCCACAGCACCAGCTCCGATCCCTGCCARGACCTCTCACTACCTCTGTTATTACAAGCAAACTCCAGCAGCTTTGCAGCACAAGCAGCGAGTGTTAAATGATTTTGGCACTTGCTGGAACATTTCTTCTGTAAAGAGGCTCAAGTGTTGCTGGGTAAGTGTGGGAAGGCAAAACATCAATCCCTTTGGTTAAGCCAGCAGCAGGCGCAGAGGCTCTAGATCAAGCAGCGCAGATCTCCTCTTTCCACTGTCCCATGCTACATCCAGCAGCAGATTTATCGGAGAGACAAAGCACAGGCTCCGAGTCACTCTCTCTGAAATACATGGATGTGCTTTTTTATCCTCTCAAACCCTGAGTATTTTTCTTTTCTATGATTCACTCTGCCAGCTAGGCACACTTCTTTGACATACATGAAAGACCTAAAGTGTTATTATGGCTCCTCATACTTTCTGAAAAGCTGTGATGCACAATGCTAAAAAAGGAAAGCAAAGCCAGGATTTGAGACTTGGCCTTGCCATGATGACTTTCCCCTTGTGCTTTCCAAGCTACACCTTCCTTTTGCAACCTGCCACCACTGGGCAAGCCTAGATGCAGATACATGAAAAGATACCTTGCCACTGGCAGCTACACTTGATACCTCTGTTTGTACCCTGGGGTGTCCATCCAAGGCTCACATACCAACCCTGCATCTCCCCTCTGCAAAGGGTCCCCTTTCCCAATAATATCAGAGAATCACAGAATTGTTTGGGTTGGAAGGGACCTTAAAGATCCTCCTGTTCCAACCCCTCTGCCGTGGGCAGGGACACCTCCCACTAGACCAGGCTGCTCAGACGTGGTTCCAATCAGGACCTTCTGCTCCTGCCTGCAAGTTTCTTTCTCCTGTGTGTCTCCTCCCGGCTGCTCCGTCCTCTGCAGCTGGTGTGCAGGCAAGTAACCCCAAGATGGAGCCACCTGACAAGATCACAGAAAACTTGGAACTTCTCCCACCTTTGATCTTATTTTACCTAAGCAAGCCATTAGCAGAGTGAGTTTGCGACAGATCCAGCAGACTAAGCTAGCCCTGCTGGGTATCTTTCTGTGTATGATCAAACAGATACGGGCCCCTATTTTTTTACTGATTAATAAAAATATGACTTTGATCTTAGAAGAATAGAGAAGCCAGCACAAAATAGAAGCAAGAAATAGCAATGGTGAAATACTAGGCCAGTGACTGAGGATGGGCTGAGGGGTGATTGCTGCTCTGAGAAACCTCCCTGGTGACTTCTGCCATGCCGGGAGCCTTGCCTGGTGAGCTCTGCTGGGTAAAACACATCATCGTGATGTGGCAGCTTTCAGCAGAAAGCCCAGCGTCATCCTGCCTGTGGTAAAAGTGCAGCTGCTCTGTTAATAAAACAGAAAAAACAAACCCATAAAAATACTAGCAGAAATACAGCTAGGAAATAAAACCAGAAGACAGACACAATGGAGGCTGTCTAGAATGGGCAGAGTGACAAGTAAATCCCCCCAACACTGGGTGTCCCTCYGGGTGCCTCAAAGGCGGGAAACAAATCCCTTTACTCCCAGGCTGGACTCTGCAGCTGGATTCTCCCCTCCTCCTCTCTTTGGCTCAAACACCTTCCTTATTCCCTCCTAGTCCCTAGCTGATTGACCTCAAGTCTTGAGGGCCACTAACACAACCCCTTACACAGSCTGCTCTGGCAAACCCTGCTAGCAAGGGCCCAGCCAGAGGRGCAGTTTGAGGCATGTTTGCTCGGASTGAGTGGTGTAGGAACTCTCTGTACATGCARCAGAAATGGCTTGGCCTGCCCTTTTACTCCAACAGTGCAGTACATGTGGGACATGCCGTCCATTGCTGCTCTGAGACCTCAGAAAACACTTAACCCAGGAAAAAGAATTACGGGAAGATCTTTCTTCTCTGGAGCATTACAGGCAGTCTTGGCAAGTAACATTTTCACTCCTTCTCTTTCTCTGTTGGATGGAAAACGGCACGTGCTCTGTTGAAGCCCGTGAGTGTTGACATGACACAGCTTCTGAGACATTACCTTGCATCTTTTCATGCCTCAAGACCTTAGTGTGCTGCAGTGGAACACAGAGGTTCCAGCGGAACAGCTGGAGAACATCACAGGTCCTTCTTCATGAGACACCCATGTCGTGACCCTTGGAAAAGTCAGGAACTGGCTGGGCTATGAACCTACTAGAATACATATTTCTTTCAAAATATTCTGAGGGCAACTTCCAGAACTCGGATGTTCACAGCCTGACTGACAAGGAAGGTACAAAAGCCAGTTTGTGGTACGGATGCTACACATCTATTGCCCAGTGGCTGCAAAGCCCTAAGCCTCCTACTCTGTCACTGAGACAGGCAAGCAAAACCTCTCATTCAATCATCTGCAATAGATAGCTGATACTGTATTTATTTAATAATTTTWAAAAAAATTGTGCAAAATCTCCTACAAGTGCTACAAAGCAGCACTAACAAACAATTCCCAGGTGCCCAAAAGAAAGAACTGTATAGAAATGAATAGTTTTACATGCTGATCAATGTGGCCAGAGCCCCTTTGACCAGGAACATCCTGCCAGCTCCTCCTGAGGGGTAACTAACAGTGCAGAACCTCTTTCCACCACCTGGGCCAGTGTTATTTGAATGGCTCAGCACTCTGAAGATCAGTAACCCATATTGCTGCCAATACTATCCAAGTATCTGCATTCCTAGACTACGTTAGAGGCTAGGAACGGCCCAKTATATCATGGGTTTGGAGATCCCCGCACAACCTAAGGACAGTTAAATATCCATAAACTAACTGATCGACAAATGTGCATGAGGGATGGGCTGGGAACACAAGGTGGTCTATGCTAGGGGGTCCCAGGATCCAGGCAAGTCCTTGTTCTCCAGTATCCCAGTTGTCTGCTCCCGCTGTGCTGCATCTCCCATTTGTGAAGGAGAATAACAGCACTTCACTTCTCTCCAGAAGTGGCTATGTGCATGAAAAGACTGAGAGCCTCTCACAGACTAGGATAGTGGGTATCCAAGAAGAAAAGCAAGCTACTTTTAGAGACACTTTTAAATCACTGTTTGAACTATTTCCATCTCTGTGTTCCTACTTCAGGCAGACCTTACACAGTGCAGAAGCCAATCATCCTTCCTGGTTAATGTATACAGTGGCTCATGCTGACTTGAAAACATTAAACARTCAGAGCTAAAGAACTCCTACCGACACTTCAGATGTCCAAACAAGAAACCCAGGCTTTTCTCTATTTTTTTTTCAAAGGAAAAGAAAAGCACATCCACCATCACTGGCGTTATTTTTGCATCGTTTTCATCATTAAATTCTGACTCCCCTCCATGTCACAAGCTATTTTAAAAACAGTTCTTACTGAGCAGAAGTGGCTGACAAATGAATGGAGACTCAAGGACTCGTGGTGTGTCCCAGCCTCTGTGAAAACACTGGTTTCAGCCTGGCAAAGTTAGCAGGGAAGGGAATGTCTTTGATGGGAATGAACAAGATAGCAAGAGGAGCTTCCAGGCAGACCAGGCTGAAATGGTGAGCCCTGCTRTGGGCATCCCACACGCTCCCACTGCCCCTGCCAAGAGCTGGGGAAACCACCAGCCCCCAAACCAGAGGGCTGCTGTCTGAATCAACATGAAATTGGGCTGCTGGAGCAGAAGAGGAAGCAGATGCAGGTCTGAGCAATATTTCTTTTCCAAAGAAAGCACATTTACAAAGCAGCCCACCAAGAGACGTGACCTATTACACACCATGGCTCTGGCTAAGTACAACTTGTTGTGTTTGAAATTTTCCCTTATTCTGTRCATGTGCCATGATTTCCAGGAAACAAACAAAAAGAAAGAAAACACTCCAGATTTTAAGGAAATCTGTGTAAGAGCCAAACGCATTTCTGATCCAGTAAAAGAGAAGCTGTCTACTTCAGACAGCACTTGAAAAAGGTTCAATCAATCAGTCAAGCCAGAACAGAATTTGCTTCTAGATAGAAAAACAAGAGAAAAGGTGTGAAACTGTAGTGCACCTCCTCCTCCACCTCACATTTCCTGCTAAAGTGAGTAATATCAGATTTTACAAGGGCATGTTGTTCGGAGCTGGAAGAAAAAGTTTGGTAAAAGGTAGTTTGTTCTGAAGCAACAAACTACTGCAAGAAAACAGAGCATTTCAACTTTTCACACACACCACCAGGCAGAGATGGGAATATACCTTCTCAGGGTGGCTGGTATGTACCTGGAATAGCTGAGAATGTCYGTCTGCTCCTTCAAAGACATCAGAGAACATCATCTGCAGTAACATCATTCCACTGGGGTGATTTACTATTATTTAAGGAAAGGCACTGTTAAAATTATCCAATTTGTTTCCCACAGCCCTAGTCTTTAGACCCAATTTCTATCAGGAGGCTGAAAACAAGAGGGGCTAATCTTGCAAATTATCTGAGGCATCACACAGACGGGATGAGAGCCCCATGGAGACATACCCCCAAGGGTAGCCTCGCTCAAGCAAGTGCTCAGATTTCCAGGCTTGGAGCATSTTCACTGGGCAGGAGGGTGGAGGAAGCAGTGACCTTTCCTCAGCTTTGGGCTGTAAGCATAAGCGAAACCCAGCTAGGGCAGTCCCGGTGCACGCAGCCTGTGCGCAGTGTGGGCAGGGCCCGCGCTGCCATCTGCAAAGAGGACAATTAGCTGCTTGCATGAAATTGGGCGTGAAGTTCAATAATGGTTTTCAAGATAAGGGAAAGGCCATTTGCTGGCTGACAGGCTCCGGAGTCTGCAGTGATCAGTCCGAGCCTTGCAACCCACGGAGATCTCCCGGGGAACCCGTGGAAGGACAGGGATGTCCGGGGTGAGGCATCCGGGCTGAGCACGGCTTGGCACCGGGACCTGCCCCAAGCAAACCCCACCGGCGGAGCGGAAGAAGCCATGCCATAACCAACATATGATTCAATCATCCCTGGGGCACCTGGCAGGGGCAGGAGGGACACCCTGGCTCCCTGAGCGACGAGCCCTCTGCCCTTGGTGCCTCCGGCCAGCATGCTGCCTGCCTTCTGCCTTTCACCTCCTGCCAAGTTGAATTAGAGCTAAAGAACATCCCCCAGAGCTGCTTGCTGTGACCCAGCACCAGCCACCCAGTCCCAGCAGCAGCACCCAACTGCACAGATCTCCCCTGCTGGCTCCTGGGCACAGGGAGCAAAGGCAGCCACATCTGGTCTGGTCCAACCCACCTTCCCATCAGCCTGGAGACACAGACAGGATTGGTAAGCTGGATGTAAAAAAAAACCCACCTAAAAAAAGCCTCTTATGGCCTGTGGGGCTTTTTTCTGGCCAAAGGTTAGAGATAGTACTTTGAAATATCCAGCTTTCCTAACAAACCCAAAAAGAGTAAATTTGGTACCACTATCATATATTAACTCTCTAAAGTCTGGCAAGTTTCAACACAGCAGTTGTATATGGCCCTACATAAAAATCCTTTCCAAAAACACATGCCTACACATTAAAAACTTTCTCATTTAAGGCTAGAAAAGCTGTTTTAAGGATTCCTGTGAAGTGTAGTATATTGCAGGCTGTCTCAAAAAGAAGAAAGATTCAGTTTTCGTCTTTGGGCTTGAGGCAGAATAATTTTAAAGGCTTTGAGTGAGTGATGAGCTCTGTGCATTTCTGCTGGGAGGGTCAAAGCCCCCTGCTATCCTCTTCCCATCAGATGAGTTGTCTCTGCTCCTCGCTTGCTGTGGGTTGTGCAGAAGAATTGCAAGCTGATGCTACAAGAACAGTGACCTGCAGCAGAAGGGGATGTAACAGATGGAGTAAATATCCTCTTCAACACACCCCCAGAATATGTTGTCCAAGCTCAAAAGCCAGATTTCCTATCTGTCTTATGCTACCTTACGCTGGCTGAAAAAGCCCAGGAGAAGGGAGGAAAGCAGGCTGTGCACAGAGGGAGCAGAACACAGTCCCAAAGGGCAGGAGGGAAGAATTGCCTGTTGCTACATCTGGTAATGAATTTGTCTGCACATTGAGAGTACAAGTTGAAACCCCCACAAAAAGCAGCACAGCTACTGCAGAACCGAAGCATATAATTTCAGAGGAGTGTTTGTAGGAGCAGAAAAACACGTGGGCATAGAGAAAGAGGAAAAGACAAAATGAAATTATTCTTCATAAAAGGCAACTGTGCTAGCATTTGCCTACAGCATTCTCTATCCTGAATCTTCCCTTCTGCTTCTAGGAGCCCTGGAAGAGATCACTGAAACCATAAGAGTCAAAAAGGGGGAAAATAAGTTCCCCAAATGAGCACAATGCACTGAATCACTACTCTCATTTTCCTCCTCCCAACAAGCATGAGGAACTGTGCAGGTGGCAGATTCCAGGGCTTGGTGGCAGCTGGACCACAGAACTCTGGGTTGCTCTGATCCCCTAAAACAGATCCCACACTATGCTGTGCATGAACAGACAATCCCAGTGACTCCAGCTCACCTCAGCCTACAGCATGCATTGCCTTTTTTTTTTTTTTTAACCTCAAACATTCCTATTAGAATCCTCAGCCTACGCTGAAGAATTAGAGATAACTGGTACCCACAGAAATTGGAAGGAAAAACACTAATCTTAAATATTGCTTAAATAAAAGCTGCAGAACTGAGGATGGGGGAATCCAGTCTATTACCTGAAAATGCCCCAAAATATTTGAATGAAAGGAGCTTTGATTTTCACTCCTGGTGCTGATTTCTGGGCCAGCACCAGCATAGCCAGCGATGGCCTCTCTCTTGGCATAACACACACTGCAGAGGGGCCCACACAGCCTGCTCGGGAAGAGGCGGCCCTGACTGACAGCTGTCTCGGAAACAAATGCTTTCCCAGCCCTCTGGGATAGCAGCAGCGAGCTTCCCTGGCAGCTGGATGAGGGAGTAGGCACGCTGTGAGATGGGCAGGGAGCAGGGAGCCCGCGGGTGAAGGCAGGTGATGCCAAAACCCACAGCACCAGCTGCGCTGGCTCGTGCAGCTCCTCTGGCCTCAAAACCTCTTGAAGAAGAGGGGACCAGGCTGAACTGTGACCAAGCAGGTTTTGTTCAGAAAGCTGGGCCAGGATGGGGCATGCATGAAGAAGTGCCAGAAAGCAGCACGAACAAGCCTGTCCCCCCCCGGTTCCACACTGGCAAGGCTTTCTCCAGCAATGCCAACGTTACTTTGCCACCCAGCCCCTCCTTGTCTGCAGTTTCCARACTTCAGAGACAGACACACAACGGTTTCTTAAGCGGGCAAGTATCCTGCCCACACTGACAAGAGAAGGACAAACTGGTGGGAAACTTTGTTCCACCTCCAACTCATTTCCAGCCAGGCTTCAGCACTTGGCTTGACCCACGCAGCAGAGAAAGCTGYCAGGTTCCAGCTGAAACCCTGGCTGTGGGCTCGGAAAGTCGGACATTATGCATGCTGTGGCAAACAAGATCGGCAACAAAATTCTCCCCAACAGGAAATCTTAGGAAAAAATGCCAGGGAAGCTAGCAACAGAAGTCACTTGAGAACTTCAGCATCCCTGTCCATCAGCTACAATCCTGGAGAAGATACTTTTGCTTCACYGAGTCAGAAGCCCAAGTCTTTATCAGGAGCAAAGCTCCCCAAACCTGAATGCAGAACTGCTGGGCACAAGTCACTTCTCCCGGCTGATGTCTGTCTTTCCAATCTCACTTTTCTCTCTGATGCTATTTCCCAGGATACACTAAAGCTCTCCTTACATTTAGGTGGCAAATAGAAATTTTTTATTTCCTTTAATCTTGTGAACTGTGACTACTTCTTTACAACCCACATACTATTTTTGAGCTTTGTGATTAATTCCTTAGACCTTTTTTACAGAAATGTGATTTAAACAAGCAAAACAAATCCTAATTCATCCTGATACAATGGAGAAGCAAAGAAACTGAAGATAGCATCAGCAGAAAAACACCACAGAAAGACAGATGCCCTTGCCACATTGCAGGCTAACAGCAAACAGACTCAAGCAGCAASAACATGATAGAATAAAGATGCTTATCTTGAGCAACCCAGAGCCTGCCCAACATGAGTCAGTAAGAGCAAGGCACCCACCAGCCTATTTGGGAAACCAAGGAGACTTCTGAATGGGGCTGGTTGCTGAACCCTCTACTAAGCTGTGCACAAATCCTCTTTGCCTATGGGCTGACATTTGTGTGGGTGGCACAGGCTGCATTCCCTGCTCAGGGGCTGCTGCTGGAGAGAGAGCAATGTACCCTGTAGCTAGGAGAGCCACAGGGAAAGCCTCTGAAGCACCGTGTCAAAGGCTGGAATTCAAAAGAAGACTTTTCTTCCCCTATTATTGGTGCCTGCAGAACTAGCATTAACCCCCACCACGCTCTTCAGATTTACAGACTCTTCCCAAGAAAGAAAATAACAGAACATTAAGCTGGCACGGTACGTACGAAGTGACAGCAAGACCCCTTGCAGTAAAATCTCTGTGTGATGCAGAAGGAATTACCTCCACAATTCCACTCCTGTCAGACAGCGGAGCACAGCGCAGGGGGTGCTGTGCTGCTGATGCTAGAGTGTGATTTCCATTAGTGTTAATAGGAACTACTGACAGAAGCAGCCGCCAAGAAGCCAAAAAAGCCTCCAATCTTGATGACCACCTTTGATGAGTACAGAACTGCATTAAGTCAGCCYCAGCAGCTGTACCAGGCAAATGATCGTGGCTGTGAGCATGAGAAAAGAGCCAGGGCTCAGGCTCCAAAGAAGGGCTGGATCCCAGCTGGGATGGGGCATTGCAGTCGGAGCAGCACAAAGGGCCAGTGAGGTGCCAGCAATGGCACAAGCCAAACCCCAGTCCTGTGTCCACGTGGCAGTCGGTCACAGTCCTCAGGAGCAATCTTGAAGAAATCAGGTGTCCACTGCACCATTTATTGAAGCTACTCCATAAACAGCTACTGCCAACAACCACCAAGGCCCTTGGGATGGGGCACAGAGAAGCATTTCTATCCCCAGTGGAAACATAAGATAGTTCACAAGAAAGTATAGGTTTGGAAAAACAAAGGCTTGGGATCAAGAGATGATATAACAAGAAACAAAAGGTRGTCCATGAGAAAACTACATGTGTGCAAGAACAGGAGCTTGAAATTTAAAGGTGGTGTTTTGGCCCCCATTATGGTCCAGCAGTTCAGAGAGAGGGAAGAGTCTATCATTACAACCATCACTTCAAGTCATTGAGGATTTTTTGGATAAGCAAAGGCCTAGAGAAAATTCATCCCCAAGATATAAAAACAGATTTTTATTCATTGGAGAAAAAGCAACATACAAATCACAGTCCTTTGAGAGTGGATAAACTTGATGTCAAGGTTATTTTCTACAAAACAGTTTAATAAGCAGGTGCTAAGCTGGTGGTGGCCGTCTCCAAGTGTGCCACACGAGGCAAGTCGCTGGCACAGCCTTGGCCCTTGCAATTTGCAGGAAAACCATCAGGTCTCACAGCAGATCCCCTGCCAGTTTGAAGTGCCTACCCACCACCTCCACCGCTCGTTTCTYATCAGCTCTCTGCAGACAGCAACARATCGTTTCATCCTGTTACTTACGCCACAGAAATTTAGACTCGAGGAAAAATAGGCATAACAACATTACATCATTGAAGCAACCAACTTAGCTGACTACATCAAATTCTGCCTGAACTGCTGGCAAGAGCAACAGACCTTTAATTAAACTAACTAGCCCTGGGCCAGAGAAAGACTTCTTTCCTGCTGATTCATTTGATAGGAGGTGATGGTGCTGAGATCACCGTCGCAATTCAAAGCACTTCTGAGTACTCGCCCACAGCTCACTCGAAGCCCTTTGGTTCAAATGCCTCTGCAGAAGCCTGTGCTACCCAGGCACCTGCCTTGTCCTGTTCACMCCCAGGTCAGCTCCAGGGTTTATTTCTGTGCTGATAACTTGAGTCTTGTGGTCTCTCTGTACCATTTGGTGCAGAATGAAAATAACAAAAAAACCCACCAGCCCTAGCCCCAAGGTACTCATAACTCGAATAATTTCATATGGTGAGCCATGAGAGCCAGRAGCAGTCCCCTTCACAGGGCTGTGCCAAGGACACAAGTCTGTGTCCCTTGGGCAGGGACTGATGCTGAGSTCTGGAAGGGGAGCCCAAGCTTGTGCCAATAAGGTCTGGACAAGCYGGGTGCAGGGTAGAGAGATGGCACTCCCCTCCCACTGTAACTGTGCTTGGCCCCCTCAGGTTTGGCAAACACCTTAGGAAAAGCCAGATTCTGCATGGGAGCACACTGCTGCAGGGAAGAGACACGGCTTTGTACAACCCAGAATGATGCTCCATCATGTGGCACTGCCCCAGCCCACACAAGGCTTTATCTTCTAYTACACACTGAAGTGAACTACATTTTTTGCTGCTTTTTTCTTTTCTTCTGGAAAGGAGCTAATCAGAGTGGAAAAGGATCTCTACAACTCTCGCATGTACGACTCCTGTATTTCAGAGACTTTTAATTTGTGTTATGCAACTACCACACACACACTGTACTTGAAATTACATAGCACGCAACCTAATCAAACAACACTAACAGCACCAGGTAGTTAAATCATGCTGTGATAAGCAAGGAAAACGATTTTGTGTAGGCATGGCAAATTCTCCCTTGCACCTTGGTCAAAGTGGCACCTACTACCAATTATCAGGTTGGTAAAACGTAGCTGTTATTTAGGGTAATGGCTTAACTTAACATGTTAAGTGCCTGGCTGGGGGTGCACTAAGTACTCCCCCAGTACAGGGAAGGAGCACCTTGGTGGCACCGACCACCCAGGGAGCCCCTGAGAAGGGAAGCAGGAGCAAGGCAAGAAATGTGAGCCTGGGGCTCCTCAGGGAGCCTTYGAGGACAAGACTCCTCAAAGTATGGACAAATCTGCTGAAAAAAAAGAAAATAACTCATTGCCTGTGTCCACGACAAGAAATTAAAGGTATGTGTTACAGCAAGGAAGCCAGGCTGGATACTGGAGAAAAAGCCCTGTCCCAGTAAGGATGCAGATGCACAGGAGGGGGTGGCCCAGGAGCTCATGTCCCCACATCCCYGGCGGGACCAGCTGGACGAGTGCCACCGGGAACAACCTGGGCATGCTCAATCCAGCTTCGAAGATGTTCAGATAGCCCGAGGTCCTTCCAGCCCTATTTTTACAGGATTTCTACCCTTGACTCCAGCTGCCCTGCCATACCTCGCAGGAGGCATCCCGCAGCCACTGCTGCTCTGCAGCAGCCCCCGCAAGAGGCACAGGCTATATTTATTCTGGTACATTGCAGTGGGAAGCTTTAATCTGTGTAATCGCCTCAGAGAAGATTTCATTCAGTGAGGGGAAAGCAATTACTGTTTCATTTGCAACCAGTTGCCTTCCCAGGGTCTTAATCTATCAGAGCTGGAGGGTCCTGTCAGCCCCTGCACCTGCCTGGACAGTTTTTGTGAGATAGGTTCATGCCTCTGATAAAAGCGTCTGCAGATACTCAAGGTTTTCAGTCCTGTTCGAAGCAATTTTTCTCCTCCCAGCTGCTATTGCTTTTATCTGACAGCATACACCCTGCATGAAGAAAACAACTGGATATAATCCTAGATTAAAGGGATTGTACCGCAGAATTAAATACAAGCCATACCCTTCATAGGGTTTGCTGTCGTCATTCACCGAGCACAGAGTTCGGCCGTTTGGGAGGTGGTCAGATGGTGGTGGCATTTCTGATACTCTCTGCAGCTCCTGATTTTTCTGGACAGGCATTTACATCTCCCCACAGAGGCAGGGGGAAAAAAAAAACAACTTAAAATTAAAAAAGCCCACAACAACAAAACAAACAATCCTTAGTGTTTCCATATGATGCTGCATTAAAATCCCATTGAGATTTCACTTTAAAAACTAGCAACTAAAATCTAAATTCTCAGCAGGACGCTGCACATGCCAGCTCTGTTGGAGCTGCTGTACCTCAGGGCTAGGAAGGTTTGTGATCCCACAACAACCACACCAGGAATCAGAGGAACGTAACTGAGGCTCAAACCAGATAAGCAAAAAGTCCTGAGGAAAGGATATCATTCACTGTCTACTGCAGCACGGACCACAATAGCAGAGCAATGCAGAAGCCCACCAGGAAATCTCTACGACTTTATCTAACATCAGGAAAGACACAATATACTTATATGCACAGCTGCATGCTAGGGGGAAAAAAAAAAAAAGGCACTTTAATGTTCTGCTCTTTCCATCCTGGCAGCCAAAGCAGCTTGACACGATAAAGAGACTTGAGAGTTGTGAAAACTACATATTAAAAGGAGAAAATTTCTGTCTTTCTCTTGTAAATTGCGGCAGCCAAAAAATCCAACCCTAAAATAAAGATGTGCCTGAAGGTAGCAATTTTACAATCAGCAACATAATGATTTATATCACTGCTGTCATCTTTGTTGGGGAAAAGGAAGCCAGGTATTGTGATCATTAGCTTTTTGATACAGATGATATTTTTAAATGAGGAAAAACACATGCATTTTAATCAGGAACTGAAGGAAATTGCCCCAAAATACTAACAGAAGAATCTGCAGCTCACGCCAAGATCTACAAACACAGGAGATGAATATTAAGCTGACAACATCATCGGTGGCATCCTGAGCTGCTGCACATCCCCGGGTAGGTGCGTGGGAGCTCACCCACCATGGAACACGTGATCCCACGCCCTCCCAAAACACTCGTCCTCATGCCACAGGCCCCGAGCAGGCACAGCCTGGAAACYGGCCCCACTCCCACTGAAACCTGTAGGTTTCCAGGTGCTGGTGTCACACAGCAAGGTGCCATTGCTCCCACCCAGAATCCTGCTGCACACAGTGCTGGGGMTCCCCAGTTCCCACTGAGAGCGGGCACAGACCAGCAGTGCTGGGTCCCACTGAGCAACAGCAGCACCAGGCTCTTGTCTTAAAACCAAATGAGAGCCAAGCTGTTACTGTCTCTTTCCCCAGAAAAGTCCCAGAAGCAAAGCCTGGCCTTGCTGGTACCTGATCTCTAAGCTCCTCCTGTGCCTTGGCAGACACACATAAGTTGCAGGTGCACAAGACAGGAGGCTGCTGCTGTTGAAGGATTAAAAATCAACTGAACTTCACCTTTAACGCAACAACGTGGCTTCTCATGCTTCCATTCCCCAGCGTAACCATAATCACATTTGTGGCTGAGAACCAGGAAACGGTTTTCAGACACCAGTTAACACGCAGCCTTCCACAAGCCTGGGTGATTCGAGAGCAAGGGAACCAGCACAGGCTTTCTCAAGCCCAACAGAGCAGGTTTGAAATCGGGATGCATTTTCAAGTCACAGAACAGAACTTTCTGCGGGTAACATCAGCAGCACATCAAGCTTTGTTGAATGTCTGCAGAGAAAAACAGCAGAGAAGTCACTGAGAGTGCTCAGCTAGGATGGAAAGTCCTTGTACAGGAACTCCAAGCCAAACAACAAATTTCTGGTCACAAACACCCCCAGAGCTCAACACATATAAAGAGGACAGAGACCGAGTCTAAAAAGCTAATTTCTGTCCCCTGCCCCCCCATATTTTAATAGACTATAGAAAAGGTTCAGCCTGTATTGGAGTAAGTTTTGTTTATAAATCCCACAAATCCCACACAATATGCAAGAAAATGCTCCTCCAGAGAAAAAGCTGTGTCACCTCCCAGTTCACGGCTTGCACTGACAGCCATGTAATCTCACACTGCTACAGCAGTTTCAGATCTTCAGCAAGGATTCCTCAGCCTGACAAGGATGCAGTGAGGATGTCCAGCAGTCCAGCACTGTGCCACTCCTGTGGGAGTAGCCAGCAGTCATTCAGCACCGTTCAGCTCATGGCTCAGCACTCCAGCCTCTCCGTCTCTGAGCATTACTGGCCCTGTGGGTCTGCAGTATCTCCATGCTGCTTGCCCTCCCATGTTTGCCATTAAAAAGCGTTGATAGCACCAGAAGTTGCACTGTTTTCTGAAAGCGACTCTAATTAAGTATGAAAGCAAGTCTAATTAAGTATGGTCTGCTCTGTGAATCCCCTGGGAAGACAGAGGAATACCATCAACCCTTGCATCCAGGCAGCCTCCCTTTGCCCAGTGTAACCAGCTGAGAGCAGATAAAGCCCTGATCTGAGTGCCAGGACAGGCACCTGCAGCTGTGTTGAGCAATGCAGAGGCACGCGCCAAGCAGAAGGTGCCACGCAGCGAAGGACAAAACACTTCTCCATCCTCCCCACCCCACTGAGGAACACGACACTGCCAACCACCCTTCTGTCAACAAACCTTCCCCCATCTCTCTAAAATCAGACCAGCACCTCAGGCACACCCATAACTCATTTTTGAGGCTTCTGCGGGAAGTTGTAGGTACACAAAGCAGTCAGGATCAGGTCTGGAGCATCCCAGTGGCAGGGCCTTTCCCACAGCCAGGCAGTGAGCTCTTCCCTGCTCTCCTGTTTCATCTCTGCATGACAGCTAGCACAGATCCCAGGTGCTCCCCTGGGAGTTCATCCTGCTCCCTGCAATGCCACTAACGACAAAAGCTAACAGCAAAACCTCCAGTGAGGCAACGAGAGCCAGAGCACAGCCCCAAACATTAGTCACTACAAACACACCGCTTCACCTGAAGCTCAACACACGTGGGGCACATTTAAATTTACTTTAATTATGAATGAACGTGGGTTTTTCTGGTGTTTACTCCAGGGCAATAAAAGCACGTTCAAAGTTATAAATCCCCCTGCAAAGAGCCATCACTAGTGGGTGCCCACCTTGACCACCTGATTCAGTGCAAGCAAGTGCAGATACAGCTGAATGCCAAGGGCTGACAACTTTCATGCCTGAAAAGGGGAATTTTCCTTATGTTCTATCCTTACATTTTACTCTGTGCATGCTCAGAGATGCCCGTCTAAAACTTCTGCTTAGTTACTTATTTTTTTGCACAATGTATTTATTAACCCAAAGGTTGAAAAGCAAGAAGAAACCCCATCCAGGAAAGGAACAATATCAGGAAGCATTGCCTGGATTTATCAGGACAAATGATAATCATCACTCTGATCTTGGATTGCAATTGATTAGTTATAAATACACAACACCAAAAGTACCAGGGCAAGGAAAGAGCTTTTTTTGGAAAGGCACAGGAACAGACCCCAAAAACACAGTGCTCGTGGTTCTCCAACAGATAACTCTAAGTGCCCATTGAAAATGGGAGATGGTATTTTTCTGCTCAAGCTGGACAGAAGGGGAAAATGATATCATTAAAGCCCACATTGCGTCGTGAAGTCCTTGGAGGGAAGGGGAAGAGATACTTCATATTTCTATAAAACAATTAGTATTGACAGAATGGACTATAATACAGCACTCAGACCAGAGGAGTAATTAACTATCCCAGCAGCTTACTGGATGCAGATAGGAAGCAACGAGCAGCAATTAGAGAGCAGAAAGGCAAGGCAGGCACAAGGCTTTGCTCTAACGAGGTATTGACCCCTGAGCCCTCTGTACAATTGTCTGATGAGACGTCCTGTGCCCCACGCCGAGCACCGGAGCATCCCTGGCACTGCCACTGGCATCTCCTCAGGCACAGCGGGGAAAGAGCYGGAGCCCAGCACTGATTTGGGAGCACCTTCTCTGCACAGATTGTGCTTGGCCTCTCTTCCCCTTGCCGTAGTTTCTCTGAGCCTTAAATAGGAGCATGGCTATCAGCCAAGCAGAGAGCTCTGGCCACCGACAGCATCAGTGATGGAAAAGTACCACCGACATGGGACGGTGCCTGGGAAGTAATCTGCAAGATACCACATACCATCAAATACTTTTCCACTGAAGCTCAAGGCAACTGGCTTCGGCACCTTTCTAATTTGCAAATGTCTGAATAATCCCGAAAATTGAAGCCTTGGGGAGAGCTGGGGCTCCTTGCACACCATTTCAGCCTCGTGAGGCTTAGCTTCAAACATCTTTGGGAAGAAAAGATTTGCATTTCAGTTTGAGGTCCAGAAAAAAAAGGGCATTAAGCGCTCAAACCTTCAGCGTTTCTCCCCACAAAACAGAGAGGGACCATGGATCTGTTTCTAAACAGCTGCTTGTGGGTAGCCCTTGCTCTACCTTATTCCCACCTGCTGGTGGAAGTGTCCTTGCACAGTCCGAAGGCCCTCCTCGTCTCTTTGTAGGGAGGTGCAGCAGAAGCAAATGGTGTTTCTACTTCAAGATGAGCACCTTGCCCCCACCCCTCCTTGGCTCTGCTCCTCCCTTTCTCCCCTCTTTTGCCACAAGAGTTTYCCAGCACTGACTGGTGATGCTCCTCCACAGGGCAGCCACAAACACACAGAAAACAGGTCCATGTGAAGCCAATGCATTTACACCCGCACGTGTACTTCTGGCAAACAGCTCACAAGTTGGGCTGACATAAATGATGGAATACAAGAAATAAAGCTCTTTCCTGCTGTGAGGTTATAAAACAATTCAGCAGGCTTTTCACACCAGGAAAAGCTTGGGCTGCGTGTGCAGCGAGGAGTGAATGTGCTGTAACTCTGTGCGTGGCTCCACAGTCAGAAAATTATTCTGCAGCAATGCAAGAGAATGCTTCACTCCTGATATCCCTGAAACAAGGACAGAAACTGGACCAGCAAGGGTTTCACAAAGACACCACACTCCCCTGGGTGCGGGTGCCAAGGGCCTGTAATGATGAAGGGCAGCAGAGGAGCCAAAAGACATCAGGCATCACTGGGCCAGAGTGAGTATCAGAATCACTAAGTCATTCTCGCTGGCCAGACCAAACTCTCACAGTACAGTTAAAGTTTTTTTAAGAAATGGATCTGGATTTGGAGGCAACACTAATTTCTGGATAGTGAGACTTTGAATAAACTGGGTAAGGAAAGCAAGGCTGCCACAGGGTCTGCTGCAAGTGGTTTAAGACACGAGACTTGCTGGAAGATGGCAATTTAGCAACCAAGCTTTCCAGAAACCAAAGCTACAGAGACCTTGGGATCAAAGCCACGATTCCCACCAGCTGATGCCAAACTTTGTCCAGTATTCAAGAGCAGCAGTGTTTCCCGGGTCACCTTCTCCTGACAGCAGACCCAAGAAGGCAGTTGGAAGAACCTCATGGATGCAAGTACAGCATTAAGGTTTTGGAGACAGGATTTTAAGGCAAGAGTCCTGATAAGCCTTGTGTCACACATCCTTACACAATCGACACAGTACTCAGCCCAGTTTGATGTCAGCATACGTGCCACTTCACTATTTGAGCAGCAGTAGCACCCCCTCCCAGGCTTTCTGGTAGCAGAGACCAGCACCCTGTGCCCCAGGAGGACATCACGGAGGGAATAACGCATCTTCTAAAGAACATCATGAGTCAAATAAGCTCATCAGCTCTGGGGAGTCCCAGACAGCTTCTGAAGTCATAGCAGCTGAGGACAGACAGTGTCACAAAGCTGCTGCCGCATGGATGACAGAGCCTTTAAAAGCAGAGCACCTTTTATTTCTTCTCTTCCCAAAATGCCATTGTCAATCACAACACACTAAAATGAGAAAGCCTTGTTTTCACTGGAATCTTCCACCAGCAACCACTGGTTCCATGCAGCATTAACAAAATAAACCAGATCCTGACCCCAGTGGAAACAAGGTGATTTTTTGCTACCTACAAGTCACTGCTTTGCCTCACCTCAATGTCACAGCTCGTATGCAAAAGTGGCGCCTGTTTTCACAGCACAATTAATGCAGCAGCAGGTTAACAGCCAACACAAAACTCCTGCCAACACAAATGTGCTGGTTTTCATCTTGGGACCTACTCCTCTGCTGATAGAGCTTGATATTGCTTCACTAGCATCAACACRGGCAAAACAAATCACAGATGAGTAAAAACTGACAGCAACAAACCCAATCACCATGGTCCTGCTGCAGTAGTTGATAAATCATATCTAGGTCCCAAATAAGCCCCAAAGGAGAGGGTAAAGGAAGCCAGCAGGGTATGAAATAAAATTTGGCAGCTGCAATTCTGCTGCCAGAAAGGCAGTGGGGCAGGACCACCGCCGGACGGCATCGATTGGAGAGGCAACTCCGAGGCACTTGGGACATCCCATGCTACTTTACTACTACACAGAGCAAKCAACTCTTCCCCACTTTCTCCTCATGCAGATGATTTTAGGAAGGGAAGAAATCAGGAATCATTACTGTGCCACAACTCTGAAATACTTTCCCTGTGTAGGCAAGAAACTGCTCCCATCACGAAAAGTATAATTTCAGCGTGCATGTGCACGAGTGCACAAGGGAAGAACTAAATATAGAGGTACCCTATTTCCATGCATCGAGTCAGCAGGTAGGAAACAGCGTAAACAGTGATTCAGCAGTGGCCCACATGATGCAGGAGGTTGTTACCTTGCCTCTGCCTCCCCATTCGTAGCCCTTCCCACCTCTGCTGGGTTACCAAGGCCCAGCAACTCCCAAAAGCAATGCCCAGATCTGCCTTCCAAGGAGAGCCCCAGCCCCACAGGGCCTAGGGAGATCTGCCAGCCATGGGGAACTCACCAGCTGCTCAGCTTCCTAGGGAAGGGGGTGATGTGAGGTGGCTGTAAATGCTCTTCACACAAGGTCCAGCTCTCAAGAACACAGACATTTATAGAGTTTTTCTGTCTGCAGTAGTTTTTCTAATGCAAAGTCTACATGCTAACATAATGAAATTGTTTTTAAACAAGATAGGTGCATAATTCGCATTTTTGCTATTTYTTCATTAAGCTTCTGTGTCATATCTACAAATTGTGCTCATCCAAGCTGGGTACAAAGAGATGTACAATGTACAATTACAGTGTATGGCTAAAATGTCTGGTACAAAGCAGTGCTGTGACTCCTTAAACACCTCTGATAAATTGCACAAGATGACACCAAGGACATTTTTTGAGTCCTGTGAGATTTGCTACATAAACAGCTACAACCTTGTACCCATGGTTTCAACAGGGACAAGTTGGTTTTTTTGCTGGTTCCTACACCCAATATTTTTCATTAATGTTTGCTGAGAAGCCAGAAGGAGAAGCAGATACAAGAAAAAGAGAAAGAAGAGTAGAAATTTCATTTACATTTCATAAAACCGTAGCTAATCTCTTCAAGCAGAAAGTAAAAAAATATTTCCGTCTTCCCACTGCCCAAGCTCTCTGATTTACCCTTTCAAAGCCAGCAAAGCCTCCCAAGCATCCAGGTGAGCAAATCCATCCTCCAGCCCCTGAAGTCCTGGGACTAAAAATATCTCTGAAGGATTTCCTAGCACAGCTGTGACTTACCCCCACACCATTCCTAGACAGTGTAACTAACCAAGAACAACTAAAGTGCTCAAGGATTTCAACTTAATCTCTGAATGTATTAAAGTCCTTTCTACTCTCACCTTGACATACTTTGAAGTCTGGATGATTTGCATTTTGATGTCTAATTGAAATGAGGATTGCTGCCTGACAGGCCTTAATCTTCTCAAAAACATAGTTGTTCCTCTCTCCCCAAAGCAAGTATTTATCACAAGTTTCACCTTGAATATAGGTCACAGCATTGCAAAGCAAGTCATCAGAGCCATAAAAAAAACAAAAATCCACCACRAAGATTCTGTCTAGGTAAAAAAAATAAATTCAAAAGGCACATCTGTTCTCCTGAGTCACAGCAAGGAAAGATTATTACCATTAGCATGAGGGTTATACAGCAAATGAAACAACTGGTTAAAGAAAAAAGAAAAGAAATCACTTATAAGTGTCATCTTTCATCATTAAATTTTAATAGGAAAACTACTGTGATTTGCTTAGTCTGAATATACACACAATGTAAAGAGACCATCTGACATCATCGAGGCATAACACCACAAGATAAATGGAGATGATTTGCCACACTACTGGAGCAGCTGTAACTCCCTCCCAAACCTGCAGCAACCAAACAGCAAGGCAGCTGCTTCTGGCTGGCCACTGGATCTTATGCCTTTGGCTGATAGGAAAGAATCAGAGGTTTTACTCTYCTCCTGCTCGTGTGGGCTTTAACAGGGGGCAGCTGAGCTGCTACACTAGTTTAAATGCCCATCTCCTGTTCGTCCCAGTTGATTTTCCCTGGAAGCCTGAGCCATCACCAGAGCACAAGCATCGGAAGGCCACGGTTTGCACTGAGAGCGCCCCAAGCAAGGGCAGCCGGAGCACATCCATATGCATCCCGAGAGAGCCCGTCTGGAGCAGAGCCTCGCTCCACAGACTCCCAGCAATGCAAAACCACGCTCAGGACTCCAGGCTGCCTTCCTTTCACACAGCAGTTGGGGCTTGGAGAGCAATAAGGATGAAGATTTTCCTGTCCTGCTTCTGCATTACAGTGCAATTCTCCCTCCCGTGCCCTCCTGAAGAAGGGCAGCACCCGTGACAAGTCCAAGAAATGACAGAGGAGCAGGCTGCAGGCAAGCCAGGCACTGCCCTGCCCATTGAAACAGCAGGCAGCCTGCTGTCCACCTGCCCAAACACAAACAGCAGGAAAGAGTGCACGGCTGTTGTGCACAGAGTTGTTCAGATCTATATGAAGCCCCATGTGTTTAAATTAAACATCGACTCCTTCTATCATCAAATGTGTACAACTTGTAAGCATGAATTATGCAAGACTATTAACTGYCTTATTTTAAGAGGGAGCAGCTGTAGAAGCTGCTTGGAGGACACAGCAAGTCACGGAAGGGGCAGCCCCTGGTGCTCAGTGTCCGTGTTTGTCTGAGCTACAGCACGGCCACTCTCACCGGGTCCACCCCCAGCGCTCCCAGGGACTGCATCCTGCACTAACCAACTAACTCAGCACCYCATAAACTCTAACCGTCTTCCAGTGCTCTGTGGAGGAAAGASAAATATTTTCATCACCTTCTTATTGACGACAGCTTGAGAAAGATCTAGATAATGATGATTGTGTGAGTTCGTGAAGAAGCAAGCAGAGAGCTGAGCCTGTAACCTGTCTCAAACCCAAACCCCCGGTCAGTGACCGAACTGCGAACTTCCTTTGCTTTCACATTTCACAAAGAACCTGAAACAACAAACTCCAAGTGAGACCAAGGAGCTCCGGGCCCTGTTTCAGTTCAGTAATTTTCTTGTTGACTAATGAACCCCCACACTCAGCCAGAGCCCACGGATGAGAGTGSCAGCCTAGAGTAAGGCTGCACAGCCCATGTCACCAGTGCCACCGTGTTGCAGGCAGAGACCAGCCGCAGGCAGGGATGCTGGATGCTGCCTGGCAGCACGGAGCACTCACCCGTCCTCGGCCCACAACCTGCAGAGCACTGCAGGCTACAGAACTCAGCCCGCCCCAGGCAGACACCCTGCTCAGCAGATGTGCTGAGGTTGCTGAGGGCAAGCTCTGGCCATAAATTACCTATAGGGTGAGAAAGCTTTTGATACAATTTTACATAAAACATTAATTCCTCTGGTCAATACCAATGCTGGTAGGACTGAGTGGCAGGGCTGTACACAGCAAGGAAGCACGTTGGAACATAAGAGGTGCTGAAAGGGGAGGCACAGATGGGTATTAAGAACAGTTTCATTCATTGAATATATCATGGACTTGGAAGAACAAACATCAAACACCGTGATTACATTTACTGATGATTCAGATTTGTGTGGGCTCCTCAATACACAAGAGGAGGGCAATAAAGTCCTGGACAACTGTGAGCAAGCAAGCMCCTCGGGGGATAATTAAATTAATTTGAGGTATGGAAACGCCACACAACAAGGCTAAAACATAAAGCAAACAACATTGTAAAGGACTTTGCACTCAGAGACTATAAGAGACAAACGCAGGCTACTGCTTGCCCCCAGTGACCTACCAGGGTGCCAGGTGTTGTACAAGCCCACTTTCTCACAGCCATCAGGGGAAAACAGGTACAGGACAAGCACAAAGCCCTAAAAAAACCAATCCCAGTGCTACCAGTTGTACGTGCCCCCAGCTCAAGAGACTGTGGCTTTAGAGAAAGGCCATCTCACAAGGGGACCACTGGCAACACAGCAGCTTCTGGGCCACCCTGGCAAAACAAATCTATGCAGAGGACCCCAGGCCACAGCATCTGCCTCCCACCTGGCTTACCAACTCCCAGTCCCTATTACCAGCTGCTTCCCAGACTCTTGACCATCGCTCCCCATTTGGAAATCGTGCACTTGCCCCTAACKGCCTGGGCAGCCTCACCACGCTAAACAGCCCTGCCTGATGCGAGGCAGCTGCACCAAGGCACCTTCCCTGAGCCACCCTGCCCAGCAAAGGGATCGCTGGCAGGGCATCACAGCAGGCACASAGCCCCTTCCAGGACATGGACCCCAAGAGCATGTCATAGTGAGACAGGGGAACACAAAGCATCTGGAGCAGCAACACCAGAGAGGACACAGGAGAMGTCAGGAGTGGCAGAGCTGCTCAAGGCCCTGGAGGCAAGAAGATGCTAAATTTGATGAGGCTGAAGAAGGGAGCCAAAGGAGGAATAAATAGAGCTAATGAGAAAACAAGGCATGAGCATTCGAAAACCTTTAACACACTACTAAACAGCAATAAAAAGGCAATTAGAATTCCGAGATGCATGGAGGGTAATTGCATGCACTATAAATAGGTGGTGGGAAGACTGTCCTGCTCAGCAGGATCTGATTCACTTTTGGGGTGACTTCTGTGCAGAAAGGAATATTCTGGTGTGCGACAGAAGCTGAGAGAAGGGAGTTTACAGAGAGATGAAATTACAGGAAGAATTTCTATCACTCACATCCTGCTGCATGAAATACGTACCAAGCAGGAGCTTTGCCACAGAGGCTTCAGAGGTCAGAGTTTGAGGAACCCCAAATAGAAGTTCAGCAGCAGAGATGCAACTCAGTCTTAGGAAGAAACGTCCATTTTATACCAGCCAGCAACATGTATGGCACTGGAGTCCGGGCACTTCAGTGGCTTTCACTATTGATGGAGAAACCTCCTAAAAACGCCCATGGAGACCCYGTCCTGCTCAGTTCATAGCCCTTGCACAAGCACGTGCACTTGTAACAGCACTTAAAAACAAGCAAAACCAGAAGTTTAAAAGTGTCATTCAAATGCCAAGCTCACTTCCTCCATCCTCCCTCATGCCACTGGCATGTTCCTTCTGTTCCCCACCTGTGCCTCAGGCACGCTCCATCGCTCTGCTCCACTCATAACCCCCTCCCTGGGCTGGTGTAGCCCTCGAGGGGATRCCCACGGCTCAGCTGTACAGGCTCACAGTAGCTGGCGCAAGCAGCCAGCTCACTGTTTAAAAAACAGGCTGTCTGATTCCATTCCCTGCCCAGCCTTCCSTCACTACACCAGTTAGGCTGGAACAAGTGCACTGACTGCCGATCTCCCTGCCGGGCACATGGCTCAGGCTGTGGGGGAACGTGTCATGAGAGATTCTGGGAAAGAAGTAGCCCTTGGAGTAGATAAAACCCACAACACTCCAGCTGAAGGCAGAGGTAGGGTCTTTGCAGAATTGCGGCCAACATCTTTCAGAGTAGAGGGTACCACTGAAGTCCAGGAATCCATCAACAAGCAGAAATCATCCCAGACAGAGCCTTGGCCAACATAAACCAGCACTGCATGATCAACTCAAGTCTTCTGAGGACATCAGCTCTCTCTTGAGACAGCTAGAGGCTAGAAAAGTATTATTCCCCACCATCATTGCATAGCCCTGGGCATACCTGACAGAGCAAATGGGAGATGGAAAAGGAAAGGAAAACACAGCCACAGCTGAGAGGTGTGAGCAATCCCTCCTCCCTGCCCCAGCTCCTTCACAGGCACCCTTCCAGAGGAGGAAAGTTTGCACACTGAAGCACCAAGCACCTCATAAAGGGAGGGAGCAGAGCTGACACTTCCCAACTCTAAACTCCTTCATCCGGGCCTGGTGCCCTTCCCAGCTCCCTGTTCTTTCCCATCGCAGAGCGTCAGCATCGATTCATGCTTGGGACCTGCTCTGCCCTCGCGAATGACTGAGCACACACAAAGTCTCTGCAGTCCTAACTCTAGCTAGCTCTTGGCTATGCACCAAAACCCAACCCCGTGCAGCTCAGACAGCTGCGCGTCCCCAGATAACAGCAGCAGATGGCTCCTGCCTAGAGGTCTCGCTGGCAGAGGGTGGTCTCTGGAGCCAGGGGTGGGAGGCACAGCGCTGGTTTTTGCAGCGTGCGCCGCTCTCGKGTCACGCAGCCTCGCCCGTGGCTGAAGAAGCGCCGGCTGTGTCCTTCCTTCCTCCTTGCACTGTCACCATGCAGGTAGCAAAGCAGCTGCCTCCCGCTGCGTCACCCCATTAGCTTCCTTCTGAGGCAGGGACGAGACTGTCATCTCTGGTTGCAAGAAGGATGGGAGCAGTCTGCTAGGAAGGAGGGAAGCCTAGGGGTGGAGGCAATAAAAGCAAACTCATCACGTGCAACATGCAAAGCATGTGTGCCCTCTTTCTGAATTAGGAAAAGGTATTTGGCATCTTAGAAGAAAACTGCCTTTTGCTTGATGTTCTGCTTATGCGATACCCACATCACCTTTCAGTTGCCCAAATCCTCTGCTGCTGAGGTGTGGGAGGAGCTGACCCTCTGCAACAGCACACCACGCAAAGCAAAACCACTTCCTTGCAAAAGCTACAGCCCCTGGCAGCACCAGCAGCAGTCCGACAGAACTTCTGGATAGCTTCACCTAATTGTTCCCAAATCATCCAGTATTTTCTGAGCCTAAAACATAGCACCTGAATGCTCCTTCCTTCCCAGCCCTCACCCATCAGACAGAGATATCCAAGGGGAGCACCGAGTAGAACATAGGTTGCATCTGGCTGGCTGCTCATGGAGAAGTTTCTCCCTTCCACTGCCACCTGCAGCAGCGACATGTCAAGGCTGGCCAGAGCAAGCTCAGAAGTTTCTTCCCAAAGTGTCTTTGTTGTAATTAGGTTCATGTGGCTCAAYAGGCTGGGCTGGGCTCCCCCAAATCTCTCCTTGGGATAAGAGTTTGTTTCCAAGCAAAGCACCAGCTGGAAATCAGATGGGGGTGTCTTCTTTTTGAATTAACATCACACCTCACTCCAGTGAGCACGGTGCTGTATTTAGGAGCATGAGTTTATTTTCCCTCTGACAGGCAAGTATCAAACCCAAGTCCCTTTATCCCACCAGGATGCCAGCAGCCAGGCAGCTTGTCCTCTCCTGTCCCAGAGTCTGTATGTTGGCTGTGACACCCCAGGCTCTGAAATGACCCTCATGCACACACCCACATGCCAACCAACAAAGGCAAATCACTGCTTATCTCTGAGGGGCTCTGAGGAAAGCAAGGGGCTGCTCCCCTGTGATGTGGAGGTGGGGAAACACTTGTGGGCTGTGGCTGCACGYTGGGGTGCTTAAGGTGGTAAAATCCTGCACCCCAACATAGCCTTCTGCACCTCAGGGCAACGCCAACTTAGCAACATTTGTCCCGGCAACTTAACAAATTCCCCAGGAAAGGGAGATGTGTTTCCTGCAGGAGTCAGTGAGCCCGGCACACCTCATCGATCAAAACCACACATTGCAACTAACAGACATCAGTGGATGCTACAAACTTACGGAATCTGCAAACTCCCAGCGCCATCCCCTCCAGCTCAGTGGGTGCTCAGGATCAAATTCAAATGCTAGAGCAGACACTGCTGATGCTCTTTACAAGACAACCTGTGAGACCATTCCAACAAGATATTTCTTACAAACAGCTTCTTCTATCAGTAGTTCCTCAAGGTGTGCACCTGGAAAACAGCCTTTCCCCCTATTACTTTCCTCCCCTGTACCAGGCAGGCAATTGGGAGCCAAACCAGCCCCTTTCATCCCTTCTCCAAAGGATTGAACTGAGCCTGTGCACACCACAGTGCTGCAGCTGCTCTGGATACAGGGCAGATGTACATCAGGTAACACCACCATCCAAAACAAGTACTTCTTTTCCACGGCTAAAAAGTTTATTGAATTTTTTTTCCCCTAAGATTCTTCTCCTGGCTTAAGACAAACAGTGAGTGATGGACTTGCAGGGACAGGGTYACCCTGCTCCATGCTTGTACAGGATCAGATCCAGTTCATAAATGCTAATCCTAAATCATCAAGTGTGGATCTAAATCCCACCCCAAAAGGGAGCAGGAGGTGGTCTGCAGGGGATCTACAGACACAGCCAGACTTGAAAACTCTTCATTTTAGAAAGTCAAAGAGCACCCTGCCCTTGTRTGAATGTCACCCTAATTTAGCACACAAGGTCACAAAAGGCCACTGCTGGACCATCAGCGGGCAGCCCTGCTTGCCAAGGTATTTGTACAAATGCACTGTGGCATTAGCCCAAAGTCCTACCAAAGTCAATGGGGTTCCTTCAAGATCTGCACATAGCATTGCCAGTCCCCAAGATAAGCACTGCAGCACCGTCACTAAAAAAAATTCACTCTTCGGGCCAGGAAAAACATGATTAAATCTAGATTCCATTTAGTTTCTTCATTAAATATTAACATTTGGGTATGGGCAGACACCCATGAGGGTCACTACATACCTGACACTACTAAAAGTCCAAGCTCCCAACCTTACTGTGAAGTAGACAGACAGGTTTTGAACTACGACAACTACAAACACAGCATCACTTACCCCAAGCTGAATAAATATTTGCATGACATTTTGACTCAGGTGTTTAAATTCTAGAAAATGTCTGACTTTATCAGCCTGAATCACAGACAAACAATACCAAATATTATCACTAACAGCACCTTTTCAAACAACAATTTCAAAAGGTTAACATCAAACACTCAGCGACTGCACTTTATGTCCGGTTTTAAGAACGAAGCAATTCAGAAGAAAACCCAGCTGAAGCATCCCAAACATCCTGTACCCACAAATAACTTCTTCCTAAGGAAGCACCAGGTTAGGATGCTCTGTGTACTTTTGTCAGTACCTACAAAGTAATGACACAGGGGAACTCCCYCAGGAACCTTCCATCTCTTGCAGCTCCCCTCTCCCACCCTCATGAAGATGCAGCTGGACCCTATTGCTGGACCTCGGAGCATGCCCTTTGAGAAGGATGACCCAATTCCGTCCCAATGGGAGCTGCTGGTGCCACCTGTGTGAGGAGCATCCAAGGTGAGGACACAACTGGGCTTGTCCTGCCGTGCCTGCACCACGCTCTAAAAGAGCAGGGCAGTGAGGTGGCACCTTCCCTTGGACCTCACTCTGTTCTATTTCCAGGAAGGGAAGACCTTTGAGGGGCCACCCATCAAACCCTTCCTCTGAGGAACCACCCCGTCTGTTCTCCTGGGTGACAAATGGAGAGGAACTGCTCACCACCAGGGAAAGTCCCCTTGTCTGCTGTTTTAAGGGAAYTCTACTGTTCTAATTAGTCTTAATTTTCAGAGACATATTAAAATATGTGTTTTCTAGAGATCACTTCGTGGGTGAAACCCTGGTGCTGSTGAAGCCACATCGACAGCCACATGCTGGATTCACATCGACACCATCCAAGCAACAGCTTTATTGATCATACTATATTGATTGGTCTTAACATACTGATCAAGTTTACATCACGAAATAGAAATAGGATGTTTACTTTGTACCACCCTGGACTAAAGCACTGGCTAGCTCTGGGGTTTGTATACATACACTACTAACAGCAGAGTTGTGATGGCTGGGCTCCTACTGCTAAACACACTAAAAACAAATTAAATATTTCTCCAGCTAACAAAAAATTGCATAGGGAAATGACTTGCCAACCACTTTCCACTTAGGTGAACGGAGAACAAGTGACTCACCATTCAGCAGAAGGAATTACAAGTTGTGCAAGAGGCAAAGTGCTTCGGGGAGAGTGTCTAGACTATGCAAAGCAACGCCATAAATTACACCTTTTGGAAACAATGGGCTTTAGCAGGGCTTGGAGCTGCATGATCTGATAAGTCTTCTCCACTCTTAGTTCATAACATCTCTGGCCCAAGAGGTGCCACCCACAATAATTGAAATGTCAGGCTATGGACGAGGAACTGCAAAGTTTTACAACAGCCAAAGACCAAGCTCACAGCCTATTTAATTACCTGCTTCACAATCCAATAAGTTGCAAGTATATAAATAGCCAAAGTATGCCAAATATTTAATATCTCCTAGAATTAAATTAAGGCACCGGCAAAACAAATTATAAGTGTTTTAACTGAAAATAACCATTTTCTGCAGATTCCAGACAATTTGAGCACAATAATCACATTCTGCACTCCACACTGCTAAGGGGCACAGCATCTCAGATGTGCCAGGCCTTCCTCCCCATGGCSATGCTCTGCAAGCAGGCTCGTCTTCACTTCGGGGCTGGCACAGAGCTGGGGACAGCCCCAGCCAAGGGCCCAGCCACACACACAGCTCTCATTTAACGGTGGCAATGGCCTGTGCCCACATTGAGCCACCTGAGTGGTGAAGCCAGCCCCTAACTACTCTTCTAGGTTTCTATAGGCATAGCACTAATAATTATCTTGTAAGCTTTGCTGCAACTGCAGAGCTGTGCATGAGGTCCAGCTCATGCTTGAGAGCTGCCTGGACCTTGCATCTCCTTCTTAAACAGCACTAGAGAGCAACTGAGGAACWGAGAAAACAAGCAGAGCATCATCTTTACCTCTCCTCCCCTGCAGAGCTGAGAAAACCAAAAATCTCCAGGGGTTTCTTGGGGCCAGCAGAGCAGAATCTGACCACAAAAACAAGTTCCTCCTGCAAAAGGCTGCTRAAACAAGTCTAAACACCACCTAAGTCAGGGTCTGCCCCAGAAGAACAATGTGTTGGTGGTTTCAAGAGAGAACTTGTGTAAATATGGCATGAGAATAACAATCCAACCCATGATAGGGAAGAAGTATGTGGTTATTTGGAAGGCTGCACTAGCTTTACTATGCTCCTGACTGGTGTAGCATCTGTGTGCATGCTGAAATGGCAGAAATTCAGTATTTTAAGATGCATCGTAACCAATTTAACAGTTTCTGACCCCTCACACCTGTTCTGCATTAAGCACTGTGCTTAAATCAATCACCATTCAGCAAAGCACAAGCTTAAGCGCTTTGCTGAATTTGACTGAGAATTTTGCTAATGCACCTGACGTCATCCCACAGGCTTACACACGGACCCAAATCATGAGCCACTTCTCCCAGGAGTAGCCCTGGTAATCTGCAACTAAGCTGGAACTTTTTTCATCCCACATTTATCCCACTGGGAACTGATTTACTCTCCCGCCTGCCTACTCYCTCGTTCTGCAGGAAGGAAAACAGGCAATGGCAACCATGACTGCAGTGATGTCTGACCTAATGTGCTCTCCACAGTTTMTCTCCTGCTGCCCCCTTCCCAACAAGTGTTTTCATGGGGCTTTCAGTTTATGCTATTTTGAATGAGCAAACATTTATTCCTGGGTTGTGCTGTGCCTTTTGACTGCCGTGTTGTGGGCAAGAGGTACAACCCACATCCAAGGACGCTTGGTTTGCATCACTACAGACACACACCTCGTCCAACATCCCTAGGCTGCCAGCTGAGCTCTCCTTCCAAGGGCTTCARACAGTTGGGATCAAGTGGGAAGAGGCACCAAGCACGGCTGGTCGTCTCAACTCTACTTCCAACAAATCAGCATGAGCTAGAGAAAAGACCAAATACATCCTGGGCAAGCAATTACCAAGCTTAGTGCCATCTGCAGTAATAAAACACATTGTTCTGAGAGCAATAGAGCTGGCAAAGCCGCTTTCCTCCTGAGCTGCATCGTGAGGCTGGAGCCTTCCGCACCCAGCAATATTGTAAGCCCTGATGGGAGCTCTTCCTCCACATTCAGTAGGTCTCTTGCTCAGATTCCCCAGTGTCTAGTAAGGGCTGCCCACACACTGCCATCTTCCTCTCATCTGGGGTAGAAGACAAAAACAAAATCTTCCTGTTTTCACCAAGCTTTTCAGGGATGAGTATCTCGCAGACCACTGTCTGCCTCTCAAATGTGCCTGTAATTCAGTGGTGGCTTAAAAAAGAAACCTAACTGGGAAATAAGACAGCACAAGAAGGTAACTAATAAGTCTTATTTCTTTTCCTTTAGGAAATAGTGCTAGTGAGATATAAATAAAAGAACTTACAGGTAGACATCACAGATGTGTAGTTACTCAAGTGGAGCCTTACCCCATAAACATCAAGATAAATCCGAAGCAGAGGTGTAGACTTGAACACATCGATCTAAAAAACAATTCTTAATCTGTTGCTGAAATTTCTGGGGTGTCAGAATCAGAAAAACACAGTTCTGAGTGGCATCTGCTTAAATTCATCTGGAAATCTGAAACAGAGTTTGTTGCTGGTGTAAACAAGCAACGCTGTCATGCCCACACGCAGTAAATACCCAGCTACGCCATCCATTCACACTATTTCACTGTTCTCTTCGCTCTCATATACATTCTAATTTATCAAACAGCAGGTAATTACCTTTGTGGTGCAACAGCACCTTAACTACACAGTTCCCGTTATTCCAGGGTCGTTCACGAGTGCTGCAGAACACCAGGCTGCATTTTCCATCTCCCAGCACTGCACTCAGGTGCGTGGCTACACAACCCGTGCCCACGGTGCCAGTGCATTCACAGTGCCAGAACACACAGCCCCTGGGGCTCCAGGCACCAGCCAGCTCTGACACAGCAGCGCTGCAGGATCAAGGAGGGAGCATTACACGCCTCAGGGGAGGGACCTGGGATCTACAGCCCCGGCAAGAACTTCGCTGCTGTGGCCACAASAAAATCAACGCCTTCTTATCTGAGAAAATTGCAAAGAAGGTGAAGCTACAGAAGCTGCCCAGGCTCTGTGAGCCTGGCAGGGGCTGCCTGCAATACAGTCCATCTCAGCTGGGGTCCTCCTGTGGGGATGGGCTGGCTCTTATCAGGTAACCCAGCCAAGAAACCACTTTGCAGGGCAGCAGCTTCACTGCCTCACCTGCAAAGCCACGGTCACCTGCCTGGGCTGTGCTCGGGGCAGCATCTCCTGTGCTACAGGAGAGAGCTGTGAGCCAGGTGAAGCCAAGCCTCTTCCTCCACCCTACAGCACTGGGCAGAACCTGCTGAGCGGGGCTGGGGACAGGTCACCAGCCCTCACCACCGCACGGCTCTGCCCAGAGAGCACAGTGGCCGCTTGGCACCTCCCTGACGTGGGTGTGAGGTCTGAGCAGCCTGGCTGGTTCCCTCACCTGGGCAGAGCCCAGTGGGGCTCCCAGATGTCCTGTTCGTGGGCAGCGACTGCAGTGGGCAGCTGGGCAGGGTCAGGCGTCTCCAGGGGCCCACATGCGCAGCGGATCCAGCAGCTCCCTCCGCAGCCTCTCTGTCCGGCACCACTGGGAAAGGAGGGAGCGTGGTCCTGCACACCAGCCTGGGGACTACAAATTACAATGCTTGCGGGTCTTCTGCTCCCCATTTCTTCAAGGATGAAACACTTTCCTAGCAAACAGCAGACTGTGAGGGTGGAGAGCCAAATGGCAGTTTACATCTCCTGTTCTGACGAGCAAACTGACCCAACAGCCTTCATTAGAGCAAGCCCAAAATCCAGTTTTCTCTCACTTTTCCCCTAACAAGCAAAATGCATTTGTTCTACTCTGGTGAGTCTTGAGGACCTGGTATTTTCATCATTACTGAAGACCTAACCAAGACACTCCAAACGAAGCTTGGTGCTCAAGAGAGAACAAGTCCCACACCTTCCCCCTCCAGCCAGAGAAGGAAGGGTTCACTTTCCCAAAAGAATGTGTGAGGAAAGCAAAGCAGAGGAGCACATGAAGTTCAGCAACAAACTACAGGCTCTGGCAGTCCTTTAACTGACTTCAGTACCAGTCTTGGCTATGAAAAAAGGGCAAGGATCTACTCCCAGCACGACGACCAAATAAAGGGATATACAGAAGACAAAAAACCAGCATGAATTCTCCTTTAAAAGGGTGAATTCAATTCGACATGTGTTGTCACGTTAAATTTAGCTTTTCCAATTCCATTTCACTACTAAGTTTGAGGGGAGATAATCAGCCCCCGAGACACACCTATTTTAACTATCTGTGTTAATAAGCCAGATATGTTTCCTTACGTTCTTCATTTCACAAAGAATGGATTATTTCCTCCCAAGATCATGTGTAACTTCCCCATACCCTTGAGTATTGTTGCCAGTTTGTAATTCTTCTCATTACTCCTCATTTCTTTTGTTTCACCTGCACTTTATTCCCCACCTTTTCTCTTTCCCTCCTCTCTGTTCCTTTCGCGGTGCACTATTTTCATTTCAGAGACTGTAAACTGTCCTTCCCAGCCACTCTTCTCTGGTCTGCTAAGATGCTGTGCGGTCCTCTGGATAAACTACTTGTCAATCTCAGTTCACTTTCATGTGAGAAACAGTTGCAGGACTTATTTCATTGCTGTGAAACTAACAATTACGTACATTTCTCTAACACAAAGAAGTTGCATGGGAAACAAAAGCCAAGACAACTTTGGAAATTCACAAGCTATTGAAAAGGGTTGTAGGCAAAAAAGAATAAATAAAAGAATCTCCAAACCTAGCTATAATTTCAGCTATGTACTTTGCTCAGCAAACAAAAGCAGATCATTCAACCTTCCAGCAACACCAGATTGTCCTATATTGCCTTTAAACYACATGATACAGTACAGATACACTTTCCTACCTCCGTATGTTGCAATGACTAATAATAGTCCTGTGGTGTAGCAGAACTGAATGTCGTTTGCATCAATACATCCAGAAGACTGCCTGAATTGTAAAGGTCATTTGTGAACACAGAACAGTATCAGGGCTAAAGCTGCAGTCTAAGAAACCCAACTGGAAATGGTGACAAAAAATTGGCCAGCTGTTCCAGAGAGCTACATTACATCACGGACCTAACTCTGGCTGCCACAGGGAAAAAGTTGGCTGCACTTGACTGAAAGACGCCCATGTCCACATCCAGGAGAAACTTAATTTCTGCCCTGGTCCATGAGCTTGTGCCTTAGAGGAGAAACAAGCTCCGAGACAGCTCCTGGAGATGGGGAGCCCAGGTGAAGGGGTCCTGCCCAGCCTCTGCCTGGAGCAGCACGCGGCCCTGCCGTGGTGACGCACTTGGGGAGCAAGACTCAGGATCGTGGCAGAGACTCCATCGCAAACCTCTGCTGCCGCATTTTGCTGGGATGCCAGCGTCGRGGAGCTCGCCACACATAAACACTTGCAAGAAGTTGAAATAAGACTCAGCAACTCCCCAAGTCAGTGCCAGCACTCCCAGTTAGGCAAACTTTGCAGTAAGCATGGAGTTGTGAAGTCCCTTTGCAGGAGGCAAGACCACACACCTGGTGTTTTCCAGCAATATAACCTATTTCTCTCCTTTAGACAACCTTTAGATGGCCAACATCCCAAACTTCCCGAATCTCGATGTTGCGTAACTAGAAGCAATGATATATGTCACTGCGCCGGCTCTCTGTGGGAGAACATGTCAGGGAGCAGCACGGAGGGTGACAAGGGGTCAGGGGCTTTCCCGAGCCCCGGGACAAGGCTGCTGCCAGCGAACCGCACCACGTGGGCCCAAGGTGCCCTGTGCCGGGAGTGCCCTTGGGGTGCCCGGGCAGCCGCAGGCCTGGGGAGCAGCAGGAGGGGCAGGGAGTGGGCAGGGATGAAGGCAAAGGGGTATCTAGGGAAGCGTGCAGGGGGGGAGGTAGACAGGGGGTAGGTAAGCAGGGAGCAGGCAGGTGGGTGGGTGGCAAGGGGTAGGAGGGCAGGGGCAGGCAGGGAGCAGCCAGAGGTGGGTGATGGAGAGGGGAGGCCGGGCCTGGCCGGCAGGGCAGGGCAGGGCAGGGCAGGGCAGGGCAGGGCAGGGCAGGGCAGGGCACGGAAGGGTACCTTCTGCTGCCGGCGGGCCATGTCCGTGGGCTGCTTGGCGTTGAAGGGGTAGGCGATGCAGCGCATGACGAAGACGTAGAGCTGCAGCTTCTTCTTCCTCTCCTCCTCCTCCCGCTGCAGCCGCTCCAGCTCGTCCTTCTCCTTCTCGCTGGCCACCGAGGGGCTGGGGCTGGCGGGCCGCGCCGCGCTGCTGCCGCGCCCGCCGGGCTGCAGCCCCCCGGCGCTCCCACCGCCGCCGGCACCGCCGCCGCCGCCGCCACCGCCCGGGCCCTCGCCGGGGCGGCTGGGCGAGAGCCGCGCCGCGGCGGGCGCCAGCGGCTCCTTGCCGCTCTCCTCCTCCACCAGCTCCTCCGACTCCTCCTCGCTGGACGACGGGTCCAACATCGCGGCGGCGACTGCCGGGCTCGGCCGGGCGGGCTCTGGGCTGGGCTGCGCTCCGCTCGGCGCGGCTCTGCCCGTGCCCGGCTCCGGCTCCGGCTCCGGCTCCGGCTCCGGCTCCGGCTCCGCGCGCGCCCCCGCGCCGCCCCGCCCCGTGCGCGCGGGCGCTGGCCGCGGTGCTGCACGCGCGGGGCGAGGGGAGCGAGCGCCGAGCGGGCCCCGCGCATGCCCGGTGGGCGCCCCGCCGGCGCCATGGCCGTGGCCGCGGGGGGGACCGAGAAGTGCGGGGCGTGGACCCGGCGGGCGCGTGTGTCCGCGCTGTCCCCACAGCCCCACGCAGGCACCGCCGTGTCCTCAGTGCCCCCACAGAAACCGCAGTGGCCGCGRTGTCCCCACAGCCCCGTACAGACACCGCTGTGCCTGCAGTGTCCCCACAGTCTCACACAGGCACGGCGAAGTTCTCAGTGTCCCCACAGCCCCGTACAGACACAACTGTGTCCTCGGTGTCCCCACAGCCCCCACTGTCCCTCGGTGTCCCCACAGCCCCACACAGGCACCGCTGTCTCTCAGCGTCCCCATAGACACTGCTGACCCTCAGTATTTSCACAACCACAYACAAACACCACCGTGTCCTCAATGYYCCCAGGGACASCGCTGTCCCTCCGTGTCCCCTGAGCCCCACGCAGGCACCAGTGTTCCCACAGCCCCACCCAAGCACCACTGTGCCCGCGGTGTGCCCACAGACACCACTGTCCCTCAGAAACTCCACAACCACACACAGACACTGCTGTGTCCTCAATGTCCCCAGGGACACCAATGTCCCTGCTGTTCGCGTGGTGCCCCCACAGCCCCACACAGACATCGCTGTGTCCCACCGAGCCACACGGATCCCCGCAGACCTGAGGCTCTCAGCATTTGTATTCCACCAGGCAGCTCTTCTGGCACCTCAACGCGGCTAAAAATCTTAATCGAAAAGCGATACTGCTGATAAATATTTCACCCAAGCCACTAATTATTACACGTGTAATGTTATCGTGGTGTTCTGCTTTGGAGATTACCTGGGGCGAGCTGAGGACTTCAGGAGCTGCTCTGAGGTATGAGTCAGTGAAGACATCATGTGYGCTCAATGGTTTAATTTTTGGTGATTTTCAGATCTGATTGAGACTTCATTTGCATGTATGTGTGTATTTGTGGTCGGTGGGTGTTTTCAAGGTTTGTTTTTTCCTACGCAATTAGCAGTGCTTGTTTTATGAATGTCAAAATACCTGTCACCTGTTAATTCATGTTAATAAACATTTAGGGAGAATAAGTAAACATTGGTTCCTGGTGATGGGGCTGTGAGAATAGCTTGCGGGAGAGGAGACAGGCACTGCTTCTGACAACGTGTTCCAGCGTTTTCACGGCAGCTGGGCTTTCTGAGCTTCTTGCCTACTTCTAATTAAAAGCTCAGTGTAGCAGATGAGTCTGGAAAAACTTCTGGGTCCTGCATTTCCAAAAGCCATGAAAAGTGGCTGGAAAATTAGTCCATTAGCCTTACCTGCTAGAGCTGTGCCATTCTGCACATCACCTTGCCATGGTGTGTGTCCYGTCAACAATGTGGGAAGTCCTGGGCATGCTGAACTCTCTGCGGGGAAGAGCAAAGTTGTCAAGTTCCTGTGAGCAAGATTTTCCTTGTGCTTTCCACTGACAGGAGCTGGTCCAAGCTGAGGTTAGGAAAAGGTTTTTCAGCCCCTCTCAGCCTTTCTCAGTATCACTTCGCTTCATGCCTCTCCATTTATTGTCTTCCAAGAAAATAGAAGTACTGTGATATCACTGATGTGATGCAAATATCCCTCCTCATCCAAGGTGTATAGTTGTGCTGTCAGCCCCTTGCTATGGGACAGGTCGTACAGCACTGGCTGGTGCCATTTGGCCCCTAAAACGGCTAATGCAAGGATGACTACCACGAGGGTGGTGGGATGTCTCAAAAGTCTTTTCCTCAGCAAARTTCTCTTATTTTTTTAGTTGTCTTTTAGYTCTGTTTTTCCTATTTTTTTAATTGATGCCATTTTTATATTATCTTCCATCAGAAAAACTCCTTGTCCTGAGTCCAGTTGTGCCAACTGTGAATGCAGAAAAAAATTCAATAAATTACATCAGTGCCTATAATGRTGTTATCTATAGGTGATCACACAACAGAGGAGAAGACAAAGGTCTTTGAGGTTTKCAGGAAAGAAATGTCATTTATTGTACTGGAGAATGGAAAAAAGTCTGTGACATGAGGCTGCAGGTGCTCTCCCTCATAGTTGAGGAGGCAGATGTTCAGAAGCTGCAGCTCTCTGTCTTCCCTCTCCCRGACAGCAGAGCAACAAAGCTCTCTCAGATGATCAGAGGAAAATTGGACCATTTTTTATGAAAGGTTTTCTTTCTGTGGTGATTGCTCTGATTGTTGAGGTAACTCTGCAGAGGTGGATTCGCTAGAGGAAAGCAGCTGGGGATGACAGAAGTAACTTTTGCTGGTAGGAACATCACAGACRTTGCGTATCTAACTATAAAGACAGATTGACTTTTCTGACAGATTGTCAGAAAAGATTCCTTGAATTAATTGATGCGAAATAGATACATACAACCACGAAAAAAACACGTGTTCTTTCTTAGGAGCTTTCAAAATTATATTTAGCCTTTTGTGGGTGAGATTTGGCTCACTAGAGAACTTTGAACTTGGTTATGTTTGAAAGGGCCTGACTGAATATCCATGTATGGATTATTCAAGGTTCATCTGGAAGTTCTGCTGGTCCAGAGAAGCAGGGACACATCACCCTCAATGTGATCGACCCTTTCTTTCCCTAATTCACACAGCCTTGTTTTCCCAATGGCTACATCTGAATGTACAGTTACAACATTCATGTTTTTTACTGAATAAAGGAAAGAATCACRTCAAAAATTCTCAGGCCTCTTGCTTTATGCTTCCAGATGTCATTTTTGTCCAGAGAGATGTATCCAGCTTCCTCTAAAATATCTCTCACTTACAGTTGTTTGCATCTTACTGCAAGGCAGCCTGTCTGGGATCATACAGGAAGGGAAGCAGCGGAGTGATCATGAAAATTATGTGTGCCTAACTTCCAGTGGTATTATTTCATGGTGGGTAATTGTGTAATTACCCATCACAAGTGGGTAAATGTAGATAAATAAGAGCATTAGCTAAGTAATTTTTGATGTTATATTGGTGTATATTGCTGTTACTCAGGATGCTAAAACAAAGGCTCTTCAGGTTAAAAGGATGCCTAATGTCGGGWAGTTGGTTTTCAAGATGCAACATAGCTGCAAAATCCATGGTCCTTTCTAGCTTATCACTTTGGAACAGGCTTCAGGAGGTTTTAGAAATCTGCCCCTACGTATTTGTTCCCAGCATCATGAATTAATTGCATCTCCTGAAACACTTTCCAGAATAATTACTAAATGAGATACAAAGTACCTGCATTGCCAGCTCTCTTGCGGGTTCCAGTAAGAGGCAATACACACCGTGTGGGAATACTCCACCTCCGTGCCTGCTCCTGTTTACACTACAAACAAAGAGCAGCAAATACACACACACCCATCCCTGCCGAGGGCAAAACGTTTCCCACCTCTCATGGCCGGAGCCACTGCACCTGCACAAAGGAGATCCCAGGTGGCCTCAGGCATTGAAAAYAGAGTTGGATGAAGAATAGTAAAAGTATTCTGTGAAATGTTTCAAATTTGTTTCCATTTTGTACAGTGTCACAGAGAAGAACCTGCTGATATTAGAAAAAATCGCTGCTGTAGCATTCGTATCCCTCTCCATTTATTTCCATTAGACAGGGAAAATCAGTGTAGATAATGATTTGTGGAAATGACTGTACGGAAAAGCAGAGCCGAAGCAGAGGCCCTGGCTTTGGGAGGAGAGTTTGTGTGTACAAGGAACCAGGTGCTGTGGCACTGCCTGTGCAAGCAGGCAGGCAGGACCCAAGGCTTGGGAGAAACCCTCAGAAASAGTAAACTCCACTTAAAGCAGCCATTTGGGAGAGCTTAACAGAATATCTCCCTCAGGGAGGCTCCCATTTGATGAAAAACAAACCAACCCACGCTCTTTTTATTAATCCTGGTTAAAGGCCTAAACGAGAATATTTATGAAAGCTGGAAGCAATTAGTGCCTTTGTAAAACCTATGTGCACTGATGGCAGTGAGATGCAGGGACTGTCTAGATGAGGAAAGAGAGTACGGCGCGTCTCTTGTGCTGTTTATCCTCCCCTGAGATCCTTTATGGCCACGGAATATGATAGAATCATAGAATCATTAGGGCTGAAAAGACCAACCATTTACACAACACCACCATGTTCACCACTAAATCATGTTCCCAAGGGCCATATCCACACACCTTTTGAACACTTCCAGGGATAGTGATTCCACCACTTCCTTGRGCAGCCTGTTCCAATGCCTGACCACCCTTTYAGGAAGAAATTTTTCCTTAATGTCCACTCTAAACTTCCCCTGACGGAACTTGAGGCCATTTGCAAATTGCTTGCACTGAACATGGGATTTGGAAGCAAAGTCAGAGCAGAGGCTGGGGCACTCCCTGCTTCTCCCCACCAGTCACCCATCACAGCCACTAGCCCCTATCCCTACCCCAGCTCAGATGGTGTTGTTTTAGTGAGCCCAAGATGATTTGCCTTATACCTGCAGCATGCTGGGGATGGATGGAAAAACGCTGGAGGGGTGTGCAGTGACCCCAGCTAGGATTCATCCTCACTTTAAGACTGACTGCAGAGCAGCTCCTAATTTTGGACAGTGCTGCCCGGTGCCAGCCCCCCAGGAATCACACAGTGCCTGCTGGCTGCTGCTCTTGGTGTTTGTAGGAGCCCAACATCTGTGATCATTTGTTCTTCTGGCTGTTACCTACTGCAAGTTCGGCCCTTTGGCAACTTGCCATCAAAACATGAAGTAAGTGTTTACTTGGCTATACCTCCTGCTTTAGAAAAGCAATTTTGCAATACAATTCTGAATTTTTTACAGTATCAGGTGAAAATGGAAAGGGAAAAAGAGGAAAAGTAGGTGGCAAAGAGTCTACTTAAAAATATCTTCCAGTTCATAAAGATGAGAAATTTCAACAGCAACTGAAAGAGGAAACAGGAGCTGCTGAGGGCCAGGCTGTGCAACAGGTAGTGCCAAGTAAATGGTACCTTCTCCTGAGAACTTGCTGCCATGTCCTTGGGCACATGCTGTGAGGGGCTGGACAGTTTGCACCTTACAGCTGGGCAGGTTAAAGAACTGGATAATGGGAGTGTGTGAGTGGGCAGGTTTGAGCGGCACGTCCTTTGATTCAGGCATGAATAGAGTCCGGCTGCAGAGTGCCACTGGAAAACAGTGCCTCTTGGTAATAACACTCATTGACAGAGTGGAAATAGAAATCCTGGTGTGTCCTAGGCTCCATTTGTTTCACTGTTTCCTAAAACAGCACGGAAAACAATCCTTGTTTCTTGGTAACAGCGTTATATACATTGCTGTGTCTCCCAAACAGAGCGACTTAAACTGGTGCTCTGTTCACCTGTTCGTGCACGCTCAGCTAATATTTACATTGGGATCCTGGCTGCATCAGGGCTGTGGCAGGAGCAAAGCATGGGCCAGCCAGAGCTTCTGGCCTCAATCCCTTGACATCGGGGAAGYGTGGGATGGGGAAGGGAGACACCGKAGGACACCCAGCTGCTACAGCTGCMGRTGGTGCAGGAGCTGGGGTGCCACTGCTGCGGTTCACCATTTCTCTTACCAGTGCTCAGCCTCCTYCCAGCCCTGCACACAGAGCATTTACAGCACTTACAGCCTGAAATACCCCCTGGGCAAGCAAGTTTCCTGTGTTCAAYAAACTGCCACCTCAAAGGGAAGCTTCCAGCCAGYTGAGGGTCAGTCTCTCACAGTGAGACTGGTTGTCTGTGTCCTGCTCAGTGGTAGCTGCCCACTGGGGACTGGCAGGGCATTCCTGCCGGGAGAGATGAAGTTCCCCTCTCCACCTGCACTGCTGGGAAACTGGCATTTGCAATAAGATCACCTACTGTTCTATTTCTGGATGGTGTGTTTGAAGGTGCTTTGGAAAAGCTTTTCAGTCCCTTGAAAAAGTCTGTTGAGCCATCGTTTTTCCTGTCTTCTCCCTCCTTTGCAGGTGCTGGGTGCTGCTCTCCAGACCTGATTAGCATATGCAGGAAAACGAGAGCTCCCACAGCATCCAGGTTCTGGAGTCAGAAATAGCCCTGTGTGCTGAGGTAGGAGTGCTTATTCCGCCCTGTAACTGGATTTAGACAYGCCACAGCTGCAGCTGTGTGTGGGGTGCTGGTGGCTGGGTTTGAAGCCGCCCGGCCTCCGCAGGCAGTGCTGCTGCTTCTCAGCCCTCCGCCTCCTGCAGTCCTTCTTCCGGAGGGAGACAGCCGGCACACAGACTTCGGGGCCTCCTGTGTCTTGAGGCTGCTGCTTGTGGCGATCCACCTGATGTGTTCCTTCCAGGCACCTATTACTGCTCCAAAGCACTGCGAGAGCAAACGCTGCAGGGAGAGAAGGGGGAATGTACTGTAAGAGGCGTGTCAGGGCAGGGACAGAGCGGGAGAGGTTGAATCGCCTTCTTCGATAACACAAAGCAGGAGATTGGGAAATTTAAGAGTGATGGGAAACATATTACATGTCCTGTGCCCCCTGCTCTCCTCCATGGGCTTGGGCAAAGCCTGCTTGCCATTGAGGATGCACTCGGTCCTGACAGTGGTTCTGGTCTTTCTGGCCTCTTCCTAGGATTTATTATACCAGGTGTGAAAATAAATAATAACAAATTAGCCTGACCCAGCAGGCCCTGAAAGAGACCAGACTCACTTGACGTCTGCAGCTACTCAGCAAAATCCACAAGCGAGCTGTTTATTTCCACTTTCTGGCCAGACTGGCAGCATCACATCCGTGTCAGGTTCAGCACCGAAATCCTTTTCCAAACCCTATTGAGAGGATTGTAGCAATATTTTGCTGCCCAATCAGCACTGGCTCCCAGCTTTCGAGGCGTCTATAATTAAAAATGACTGAGGCTTATTGCAGATAGGAGGACCACGGGCAATTTATCAAATGCACCCTACTCTGCTCACCCAGAGCCTGGATATAATTGCAGCTGATCTATTCCAGCAGGCACAGGGCTCCTACAAAACCTGGGCTGGATTGCTGCTGCCATTCAGTACCTGATTGCCGTCCCTGGGGTCACTGGAAGTCAAGGTGCACCTGTTTACTTATTTTTAAGTTTTTTTGTGGTAGTTTTTCAGCCGATCCTCATACTTCAGGAAGGTACCCAGAGAAGGGAGCGATTGATTTGTAGCAATTATGCTCTAGCTGTGTGATTGCTTCTCTGAATGCACAGTATTCCCACTGTTAAGGAAATAACTCCTAATTTCTACTAGTCTTTGAAGTGTCTTTATTCTGGAAGAGCTGATTTTACAAGTCTTCAACACATCACTAAAAACTTCCAGCTAGTGCTTTTTTCATGKTAATTATGAACTCTTGAATTTCCCTTCACATGAGCCACTTCTACGGGTTTACAGAAGTGACTAGATGGGATTCCTCTGGGGCCATGAATCTCTCTTTTCATTTAACAGCCCAATCATGATGAATGCCTAAGAGTCACCATTTTAAAATAAGTGCATTATCGGTACTGCAAAATCTATGTGAATTAATATGTAATATCAGTAAGTAGGACGCTTGAGCAGTATTTTAGGTGCAGAATAAATATTTRATGATTTCTCTTCCAAATTTAGTGTGAAAGTGATTTAAATGCACAGCACGCTCCCTGCTTACATATCAACAATTTGACACAAATACCAGCTGGCTGTTTGTTGCTTCCCGGTGASGTTTCTTGGGTGTGGCAAAACATCCTCACCCGTGGCATGGCCATGGCTCACAATACTTTGAAATTCCTCTGGTATTGATTCAGCAAAGGACTGGCTCAGACTTGGCAAGGCGACTTGATGCTGCTTGTAAGGATTTTGCTGCTGCCATCCAGATAGGATGAAATAACATCCAGACTGTTGAGTGTCACATCCAGAAGCTTGGCCAGGGCTGGCAGGAACAAAAGGGTTTGCAGAGGTAGGGATTGGAGGACTTACTCAAACTGAAAACCCACACACCTAGAAGGGGGCTGTTTCTCCTGTAATTAATATGGAAATGATGGTGATCATCTTGACACTCCAAGACCCATTGGGAAGAGAKATCTTGTGTCCCCTCCTGAGCTGTTCAGGAGTTGCTGGATTTGGTTCACTTTTCTCAAAGAAATTTCTCTGACTACTCCAAAGGATAATTTTTTAATTACTCACATGGACAATGCCACTGTCAGGCTCCCTGTGAAATTCTTGAAGAGTTCCCCTGGGAAAACTTTAGGCTCCCACAAGTTCAGAGAGCTTGAAAGCTGCTTTTAGCCAATCCATTGCCAAGTTTTGGGAGAAAAAAAKATTTCATCTTGAAACAAATAAAGAAAAAGAAACTCAGCTTCATGCCTTTTGCTTGGAATCAATCCCCAGCTGTTTCAATGTCTCAGCTACACACACATTGTCATAGATGAGTTAGAAGCACAGCACARCACTACAATGTAAACCCGAAGAGGCCCACACTTGTGGTTTCATCGTGGGGGCTGCTGCACTCAGGAGACTTGGCGTGAATTTGGAAAGCCAGTCAACAGCAGTGATTGACTTTTTCCTCTTCTTTTGCCATAGGCAGCCAGCTTGGACGAGGGGCTGACACAGGGGTCTGACTGATGCCCCAAGCACAGCCCTGCTGCCAACCTCACCCTTCCCACTGTGGGCTCTGCCTTCTCAGGTAAGGCAAACCAGAAAGCTCTGTCTTATAAAATACCCCTTTGCAACCATCTGCCCTGTCTGGGGATATGGTCACCCAAAGGACACAGAGCTGACCCAGTCTCATGGAGAAATAAAGCTCAAATACAACCCTGGTAAACTTACAGACTGATAAAGCTCCTGAAGTTTGCACAGAGAAAGTGATTTAGCAGTGAGAGGTCTGGGCCTGTGCTCACACTGCACATTTTACAAGCTGTAAGGCAACTGCTGGGTGAATTTGTCCCTTAAAAGCATATTAATGCCTCTTTACACCATGGATACCTCCTCTAATAGTTTGATTCTACTTTGATTCTTAATTTACTGATGGAAAAGGTGCTGAGTTGCACAGATTTCAGCCTTCTAAGTAATTTGACATCTCTGTACATGGTATCACACAGCAGCAGCAACAGAAGAGGAAGGTTTGATGTAGGTTTTAAAAGCGTCGGTTTGGATCTCTTCCAACCATTTGCGCAGCMTTCGCATTTCCATTACTCCCCAAGTATTTTTGTGGCTAGCAGTATCTTAGATGCAAAATTTTCTCCTTCACTAAGAAACTTGATCCTGGGGTGCTGTCAAGCACTGGATAAACACATACACACAAACAAATGAATATCTCCACATGTAAGTGGTGTTTAAGAGGATGATAATAGCAGTAAAATTGCTATAGAACTGCCTTAGTGCCTATTACTAAAAAAGATTATGCTCTTTGTAATGATCCTAGGACACTATAACTTTTAAATAAATTACAAAAATGGTCAGATCACTTATTAAAAATATTTCTCTGTATCATGGTTTCTGTGATACACAGGAATATTGTACTGCTTTTGTCTTGAGCAGTGGTCTGAAATGAGCATCATGTGCAGAGATGTTGCACAGAATGGAAAAGATCCTATCTAACAGCAAATCAACGCGCAACAGATAGTCAGCRTCAGAGGATTTTTTAGATTGCGGACTTGCCGAGCTGCTTCCACCACCACGCTCAGCCAGAGCACGGCTTGTCCTACAGAAAAGTTCTGTTTCAGCAGGTGTTTTGCAGCAGCTGGTCTGTGATACCTGCAAAGCCCTGATGTGGAACAGGGAAGCGGCCCTGGTCTCCCAGGGCTAATGCGTGTCTCCCCATCTGGCTTGCCCCTAGAGGGCTGCACGTGCTCTGGGTACAAGGGCATCTCAGCTTACAGCCAGCCAGATGCTGAGTTTCCAGGACATCCACCAGCTCCCTGTCAGCCTTGATGGGAGCTTCTCTGCCTAGACCCTCTTTATCGTCTGTGTATCAATCAATCAATCAATCAATCAATCACATGCCTTTAGGACAAGTCCTAAACTTCGGCAGTTTTGCAGACCCAGGCTTTATTTCCCTGACAGGGCTGTGTGATCAAAACAGAGCCTTCTTCTAAACAGCAAATTTTGAAGTGCTGGGCTGAAACTCTGAGCACTCATTGCTTTATTGGCCTCCCTGGCCTAATCTCTGGCAAGCTGATTTATTGCAGCCATTTTACTGCGTGTAGAGCAGAGGGACCAAGTTTGTGTTCCTCTCCAGCAGCTCTTTGGATCAAAGAAAACAGCTCCAGTCAGCCCCAGGCTGCTACAGGGAGATGGCAGGGAATGGATGAACAAGGCAATGTAGTCCTTGGATAGGCTGGGACAGAGAGACACCCAGCTGCACAGGGCAGCCTCACTCTGTCAGAGCCATCAGGACTGAATCTACTGAGGAGTTCAGCTCCTTCAGAGCCCCTCAGGTGTTTTCCCACCGGGCTCTAGAGGGACCTGAGGGACGTTTGTGATCTTGGACATTGTGCTGTACAGGCACAACTCATGCTGAGGAGGACCAGCCACAGGACAGTGAGAACCACTGCTGAGGGCAGGGTGGTGTTTTACAATGATTACGTGAAAATGGAAATAACTATGAAGCCAAATAACTCTAGTGGTGTTTGCAATGAGAATGAAAGAGACAATTCTCTCCCTGGACTCGTCCAAATTTCCAAACACATCTTCAGGTGGGAAGGCAGCCAAAATATTCCCCCCAGGGAGGCAAGCAGTGGCAGAGGGGAGAAGCAAATCAACATTGCTCACTAGATTTCACAGCTGGGAAAAGGCTAATATCAGTTAAACCCCGTAGCTTGAAGCACAGTGGGAGGTAAAGAACTCTTCACTGGGGATAACTATAACTACAAAAACCTGCTTGCTGCCWCCCCAGTCGTCGCAGGAACCAGCAGTTGTATCACACGGACAAGCTGTTCCTGAGCAGGCTTTGTGCTGTGCCTTTTCCTTSGAGGATCCCACTACCTTTCCGTACTGTCCTGGGAGTGCACAAAGGTATCTGTTGCCACAGACAGTAAGGACAAGCCCCTTAGAGGCTGCTCCACCATTATGCAGAAGCCTGAACGTGTTCCTGTGTGGTCAGAAAACCAGGGGCAGGGATGGCTCCCCACAGGGAGGAAGGAAGATGCCCAGCCTGCTCTGCCCTGCACTGACACCGCCCAAGCTGAAATCAAAGGACACAATCAAATGGTTTTTTAGCCACAAGTGGTGAGAATGGATTTTTGAAGCTGACTGCAGCCTCCAAACCTGAATCTCACCCAGTAATTCCTGATTGAACATGCCTGCACTTCAGCAGTGCGTTAGTTCAGGATCCCAGTCATTTAGCAAAACTCTGCAGTGTGGGGGAAGCTGGTGTATCTACACAGCTTGCTGAATATTGTCTTTATTAAACATTTTGTGCTGTCTTTTTAGCCTTCTGTCTGGGTTTGGCTCCCATTTCATTGTGCCATTTTCTGCTAGGTGACAGCATCATGTACTTCCCCTGCATTGACTCATGCAAAGTCTGGTCAAGATACTTCTTAATGGGCAATAAAAAATACCAAAGTACCAAAAATGCTAAGCTCAGGATTGTCTTGCACTGAAAGCTCTACAGCAGTGCAAAGACACCTTTCTTTTATATAATATTTCCTGCATGTTAAATAGCATTTTTCTCTGTCTAAATATATCCAAACCAATAAAGGTGTCATGTTTATTTCTAGCCTTCTTACTGTCCTTCATCTGTTAAGAGTGTTACAGTTGTAGATGAGAGAGAGATAGAAAGCTCTCACAGGGCCGCTTTCCTTAATGTTTGCTGCCCTTTTGCCCTCTGAAATAGCAAGTGGATGACTAGGTAAATACTGCTGCAGTTGATCAAGCCCTCTGAGGGCATATGTCACAGCATCCATAACTGGATTGCCTCTTGCTGCCTAATTTCCCTTGGTAATTCATAGCTGAAGAGCTGCTGCTCCTGGTCCCATCAACAGAACAGGAAACCCTCCCCAACATCACTGCCACATGGAGGGTGTTTTTYGAGGGAAGGTGTTTTTTAAATGTTCTCTTCTTGCCCGCAAAGCCCCCCACATGCAGCTAACTCAGCTGTCCAAGACACAGGACAATGTTTAGAATGGCAAGGTGGCACTTGGCTGGTCATGGGAAAGGTGAGACCACAAACATTTCTGAGACCCAAAGGCACAAAAAAAGTGCAATTGCTGCTGCCTGTGATTTACAGGTCCCGTGGTGACTTTTGCAAGTCTCTTCGAACAGACACATTCACCTCATCTGTAAGAGTAAGCAAGGGACACAGTAATCAAGGAATAAGCCAGCCTCTGAAAATGCAAATACAACGTATAGTCTTCTGCCATTACTCTTCATTTTTTGCCTTTAAACATAAATCCAAGCCCTTTTCTATTTTAACAAAAAATTTCTAGATTGCAGCCCTTTAGAGATTTCATTAGTGCTCTTGGTGCTGAAAAGCTTTGGGTAATTAACTTATGAAAAAATGGTATTAAAAAGGGCATAAGATATAAGTTTAATAATGCCACACAGATAATGAATCTTCCCTTAATGATATAGGGCATTTGTCCAATATTTTCAAAGCATTTTGAAATCTTATTTAATCTGACAAGGATGAATATGAGTAAATAAAACATGAAATTTAGCAAGTGGTGGCCAGTCATACAAACACTCCTGTGCTCGTAGCTTCCTGTCTTGGTCATTTCAGCTGCTTCAGCAGATACTTGAGCTTTTTGATGGATTGCACAGACCCAGTGTCCCACTGCCTGTGTGATGCTGGGGCAGAAGAGGACAGGACTGCTGAAGCATTGACCTTTTCTTTCCCTTTAATTTCCACCTTATTCTGTAGCAGTCTGATATTTGAAGTTACAGATTGGAGTGTGTGGTGTGGTGTTAATARACTGCACTGCAAACTTTAAAATCTGGAGGGTTTGGAATTTGCAGGCAGTACGGAAGGCAAGGCTGTAGGCTGTTTGGGGGCAATAAAGCAGAGCAGAAGATCCTCAAGCTCTGTTTCTTCCAGGTCTCCAGCCATGTAGCCACTATGGTAAAGCTGCAGTGACACTCATCACGGAACAGGGGCTGTTTCAGGGCAGGGAAGTGATGGAGAAAGCAGGAGACCCAACTGCAGACAGGAGTCTGCAAAAGGAGGAGTGGAAGGGCTGACAGGCCATGGCCTCCCTGTGAGCTCTGCTGCAAGCACCCTTTGGTCTATCACCGAAACCACTCATTCCTTACAAACAAGGACCATCTTTTGCAGAGATGGCAGCACAACAGGCTTTTGCAGGCTATAGTCAATCCCCTTTTATGATAGGTACCTTCAATGTGTCTCATAGTTCCTGCCTTAGCAGTCTTGATTTGCCTCCTTAGCTCTGAAAGGAGCCTATGCCACTAATGGAGATGGAGATGTTTACAATAACGTCTCTAATGTCAGGGGGGATGTATTGCACCTGAAAAGAACTGAACTTCACTTGCTTTTGCGTTGTGCTAAGACGATTTATCCTAAYATTTCTCCTAACTATGGAGCATGTCCTGTATTGCATCCGCAGCTTGAGGGACCTAGGGAGAGATATCAATGGAAGAAACTCTGTCAAACTGCAAGGTAAGATCTATTTATGTTTGACTTCACCAGTGAATCTTTAAATTTCTGGACTGCAGCCATGCGGACATTTATTTCCACAAGAATTCTCCAATAAAACAGAGTATCTGATATAAATGCAATTGACCTGCTGGCCTTGCTGAAACTGCAGGGAAGTAAGTGTGCATTTAATCAATTTTGCTGGGTATGTAGAGGTCATCATTGTGAGTGGTSTCCTGGAGATGCTGTTCAGTTACTTCTTCTCTGCAGAAAAGGAGATTTTTGGATCCTGGTATCATTTAGAGAATGCAAAAGCCCAACAAATATCTTCCTTTAAGAGCCTGTTGGGAAGGACCTTGATGCTGCAGAGTGCCATGTGCTTTGGAAATGTGGCTTTTCCCTGCTCCCTGGATACTGTGAGCATCCCATTATCTGGCAATGGGTCACTGCAGAGAGCACACTCAACACTGCTGGCAGAGTGCAAGCTCTGCCATATGAAAGTTTTGGAGTAAATAGAGAAAAGCTGCATTTCTGAGAAGCTAAATGGTTGGGAAATGCATGGACTGGTGTACAAGACAAGGAAGACGCTAACGAAGCTTTTCTCTAACAGAATTTTTTTTWAAATTTAACATTAAAGTAAGCTTAACCCAGATTCTGGTTTTGTTGGGGTTTTTTTTCTTAAATAAATGACTTTCTRTAATAGTTTTGATGTGAGCAGAGTTGATGCTTGTGTATTTCATCTGATATCAGCCTCATCTGATGGCTAACTGGATAAATTAGGCCCACCATGGTGATCCTATGTTTGTTTATGTGGCACTATTTTCTATGTTATTTGAACTGTAGATTCCTAGCGCAGGGGCTACTTTTACATTTTGTATTCATACAAAGYGGTGCACAAGAGTATTACTAGAAAATAATTACAACCTGGTGACATAAATAAGTGGAGAACTACTTATTTGATTCCCATGTGGAACAAGCAGTTATCCAAGTGGGTAGTCATATCCTGGAGGACTAAAATTTTTCAGGAATATAATATGTTATTCTCCATTCATTCACAACCCAGTGTGCTGGTTTTTAAGATTCAGACTGCGCAGTGTGAAGGAAACTGATGCAATTTGTTTTAAACAAGCTGAGYGACATGCAAAGAAAGAAAGGTATTTTCATCAGAGAGGAGGGTGCTGCCTTCATGGTTTGCTGGCCTTCGTCTTCTGCTGAAGTCACCGTCAGAGTGTGTGACCAACTCACATGTTCACAGGCTGAATTTTGCATTGGGAGCTCATTATTTCTGTGCGCCTGTCAGCACCCCTGAAGCTCTAGAGTTTATTTCAGATAATGCAAAAACAGGTGGGATCCAACAAGACACTATTTGCTCTCAGTAGAGAGGAATTAACTGCAGAATAGAAATGTAGCCATTYCTCCAGAGGCCCAAGATCAACTATTGATCATTACTCACGGAAAGCTGGAAAAAATCTGTTATCAGATTTTTTTTAACTCATCCATTGGGTACTTCGAAAAAGTCAGTTTCCCAGTGCAAAACAGTGATGCACCAGGGCAAACTTTGAAACAGAACTCAGAAAACACACAAATACCTTTGTAGGCTACTGCAGCCAAAGCCTTGGGAAGCCTGAGTCCCTCCACGGGCAAAGGATCCCTGAGACAGTTACAGAAATTGAACATCTCGGAGAAACAATGAAAGGAGTAAAGTTTGCATCCAAATGGAAAACAAACAAAAAAGAGAATGTTGCAATTACTGTAATTTGGAAATTATAAACTGGATAAATTAGATAAGCAAAGGAAAAGAATACAAGAGACAGGCTACAGCTACAGAGAAAAGAGCAGTAAGRAAAAGTCTTTAAAATGTATTAGGGATGAAGAGAAACCAAACAATGTCTTTGGACTACTACCAAATTGAAATTATAGAAATAACAATAATTATGCAGAAAGGCAAATGTTTTTAATGAACAAATACTCCTGTTCTGAATCTAGGAGAAAAACAACCACAAATGATGCATTCCCACCAGATCATGATGATACAATTTGCATAACAGCAGAAGTTCAGGGGGTAGCAAGCAGTAGTTAAAACAGCTCAGCATCTTCAAATCAGCAGTGTAAATAATTTGCACAGAAGTGTTTTGAAGAGAACTTACTGGTTTTTCTGGGCTGCTAATGCTGTTTCTGCAGAGATCATGGAGTACCGGCAAAAATACAACAGGAGAAGAAAAGCTGCTATTTTAGGGAAAGTTGAATGGTCTGGATATTGATAGGCCTGCTGAGCTTTGATCCTGTGGAGATAATGGATCCCAGACAATGAGAAACAACTGCAGAAATTAAAAAATAGGAAGGGATAATACCATTAATGCCCATCAACAGGAGTAGATCTTCTAAAACTAACTGGATTTTTTTTTTATAATGAGATTACAATTTTGCTTAATAAAGGAAATAGTGTTGATTTAAGCTTTTGTAAAATATTTGACTTGGTATTCCACAATGTAACATTCAAGAAGCCAATTCAGTACAAAATCAACACAGCACACAAAGTGAATTAAATATAAGCTAAAGAATTACCTCTCCAAGACCAATTGATGTGGATATGTTTCAAGTGGAATCTCCACAGAAATCACCCCTGGTTCTCAAGGCAGGTGATGTTTTACTGATAACTGGAGAAAACGACATGAAATCCCATCACATCTGCCTGACCATTGACCTGTGCTGGGGCAAGCAGTGAACGGTGGAGAGGAGAGGTCCTTGATGCAGGGGCAGGTGTCCTGCTTAGCCAGACATGGTGAAATGACACACATTTTCTTTCAGTTATAGGTAAGGTCAGTGCTGAAAGGGATTAGGGCACTTGTGCTAGCCAAGAATGAGGACGTGGTGGAGCTGTGCCCAGAAGATCAGCTTCTGAGAGAGAGATCTGGGTCTGAGGATGGGTAATTAGGTATAAAGTGGCTAAAGGGCTAATACAGGGGAGCCTGAGACAATTGTTTCTGAAACACTGTGTGGTGGGAGGCTGCTGGCCGCAGCAGCATGCTCCTAAGTGCTGAAGTGGATCTGCTCACAGTGGAAACGTTTTCACAAGGCTTTACACAGGAAAACAGGATCTTTATTAGAGTGATAGCACAGCTTGAGACTGCAGCCACTGCTATCAAGATTCGATCTATTGTACCAAGACCTCTATTTTATTGCAACATCAAGTCCAATGGTTTTCTTTTTTAGGAGTTACTTCAGTACAACAAAACCAGTGCCTCATCTCTTGGAGAGGGCTTAGTTTAGTGTAGACAGATTCTTCTATCTTTCTTTCTGTCATCCTTCCCCTCTGTTTCGTAGAGCAGTTTCATCTCTTCCATGATCAACTGCTGAAGCACCTCATCATGCATCACTTAATAGCTGGCACATGTAATGATTCTTCATTTAGCTTCCATACAGTAATGACGGATTTTTGGTTATTTTTCTTCCTAGTAGGCGATAATGGCTAAAGTGTTTTAGATACATTTGCCTCCAGGCAGCTCTCAGGCTGGGTGCCAGCACAGAGTCGGGCAGTGAGGGGACAAGACCCATGCAGAGGTGACACGCTCACTGTCTTGGAGCACACGGGTGGTGATTGGCAAAGGCAGATCTGAGCTGGTGCATCTGCCGAGGGCGGGGTGAAGGAGAATAAGAGCAATTAGAGCCATTATTAATTACTTGTGGGCTGACTGATAACACGGCATTAATAAGGAAGGAGTAGTGACAAAAACCATTGCACCGCCCCAGCTGCCGCGGCTCTTACCTCGCTGGGGAATTGCTGTGCTCCCTGTGCAGCAAGGCACTGGTGGGCATGGGGAGCAGGGACAGTGTCCCCATGGGACACACCCAGCCTCTGCACCCCAGAACCAGCTGGGTCTGCTGCTAGTCCCTCCAGACAGACTCCTGCCTTCAGGGTATTTGGGTAGGTTCATGTCATCCCGCACAGGGCTCCCCAGAGAGTCCTCTGATGGCATGTCCTTCTCTGGTCACAGTCATGGGGACACTGCAGGACACACAGGGTCAAAGTCATGTATTCACGAAATTAGGACTGTGCCAAAGGCAACCAAGGGTGCTGAAGTCCCAAAGTGAAAATCGTGCCAAAGAGATGAAAAATTGTCTTTCAAACTTTAATTTCCTCCCCCTGCCCCAGCTGAACATAACAGAGAGATCCGAGCCTAAAAGTAGAGACTTTTAAAACAGATTTACCGATGGCAGGAAGAGTTGCAGAAGTATGATGATTATTTTGACTGAAGATGAAAGTGTTGCATTGCTCAGCCACATGGGAGGACACAATCCTATGATGGAAACAGTTACTATAGCAAGGAGAAAAACCTAAGTATTTGATACTGTTTCTTGGAAGTAATGATCAGATGCCTTATTTATATTTTTTAAAGATGCTAAATTATTTATTTTGTGACATATATTACTTAAAAAAATTCTGAGAAAACAAGTGTGAAACAAATGACTTAACAGATATCCCTAAAAGCTTTCCAGCATAACTGTTTTTTTCACATCCTATTTCCAAGGAAAATTCTGTTTAAAGTTTCTATTTATTCAGACAGCTTTATCTGAGCCTGTGAAGCATTTCTTAGTTTCATCTGTCAGTTGCCGCCACTGAAATCAAAGGCTTTACCAGGGGGCCAAACCTGTTGTGCTGCTTTATTGCATATTAGTCATCTCTAACTCTCCTCAAGCAGCTGAAGATCACAGCGACTTGTCCCCAGTGAAGGCAGCGCCGTGCCGCTCCTCCCACGCCTTGCCAAAAGGCTATTTCCTTTTGATTAGATATTAGCTGAAAGCAGCTTATCCGCAGGATCCTCCCGAACGCCGCCCTGGCTGCGCTGAGGGAGCAGCATTGTGTGGCGGAGAGCACAAATCCCCGGGGATGGCGGAGAGCAGCCGGCTCTGCACCGCCAGCCCGGCCCAGGGGCCTGGTACACACAGCGGAGTCTCGGATGGAGTCCCAGCTCTCACACAGGGGCTGGTCTGATACATAAGTAATAAGAAATACAAACAGTTCCCAGCCAGCCCAGCAGCCAGCTCAGCGCACTGGCCAATCTCTTGAGCTGTTTGTCTCAAACTACGTTCTGCTTTCGTTGCTGCTCTTCTTTCTCACGGAAAGCTTTCTGCTGCTTGTACATGAACAAGAGTCACTTCAGTTTCCGTAATCTGGAAGCCAAGGGAGGCGAGGAGTTTCAGCTCCAGGACTGAGAGGACAGCAGGACCCAGTGCCTTCCTGCGATGCCATGTCCCGTGGGGAGGGTGGTGCTGCTGCTGAGCAGGTGGTGAGGACAGGGTGAGCTGGACACACAGGGGCACAAGGTGTCACTTCAAACTTGGAGCTCAGCTCCTCCTGTATATCAGTTATTTCTCCAGGCAACAAGTGTCACGGGAGAGCACCTTCCACTCCTCCTCCTCCTGCCCCAAACAAGCAAACTAAAGCTGCAATGCCCCTGAGCAGGTCCAGAGACTTCTCAGCTCTTCACCCCATGCACAAGCGTCCTGGCCATGGAGGTGAGGAATAACTTTGCGAGAGAAACTCCACTTAAATGTCTGGTATCCAGGTGGGTTTGCTGGAGTGTGAAAGCCTGGTTTGGTATTCTGGCATGAGGCTTCCTTTTCATTGTGTGATGTCAGAAATTCTACATTGAAAAAGCAAGTCCCTGCCCTAGCTTTTAAGCAGTCCATCCATGGGCATGAAGCCAAGCATGAGGGAGCTGCAGCTATCTCATCTTCTCATCCAGCTGCTATATTTTCTCTCCTATTCACCCATTTGAAGGAAGACATTCCCAGCGTATGCCAGGAACCTGTCACAGATGTTCCTTGGCAGTCATTTACAGTCAAGTGTACTGTCCATAGCAACCTTGCAATTAAATGGGGTGACACTTTCTTCACTGAATCCTGCTTGTCATGACTGGTGGCTGACACTCAGGGACCATCAGTACAGCACAACCTGTCCTTTGTCTCCAGCAGAAGATGTAGAAAAAAGCAAATCTCTGCAGAGCAACCACCCTGAGCAACACTCCAGGCTTGGGGCAGAGAGGCTGGAAAGCTGCCCTGTGGAAAAAGACCTGTGGGTGCTGGGTAACAGCAGCTGAACGTGAGCTAGTGTGTGCTTAGGTGGCCAAGAAGGCACCTATGTATGGGGCACTGGTGAGGCAGCACCTCAAATCCTGGCTTCAGTTTTGTGCCCCTCACTACAAGAAAGASAGTGAGGTGCTGGAGCGTGTCCAGAGAAGAATAATGAAGCTGGTAGAGACTGGAGAACAGATACTGCACCGGTGGAATGGCTCAGGGTGCCACTGGCTGGCACGAGGAAGCAGCACTGGGCACTCCAAGAATTCAATACAGTCATCAATAACAGGGAAACAACAGAGCATAGGTCTGCCTGCATCTAAGATTTGGGGTGGATAGGACTGCGTGAAGACATAAATTCTGGCAAAACGTGATTAAGTTTTCTCAAAGTTGCTCCTCTTTTAACAATTTGGATGAAGACTTGTTCTTAGAATGATGTGGTTTTTTCCTAGTGGGCTGAAGAAGTTATGTCTCCGCTCTGTTTGTTGCACTGCAAGGGAAAATACAAACGTGAAAAAAACAAACACACAAAATGGATTTTGAACCCACATTTTTGGAGTGATTCAAAGTAATTGTAGCACTTCAGATTTTCGAGAGTGCTTTGGGTTTCTGGGCTTGCAGAGTTTAGAGCAATTTAAAATTAATGGAGTACTTAAAGTTTTTAAGAGCACTTCAATTTGCAAGTGATCAGAGTTCAGGGATGCAGAGAAAAAGTAAATTAAAATAACTGGAAGTGTTTTTCAGAGCATTTATCGTAACTCTAGCATAAATGGCACCCTGTTCAAGGGCTGCCAGCATTTCCATTGTGTCCTGTGTGCCATGGGGCTTTGTCTCTATGACAATCGGCTCTTCAACAAAATCAACTGGCTGATCACAGCCTCTTAAGAGACAATCTATATTTCTAAACAGCAAAAACCCTGCATACCCTTTGGGCACTATTTCTTTGTCAAAAGCTTCTTTCAACATATTTGAAGGGACTTAGACCCAGGTGAAAAGTTAGGGAAATCCTCAAGGCTGAATTGAAAGCTGCCACCACAGGTGCTGCTGGTTGGATGCGCAGCACAACAGCCCTCATGGGCATCYACATACTCACAACAGTCTTCTGGCATCATTACACCTCTAGGGTTCGTTTCCAGTTCTCTGGTTTCCCCTGAGTGCCTTGCTCCAGGAAGACAGCAGGAATGGCATYCCTTCCTTTGCACGCGGGTGTTTATAACCGTATCTAAAGGCATATTAAAGAGACACAGGTGAGGAAAAAAAAAAGTTTTTGAACATAGTAGTTTAACTTAAAGAAGTGAAACTAKTAGATCTTACAAAACCAAAGCCAAATAAAGTAATCCTCTGAGATTTCCTGGGAAAATACACTTGTGAGGATATCTTTTCATGCTAGGATGAAGGCAGATACACTGCTATGAGAGCACTCGCACAAATTACGTCTAATGTAGCTCCTCRATGGACTATCAGGGCATTTCCTTGCGTGTCTATTGAAACTTGTGACTAAGAAATTACTTCTCAGTTGTTCAATTCATCTGCAATAAATCTCATGACTGTAGAGGGAAAGATGCCATCCTGAAATTACAGCTTCCCCATCAATGTGCTTGAGCAGGTTACCCAGGGATTGTCATTTTTCATGTGAAAGCAGACATCAGAGTTCCTTTTTCAAAGCGTTATTTGAGGTAGTAAATGATGTGAAGAAAAGAGCTGACAGCATAAAGGAAAATAACATTTGCACGTCTTGCACAGCAATTTGAGGGAAGGCAGGTGCCAGAGGAAGAGGTGCTCCTCAGYGCAGGGGAGTGGTGGGGAGGTTGTAACTGCAGAAAGGGAGTTACCTGGGCTTGAACCCAAATCTGACTTCCCTCTAAACGTTCAAAGCTTTTGCTCYTTGTTTTCTTTCAGCACACACCCAACAAATCTTGTCAAGAAGAGCTGAAAAGCTAATTAKCTTCAGAAATAACTCAGACCACAGAAAGTGCCCACAAACCTCAGCACAATGAGTCTTGCCCACGACTGTGGTTTCTGAACATTGCAAGGAAAAGAGGAGGAGGATGCAAGGAGGAGGATTTTCCTGCTAAGATAGCACTGTGGAGGCAGAAGGGATCAGCTGAAAGAAGCAAAGGGTACAGCAAACCTACACAATCTTGGAAATGAGGAGGGGGAAAGGTAAAATAGAGGTAATTTCAATRAGAAATTTTCAAAAGTTTCTCACCTTTATACATTCTTACAAAAAGAAAAGAGAAACAAAAGCCATGCTAGAGGAAGCCCCCAACGGTAAGAGAAATTACTATAGCCCTTTCTTTCCCCATATGAGTGCCATGGGCTACTGTCATGTTTTTGGAGATGGAGCCTTATTTATGGGAAAGCAATCAGCTAAATTTGCCTGCACCACCCAGTGCAGCAGGGCACAGGTGGGAGCTCCCTTCCCTGTGAGGTATTCAAAGGCCTACCAAAGACATCCAAACAGCTGCATTAAAGCTAATGCTTAGCTAATGCTAAGCAGTGGAAACAGTACAACCCAACTCCCACGTGGAAATGGCAACTGGGTTGGAGCAGAGGCTCCCACTGAACGGCCCTGCCATCAGATCCTGGATGGTCCCAGGTCCTGCTGGGGCACACACCCGGCAGCTGCTGGTCTTCAGGAGCAAACCAAATCCACCTCTCACGAGTTGAGAGGATGAGTCTCCTGGCAGCCTGGCAAGTGTTTTATGTGGCCCTTTTGTGCAAGCCGCGAGAAATATGCGACTTCTGCAGCCCAGAGCGGGGAGATGGAGATCCCCAAATGAGGAGCCTTAAGGGGTGGGGACAGGGCCCGCCCACCCACGTGAGTGCTGCATTCTTACCCTGCTCCCTCACCCACCCTTCTGTGAGCACGGCATGGTCAGCCACAAGAGAAAACCATTGGGGCACATATTGCTAGGAAAGGGCTGAGAAAAGCAGCTGCCTGATCCAACACCACAAGCCCACTCCTTCCTAATCTGCTCTTGATTATCAAGCTATTTAAAGTTAATCACTCATTGCAAAACCCTGTGCCATATCAGGTAGGAGCAATATGTGCCCCGTTAATTAGTAGTCTTCATTGATGGATGCTGTGTGTATGTTCCCAGGGAATATTGCTGCCCTCTGAAAGGGGATAATCAGGCCTGTTTATTTCCTGAGGCATTGGGAAATAGCTTAAAATTCAGTAGGGTTGCTTTTAGATAGCTACAAGTAGCTGTGATCTAACTCAACTAACCTATGCCCTGAGTTGTGAGAACATTGGAGCCAAGAAAATGAACCTAAAAATGTGAGATATAAAGGGTGTTTGCTATGGAATATGATACATAAGCCTACATACCTGATTTGTAAGACATTTATAGCTAGGTTTTTTTACAAAAAAAATATGCCTGAGATGCAAATAGACAGTTTGAGGGATTTTGTAAATTGCCTGCAGATTGGGAAGTTGTGAGCAAGAAAGGACAATGCAAATGCCTGCTTTGTGCATTGGTTGTTATTACAATTAACAAGTACCTTCAGCTTTCCATAACTCTTTGGAAAGCCTCTATAGGATAGACAATGCAATTATGTCTGGAAAAGGCAATCACATCTCCTGCAGAATAATTTACGAGGACATTAACTCAATAGGCAAATCATAATTAATTAAGAAGCTTAATGTGTTGACTTTTTAATGTCTAATTATACCTCTATTTATATCAGTTACAGGTAAGAGTCAAAGAAGTGGAAGCAGAATGCTTTTTAAAGAGTTTTCTCTGTTTCAAAAAAAAAAACAAAACAAACCCAAACAACATTTCCCAGAGGAATATGAGCTGAGAGCTTGAATTATGAAAGAGGTAAAAGAAATGATGAGATGGTGAAGCAAGAGCTTCATAAATCAAAATTTAATCATATTGTATAATAAAATATTTTTATCATTGAAATACCTGAATGTAAACTTAGCTTCTCTATTGAAATAAAGTACTTAGTGCTCTGCCTCTCCAACCACAAACATCAAATAATCTGACTTGGTGAATTTAAAGCARTTCTTACATTATAGGCTTGGGCTTTCTGCTCATCAGGAATATGCAAGAAGCCATGTTGATCATCCAGAAATGCTGCCACCATCTTCTATCACAAACTGAACTATGGAAATGAACGTTCTTTCTAAAAATAATTTTTAAAAGTGTTTTCCAGTCTTCAGTGACTGTAGCTCTTCGAGGTTTTCCCAGCCTTGGTAGGGTGGAGGAGCTCAAATGGAGTGAGGATGGCAGTGATGCATCACAGAATTTTAGGAACAGTAAAGGGGCTGCAGATGTCATCTTCCCTGTCCCTTCCATCATCCCACATGCTGCCACCGGGCAAGTGACCCATGCCCAACACCATTCTCATGGTGTCTGACCATGCTCTGCATCCTGCTGCGAGCAATGACCACAAGACCGTGCTCCTGCAGTCTGAAGGGTCAGAACTTAGTGGGTGGTGAACCATCCACGAGGTGCACGGAGCGCTGGGGGCTGGGCTGGGCCCAGCTGCGAGTTCACACTGCCCTCCCCGAGCTCCTCATGAAGCCTCCCTGGGCAGCTGGCTCGGAGCAAAGCTCTCGTTCCTCTCCCCTGTCACCGCTGTGGTGAGCATCCGGCACAGCGACATCGAGTGAGGGGTGCCCTGTGTTCTCCTCGTGTGCTGGAGCTCAGCAGGGCGCGGCTGGCCCCTGCTGCCCCATTAACACCCAGCACAGACACGTCCCTGCTGCGTCACTGGGCCAGCACGGTGTGTGCATGGGGATCCTGGTAAATAACCTGCTTTACAGACAAAGCACAAACCACACTAGTGATGTACTTAATTCCTGGGAGCAACAATCTTTTCGCCAGGCGTAATTTCCTGAGTGCAGTCTGGTTTGATTTCAGTTTTACTCAGTGTCACGGAGATTCATCAAGCCAGCTTGGCATTATAAAGCRTTACAAAGCATGGAAGATGAACTTGCCATCTTCAGGGTTGGAAAAATGTTACAAATTGTATGAAGAGGTGTTAAGATTTTTATGAAGGCAAGATTTTATATCTATTAATAAAGAAGAACTTTAAGAAYGGAAATAGCAAGAAGGGGAGGGAGAAAGGAGGTAAAATGTAAAGAATTATATWAAAAACTTTAAAAAAAATTATGATTTGCAGAAGAGAATATTTGAGCTACTACCTAGCCTGTTTCATTTCCCCATCATGGACTGGTGTCACATTTTTAGTCCCAATTGTAGACTAATCTGCCAGGCTGCCCGTGGCAAAGGGAAAGGAATGCAGATTCACTTGCCATATCSCAGCTGCTGGTGGTATTCCTGTAGGGTTTAGGTCATAAACCTGCTCTGATTCACAARGCCTGCTAGATTTAGCTGTGGCTGCTAGTTTGAAGCTCTCTGACCTGCTTCCTCCCTTCAGGTCTCCTCCTCTCCACTTCTGCAGGTGGAACAGACAGGGCATCTTCAGGATCTGCAGCCCTGTCCATTGATTTATATCACCAGGGGTTTAAATCTGTGCAGTTTCTCTGAATATTATTAATTCTCCACTTTCCCRAGGACAGAATTGCTCACTGTAAATCAGAGGTCTTCTTCATAAATTCTCTTTGTCGTCTGTGGGAAGCACGGATTGAGGTTCATTTTCGCAGCCCCGATGTGATGGCTGCTATTGCTCATGTTTTCCGTGTATTCAGCGTGGTAAAAATGACACTGATACAAATACTTCCCAGAACACCATAAACCACAGAGGACTTTTACAAATTCAGCTGAAGTCTTTACCTGCAGGAGTCATACTGGCTTTCCCAACCCCTGTTTGGAGGTGATCCACAGCTACACAAATAATGCTAAGCACAAACCAGGAAAATAGTTTTATCACCACTCCCACCAAGATATTTTTCACAGAATGAGTAAGTATTCGTCTGTTAAACAATGTATGTTTTATTAATTCTGGTGAGAACGCATTAGGCTGAAAAATATCTCAGAGGTATTTGTCTTTTTTTAATACTCAGGCTGCTATTGCAAGGAGAGCTCCAGAGCCAGTCAGGCCAGAAACCATCGCGCTTCATCTGGTTAGGAAATTAAGTGATGGATGCAGGGTGCATTCCAATGAGGAGTGCTRCAGTGGGTCTAGAGACCTCGGGAGAAGATTAGCTATTGCTCAGACTCATTTTAAACCTTTCTTCAGCCAGCAAGATATAGAAAAGGTTTGCATTAATGAAGGATGAATTCTGATAGYGGTAACAGAGCGACATGAGGGAGTTACCAGTAATATCCTTTCAGATACTGAGATCTGTTTATTGTGAGTAGTTTGTTGTGAAAATTTCATTTTCAGATGGAGGCAGATAAGTTCATGACCACTGAGCTCTGGGAGGGGAAATCAGCTCCAGGCATAAGGCRGCACAAACCGAGGAGAAGAAAAGGCTGAGCAGACTGGAAGGATAAGAAAATTCAGGATGTTCTGGAAAAGGCAGGCTTTCTCTCTTCAAAAGGTGAAGGTATCGTAATAATGTCGGTTACTTCTAGTAAAGTCACATTAACAAAAGATTTGCATTAGTTGAAATGAAGTTCTGGAAAGGATTTTGTTCACTGTTTTAAGTTTTTCCTTAGCTGATGACTCCTAAAGGGTACCTGCAAGTCGTCCAAAAATATATTTTTCATTGCTGGCAACATGGGCAAAGCACTCCGTAGCTTCCTTTCCTCACTAGTGAGAGCCATCCTTCATGCATATGAATTCTCTGTGTTTGAAGAAAGGTGGTTAGAATAAAAGGACTTTATTATCAAGCAGAACAAACTGGAACAAAGATGTTTAATTAAATGAACCCAGAAACCTCGGGGAAAGACAGAAATCTATAAAACACGTGAAGGCAGCCAGGTTTGTCAGGAGTGGTGCAAGTGTTTGGAAGTCCTTAATGATAATAGCGGTACAAAGGGAGGAGGAGAGCAACAATTTTGCTCAGCCAAGCCTGCAAGCAACAAAATTACTGAACTAGAAAGACAACCTGTCCTGCTTCACGGGGCCATTGCAGAAGGAAACTTTCAGCAACCTCTGCCAATATTTTGCAACGAGCAGACAGTTAATGAAGATCTCCTGTTAAGGAAGATACTAATCTTGGATGAAAGCTGGCTTGCTGGGCATGTTGCTCATCCTGTAGCTCGAAGCTAAATCCTGTAGCTGAAAGCACAGCCAGGCAGGGAGTGTGTGGTATTGATGGTTATTAAAGTCCATCAATAGTCTGCAATATAGGTAACTATTAACTATGATGTTAAAATAAGCTTTTGAGTCGTTAAACTCTGATGTAAAATTGATTGATTAATCATTCATAAAGAGTCAGTTCTTTATAATCTATAAATTCACCTTTGCTATTAAATGAAATGACAATTTTGTTTGCCACAGCATCCACACCACCACTGCATTTTTGTACCACTGAGTACAAAAATGCGGCCTTCAGCTTGCTCTGCTCCACCACCCCCTGATCATCCCCACCCCCCCCCACCCCCGCTTTGTCTGGGTTGTTCTCTCACAAAGGAAAAGGAGATTTGCACCTTTCCAATCCTGCCATGCTGAGTAATGTGAAGTCTGGCACTCCACCCTCCAGCCAGGAGCAGATATCTCACTGTCATGAGCAGTATTTTCCCCCATTGACTGAAGATACACCACAGAATTTAGCCCATTTTCCAAAAGCAATTCCACTAATTATTCATGTAGAGTGAAAACCAAAGGCCTCTTAAAATGTTTACTGCCCCTTTATAGCTGGCAAATTGGTTACTGGTTCAGCTCCACTGAAATCACCAGCCAAGGACAGTCAAATTACTTTTACAGCATGAAATGCAGAAAACAAAAAGTCCCTGTTAATTTAATTGGGTCCTTTCAAGTGCTTCAGAGATTTTGTTAGCGGAGGTGCTAACATTATCATCTTGTACTACTTAAAACCCAACACATTTCTCACTATGTTTTCAAACATAACACTTGATTTTATTTTTAAATATTGATGTGGCCTGTGAAAATTTCTTAGAAATTTTCTATGGAAAGGGCAATTCTGAGTAATTCTGGTTTTATCTTTAAGGGACCTTTCAAGTACTGTGTGTGTTTTTCTCTTCTGGGAGAAAGACAGGCAAACACTTTTCTTAATTAGCAAATGCTTATATAACTTGCCTAAATATAAAATTAGACTTTATTTTCAAGCTGCTGACCTACTAGGTTTCTTTGTGTCATGTGGAGTTCTGGCACAATAGTAACTGTGAAAATACTGCTAAAATTGGAGCTGCAAAAACTGACTGCTTTATTTTTTGCTTCCCTATGTACACAACAGAACCAGAGGGTCTAGCAACGCCGACGGTGCAGAGGAAAGCTGGAGTGGGATGTATCAAGCATGGAGCAGGAGGGGCTTGGCCTTCTCTAAAAAGACTGAAATCTGTCTCTGTTACAGCAAGGAGTTGTTTTGCACTGGACTGTCTGGGCGGAGGATAAAATCTCTTTCATTTTCAGCAGAGCTGAGCATCTGCTACTTTTAACTTCTGAAAGCACTGGGAGCATGTTGGTGCACCAGATACTATTTGGGAGATTTTATTCAGCCAAAATGTAGCCAGACCCAGTATCTGCATAATTCTGCAAGCCAGGCCAATTCCCTTTGGATTACCCCACCTCAGCTTCGCATCAGGGGTTCGTACCTGCGTGGGCCCTGGAACTCCARATGCTTTAGGCTGCAGACACCGAGCCCAGAAAACTCAAAGCTGGGTCTCTGGGCAGCTCTCCAGACCTTGAGTCACCCTCCATGAAAACAACAGTTTCACTGGGGTTTGTAGGAGGCTAAATTTACTGCAATTCAAACTTTCCTGTGAATAATTCAGTGCCCTGTGAAGTATGTGACTAGTCAAATCAATTTAATATCCCAGTCATAGAAATCAAATTAAATAAACCAAATTCATATATTGCAATCTCATTTGGAAYGTGCTGTTATTTTAATTTGTCTTGTAACCTCACGCTGAATAAAAATACCTATTCTAATTGCCTTAAGGAAGGAAAGCTACTGGAACAAAATGTTTTCCACTCTGAAATTAACTGGCAGATCTATTTATTCTTCCATGTATTGATGATGGAGAAGATCCAGATAGGGTACAAATGGCACACATGTGTCTGAGCACAAGCCACACATACCCAACCCAGCTGGTCCATGCCTGAGCCTGCAACAGGCTGAGAGCAGCAGTCAGGAGCTGGAGTGTGGATAAGCCATTGACCTCTGTAGAAGGGGCAAGGATGCTGCCAAAGCCCAGCCATGTGCTCATCAGTCCTTATTTTGCTGCCAGAAGACTGTTCAAAAAATACCCTGTAGTGAAGACCTGTGTCATGTAACAGTGATCTTCTCCAGAGTCACTCTTGGAGCATGCAGCCAGGGTTAGGGGTGTAGGCTGGGACATTCAGGTCACTTGGTCTCATAATTGCATATGCTGGGCATTTGTTCTTCAAATTTTTATTTTTTTAATTTTCTTTTTTAGCTTTTGAAAAATGTCTAGGACAATTTGAAACCTCCTGTGAAACTTGCACCTCATGGAAATCCATAAACTCTCTAAAGAGGTTGTTCATGCTGGGAATGCCATAGGCCAGTATCTGAATGCTGGAGGGTTTTCTTGCTTTAGTCATTAAGCCAAGGAAAAGAGAACATTTTGACAGCTGGARAGTTGTGGACTCACACCTCGTGTTCTGACCTGAAGTTTTTCAAGCATTGTTTACTTCATGCATCATTGTAGGAAAAAGTAAGAAGAAAAGCACACCAAGATGTTCAGTGACTGCTTCCCCTCTGAGACAGACCATGGCCATCCAAAGAATCCAGCAAAGAGCACAAAAACAAGTTCTGGTCATCTGGTGAGGAAAAGGGGAAAAGGAGAACAAATAGCAGAGCTCAGTTCTGTCAATCGCCTCATAAGGAAATTTAATTTGCTGGTTAGTATGTTTTGCTTGACCTAGCTTTCAATGAGTTTGAGTGACACTGTCAAGATGATTTATGGCAGTGAAGGCTGGAAAATCAAGCACATTTTCTGTACTTTAAGACCAAGGAGAGATTTCATCCTTTCCTCTTGAAAACAGGACTTTCCTTGGTATTGATGATTTGTAATGAGGACTCAGCATTTATCAAAATATCTCCCTGTCAAATTTTCCTGTAGGACAATTAAGAATAGAGATATTTTAACATTTTTATAAGATACAGACATATGCGGTAATAAGGAATAGTCTTTAGGGTGTTACTTTGATACTTGACATGAAGATACATCAAATGATACAAGCCTTCCACAATAAGGAACAGTTAAGGCAGAAAGTTGCTGCTATGGATTTACTGTGTCCTTGGTGAATTGACTTCCTCTCTCTTTTTTTCCCTGCAGTTTCTTTATTGTTGATATTTTTTACATTCCCAAGAAAAAGTCCCAAACCAGTCAAGGTAAGTCTCAAACAGGACTAACTAAAGAGGTGTTTAAGTGACGTATTGGCTTAATTTGCTGTTAGTAACGTCATACCAAGAGCCATTGCAATTAACCTGGGATCCACAGTGGAGGATTCCTAAGTGATGTTCCTTTTTATAGGGAAAACCAGGCAAACCCCTACAACAAAATGTCATATAAAAGTGTCAAGCTCAGGACAAGATCCCTTAATTTAACTAACTCTAAATACAGAAAACACACACACACAAATGAGAGTCCTTTTAGTCTAAAGATACAAATGAACATTCTGAAATCTGTTTCCTAAACCCGATCTCCATCACCCTCGCTGGGCAGCCTGTGAGTTGTGTCCAGACCTGGGGTGCACCTGGATGAGGCACCCACGACTGCTCATCCCCATCATAAATTGGTCCCTGGTCCCTGTCTCAGGCACGGAGCCTGCTTGAGCTGAAAGTCCCTGTCAGCTGGGATGCTCAGAAATTGCTCTGAGCTGTGTCTGCAGACAGAGAGGAATGCACAGACAAGCTGAGACTGATAACCGTTCCTCTTGATGAGTAAGTAAAATTTAGAAAAWAAAGTGGAAGTCCCATTCAGCAGGATCTGTTCCCAGCTGTGGTGGCCAAGCTGCTACACGGTGCCACATCAGCAGCCAGACTTCATTCAGTTCAGCACCTTGGGCTCTGTGGCAGGTTTGGCTGAAGCAGCACTTAGAGAAAGAGCCAAGAATCAATTATGGGGAGCTAATTGATCAGCAATCTGGGTGCAATGTACTGCAGTTCGGCTGTCAAAGGGCAGGTGGCAATAGCTGTCAAAGGGCAGGCATGGATGGGCATTTCCATGCTGCATTTCAGCTGCTGAACTGGCTAAATGCTGGAGAAATCTTTCAGTCTGAGGACGCCCTTTAGTCCCCCTGGTGCTCAGCATCTGTGCAAAGTGGGATACTTTCCCCTCTACACCTCGGGCAGAGATTACAACATCCCTTCTGATGCCTCCTCATGGCCCTGTCCTGTCTGCCACGAGCTGACCTTAGGGCAGGAGTTTCTCAGCCCTCAAAGGCACAGCACAGGGTGGGCAGCATTTGGAAAACCTGCAGCTCACAGTAATGTCGTGCTAGACCTTGCCTAGTCCTGTCCCAGAAGCTAATATACCGAAGTTCATCATGCACAAAATAAGCACAGCAATATCAATAACCATTAGAATGATAATAAACACAGCAGTAACAATAAATATTAATCTAGAGAAGTGCCTAATAGACGGCAGAATTGCAAAGAAATCGGGTTACCTAATGCACAACTAATGGCTGCTTGCAGTAACAAAATTACAAATAAATAACAAACTATTAGAGCCCAATCCGTGCTGGCTCTAGAACTACGAACTTCTGGAGTTATTCTCCCTGGGGAGTATGGGACCACCAAGGCAACTACCTGAACTACCTCAGCTACAGGTCTGTCCCAAATCCTGCCCACTGTGGCAGGATCTCCATGTTTATTAACCATTGTCAACTTGGCATGTGTTACCTGTATCCAAGTTCTGGCATTTTGCCATAGCAGATGACTTCAGAAACTCAGGGCAGTAGGCAGTTTCTGACCCATTTTTTGGTGTATTTAACACAAAATTGTATTCAATTGAATAAATGTTCAGAGCAGTACAGACCTCAGCTTTGCTTCATACCTAGAACAAAACACCCCTTGAAGTAATCAGACGTTAAAGACAAGGAAATAACAACAGCCTGATTCATAGCTTCCAGTTTGTAAATGTTTGCATTGTAAATAAATAGCTGAAATATGCTGTTTATCCCAGACAAAAGCAATGCCTCATAAAGTAAAATCAAATGCGAATTATGCATTACAATACTTATATTTCTCATTTTATCAGCATCAGTTTTGATTTCCGTGTTTCAATCTGTTGAGAGTACTTAGGAATCTTGTTGCATTTATGGCTTGCTTGAGATTGCTTTCCTGATGCAATATTGAAAGGCAAACAAAATCCCTCCTCTATAAGGGCTACTCAGTCAGGGATATATTTGGATGTGCTTTGGCAGATTTTTCTATAATGGCCTGGTTACAAATAAATGAACAGTTTTACACCTGCATAATGAACTCTTTGTTCTTTAAGAGCTTTACATTATTTAAAGCCTTTCACACAGCTTAGGTCTGCAAGTTCTTTTAAAGCATTTTCCTTTGGATACAATGGTATCTGAAGATGGATGTAAAGGTTAAAATGCAAAATATTAATCTGCTGAGCAGCTGGAAACTGCACGGACTGAAGGTGCCCAAGCTAAAGCAATTCCTCCTTTGAATTATTAGTCACTCTGCTTTTTCCACAGAAATAATTGCAAGCATATTGTGGTGGTGTCAAGACAAGGCTTTAGCCTGGCAGCACAAATAAACCAGCTACTGAACTTTGGATGTGGCTGCAGATGCATCACAGCCCCAGTGCACAACAGTGCTCGTGTGRGGCCAGCTCTTCTCCATAGATTAAGGAGACATGTAAAACCTTGGCATAGGCATGGAGTTCTTCCCAGAGCACTTCAGTGCAGTCCTTACGGCCAGGGTGGAGAAGATTGCCTAACCACAGCTCCCGAGACAAAACAGGAACGGAGGATGCAAAAACCCCCCATGAAATCCATGCAGACATAAAGGGCATCCCACAGGGCTGAAGCTGCAGGAATGGTGAGTAAATGGATGCATTAGCCAATATCTCACTGTATGGCTTGGGATCTTTGCTCATTTTTTGCTGGACAAAGGTTTTTGTTTAACACTCCTCTGATTTAAACACCGATAAGTAGAGTCAATGAGACTTCACTGAGTCATGAATTGTCTCAGGTTTAAAGTCAAATGGCACTGTCTTCTCTCTTCACTCCCATAGCTTTGGTGTTAAAACCAGAATTAAAGCTGACATTTAATCCCAGCCCTTCCTTATCTGGCCTAATCACACGGYTTGTTTTGTTACAGGGATGGTGCAGTCACAGGCGGATACATCACCAACAGAAACCTGTAAATTGTAAAATAATAGCAAGGTGGTAATTGAGTGCAAGATTTTTCTCTTGTTAACAAGTGATACTCAAATAGTTATCTTTTGATAAACAAACAAATGAACAAACAAAAAAAAACAAGGGAGAAAAGATTAATAGCTGTATTTCCATCTCAAGGCTGCACCAGTCATTGCTTAAACTTCAGGGAAATCTAATTAATACCCCAGCTTTCCCTGAACTCCCCAGTGACGTGATAAAATGCATTTTTCTAGCTTTTTGAGGAGTAAAAAGAGAGCCCTTCAGAGCTGATGGTGCAGAGTGAAGGGGACACCACTGAATTATTGCCAGGGAGTGTCAGATAATGTTTCGCAATCACGTCTGGCTGATTTTCTGATTCCTGGAGTTCTTGGACCGAGTCCTAGACCTGGTGCAGCGGCTGGAGAGCCCCTTGCCAGGCCCCTTGCTGACAGGCATCCTGCCATCCCGATATGTTATCTCTCCCAGTATTGGTCCCGCTGGGACCGCCAGTGCCAGCCTGGCTGCTGCCAGAGGCAGATTGGCTGGGCCTCCATCGGTGTTCTCACAGACCCCCTCAGCCCTCTGAAATGGGAGGTGAATTGCCTCAGATAAGCCTGTGTGTAGGGAGGGTTGGAGTGCTGTACCCTGCAGAGCCTGGAGGACCTGACCAKGGTCAGAGCCTCACGCTGACCATCCACCACCACGTCCCACCGACAGACCCAGCAAGGTCAAAGCATGTCTTTACTGTAGCTAAATAAAGGACCAAGCTTCATGTAAAAAGCCAAACTCTTTGTGTGGCATCTCCCCATCCTGGCTGAGGGAGCCRCGTGCATGAGTCAGGGCTGTCGAGAGGGGGTAGGACACATCCTACTTTCCTTTTTATCATCCTCATCCCGAAATTCATGGCAAAGCTCTGAAGAGGCTTGTGTGCCTGTGGGTCAGGTCAGCCATGAAGTGTCATAATGTGTGCCAAGACTACAGAATTTGAAGATAATTCCAGCCAATTTACTCACAAATTCTTCTCGGAACATATATGTTACTGAGAGTCACATTTCATACATGGGTTATTTTTCCTTTCTCTTGTTGGAGTAGCCAAGCACCAAGTCAGAGGCTGAAATGCTTGAAGGAGGGTTATCTCTTCTGTCCAAAGTATTTTTTAAAACCACAAGCCTGTAGGGTTGCCCTGGTCTCCCATACCCTGGTGGAAATCAAGTTCTCATTCATTTTTGTCATGTGCTCTATATCCGCTGGTCCTGAGAGCAAAGTGAAGCAGAAGAATTTCATAATGGACTGAGAGATGGATGATATAGGATGTCAGACCACAGGCATAATCTGTGTGTCACCTTTGTGCCTGGTGGCTTCAGAGCTTTTCTCTCTGCCTGTCAACTGTAGTCTCCTCGCCTTGATCCCTAGGAAATGTAAGGAGCAATAAGACTGGGAATTAAATTTTGCAGGGGAATAAATTGGAGGCCATGACTAAAGATCTCCTGCTTACTGGCAGCTCGAGAGGCTCAAGGAATTTTTTATGTTCAAGAAACTGAATGGAATTGAAAGTGTTTCTGTGCATGCAAATTCACAGTGACACCACTGATTATGATACCAGGAAATAAGAAGCTGAAAGAATATATTCGCTGATAATCCAATTACACGAAAGAAATAATTGCCAGTCATTCTTATCTGCACTGGAAGTGTCACCAGCAAACAGATCTGAATATGACCCAAATTGTAGTACCATGTGTGGTCATTTAAACCTGGAGTTTTTGTTTTGCATGCAGAGATTCCCCTACCACATAACAAAGATGGACCTTGTTTGGATTTTATTTACTTTTTAAGGAGATCTGCCCTAGGAGTATGATCTGCCTGTTATACTCACAGGCTAGCAGGATCAGAAGTCATCATTTAGGGTGAGAAATAAGTTATGGTGAGATGCAGAGCTGGAGCTTGTGATGACATAATTTCCTTAAAAGTAATTTGTAACTTTAACTATGCCAAATACTTACGAAACAGCAGAAATATTTGTTTGCGTTGTACAGTGGCATGGAAGAATTAATCATGGGAAAATATTTTGAAGCTGGATTTATTTTTCCTCTAATGTTCTTGTTAGCAAACGTATTTCTGACATCCATCAGCCACAGAGGTTCATTTATGGTCTGATTAAAAGTCTATTCACTATATCCATGAGAAGACTCATTGATTTCAAGTAAGTTTGGGCCTGACTTTTCATTTTATTGGCGCRTGTAGCAATGTATTCTGATGTTTCTTGTGCTTTTGTATTACACTTCAGGGATTAGTTCTTCTCGGATTTTTCATTGTACTATATATCTAATGCCTGAATTTCCAAGTGCCTTGGGACATCCATGTCAGAACGACTGGTATTTTCTCAGTATTAATTCTAGTTTGCTTCAGACATGAGAATGGGTTGCCATAGTCAGTGGCATAATTAGAGCTCTCTCTTGTATGAGGAAAGATGGATCAAGCCCTACAAATATTTTGATAGGAACTTTGATCAAAATCAGTTTAGATTGATGACTGAGCAATTTACAACAGATCAAGTCCTGGTGACTGACACTGGGGTTTGGAGCGGGATGCAGGGATGCCCCAGTCTTCCAGGTGCTGTAGTTTTCAACTTTCTCCCTAATTACCCACATCTTGTTAGAAAAGCAACATAAAACAGCAACAAGAACCCTTTTCATTCAGCAGCTCAGAGCCCTGTGCAGGGATTACTCTGAGCTCTACTATTAGGATGAAGCTGGGAAGGTTGTTTTTTTTTTTCAAGAAGTATGCAGCAGCRTTTCTGAGTGTCATAAGCCCCACTTCTCCTTTCATGTGACACATCTGGGTTACGGTGAGCCGCCCCGAGGCAGACGGCTGGCAGTGGTTGTGTAACATCACAATCCGGCAGCCCAGCAAAAAGGAGCAAAGGAAGAAAAATATATAGAAAGAAAAGGAAACCACTCAGCAATTAAAAACTAACGATGCAGGGGATAGGGAGGACGGAAGGGTGTTTTTCRTCCTGCAGGGGGTAGAGGAAATGTCACTCGTTGCTGCTTTTCTCAGACAAAATGTTATTTTTGGCAGGGCTGAGGCAGCCAAGCAGGGGATGGTGTGGGGGGGTCCTGGGCCTGAGCCTCCCAGCCCCACAGGAGGAGATGAGTGGTGCTGCTGGCAAGCTGGCAGGGCTTGCTCAGAGCCATGGCATCCRGCCTGGTGCCCATGGTGCTTGTAGAGGGAGCAGAAAGCAAAGGCTGAAATCTTCTGCCTGAGGTTTTTCCGACTCAGACCAGCAACAGAGGGAGGGAAATAACTGCTCTTGCCTTCTTCTCGCCCCTGGCAGCCTCAGGAGCAGCACTGCACTGTGACACACTCGTGCCCTTGAAAAACATTCTGCTCTTTTCAGATGACATGAGCATCTACATTCACTCCACATCGGCAATTCCCTGTTAYCCAGACCTTTGCTCTCAGCCCAGGGTACCTCAGCACATCATCGTACAAAACCACTGCAGGAAACACAGTTTTTCACATATTGAAATTCATATAAAAAAAAGTCATCCACCAACAGCTGTAATATGATCTGAGCATTCAAACAGGTGTATCTGCCTTTGCATCTTCCTTCTGTCCACCTTCCCTCAGTGCTCTGCTCCATATMTACCACAGGTGACATTGCAGGGCTGGAGGAAGCCAAGGAGCAAACAAAGGAATCCTTTCCTTCTACGGAAAAGACAATGACCAGCAATACACATTCGCTGAGTGGTCCACGAGGTCACAAAATTTTGGATTACAGCAGCAGTGAACTGGCAACTGCAGCTTTCCTCTGATGAGAGTGAGCCACCGCCGCAAGGATCATTATTCACTGCTCAGAAATGTCATCCACTAATAATGCATTCACTTTCTGTGCTCAGATTCCTTTAATGCTTTTGTCTTAGTAAAGAAAGAACATGGGTTAGTTTTCATTTTAAATAGCCTCCTCTGGTAGCGTTATTAAAATGCAAACTGAAGAATGATGAAGTGGACAAATGCTAAATAGAAATGGAAATGCCAGCTAGCTTGGAAGCACTTACAACTTCTGAGAAAGGCAAAATAATACAGAAAATTAGTTCTGGAAGTTCTTATGATTTGCAGAAAGTAGAAAATACTTGTCCCATAACTTCCTTAACTTGAATGTCAAATCTTTCACTGTGCTGTTGTTTATAAACTCATGAGAAAGGAACAACACTTCAGTCATCAAAGACTGAGAAATGAAACTGCAGATGTGAATTAGCAAATCTCTGTAAGATCCCTTACAGCCTCCCTGCCTAGCCTTGTAGCACCGTTGCTATTTTTAACCGATTCTTGAAGAATTACCACCAAACGTCCTCTCCTGTGACCATTGGGATATCAATAAAAGCTCTATCATTAGATAACCTTGTGGAAGGGCAGCTGATGAACGACGTCACCGGAGCGTGGCACACGATGACTGACTGCAAAGCAACCTCCACAGCTCTTTTGGAGGATGTGAGGCTCTTCCTCATCTCTGCTGCAGTGGATGTGACACTGTCACAGTCTAGAGGCACTTCAGCAAAACAGGGCAGTTTCCCTTTTGCCTCCCATTTTCCCCCACCAAAGGGGTTCTTCTTATCACTCGCTGCATGTTCTTCCTAAGGTATCAACAATAAATATTCAGCACTCTGAAAGAGACCACCATGCATGGGTAGGATCACTCAGGGAATKAAAACATTTGCATGTCTCAGCTAGAAAATCAATTTCAATCCTATAGGACATCATCTGTATGAAATTATTCATATTACCACTTTCCAGAGGGACAAAATGCCTCTGAGCATTCCCTGCTACTGAAAAATACTGAAGATATTCTGTAAGCACATAGAAAGTTGATGGTAAAGTATTTCCCTTTATTTTCACTGATTTTACAAAGCAAATTATTTGATCTTTCAAATKCTATAGTGATGCTTTTTGGATACCTTCTCCCCAGAACCATGATTTATGCTTTGGAAGGCAGGGAGGCTGCTTTAGGTAAACAGAAAGGGGAAGATTTGGAGATGTGCTCTGGCTGGCTGGATATGATTATGATTTTGTCACAGGACAGTAAAATACAAAATCACAAGCAAAAAAAGAAAAAGCTGTGGGCCCCTTAAGGTAGCTGAATATGAACTTCCCAGACATGTTTCTCCCAGTGTTCATCAGCTGTAGTGAATTTCCAATACAGCTCCGAGGCTGCAAGTGCCATATTTTGGATGACTTATTTTAATGCAAATTGACCATCCAAATGCTTTTTGCAGTATAAAAATTACAGCCAAGATTAAAGTGCCTTTTAATGATGGCTGCTCTGGTTTACAATCCTGAGACAGCCAGGAGCCTGAGCTTTGGAGAGTATACACAGGATTCATGGAAAATTTTCTGGTGTGTCAGTGAGAATACAAGACTGACTGATAATTTGGGTATAAGACTCTTAGCTCTATGAATCCTACTAATTGTGTGAGTCTCTGACATCTGAAAGTACAGGAGGGTAGAAGTTGTTGGGAGAAATTCCATAAAATCTTTTTTCTTAAGCCTTTTTTTGATCTCACCAATATCAAGTCACTGAAGAAAACTACATAAGAACGGGAAAAACCCRTGGTTTTCAAAATCTCTTTTAATGACAGTCCAAAAAGAGTTTAGATACAACCAGGAATGTGCACTTCTCCTAAGCATGATTTGGCTCAGGCAACAGCCGTGTGATGAGCATCTGCGATGGTCCTTTGGGCTGAAATCTGGAATTTGTGCCCCTTCTTACTCCATAAATCCAAACAGGAGGCACTTGACTAATTCTGCTGAGCACAGGATGTTTAAAATACCCAGCTTTTTATTTTACCAAGGTATTTGTTGGAGAAGACGAAGGAAAAGGATTATACGGGAATCCTGCCTGGCTGAGCATGACCACTGCAGACGGGMTCCCTGAGGGCAGTGTGTCTCCTTCTCTGAAACATTAACCTTGTGGGTTTATAGTCCTTTCTCATTTTTTTCCACCTTTGATCATTCCATAAGCATAAGCCAGTGCTGACAGCAGGAATTTGTGTGAGCACAGCTCTGCCTACCTTTCTTTCTAATGCTTTCTTCAGATTTTCTTTTGGCTCTCCTTAGCTCCAGTTAATTCTGATCCTCCCCTCCTACTACTGGGAAAYGACATCGCTATATATTGCTTATCTCCTTTCATATTTTAATGAAGGGCATGAAAGATAATGGCTGAAATTGTATAGCAGCAGAAGAAAGAAAGGACTTGGTARATGACGCTATTGTCTACAGACACACTGGGTCTCTATAAATACAGAAAGTCTGCAATTATCATTAGAAGGTTTGTTAAAACTGAAAAGTAGAGGAATTCCAGTTATTCATTAATGAAAATCTCTCACTTCCCCTGTTACCCTTGGAGGAAGCTGGCAAGCCATTCCCTATTCTGGATATTGTTCCCCTACCTCCATCCTTTTTTCCTCCCTTCCTCTCATTTCCATTCCTGTCAAAGCCTGCAATGCCTTCAGCATGATAAACACACTGCTTGTGTTCCTCCTCTCCTATCTCACAGAAAAAGATGAGGCTCATTAAGTGCAAGCATTTTTATTTAACCCAGAGGCATTGTTTCTGTACCATTTTATTTCCTGAACATACCCCAGTGACCATGGGCTCAGAGTTAAATGTCTGGGAGCTTGTGTATACCAATCCCAGCCTGGAGCCCACATTCYCTCTACTTGGAACAGGAGTATCTCCGTGGGGACCAGCTGTAGCAATCGTCACCTTGTCCTCACTGTTGCACCCTGTGAGATGTGAGCATGGCATCAGGATCCAGATTTGCATCCAGATGCTTCTTCAGAAGGCTGCATCTGCTCAAAGAGCACTTTTATAGATGTATGTGTATGTATAGTTACACACACATGCATGCACACACACACACAAAACACACATATTTATGTAAATATATATTCTTGCATTTATGAGTTTATATAAAGAGTCATTACATAAACATAATTGCAAACCTTGGGACTAAATATCAAAATCTGTACGTAGCTATTTGTGAAACTAGACAAACTGTTTGGGTTATTAATTTAGATTATAGAAAGCACTCCATTTCAGTATCAACCATTATTCAATTTTTTTATTTCTATAACCAGCTTCAYGGCGGAAGCTTGTAGATGAAGTGCAGGATTTTGTACTACCTGAYAAACATCAGCACCAGAGCATTTGGACAGTTCCAGAGATTTTTTTCCTCTGTTTTGAGCTAAGGAATCCAGCAGAACTGGTCCRTTGCCATGAACAGTTTAACTGGTGAAGACTTATTTCCAGGGAATATATATATATTTATTCCATGGAATATATGTAAAATTATGCATGTGTATAATCAAAACACATAATTCATGCCCAGCTCTAACTTTAATCTGAAATGTGAAAAATTGGATACAAAACCTCAAAACACGCTTTCTCCTGCACTTGCCAGTAGGACACCTACGAAGGAAAAGCTTTCCTCACTGTGTTTTTCCAGCCCCATCCTGAGCCAGGAGCGAAGAAACGAGTAAATACACGCAGTTGTCTGAACATCATCTGTGCGTACAGAAATGCCCATTTTTCCAGTGATACAGGGAGTGACTCATCCCCGCCCTGCGGAGGCGCAGCCAGATCGGAAACCCAACGCCGGGAGCAGGAGTCATTCTGTTGCTGTAAGCTCCTCTTTATCCATGGGATGAGTACGGTAAGCCCACGGGGAGATGTTTTCCCTAAATCTCAGCCATCATTCAATATTGCAGTTTATCCAGTKCTGAGTAACTGCCTGCTCTGTTTTGGGACACTTGACTGAAGCATGACAAGACTCCCAAAACTGTGTAATTTAAAATACAATTTTGGTGAGTCAGTGTTAGATCTCTTTCACAGAGGTTACAATAGTGTCTTTTCATGTCTCATTTTCTTTGAGCTAAGAGCACAGTGGAAGTCACTGCATCTCAAAAGCTGAAGGGCAAGGGGTGACGTGTCAGGGTCCCCAGCACAGGTRGAATAACCCAACATAATATGCACACAAACACACCCTTTAATTTATATTGAATATATATTTTAAACACCTTCACGTTAGAGACCTGGATTCATGCATTGTGGATGATACAGGAATGCCTCAGAACTGTTTGACGTTTAGTCTGGAGCCACAGACCACTGATAATCACATATTAAAATATCTGCAGAGATGAATATATGGAATTTACACGCAGAGATCTTTGGGGCAGTAACCAGTCAGCTGGGGAAAATCTGCCCYGCTTATTGCTTTTTGTATGCCTTATTATAATTTAGCATTCAGATGCCTAGGCATCAGTTTAGGATCAGAAATTTAGATACCAGATTTCAAAAATATTCCTCTAACTTTTCTCAYGGAAAGGTCACTGTGCTGCTCGTTGTGTCACCGATTCTGAGGATGACACAGCTGCTGGGAGAAGCAGGAACCCCACTTGCAGTCTTTCAGACCCAGAGCATTCACAATATTGGGTTGAATTTCAGATTACCCTTTTATTTATTTTTCCCTTTCATCTGAACTGGGATGTTAATCATCAGGGTTATCCAGGAAATGCAACATATTCACAAGCCACAGTATCTCAAGRGTAAGGTAGAAAAGATAAAATTCAGAGGAGTATCAGTAATGCAATAATTTGTATCTACAAATACGAAGATTTTTATCCTAATATACATAGCTGGTGGGTATGATAAAGTTGTCTGATTCCTTTTCTTTTCAATATACCRTATGCTTGAGATAATGTGATTATCCTAGAATTACATATAATTCCAGCTCTGAAGCACATTTAGCATTGCAGAGGTGGATCTCATTTGGGTATTGTTATGCATTTCATTTCTTCTGAAGCTTTCCTGCCCAAGGCCAGAAACATTTAAATAGGTCAGGGATAACTACCCTTATCGTGCTGCTTTTAGATGCTCCTTTGTATGACAACACTTGTTTCACTTTGGCCATCAATTTGTCTTGATGGGCCCTTCAATAATCACTTGAATTATCTCATAGAGCTACCCTGTGATGCCCCCTCAGTAAAATACTGTGAGGGGAGGAGAGATCTACAGCCAGCAGAATCACGGAATCATGGAATGTCCTGAGTTGGAGGGACCCRCAAGGATTCATGTAATCAACCACCAGCAGAAGAAACTCAAAATCAATCAGAATTAGGTTGGAAATGGGAAGAATTGCATTGCCAAATCAAGCGGATGCTCTGGATCTTAAGCCAAGCTGCTGGAGGGGTTTCTGCAGTGGGAGAGGGCCTGGGCTTGCACTGGTCCAATCCTTGGGTGTGGCATGGGTGGGACCTGTGAGGTCCAAGTGCTGCCTGTAAATATTAATGTACCAATACACAGACAAAAATGGGAGGGTGTAATTTCCGGGAAAATGGGAGAGAAGGACCAAAAGGCACATTGGAGAAATTGAACCGGAGATTAAATGCTTGTCGGAATAAGTTTGGAACTGAACATTGGAGAAATTGAATCAAACCAAAACCAAGCATTGGAGAAATCAGAGTAGCTTCCATCTCTGCCTGTTTTCTCCCCAGTTCCACAGATGTCCAAGCATGGCTGGTTTTAAGAGCAGTACATGTCCAGACTGACCACAGCAACAGCAGTATTTCAGCCAGCAGCATACACATCCCATCAAAGCTGATTTAGCCTGTGCCATCTCTTAACCTCTGACATGCTGGCTAACAAAAGATAACACCAGAAGCAGGATAAATAAAAACTTGGATATATTAAGAATTAACAACATGTGCTTTCTTCCAATTTATCCTTGGAAACATCAAGCTTTTGGACTTCAGCTAATTGGAGGTGGGGAGTACATTGCCCAGATTTTTCCAAGCATGAAGGGGTTTCTGACCACAGACGCCACCACGGGCACTATCTGACAGCACAAGGCCCCTGCCAGGAACATGCAGGCATGTCAAATCTGTATAATTTGTCTCATTTAGCCTCTGTGGACACATGAATTTTTAACTTATTTTAAATTAAGTTGCAAGATCACAGTCATTTGGCAGCAAATAACCGCAGAGTGACTGGCTGCTGTGTGTGATGTGCAGCACACGGCACTTGATCAAGGGCCCCCGTGGCCGTGCCAGGGGAGAGCTGGTGCAAGGCTGACTTTTCCTGCAGTCTCTCGGGCARTGACTCAGCTGACATAATATTCCCAGGGACAAAATGCCCACTGCAGTTTCAACAGGAAAAGGCAGAAATGCTGTGAGGCGAGAGGGSTGACGGCCACTGGGCTGTTYGGTCAGTGGGTGATGCAGTGRTGGATGGAGCAGTTGCTGGGTTCATGGAAGATTAAATCCCAGTGGTGCAGAGGGAGGCCAGTTGCAAACACCAGGGCTTGAGGGATCTCCAACTTCCCTCCAGCACTGCTTCCAGGCACAGCCATTGCCATCACCACCATCATCACCCTGCTYTTTATTAAACCTTACAGACCATCTTCTTAGTGCCCCATTAAAAGAACTTCTATACCCCAGTGGTGTGTTCTGCAGTGTAACAGTGCAGAARCATCACCTCCATCCTTCCTCATTTCCTAAGATATATGCAAGGCCTGAACTCTTTTCTACCCCTCCTTGGGAATGCTGACTTTCCTAAAATATTCATTTTATTACCTGACTTGGCAAAATCCAGGTGTGTGCTTTTCTTCTAAATTATCTTTTCAGCTCTGGTAGTTTATCACGAATTTAAACAAGCAATTCTGGAAACAATTTTATTTAATAGTGCTCCTGATACCTTTTCTTGACGGTGGAAACAGTCAAAGTCATTATGCACAGCAAGTACTCATTTCTGCATTCAGTTTTACAGGAGCTTGGGACACAAGATGCAAACACTTCCTTTAGAAATAAAACTGAGCACTTGCAGAATCTTTGTAAATAYGTGTGGAATGTCCAGAAGTGGTCTGTAAGGGTCCTTCTCCCACGGGCAACCCCCTTTTGTCCCAAGTCCCCAGGTGTGTCCTGTCAGCTTGTAAACAGTGAGGSTTGTGCCAGTCCATACAGGCCTCTCAGAGCTGCCCACTCCTCTATTTTTGAGTAATTAGAAATGAAAAATAATTTGTTTGCGCTCTGCCATTYCTCTCCCTGTCATACCATCATGATTAGGACACCACACTTGTAAAGTTAGATTGAAATAGTGTTTTCTATGAAAAGTAAATTTATTGACTATCTAGTTAATATCTCCCTAAAGTCTTGGGCTTTYCTGATCACAGCTGGCATGTCCAAGTAGTGTGATGTACATTTCAGTGGTTTGCCTTCCCCACAAAGGTTTACCTCTCTCATAGGCTCCCACCAGCCTGTTGGTTTGAGGCTTAAAATAGAGCTGTCAATACCACTTTTCTTGGAAGAATGCAATGCTGTTAAGCTGTTATTCAGTATGAAAAGAATAGAGCTTCCAAAGAAAACATTCTGCTTAATGTAGAAAAAAATAACACAAAAACTATGGAATCAACAAACGGACCTCTCTCCTTTTTGGCCTGGGTTCCTGCTGTGAGTTATCCTAAGGGTATCAATGGTGTCCCAACATCAAAACCAAGGGAATAATTGTTATCCATCCTCGCCCTCCTCAGGCAAAGATGATTTTCTCTGCAATTTTTTTTGGTAGATGAGACAAATAACCTTTTGTGACTGCAAGTTTCGCATGTGAAGGAGTGGACAGGTCTGAGATGGTTCCTGGTGCATCTCCCCGTGGCAGTCACGCATTGCTTGTGTGGCTGTGCAGCCCTGGAGCCCTGTGAGTAATGAGACAGCTCAGCCTGGGAGCTTGGAGGGCATCACCAGGCCCTCAGTTGGGCTCTGGGCACACCCAGCACAGGGCTGGGCCACCACATGGGAATGCAGCTGTGCAAGGGGGCCTTTGTGCACTTYGGGGTATGGGCTCCCTGTGCCCTTAGCTACTCAAATCCCCCTGAAATCCTTGCTGTTTAAGCACCCAAATTTCTTTAGATATCTTGCTGCCAAACCAGACTCAGTTCTGGGTCAGACTACTAGACTGTTTTGAAGCTTGTGAAGATGTAAGTTTGCAAAATACATTCCTCAAGCAATTCCTTTCTTCTTTTCCTCATCTTCTCGCATCCTCTTTCATGTGGCACATTTGCAAGGCAGCTGCCTTGCTTCACGGACTGTTAGGAATGTGGTTTTATTCCCCTATGGAAATCTTATATAATATGTTGAGAAAAATTAAATATAATCATTTAGAAAACTTATTTAGTAAGGGTATTCATAGGGCACAGAKGTTTATAACTCTTGCTGTGTCACTAGGAATTTGTCCAGAGATGAGTGATTAGYAAATGATTAGTCATGTCCCTATTAACATTCCTTTAGTGCTTAGCAAATACAAAGGAAGTAGCACCTACCATAAAGGTGCTTATGATTTAAGTCACAAGATAAGGGGRGAATTAAAGGATTTTATAAATATTACTGTTAACACTAAGACCTTAAAGACCAGCCCATTACTCTATCAAAAACCCAATTTGTTGGCTGTGTCCTTTGAGATTTTAGGTATGACCTTGGAGGGTTTTGCATGGGCAACTGAGAGATGAAAAAGAAAGAAAGTGTGCTGCATTAGAGTCCTCCAAGGCTCACCTCCTCATAGCTGGCAGATAAAGCCTTAGAAGCTGAGCTAAGTTCCTCTTCAGACTCTCACCTTTTTCCTTCTTAAATCTCTGCAGGAACTGGAGAGCTAAAACCACCATTTCCTCCTGGTTTCTAGAATCCAAAYAGGGCTTTTAAGTAATCTTCCATTCACCTTCCCTCTTGTGCTAAAGGTAACCCTAAGGAATTATTGTCATTCTCACWGTACAGAAGAGAAGGCCAAAAGAGCAAGGGAGTTGCTTAAGCTCAAGGAGGAGGAGAAGCAGATGATATTTTCTCTGGCCAGCTCTCCCTTCAGCCCTCATCACCTTCCTCCTCTTGTTATACCACATTAGTAGTACATCTCAGATTTGTCAGATRAGAGATGTTTTTAGCTGATCCATGTGCCTCCCTACCTTTCCAATCCCCCGGCCTAATTAACACCAACAGTTGCAGAGCCAGCAAAACCAACACTGTCTGTTCTACAGGTCTGTGCCTCAAGGGAAGCTCTCCCACATGCTGTCCCTGCTGTGAAAATGCAGGGAAGGCTTGGGAAGAGCCTTTCTGAGAGCAGGCTCCTCTTGCCACCAGGAATTACGGGGGGATTGCAAGGAGAAGGTCTGAAAGAAGATTAACACGCACACACCCGTAGCACACAGTGCACATATGTATAGCACATCACACGCATAACTACAGCACGAAAATCAAAGGAAGTTTAAAAAGATATACCCTTTTATAAAAACAGCATTACTTGCTGAATGGATTCAGGGGATGTTTTTCCTGCCCTCTCAGGCCAGGTGCCACTTCCCTAAGGAAGCAAGAGCCTTGCCTGGGTGTGAGTCCCCTTTCCTTAGGGACTGGGTTTGGTCCATGCCGGAGAGCAGATGAGCAACAAGACATGCATTGACCTCGGGGAGCTGCAGCAGGGCCATGGGCTGGGGGCAGTCTCCATGCACTCACTGCAGCCCCAGCTGCCCCCAGAGCTGCTGTAGCCTCTGCCACCCCAGATGTGTCCCAGCTTCCCACTGCTGAGCGCAGCGAGGTGCAGAAATGGCACTGCCACCGGGCAGCATCTCCCTGCAGCTCTCTGCTGGCAGCTCTGGCTTCCCATTAGTCTCAATCAGGGACTTAAACTGGCTCGAGGAGGTCTTCTTGACATCAGCAGGCTGGGCTGGGAACAGCTTGAATGAAATGGGGGTGCCAGCCCAAAACCAGGGTGCGGAGGTGCATTGAGCAGCCATGGGAAGTAGCAGCACACTCAGTGGCTGTAGCAAACCCAGCCATCCACGTGGTTTAGACAGATAATTGCAAATTAGCTTTCTTGGGCTGAGGCATTAAATCCAGCCAGAGGTGCCCAATGCCAGCTCACGAGTTCGTTTAAATTTTTATGAGCTGTCCAATGGTTATTAAACTCGGTACACTTGCCATTCAGCACAGAATTGTTGTAATATGTCACAAGGAAAGAGTACTTGAGGAAGAACAGACTCTGGTGACGTGCAAGAGGGATGAGCTCCCTGGGCTCTCTGCAGCACCCTGCATGTTGCAGGTGAGAATCCAGGGAYGGTGGCACGAGCCCCTCCATCACTGTCTGCTGGGGCTGGCGACCATCGTTCTGCAGTGGCATGGCTGAGTCAGGACAGCAGAATGCAGGGAAGTTATTTGCAGAGTGAGTCATACCAGAAGCAATTGCTTCCCAGAATGAAAACTGGAAAGGGGGTAGTGATGGAAGGCTTTGCAGTAGCACAAGCATTGAAGAAAGTGATGGAAAACTACAGAAGTTGGTTGAAAGCTTGTTGGTGGCTTGGAGCCACATGGAAAGAGGGACAGGGCAGTGTGCTGAGAATAATGTCTGGAAACCTTGGCCGGGGAGATAAGCATGTTGGCTTTGCTCATTGTTGAATGGCAATTGTTTCGAGAAGAAGACAAATGAAAGAGGAGATTGCCATTGCTGAGTAAAATCTGCTGTTTTCAGAATGTTTTCTTCATCTAGGATTTATGGGGGTTTTAGCATTATTGCCTCATGTTTTTTCGCTTGGAATAGTTCATTCTTTCATGCATGCTGAATCCCACTCCAGCATCCCGGGCCACAACCTGCCATGTGAGAGGTATTTAAGCACCTAAGCTTGGACAGATAGACTTATCCTTTCTCGCCCAGATCCTGTGCATGTCAGCTTGTGTTGGATTTTTCTGAAAATGAAAAGGTCTCAGTGTAAATACCTTGTCTCAGGGAACCTCAGCATATGGTGGTCCCCGCAGTGCACCACGTACCAGGCGGGCTCTTGCCCACRTCTGAATGAATGACTAACCTTTGCTTTAAATTTTCTATGCTAATGGCAGCAGTGACAGTGAAAATTGTTTAAAGTTTCATATTTTGTAGCTGTCTAGARGGTTTTTGATGAATCATTGAAGTGAAAATTTCTGTGTGTAAGATCATTGCTAAGTTATGCACATCTTAGCTCTCCCCAGCAAGTCTCTGAGATTTCTGCTGAACAAATACAATCATTAAGGTGATATGCAGCCTCACAGGCTCATTGAGCCACCCTACYCCCAAACCCAGCCCTAGAAATTTGGAATTCTTCAATATGACTGACTTTAAGTGGGCTAATTCCTCATGTAACAAGCTTTCTGGTGCATATTGCAGCTCCGTTGAACACTTCAGCTGGCACTTCACATTGCTGTCTTCAGTTAGTCCGGTTTTCATTCTCATCTTTGTTTTTCTTTGAACTTAAGCCATTTCTATTGAGGTTTCTGCCTGGGTGTAGGAACGTGTTGCCTTTACTCACGGTGARGGTAATCTTTCCATGCCAATTTGGAAATAGACTGTCTACATTTTACATTCTGAATTAATTTTCATTGCTTGAAAGTTTCTGTACAGATCTCCTCTGTAATGAATCAGCCTTGCCATCAATTTTGTATCTGTTTGTCACCTTTATTTCAGTGCCTTGCTTTGCTCCGTCCTTCTGCCACCACAATATCTTCAGTGCCCTCCTTATCATGGCCTTCCTCAGTTGTAACTTGGCCATCAGAGAATCACAGCTGGGATTTTTCTTGGAGGAAACATGGGGTGTTGCATTTGATTTTCATAAGGTCACTAGAACGAGATGACAGTAACTGGGATGTCACCAAACTATCTATTCAGGCGCTTGATCCAGAGGTGGGATGATATCCCTTTGTATGCTAAAAATTGCTGACTTAAAAAGGTGTTTTGTAAGCTTTAAGAAATTTGTGGAAGCACATTTCTTTTGGCAAGGAGAAGGTAAATAACTTTCTACATAGAAAGTTAAATGCTCAGTTTTAAAGCCCTACACCCAAAATGATTTCAGAAAACACCCACACACACCCTTGACCCAACAAGGGGTTTTGAAAACCAGGCTCAGTATTGCATTGGACACAGGTAATGAAACTGTGTCTTACTATGGCTTTTCTCTGTGTTGTAACTAATAGAGACAAACACCAGAGGATAGGAAATCAATCGATGTAGAAAGATGAGAAGATGAAATGTTCTCACTGCAACTAGTGAAAAGCCGAAGACATGTTTGGTCTTATTGGTTGGTCCCACTAAGTACTGTGCTTTATATCTGAAAAACTTTCTGTGAATTGAAAACTGTTCATAACAATAGCACTGGGAGCTCACTCAAATATTCTCTCCCACATATCCTTCACTGACATCCATCATAATTTAGAAGAGAGAAGATGAAAATTCCCATTAGACATCTTTGTTTAATTGCTCTTATTGTTTCTGTCACTTGATGAGAGCTAAAGCAATAAATGAGCTTATCCAAAGATTCCCTGTCCGTCAGAGGAGTGTGACATCCACCCAGATCACGGAGATGGGGCACCAAAAAGGTGTAACTATGGGGATGAGGTATAAAATAGCTGCTCCCTGGTAATTAGCTGGTTTAATGCAGAGAATCAACCAGCATCTATTTAGAGGGTCAAGAGCCTGTTAGTGAGACTGCTGATGCAGAGACAATGCTCACCATTTGTTTGCCATTAAAATTCAATTTGTAATCTGTCATTAAAATACACTTCTGTTCCCGAACCAACTGCTCCCAGAAGTTATGTGAAGCTACCCGTTCCACACATTAATTTGTGCCCACCTTGGGTGTCTGGGAAGCATATGGAGAAGGCAGGACATAAGGGGACAGCCAGCAAACAGCAATGTCTGAGCTGTGGCTGTTCAGCTGCCTTCCTGGGAGAGCTGGCAGGGAGCAGAGCCAGAGCATCCATCCATGTCACACCAGTGGGATGCTGTCCTTGGGCTGGACTCCACGTGAGCCTGAGACAGGAGTTCACAGAGGAGCATTCCGAGAGAGCATTTTTCTGTTTTGCTCCTTACAGCTTTCACAAAGGATAATCGAGTTCAGACCAAAGGATATGAGATGGTTCTGAACTCGTGTGCAATCCTAAACAGGGTGCCACCAAACTCTCCTGGCCTGCCTTTGGCGCAGTTATCTATCCCAAGGCCACGTGCAGTTTTGGTCTAAAAGTCCCTTTAGGTTTAGTGTAGCCAATCCAGGCCACATCTTGGTTTTGTCGTTGTTGGGTTTTTTGGGCAATGACTCCCAGGCAAAACACACATAAAAGAGAATGAGCAGGTGGCAGGTTGGGCATGTCTCATATGTACCTGATCTATCTGTCTGATAATCTTTCAGGCATGCTGAGCTGCATGCTAAGAGCTTCTTTGGGAAGTTCCTGTAAGCACCAGGAGTGTGGGCAGCACACCTTTCTCAGCAGGGTGGAGAGCCCTGTATGTGTCTACTTGCTTCAAATAAAAATGATAATACAGGACGTGACAGGCAGTCAGTGTGGTCTGCTCCACCATATGTCTCTTCAGCCTTGTGCTTGCAGCAGGCAACAGGACTCATCAGACAGCTCAAGTACCAATCCCTCCATCTTTTGTCCTCCAGGAGTATCCAGGAGCTCAACCTGTCTGGAGGCACGACGTGTACTGAGAGTTGCTGTGGAAACTGTTCACCACCAAAAGCCATCCTGGAGAAGAGACATCTCCACTGTGCCCTTCTCTCACAGCTGGGAGGGAGGTGGCTGCAATTCCCCTCTCTGGAGGAGTAGATGCAATCCTCCCTCCTGCTAAGTATCAGTAGTTTCCAAGGAAGCTGCTGAATGCACTGCTTTGATTTTCTTTGACCTCATTCTACCTAGTCAGCTAAACCAACCTGCAGATGAAATGAAAGCGGGCCTGGTGGATGGGAAATGGGCCATGAGAACTTATTTTTTAAAATACTTCAGGGTTTGCAATATACTGGAACCAAATTATGATAACTGCAAGTGAGTCAAATCTGCTGCTTCTGCGAGGGAAAAGGAGAAGAAAAACATGGCAAGACTAAATTTCTGCTGAAATTTCCAGAACAGTTAGGGTAAGTGTTTCCAGGGAGCAATGACTATGTAAGTGACATGGATAGTTCCAGGAAGTACATGTGGGACAGGCTCTGACAAGGGACAGTTGTCACACGAGGATACAGATGGCACTTCTAATGTCTACAGTGACTTCTACATGTGAATGCATCATCACTCACAGTGTAACCCAACCAATCATATGAGGAGCCAGCATATGCCAGYCCACAGATTGCAGGGCTTTTGAGGTTTTCCATCTCTGCTATTTGTCATCTTGGAGATGCTTTTAACCATTTATCTGCCCATGGCTGATGGGGCTCCTTGACATCAGGATCTCCTGGGGGCCTGAGGTCCAGCCCACAGCACTGCAAGGGCCTTGTCCACCAAATGTGCCTCTCCACACTGAATTGCTGACCTTTCCTGTGTCTCACACTTTCTGGGGAACACATTGTCACTAGTACTGGTGAGATGTTCGTGTACAAATCCTCTAGATGAAAAGGACAGTGTGGGTGATTAAAATGGTAATTTGTCTCTGCTGGGAATAGTAAAAGCAGCATTTGGCACCTGGGTGTTTGTCCTTGTTTTCTTTTTAAAGAATTCTGTCCTTCCAAGTACCACTCCTTGTTTGTTTTCTCACCATCTGAAAAACGGAGCTCCATGAAATGATGCATGACAGACACCAGAAACAGAGCAAATCTGCAGCAGGATTGATGTCCTCCAAGCTCGGAGCAGATATCACCAGGACTTTCTGAGTGACTGCTGCATTCATGCAGGAAGGCTTCTGTCTGACAAATGTGTTTGAATTCTCTGAGTACATCGGGGCATTACTAGAAAAGTATGTAATAGAGGACATCATCTATCATGATTGCAGGGAAGCGTTTGACAGCGCGCCACAAAGGCGGTATGATTTACAAAGTAAGTATAAGGAAACTATTGATATCACTTACAAATCAGATTGGCAGTTTGAGGCAGAGGATAGGGACAGGACATAAAGCAGAAGCAGAAGGCTGGACAAAGGCTGGAGTTCTCTGAATAATGTTCAAAGTAACCCTAATCTAATCTCCCTGAGTACTTGGGACAAGGAAAAAAGAGAAAGCAAATGTGTAGAAGCAGAGCAGGCCTGGCTGAAATGAAATTGCATTCTGTTATTCAGCAAGGCAAAGGAACAGAAGGCAAAAGCCATCAGGAACCATACTCCACGAGCCGTCCGTAAAACCTAATTTGGAGAGCGGCTCAGCAGAGCAGACTCCCACAGGACCCTGCAGCCACTCTGCAGCAGCGACAGGACTGCTCTGACCCCCTGGGAGCAGCCTGGCCAGTAAATATGGACAGAGTCAGTACAAGGCTATTGCAAAGTAATAATCTAGCCCTGGGCTGCTGGAAGGTGCCTGTGGAAACCTTGTTACAAACAGGCTTTGCCAAAGGATCTGACTGTCTCTGGCTGAAGGGTGCCTGGGTGCCCTGGTTGCATGTTCCCCTGCACAGGGGCACTCTGCAAAAAAACCTCTGCTATGAGCTGGTCCACTCACAAAGCCCATCACAGGAAAGGGAGATATTGGGCAAATGTAAAACGGTGGGATTTTGTCAGGCTCCTGATAGCACTGTTTGGGGAGGAGGGATGATTATTTCTTATCAGACAGAGGGATTTAAATACCTAACCTTTGTAGTCATTGCGTGATTTGTGCACCCTGGCTCGGTGCGCTGAGGTGAGCGCGCCACGCTCGCCATCACGGACAAGCTTCCCTGAGCCTCTGCCAGGGCAGGCAGCAGGGAAGCATCACTGGAGTTGTTTTGGCTGGAAACAGTTGGTGGTTTGGACCAGGGTGTCTTACAAAGAAAGATCACTTGGAAGAGAAAGGCAGAGAGCTGCACATTTCCTAAGACCTGTGAGACACATTTGGGGAGTTATTTGTGGCTGCAGCTTAGGGAACCTGGATCAGCTCCTCAGTCCTGCCTCCTGCCTTGCCTTCCTCTCCCCTCTCTGTTAGGGCAGGAAGCTCTCTGGAGGGGGGACTGTCTGTTTCTGGGGGATTGTGCCACAGTTTTGCAAATGGACTCCTGGCCCTTGTGGCTGCTGCAATGCTACCAAGCAATGCCATTCCTCATGGATTCTGGAAAGGTCCCTCCTGGCTCTCTTGCAGCTGGCTGGTCAGCAGCAATGCTCCTGCCTCCATGCTGCCTGGGTCAGTGGCAAATGTCCACTTCTGCCAGCAGCACACATCCCAAAATGGCAGAGGGAAAGGCACAGTAAGAAATTTCCCTTTTTCGCTCCTGCAAGGCTGAGGGTGTGAAGCTTACAATTTGTACTTGTTTTCTGTTTTTTTCCACTGCCTGATTATTGCCAAGAATTTCATATAGACACAGCAATTTAGTTAGATTGATGGCCCTTGTCTCCCTAGTGACAAATGCAATGCCTGCCAGACACTTGGCTCTAAACTGTCTTTACAATCATTCTGCTTTTTTCAAAGTTTAAATGCCCACTAGAGGAAAACTTAGTTTGTCATTTAGATTGGCCTTGGCTAAATTAGTTCATTCCTGAGCAAGTGTAAGACACAAAATGAGTACACTACTCTGGGAGGCACGGGAGCTTCTCATAAAGAGCAGCTACAGGATGGATTTAAATTCACACCAAGGGAAACAATTAGAGAAGAATTTGGGGCAGGAAGGTAATGTTAGAAAGCAGATATATACCCAGCAAGTGTGTGGTGAGAGTCCAGGCTGCAGCACAAGGACAGTGAAAGGCAGAGCTTGGTATCAGTGAGCAAGGGAGGGATGAAACCTTGGTCTCGCTGCAGTCACCAGGAGCGGTGTCACAGAATCTCTCTGGGGTGCTGCATCAGCATCAGGCTCTTGTGAAGCTGTGCAGTTTGAAGAGAAACCTTCTSCTTGGTTTAAGGACACCAGACTATAAATCCCTTGTGGAAGCAGGAGCTGGTCTGACCATCCAGGCTTTATTAGGCAACGTATGGGAAAAAGGAATACTTGTYTTAGAGCATGTAGCACCTGGATGCTTGAAGCACCTTCCTGCATACATCAGAAATGTTAATTGCTGGTGCCTCACAGGAAATTGCATTTGAGGTCCCTGATTTTATATTTTTGRGGGAATAATAGTGCATGTGGAGACCTGAGCCCCATGGTAAGAAGTGTCAACGTGGAGAATTCACAGGGTGGATTCTCAGGTTAGGAGCAGAGGACACCCACACCACCATGCAAGGAGGCTGGTTTGAGCTGCTCTTTGCACCTCGATCCTGATGAAAGCACAGATGCCTCACAATCTTTCACATGGCTTTTACCTGCAGTCTGCTGCTCACAGGGTTCCCATCCCCCTCCTGCCACGGGCAGAGCTGGGCAATCTGTACTGGAGCCATCCCATCCCTGAGAGCTGCATGGAACATTTTCTGCACAGGCTTTATTGGGCAAGAAGGTTGAACTGCAGTCCATGTGGAGCGATTCCCTGCTGAAATCTGTCATATCAGGCCAGTTTCTACCCCCAAGAATGGCTCATCTGAAGTGAATGGGCTGGTTTTGGCCAAGCCCTTGAGAAGCGAGAACAAAGTCTATGCTTTAAATAACAACAAAACTAGAAGGTTCCCCAGGGGGCTGAAAATATTTGTTACTAGGAAAAGCATCACAACCTGTCAACTTCCAATTCCCTTTATTTTCACGCAACTTTCAAAACCCCCAGCTCTACACATTCAAAAATACACTTCAAGAATTAATCTCTTCTTAGCTGACACTTTAAATGTCAACTCTGAGCCTAGAGTAAATTTTCACAGGCAAGTTATAAAACTCTGAAAACAGGATTTAATAAYGATAATGCTGACAAAGCCTCGGCTGCAGCAAAGCTAGTAGGTGCCTCTGTGCTTATCCACCAAACAGCCAGGCTGAAAAGCAGATGGGGGGAGAGCTAATTTATTGCTATTAGCTGGGTGCACTTCTGAAAGCCTCATAATTCAGAGACCTTCCTTTTCAGACTGATGAAAGTGTGGATCTAGAGACAGATTAATGATTCTAATTTCTCCACCTGTATTGTTTTATTAGACTCACTATGGCAAACTGGTATTGTTGCTAATGGGCCCTGTGTACCTGTTTATCCATGTGCCAGATGCAGAATGTGTTCCATCATGCCCGCCAGAATAATTTGGTTAAAATACTGAAACTGAGCCTGATGTGCCTCTTAGTAGAGCAGAAATGAAAAATATCTGGCAGGAGCTGAGTGTGGAACAAACAAGAATTTACTTAGACTGGGGGAGAAAGTAAGCTCTGATTTAGTGTTCAGCTCAGGTCCATGTTTTATGCATGTGCATAAAGAAAGGAAAAATTCATTGATTTGCTTCAGAACTAGTTTATGTCTTGATGGAGCAAAGCATGTAAGTTCCTGCTTAAGTCTATTCCCATTCAATAAAGTGTTTAAGCAGCTGCCTATGTCCCACTGATACTAATGCAAGATTTGAATGTCTWCTTAGAGCGAAATGTTCTCAGAAGCTTTGCTGTGCTGAGGCCTGATGCGTGCTGCTGTATTCTGGACACGGCTAGTCAYGCAGACTGAGGATGCAGAAATGAGGACCAGAGTGGTCTTTACCTTGTCACCACATGATGGCTTGCTCAGACTTTCTCTAGATAAAGCTCTGGGGACATATTTTAAGTGTTATCAGCATATATACACGGGGATTTATTTTTAAATCTTTCTCAAGTTCTCAATCATGTGAGTAGTTCATCCCCAGAACTAGCAGAAATTTGCGTGATCGAAACCAGTATGRGAACACTCTCTATCACAGTGATGGGTGTGAGAAAGCTGGCACCAACCCCTCTGAGGTTATCCAAACCTCTCCTCCTCTTTTCTCTTTTCCATCTGCAATGGTCTGGGAAGGGATTTTTCTCAGAGTTGCTTGATCTTCAGCATGTCTCTTGCAGCTCGGTGCTGTAATTCAGTAAGTGCCGCAGGGCACTGCTTCAMGTGGGTGGGAGAGGAGAGGACGTATGGGCCACTCCTGCTTGGGGTTGTAACACACCCTGGTGTGATGTAACTGAGGGTGATAGCAAGGGAAGCTATAAAAATATCTGGCACCATATTTGTGAGACTGTCTTCTTTGGGAAGGAGGCTATGCCCTGCCCCTGGGACAACCCCACAACCAATGGTGTTTCAAAGAAGGGAACAAGTCTGGCAGCAACAGGGAATTTGYGCAAAACGATCAATCCTCCCCACCAAAAACAGTAAAAAAATATGGAGCGGTAATTTTGAGGATCAAAGTCCCCTAATATTTGTGTTTACAATGCCTATGAGTGAAAACTGGCCTCTTTTGCAGTGTTCAATATTCCAGCTCAGACGGGACATGCAGTGCTCAGTCCTGCTTGGGGCACATCCCAGTGGTTATCCTCACTCCTGTTTCTTGCTTTGTCCCTAGGAACAGGTGGCTCAGCAGAAGCAGCACCTCTCAGGGTCTGACCCTCGCGCTGAGAGAAGGAGAAAGTCTAKAACTGATGACGAAACCTTGTTGCTTTTTCAAGCTTTGTAACAGCTTTGGGAAAGGTTCTTGCTTCTGCTTTCTCCCATGCAATCAGCACAGAGATTAAAATTTACTGTGGCTGCTATTTCCAGAGAAGAGCTGGGAGCTGAACTGAGGTTTCCTTTTTCCAAGTGCTTTTTAGTGTTGACAGTGTGGAAGAGTCATCTGTGACAATTTCGATTTTTCTGTCAGTGCAGCTTCCTACATGGGATTATTTTTACAGGCAGGATCCTTCAGAATATTTTTTTCTAATTCCATTTTCATTTAGCAAAGTAGCTTCTGTGGGTTGTCCCCACTCAGACATTTTGATACCCTCTAGAGAGCTGAGTTTCTATGCTGATTATGGATATGAATCGCCATCTTCTGTGCTTTGAAAAAGAATTATTTTAAATACATATTAGTATTGCAGATTTCAATAGGAATTTTGACTTGGTCATTGCCAATGTCAGTCTACACAAATATTTCCGTTGCATACAGTGCAACGATGAGGTTTTTTTCCGAGGTGTGCTATCCATGGATTACTGGCCTGTGAAATTCTTTTTATCAGATAAAACATCATCATCTTTTCCTTCTGGTCATCTTTCTTCCTCATTTTTATGTTTATTTTCCATAGCTCATGTTATGTTACAATTGCAGATTACCTGGGGCAAGGATCATCATGTTTTATTAGTAATAGTGCAAGCCATTTCTGAGTAGAACTTATGTACAGATGCAAATATTTACTTTTTTAGSGAAAGAAATTGCTGTGTAATAGCAACTCTGAGCATTCAGCCGTCCAGGGGCTCATTAGTCCTCTGTGCTTCCCTGGAGTCAAATTAAATGATGAACACCAGTGAGCCCTTATATCACACAACAAAGCTTTCCACGGGGCATGGGATTGCACAGTCACAGTGCCATATATAGTACAAGGCTCTGGTGTGGATTTTGCAATGTCTGYCATTATATTTCAGATACCAAGCAAATAAAAACATGTATTTCCATAGAAACTGTAATGTGTGCCGAATACTGCCCTGAAGTATGCAAATATATCATCTAATATAGTCAAATTGGGCTGTTACTATGTTCTAAAGAAGACTTTCGTGCCATATGCTGATACATAAATGTCAATCAGTTGCATGTATCCCAATATCTGCATTTAAACTGCTATTTTTACCTTTGAATGGAGCATGACCATGCCTACACAGCATGATTTAATGAGCACTCGTGGCACAGGGCTGGCTGGACACCAGGATCCAGACTAAAGGACTTCCACGGAAGGGGCACAGGTCTAGCAGAGTCCCAGTCTCATGGGCAACCCAAGGAATCCAGATTGCTTAAAATGAAAGACTTAAAAAGAGATGTCATTGTACAGGATTGAACAGGGAATGAGAACAGTGGAGGGACTAACAGTGTCTGCTGCAATGTACTCTGTTGTCTCTGTTATTCCCAGGCAGATCTCTAATTTTAAATCATTGTCACCTCTTATCTTTTCCCTCATCATCACCTCCTATGTTTTCCCTCATAGAACAAGTGCAGTTGCCATGTGCCTTCTCTGAAACGCTGCAGGTGGAAATGGGAGACTAATGCTTTTTTCTTCCCAAGGGCAAAGTAATTCAGGTTCGACCAAAAYGAGAACAAATACAATTAGATGAAACAATTAAAGAAAAAAAATTGTTTGAGTATACCTGAAACTTTTGTTTGGCTTGGAATGAAAAGCTCTGATTCACTGTCAAGAATTTAATGATTTTCTTTCATTAAAAATTCAAGTCAGTTTTTACAAGGGAAAAAAAGCTATTCTTTCAAATGAAGAGTCTGGTTTCAGTGGGAAAGTATTAAGGCAAAATGCTCTAACTTTCCAAAAACTTYGTATTTTTGGAATTGACAAAATGTCATATTTTCCCCTATTTGATTCTCAGCTCCCTCAGTTCTTTTCCACTGGAAGTTTCATACTTTTTCCCTTTTGAAGTGCACCTTGTTCAGATATTTTAATACTTGTTTCAGCGAGTAAGATGCAAAAGACAACTTTTGCTGCATGCAAAGGGCCAGAACATTAGCAAACCCTAGAAGTGAGTGTGGAAATGGTTTCCATTTCTCACTCACAATCAAGAAGTTCTCCATAGGTGGAGATAGTATCTCAGTGGCTTTTAACTCCTSATCTTTATTACATTGAAATAATCCTCTGCAGATTGATGCTGCTCCTTAATAATCATACTTGTATTTCCAAACATTTAATCATCAATTTGACTGTGAACAAAATGAAGGTAAAAGTAAATTATATGTTGTTTGTTAGAGAACATGTATTTTTTGCTTTAAGAATTTGCATAAGATTTCAGCTAAATTTACTTACTAATTTCTAAAATAACTAATTCTGCTTTAAACAGATGTTTGGGTTAAAAATACTTGAATTTTTTAGCTTGTTTCAGTTCCAAATCTCCCRTTTGAAGCCAAAGTTAATAATTAATGGCAGTGAGCAAGCACAGCATGTGAAAGCACTGCCCCAAATTAGAGCTTCAAAGTCACTGTCTTTTAAGGCACCCATGGTCACACTGCTGCCTCACTTTTGGGGGTTCAAAGGCAGGGAATCACCCYTTATCCTTCTCTGGGACATTGAAATATTTAACGAATCCCTTACGTGAGTGCTTAGAGAATGAACCATCAGCACAGACTGGCTGCTGGCTATTTACACACCATTTCCCATGTTGTTCTTGCTTTTATTAACTATTATAAAATTCAGTCTTTCAGGTCCAGCCGTACAGAGCATCCTCCAGGACAGCTGGGCTTTCTCTCCRTTGTAAATAGTCCTGCAAGAGGCTCTCTGCGGCACGCTAAAACCGAAAAAATCAATATGGATTCTAATAGACAGGAACAAATTGGGTCTTAAAGTGTAAATAGGGCTGTGTGAAATACAATAAAGTAAATTTAACTAGTGGACTGTATTAACTGTGGTGATTATTCTGCAATCGGGGAGGATAATTTATGTAGTGATCAACAGAGCGCTTGGACTTTCCACCACAGATCTTGAAGGTCATGGGCTGAGCTGGGACGTGAGCCTTTCCAAAGGTAATCTTTTCAATTAGATGGAACTTCGTTATTATTTTCCAAGCTGTCTCACCTCCCTTGCAGAGCTGGAGCAGCACGGGGTGGTGTCTGCAGCCTGGAAACAGCCAGAGCACAACACAGAACCGTCAGCTCCCGAGCCACCAACCACGATTTATCTGCTTCCTCTGCTCAGGGCTGGCTTGCTCGGCAACAGATGTAGGAGAAGAAAGAGTTTGGGARTGTGGCTGCCTTCCTCTAGGCTGCATTTGCCAAAAAAACCCTGTGGTTTTGGGCTAATAAGTAACTCCAAAGTAGCTGGTTTGTGATTAGAAATGCTCTTTTAAAGTAGAGTGGCTTAGGATGAAGTTTTGAGATCTGAAGTGAATCATTTTGACTTACTCATTTCTCTATTGTGTCCAAATGCTTTATTTCATAATAGCTCGGAGCTGTTTCACCTGGACTTTGATACAGTAGAGCATGAGCTGTAATAGTAGGATAAGTACTAGACTATAGCTGTTTCCATGTTATTGAAACAAATGTAGTGCTAAATCAGAACTACATGATCCAGTATTAATGAAAAGAAATCCTCCCATGTTCCAAAATCAAATAAAACCAAAAAACATGTTAACAGGAATATTTTGGGTCGGTGTTTTGTTTAGTTTTTTTTCCATTTAGAATGAAAACAAACCTCAGGATTTTCTTCAGAGCTGAAAACCTGACCAGCGTCCCCTGAGATTGCCATGTTCAGTGGTTCAGCTGCTGAAGGCAAGCTAGATGAAGGCTTTAAWTGCAGAGCACCTTGCAAGRCTCAGAGTCAGCCTCTGGTCTTAAGATGGCCTTTTGGGGCCTTCACTCTGACTTGAATCTGGTCAAGGCTCCTTGTTAATTTATGGTGCTCTTTATCACAGCTCCCTGACTATGTGGTTGACATGCAACACAAGAAAAAGGTAGGCTGGCAGGGAGAAACCTTATTGCAGTAAGCAAGAAAAGATTTTGTCACCAGGATGGGTAGTTTGGATATATACCCTATTAATTTTGAAATAATAAACAGGGAGGAAACGTGCCCTATAAAATAAACAAATCAAGAAAATTAAACAAAGTCAATGATGCTGAAAAGGTAGATCCACTCTCCCTACAAATAGTCCTAGGAGTGATCCCAGAAGTTTACAGAATGATGTCCTCACTGCTGCAAGTGCAATGTGGCCTAAGTGGCTTGTTGATCTTTAAAAAATATTTTAATTAAAATAAACTGGCCAAATAATACTTCTGAAATTATCTCGCTGATTTCTCTGTAAAGACCTGAAGGAATTTCTATATTTAAATGACATATACTGTATGAGTAATGTCTCTTTTGTTCTGAAGTAGTCTTCTAGCATTAGTGCTTCACAAAATAAGGGCAGCTAAAGGGATTTCTAATTGATAAATCTGACTACATTTTAGGCATGGCCATTAGACTAATGAAAATCCAGTGTGACCAATGCCTTTCAGCTGATTTCAACCATAAGTACACTCAACAAAGCTGTTTCCATTGCCAGCTCTGTAAAGCAATCCTGGCAACCTGTCCAGCTGGGTTTCAGCAATTTCTGCTTTTTTTGCATATTCTACTGCTCAACCTTATCATATTACGKTGTTATTTATATGTATTTTCTTACGAGAAAAAAAAAGTTACGCAGGATCATGCTCTTGTCTGGTGGGAGGTGGCATTGCTCACCAAAATCGCTGGTGAGAGGCTGATCCAGAGCAGTTTCGTGATGCACTTCCCATGTGCTGCATTTCTGTGTGCTTGTGCCTCAGTGTCTGTTCACAGAGGAGGTGACATCTGACCCGGGGGGAATGTTTGGCACCTGAGTTCAGAAACCAACCTGGGACCCAATGGCCTGGGGATGATTTTATTTCTTTTAAAATTGATTAAAAGCAAAGAACAAATATTTATTTTCTGGTTAAAATGTTAGCTCCAATCTATTTATTTTAAATCATATCCTACAGCATTCAAGTGCCCTTACCTGTGACAAACAATGTGTTGTGTTTTAGCATCCTTGGGCACCAGGACCAACACTCTGGCTTGATACAAAGCTCCTTTTAGAGCATTTTTTAAAATGACTTGAGCTAAAGCAGAAGAGTCCAGACATATTTTAAGCTCTGCAGGGTCCTCAGAACCCTCGAGGAGAGAAAAGCAGTGTTGTGGGGAGTCTTCTGCAGATAACTGAAGGATCTTGGCAAAACTGAGATGCTTTAATAACAGATGGTGAGGAATAGGCTTAGCCAGTTCTCTTTCCATCATTTTTCAGTGCAGAAGATCCCTCCACATGACATCCTGTGCTGTAGTCTCAGATCTATTATTAAATAGCCCTTGTGGTGTGTGTGCTTTGGTTGCTTCCTCGGGACATGGTCTCATGGGATCAGGCTGTGATTTCCACAGTGGCGTGTCTGGCTGAGCCACCCCGCCTCTGACAGGTTTGCAAGGTGGAAACTTTTGACTCCTCTCCCAACAGAGCCAAAGGTCCAAMCCAGACCAGCACAGGAATGCAGGAGCATTTCTAAAGAGGTGTAGTCRCTGTGTATCAGACTCTGCATCTGCTTCTCCTGCTTCCTTACAAGACCAAGGTGCTCTGTAAAGTTGGTTGTTCTGTGGCACTGGGATTCTCTTCTCTTTATCTGCATTTAAGGAAAGCAAACACAGAGGAGAAGGGTGATAACAGAAGGATAACAGTGATCCTCTTCCTCTGGGCACAGACTCCAAGACACTGCGTGACCCYTCTTGGCTCTGTGTGCTACAGACTGGGAGACAAAACCAACTTAAATCTTGCATTTGGAAAGAGCATTCTTGTAATGGCACCACACCATGTCACAARCAAGTGATAGCTGGTGAGAGAAATCCTCCTGGCACTGGGCACGGGCATCAGTGTCTGTGCCAGGATAGCTCAAGGGCTCTCACTTCTGCTCCACACTGGAATTCCCTGAAATTCCAAGTCTTTATTAAGATGTTTGGGCTTCAAATGGCCAAGGGATGTTGAAAGTGAGCAGGAACTGCCTCATAGTCAGTTAGATGCCCTGAGAAGAAAATAGTCTCTTTTTAATTTGCAACACGCTCCCTCAGCTCTTGCATTCTTGGTCAGGTTTACAGGACAGTATAAACTCTACAGTAAAGTATTGCACATACTAAAATTCTGGTCATTAAACCCATATTAATATACAGGTAATAACAGGGGAAGCACTGGAGCAACTACTAACACACAGGAGACACATCTGTCCTTGCAGTCCCACCCCAAAGGCCAAAGAAGGCCAAAGAAGCAGAGTTGAGCCTGCAGTCCCCAGGACTGATGGCATCCTGCATCCAAACAGAGTGACTTGAACTGTAGCCATGCCCTGTTATGCCAGAGCTAAATCTGTGTCCAACAAATCCAAGGGTTTTGTCCCAGCAGTGATTRAAGGAGATTTTTTTTCGCAGTTCTTTTTCTTCTTTTTTGAACCTTGAAAGGAAATGTACCAGCCCTGAGCTGGAAAGGACATAATAAAGCCCTAGCACTGGCACAAAATAGCCCATGTACTGCTCTGAATGGTAATGTGACCCTTTCCAAGTGCCTGAGCATGGGAGSGTGATCCAGGTGATGCTCCACAACTCTGCTTGGCAGGTGGCTATGGGCAGTGAGCAAAGCCTGGGCCGTGGGAGCTGTGAAATTCCACTTCCAGAGGAGTCTGAGAAAAGCAGGTTTAAAAATAAGCAATCAAGCTGGTTTCCTTTGTTAATGACTCAGTGATTCACCCAAGATAGCACATTTCAGCTTTGAAGGGCTTCACTCTTGGGAGTAGTTTTCTTTGGAATCCATTGTTTTGAATGAAAATGGGAAATGCATCTAAACCCACTACGGATGAGACTGTATCCACTGTACCCAACTTCTTTTATTCACCTTATTTCCCCCTTTTTCTCTTCCTCCTCCTCCATTGTAGACCTACTCAGTCGCTAATAGCCCTCTGCCAAGGGAAATAGAGTTTTTGCTCTTGTCTGACCTTTTAAATTGCTGACCACAACCCCCTGCAGTACCTGTTTGGGCTGGGAAACGTAGAGGTCAAGTGGTCTCCCAGTCTTCTGTAATGTTATTAAACTAGTGCTACAAATTGCAGCCAGGAAAGTTTCACTGTGGCTTTTCTCCCACAGCTACAACAAGAACAAGAAGGACCAGAGGGAATGAACATGAAACATCCCAAATTACTAGTAARAGCTATGACCCGTATGAGGATGGCATASAGAAAGCCCAATGGCAGACTTTGGRAAAGTCCTATTCCTATCTTTGCCTTTGGCCCTGTGAATGACACTGGGCAGGAATTCTGGCCAGTCTGTGCCCCCGTTCTCTAGCCATGAGCTGTGAGTTCACATGTGCCTCATGCATGACTCAACTTCCCTTTCACCAGGTACGAAATTCCCACCAAGAGGAATGGAGCAAGAGACTTCAGACTGATTTCTCCATACTTGCAAAACTGTGATGAGGAAGAAGGCAGTAAGGAGAGGCAATGCCTTTACTGGAGCAGCTGGTCCAGCTGGAACAAGCAGGAATGCTTTCAGAGCTGCAGCCCCTTCTGAGCTGAAGACAGAGCTCCAAAGTCAAACTGGACTCAGTAGAGGAACAATGTGGGCATAAAGGCATCTTTAAGGTAGGCTTTGTTTCTACTTTTATTCTCCTTGCAGTGCTCAGCCCACACAGCCCTACATCACTAAGATTTCAGAGCTGAAAACGAGCTTGTGTTGTCTCTTTTTCCAGCTCTTAGAGATGATGTTAACCAAGATATTGCCTCTCCCTGGAGGTCTTGTCCTGTTTATGTCGTTAAACCGCTGGGGTTACAACACAGGAATCAAGATACTTCACCCTTGACTCTCCTGATAAGCAGATAAAGGAGTTAAGAATGAGCTAAACYCCTGTGGATCCTGAGGCCTCTCGATTAGATCTGTTGTACCAAAATCCAGGGAGCCAGCAGCCTCCAGGGCTGATCTCTTGGACAAGTGTCACGATCTCACATAGTTTTATATTCACTTTTTAAACCATCTCCCATGTTTCTGCCCACAAGGATCTCACCCTGTGATAATGGAGGAAATGCAGAGTTTTGCACAGAAACAGRGATGCACTAAATAACCCCTGCCAAGAGCAGGGTAGTTCACTGCCAGCTCCAGATGGGTTTTTTAATCAAGCAGTGCAATATTGATGGCCTCTGCTCAAGCTTTTTCACTAATTGCCTTCCAACATGAACTCAGCAAAAGGTATGATAAACCCAAATTTCCACCAAACATAAGGCTGGGATGAAGATGTATTTTGTGCGAACAGGCAAAAGACAGGAAACAGGGACTCTTGACACTGAAGGGTTCTTTTAAAGATGTTTTCACTGATTTCTCTGGATCTTGAAATGCATAATTTAACATCTCTTGCTTTATCTCATTTAAAAGAAGCTGCCAAGACCTCACCTCCTTACCCTCAGTTTTAAGGCAGTCTTTAACACTTCCAGAGGAGCTGTGTTAAGTATTCAATGCTCTCTGCTCATTCTCATTATGTTTACTATGCAGTGGTATTATTAGGTTGCTGCTATTTCTCATACTACAGTATGTGCTGTTCAAGTTCTCAGATCTTCAGCACTCATCTACAGAAATATCTAATCAATTTCAGCTTCTGGTATTTGTGTTTAAATTGGTATTTAAGAGGGATTATTAGCATAAATATGAACATAGCTGTAAACTGGTGAGATACGTTCAAGCATTACAGAAAGCTTGGAACCTGACAGAAGACCTTTTCCAGCTTACTTTCTGGGAATACACATTAAACAACAACTTACAGATCAAAAGGAGGAGATATTTCAGCTGACATTTTTTACCAGCTAAGTTAACTCTGCTCTGTTCTCTAACTGTGAAGAAGAYGACACTGTTTTCAATTATACACTTTATTCTATGTTCCGGAGGGTTATCACTAACACACTCTGTCCTTGGAGATTTTCAGAGCTTGGACTGTGCTGCAAATTGGCATGAACAAAGCTAACAGAGTTTTTTTTGATCCATTTATTTCTCTTTATGGTTATTTTCACTCAGAGGCCTTTTTGTGCCCTGTCTCCATTGCCTTCAACATTTTCAGCCTTACAAGGAAAGAGTGAGGAAGGCCCTTCTCTTTCAGTAGCTGCACTCCATTGCATGATTTCAAAGCTGAAACTGCAGKAGAAACGGAGAGTGAGGCAGACACTCACCTGCAGAGAGGGCCACTGTGAGGTTTGGGTTAGATGATGTCTGCTGCCCCTGGGGAGAAGGAGGAGGATGAACCTGGAAAAGCACTAGTGAAAAGTGCTGCCTTGTGACAGCTCCTTGGGTTGGGAAAAGCTCATTTGCAGCCCTTGCCCTGGAGACACGGCACAGGAGAAAGCACACAGGATKATCACCAGCTCATGGCCCCAAAAGTGCCAGTTGGAGCAAGGAGCACGGAGGGGATCTGACAGCAAAGAAGGTGAGGATGAGCACTGCTGAGATGTGTTTGCAGAGGGGGAACCATCCTGATTTTGTGCCTGAATCCTGTCCTGAGAGACAACTCCAACTGCATCCAGGCTTGAGGAGGATTGCAGSGAGGTGGCAAGTCTGCTCAGGACAGAGGCGACCACGTCCATCAGGGCCTCCTGGGSCTGTGCAGGGACTCACCTGCTGATGCTGAACATCAGCCCTGTCCCATCAATCTGCAAATGAATGGAAKGAGGTGTCTGCCACCTCTAGGCATTCAACAATTCAGTGTCTAACTGTGCTTGCTTATGTTGCCCCTTCCAGTGCTTGGACTCCTCCAGAGCATCCCTCTTTACAAACCTCTCTGTGCTCTGGGCGATCTGCCCAGCTGCCCTGGGGTCTGGCTGCTTAACCACATTAAGGGACAGTAATTTCCTGGTGAGACAGCCAACAATCTCCCGCATTTCAAAGTTTCTGTTTAATTTCATTTTCTGTTTAAATTAATGTTGTTTTCCCTATGCCTGYCTCAAAGCAATTTCTCTCTCATAGAGGCTCTCTGGGTTTTCTGCCTCGAGCAGTGGCTCTGCAGCTTTTGGTGGGACATCAAGTCCCTGGGCYGTGCTGCCAGCAGATGAGTGATGGGCATCTCCCTCCATCCCTCTCCTTGCTGCACCTGGAGAGTCAGAGCATCAGGTCCCTGGCTTTCACCRTGCAAGAGGAGGGAGACTTTCACATGGACCTCGGACACCCTTAACTCCTGCTGAGCACCAGAGAGGTGCACACTCCTTCCCAGCAGGTCCATGTTGTGATCTGAGAGGATGGCAAATCTGCTTTGCCTTTTTGTATCCGTGAGCCCTGCCTTTGGAGCAGAAAGACGTCATTTCGCCCATGTAGCAGGAATTATGGCTCCTTTTCTGCAACAGTGAGCAGGTTTCTTGTCCTGAAACCAAGACTCTCATAGAATCACAGAATCACAGAGTCACAGAATGGTTTGGGTTGGAATGGACATTAAAGGYCATCTGGTTTCAACCCCCTTGCTATGGGCAGGGACACCTTCCASTAGATCAGGTTGCTCCAAACCCCATCCAGCCTGGCCTGCAACACTTCCAGGGATGGGGCATCCACAGCTTCACTGGAACACAGCCTGTTCCAGTGCCTCACAGGAAAAAATATCTTCCTAAYATCCCATATAAACCTACTCTTTTCCAGTTTAAAGACATTTCCCTTTGTCCTATCACTACATAACCTTGTAAAAAGTCCTTCTCCAGGAACCTACAGTGGCCCTCTTGGCTCCATTTCCCAGAGATTCCCAGGTGCCACCCAGAGTGGTGGTGGGACAGACGGGTCTCGACTCATTGGTGTGGAAGCTGTGGGTGAACACCTCAAGGTGAGTGAGTGGCTGTCCCCTCGCTTTCCTTTAGCAAGCAAGCCACTGMCACTTTTTCTGATCAGGAAGGACAGCCTAGCCTCACACAACTTGCCTTCACTCCGTGATGATTTCTCAGTTTCTCAGAAAACCTCATTGTTAACCCAGCTTTGTAAACAGCCATTGAGATGCTTGGCTACAACAGAAGTATCTGTATGCTTTCATTAAACCTTAGGGGGGGCTGTAATTTTCATTATCCAGAAACCACTCAAACAACTCCTCAAGAATTAGAATGCAGAGCTAATAGGGCTTTCAAAGAGGGCCAATTCATTGATATTACTGGAAGTCTCAGAGGTCAGCCTTCCAGTGCACTCAACACTCCACGGCACAACTAAAATTGCTGGATCTCCTGCAGGTATTTTCCATTTTAATTTACCGGCAGAGCAAAGTGAAGAAAAACCGAATGCACAGAGCAGTGGAAGGGTTATGCAGTGCTGTGACATTTGCTCAGCTCTGTGAGAAGGAAAATAAACTTTCCAGCAAACAATTTTAAGCACGTCTTTGTGTTTAGGACTAACGGGTTTATATGGAATGAGTCACGGTGCCATATTCTGTTTTTAAGCTCAGTGACGCATCCAGCAGAAGCCTTTCTGAAGGTGTAGCACAGGACYTGCCTGCAGAAACCAGCCCTTCCATGAGCAGGGGGGTCACCTGTGGCTGGCACAGCCTCTCTCCCTCCAGCACTGAGCACTGGGAGAGGCTGTGCCATGCCRAGGGCTGGGTAGATCCAACGCCAGCCTCCACGGACATGAGTGTGAATCCTGTAGTGACAGATGTCTTCAAGCAAAGCATTAGTTTCCCTTGTTTTGAGTTAGTTTTTCAATTCACAGCAAATGYCATAGTGTGGAACAGTCACTTTTTCAAATGTGTGTGGGCTGGGTTCCCAGAGACCCGGGCAAGGTGCCCTCACATCTGTCCCCTCACATTGTCCACTTATTTGATCTCTTGTTAAACTCAATGAGAACAAAGACCAGCTAAATCATCTTGGGATTTTCTTCACCTGATTCAGCAAAACCAAAACCTGCAGTAAAAAGCTTTTCCAACAAAAATAAGGACAAGATGGGTTTGTTGATGCTGCAATACTGTGTTTGAACAAAGTGCAACCTTGATTTTCATTTTGAAAAAACATTCATCCTTCAAGTCCATGTAATTTATCACCTCAGTCTCCCCCATGCAAAGGTCTTTTCAAAAGCACTTCTTTTTAGTGAAAATGTATTAACTCACTTGCCCTGAGCTGACTTCTGCTTTCAGCTTGACAAGCCAGGAATGTTTTCATTTGGATGAAAACTTAGAAAATGTCAGGAGATGGAGAACAACTTCCTGTCTGTCAACAAAGGGAAYCACTTTGTCCACTGATTTCACTCCATATCAGCATGGGGTGAGTCACACCAAGGTCCAACTCCCACGGTGGCTGGTGGCAAAGTGCCAGGAGGAGATTAGAAGAATTAAAATGGATGAGAATTGATCAAGTAAAAGGTATGAAAATCCCAAATGCTTCTGCATTTGCACTAAGTACTGGCTGCTCCTGTGTTGTGCCAGCCTTCCTGAGAAGCATTTAAAGATGCAAGAAGGATTTTTTGTTAGTAAGGGCCATCACAGAGGCATCGATGAGCCTATGGAAGAAGATAGGTCTGTGCTTCCCATCGCAGCTGGGTCAGGTCCTGTTAGTCCCCTGTACTCGCTGGTGTAGTTACATCTCCGTGGTGCAGTGCAGGGCCCCCTGCATTGGTATTTTCTCCTCCACATGCAAGCAGCAATGAATCACAAAGCTTATTATTTCTTATCTAAGTTTCACCTCCGGGGAATTCAAATGAAATACAGGCGCGGAGGAAAGCCGGCTCACTGCGGTGGGAGGATGTCAATACCTTAACATCAATTTGGAAAGATGAGCTCCCCCAGATTTAAATCTTTCCTAAGATCAGCCCATGCCCTGAAGCAGGTTATAGAGAAAATACACAACACTAGGCTTCTTTCTTTGGAATAGAAACATAAAAAAARTCTTTTTTGRGGTAATACATAACCTGCTGTTTCAAACTGGAGAGCCAAATCAACCAACATCAAGTTCAGGGGAGCTCTTCCTCTCACTTCTTGCMCATTCAAGTGCTCCTCTGTGAGGCTCAGGTCCTAAGGCTGTTTAAAATGTGCCGATGCTATGTCTAGTCATATCAATAATTAATTACACACAGAATCCTTTTCAACTTGGCATTCAATCTCCTCTCTAGGCTAAAGTTTATGGTAACATATCAAGTGCTTTACYATTTTCCAAAAACTGAACAGCAAAGAGATTTTGGACTGCTCAGGGAATTACTGAGACCCAACTGCGGTGATGTCACAACAGCGAAATAGAGCAGTTGCTTTCCTCTGGATGTTTTCTTCTTTCCAAAAGAGCACAGAGGCAAGACTTTGCTCAGAGGTGGCCWGGAAAGATTTATGTGCAATGGATCTGGGTACATCCCATAAACAAGTATGTGGTTTAGTCTAGAGCTTAGCAAGGGACCTGCAAAAGAACAAGTAGCCARAGGAAAATGCTCAATTTTTTCACCTGTTCAGGACTTAGTCACATTCTGAAATATTTTGGAGCCAGTGGGATCTTGGAAATGCTCTCCTGGACTTTCAGCTTGTTCTCGCCTGCTTCGTTATGTCAGGATACTCAAAAGAGCCTCTGATGGACTGAAGTGCAGAGGATGGTCCTGGTGCCAGCRCAGGCTGAGCAGATGCCAAGCCTAAGAATCAAACAATTTTTGTTGCATCATCCCCATTTTTAACAGAATTGYCTCAAAATACTGCAGTGAGCACCTGCCTCTAACAACCACTGTRAAGATTTCCTAAAGCTGGAGCAATGCCTTGAAGACAAATTGTATGTAGGAAGGCTAACTATCATTAAGGTGTTACTAATAAGGTTATTTTAAACTCAAAGTAGGTTACTGAAGGAGTTTCACAAAAAGCCCCTGCAAAACACAGCATTTAGAACAATGTTAGATGAGAACAAAGGACTAACAGTCTGAAATGAAAGACCAAGAATTAGGCACTGCCTTTTAATGGGCACTGTGCAGCAGCTGCCACAACCCAGAGCAGCCAATGGCTGTGCCAGAGCCAGCCTGCATGATGAGCCCGGTCCTGCAATCATCAGAGCCCTTCCCTGTCCTATTTCCCCTCCCAGTCCCAATTGCCCCTCCAAAACTCACCGTATTTGAGCACATCCCAAAGGCCATGATGGACCTCACTGGCTTTTTGGCTCTGTGCCCTCCTGGGGAGGGGAGGAAAGTTGTAAAGGCCAAGTTGATGCACTGTGTGGTTTCTGTACAAGATGGAATGGGGCAGGGGTTTTAGTTGCATTTTAAAAGTTTTATGTAAGGTTGAGTCCTTAGTCATGGTGCTGTCATGGAGGGGCCTTGGCAGTGCYGCCAGCGCCACACCAAGACTTGGTTTCCTCCCTTCCCTGTGCGAGGTGGTTTTGGCAGCTGCTCAGATGCTTCCCAAAGATTGCTGTCACTCGTCACTGGGGAGAGGAGTGTAGGTGTCCCAAGCCTAGTGACTCCGTGATTTTGCAGGCACCAGCTCCCGGCCTCRGAGCCACACAGCCCAGGCATCTCACCTGACCCAAATATCATTACTTTCACACATTAAAGATTTGGAATCTTGACAAATGGGGATGAAGGTTAAGCCAGATTGTTTTTGTCTAAAATCCAGTGTATTAAATGCACTGGATACACAGCTAAGCCACACGGTATGTTCTTCTTTTTTGTCTACATGTCTTTCTTGAGTGTGGGAGACTTGATCAGTGGTGGGAGAGCAGCAGTGAGGAACAGACCCCTCGATGTCAGTCCAGCATCATCATGGCCATGAGGAATCACAAAAACAGCTTGTAACCTAAACCCCTCTTAATGACAAAGTAAGCCAGAAATATGCACGTGAGGATAAATATCCAACCAAAGCAAAATGAACTTCCTACACTTTACTAGCTCAGTCCACACTGCAGGTGCAGCTATGCTTACCCATGAGCATATATGGATTTTACATGAGATTGGAGGGCATGTGCTAATACACAGGTTATGTTGCATGTAAAAGAGCCACAATTACCTTTGCTGATGAAGCTTCTCTCCCCACCTCACAGACTGCAGATCCYTCAGGTGTCACCAGGTCCCAAGGGTTTGCACACCCACAAGCCTCCTCCTATCCCAAGCAAGCAGCTCATCCCGGGATAATTGCTGGAGCAATTAGCAAAGWGCATGGATGAGGTACATTACTGATGTAATGATAATAAATGGAGGCTCTCATTAATCCACATGGTGCAACAAGGCATTGCACTTGCACAAAATGAGCCAGATGTCGATGGTGTGATTTAAAACCRGGAAAAGTATGAGCGTTTCAGTTCATCCTGGGTTTTCAAAAGAACACACTTGCAGGAGAAAGGGACTTTTTCCCCTAATTCTCCATTCATGAAGCCACCTAATAGCTCATGGGCAACCTGGGCTTACCTTGTAAGTAAATTGTACTAGGCCAGGGAAATGGAGGTGAAGGCTGCTGCTGGATAAGCTGATGGAGTAGCACAAAAACGTGGCTGCGACGTGCAGACCTGGCTGGAGAGGGGCTGGTTGTGGTGTTTGATTGCAAATATTTGCCACAAGAGAGGCTGAGCTGTACTCCAGGGAGATCCATAATTAAGTTCAGGTTAAGGACCATGAGGTCCTGTGCAGTGCTCTGTCATCTGTTTTAATCAGACTGCAGCAGATAATAAACCCCTTTGTCTGGAGTGCAACCTGAGGGAAGAGGGGACTCATATCTGACAAAAAGACAGAGTGCAGGCTTGTGCTAAGTGACTGATCCACAGCAGCCCCTTGTGCCATCAGGGCTGCTGGCTTTTTTCCTCAGAAATGGTTATTGCTGCAACAAAAGTTGATTTCTGGAGCTTGGAAGGCTTCCTCGCCTAATTCACTTTGGCCTTCTAATACTCTAATACTTGTCCATGACTGTACTTACCTGTAAATAAATTAGACTGAAATATTATACTGCACCTGAGTCAACTGATTTCATTGCTGGCAGTAAGATACTCATTTTTCTGTAGCCCAGTGTTTCCTAGCCAGTGCAATAATCACTGTATTTTTTAAGTTCAGGTGAAGCAGCATTCTGGAGCCCCTTGCTACCCGGTTCATTTTATTCACTTCAGTTCACTCTCCCTAAGGCCATGTCGTAAATGAGAATCCCAAAACTCTCATCAATTCCTCTTCCGAGTTTAATTGCAGTTATGCATCCAAGCAGGACCTAAGATTATTTATTTCTATAAATATTTATTTAAACCACTTTTTATTCCTATGTCTATGTGTGGTCTGCTAAGTAAAATATTGTGACAGGTTGGGAGGCCTTTGGTTTATGATGGGTATCAAGGAATAAAAGTTGAACCAGATGATCTATGAAGGTGCCCTCCAACCTGGATTGTTCTATGGTTCTATGAAAAGAACTTACGAAACCCTTGTAAAACYAGACATGAGGAGGAAAGGTTTCCTGTTCATCCATTCATATTAGCCTGAAAAGTATGTTCAACATAAGTTTGTTTTTATAMAATATAATATTAAATGAATTGTCATTTTAAGACGCAGTAATTAAGAACAAAATCACTACTGATTGGTGTGGCAGCAGCCTGGGCTAGGTACCATGAGGACGAAGAGAACATCAGGGAACGCCACGACAAATTGGCTCTAAATTACATGAAGCTGCTAAAAATATAAAGCTTTAATTATTAGCTCATAACACCAAGTGAGAAAAGAAAATGCTGCCATAGTGACAAGGTGCAACACCAGCACATCTGCACTTCTTAATCACATTTGTTAATTATGGTGGCACGTGCTGATGAGGAGTAATGGGTTGGAGACTGCTGGTCCAGCATGCAGAAAGGCACTTGCAGGCAGAGAGCTGCTGATAGGCAGAGGGGAGGGCCTGACAGGGACAGGGACAGGGACAGGGACAGGGACAGGGAGAGGGACAGGGACAGGGACAGGGACAGGGACAGGGACAGGGACAGGGACAGGGACAGGGACAGGGACAGGGACAGGGATGCCTTTCCCCAGCGGCTGGGGCACAGGCAGAGCAGGGATGTGCAGCCCCCACTCACAGTCAGCGTGGGGGGGCTGCTTTGTTCCCACTTGCCTGGCTCTGGGGTGACAAGGGTGTGTGCACAACGCACAGGGGGGACCCAGTTTTGTTCCAGTCGTTATCCAGGCTGTTCCATGTGCCCGCTGGATGTGCGTGGGAGGTCAGAGGAGACACGTCTCCAGCTCCTGGGGAGAGCCCTGCTGCCTGGCCACACCCTGGGGACCTCACAGGGACGCCTTCTGCAAGTACTTGGGGTGGATATTAGGAAGGATGCTGCCTAATATATACCTGGAGTCTTCACATTTGCACTTCACACTCCCTCATACACTCAGATGGACGTTTTCYCAATTAGCTTAGCTTCTGTCTTGACAGAACCAAGACAGCAGGAAGTATTATCCTGAATGTCAGGGACTTAAAATATAACCTCTGCAGAGCAGGGTTAGACTCYGACCACAGCTGAGATCTCTAAATGATACCTTAAAAGAGATAAATAATACAATGATAGGTAATAATAAATGTTAAGTTTGTCATAACTTAAAAATGCAATTTACCTTCTCMGCCAGAGGGAATATTAGCCTGTACGTTGTTCTTTACCATTAATGTTCTGCCAGTTAATGTACTAGGTTTCTATAATTATCAACCCTCCTTTCATTTTATTAGTGGCTGAYGGAATGTTTGGAGATACACACTTACACCTCGGCCCACAACTTGGCCTTCGATTTATCAAATCTCGGCAGCCAAGGCTGTGCCTATTTAATAAAGATGGAGTGACTCAAGGGAGCTCTGGAGATGCTGCTGTTTGCAACAGAAAAAATAAATTGCTGCAGCTTTGATCTGAGCAGTTACCCCTGTGCACAGCACACTCATTAATTACATCTAATGGCGCGATGCTGCAGACAGATTTTAAGAAACTTTTTAACAAAGTTTGGAAGACAAGCACTTGTGATTTTGTGATCTGGGCGCAGGGCTAGGCAACTCCTGGAAATATTTGGCATGTTCCTCRGCACTACTGAAATATCCTCGAGGTCCTGGCTCTGACGTGTGCTGGGACAGGAGAGGAGAGGTGTGAGCTGCACTGCAGGCAGGGCTGAGCACGGCTGCCCACACACCTCAGCCCACAGCAGCACTGCAGAGCTGCCTGGCTCTGCCTCCAGGCAGCTGCTGGTCCCTGCTGGGGCAGAGTCTCCTCCCTGATGGACTTGTTATATCGAGTGTCCAGGTCAGAGCTGTTTCATYCGTGGGGAGAAATTGTACAAAGATCCTCTATCTGTAGTCTCTAATATTCCCCATTTTTGTAATATGTGTTGTGAATAGGTTATGGAAAAGAAAATCTACGGGCAAGTCTTTTACAGAAGTGTAGTGTCAAAATGCAAATCTTTTAGAAAATATGAGGGGTTTTGGTGCATTGCATATCTTCCCATGCTTTCTGGATATTTTTCTGATCTACATATTTCTTGGGATGGAAATCATGGCCCTTTCCAAAATAGATGGTCCCTCCTCCTCAAATATATTTTAAAACTAAATATCACAAAACCCCTGCAATTTTTGAATTAGGTTATAATTTTCAGCCATGTTAACTTCTTATGCAATTATGGCTTTTCCTTTCTCCTTAAAACCTATCTGAAGATCTTTTATATTTTCTACCCCCAAAAAATGATGTGAAGCATGTTTGGATATGGTGCACTTGATTCTACTTTGGGTAGATCATAGAATCATAGAATGGTTTGGGTTGGAAGGGGCTTTAGAAAGACCATCTATTCCCACTTCTCTGCCATGGCAGGGACACCTTCTATTAGACCATGTTTCTCCAAACCCCTCCAACTCGTGAGTATCAGCTCCTGCTGAGCTGTCCCCAGTGCTGGAAGCAGTGGGGACAACAGCGACAGAAGTGCAGGAGGATGAGCTTCACCTGCAGAGCAGCACTTGTGTCCTTATCCTCAGCACTGGCAAAAAAACAGCATCAGAATGGGGACATCCATTATCCTAAGAGGTCCTAAGATAATTAACAGTACAGACAAAACCAGCGAACAAATTGATCCAAAGCGAAGAGACAGAGAGGGGAGATGTCATCTGTCAATTAGGAAAATACCCTGTTATCTGCAGGCTTGCAGTTGTCAAAGCTCTGCAGGAAGAGCCAGGAAACCACCAGAGCAACATTAAGGTGGTCCAGATGTTAACTGCAGCGTTAATAGCTGTGTGAGTAATAGAACTTAAAATATGAGATCAGATACTCTAACTAGGAAGTCCTGGAATCCATAAAGTAAAATGCAAAGAGACTTCTGAAAGCTGGGAGACAATGATTCAGAAAAAGAAGTACCTAATAAAAAGCCTGAACGGGTGAGTTGCATCTTTAAAGGGCAGAGCTGTGCTTCACAGTTTGTACAAGTGATTTGAAAATTGTAACAGGAGTTGTTCTTGCAAAATAAAAACATCTACTGATAAAATAGCTTGCAAACTGTACATGTAAACAGAAACTAGGGCCAACCATTTCACAAAGCTAACTGAGAGAACAAAGAGATTTCCATTTGAACCCAGGGTGCTGCCAAAGCATCCCTTGCTCACAAGTGCTGTCTAGAACACGAAAAAGAAGGATGTTTTCATATTATAAGACAAAGATAACCTTACATTTCTCCTGAATTTCAGATGATGTAAGATCCCCCATCTTCGCCCGCTGTGAGACTCCCTGTATGGCCTTGAATAGACAGAGGGGTGTGGTCCATCAGATGGGAATCTCGTCTGGGAGACAGGCTGCCTGCTAAGCTCAGGACAAGGACATGGAGCAGTGTCCCAGAGCTTGACCCTCGTGGCACGCTATCCAACCCTCACACACCCTCCTCCCTCACTTCTCTTTCAGATAAAGAAATAAAATATGAATCAGACCAGAGAGAGTCTGAATCACATGCAAAATGTGCTTCTGGAATAAAAATCCCCATTTTTCAGTAATTACCGTACTTAAAGCCCCATCCAAAGATTATTGCCGAGAAGGGCAGTGCTCGCCTGGACTCCAGCACCTAGCAGCCCGGGCATTTATTTACCGCTGGAAAGTGTCTGCTGTGTCTTCCTGGTTCTCTTGTGTCTCTGAGATAATGTCCAGTGCAGCCAGTTGGTCTGAGAAAGCAGCTCCGACGGGGAGCCAGGGACGGCGGCTGGGAGCCATCTGGGTGCATGGATATCAATAATGCCTCTCATGTCCCGGGGTGATTAAGGCAGAGATGATAAGCAGCCAGAATCGCTGCTTTTGGGATTGTGGCAGCTGTCGGCAGGGAGGTGCAGACTGTGCAAACCCGAGAGCATGACCAGAGCTCTCGTCTCGCACCCATCCCCTTCAGGGAACCAAAATCTCTCTCCCAGGAAGATGCAAACTCGGACAGAACTGGGCAGTGAAAATCAGCCTCTGGAAGACATTTTGTCTTTTCCTGCCTATTAGGAGGCATCTGCTGCGCTCTGGGTTTCCGAAGTGCTGATAATGCCGGCTATCTCAGCTTGCAAATGAGGGTGAGCATCCTCTCAGGCTTTCAGGTGAAATGGGCTCATTTTCACCTGCAGACTTGTCAAGAGACTGCATAATCTTGCTATAGACACGGAARTCTGTCTTGGCTCTTTCACAGGCTGTGGGAAAAGGGAGCACAGAGCAAGTCTGAGGAGAGCCCTGTACATTTTAATCACCTGATGTAACTGCAGAATTCTTAAAATGTCATGAATCTAATGGTGATTGTTTAAAACTAATTCAACAGCACTGTCCATTTATAAATAGAAGCTACCCCTCCATTGTGATTTTTAGGAATATGAAGTGTAAAAAAATGCACTTTGAAGGGAAAAAGCAGAGAGATATAAGAAARAAATCACCAAAATAAATTAGGAATACTTTTTATAATGCACTACAGCTCGGTTCATCACGAACATCTGATGAAGGCTGCTCATCAAGCTGACAGGGAGGTGACCGTGTGACGTATTTCCGTGGACTGTGCTGCTTGTGGGCACCCCCACCAGCACAGCACTCCAGCATCGACACATTCCCCTCCGGTTCCCAGATTCTAGAAACAGCTCATGCAAGGGAACAACCCCCTCAGCCCAATTCTGCCTCCTGATGGGTGGGAGCCAGAGGACCACTCAGCTCACCAGGCACATCAGGGGAGCACAGCGCTGGAGTCTGGGGCCGTGCCACAGTCGATGTCTGCAGTGGATAATGCACAAAGCATCCCCATGGAACCTGCACCTCTCCGTTGGCTTTTGACCCCAGCGAGACCTCAGGCGCTCCTGCTGCCTGATGTCGGCTGGAACAAGCCTCCTCCACTCTGGGAAGGTGAGAAGAAATCAGCCTTAGATGGGAAAATGTACCTGAAATCAAACAAGAGAGTCATGACCCCAGATGATCGTCACCTGCTGCAGGGATGTCCCCGACACCTTGGGGACACCGGAGCTCCACTCCCCAGCACCACGGCCGTTCCCCCTCCCCTCAGCACCCAGAACCCACCATGCAAGGCCGAGTAAAGCCCTCAGTCACCATCATCCTTGCACCAGAGGCCTTTGCTCTCCCAGAGCATCTCCTGCCCGCTCTTCCTTTGCTCCCACTTCTGCCTGTACATTCGGTTTCCCGGATTTCAGCAGCATCTGGCACCTCCCAGAAGAGGCACCAACACAGCTAGAGGCTGTCTCCACAACTCCTGTCACCCAGACCTGTCTGCCGGCCATGGGAAGCGGGAAGAGGATCGCTGGCACCCAGCCTGCGTCTGATCAGCTGCATGCAGCCCTGGGAGGGAGAGGTGCAATTCACTATAGCTGTTCTTTTTTCCCCCGTTCTTCTCTGCCTCTTCTATGAGAAACACCGCCCAGTCCCGCTTTGCTTCCTTGTTAATTTTGCAGAGCTGGGCTGTCTCCTCCGGAACGCCCTGCAGGAGCGAGGAGCCGGAGCGGGAGCGCTCGCACAGCTGCGCTGGCAGAGGCTCCGAGGGCGCGTCCCCGTGTGCGGGGACAGGGGAGGGCGCAGCCGGGCTCCTGCCTCACAACAGACTGCTCCCGGCTCCATTCGCTAACTGCTCTCTCGTTAAACCCACGATTTTCGTGAGCTAAATCCCTCCCCTGCACCTCTTAACACATCCCGGGCTCCAAGTGGCTTCCTACACTGCTAAATCAATGCTAGAAAAAAGAGCTTTTCACCTGCTGTCATATTTGATCTGTCCTTCTCCTAAGGGCATTTCCTGAAAAAGTGTGAGAGCAGGAACCTTCTAAGATGTTTGTTAAGYGTGAAATACTGGAGTAACTTAATGACACGATTATCTTCTTTTCCTCTCAGATACGTTCCAAGCTGCACCCATTGTATCAGCCTTTCAAAGACGCAGCCAAGCCGGTGCTGTTTCACACATGAAGCTGTCACATCCCCGTCATGTCAAGTGCAATCAGCCAGTTACGGGGGAATGTTTCTCCTAGACGCCGGTGACAGGCGCCAAAGTCCCCTTGGGTTTGAAAATCGGTGCTGTGTGTTCCTGTGTTACATAAACTCCTGCCCTGATCTGCACCCTTAGTCGTCAGCTTGTGAAAGTGCTGAGTGCCTGAGCATCACACGGGCTGGGGATAGAGTCCCGGTCGTCTCGCATGGCTCAGCGGTGCCAGCAGCAATGGGCAAACCGCTTCTCTCTTCCATCTTTCATTACAATATATTTCCTTTTTATTACCCTTCCGAGAGACTCTCACCATCTCAGACATCCTCATCATTTCTCAGAGTATTTTTAATGCCTCTTCCCAATTTCTCTTCAGTTGTCTTTCACATGTCACAGCTCATATGGCTGGGGCTCATTGTAGCACCGTGTCTGTCTATCCATTTGTCTTCCCAAATCTCTGCAGGTTTTTGGGGTGGTTTTTCAGTATTTCTGAGTTGTCTYCTCTTTGTAATGTAATGTTTCTTAAGAAAACTTGCCTGTGTTGAGATCTGTCAAGAGAGAGACAGCAACAAGTTAAACAACTTCACATGCTTGGGAGAGTGACGACAGCATGTGAAGAACCAAGTGTTCAGAGAGCCTTGGGACATGAAAATCCAAAGAAGCAGAGAAATCACAGGTCAAAAGTGGAGTCGCTCCCTCCCTTGACATGTGGGCTTTTGCAACATTGTATGTTGCTCTTTGGTGTTGAAAAGCCCAAATGATCCTGAATGCGGGATATTGCATAACAGATATTTCCCTGTGAAATCCCCCTCTTATGCTTGTTGAACACCTGCAAAATTAAAATAAATAAATAAATAAACAAATATTATTTTATATATAATTAAATAATTAAAATAAATAAATAAAAATGCCACAAATAAATTGTGCTCTGAGAGGATGAAACGTATTTCTTGAGTAAAAAAAGTCCAAACCATGTTGTTTTGGCTGAAAGTTTGTAAGCACTCTCTGAGCAGAGGACCCCTTCCACCAGATGAAAGCCTTGGCACTTCTTTTCCATCTCCTCTCCAGCTGCTSTCCTGTACTTCTTCAAATAAATTATGCAAGGATTTTGCTGGTGGCCCCTCACTAGTACGTCATGGCTTGGACTGGACTCTTTGCCAATGCGAATGGAGCAGCAGTCGCTCTCAGGCTGAGCAGAGTAGTCAAGTGATACCTCTTGCATAATGCTGAGGTGTTGAAGGATCATCACTTTTTAGGTGGAGGGAAGAGAACATAAGAGAGCCAGGAAAGTCTCCTAAGTGAAAAGGGTTTTAATTAGCACTTCAAGCCTCTGAGCGAGAAGAGAGCGTTCAAATCAAAGCTGCATGCTGTTAGTCTGAATGATGCTGGACCCTGTTTCAGCCCCGTAGCAGCAGAGGGCATAATTGAASCAAAGCTGGATTTTCTGAGCTTTCCTATTGCATTTGCTTTCTGGTGAGCAAAACAACAACAAAAAAAGTAGTTTGCGGGTGTGAGACAGAGAGACTCTCTCACCTCCTGGCTTTGGACTCTTTCTACCTCCCACTAACAAATCAGTGTTTAGAATCAATGCAGTCTCCTTATGGTTGAAGAATTCTCCCTTTGTTTTAAATTTTGCTTTGCCTCGGGGAGGGAAATCATGTCAACTCTTCAGAAGTCCCCTGCTCCTCATTTCTCTGTAAGAGCTAGGTCTTTTTAGAAAGTATTTTAGCCTGTGTTTTGTGTGAAGCAGGCACAAGAATCTGTTTGGTAGCAACACTTCCCATAAGGACAGCAATCTCCTACAAAACACCCAGAAGATGGGCAGAATTGGCTTTCCTGGAGACAAGCCCAGGGCAAACCTCTGCAGTGCTCTGATGCAGAGCCATTCCCACATCCCTGTCTCGGGCAGCATCCCTAGCACAGGGGCACACACTCACTCTCTCAACAGGGGCAAATCAAACACTCTGTCCTGAAACCAAACTGCCTTCCCTGAACTGAGGTGTGAACCTGTGCTGGACAAGAGAATTTTCTTGGAAATTTTGGCAGGTTTCCATGCAAGAAGGACTTTTTCTTTTCTCTCTGGGCACAGGTAGGCTTTCACTGCTCTATACTCTCAGAGACCAACAAGAGTTACTCCAAAATGCTGACAAGTGTCAAGGGGCAGTTCCTGAGAGATGAGGGAGGAGAAGGAAACACAAACCAAAAAGGAGTTGAGAAATAGGTCATGCTGGTGCTATTTTTATAAGCATATTATAGATTAACCAACAGACTCAAACAGTGTTTAAACCAGCTATGTGCTTACGTTGTCTTGATTTTTTTAGTGATGCTTCATTAAACTAGTGAGAAAAAACTACGTATTCCTATACGAAACTCTCAAAGCCCTGAAAGTATGGCATGCCATAGATTGGGGGAGGGAAATTTTGTGCAAGCTGTTAATGCATTAGTGCATGAACCTCTCATTTTGTTAAACTCAGCACAATGCTACTACAAATAGTTGGACAATGTACAGGTATTTGTATAGAGAATTCTAAAAATATTCCACTGTTATTTTATGCTCGACCGCTGTTGAAATCAATGGGGCAGCACTGCAGGTGAGAGCATATTTAACAAATATCCAACAGTTATACGATGGTAAATGTGCCTTGAAATACAGGCTTTGATATTCAGATGATTAGCACAGGCACATCAAAAGAAGAGCCTCATGTCAAGCTGACAGTGACCTCCTCACTGGCATCAGCCACGCAGGGCATTTCACCTTCCATGCCTTGGCACAGGCAAGTGGGAGCTTTAGTGGCACTGCCCATAATTAATACCCCCTTTAGCGTGATGCCAGGTCTTTCAAATCCAAGTTTCGCACCATGCCTGGCACCTGGGAATGTGCTCTCTTGAGCTGCCATTTCCTGCCTTTACAGGGCATTCGACAAAGAGCTTCTCCAGCTGTGCCTAGCTTTGCTGTGGGTGGGAGGAGAGAGCTGTACCCTCCCAAGGCACTTGGAGAAACAGTGAACTTTTGCTTTCCAATCCTGCTGAGTATTTCTGACTGAATTTCTTGAGCTTTTGGAGCCATAGGGTCCAACAGGAATTTTAGGAACATTTTGAAAAAGGAAACTTGCAGGCAACTAAGGGAGCCCACTAGCACTGTTGGTGACAGAGGTGCAGGGAGTCTTCTATAAATGCAAAAACTTGTGGAGATTTCTATATAATTAATAATTTCTACATATTTAATTGAGATAGGGATGATAATACAGCCTTTTTCATTAAACACTCTGAAAGATCTCCAAGTTCCCCTTGATGGAAGCTGCTATGAAACTGCCCGAGATTTGCTCTCATAAAAATCTCCCACTACAGACACCCCTACAGTCTTGCTGTGCTGCCCCCAAAGCATTATAAACCAGTCAGAGACCTGGAATAATGTGGTCAGGAACAGTTACCTTTCAGAATGTCTCAATTTCCAGGTCAGCCTCGGGTATGGTACCAAGCAAATCACTGCACATGTAAAATATGTAAAATAATCCTTTGTTTCGGAGGCAAAGAAAGAGGAAATGGAAAAAGATTATTATTAAGTCTTTCTTTCAAAGAGGGAGTCCCCTGCTAGCTCTCTCAAACGCAGAGAAAATCAAAATGACTGGGGATGAAATGAATATGTATGACTGGGTGCTGTGTTGCACTGATAAGAGCCTTTCCAGCTCCGCTGGCAGCACCATCCGGCCGCACTCTCGGCTCCCTGCATCCCTCCTGCTCCCGGGGGCAGCATCCAGCCAATGGGAGCTGCTTGCACGGTGAGGAGGAGTGTGAGGAGGAAGGAGCAGAGCCAGCATCACCATCACAGGGGCTCTGGCTTTTGGAAGCCCCCAGGCACTGCTCTGGCTGCTGGATGTGAACACGCAGCCGTGCTCATCCCTCTCTGGAGGCTTTCCCCTCTCAGCCCCACGATTTGAAGGGAGGCAGGCACAGAGGGACCTGCAGAACGAAGTGATGGTCTCAGCTGCCAACACCATGGGGGCATCTGCAGGCTCCACAGTGTCCCCATCACCTGGGGATGGAGTTGAGGGGTCTGGGAGAGGCACTCGCTCTGCCCCTTCGGCTGCAGCAATCTCACTGTCCCAGAAAGTTAATCAACCAAGTATTGCTCTTTGGTACTCAATGTACAACTGCTTATTTCTGTCAGTTATCCCAATTTCCCACTCACCCCRGCCCCCCAGTGCTGGCAAGCTGCCAGGGGCCTCCCTGTTGGACACACAGCTTCATGACCAGCAAAGCCTTCGGGTCTCGGCATCGCTCGGAGCTGTGCTCGGTGGGGCCGAGGGAGGTGACGTGCCGTGCTGTGCCACGCTGCCTGTCACCAGCCACGTCACCTGCTGAGGCAAAGAGACGTGCTCTGAGCTGAGCAGGTCCCACAGGCACTGTGCCACTTACAGCATGGGCTGCTGGGCGGGGCCCTTCCCTCAAACACCATTCGCAGCCTCGGTTTTGCTTCGCGAAAGCAGCAGAGCCCTCAGAGACCTCTCACAGACCCCAGCACCCCAATACTCCCACTSAGCACATCTTTGAGATCAGGGCTCACTGGTGCCCCATTAGATCCATGTTAGGATTAGAAGAAACTCTCTGCTGCTACATCCTTGGTTCCCATTTCCCTCATCCATACTTTATGTCCCTCAGCCTGTTAKCAACAGATAGATGGAGAGAAATCAGTTCCAAATAATAAGCCCTTGACTTACAGCAGAAGCGCTCATTAAACGCATTACCTGGTGTTTTGAATCTACTAAATTATGTCCCGTATTTATTCCCTAGTGGTCAGGTTTTCTCTTTGGTGAAAATGCCTCGAGCTTCTTTCCTTGCTAGACTTCATTGGCTTACACTGTTTTCAAAGGCTCTGAATACATGGAACAGTCTCAAGCCTGCACTGCTCTTTGAGGAACAGCCCCTTCACCACCTCTTTAGCCTGCTGTTGTGCTAAAAAAATGCTGGTTTCTCACCTTTAACCAACTTTTAGAAATCATCACCCAGTTTTCACACAATCATTTCTTAACTATCATAACAAATAATCTCTCCCAGGGACACTATCAGCAAGCAGTTTGTGGATGTACAAACTTGTTAAACATGCCACACTTCTCTTGGATTACAAATCGACTTTGTATCTGCCTGACAGAGATATAGAACCATGGCATCATGTAATCATGGAATGGTTTGGGTTAGAAAGGACCTTAGGGATCTTCTCATTCCAGCCCTACTGCTGTGAGCAGGGACACCTTCCACTAGATGATGCTGCTCCAATCCCCATCCAACCCGGCCTTGAGCACTTCAGGGAATGCCTCAGCTTCTCTGAGCAACCTGTTCCGGTGCGGTACTCCAGCTGGGGTCTCACAAGAGTAGAATGACAATAGAGAGACAACTACCTCTTTAATGCCTCTTTCCCCAGCCCCTGGAGACTTTAGCACAGTTCACTGCTGAGTAGTTCGAGATAATAAACTTTGGCGGAAGCAATTAGAAGTACTTGGCTGCAAGTAGCTGTGATCATATAGGGGAGGAAAAAGCCTAAGTTTAGCCCCTCCCTCGCAAGTCGTGGTCCCTCTGCCCAGCAGTGCTGTTGCCATCCTGCCTTGTTCCTCCCATGGGCTGGTAACGAGCTGCATTCCCAAAGTTACCACACAGAGATGGTTCTGGTGTTATAAAAAGAGCTCTATGTTTAAACTCATATTCAGAGTTGATGCAATTTAGCACCACTCCTTTGCCTGCCAGCACACAGCATGTTTGCACAATATCAGGGAGTCTCTTTACCAACAGCAAAGTATTAAGACAGCAAAGCTGGACCAGTTGGGTGCTGTGCTCCAAAAGCAAAGCCAAGTAATGAGTGGGAAGTTTGAAGTCCTCACSCTCAGCTAGGCCACGAATGCTGCACAGCTTGGTAACTCTGGAGCACGGAAATGCCRAAATAGCCTGCAAGCCCACACACCCCACCTGTGCACAGACACTGGCTTAATTTCTTTTTTCCTTCAAATCCTCAGATATTTATTCTTCATGAACATATTGAATGACTTTCATACATTTGCCAGTTCAGCCAAGGAGGTCCCCGAGCACATGTAATGAAATATTGACTTTTTATGAAGTATGTCTGAGCCTCAGACTCAGCCACCAGCTCAGACTGAGGTAATTCCAAGTGCTGTGGTACCTCTTCTGCAGCCCCATTCTCTCAGTGTGTGGTTTTCCTGGGCCACCCAGGTACAGCTGTACAAGGCTTGGGGTTGGATGCTCTCCTCATTCACCCTTGACACTCACAGCTTTCTTTGCATTAGTTCTGGAACAAACAGGTCTTAAAAATGACTGGCCAGTTGTCAGCCCAGCTGATATCCTGCAGCTGCTTGATCCAGCAAGAAGGGAGAGGGACACAACAGCTCCATTCAGCAGCAGCCCCAGCACAGATATCTACAGGCTATAGTGTTCCAGCACATTGTGCCTTACCAGGTACCCCAGCCCCTTGCCATCTTATCAGCTCTCCAAGAGCCTTTCTACTATTTTTCTACATCCCTTTTCAACTAGAGGAACCCAAACTGKATGTTTTACATCAGGTGCTCTGAGGGGAGGCGGAAGATTACTTCCCTTGGTCAGCTGGCAAGGCTTCCATGAAAGCTTTTAGATGTACTTAGCAAGGAAAGTTAGGAAAACAATTTCCACTGGCTTCTTTGGGGAAGTCGGATCCATGCATGTGCATTTTGTGAGGCCATTTGGCCTGCCCAAAACAGCCAGATGCTCTGTACCTTGCCGTTAGCTGTGGGTTGGGTACCACTTTTGCCTTGGGCAAAGCGGGAGGGTTTAGAGAGCAATTTTATGTGCAAGCATGAATGGGCGCAGGAGGAGGCAAGGGAAGCACGGTGAGGTTTGGGAAGGAGCGACAGAGTTCCAGCATGGAGGTGGTTCCAAAGGACGGAGCCTGGGTAGCACCATCAACTCCCATCGCCCCGGCCGCGTCCCAGCGCTTCCTGCGCATCCCCGGCCGGCGGGGGAAGCGAGCGGCTCCCGTCCCAAAAGGGGACGTTCGGCCCCATCAAGTGGCAGCTCAGCAAATTGCAGGAAAACGCAGCTAAACTGCTTGTACTTCAGCATTAAATATTTATGTATTTTCCTACTGCCCTGCCGCAGTCGGAGCTATGCTCTTTGGCAAATGAAAAGGCCGCCGGCCATTCGCAGCTGCCCCGATTTAAATGGTTACACTTGCTAAACAGCAAACTTAAGAAATGCTCACTTGCTTTGCAATAATAAGTTCAGTTAATTTAAGTACTAATTGTTTTTTTTCCAAGTACTGACTTCTACAACAGCTGCTCTTCACTGAAAGTGTTGCCAGGTTTGTGAGGCTGTAGTGTAATACACATGCAATTATTTAGTGTAATTCTTAGAAATGTAGCTATGATTACAGTGTGTGTCTGTGCTCACACAAATGAGTGTACAGCTACCCTACATCCTGCATGAGTGGGTTACAAATTATACCGTTTGGGGAAAGGAAGCGTGGTTGTGTTTAGCTCCAATAAAGGCTGCAAATCACCCCATTCCTTGACCCTCACCCCGGCAGCACCCAGGCGGGGACACAACTGCAACCTTGCGAATACAGTTTCCCCACTATTGGAAACTCAGTACAAAACGAATTTTGGATTATTAGATGTATTACCCATCACATGAACTACAGGCTGAGAAACCTCCAGTGTGTATTTCAGCACTTGAACGTTGTCACAGCAGTAAATGGGTATGAAATTATGCTGTTACTGGCATTGAAGTGTTGTCCAGGGTTACGAATCCTGGGGCTTGTAATGAATCAATAGCTGAAATGTTTGATGTCCTGGTTTCTAATGCTGCCTGCACAGGTAGGGAAGAGCAGAGAACAGGCCCTGCTCTGAGCAAGTCTCTGCATCCCAGCTCAGCTCTGTTTCAGGTACACTCAAGAAATCTTCATAGGACAGAAAGTCGTGAGAAAGCCTACAAGACTCTTGCACAGGAGGAAGTTTCCAGCAGCTCTTGCTGGAAGGGTTCACAAGCCATGGCTCACAGCCCTTGTGTTCCCTCCTCTGTGTGCTGATCCATCAACAATGAAATGGCTCCTTGGCTGTGCTAGGAGCGGTCTGCTGGGAAAGCAGCTCCGTCTCCAGCTAGAAGTCCCCAGTTCAGACTCAACCAGCCTGAGACCATTCGTTATTACCATCAGCACACTCAAAATTTTCCCATCAATTAGGTACCTGAGGAGCTTTGAAAGCAATTCTGTGACTGAATCTGTTAATTATTTTCTCTCCTTCTCACCTTCTGTTATGTTCATTTGAGGAAATATCAATCCAAACCCTTCTTCTTCTGTGCAAATGAATGCAGACCCCTAAAGAAAAGATCATCTCATTTGCACGTACCTCGGCATGAGGTATCCCACAAGAAAACACTGCTCCTCTGCTACTGAAAACCAAAAATCTCACTTTTGAGGAATGTTGATCATGACAGTCTTGCTGCTTTTGGATTCAGAGCACAACTTTTCCGATGGATCACGCGCATGGAAAGACATCACGCCAGCCACCCAGCTAGGAGAACCGTTCCCATTGCCTTGGACCCAGTAACTTGTGCTGGCAGCTCAGAGATTTAACGGAGAGCAGAGAGCAGGCCTGAAAGCATCCAGCATCCTCCATTGAAATTCAATATAATTCCAATAATCTGCTGAAAGGTCAGTGAATAGTGAATGATTCAGCAGGCAGCCGATAGCAGGCTGATAGCGTTCCTGGCACTCGTCCTACTCGCTCTCACAGATAACTTGCTAAGTGGGGCCRTTTTCCCTGAAAGACAAAGCTTGGGCTAGAAACGCAGCCCTCTCACTGGGAGCTGGGATTTTTGGTTTAATTTCATGTTAGAGGATTTCTAACGCCCCCGAGGCACCCAGCTGGATCCCAGAAAGAGGAAATGAGCGGATGCGTGCTCCTAACCGCTGCACCAGCGAGTTACCACGCGGCTCAAAGAGCAGCCAAAAAACAAGAGCATCGCTGGGGGAAGCGCTTGTCTGGAGGGAGGAAGCAGGGTCCCTGTTTCTGGGTGCATTTGGGCAAAGAGAGGAGGTGCTCAGAGAGTGCTGGGACTGGGAGCCTCCTTCCTGCACTGCCGCAATGCCTGCCCGCAGCCAGCAGCCCTGCAAAGCGCCCGCTGGCAGCTCCTGCACTGAGTCGGGGATCCAGCAGGTGCCTGATGCTCTTGGCATACCCACCCAGCCAGGGGGTCTCCAGGTGATCCAGGCTGTTGGCTCCTCTCACTGCTGCAGAGGCTGGCACTGGCACCGGCACCACTTGAGCACCAAAGAATGCCTCTTGCAGCCCGCGGGGTGGTGCATCCTCTCTCCAGCGCAGGGGAAAGCGGCTGCTCTCCAGCCCAACCGCAGCTGACTGGGCTTGTGTGAGGCATTTGGGGTCAGATTTCYAGCCAGCAACAAGGACCTTCATTCCTGAAGTCAGTTTTTGAACAAGGAGCCAGTTCAGGCTGAGAAAACAGCTGAGTTTTGTGTTGAGGCAGGAGAAAATATRCAACTGCTGCTTTGCTCTAACAAACTCGCTGTTCTTTACATTCCCAAGTATCTTACACAAAACCTCTGATCTGCTGTAATAAATAGAGCATGAAAATCAGGTTTGGGCTTCAATTTTATCCATGACATTAGCTCTGCCTTCGTTTTTTTCTCCTGCAGGGTGAAGTCCTAATGAAAAAGGCAAAAGTCAGTGCTAATAATCTGGGTATTATTTTTCCTTCCTTTCTTTCAAACCTGAGTCAGGTGGATTTCAGCAAGTGGATTTACAGTTCAGAGCTCTCCCACAAGCCCCCACTGTGTATTGGCTATGTCACCACAATGTTGACATCTCCTAAAGCAGGACCATTCAGTCCCCAGCACCGGCAAGGATCTGCCTAACTCCCAATCTCACCTCTTCCTGCAGAGAAATGGCTGATAAAAATTAAAATAAAATTAAAAAAAAAAATCTGCTGATCGACTTCTTTCCTATCAAGAAGCCCCATTTTCTCAAAATGGAAGGGTGCATGTGAATCATCCACTTTTGCCTGTTTTCACAAGGTTTCTGGGGCCTGGGAGGTACTGACGTTACAGGCCCCAGGTTTGTGTCACTCACCCAGGACACAGGACACATCTCCTGCCCCTTTCACATCCTTGCCACACCAGGCTTTTTATAGTCTTTTATATATAGGCTGATATCCACCCTGGGCATCCCGGGCGGGAGGCTGTTTGCCAGGGACCTCCTGGTTTTGGGACGCAGTGGGAGCATCCCTGAACACGCTCAGCTGCTCAGARGCAAAGTCGGGATAAAGCCATAGCCAGGCCTGTCCAAAGCTGTAAGAAGCCTGATGGACTCATCCCGCTGTGTGTTTTGCTGCAGTCACTCATCAAAGCAGAGCATGGCAGCGAGGCGTCTCTCTCTTGAAAGGGACTGGCAGCGAGCGTGGGTGGAAGCACAGTCGTGGCTCCGATCGGATCATCAATCATCCCTTCACGACGTGGCCGGTGGTGCCACTCAAGTGAGTGAACACCCCACGGTTGCCAGAAAACCACATGGCCCAAGCAGCTGCTGAGCAGTCAGCCAAGCAAATGCTGGGGATGGCGAGGGGAGAAGCAAAGCCTTCAGCCACTATTCCTGATTAAGATAAGGACTGCATTTAAGCTTGATGACAGGCTTGGTCATTACCCCCAGTGTAACTGAACACTGAGTTGCACCTGGGAGGATTGGCTGCCAAAATTCAGCCCYGGTGGGACTCTGCCCCGAGCTCTGCTGAGGCAGAGGATGGTTTCCTGAAGTGCAAAGAGCTGTGAGAATGTSTGTGCAAAGCCAGGCAAGTTCCTGGCTTTGCAGAGTTATTTGTTGTAGAGATCAAAGTAATTTTCTAATTCAGAAGGAGAGAATTACTTAACTAATATTTCAGTGTGTTGAATAAATAGTGCCTGGATAGTAAAACACTCCCTGGCTTGGCTGAAGTCCCCGTGATGCTTATCTAGAGAACGTAAGAATACTTTCCAGAAATTCATAAGCAGCAGTTCCTTTGCATCATAAAAGTCTCCTATTGCTCCAATAACATTTTCCAGAGGATTATTTTGGAAGAACTTGCAGGATCAAGGCCTCTGTGTCACTGCACGGTCCATTTGCTAGCTACAGTCCTATTAGTGCTCCTTTCAGCTYCACTTGCTGTGGGAAATCTTGCCTGTTGCTAATGCTACAGACCTCCCAAAAGGCTTTGAGGTCCAGCAGTGGCAAACTGTGGATAAAAGCAAGATGTTGCAATTAGCCAGAGCTGTTAAGTGCATCCTGACAGGTAATGAGTACGTGATGTGTGTCTGTACAATAATTCAGCAGTGTAAGAGTGCTGAAAAAGAGCTTGCATTTTCTAAATGCCTTAGGTTTTACAGAAGGGAATGAGGCCACAGCTGCTTTTCAGAGAGGAGCCACGTGAGAGTGAGGCAGAGAGTTGCTAAGGCTGTGGGAAAGGACAGCCCCAGCCGAGCATCCCTCCCCATCCCTGCCATCCAAGTGAGGAAGCGAGGGCTGTCCTATTGCGAGCGTTTGCCCCGCAGGTGACCCTTAGGTGACGAACCCAGCCACCCTGGGGAGGCTGGGGGAGCACCGTGGGAGGGTGGCAGGGCACCCACACCCTGCACATGCCCATGTGGTCATGCCCACCCACCACAACAAGCCAGCTCTCCATGCAGGCTTCTAAAAGCTCCAGGACCGAAGCAGGGTTGTGAAGTGTCGTCAGCTGCTGCTGCCAGCACAGAAGTCCCTGCTGGCTCCTCCTGCAGGTCTCCTGTCAGCAGCAGGAAACCCTCCTCTCTCGAGCTGTTGTGTCCGGGTTGATCCGAACAGTAAACGTACAGCTTGAGTGTGAATCAACATCGTGATTCATCCTTCCTGCAATGTATCCTTTCACTGTGATTAAACAGCTATTCTGTAAGACACRGACTTCACTTAAGACTACATGGTTTATTTGGGTTTGGGAATACAGATGCGGTCCTGTTCAAACTGCCATGCCCGGGAGCCAATGACAGAATATAAAAATAGCTTATGCTGTCAGCATGGCTTTTTCTTATTTGTATTCTGAGTATCATCACTTTGGCAGGCACAGGAAGCTCTTCTTGTTTGCATTTTATTTTGCCTGCAGAAAATTTACAGTTCAAATGACTTCTCTATGCTTCATCAGACTAATCGGATGACAAATTGCTTGAGCTACAGAGAAGAGACCTCAGACAACAGAAAATTGTAATGGAAGAAAAAATTAAATGCCTGCTTTTGGTAGGAGCAAAGATTTTGCTTCGTACCAATCTCAGTTTTCATTTTTTCCTTCTATGTTAGGGCGAAGCTTTGTGAAATGGAAATCAGATTATTTAATCTGATTACAAGGATCTACAGGCTTGACATCATCGTTTTCTTCAGTGACACACAGCCTCAGAAATGCTGTCCTTCCTTAACCAACAGAAACAGCTACAGCCTCTATTTATGCTGCGCTTCCTACTGCCACTGAAGCCTCATAAAGCATCCAGAGTGAGGCTTATTTTGTCCTCATCTTATTTATTGTTTTTGATGTCTTGCTGCTACTCAGAAYGAGCAGTTTAACAAATACCCAAAGATCTGTCCCTTTTTCAGAAGGGAGCAGGGAGATGGGATGGGTTTTCTCTTCCTTGCTGTGCTGGCTGACCTTGCCTGGAGTGACACAGAGCAAAAGAGATGAAGATACATTGCCCTAGTTTTCAATAAGAGCCTTAACACAGACTAAATGTCAGGTTTGGAGCTCTGAACTKCCCTTGAAAATAAGTTTGCTCTTAAATTTCTATGAAATATTATTTCCTATGCAAGGACTCTCTTCTGGGCTGGCATTCATTTCACAGGCAGAACTGTGGCACCATCTTCTGGATGACTCTTTAGACAATAAAAAATAACCCACCTAAAGAGAAGGTGTTTCTTTATCATCCCTAACAATAAGAACAGCTTGAATATTCATTGACTGTGCACTACTGATTACAGCAGTCTTTAAATCATTTAATTATGCCATCCATTTTGGAAGCACTGAGAGCTAGTCAAACTCTTGATTGCTGAATTTTGTTGCGAGGGAATACAGATTTTGCATCCGAGAGGATATTTCTACCCACAGAGTGGTAACAAAAAGTGACCCACTCATTAAACACAGGGGCATAACTCTTTCTGTTGTGAGGTTACGAGCTCAGGTTATTCTGTGAGGAGCCAGGAGTGAGTTATTCCACCTCAGATTGTCACTCATGAAAAGTTTTCATTTTGTAAGAGGTAAATGGAAGAAAGAGGTGCAAAAGGAGCCTTGAAGAGCAGCCTGGGAATGCCTGTAAATGTAATGCACAGCCCAAGCCACCTGCTACCGCCTCACACAGGACTAAGRAATCAGAAAACTTTACAGATTTCTTAGAATCACAGCTTTCCTGAACACAGATTGTAGACCAGTAATTACAGTTAAACCCCTAAGGCATCCAACTACCTAAGGGTAGCCAGCGGCACCTTGGCACTGGGGAGTTTCAGGAGAAAATGCTGATGCATGGCAGCTCTGCTGTCCCTCAGCTGCCAGTTCTGTGCATCCTCCCAGTGCAAGTGATTTTCGAAAAGCATTATTTACTCATGTACTTGTGTTATTTCATTTGGTGGCAACCACTGAAAATTCTGTAACAGGTGAGATGATCAGCTGGATACCAATTATTGACTGTGTGTATCTGTCAAATTTTTATTCTTTGTTTCTTACACACTCTGATATAATTTTTGATTCTTTTTGACCATAATAAAAATCTCTTTGGATTGTGTTTTGACTGAAGATAAGGGACTGAAGGCTGCAGAAGCTTTTTACCTCCTGTGATGGTTACTGCCTGAGAAAGATGAAGTAGGTGGGCTGCCATTTTCCTCCTTTCTGCCTCCCCTACCATCTCAGAGCCCTCACTGCACCCGCTTGGGAACTCATTGCACCAGTTATCACCTAAATTTTGCATGAAAGGCAAGTCCAAATACCCAAACCATACTTGAGGCTCCACAGCTTCAGCCAGCGTGAGGTGGCGATCAAAGCTCTCTGTCCCTCTTCCCTCAGGTGAGCTGCTTTTCCTTGTGTTGCTCCAGGGTACATTCACTTGCACTATCAGTCCTCATTCTTAAATCCAGAGTACAAAAGCATCAGCCCATCTAAAGTTCTTGAAACCATGCTCTGTGACTGCGAAGCACAAACCACACTCCCATCCAAACGAAGCCAGAGAGCCTGGGCTGTGTGAGCTGTCTGGTGCTCTGCCTTTTGATACCTCTTGTATGTTATCTGTGGCCACTATAATCACACCATTTGTCTTGAGTGAGTGATAACGGGGTTGTTGTTCATAGTTCCATATCAYGGCATGCACGATYRTTCCAGAGGAGTGCCATGTCYGGAGCASCCTGACATTTACACGGTGCGACCGWGCTGCTCAGTCACGGGTGGAGACCTGCTGCAGCTCCCAGAACCAGCAGCAGATTATCACATCAGATGAGATCTCATGCTGSAGTATCTATAAGCACAAGAGACAACATAGGTTATCTCCTTCAGTGGCAGCTTGAAGACGCAACATCTGGCTTGAAATACGCAGGGAATCATGGACCCAGCCCTGACCCCAGGAAATTCTCAGGACTCCTATTGCCACCAGCAATAGTTTCTGGGCTTGCTCTCACACTCCTGCAGCATTCAACACTCCATCCCTGCTGTAGTCAGCAGCTACAGCTGCCCAGCTCACGCTGGTGTGATGAGCAGGACCCTGGCCACCCCTCACTCACTGCACAGCCCTGCTCCCGCACAGAAATCAGCTCCTGGACCTGCTCCGAGGTCCCCACGGGTCACTGCGTGCCACTTACCCTGCACCACTGCTAATCCTATCAGCAGCAGTTTCCTCACTCAGATGTCCAGTAATTGAAAGCACTGGGAATTTTGACTTGCATGCTGTGTTATAGAAAAATATTATGGCTAGGCATTAAACTCCTGCTGTGAAATACGACACACGCCAGAGGAGAATGTCAGATATTCCCGCTCCTTTCCCTACGAGGTTATACATGGTCAAGGTACAGCAGGGATTGGAGGAACATGGGCAAAAGTGCCTCTCTCAGGTGGCACAACAGGTATGAACTTCCAGGGAAAAACCATTGCTTAGACCTCTATGTCTCTCCCCAGACCCAGCAGAGCACAGACCTCTATTTCTCTCTGCTCAAAATTAAACCCGAGCTATGTAATGGAGCACACATGTCTGCTCCATTTCTCTCTCCCCCAAATTAGAGTCTACCTGCACAAAATAGCTCCAAAGAGAGCTTTTCATGTGATAGCTATAAAAYGTATTAGAGAAAGCATATGCATAGTGTCATCAGGGAGTCTATACAATGAAAAATTATGTATATTTTAGCCACTTGCTACCCCTGGTGTTATTTTGATGTYTTTCTATGTCTGATTTCGAAGCAAAAGGAGTTCACTGGACATACAGGTGCTTTGCTCTTCTAAGCCTCCAAAAAACAGAGGTCCAGATGCTCTGCTGCTGATTAGAGTGGGACCAACARCCTGCAAATGATTTGCAGTCTCCAAATCTAGTTGTGTTTGGATCACATTCTCTCTTTCGCTTTCCTCACAATAATGTGTGTGACAAGGTCTGATTGCACAGATATTTAGGAAGAAGCTTTTTTCTGTACAAATTCAAGGACTTCTGCACTAGTGAGTGTATTCTGGTCTGTACAGAAGTTCTTACAGAAGCATCTCTTCTCCCTCAGCAATGACACAATTACCTATGGCAAATGCAATTGAAGAAAATCAAATGTCAAATCTGCTAAACATCCAATATGGACCTGGTTTTTCTAGAAAACTTTCAAACAAAACAATTTTTTCTCCATTCCCACAGCTCCCAACACAGGACCAACACCCTAAATTACTCTCCAATGTGAGTAATAAACCGGGTCTCTGCTTCACTCTGAATTGTGCTCATGCAAAGCCAGACAAGGTTTTCCTTCATTCAGGAAGAAAAGATGAATTGCTCAGATAGCAGCTTTGGGCAGCATGAGGCTCGCTTGCCCACATGCCCTGGGAGAGGCAGAGAGATGCTGGGAAGGAACCTGGGACCTCAGGGTGGTTTGGTGCTGTTGAAAAGTCTGTTCAGCTGGAGAAAATAATTTTGTATGTGGCCAGCACCAGAGCGAGGGATGGGAGATGAAAAACCATGATCGTGTTTGGCTGAGAGATTAAAGGGGGCTGCTCTGCACGCTCGGGTGCTGACAGACCTCGTGATTTAATCACGAGCCTTGCAATACTTAGGGATATTTTAGAGTTGTGGTGGCTTGAGGAACAGTTTCAGGCTTTTGTTGGACGAAATGAAAGATTTYACCCCTAAGATTGTAAAAACTATTAATCCCTGCGTATCCTAATCTTGACTGTGAAGATTCTGAGCTTTATTTTAGCAAAACGTGTTTCAAGGTGCTGGGCCCGTGTTTATGAACAACAAAACCGAGCTCCTGAAAAAATAAGGTAGGCAAGCAAAAAATACTAGCTGGCTCTCCTGCATCCTTATGTTGAAGCTGAGGTGAGGGCAAGAAGCCAAGAGGAGCTCGGAAAGGTGCAGACAGTCAAACCCACACCGTGCCGGCGCCGCGGCGGCTGCGGAAAGCGACATCTGGTCTGGGATAATCCGCCCGGCGAACAGTGGCTTTGTGCGAGGGAAGCGCCGCTGATCTCAGAGGGCTTGTTCCAGATTTAGCTCCGTGTGGGATCAGAACGAGACCAGCTGCAGCTGCTCGGGGCTCCCGGCCCCGCAGGACGCAGCAGCCCCGGGTGGGAGCTGCGGCATCCCCCGGGCCAGCGGCTCCCCCGGGAGAGCCGGGGGGTGCCGGGTGCCGCAGCGGTGGAGCCCTGCATGGCTTCGGTGCCTCACGCTGCGCTGGGATGGATGCRGCCAGGAAAGGAATTCCTGACCCCCAGGCAGAAATTTGCCCCGAACTCTTGACACGCATCCCGGCCCCGCAGCAGCAAATCCCGCTGGGAATGGCCTGMGCGGAGGGTTGCGGGTCACCCGCCAGACACTGGGGCTCCGTTTCAAACTTGTGGCTTCAAAATCCTTCCCTCTGGGGCTCACATCACCAATTTGGAGCCTTTGACTGACAGCTTTCTCGCCTCAATCCTTTTATCAGTATCTGGGCGCTGKTTTTTTTTATTTGCTCTTTGCTATCCCAACCCCACAACATATTTCACACCCGGAGATGGAGAAAAGCCCCCTTGTGCCCTCTGGCTCTGGAACAAGGACTGGAGATGGTAACTGGTACTTGTAGCCAGGCATGTCAGGGCATTGTGATGGCAACACAGAGTTAGTTCGACTAAAAATATCCTCTGTGACAAATTGCACAACAAAAACAACAAAAAGATATTAATATTTATAAAATATTTAGGTTTCCCCGATTTTCACTTTGAACTCCTTTTCTTGCAAGCTCAGATTAACATGTAAATATGCATATAATCAGGCCTTTACAGGCAAAAATTATCCTGTCACCATGGCTGACAGGCAGGTTTTCCTTTTTGATACGTTTTAGGTAAGGGGCCTGATTCTAACTCGTGTAGCATTCTTTATGTTGTACCAGCAAATTAATCTTATTTTTAGGCCCTTTTTGCTTTACTGAAAAGGTGTAAAAAGGCTTTTGTGCAAGTGAGGATTGAGAATGAACTGTTGTTTTGTGAATTGGAATTATACTTCATCTGAATTATAAAAGATAGAAAAAGTGGCTCAAATATCAGAGAAGTAACACATTAAAACACTAAACTCATGAATTGAAACATATATTGCTGAAACGTTTATCATTTACCAATAGTCATCAATTCATGCTTTCCCCACCATGACCTAAATGTTTTGCTTTTACGAAACAAATGTGATCATGGATTTCCTCACAACAAAGTGAGTTGCTGTAAAAGATGAAAGGCAACTAAACCATCCCAAATCCTGCAGCTCTCATATTCACATGGAGAGGATTTTGCACTAGATGTCCTGCTTGAGAGCTGTGAAAATCATCCTAAGAATCTATTTTCCTCCTGTTGTTACGTGCACGTAATTTTGATTACTGGTAAGGGTTGTAACAAAAAGAAAATACCCTTTAAAAACACGAAGAATGTTGTTCTATTTTTGTTCATTCAATGGCTTAATTGCATTCTTCATTTGGTGACATGGTTGTTTGTGGCAATAGAGATTTTAAAGTAAGACAAAGAGAGCTATCCCCCTGCTTTCACATCAAAGGAAAAAAACGTGTTATGAAATACTTTTTGAAAAGCATTTAAATCACCTGACCCAATATTTTTAAATTAATCCAATTATTTAAAATGATAGTGTGTTTAATATGACATTGTAGATATGGCCTTGCTTTTAAATCAATAAGTCACAATAAGACATTTAATATCAACCTTTTCACAGTAATTACCTTGATTTTTTATTTCTGGGATGTGCCTGGTCCTGGGGGCTCAAACACTCAAACAGTGAGCAAAAATTGGGAGGGAGATCAGCCCTGCAGCCGGGGAAATCCTGCCCTTTGCTCCTTCAATCTGTTAGCTGCCCATGATAGATTTTCCTAAACCCTTTCCCCCAGCACAAGAGGACTGGATCAGGTACTTGTACACACACATATATTCATCCAGTCTGCTTAAGACCTCTAATTTTATTAGAAATTCATTGTTTTAACAAATTCCTCAGAATTTATTCTTATTTTCCTTCATTTGATGTGATGTCTCACCCCTCTATCACGAGACAAAAAGAGCCTGGTCACATCGGTCACTGCCTGTCCCTAACCTGAGCCCCTGGTCCCCCTCCAGGCAGCAGCAGGATTGGGGAGCAGAATGTGCTGGATGCTACACTCCTCTTTCCTCATGCAAGTGTTTGGATTTGGAATTCCCGGGGAATTTGTGTTAAAATCACGAGGAGAGGAAAGAGACTGTCCCACGGAGACTCATGAGCCTTTTGCTTTATTTATAGAGCATCCAAACCCAGAATATTAAATACTGCTGAGATACAAGTCTGGGCAAAACAAAACAGATTTTGGGATATGCTCTTCTCCATCACACCAGGAAAAGCTGTTGTCAAAACACAATTGAGCTTTCAGTCTAAACACTACTGGCACTGTCAGATCCAGCCTCAGAGAGAAACCATAAACCAGCCTACATTTCAGTAGAGGATCTTAACACCCTCCCAAGAGCCCCTTTCTGTCAGGAACTGATTCAGCCAGACTTGGTTTCAGGTTTGAACCCATCACAGGGGTGTTGGAACTGGATGGTCTTTAAGGACCCTTCCAACCCAAACCATTCTGTGATTCTACGTCTACACACACATGGAGATTCTCGACAGCTCTCCAGCCTCTCCAGGAAGTTCTGGTATACACAGGTCATTGAAGCAAACTACGTGGCCTTCGTAAAGATCAGGCTGCTCTAGAAGTTGCTTCTGCCAGGGCAGATTTGGAGAAAAGCAGCACAGTGTCACTACACTGCCTGCTGTTGACAACAGCCTGGGGGTAAAGGAACTTTTTTTTATTTCCTTCTCCAGTCTCCCATTCTTCTTTAGGCCTAGCAAATGCTCTCAGACAGCCTCAGCTTATCATTTCTCCCAGACAAGTTATTTCACAGACTCAAGCCTTTGTTTTCCATCTCCCAGGCTGATCCTGTGAGAGCTGCCATAGCCCCAAGCTCCTTCTGCACCTGAAGAGATGTCCTTGAAGGACTTCAAATGTTTATGAAAACTGCAGCAGGAAACGTAGTCAAAAGCCAAAGTTCGAGGAAGAGAGAGAAGAGGTGATAACATACAACAAGGAGAACAGAAAGAAAGAAGATACTGCAGAATTCCCTTCTGCTASTATTTTTTTAAGGTCTCAAACCTCAAGGTTTTTGTCATTTCTAAGAAAAGTGACCTTCAGCAAGAAAAGAAAAATTCATGTCTCTTAGGAAGCACATAGCTATAAAGATGACTGAACTAAGAAACGCTCAGCAGTTCTACCCAGACTTTGGAATAGCTCTGTGCATAACCCACTGCTGCCTTATGTAAAGCCCTATTTGCCCTCTGAACAACCAGGCAGTAGTTCTGCTAGGGAGCTAGCCACAGCCTTCCCCACCCCTTGCTGATTGACTTAACAAAGGCTCTGGGAGGAGCAAACTCAATATAATCCCTCCCTCCACCAAAGCCCTTTCTACCTTCTGCTCAGCTGCAGCTATTTGGGATTTTTGTGATGGGTTGGGTCTGCTTTCTTTTTAATTGATGTTTTGCTTATATCTCTGGGGTTTAAATTCCTTTTTGTTATTTTTCCATCCCCATTTTTCCACTTCATTCTTCATGCTGCTTCTTCTGTTTGGTAACACCCTTTCACCGTGGGTTTTGTGTTAGTGGTCCCTGCCTGCTCTCTGTCCTGCAAGGTCTCCTGATGTTTCTCTTTCCAACAAAGTAGTGGGGTCTGAGATCTTCAAAACAAAGGAAAGTCACCTTCCCTGCAGCATCAGGGACTGATGGGTGGTGTTTAGGCAACTCTGAAAGAGTATTTCTAACCAGATGGGAAGGCTAATTTATCCTCATGAAAACTGGGTGTTGCTTGGTAAGTAGGAATAATACACTGGCTGACTCTCTGTGTTTCACAGCCCTTAAAAGTAATTTTAGGAGTATTAATCAGACTCCATCTGAAACAAATGGAGAGGAGGGACTTTCCCCTTTCACACTGTCCCTGGGCAGAGGACTAATGGTGAGGATCCAGCCTCTGCTCCACCTTTATTGGCACCTGGGAAGCTGTTGTGAAGTCCCTGGTGGGAAACTGGGCTTCAGTGTAGCCCATCTTGGGCTGGGGAGAACTTGTTCTGTGCTAGGGAAGCTGCACCCCTCCCTGTGAGTGCCTTGCAAGGCAAAGTGAACTCAAAAGGCTGTCTAAATGGGCAGTAAAAAGTGTGTGCCTTTTTTTCCAGTTTTTCTTTTTTTTTATTTTAATCTTTCCACCAAGCCTAAAAAAAAACCTTGATTTTTTTTTTACGAGTTCCAGTTTGATGAAACCCAATTTTAAAAACCCACAGTCCTGGGAGCAGAGAATGGATTTCAGTGTTCTCAACATTTCTATAAATAGTACATCAGCAACCAGCATGACTGTTACAACAGCTTTAGCCAGATTGCAGATCTGAAGGAAATTCAGATAATATTTAGCATGAGAAAGGGTTGTTCTATTAATTGTTATGGAGAGGAAGGTCCCCAGTTATTTTTTTAAATTATCTATTGTTATAAAAAGTTYATTTTATGATGTTAGTAATCTCCTGTTTTGAGATGTTATCAATAATCTGACTTCAGCACACGCTGACATACAGTTAGCAAAATTTCCAATTAGATGCAGAAAGCACCTTATTAAAACCTGAAGGTTTACAGCATCATTTCTTGCTCAACCCCAGAGCCTGAGAAAGCACTTGGGAAAACTGTAGTCAGTGAGAGGAAAGCAAAGATAATGTGTGAATTGCCTGCAAGGAGAGCAAGGGTAAGGGCTGATGTTCCGGGATGTTATAGGCAGCTTTTTGAGAGCTGTAGATTCTTGCTTTCCCATAATTTACGCTTGTGTAGTTCATTTTATATTTCTGATCTGCAAAAGCAGGATGTAGAGAACTGCTCATTTCCTAAAAGTTTCTTGAAATCCTGTTGCAGATGACAGGAACCAGTGCTGTGCTTAAAACTCTTCTCTTCACCCATCAAGTACTAATTAGATGCCTTTTACAAGAACATCCAAGCGGGTCACTGTCTTTAATGCCTTGCATGCCCAGGCTTTCACCAGTGGAACCTGCTGAGTGTTTTGATGTGATTTGGAGCATTCCCCCTTGCTGCTGTGACCTTGCCTGGGCTGCACACCAGATGATGCTTTGCCTCTCAGCCTGGCCTCATCTGCAGCCCTGTGCTTGGGGCACCCTCTGGAAAGAATGACGTGAGCTTGAATTAACCCTGGCTGGAGAAGAGGCTGAATTTTCCTCCCATGGTTTGTGTGAGAGCTCAGACCAGCAAGTAGCAGTTATGAGGAGAAGGAGCTGTTGTTCTCTGAGGCGATGGGCACCAGCTCCTGGCTCCAGGCTGTGAGTGCACAGGGAGCTGGATGGGTATCCCCTGGAGAGCRATGGTGTTTGGGATGTATCCTATCCTTTGCATTTTTATTAGCTATCTTACACAGTCAGCTGTGAAAAACACCTTCCAACTTGCAGGGCTGTGCTGGTGTGAATTTGGGGATTTTGGTGAGTTTGTTTTTTCCACGTTGTGTTACAGGAGATTTGCACCTACCATGCTGTCAAAGCTTTAATGCAGACTGAGGGAGGCAATAAGTGCTCCTCTAGCAAGGAAAGGACAGGGGAGATACCCTTTGGGATGCAGAGATGTGTACCCAGTGTGCTCACCTCATCCTTCCCTAAGCATGCAAGTACTGTTCATGTGCTTTATACCAGTATTGAGGAGAAAAGTTTGGGTTTGTGGTATATTCAACCCTGGAGCTGGCAAGGTGAGTCCTCCCCACCACTGGCTATCCCTGACCCTCTAATTCCTTAGCCTGAAAAGAGATTTTTCTGTGCAAACCAGCAGAAAGGTGGGTTTAGGGTTTTGTGACCGAAACAGGCATTGGGCCAGGGCACAGCATTGGATGTGTGGACATGTCCCTCATGGGTCTGGGACAGCTGAGGGCATCATCTCCATGCAGGATGTGGTACAAGCCCCTTTGTGGTTAACCCAAAGCAGCTCTGGTTTCTGCAGCTCTCCCTCGGAGCCAATGCATTGACATTTTCCCCTCTTCCTTTAAGAAAAAAAAAAATCTAGCATTTAAACATTTTCTTTGGTAAAGGATGAAATGGAAAAGTAGGTCGGATTTGAAGGATCCCAGCCCTGACAGTGTCCCTTCTAGAGCTCCAGACCCAGGTTTTTGGAGAGAGACTGAATATGACTGCAGCGATGCTTCTCACGCTCGTTTGTGCTCTTCATGTTCGTGTGTACAAAATCACCATCAAAACACCCAGGACAAATTATGTCCCCGTGATCCTAAGGGTGGGATTTGGTTGCCAGCAATACATCTACGAAATGAAGCTACCCCTGTTCAGCTCCTTTGAAACTCAGCTGGGTTTTACCATGGAGTAAGGATATTTTTTTTGCTTTTAAATAGTCTAAGCTAAATTAGCTGGAACCTAATTACAGAATGCTTTTGATTAAAGCCAGACAATGCGCTCTGGAAGCTAGGATCAAAAACGACAAGACTGGATGGCAGTGAAGGATTAGGAAGGAAAAGGAAAATGACTGATTAATTTTTAAAATCAAATCAGGATCGCTCTTTGTACGTGGAACAAAGGTTGCAGCCAAGTCAGGCAAACCTTTAGGACCAGGGAAAACTTGACTTTCCATAATATGATTTTGAATTTCATTTCACAGGCACATAACTGAAATCCAAAAAGAAACACTAAAGATTATTTCTGCATCTGTTCTTAGAGATCAGGAGAGAAATAATTGTGAGCCTTGTGTGAGATCTAGAAATCTCACTAAGCTGGTTTGACTTGTAGTCATGATACTTTTGGTCAACATCAGCTGTGCAGCCAAACAGCTGGCTGCTCTCGCCTTAATCACTGAACCTTTAGAGAGTGCTCCATAATTATTTTCATGCCATACTCTGAAAATAACCCTGGTTAAAGAAATTGTGCATGTGGCTAGAAAAACAAATGCTGATTCAACAAAGCTCCTTTCAAAAATACTTTTGTACCTTTAGCTTAATAATGAGCAATGGCCTCATTGCTCTGCTGATTTGAATCCTGAAGACTTTTTATTGTCTGTCTGGAAATCCATTGAGATGTGCATTTTTTTCCAAGCTATTTTGCTCTAAAACAAGCACAAGTGGGTTTCTGTAAGCAGACTTTATTCAGCTTCTGAGGATGGAATATTCTGCAGTCCTGTGGCATCTCAGTTATTGACCTTAACACACAGTGAGAGGGGATTGATGTCCATGCTTGGCCCTATCATCTGCACACAGGGAAAACAGAGAAATGAGATTCCTTGGGAAATTAGGTTCATTAAGGACTATTTATAGGCAGGGGTGCAAACCTCAGATTTGAAAAGGCAGTGAYGGGGGAAGTTAAAGGGTCTTGGAAAATGTGGTATAGGAGCTGGCTGGGACCTAAGGGACAGAGATGGGTATCTCCCATAGATCACCATATGTGATTCCTGATCATATGGAAGGCAGTTCTTGGCTATCYCAAGGCCTCATATTTTGCTGCTCTTCTGTTATTAAATTTTAGAGTGAACACACCAAACAAATGAAGCCAAGCCATGAAATGACTGGCAATTGGCTTTGGGATGGGTAAGTGAACTCTCCTGTGCCAGAAAAAGGTGAAAAGCTCCCTGGTGCAGAATACAGCCCCAGGGGAAAATATTGAAACCTAATCAAAGTGACTGGGAGGTTTAAAAACATCAGAAGGATCCAAGAGATGGCACCAAGCTCTCCTTTCTGGGAGATAATGTATTGCAAACAAATTTGATGGAGACCCCGAGAGGATGAAGTGACCCTCGACAGTGTGGATCTCGAGAAGAGTGACAGGTAGAGTGTGAGACTGAGGCCTGGCTGGAGCTGGGAAATCTGGTGTGCTAAGCGCCATATGGTCCTCCTAGCGCGTGTGCGAGACCTCATTTCCACACCCAACTGCTCACAAAAAAATTGCACTGGTGCTATCACCAGTTGCCTTAAACTCGCTTCAGACTGGGTCACCCCACCATCTGGCCCTTGCTGCTGCAGCCCGGATGACCCATGGGTCCTGGGCTTTGTGCTCTGCCACGTGTAAGGAGAGACATTTTCTACAGTTTACTCTTTGTAGGTGAGTGTGCACACACCTGTGTGCGGAGACACCTGGCTTGCATTTAATGTCCAGCTTAGCAGAACAGGAGATCAACCCCTACCATTTCCACATTAGCAGGTGGAAGTAGGATTTACATCAAAGACATCCCAAGGATAAGCAAATCCCCAGTGTCCTTTTCAGCCCCTCGAGGCTGGCATGGCTCTGACTGCTGCAGCCCAGGGCAGGGGCAGCATCACTAGCACCCCGTGAGTTACTGTCCCCATCTTGCAGTGGCTGTTTCTCCATTCCCACAGGGACAGTTTGATCCAGAGCCATGTGCTCAGGAGTGGGGCTGGCTCAGTCATGCTTGCATGGATCTGCTGCTTCCCAGTGCAGTGGRGTCTGCAGTCCATGGGTGTGGAGCAAAAGCCTGAATTCACCTGCCCTGGTGCATGACACCGTAGGAAGTTATTTACCAGAATACAGGTTCGGGCAGACTGGGAGAAGTCTAACACATCTTTTGGCAAAGCACTGGGAGAAAACCTTTCCAAGGTAAAAATGAGGGGTAGGCACATATTGRTGCTTTTCCTACTGACACATAACATCTAACAGATGCAGTTCTTACACTTGCCATTAATCAGAGAAGCTTCCCACCCTCTACCCAAATGAAAAATCAAGGTGTCTGCTTCCTAGAAACAGGCAAGAAATCACTGCTTATAGCTGGACAAAATGCCAATCCTGACATTAGGATTTCAGCTTTTAAACTTGTCCCATCTGGACTTGGGCCAATTAAGTTTATTCTTCTGAAGTGAAGACAGCAGAGCACTAAAGCTCCACTAGTATCCTGTGGAGAACTTTGGCTCCCAGCAGTGAAGCAGGACTGGCACGGTTGCTTCCCCTTACAGCTCTGCTGGACCCTTTCCAAGGAAAGGAAAGGGCAGGAGCCTCCTGTGTGTGAGGTTCTGGCCCTATGAAATACTCTGAGTCCTTCCAGCCTATTTTTCATTCATCATGGAGATTTGTAACTGCACCTCTCTGGCTTTTATTGATTCATACACATCAAGCCCAGTCACTCAGGTGTGAGAAGAGTGAATATAATGTAGTGTCCTGGGGTACAGCTTCTTGCTGTATCACCAGTAATTGCAGATGAACCATCTCTGCTAATCTGAACATGGATTTCAGAGTGTGTTTTATTATGTAGGATCAAAAATGTGTGGAGCTTTAATGTCATTTTCAGAGCAAGGTTTGTACTAGGAGGCTTGAGAACTGGGATGGAGATGCTCTTACTTCTGAGCTGACTGGGACATTATTTTAAAGAGAGCAGCTGTGAAAGCCAGAGACACTCTGCCATATCCAAGAACAAATGCTAATAGCCATCTGGAGGAGTTAATAATGGCAAGAAGAGGCACTGAACACTGACTACAGGCTCAAGTTCCTGCCATGGTTTGCAAGGATTTCCAGGCAGTGGGGGAGCTGAGGTGGGGATGGCCAAGCACTGAAGAGCACTGAGGTGAAACACAGATGGGATGGTGGAGAGGGAATGAAAAAGAAAACCCCGAAACCAGCACGAGGGAGCTCCTGTGTCTGCTGAAAACCCAAGTGTGCTGACCTAGAGAACAGTGGGGAAATCATCCCAGTTTGCAATACACCAGCAGCAAAGGTTTTTGGAATATTTGTTTTTGTTTTTCTTTCTTTGACAATTTTTGAAAACTGAAGTTCAAGTGCTACTGAAATGTCAGGCTTATAATCAGAGGTAACTAACAAAGGGTTAGTGAATTAGGCTTCCAGTTCTCTGTGCCAGTCAATGGACATGGGGCATGTGTTTTTTCCAGAGTACACTACTAATAAAATTAAGGAAGAAAGATTCTCCACATCTTCCCCAGTCTACTGCTCAGTTATGCCTTTACTAAATGTTTCAGCATTTTTTTTAATCTCTCAGGAGGTTTTTGAACTGCTTCAATACATCCACAGCTGTAAGTCTCTCCATGAAAGAAACCTATTAAAGGAAACAGCACATGAGAGTCACAGTAAACAGCAAGTGATGAAACTTCCCAGAGCCAAGGGCTTTGTTGGTGGGAATACCAGACACCAGAGCTGGAAATCTCTGCAGGAGGGAGAATGGTTACCTTGCTGCTCTTGGGGGCTGGACTGATTCGGACTCAATGATCCTTGGGGGTCCCTTCCAACTCGGGATATTCCATGACAATTTCTTCTTCAGGCGTGAGAACTGAAGGCAGGTGGCTCACAGTGACCTGGCCCTGCATCTCTGTACCAGTGGCAGAAGTTCTGGCTGAAAGTCAGGTGGACAATTGCGTGTCCTTGCCTGCTTGTGCCTCTTGAAGACTTACGGATGCTCAGTCCTCATGCCTCTGTGAGGGAGGACTCTGTGTCCCACAGCACTGGGCCACCAGCAGGCAATTCCTAGAATTGCTGAGAAGTGTTTTGTATTTCCTAGAGGATATTATATAAATAAATAAAAGCATACTTGATAACATCTTGTAAGGAAAGTTATCTGTTTTCCTCCCCTGTTTTTTCTCCTAGGGCAGAAAGAAAGGAGTGCAGAAAATACAAGAATTTTTAATTGAAAAAAAAAAACTAATTGCAATTCTGACCTGAAAGCTGTTTTTGATATGGTTAAAAAAAAATTATTTAAATTTTTAAAAATCTGGACCCAGCCCCACTGCTACCACCGACTTCACCTGATTTTGTTGCAGATCTGTGGTTTTGACACAAAATCGTCTGCCTCAAATTCCAGTGAAAACTCCAGAAATTCATCTCCTTCTCCCTCCCTCCCCCACATCTTGTTTACTCCAGGAATACATTTAGATTACTGTTCTTTTGTTGTTTTGTTTTTTTTTTTTTTTTTTTAAATAGAGATTTAGTTTGAGCAAAACTAATTGACTTATTAAACTTTTGCAGATGGCTGATTCCTTACAAGGAGTAAAAGCTTCAGGTATTTTTTAGGCAGATCGCTGACCTACTTATGGCCCAAATCCTATTTGAGCACCGGTGTCCTTCTGGTGGCACCATTGGTTATCAGGGTGGCAGTTAAGTTGAATATGCAAATGTTTGCAGAATTGGGGCCTCAATCTAGAGGCTGTTGTGCTGTCAAACAGGGTGATGGATTTGTGTCCTGAGCCTTTGCTGGGGCAGGAACTTGCTCCATCGCAAAATCCTCACGGTGCTGTTTTAATTTCACAAGGAGCTGGAAACGCTGTTAGTGAGCTTGGATGGACACGGGGAACCTCCGCTCCTGCMGGGCTGTGCCACCCGGGACGCATTAGATTATTAAAGCTCTGCTGGGAAACGAGGCCAGGACAACAGCAAGACAGAAAACGCTGTTCTGCTGTCAAGGAAATGCTCGAAAAGCAGGAAGGAGCGAGGGCTGGGAGCGCAGAGCTGCAGCCCAGCGGCCGCGGGGGCGGCGAGCGCGTTCGTCCCGGGCGGGCGAGAGGGGACGGAAGGACACGGGGCGGCGGTGCCGTCCCCTCAAATATTAATAGTTTCTGTGCGGGCGGTGAGGAGGCAGTTTGTTTTCTTTTTTTTTTTTTTTAAATTTTATTTTCCCCGACGCTTGCCTTCTCCTTCCTGCCCAGAAAATTAGCCAAAAAAAAAAAAAAAAATACTAATTAGAAAAAGATTCCCACGGGTATAAAAAGTGTGGGAGCGGCGGCCGGGGCGGCTCGGCGGGGGCAGCGGGCGGGGGCCGGGGCGGCTCCGCGGGGCGGTGCGGGGGGCGCGGGCCCCGCCCGGCTGCTCCGCCCGGCCTGCGCGGGGGCAGCGCCGCGCATCCCGGCTGGCGGGCGGGAGGCTCCGCTCGGCTCCGCGCCGCTCGGCTCCGCTCCGCGGGGCTGCGGCGCCATGGAGGCGGTGGACCAGGTACGCGGAGCCCCGCGGGCGGGGGGCGGGCGGCGCGGCGCGGGGAGCGCGGAGCGGGCGCGGTGCTGACCCTTCTCTCTGCCCGCAGCTCGCCTCCGCGGGCACTTTCCGCGTGGTGAAGGAGCCGCTGGCCTTCCTCAGGGTGCTCGAGTGGGTGAGTCCCGGGGTGCGGGGGGTGCCGGGGGGGCTGTCGCCAAAGTGCGCGCCCGGCGGAACAGGTGGGAGCTGGGCCGGGCTGGGGGACGGGRACACGGGGCCAGGGGATGGGGACTCGCGTCCTAATGTGCTGTGGCCGGCGGGGCGGGCTAGGGGCTGGGTTTGTGGGTGCCCCCCCCATCCTTGCGCCGGCTGTAAACGAATTAAAAAAAAAAAAAAAAGCACCGAGGAAAATAAAATCCTCGTTATGCATTTAGCAAACTTGTCTCTGGGCCGAGCGGGGAAGGAGGCAGATAATTGGTGTGCGGAGCAATGTCACTGTGTGTTGCTCTGATGCTCATTCGTAGTGAAGTCTGCAGGTCAAATGACATCCATCGCCAGTAGGTCTGCGGGAGCACAGAGCCTCTCTGAACGGAAAGTTCAGAACATGTCATGGAGGATTAATCACATTCCCCTAACGCCGACTGGCTGGGGAATTATGTAAGCCGCGTATTTTGGGGGGCGCGTCCCCGTGCGGGTGCGTTTATCCACATGCTGGCACCCGCCACGCGCAGCCCGGACCGCGGTGCCTGCGAGGGGGTGTTTTGGTGCGCTGGGGGCAGCCGCCCGCCCCGGACCCTGTTCTTGCTCACCAGAAGCAGCTCCTCTTCGCCGCCGGGCACCTTGAAGCATCAGGTCCCGTGGAGCTGGGTGATGGGGATGTGGTGGTGCCATGGCCTGGGACAGGGTGGCCCCACGGTGGGGTCACCTGCATGCGGCACTGGATGGACAAGGTCCCTTGTGTTCCTTGCCCAGAGCTCTGCAAACCCACCTGGCRCTGCTGCTCCTGCCTCAAGGAAAAGTCAGGACATCCAGGGGCTGAGCCCCAGGCGCCGGTTTGAGGGTGCTTCAGCCACTCTGCAGCGCTCACCGCGGGCCAAAAGAAAGGGGGAGCAAAGCTATTCCTATGGCAAACAACCRCTGGAAGCGTGGTCTTTTGGCTGTCTGCCTGATGAGGCTGTGTCTGATGGAGGCTGGGAAGCGAGCCCTTCTGGGAAGGACTCTGGGCTGATGGGCATGGGCTGCGCCGTCGAGGGAATTGTTCCCGCCCCAGTGGGTGCATTGGCATCCTCAGGACAGCGAGTGGGAACTCTTCCCTTGGCAGTTTCCTGGGTCTGTAACTTCTTCCAGCAGCCAAATATAAAAGCTGCCTTTGTCATGGTTGGAAGCCACCCGCAGAACTCTTCTGGCCGCCCCAAGCGCGCGGTGCCTGTGTGTGTACGCGTACTTGCACACGCGGCTGCCTGTAAACAGAGCTCCTCTGACACGGCTGAGGTGGGCCGCTCCTTGGCAATAAGGGAACGTGGGAGAAGGGTGCAGAGTGTGTTAACGTTTAAGATGGTCTGAGAAATTACTTTTTCTTCTTTTGACATGTATGTGTAAGTGGAATTAAGCACAATTTAGTTGTTGATATTTCAGAGTGTGGAAGACTTCTTTTTTTTTTTTATGTACTTGAAAACCTTTTTGGATTACCAAAATTCCATGTCTATTCAATTAATCTTATTGCTCCCATCTTCCTTCTCTTCTTACCATGCCTCCTAACTTCTCGCCACCTCTCTCTACCATCTCCAGTCACAACTAAGTGTCCACTTCTCCCTCAGCCTCCTTTTATCAGCCTAATCATAATTTTAAACTTTAAAAGAAGACCAAATGCTCCAGCCAATTCTGCGTCCACTTCCATGTCCCCCAGCAGCCTCACAGACCTCATTCCACTTGGTCAGAACAGTCAAATTACACCCCTTAACACCTCCCACTTGAGTCCTAGTTTGCATCTGCAAAGAAATAAAGTTCATAGCCCAGCTGGTGACGCAGGGATTCTGGGCGTTGGGTGGCTCTCGTGCCTGGGGGGAGGCTCTGTGGTGTTGCAGCACAGATGGCAGAGCTGTGGGGGTTCCTCAGAAAGGCTGGGAGGGTGGAGGTGGTGCAGGCTGAAAATGTCCTCAGCTTGTCCATGCAGTCCAGCCTGCAATTTGCACTCTCGTTTGGGCGGTTTGGGTTGGCTCATGGTGTCTCTGGGGTGAGTGTGTCTTTATTCATAACTCTCTGCTGCTGAAATCTGTGTGTTTGTGGGTGCCCACGTTTGCCGGTCTGGGGGCAACTGAAGTGGCTGTAGGTTTCTCAGGTGTGAAGCTGTAACTGTTGCAGAATTAATCTGTAGGTGTGCAGATTCCAGTTTACTTGTAGCCTGGCTCAGATATGGACCTCTGTCTTGAGGAGGAAGGACCTTATCTGAGCTTCTTCAATCTCCTGCTTTGATGGTCACCTAACACAGAGAGAAGCTRCTGAGATAAGACTGATTCTTCTGAATATTCATAGCACTGTAATATGTTTTCATTTGTATTTCCCATGTACTTTGTAATCTTATTTTCAGCCAAGAAATTGCATTTAGAAGCCATTAAGAGACAACATTGGCTCAGGCCCAGGAAAGGTTAAGAGAAAGAAAAGAAACCAAAAAATTGACTTGTAGGAATTATGCAGGAGTTGCATTTTTTGAACTCTACCTTGGCAATAAAGCATGTGGATCACAAATCTGATCTTGGAAAACTGCACACAGCTGTACGGGGTCAGCCCTGGGTGTTTCCAGCTTTGAGTCAACTCATGGCATGTGCTGGGGGCAGGGAAGAGCTGTTTAAAAGCTGTATTTGTTCTTGCTCCTCTTTATTCCCTTGGCTGTTACTCCACAGATCTTTGCATGAGAAGAGTGCTCTTCTGAAGCTTATTTCTCATGATAATCTGCTGTGGCACTACAACCAGTAGCAATGTCACAAACAGTCTTACAACTTTGCTTGGAAAATGACTCTCTTATACATGCACCTGACAGTAATAAATAAGGAAAGATGAAAGAGAAGAAATATGTTCATTYGTCTCCCTGGATTAATTTCAGTCCTGCGACTCTCTGGATGTGTTTAGACTGTTTTTATTGGGGTCCGCAAAAAGTGACCAAGACAAGCAAGTTTGTCACTTTTGGTCTTGTTTGTTTTGCAGTTGCTGCCCCTCTGGAGCTCTAGAAGAGGAAATTAACTGAAAAGCAGGGCTCTGCCCATGCGGTGTGATRGGTATAGGAACTACCTCGTGTGTAATCAGGTTGTTACTGGCAAAAATATTTTTGCAAAAATGGAAACTTTGTATCCCCAGGCTGCCGGCGGTAATTACCTGTGTCAATTGCTACAAACATATTTCCTGCTGCAAACCCAAAACAACCTGATCCTTGCCTGGTTTCCTTGTAAAGTAACAGGAGCTCCATTGGTGTCCATAATGTCTTTCSCTGTATTCCTCAAAAATAGCAGGGATGCAGAAACTCCACCGTTTTTCCAGTCAGGAGGTGCTGTGATTGTCTTGATGGTTATCTACCGGTTGGTGTTTCAAAATGCGATGCAGTGAGCTCCCTGCTCCGCCAGCTCACAGCTCTGTCTGGGCTGGTATGGGCAGGGGGTATTTTTGGCACGAAGGCCACTCGGTAACTCTGTCTGAGCCAGTGCAGCTTTTACCAGGGCATGTGTGAATCATTCATGTTGCAGGACAAATCCTGTGGACACTGTGGCTTTTCTTGAGAGGACAGATCGGAAGTGGACATTAGGATGATGGATGAACCCAAATGTGTCTGAAGAGTTAATYCTTGCCTTTGTGCTGAAGAAATACATGCCAGGCCTTGCATGACTGGAGTTCACCAATGCTCATGAGCATCTTCATGGGATGTACCACAGAGTTCCAAGGCATTGCAGGGCATTTGGACAACAAATCTCTGGTGGAAATCRGATGAAGATGGTGTGAAAAATCTGTGTGTGGTGTACATGGGCCGAGCTAACCTTGCTTTTCTTCCTTGCCGTCATGCCGTGATCATCCGACTGGTGAGCCAGGAAGAAGGCCAGGCTGTTGCCTGCCTGGCAGGAGTCAAGCTTGCTTTGATTGTATCGATTCTGAAAGGGTTAGCACCCCTTGCCTYGCACACAGATGCATATTCGGAAGGCAAAGGGAATCTGAATCTTGAAAGACTGATAATAAGTCTTGTCTTTTGCCCTAGTGCTGATTGCTCATCTGGCCGTGGAGTGCTTTTGTTGGATTATATTTGCATGCATATGAATGGACATAAGTAGCTGCGTGCTTTCAAGTGCGCTCTAGAAAAGCCTAGATATCTTGAGATGCTGAAAATAAATGGAAAAKAAATAAGAAGGTAATGCTTGCATGAAGCATGTGTGATTAGTGGTTTGCTCTGTCTAGTGTTGTTATGGGCCTGAGATATTTCATAGTTGCTTGAGACTCTTCGTCACATTTGCTTATGTTTGTTTGSTTTTTGCTTAACCAGAAGGCTGCTGTCTACCCTGTTATGGGCAGAGACTTCAGGTGATGGAGCAGGGTAGCCTTGCTGAAGCTTAATGCTCCTCWTGGGTGCAGGGTGGAAGAGTTGAGTGTTTGATCTTCTCTACCCTCATGTTGAAAGGAAAGCCTCAAAAAAAAATATTTCTTGCTGCCTGGTAACGTTGCTTATACAACGCAAGGATCAAATGCTGCATTTAATGCTGGGCCCATGCATCCTATGTGAGAAGAACAAACACATGTTAAAAATATATTGTCAAGTCTTTTAATGTCTGCCTTGGGATGTAGGTACTTGGCTGTTCTTGTAAACTGGGTCTCAGTTGCTACCTCAAAGGTCTTGTATGTGTAGTTTCASGTCAATAAAACATGTGTCAGTTAATCAAAAAATGTAAATCCATTTCTATGGTATTTTAATATTAGAAAGGTAATTACTGTGTAACTAACCCTTCTCTGTAAGCTGTCATTAATTGGATGATTTCGTATAGGCAGCTTAGCATAATGCATGCAAAATACACTGCAGCTCWGTGCAGCCAAAAATTGTGAACCAATGGGATGTGAGCACCCAAGAGACCTGAGCCCTGTGAACAGGCTTCGCTGGTCCTTGGCTTTGGGCCTGCACTTCTGAGCACGTATCGGGGTAATCTGCAGACAGGGAACTCTGTCAGACAAGTTATTTTTATCAGGAAGAACCAGGAAGTGGATTTTGCCATTAGACATCAGATTCTGTGGCGTGCGATAGGAAGGATCTGAAAAGTTTTTGTAGTCTCGCTGAAGGCAGATGTGAAAGCCATATGTCACTCTGCCAGTGGGACTGGCATAAAGGCAGCAGAAGCACTAGCAGTGCCTACATGGTGTTTTATCTTGTAGTCTTAAAGTCTCAACTTCTGGGAGTCTCATGATTCTGAAACCTCTGGCTTTGATAAACCATATGGTTTTAGATCAAGGTAGGAGAAGAAAGATGGAAGCCCCAAAGACTGGAAACCCAGAACACAAGTGAAAGATCAGGAAATCTGTCTTGTGATCCCATGTTTTACGCAGTCTGCAGAGAGCTGGCTGCTTTGCTGTTCTCATCCGTGATTATCTGCATGCATATCCGGTTGAAAACTCAGAACTGTGCTCATCAAAAAGTTGTTGTTTAAATGGTATGAATGCTGATACAGGGGAAGAGAAAAGGTCAGCAGTGCCTGACCACATTGCAAATAAATGACATCTTTCATCTGGAAAGTGCCTAACATTTTCCATTTAGGATTGTGTTGTGATCATGGAAGAGCTGATTTTAAAAGGTTGCCTAACAATTCATTTAAATGCTGATGATTCTCAAGCAGCCCAGAGGGGGACTTGGTATAAGTTATGTAGGATTAGCACATATAGTTGAGAGACAGGGCTCCAGGAGCAGGACTTTCTGGAGTTACGTGGTGCTGCTGTGGAAATACCTGTGTGAAACTGGTAAAATCCCATGGTAAGGCGTTTCAATTGCTGCTCTTACCCAAGYATGGCTGTTTGAAGCAGTTAGGAATAGAAGATGAGGAAAGAGACTCATTAATGCTAAATTTGATTATATATGCAAACCAGGTTTCTATGAAAAGAAGAAAAAAATGATCTGACTTTCAAACTAGCAATAAGATGTGTAGAGATAGAGGGTTCTGCTATTAGACAAACACAGTTAAAGTCTCCTTGACAATTTTTATGAGGGCAATGTTTCAGTCATCACTCCTGTAAATCAGCATCTGCATAATTGGAGCCTCGGGTAAAAGCCCTGCATGTTGACATCTCTGGATTCAGTTGTTGCAGTTGGGGGAGGACAGGCTTGGAGGTGCTTGTGATAAAACCCTTTCATCATTTGGATGCTCTGGTCCCTGGCTTAACCTGGATTCATGGCACTACATGTGATCCCAAGGCGCAGGAGATGTTGCTTGGTCAAGTTCTTCACTGTGCTCCGGGGGAGAGGACCTTTTCCTGAGCAGGGGAAGAGGAGAGGCAGAAAGCAGGTAATGCTGGGCTCTGCACAAGGCTGGTGGTAGAAGGCAAAGCTGCACCTCTGCAAGCTCACCTTTCCCCTTGGGCACTGAATTGAAGTGCTTCTGTCTTAATATGGTCCTGGGGTGCAGTGTGGAAAACAGCACTTGGCTGGCTGTCTGTCCAGTAACTGGCAAAGGGGTCTTAATGGATTTTACTCTCAGGGAGGATCTAAAGAGTGTTGTTAAGAACATTATAGAAAGGAACATACAGTGTGGAGGTGCTGCATTTAAGGTGTTTGTTCAAAGTGGCATATGTGCTGCAAAGTGTGACATAGTTGCTAAGGTGACAGCTTGCTTGCTTTTTGGCAAAAGCAAAAGAATACTGAATATAGGCAAACTGTAAGTTTTTGCTTTAATTTGCAGAGTTTTATCTTCTGGCCACTGTAGAGACTTCTCAGGTTTGTGTTTGGAAGCAGTGTTTTCCCATCCAGAATACTTCACAGTTAGAAAAGCTAATAGTGCTTCCCATTCTTAGGGGAATGTTTAAATCACATGAAATGACGGGCATTCCAATTATTATAACTGTAGATACTATTTATGGCATTGAAAGGCTTTGGTATATAACATTCATTTAAGTAAGGAAGTATTCTCTAAGATTTTATATAAACAAAAAATGCTAGGTGTTGTCTCATCAGCAAGCTATGGATCCAGGCACATCCATGAGCATATGCTCCAGAAGATTCTTGCACGGAATATTTGCATGTATTTGCAAGTGCTCAAACCTAAGCTGGAAAGGATGGTGAGGAGAGAACTCCTGTGGGTCAGGCTCAGAGGTTGGTTGTGGTGGGGGGAAACAGAGTCTTGTGTTGGATAGCTCGGGTTCTGCTGTGGTGAAGTATTTTCATAATGCTGCCGTGGGGGAGAAGGATCAGCAGAGGATTAGACTGGCATGGCCCCTCAGGAGAGGGGGTTTTCCAGATGAGCAGCCATCTGTGGCATGAAGCAAATGTTATGGACCTCAGTGTTGAGAGCAAAGCAGAAAGGTCTCAAGATGAATGTCAGCTTTGGCCCTTAAAGCAGTGCRGTAGGTGCATGATCCCAGAAAAAGGCCCAGGAAAGACTGAAGTAATGTGCTCATTGCYCTTTATTGTTTTACCTTAACTTTCATTGTGATGTTCTAATGGATAGATGAATGTGTTTCCCTGAGCAAGCTGTTCTGTCTGTGCCTTTTCCARAATGCCTTAGCATCTGGGAGAAGGCTGTGTTAGAGGCAGAGCCTGTGGGAGCTGCTGAGCTAATGCTATGGGGAGCAAAAAGTGCTGGAGCTTGGGATGAACATTGTGGGGAATTCTGAGGGCTCCAGGTCCTGGGTGAGTGCTGGTGCAGATGTCCCAGCCCCAGTTTGGCAGGGCCACTGCAAGGCAGAAATTWGTGAGGATGGTTTTAGTCATCAGAAACCATGACGCCCTACACAGGGGTCTTTTGCTGGGGGATTGGAGAAGCCTCTTTGACAAGAAGACCCCATCCTAGTCACTAAGATGAGCAGGGGGGAGGTAGTGTTAAGGACACAAGAGAAAACCTGAAGCAGGAAGATTTCGATGAAGTGTTATACATTTTCAGAGTAGAGGTGTACAGTCCCAGACCTGCTGTCAGAAATAAATCTGATTTGACTCTCTTGCAAAAGTCCCAACCTGTCAGCTTGATCTTTATTCTATGAGAAATACCAGAGCCTGCTGTGAACAGCCTGACTCAATATTCACTAGAAGTGCTCAAAAACCTGAAGTATTGAGGGTGAAATTCTGCCCAGAAGATTTCAAAAASAAATGCTACCCAACATCGGCAAGATCATTGATACATCAGGAAGTAATTTATAGTAACAGCTCTTCAGTAGCTCTTTGAATTTCCAAGACAAGTTTGTTGTGTTTTGTCCTCTTCCCTCTTCATGATGTTAATGCTCTGCCCTCCTGTGTAATTTCTCAGATGATGCAGATCCAAAGTGTCTTTGGCTTGGAGTGATAAGCCTCAGCTCAAATCCTTTTGTCACGTGTGTGTTGGGTGCTTGTATTGGAGCACCATGTTTGACACTGCATTTGACAATCTTCATAATATTAGGTCAAAAGCCTCTGTGGCATCCCAAACAGTACTGAAAAAGTAGCAAAATCTTTCTTGTTAGATTTCCAAAAAACAAGGAGATACCTGGCTTCTTGGTTCAGCCTCTCTGGTGTGGGCCATTTTATGGCCTATGGCTGCCTAAGCATTCAAGTCAAAATATCCCAGGATGCCAGGAAATATCTTACAGTTATTTAACAAGCAAACTTGAGCCTTGCTTGAACTGTTTTCAGAATAATCTTCTCCCTGGCTGTGTGCTGGAGGTATGCTTGAAGCAAAACCAAACAAGACAAGGCCTCCATCTGTGTGCAAGTTTCAACTGCATCATTGCTTACCCCGGCTCCTCCCCACGCTGAGGCCATGTTGCACACAAACCCCACTGCTCTGCATCAGTTTTTTACCCCATTTCAAACAACCTTTGTATGGAGAGAGAGAGGTGGCTTGAAGTGGTTGAACATGGCAAGGTCACACCTCCCTGTTGGGACCATAAGGGGGAACGATGCCCTCGGGTGTATCTTGTGCCCAGCCCAATGAGCTTGGATTTGATACTGGAAATTGTCTTATTATTGCAGAATATGTATATTACAATCATTATCCTTTGAAGTTGAGCAGTTTCTTCCAGTGTTTTTTTAGGGACTGTGCTTGAAAGCCAAAGCAAGCGTGGGATTCCCCCACCGCCAAATCCAGCAGCCGATAAATCCAGCAGAGCTCTCCTGATTGCCATCTCCAAGGGCAGTCAGCGTGCTGGAATGGAATTAGGTCCCAGTTTGAAAGAACACGCCTGCCAAAAAATTAAACAATGGATGCCTTCCTGTTTAATTTTAACATTTTAATTAAATTCTTTGCTGCTGTGTGCCTTTGATCTTGGGGAGCTGATATACATGGCGTGTGCCGCTGTGTCGTAGCAGCGTTTTGTTCCAATCTTGCACGCAGACGCAAGGATGCATTTGAGGATGGATAAAAGTGCAAAAGCTGCACACTGCCAAGTTCTGAGCGCATTGCAAGCTGCCTTTTCCAACTGGTGACCCACGGGCATGTGGACAGAGCGATTACTCACAAGTATGGCTCTTTAAACATATTCACTCCCCTTTTTTAATCTTCTGTGAACGGTGCTTCAAGAAGAGTTTCCTTGATGGGATTACTCATTGAGAGGGTTGAGGCCAAGAGTGGAGATTTAATTGCAAAAGAGATTTAATTTCAAGTGGAATAATTAATAAACTTTGATTCTTCAGTCAGAGAGCAGGAGCAACACTGTATGTTGTTGACTGGGTACATCCATAGATTAGTCCCAGCCAAGTGCCCAGTTTGGGAGCATTTGGCAGGCAGCTGCCTTTCTGTGCAGCCAGGCACAGAGCAGCAGGAAAGGTTTTAGAAAGAGTTTCCTCGTGGATTATAGGCTGGGGCAGGTGATTGAGGATCAYGTGGAGTATTTGTCCTTTGCGATTTAGGCTGTACCTAAGATGTCAGGGAAGAATCTGTCATTGCTACATCAAAAGGAGTCATTGATAGAGCTGATTTGGGAAAGGAAATTTCATTTACTTGAGGGAAAAATAATTTTTAATCTCAATTTCCTTTGAAAATTGGCACTTGGGTGAGATCATGAATGGAGAAATACTTGTGCCAGAAACTACAATGTTCCAGTACAAAATATTTCTGTAAAGAAATATTCTCTACAGAAATGGTGATTGGGTTGTATCCTCCTCCTCTGCACACCCTGCTGAGATGCCTCAGGCTCACTGCTTCTGGAGGAGTCGGTGGTGGATTGTTCCAAGTGGGACACTCCTGCCCATCAGAACGGCGTAGTCTGGCTGTGGCACATGATTTCCAGGGCAGGGGCAGCGCGAGGGGCCAACCCAAACTCCCTGAAGGCACAGCAGTGGTGTAKATGCAGCAAGCCTTTAGCACTGGGACTTGCAAAGAAAAGCCAACATTTTTTTGAGAGATGACAACTTTTTTGGAAAARGACAAGTGATTCTAAAGCGCAGAAAATTGTTTTGGTGGACAATTGTCATCTGACGTGTAAGTCCATGAGTGCATGCTGATGTTGTAGTCTATGCATATATTGTGTGCCTGGCCCTTTTTTTGGCCAAATGCGGAGTTTTTCAGAGCTGCGCGGAGGCAGCACAGTCCACTCAGCAGAGAATCAGCATTCCTGAGCCTGCTTGCTTCGCCGCGTTGGCTCCGTGGGCTGCTGTGGCAGCCTGTCACTCGTGGCAGGCAGCTCTGCGGAGAGGGCGCCCGTTCCAGCACAAAATCTGTGCCTGTCCAGATTGCGAGGCCCTRGCAGGCAGCGGGAGCTGGCTCCGCGACGGGCCGACATATGCAGGGGACGCTGGCTGTGCCACGGGGTACGGGCCTCCTGCCGCCGCCGCGCGCRCCCCGGCGCTCCCCGGGCAGGGGTGATGCCGTGGAAATGAGCTCCTTGCCCGCGGTCCTCCGCGGCCCAGCGGTGGCCCCCGCTGCGGGGACCGAGCGCTGTCACTGCTTTTTGTCACCTTCTGTTTTTTTGGTCTTCTTCCCCGTGGTTTTCACAGCAGAACGACAGCAACGGGAGAGGGAGACGGGGTTCRGGCCTCGTGGCGGAACCGATCCGGCACAGCTTGTGTTGCTGAGGAATCAAATAGAAAAGCTCTTTCTGCCATACAGCTCGCCATGGCGTAGTTCACTCATTTCTAAAAATGGTTTTTCCTCTTCAGATTTCTGTGCTCATTAGTGCTGGCCACCCATGGGTGCAGCGTTGGTTGTTCATGCAGCTGAAGAGGCTCTGACAGAGCTCATAAATGTTCATTGTGCAGCTTAGTCCCCCAAAAGTAGTGACTCAGCAGTGATCAGACATCTCTCATGGGACAAACAGTTCCCAGCTATTCCCGAATTGCATTGAAACCCATGTGTCACTGGGCTGCCAGGAGGCAGGGCTTGAGTACCCCACATCTGTATTGCTTCTGCACAGAGAGATTGCTAAGCATGTCCTGGGTATTAGGACAAGAGTACTCTTGCTTTGTTTAAAAGAGATTTTATTTTTTTTCTGGGGATTTTTACACTCCACCCCATGATGCGCTTTGGGATGCATTCAGCTTTCTCTTCTGAATAGGGCTCCAGATGATGGAAATAAATTATCATAAATTAGAATAGATTGCACTCTTCAGCATCTCTACATCTGTCATTATGTTTCTTTAACAGTTCAGTTTAACATTTATACACACTCTGACAGCAGCTACTGGTGTGTATGCTATAAATATTGGCTTGCAGAAGACATTAATGGAGTTTAGGTAAACGTTTGATGCCGCTGAGATTCTGTTCCATATGGTGGTATGCAGAGAAATCAGATTCAACGTGCCACGTATAGCGCACACGCGTTCCCTATGGACTGGCCTCCTGGCATTGCAGCAGCTCCCTACCCTACCAAGAAAGCCCAGRTGCCTTCAAAGAGGGAGGTGAGATTCTTGCAGTCTGTTCTGGTTTTTACCACCTGTATTGTCTGCGATGTTTAAAGCCAACATGTAGCAGGTAGAGATGGGAAGAGCTCACAAGAAAGAGACATCTCGCAGAAGCAGCGGTCAGGAGTCAGACAACAAGAGGTGGGAATGCTCTGCTTTGAACATGTCTAAGGAAAACCCATGGGATTTTCTGGCGAAGATGGCATTTCATTAGACAGTAACTAGAGAGTAACAGGATGAAAGCTTTGTGCATTCGTTGGTCACAGTTGCTAAACCTGAAATATGTGACTCAACCCCTGATGCAACTGTCAACAAAGCTCCGTGTGRGAAGTGTGTCATCAGGGTTTGAGGAGTCTGGCTCAAAGGAGGACAAACAGCTAAGACCATCATGGCAAGAGGCAGGAAGAAGTATATTCTGGTCCCTCTAGTGTTCCTTCAGCAGTTCAACAGAATTTGGATGTCCCCCATAGGTTCGGGTTTTTTGCTTTGTTGGCTTGGTGTGATTTTTTTTTTTATTTTGCTAATTGCAACACTTTGATGACTGTGTAGCCTGATGGTGTGGCTGCCTCCTCTGCAGTATTTGATTTACCCCACTTTCAAGCTAGCAGGAGGGTAAGAGGTCTGTGCCTGGCTCAGCACTGCAGAGGGGCAGTTGGGGTAAAGCAGCCCAGCCTGATGTGGGGCCCTGGGAAACATCTGGCTCGTGCCAGCCCCGGGGCACATCTGCTGCAGAGAGCAGCCTGGCTGCTGCGTTTGCCCCTGTGTAATGCAATGTAAGTAATGAAGTAACCGTAATGTACAAACTGACTCAAAGCAGGACAATCTGAAGAGAAAGTGCTCTTCACACTGTAAATTGCTAAAGGTCTTTATGATGCCAGTGAATTAAAAATCTGAGAAGAAAAAAACCCTCCAGTGCTGTAAGTTCAAGAYGAATCTTTTAAAAGCTGCTGGTGCGGAGGGGAAGAGATAACTTATCTGAATGGAAATGTATTTAAACTCTGTGTCTTGTACAGTTCTGGGCTGCTGCAAAGCAAACAGTGTGTCGCCTGTCACTTGGAGAGCTGGAGACATTTTTGTGTAGACTGAATAGGTTTCTGTGTTGATGTTACCCCTTTTGATCTTAATCGTTAGCCAGGTTTTCAATCCTTTGCAGGTTATTTCTTTTAAAAGAAGTTGCTTCAGATGTTTTGGTGATTCACTCTTGTTTATTCACACTGGCGGTACAGAGGAGCCCGGTGTGCTCCTTGATCCCAAGTGTCTGCAGCCACCTTCCCCCTGGCTGGGCAGAAACCCTCCTCTTACCTCTGCTTGAATTTCCAGGTTTTATTGTTGTTCTGACTGCTTCTGTGGTTCTTCTGCCTCAACTTTCCTCTTCTTTCTTGCTCCTGCAGAGAAAAAAAATGTTTTGCGAAACCATTAGCAAAATCTTTCTGCCCAGAGCAAAACCTTGCCCATGAATTTCCTTTGAAGGGTTAGTTGTGTCTGAGCTTGAGTCTGGCATTTAGGTCTCTTGAATGGTGCTTTAAAGGAACTAAACTGTATTTAAAGAAAGGCAGCATTTACATTGGCCTGATGTTAAAGACATTTTAGCCCAGCCAACGAGATTTCATGGTGAGCCGTAGTCCAGCAAGGAGCCCTTCAGCCTTCTCCAAGCTGAAAGAGAAGCTGGACTCTGGGGAGCAGTTTCAAAGCACTGAAACTCTTTCGTCATTGCTTGTTATATTTGTTTTCTGCATCTTTTCATTCTTTTGAGGCCTGGACATTTCAGACCTGCACTGGCTGGGTGCAGCTAGGACAGGCATGAGTTTCTCCAGGATGTAAGTGTAAGGCAGAATTTGGGAAGGAACATGCAGCTAGAAGAAATTCATGTAGATGGCTGGAGGGGAGGGAAAGGAATTTGTATTCTAGGTGGGTTTTTCTGTTTTCAAATATACATGATCTCATAGGAAATGTGTCTGTGTACTTCTTTTTCACTAAATCTTTTAGCTTTCACATATGGCTGACATTTATAAATCCTAAAGCTATTTCTTTTAAACTTTCTGCCCCCATTGTAAACCTGGAGTTTACCCATTCCCGGTTCCTACTGTCACCTGTCCCTGGCTGAAAGGCCCTTTGGGGTAGGACGGGAGAAAAGTCACACTTTTTGCATTCCAATCAGTGCTGGATCTTGGAGTTTAAAAATATCACAAGTGAAAAACATGGATGTGAGTCATACAGAAAACACCCTTCATTTCTCAGGGAGTAAAAATATCAGAAAAACACATTCTTCAGATGTTTCCTCCTGTTGAGAGGTAGCCACATCTAAGATTTCCGTTTGAAGTGTTCAATCATAAACATTGGTTCCCTGCTGTCACAGTGACCACTGGGTACAGGAGACGCCTATTAAATGTTAACWGCTCGTACTGTGCCAGAGCTACATCAGTCACGAGGGTCTGGGTGAGCTTTACATGGAGAGCAAACGTGGAGAAGGCTGCAGCTTCACTTCTTGGGTTGAGATGCTCCAGTGGTCTATCGCAGACTGCAGGACATGCCCCACTTCTGGAAAGTTAGGTGCTCACTTTGGACCTAAACACTCATCCACATCTAACACATATTCCAGGTGGTGTCATATTCCAACATCTGCGTGCTTTTGGGGGGAGTGATCTCTTTATTTTCAGTCATTGCCTTTGCCCCTCRGGGGCTGGGAGACCATGGTTTTGTATCAGCTTGCTTTAGTGGTATTTTTGAAGCAAGTATGTGTTAAAATGCATATGAATTTCCCTGTGTTTTTACAAGATTAATATTTTAAAGGCTATTTATTACAAAAATGCCTAAAATTATTTAAATCTGAGACATACTGGAGAGATCAGAGAACTCTTATCAACTGTTGAATTAGTAATGTTGAATTAGACATGAGAAAATCCTTTTCAATTTAAGTGGCTTTGCTCGGAACTTTTTTGCATGTTTAATATCTTCATTCATCCTTCTCCTAATTGTTCCAGTTTCGGCTCTCCCTGAGTAGCCATGCAGAYGTTCACAATGCACACTGTTGAGGCCCTGATCCGTTCGGCCAAGCTGTACATCCCTGAGGACCACCAGGAAGCCCCCAAACCACTTGTCTCACATTTTCCTTCTGCGGATACAAAGACTGAGCCCTTCATGGATAATTTCATACTTGTCTTTCAAAAACCTGGTCGTGCCGCTGTCTGAGAGATTGGAGAGATCATGAGTGCTCTTCAGTGTAGACACTTAAGCATTATCTTCCAAGAATCTTAAAAAAATTTGAACTGGAAATAACATTTGCATAATATTTTGTAAGAATGCTACCATGAGGCTCTGCAAGGGGAATTACAAATACTGCTTTTTTTTCTTCATAACTCTTGGCGAGGGTCAGCCTCTCTCCAGCCCCCCTTGATAACAAGCTGCTGTGAGAGCTTAGCAGAGCAATGTGTGTCCTGGTCACACCAGATGGATCTCATTTGTGTTGYTGTTCGTAGTCATGATAGGCAGCAAATGGAGTGGAGCCCGAGGCAGCACTTTGCTGCCTGAAGTTGATGCCTGATGAATTACGGAGATAAATAAGACGAGAGTCTGCCTTTGCTTTTCCCTTTGAGTGTGCACGTAAGTGTTAGGTGGCCCACGTTTGAAGAGACAATGTGAAATGAGCTTTCAAATATTTTCTTGAAGTTGTCTTAATTATTTCATTATAATGGTAAGGAACAAAGCAGAAGAATCAATACGCCTAATTATTACATCTAAATGCAAGAGAAATTAGTCAGTGAACTCTCCTTTCTCTGGGGAGGATTAATCTTCCTATGCTCTATTTCAAATGTCTTCCAGAAAAATGAAAGGCTTATCACCTAGGAAACACGCGGTCCTAATCGCCCAGGTCTGGCTCTTGGATTTATAGACGGTGAGGGGACTCTTAGTTGATCTTCTGAAGCACAAAATTAGATTGTTTTGCTTGTGTTTAACCRTTGTAGTTGAGTTTTGTAGCTGGGTGATTTGAATGACAAGCACAACTGGGGCATGTGCCTCGTGTGATCCCAACAGGCCTTGGCTGGCTCTGGATGAGCCAAGGGGACTGACCCAGCACCMGGCAGTGCCATGTGGAGGGGATGGGTTGGATCCTAATGTGATGCTGTCAGTGGGGCAATGCTAATTAGCTCAGGTTATCGGTGATSAGTGCTGTGTTGATGGATCTATAATACAGAGCTGTGTTGTTGCCTTTTTGATTGCTACGCGAGACTCCAAAACAACCTTTGTTGTTGTGGCCTGGTGGCACACAGCCACAAGATGACTGCAGGTGATCCTGGTGGGACCTGATTCTTCACCCTTGAATTAGTCACTGGATTAAAATGGCAATAATATTTCCTGCATACTAGGTTTGGTATGGCAATAAATTCTGGTCCTGTCTCCTTGCTGTTGTCTTGCACCAGGCCGATGGTATCTCATGATACTTTCTACTGGCTTGATTATAAGAATTTCAAGCTGTGACACAGATGYAAGATGATTTCAGATGAAGTGTTACATTAATGAATTCAACTTTAACCTGTGCCATTCATAAGGTCTGACTTTCTTTAGATTTTGTCATTTGTAGTCATGTGTTCTCGTGGTGGAAATAGAAGTCTGGAAGTACTAAGATGTGCTTCCCTAAAATAATTCCCCATTTTTGCATAGGCAGATCATGCCCAGGAATAGAAGGCTTGGGTTTATTCCTTGCCTTCAAACCCAACTTAGTGTAGAGAAATCTRAGTAGCTAAAATATGAAGTCTAAATAAAAGAAAAAAGGGCTGTTTCTTTGCATAAGGCTGRGGAAATCAGCCTTATGGTTCACAAACTGAGATGACAGCTCGCTGTAGGGAAAACTTCAGTCCATCATTATTTTGCATTTTTGGGTTGCTTTACTGATGGCAGTTTATTAATTAGTTTCTATTTTGCACTCTTTCTTAGAAGAAAAAGATTTCAAGTCATTATGTATCACCCTTGTACCTTTCTTTCTTCTTAAATTACTCCCCATCACGGTCAGTTCCCATCTTCCCTGGCTGTCGAGYTGATTAACTGGGTGATGCTGACTGGAGGGCATGGGACGGGCCACTGATGCACCACCTGATTATGTGGTCATGRAAACCCCCGGAGGTAAGACCTCTGTTATCAAAATAAATTGGGATTTTCTGCCAACTAATGGTTGGCGAAGCTTGCACTAATGCTGGGTTCTGATGGATGATGTACTATGGAAGCCAATTAGCCTTTGCTGATAAGCTAGACTTTGATTAAGCTCTTCCAGGCTTTCTCATCGCAAGAAACATGTACTACTCATTGAACATGCAAATGTATTTGCAGTGTGTAATTACAAAATTTTCTAAAGGAGCGACCTATTTTAAACAGGGCTTTTGTTTCACTCTTATTCCTTCGTTGCGCTCACTGACTCAGTCACACAGGCTAATTCAGCAAACATAATTGACTGGTTTTAGGAGTTAAAATATCCTGTTGTTGAATGTTTTATGCTTCAAATACCGATTATAATGAAGACCTCTGTGGTGGGTACATGGGCTCTCTGCAGCCGCTCCGAAGGGCTTGCCCTTTGCAGTGAGCCTTTGGGATGCAGAGGGCTGGCAATGCTGGGCTCTGCAGCCCCAGCCAATTTAAAAGTGATCTTGTCCCAATAATGCTGAAAACAAACTCTTTCTGTAGGCATAGGCAGGGATAACTTAGGCTGCTGAATGTGCAGCTCATTGCACTTGATGGGAATTCACTTATTGATCCAATTAGCTCCTGACGTGTTTACAGGGTGATTGTTATAATTAAAATTGATTATGGCTGCATATCGTGTCTTTAATCTTTGATGCTGGGGATTTGGATGTTATGGCCTGCCTCCTATAGCTGATAATGGATTGTGAAGAGCATCAAGGAGTTAATGTATTTTCACGCTCCTCAGGGATACATTTTCTGTGTTACATTCTCATTTGTGGTGTTGTTAATTGAGTGACAGTATCATGTTGCTTACCCAGTCGTACATATTTTGATAGCTTTAGTCACTTTGTCTAAGAGATTGTATGAGCTCCTGTATCTGCCTCTATCCGTACCATGGTGCTTTAGAAAAAAAAGCCTAGGAAATGGACATTTTGTTTCCAGGAATAATTCATAGTCCTCAAGTGTAACAAAGGCACTCCTATARCTATCTGCACGTACTTCCTGGTTGTGGTGCCTTTAGTTTATTGCATGGCTAAGAGCATGGAAATCAGAGTTGGATTCTGTGGTACAGTGATGGGATCGAAGTTTGGCATAGTTACCATTTTCTGATTGAAATGCCTGTAGAAACTCTCAAATCAGGGCAGTAGAAACACAGATAAATGGACAGTGCAATGCCCCATCTGCACTTTCCCCATTGTGCATCTCATCTCCTGTGGCGTGGCTGTAGAGTCAGAGGGAGCAGTGGCAGGAAAAGAGCGAGTTCCAGATGCTCTGTCTCCTGTGCTTTCTCCYCCAAACACCCAGTGCTGCCCTGACACCTGGGGTGGGGGCAGTGGTCTGTCAGGGGATGTCCCTGCTGTCACAGACCCTCTGAGGTGTTTGGCTGAAAGAAACCAAAGATCTGACTGCTGCAGAAACCTGTGGTTGAGAGTCATTCCAAGCCCCGACTCTGCAGGAATAATCTTTGTGATACAGATTTTGCCGCTTTTGCAGGTTATGGTTGATGACTTCAGTTTTTGATGCCTTAGCACTGGGGCTGGTGGGTTCAAGAAATGCTGGATAGAAGGAGTGTGGTCATCCTTCACTTGTGAGGCTTTGTTCCCCCATCTCTGCCCCCTTGCTGACCCAGCTCCCTCTGCTCCTTGCATGGATATTCCCGGGGTTTTGGCTAATGACCACAGAGCACACTCCTCACTCTAGAGTCATGTGCCTATCCTCTTCCAAATTAGCAGTTTTCAGGTATCCCACTGGCCATTTGGCCTAATATAGTCTGAACACTTCTCCTGTGTTATGGTCATCACCAGCTTTCATGCCTGTGCACAGGCTCTGATGCAGGCCACTGCCTGAACACGCACCATTGCAGCCTTTATTTAAATTAAATTCCATCTATGGTAGTAGTGTTGCAAGGGAAAGTTTCAAGACTGATGTTCRAGTGTAAATATCTGAATTATAAATTAAATTCTGCAGCATTTCAGCTTAAGAAGAATTTTTGTGAAATCTTGAGAATTGTCATTCTTTCCCATTCTATCAATAGTAACTGCAAGCTTGAGCATATGCTGCAAAAGGCACTGAGGCAAAGCATTCACTTAGAGAGAGAACACAAGTGCTTTTTTCATCTGAGGCAAATTAGCAGAAAAGGAGACAACTTCCAGCAAACTGGTGCTTCCGATCTACAGGCTGATAAAATCTGCATATTAGTCACAAGTTATTTTTCCAGATTTCTAGTTCATTCTGTTTTCCTAATTAAAGATGCTGAAATTCTCTTTCAGTCCTTTCAGTCTCTGTTTCATAACTAGTATACTTGGTGGGGAGGGGAAAAAACAAAATCATCAACACCACTATTATTATAGCTCACATCCGGCGGGTTGTGATTTGGTTTTGTCTCAACCAACAAAGATTCCAAGTTGTTTTTTATTCAGGAGTAAATCTAAGGAAGAATACAATCTTTATTKTGACCTTGTTCTGTAAAAATGGGATTTTCCTCAAAGAGAAGGTGTTTATGACAAAAAACACCCCATGTGATGTGGATTATTAAATCCAAACTCCTTCTACTTATTAAAGCCAAGCCCTTCATTGCATGGGGTTTGGGCTCAGCATCTCAGYTCTTCCTGTATTTGCACACTGGACTTTTTAAAATCTGAGGTAGATGTGCACATTGTGTGCCAGTGTGAAAGCATGGAGTCATTCTGAATCTTTGCAGTGGTGGATGCGTGTCTGTCCAGGGCTTGCTCCATATGGAATTAATTATTGGGAGAATTAATGGTACTTCACTGATTTCACTTGCCTGTCGAGGGGTTTAAGTGCCATGAGCTTTTCCCAGTCACAGGAGACATCCTTGGTTTGGGGAAGGGGTAACATCACTTGCCTCATTTTGTAACAGTGAAATCTAAGGCTTGGGGGAATGGTTCCTTATCAGAAGAGATTTTTGTGTAGCAGTTGTGTCATCAGAGAATCAGCTTTTCTGCCAGAAATAGCAACCACTGGCTACAACATGGGCACTGCTGCTTAGGATAATTCATAAGTGTAGTTTGGCTGCYAAGCTTGGCTTTTTACAACTTTGTAGCATTACGGTGACTGAGGACATCTCTTGATCTTTACTTCAGTCTCAGAAGGTGTTTTCTGCACTTTCTGGGCATGTGGTAGTTTGTGTAAGAGTTGCTGGGCCTGARTTTCTGCCACATCATCACCTCTGGAAAAGCATTATTGTTCTCAGTGTTGCCCAATATAATGAATTGTCTCTCATGGGTTTTAATACTCCTGTAGCTTGGTGCTGCCTGTTGTTAATGTATATAAATTTGTGYTTGGCTTTTACTGTGTTTTCCATCCTAAATTTGAATTTTATTCACTTCTGTAGCATGAAGGGATGCACAAGGGGGAGGGTGCATCAGAGGTTATCATAGAACATACATAGGATTTGCAGACTGGGAGTATTGACCTACAAGGAGAAGACAGCAAGGGCCAGTTTGATATGGACAGCACCTGGTTCCAGTTTAATCGGGTTGGTTTGTGGCAGAATACTGTTTAGGCATTATTTTTCCAGTAAAGGARTCTTCCACACTTGTGCTTTTCACTGTCTGTCTTCTTTCCACACCTCTCTTGCCCCATTTTCATTGCTCTCAGCCTGATCATTGCCTAGAGATGTACATGCATTGGTCCATCACTCATGAGGAGGATTTTTTTTGGTTGAAACAAGTCTTCCCAGAAGGGCTAACAGAGCATTCGTTTTTTATTCTTCCAATTCACTCTGATTGATGTGAGAGTTGAAGTGAATCTGCACATTTAGATACAGCAAAGACTGTTTTTATCCCAGATGAAAAACTAAAATGCCATTAAAGCAGAATGTTTGCAGTAATTTTCTGTGTATGTGTGCATAAAGGCCATAAAGAGAAGTGGACCTTATCGATTTGATGGCACTCATTATCCTAGAGCTATTTTTTAACAGGGTCCTTCTACCACAGTTCTAGACTATTTTTCTCTTAAAATTTGCTCTGACATGTTTGTGTTTTGGAGGAATTTTCCCTCCACAAGATGAAACACCATCCTGTCATCTAACTTATTTCCTTATTTTTTCACTTGTGGCMAATTCATGGAAGTTAAATGCTGAATTCATGGTGGGCTCGGAGGAATGTGTGATTACATTAACCTTTATGCACTGTTGTGTACTGAAAATGTCCTCTGTTTATTTTCTGTTAAGGCAAACTAATTGATTAACACGTGCAAGATTTTGCCTCCCCAGTGACATGTCATTAATAAAGACAGTGTTTTCTAACATCTATAGCATTGTGGTTTTTTTAATTATTATTATTAATGTTATTTTCAGTATGACCTTCACGTTGGTTTTGTCTGATGGTAGGTGGAGCAAGTAACAATGTTCTGTTACAATGCAGTGTTACAACACTCCCTAACACTGTTGGGGTAGATATTGTGACAATTTTTGTTGCACAAAGTATGAAGGTGATTTCCATACTTCAAGATTCCGCCCTTCTGAAAAGGCCAATRTATGTAACACATCTCATGGCTGAAGGAAGATTTCAGGAAAAAAAAAATGCAGAGACATGTTTTGCAGAAGCACCTATGCTGGAGGAGCTGRCCTAAACAGACAGGCTCAGCCAACACCTGAGTGTCTGCACCCACAAAATCCAGGTGGAATTCCTGCTGGGCTGGGTACCAATTCTCTCTGAGTCAGTCCTGCTTGGTGGCATCACCACATCACCACCCTGACTTTGCGGCAAATGTGCCATTGGCAATGGATAAAAGTTGATTTTCTTCACGTTGCTGTGGTAAGACATTCACAGTCACGGCTCTGGAGGCATCCAAGGCAGAGAATGAGGGATGAGTGTGTGTGGCCAGCATGGAGCAAGGCTGGGACCCATCGCCTGGGCAGGGTACATGCTGCTTTCCAGGGCAGTTGCAGATGGGATACTGCTGTGCTGATGCTGGAGTATTTCGATCTCTGGAARAGGTTTGGTAGCCATCCAGTTGGATTTCCTACAGAAATAAACCCCAAGTTTTTTGGATTAGGGGAGAAGTTCATTTTTAAGACATGGTTCACAGGGRAGCATCTCTGGATCTGAGTATAGGAGGTGAGACAGCCTGATTTAGTGGTGATTTTGGCATGTGCTCTTACCCTGCATCTCCTGGAGGCAGGGAGGCTTCTGCTCAGGTGCTGGGATACAGGAAAGCCTGCAGGAAACCTTTYCTGTAAGCTAGGGAATTACTGTGCCCATTTTAAAAATTAATCCTTATATTCTTAGTTTTTTATCTTACCTCTCACATGCTTGAAACTTCTCTACCTGAAATGTGCAATGAAGAACCATTCTCCAGGGATCTGTAGGTTAAAAAAAACCCAAACAAGRTATTTCCATGGATGTGCTGATTTTTACTTTCTAAAATCAGAGACTGTGATTGGACTCTGTGTCCCTCAGGAACTTGTTTAGAGCAGATATACTCTCTAAAGATTTAATGACCAGAAGCGTTTTGCTCTTGTTTCACAATTACTTTTTTTTTTTAAAGCGAATGCTCRTAAAACATGGGCAAAATGTAAAGCTGAAAGGAAGAGAAGCCAGGAATACTAAAGAGAGAGAGAGCGAGCTTGCTTGAAAGTGTTGGCCAAGCAGCTGTTCATGCCTCCTATTTAGCATGAATGGAAGACATAGCCCTGATTAAAAATGGTAGGTAGCAGCTGCACAGCCTGGGCTAAGGATTACCAGATGGTTAACTGTGATTGACTTGTCTCCATGGAGCTCAGTGGGGAGGGAGGAATGGAATATCTGAAATGTGATGAACATGCTAGGTACACAATTTTTTTTATAATGAATGTGCCAGATTTGTTTACATGCTTCTTGAATAAAATATGGCTGCTAGTTTGACTTAAGACAGACATCTTTAGTACATGCTATGTTGCAAAACCTTGCTCTTTTGATTGTAGGTGTGATGATTCCCCCTCATCTCTCCCCCCCACCCCGGTGCTGTGATACAGCATAAAATAATTGGTTGACAGAATGTTGATTCTGCAGCACGGGGAGGATTTGCACAGATGGGAGTCAAAATATGTCTCCTTGCCTTATGCTAATGTCACCACAAAGGTTAGGGAGAAGTTCAGAACTGAATGTGGAWTCCTTGTGCTGCTTTAGCTGTTGCAAAGTGTTTGAAGTCGGTACCTGAAGGAAGAAGATCTGGATCCAAATGCTCCGTGTGTCTGCTCCCTCTGTTTTACAGCAAAAGGGTACCAGCACTTGCTACATATTCATGGTACAATGGTGCCTATGTGGCTGCTTTTCCTTGACATGTGCCCGTCATGGCCAAAGCGGGATTTTTTTTCCCGGGGAAGGGCTAGAAATCACAGATATCTCTAAAAATACCGTGGCAAGAGGATGACGCATCGACATGATTCCAAATGGCATTTTCTAAAGGGGCTTGGCCACATTTCTCACAGGWGCCAAACAATTGTCGCTTGTTTAAACAACATGTTCTGCAGAGGCTGCGGCCACGTGCAAGGTGGTGAATTCCTCATAAAACCTGCTCTTTGAGGTGGTGGAAGAAAGTGGGCATTGGTCAGTCAATGGCCAGAACGCCTCACCCACCTCTTCTGGATGGTYCCTGGGAAGTGTCAGACCCATGACTTGGTTTCCCTTCCCCTTTCTCTGGTCTCAGCTCCTTTTGTTTGAGCGGCAGCTCTCACGGTGTGTTTCTGGAGGAGTTTTGAGGCTGTGGCACCCTCAAGGCCATGGGGTTCGTGGGCAAACATCTCTCACACTTCAGCCTTTAGTTCCATGTGACTGCCCTGACTTGCACGGGAGGTGGAAATTGCAGGTAACTAAAAATAGAGGCAAGTAATTTGGAAAGTAATACCTTGGCATGTGTTTAGGAAAAAAATAGTAATAACAGTGAATAATTTAGAARTGCCAAGATAAATACTGTGTGTTTGAGGGAATGTGTCACCTCCAGCTGTGGGGAGTGGGAGACATTGATCGTGTGTTTCTTTATCCTCTGTGTTGAACATTTTTACTTTGTGTTTGYGTTACTGTTTTAAAGCAAATTACAAATATGTCAAAAAGATGGAGTTGTTGGTTGTGCCAACTCATTTCCTCACATTTGAGTATGAATGAAATTGTGATGCCGATTTTTCTTCATAAATGCTTTTTACCTAGAAAACATTACTTCTGAACCTGTGACACTTAGTACTTTATTATTGGTCTCACCTGAATGTTGTCACTGTATACAAACACAAATAAAATGCTAGTTCAAGCTACTGATATTGATAAGCAGATGTGGGGTTTTTTTACTTGGTTGAATGGTTTTGTTTTTTTTATTTTGGCAATATCAGAGTCTCCCTCCTTCTTCCCAAAATATAAAGTCAAACCATCTGATTTTTTGAAAGTGGCAGAGCTTAAAAGCAATGATTTAAAATCTTACTATACTCAAACAATGGTGCCAAAGATGGGAGGTTGGGCTGGGGATGGTGGCCACAACCTCTGCCTCTTTGTGGGATAAAACATTTGGCTGTGGGTTTCATGATCCCAGTGTAAGGAGCATCCTGGCTCCAGAGGCACCACAATATTTGCTACATATTTCAAGAGCAGAAGGAAAAGCTCATGAGGAAAACAAACCCATGTTTTCCAGGCTGATCATGAAGACTGTGAGGACTGTGGTGCTTTTGTAAGGGCTTTTGGTCTCCCCTTGGGAATTGAGCCATTTGGATGCTAGAATGTGGTGGACACCCATGCCTGGCTCTCCGGAGGGGTTAGCAGGGTGGTTGTCAGGTGTCCTTGTACCTTTCTTTCTCCTGCATGCTGCTAGAAGTCTGATTTCTGGGGAAAGCTCATTTTCAGCATGGTCTGCTTCTCACTGTACAACAAACTGGATTAATGTTAAGTGTCATAGGCCAGGCAATAGATGAAGGTGATAAATCTATTAGCAGCCACACTGAAAAAGCTGAAATGTTCTGCATTTGGGGTGGTTAAGCACYGTTTGTGAAAATATACATTTATGGTTGGGCCACACCTTGCAGAAAGAGCAAAAGAGGTGGCCAAGGAGAACTGTCCTGCTTGGTGTTGGATTTTAAACTCTTTTCTGATAGCAGGGAAAGGTGTGGAAAACAGCTGCTGTGGTGACAAACTGCTGTACAAGAGGGAGACAAAAGAGGGCTTGGTTTTTCAGGTGTAATGGGCACACTTAAAAATAACCTTGCTCTTTAGCTGCATGAAGGGGAGAACTGCTGTTTGAGCTAATGAGCCAACTTGGTGTGGCTGTAGGCACCCCGTAGGTTAGGGAACAGCAGCCTTTGGGAGGACAAAGCTCCTCTGCCAACGTGGAGGGAAGAAGAGAAGCAAAGGTAGCTTTGTGAGGAAAGGAAGGAACTGATGAGAGTGCTGATGCTGTGCTTCCTCAGCAGCATGAGTCTCGGTGACCCTCGTGTTGCTTCCAACCCTGTGACAGCCAGGAGAACACGGGGGTTGAGATGCCGATGGGATGGGATGGGATGGGATGGGATGGGATGGGATGGGATGGGATGGGATGGGATGGGATGGGATGGGATGGGATGGGATGGGATGGGATGGGAGAGAAGGTGGCCCTGGTTACCACAGCCAGGCATTTCCTTCTGCAGCCACCACCATGCTCTCAAGGGGCTGTCGCAGAGTGCAGGGCATGGGAGGAGAAAAATCTGCCCTCTCTCCACACATGAGGGTAATTTCTGCCTCAGTGATGCTTGGCAAAGCCACGTGTGAAACAGCCTTCACGTCTCACTGAAAAAAGGCAAGACTGCCAAAATTTTGTCTGTTTTGAGTCAGGAAGGAATGTTGAAATCTTGAAAGTCTGTTTGCCTTGAAAAAGATACCAACACCCCAAAACTCAGATCTGGTCAACTGAAGTATTTTGATTTTGATGAGTTACACTGTCTTTTTCATGTGTGTATAAATTTTGTAACACAGTATTTTTCAAGCAAAACTGTTCATTTTGAAAACTTCAGAGCAAGGATTTTGACAATGTAATAAATTTCTGTAGAGAACATGTCATCCTTCCTGTCTACAATTATGTGTGACAAATCAAAGCTTTAAGGGAAAAACACACATGCGCAATAATAGTTCTTTGGGAAATTCCTTTCCAGCTGCATCGTTTAATACATTATTTCAATTTTAATGGAAAAGGAAAGGGCTGGTACAGACGTGTGTATTTTGAGAATCAAATTCCTCTTGAGGCTCAGTCAGCTGGTCTCTTGGTGTTGGGGGGGGGGGGGAAGATGGATCTTCTGCTGTCCCAACAGTGTTTGGGGGAACTCTCAGGAATATCTCCCACCATCCCTCCCCCTCCATTAACAGAAGCCAGGAGGCTTCAGAGCTGTGTGGCTGATGCCACCACTGTCACAGTCCCAGTGAGACAGCTGGCTTTGTCTGCTGAAGAGTGAAGAAATGTTGAGGCATTTGGAATGCAAAGCCAAAACTGAGGAGCCAGCAGCTCTGCAACYGTTCTCTGGCTCTGTGCAGGTGCCTGATTGCAAATGSAAAGGTAAGGAGGGGGCAGAGGTCRGGCTGGCAGCTCTTGGGAAGAAATATGATTCACAAGGTGATCTTGGGAGAAATGCCAGGTTTTGGAGAGTACAGGTTCACACAGAGCCTCCTCATGGAYGCTGCTGTTTTCCTCCAAAAGCAACAGGCACATGTGTATCAGCTGTGGGGCAGAGAGGACAGGAGTGAGTGCAGCCTACAAAAGGTGCATTCCCAAATGCAGAAGAGCCTCTTGTCCCTCAGAGGAAACTGCCCATGTGCAGCCCTGTGTCCAGTACTAGTGCTGTAGTTAATATTAATGAGCAAACATGCCTGGCCGCCAGAAAATGGTCGAAGTGTGTGGGGACGGGGGCAAAGCTGCACATGTTTCTGGAGCTGCCCTTGAAGGTAAGTGTCTGTGGCCATGGGGTTTTGTGTCATTTACTGCCGCTTGATGTAAATACCAATAAATGTAAAGAGAAGTGTTAAACCACATTGCTCTGGCATGGTATTGTGTTCTGGTGGTACAAGGATGCTCGCCCATGCCTTTGCCATAAAATAKTTTCCTCTTATTGAGCTACACATCAATAACTGCTTGATGGCAAACAAAAAATATCTGACTGCTGCTTAGGACTCCATGGTAAACAGAACAGATGCAAGTGGGTTTTCTTTTTAGTGTTGTGTGCTGAACTTCAGACTTTGGAAGAAACAGTGCCATCCAAACCTATTTACATTCTGTACTTTGCCATTTTACTCTCAGCACAAACCCCGTCATCTCCATGTCATTCCATCAGGGATAACTCATTGCTTGACATTTTCCCAGCAATATTTCTAAGCAAACATTTTGTCCCCAGTAGCATAAACACTGTGAACTAGGATTTATGTTTTGTAAATCAAGGCCTGATACTCTGTACTGAGATTAACATTTTGCCACCGATAAAAGCTTGGTGTCCACGTGTCAGGTGACTGCAGCATCCTGCCCTCTGCACCACAGGGTTTGTCTCAGAAGGAGTGTGATGAATTAACTGTTTGGCACTCAGCCTCTACATGTGTAGTTGTTTTAYGGGTGCTTGGGTGACTCACTAGTACTCATGCAATGTAAATCAAATCCCTCTCTTGCTGGCTGAGTGATGCCTTGAATGTAGACAGTAACAGAAATTGTCTTCTTAGAAACTGCCTTGTTTATCAGCATAAATTGACTGTTAAAATGAATTGTTGGCAGGTATATAGAAAAATGTGACAATTGATCAGTTKAAGATAAGTAGACATTGATTTTCTCTAAATCTACTCCATGTTTTGTGATTATAAAGCAATATAGGATTGATTTAAAAGAAATTGCATCTATAATGTGCGATTTTGCCTTAGCCAGATTAGTTAAGAAGTAAAATCTTGCCATTGCCCTGCTGCAATATAGAATACATCTGTGTATAGATCCAGTGGGTGACATCCCTGCGTGTGGAAGGGGGATTGGAATTAGAAGATCTTTAAGGTGCCTTCCAACCCAAGCCATTCTGTGATAGATTGTATTAAGAAAAAGTATATATAGGGAGAAAATGTATGTATTTACTCATACACATGCATGCACACATATAGAAATGGAGAGTGCCTTGTGTGGATGGCTGTAGGAATCTGGCTTTGAAGCGTCACYTCTGAGTCTGACATCTGAACCAAACCTTAATGTCACAAGAGGTCACTCTGCTGCAGTTCGCGTGTGGATGTGCCAAGAGCAGGCTGGATTAAATCTTGTCAGTGCTGTACGGGTCATTAGCAATATGGGTTGGCCCTTGGCTGCCCTCCATGCCAAATTCATGGGGTTTTTTCAGTTGGATGCTTCCAAGCATCCTTAAGAGTAGTATATGAATTGGAAATAAAGACCTTTTCTGACCTAGCTATGGAATGAGCCCTATATTTGGGATCATKCATGATGGACATGTGCAGACATCCCAGCATTGCTCTCATGGTGTGTGTGATCCCTAAAGTCCCGTATTTAAAGCTTGGCTAGCACAGGGAAGCCAGGCAGCAGGTTTTACATGCGTCTGTGCACTACATCCCTGGATTTTGTGTGCTAAAGCAGCATTACCTCTGTTTYGGGACTGTTTCTGCAACATGAGGTGGTGCTGGACTCTAACACTGGTCCTGAGGGTTTGTGAAGCCACAGGGACTCAGGACTGTTTGCACAGGTGGAGAGGTGCCTCAGCACTTAGCTCAGGGCCCAGATACATCACCTCTTCTTGTGGTACAAAAATCCCATCATAGGGGATTAGAATGTTTAGTTCTTCATGGTGTGGTTGAACCAGTTAAGCTGCACTTGGTTTATCCACGTGCCCAGATATCGTGAGGAATTCAACCTACCTTACAGCATGTGCACATTCTGGTGAGAATGTTTTTAAATTTCTGGAAAAAAAAAAATCTAAATAAACAGAGTTGAGCAATTGATCTGGATTAATGGGGACCAACTCTATTAGCCTAATACAACACTAATCTGATTCCAAACTGTTAAYATATTAAAGCTGCTTAATTATATGTTTGTTTGACACAATGTGGTAATCCTGTATGATTTAGGGTATATTGTCACAGCTCTTGACTTGCAGTGCCTCACCATTGATAAAAACACAATTAAAACCCTTTAGTGTGAGTTAGGCATTCACTTCACCCCTTGCTGTATTGAAACGTGGCTTSTTGTTAAGGACTGCCAAGCATCCTCCCTGCTTTTATAGAAACAATCACCACCTCTGTTTCATGCATGAAAGCAAGGGGCAGGAAAGGCTGGTGTTTGCTTATGCAGGGAATGGGTGTCTGAGCTGGAAATTTAATCCAGGGTTCCTGAGGAGGAGGTCTGGGATTACTTCTAGATTAAACCAGTAGGTTAAAGGATAAGAGGATATCGCACTTTGATGTATTTGGGCAGTTTTCTGGTGTTGTGCAGTATTTTCTATCCAGTCTGGATGCAGCAATGCTCCAAAAAGCGAAAAGCTTCCTCACATCTGCTCGCTGTGAAGAGTGGGATAACGAGATGCAAAATCAAGGCAGAGCACAAGCCCTCTCTGCTTGTTTGAGCCAGGCACTGTCAGAGGAGGAGATGCCTTCCCTGAGAAAATGGCTCAGCCATTTCTGAGCCATTTTGCAAAAGGCCTGATTGTGGTCTTGCACAGAAGCTGCTGCCCTGATCCACAGCAAGAGCAGGACCAAACCTGGGACATTTCTGTCTCACTCACTGTGCATTTCTGTGGTGTTTTGCATTTTTCACAGCAGAATCCTTGTGCAGAATACAGCATCTGTGTGCCTCAGCAGAGGACCAGGGAAAAGGGAAAGATTTGTGACTCCTGGTGATAAATGAACTGAACACACCAAGGTCACTCACTCTCGAAGATCTCACCAGAACAATTCAGCTAATATGCCTGTCCTAAAACCACAGCTAGCACCTCTGCTTTTCAGACTGTGAAAATCTCCGCTGTCCCAGATTACAAGTTTTTTTTTGACACCTTGTACAATACCCTTGAGATTTTTCACTGCTATCAGGCAAGGTTGGTCTGCAAGTTTTACATAGCATCATTGAAATTAATACAGATTGGAGGCATTTTTACTTACAGCTTTCCTTTGAATTGAAAATTTTCAGATTTTTAAAAGCAATTGAAAATCTTGAAGCATTTCTTGYGACCTTGGTATGAAGATGTTGGCTTAAACTTGATGTGGGGCTTTAGTGGCTATCAAAAGGGAAAATATTCCTGAAATGGATGCCATATAAAGTGATGACTTGAAAGCCGAGTAAAACATTTCTGRGTTTGTGTCTGTCTCTCCAGTTCAGCATCTGCATGGCCTAATGTGCAAAAAAACCCAGATTTCAGGGATTGATTGATATGAAGATAAGGACAACATTCTCCTTGAACCTAATGGATAGTGTCTGCTGTGAGGGTGCCTTCGGTGGACATTATAGTGACAATCTGAAAGAACATGATGACATGAGGACCTGCCAGATGGATGCTATGAGTTCTGAGGTGTTTGACAAGGCTCTGACATTGGGATGGATAATCAGAGGGAGAGAGAAGAGGAACAGAAAGTCCTGATTTTCGTATGATTCTGAAGGTTTCAAGGCTGCTAAGTTTCTTCATTCAGCAAGGCTTTTCTTGCTGCAGCCAAAGGACCCGGGGCTTATCRACCAGTGAGGAAGGTCTGTTCCCAGTTAGAGACATTTGCATCCATGGCAGCTCAAATCAGAATAAACAGAGAATTTTGAGTCCCTCCGGGAGTGTCTTTCATGTGCTGAGGCAGTGTCCAGATGCTGCAAGAATATTTCCTCATTGATCATCTTCAAAGTGTGGCAATGTCTGTAGGCACGGAGTATAGTGGCAGCGTTCCCAGTGCTGGTGCTGGGTGCTGGTTTTGTGTATCCCTGCTCCACGCATGGCATTTCACTGGGAGCCTGGGATAGATTATCTCCTGTGACAACCTTTTTTCCCAGGTGGTTCTGTAACTGGTGCAGAAGTATTAGTAACTCATACTTCCTCTCTAGTTCTTACATTGTGCTGATTGTGAAATGTCGTGCATGTCCATGAAGATATGAGATTGGAAAGATGATATTCCCCATCTGAACTGATTCTCTTTCTGTTGCTCTCATTTTTTGGGCAGCACGATTTGCTCAGACACCAGGAGGGGCAACTGTGCTTTCAACAGTTATTGCTTCCCTTTTTCCACGGTACTCTTTTAACTTTCATGTCTTATACCTTGTTTTACACATCCGGGGGCTAATTGCTCTTCAGCTGGAATTGTGGGATTGACCCAAACCGTTCTCCCTCTGGAAATCTAGACCATAACTGCTCAGTGGGTTACTTTTTGATAAAGCAAATGTTGGAATAGTAGGTTTCCCCATGGGCTGGGGCAGGCTTAGGTCTCCTTGCTGAGAGACAGAACGTGGCACCCTCAAGCCCCCCCATCCTTCACGGGAACAAGAGTTAAACCTCACGGGCAGGTTGGGTTCTCTTTTTCTGTAAGGGACAGGCTGTGGGAGTGACTGAAAACGCAAGAGAATTATCCAGAGGCACCCGGACGGGAACGGACACGAACAGCACGCGGTTTTGGAGGGCAAAGTGCTTGTCTTTTCTGGTTTTGGTGGTGGTACGTGTGACAGTCGTCGCCGTGGGTAATAAACAGGCTGATAAAGCCGCATTTTGGGCTCGGATCTGCGTTGATCAAGAAGTTGGTGACACCTGGTGGCGGGCGCCGGCCAAACCCGGGCTCTGCCGCCTGACCCAGATTCCGCCGCTGCCCTTGGAACGGGCTGCTGCAGAATCGCTGCTGCTTCTGACAAGGGCAAAATGCTCCCTGTCAGAGTTACTGTTTTCCATGGTTTTGCAGGGATAAAACCCGTTCGTTGTGTGCAGCGGCGGGAGCATCCCGACTGTGCCATGGCTCCTTGTCTGCACAGGCAGGGTGATGTCCCTGAGACCATCCATGCCTTTTCCTAGCTGCTTGAATTTAGCAGGTCCCCTCCTCTCACATCACCTGGAGTGTGTTATCTGTAAAGGGTGAGAAATTTGGGCAAAAATAGACTGTAGCAGAGGTTAAATACAACTGGCTTCTTATCTACTACACTTTGGGGTAAATAAATGCCATTTCTACTTATCAGGATGCTTACATTTTGTATCGCTTGTGAGTGTCTGGATCATTTTACAGAGTCACAGAGAACCAAYTAAAAATAGTATAATAGCATGCTTGTGTTTATCCATACCTGCTTTACTTGCCAGAGTCTAACTTGGAAGAAAACTTTTGCTTGGTTAGGGGAGATTTGGAGTCACTTTYTGGTGTGAGGACCCTTCCTGCACCCAGATGGAGCCTGCCAGGATGRTGCATGTATGCAGCAGTGGTTTGGGATGAGCAACAGCCACTGTTCAGGGTGGTGTTCACCCCTGCAGAGCCAAAGGGTGACTCAGCCAGGCTGCATTCAGGATCCTTGTGTGTCTCAGAGAATAAAATGGTTCCAGTCCCCAAACTCTGTAAAGTGAAAACCAGTTAAAATAGCCTTGAAGACTTCTTCAAAGTGACTTTTCATCCTTTACAGTCACATCTGCTCTCTAGAAGYGCAGCAACATTATGTCAGACGAGCAACATGAAAGGGTTCTTGGGAAGGTATCATTGCTGCTATCCTTCTCCAGTGATGGCTTTATTGGAAGAGATTAACTATAAAACAAACTTCTTGGACAGCCTAAGATGCCAGTGTTTTCAAATCAGAGAAATGGAGACATTTCCAAAATCCTGTCAGTTCAGTTGTGCTAAGGTGTCTTTTCAGACATTATTTAATATTTTGGAAGACTTTCAGGCTCAGTTTAATTAGTTTCCTCCAAATGAATTTGGATTTTGCTTGTTGACTAAGTGGTTCTTCCCCAAACTGCCTGAGGCATCAAGCTGATCTCGACAGGAATGCTGAAGTAAACATTATTATTTGGTAACTGTGACCGTTCAGAGCYGCACCACTGGTGCCAAACTGTTACTCGCTATGACAGCTCATTATCTCCCTGTTTCCCAGTTCTTCACATATCTTTTTGTTTATTCTGGTGGGCTGAAAATAGATGTGTGTCCATTTTTGTGCGTATTGCTGTTTTCTGTACAGTAGTGAAACCATGTTTATTAAGTGTACAACGTCTTGTGTAGTTTTGGTGGTGCAGAGGCCGGTGGGGAGCCATGTACTGGTGTGGGCTTGTTTTGTGAAATCCAGGGTATTATTTATGTATCTATCCATGTATAAAGCCTATAATGTGTMTACATTTTTTTTTTACATATATACACATTTTTAAGGGTGTGTGAGCAGCTCAGCCCATGCATGGATGAAGGTGACAACTGTTTCCAGGCAAGATCAAGTCTACGTATATCTGCCAGAAAGAGTCAATAAGGGGCATTCCTGGTCTAAACACTTAGAGATGTCTTTTTGAGCTCATCTGGCTTCTGTGATGGACAAAGACGGTAACATTGTCCACTCTAGGTGACTTTTTAGTAACACACTGGCCAAGTGTATCTTTTGTGATCCATGAAATTGTAAAGTTGTAAACTTTTGGAACTGTTCTGAATCTGTATTAGATTTTTTTTTAATGCTTCATCTCAATAAAGGTGAAAATATTAAGCACTGAAATTTGTTTCTGTATTGTATTATTCAGATGGAATACGAAGATCTAAAAGCCCATGTTTAATTGGCAGTTTGTCCTGATTTTAGTTCRGAAGATGGCCTTTCAGGCACATGTGTCAGGAAAATGGAGCAGAGAGAGAACTGTTGTTTCCTTCTCTGGGTTTGTGTTTCACTGTGCTTTGTTGCTGCTGGGTCACCTTGGCAATCGAGCCTATTTTGAATGGGAGTTTCCTGGTTTTGTCCAGGTAGCTGTATTCACATTGGATCCCATAAAATCTCAATAAAAGCAAACCAAAAAGTGTTATTTCTTTTTTCTTGCATATTAGGGGAACAGTGATGAGATCATAATTGCAGAGACTTTTCCAGGTCATGGGATTGTACCACATGGATGGAGGACTGCAAATACAGGATGTATTTTTCATAAAGCATCTCTCAGTTTGAACAGTTCATGCAGCTTCAGCAGGTTGATGAAAGTCACTATTTTAATTACTTTTAAAATATTTTTAAGGAAAGATATTGTCTTTTTGTTTGTGACCTGGGACAACCTTGTGATTCTGATCTTTTGACCAAGCAAGGAGCTGTTTTTGCATGTACACAGAGTCTGTAATTTGCATTACACAGATCAGCAGATCATGGCATATTTGGAAAAACAAGCAAGCAAACAAATAGAAAACAACATATCTGCCCTTATCTATGCAACAAACTGCCTTGCACTCTCACAAGAAATAGGGACAGAGCTCTGGAAGGCTGCAGGTCTCCCTGCAGTTGTGGCTTAGAAACCACTTCAGAAAGCCACTGGTTGTGGCTGGTGCTGGGAAATGTCAGAGCAGAGGAAGGATGTCCTGCYCTCAGGGCATCCAAACATCTCTGCCCTGAGGCAGATCCCAGATGCAACAGGTTGCACTTGTCTACCAAGTCTCGATCAGAGGGATTCTTCCCTTGCAAGGCGTTGGACTGAGGAGCTCCACTAACGTGATCTGCCTGGGTCTCGAGCCCTTGTGGTGATGCCTTTTGAAGCAGTAATGTGATTTTAGTCAGATAGGAAACATTATTTATCTCAAAGCTCTGAGATAACAAATGCACAGCCTAATGTGCTACAGTTGTGTGGGCCTTGGAAAGCTACCAAAGAGCTTCGCTGCTGATGGTCCTGCGCTACATGAGCTTGTGGCAGAAACCAGCCCTGTTGTCCCTGTGTACCTGGTGTGGTGGGAATGGTGAGGAAGGTCCAAGGGGATGTCTGCAGGTCATCAAGAAACTTATCTGCTTCTCCTTAATTGTGTTTTGTTTATCTCCATTTGCAATAAATTTCACCAGTGAAGGAACCAGTGAATAATTTTGGAAAGATACCGACAGTTATTCCAGACCAGAATATTTTTTCCCTAAATCTTTCTAATTTTCTCAGAAATGCTGGCTTTTTTCTTCAGCGARCTGGAGTCATTATATTCTGTATGTATCTGTTGTCATAAAAATGCTGACAAAAGAATTCACCAAAATAGCATTTGTTTGCATAATTTTAGCATATAAAAACCTACTTGTGATGAAGTTGAATACAAGGAAAAGCTATTTGGTATGAGGAGCAGTGGTCCCCATTTGCTGTGCCATCAGTTATAGCCTAGATATCAGAGACAACCAAAGGTATTGTGTGCATGGATCAGTGCATATTTATGTGTACTGTATGGTAAAAGTGGTATTTTAATGGTATGTTAAATAGTGTGGAAGGAGCCTGTGTTGCTGCAGTGAGATAATGACATGCTGAGGGTGAAGATTTGAGTGCTACTCACCTCTCCTCTGGGATCCTCCTCCCTGCTGGGATAAAGCTCCTGTGCTTGGCAGCAGCTGTGGAGTCATAAGGATTTGAAAAACCACAATTTTGCATGGTTCTGTCCTGTAGCATCCAAACTGTGGTAGATGCCTCCTTGCCTGTTCACCTACAGCCACAGTTTACTTCCCCATCCCCAATGCACATGCTGTCTGTGGTGTAAGAATATGGAAAAAGAAAAAAAAAGCAAACAACATCCCCCACGAAAAAAAAAAMCACCACCACCAAACAAAAAACCCAACCCCCCCAAAAAACCCTACAAAAAAACCAAGACCCAAACTAAACCAACAAAACAAAAAGCAGAAAAGGAATACAGGTCAGTTTAAAGGCTCAGCCTTACGTTGAATGTGCACAGCTCTCAGATTGAAATGACTCAGTCCTCTTGCTCCTGTCACAACTGGAGCTGTGCATGGGGGATAATTCCGTGAAGAGAATCTATGYTTATCCAGAGAATATCAACCACTCTGATAATTAAGGGAAGGTACAAGGATGCTCTTTGCAAGGGGCTCAATGCAGACGTTCAGAGGTGGGTGAGGAGGCAGCCTGACCTTCTTCAGGAGCGAGGACTRGTGGAAAATGAGCAACTGTGGGTAAAAAGCAGGGTCGCGTCCAGCCACTCCTCGACATGGGTGTATATTTGGAGTGATCACGCTCAAAGCCTGGCCCAGAGGGGACTGTCTTCATGGATGGAGAGTACAAAAAGAACAACGTGTCTTTCCCTGATGCAGCCGAGATCCAATGCATTTTTCTCAGAAAAATGTTGTACCAGACTGAGCTCGGCTGCTGGAATCTGCTGCTGCTGCTTGCGAGCCAGGGATAGCTTAGAGAAAATCAGACTCTTSTAGACTAGCTCTACCCCAGCACAGTTCACAGCTTGGAGGGTGCTGATGTCCTGGGCAGAGCAGGCAGGCAATGCCTTGGCCTGAGAGCTGCTCGTCTCTGAAACACCTGAGAGGAAGCAGATGTACAACCAGCACAGGTGGAGGTGGAGGAATAGTGGAGGTGGAGGCCGGAGGATAACTCCGGAGTGGAATTGACACAAGGAATGTTTGCTGAGAGCTCTTTAATGAACTTCACTGCCTGTCCTTCAYGAGCACTGCGGTGACTGCAGCTTTGTAACTCACTTAGGAGACTTCTCTTGTTTTTAATAGACTTTCTTTTGTGCTTCTTGGTGTTCTGAGCTGTCATATTACCCAGTTGTCTGCAGTGCCAGGGGACCGATGCAAAATTGGCCACTGTCAAGAGGAGAACGCAGACATTTCTGGGTGTAGCAAATTATCCCACACCAAGCTGTCTGTGTGTGCCAAAAGCACCTCATGCTGTGCACGTTGCGAGAGTCAAAAAAGTCAGAAGTGAGTTTAAAGAAGCCACTTAAGAAGCCCTGCCTGGAGTCCATCACAAGGAAGGTGTCATTCTCTGGCTGTTCCTCACTTGGCGCTGCTTTTCCCAGCAGGTAAAAAGGGGGTGCAGGCAGGGGTGGTACAGGGTGCCCATGCCTGGCAGGTAACATGACATGATCTGCATCCCACTTGCCACAGGTTTGCTCTGCAAAACTCTGCCATTGTTTCCCCATCTTCACAGGCTTTTCATGGTAAATGCCCCCCTGCATCTCCAGCTTTTCATGGCTCAGCTGTGAAGCAGTACCTGGGGAGATGCTCCCTGAAGTCAGACTGGTGCTGCAGGAGTCCTCTGTGTAATCTCACACTCACACCTTGGGAAACTTGGCCCTGGATATTATATATTGATTCAAGTTAAGAGAATTATAATTGAAAATATTTTTTCCTTGTTACCTATGTTTCGACATCATCCTGCTTACTTTCATTTCAGTAGTCTCCATAGTTATTAAAAGCGTTTTAGCCTGTTTTTTCAGTGAGTGCACAAATGGTGCTCCATTACAGTAGAATTTAAGGCAAAGCATTTGTTTTCTGTTCTGTGTTTGTTTAAGCAACTGTGACAAACTCCCTGGCTTTACAGGTGCACTCCCTGCTTTCCTGGAGTACATCAAATGAGTTTCCTTCTCATTGGTGATCATCAGAAAATTTCTATTCCTCTCCTAAGTGCTGCACTCCTCACCTTGCCTGTGAATCTTGCGGGGAGCCTCCTGCCGCTGCTGTCTGGCACCTGTGGGCTGATGTGGGCTGAGGAGGTGTTAAGCTGAGCAGCCACCCCACGGGTGAGGTATGGCTGTGACACACTTCAGTCTTCAGGTTCATATGTCACCCAGACGGATACACAAAATAATGCGTTTTATAACAAATTCTGATTTACGAAAGTAGAACGAAACTGCAAACTGCTAAATGGGCAAAGCAGTGCAGTGATTGTAAAGGATTTTTTTGATCAACGTCGCAAGTGACCTTCAGTTCTTCCCTTTAGGTCAAGCTGAAATCTCCCTCCCTTAGTTTAAGGTGAAGTTTCTTGGTTATATTTTCTGGAGGTTGCAGCATCTACCTTCTTCTTCCATATGGAGAAGAGAATGACCCGGGCAGGAAAAAAAGCTGAGTCCTGCACCATCTCAGACAAGAATGCGCCACTTGTACCTATTTCAGAGCATTTCCTGCATTTGGATATTGAACAGTCCTGGCTTCTCACTCTCTCTTCCCCTTTTCCTAAGCAGCACCTGGCACAGGTCATTTCTGAGCTGTGCAGTGTGAAGAGAGGACACTGGGGGGGACCTGCAGGCAGACCCTGTTTGCCCTGTGGAGGATGCCCTGGGAGGAGTGCCTGGTGCTGTGCCATGATTGCCATATTTCTCTCCGTGTTCCAACACATTGCTGAGGTAGTGCAGAGCAGCATGAGGCGTGTGTGTGACATTTATGAGATGAGACAAATTCCGCTTGACCTGGAGTAATACATTTCACAGACATGGAGGAGTATTTTCTTGATTAGGTAGACTTAATTTTCTTGTAGGGATTTGCACTGTCAAGGCATTTCTTACAGCCTTCCTTTGATAGCAAGGATGTGTTCATGATGCTGGACTGCCACTGAGAAATGTGGGCCCAGTTCTTGGCTGGGTCACAGACTTCATGAGATGCTGGCAAGCAGTTCCTTCTTGTGCTTTGGCTGTGAATGAGGAGATCTTCTGTTCTTCTATCAGGAGCTCAAGGCTGTTCCTTTTGATAATGCACCAGCCTCAGTCCTATGATGTAAATAAGGTTTTCTTTTGCATATTTCTGTGCGGTAGTTTGATCTATCACTTCCAGTTATCTCCAGGTTTTTCATTCTTTTTTTATTGAGCAGCATTATCCTGTCTCACATTTTCATTCTCCTTTGCCTAACACTGATGAAGAGATACACGTGGTGATAAAGTACTTTTAGGGCAAGCTGGGGTGAAGAGCTTATCTGTTGCAAGTCTCCTCACTTGTAATCTTGAAAGGTTAGTTGGAGCACAAAAAGGACTCTTTCTGAATGATATTGGAGGCAGCATTCAGCTCATAAATATTTGTGTTTCACCACCATATCAATGAAAATCTGGAAGGCTGTTATACCCTGTTGGTTCTGTCCTCACTGATAGTAAAATTTTAATTGGTTTTACTTCTGGTGCTTGTTAACCCAAATGTAATGCTGAGTTCCAGGGGAAATTAAATCCCTTCCAAAATTTTGGAAAGAATTGTTTAAATAGAGGCATGTCTTTTGTGATTAATTTTTTCCAGACAAACTCTTTCCTGTTCTTTGCAGAGGAAAAGCCTCCCACTGCCTTTATCCATATCCTTAATTCAGCCAACTTCTTTACAAGGATTGAGCTTTAAAATCAAAGCACCATCAGGAGTCAGCTGTAACTTTTCCTGCAATGACAAGATTGCTAAACAACTGTGTTGTGTTATTACTTGCTATAAGCTCTGTGGAAGTGGCAGCCTTTGCTCTTTTTTTTCTAATACCACCTGCTCCAAAACATGTGCCCCAGGTGACACATCCACCCTGACCTTCCCGTGGGAAGCTCAGGTCTGGCACTATCTCCACAAGCCCCAAACTGGCACCAGAGCTAACGGAGCAGCATTTTGAGAAACCTGGGGAGAACAAGGTGAATCTGCAGAAGAGGCAACTGATGAGCAAAGAAGGCTCTGGGGGAGACCATGGCTCACCAYGGGGTCAGCATCGTCTAATTTTGCAGTGCTGTGGTTCTTTCAGAGGGCTGAAATCATGTACCTTATGAATAAGGGTCCATTTTCCCCATCACCTCCCAGCTCTTAATGCATGTGAAATTGTGGGCAGAGTCTGACTTCTGTTTGATTTCGATGCAATTGGTTTTAGTCAGAAACAGTGATGATTTTCCCAAAAGCTGAGTGAAAACAATCATTTTGGCACCCTTCAGTATCACTGTCTACAGAGCCTTGTTTAAGCCTGTGTATGTTTGAAATCATGTGCTGCAGAATGTTACTGARTTTTGTCACTTACAATCCTTATATGGAGGAGCCAGCAAACTCTTGTTAGGAACAAYGAAAAGAAATTTTAATAAAATATTATACTAATACTACATGACTGGCTGAAATAAACAAACATGGAGATTTTTTTCCCTTATTTCTCACTCTTTCCTTCTTGGGGCACAGTGAGTTATTTGCAGTTTGAGTTAAGCCAGAACACGAGCCCTGGTGTCACCCACTGGAAGTGACCTGGCTGATAGAAACATTTCTAATCCTGCCCTAAAGTTGCCCAGTATGAACAGCAAGATGTGGCCTCCAAACTGGGTATTAAAATCACAGTTCAGGTAAGAACCAGCAGTCCGTTTACAAGTGTAATTATTAGTCGTAACTGAAACTGGCAGGCTGGAAATGTAAAGGTCTTTCCTGAATTAAAATATCTTCAGGCAATGGTAGAACTTTGCAGAGCTTTATAAAACCTATCRTTTCTGGTGAAATCAGTCTCTTTGATCTCAGTCTCAATTTTAGGTTTCTACGAAATTAAATGAAACAATGCAAATATTTGCAAAGAGAATCAATTTGTTATATTATGAATAAAGCAACTTTTTTTCCCTTTCATATAGAATGTGCTGTTTATTAAAGTTTGGTATTCATGAATTTAAAAATACTTTCATGGTAAAAGAGAAGAAAAATGGGTTTGTTAACTRTCTGGATTTGCAGATACAAGGTGATTCTCAGCTAAAATGTCACAGCCTGTATTCTGTAATCCTTTTCCCCTCCCCAACTGATGAGATAATTCTTTAAAAATACTTGGCAGCTGTATGAGACAGAAGAAGTGAGCTGCAGGTGGGAGGCAGAGGGATGATCAAGGTAGTGACCCAGGGGARCAGGGAGAGCAATCTGGTGTCTGCCTAAAGACCCAGATCCTCCAGATCAGAGACCCTGAGCTGGATCCTTTTCCTCCCTGCTATTGGAGGCAACACTGGCTGCACCCACAGGTTCTGGGAGAGGAAGCTTTTATGGGCATGAAAAACATCACATGAAATGGCACCTGCACATTTCCTCCAYAGGATCCTCCTGGATGCCCAGCTATGCCTAAATATCACATCAGCAGGTATCAGTGGGTGGCAGCCCTGCCCATGGCAGAGGGGCTGGAGCTGGAAGATCTTTAAGGTCCTTGCCAACSCAAACCAGTCTGTGATTCATTCTGTGATTCTATAAATGTCATGTTTAATATGGTGATATGTATAGCCAAATGCACAYGGAGAGGTTTGTCCTTTAAATTGTTTGTAGACTCTTGTTTACCACTATTGATTCATGCCAGCCTTGCTCTGATTTCAAATCCATGCAGGCCTTGGTGTTCTTTGGCTTTGATGGTTCRTACTCCTCAGATAGCAATTTATGTGTTTCGCTTATAACCTCGTGATGGGCCTCGTGTTTTGCAGTAACAAAAAGGCTGTTTTACACCTAAAATGATTAAATTGTCAGCTTCTGAGCACACACTGAAAAATTGTCTAAGCTAATTGTCTGTTTATGGTTTTCATGAGAATTTGCATGTGCAAATCAGATATTTTGTTGCAAAATCACCATCTGAGTTGTTGTAAATGCATCCAGGCAGGTTTGGCAGGTATGCTTGGGTTAGAGTCAAGAATTACTATATGCTAAAAACCTGGAGGATGGCTGAAACCACGTTCAGCTTTGGTCATTGACATTAGAGGGATATTGATTTGGTAATGCTGCTTAAACTTTCCTTGGCTTAATTTCGTTTATGCAGGGGTGTCAGTATTTTGTGTTCTCCTTGGTAGGGAATGAGTCCTTTTATATTGTTTTTTAATTTATTACTCATATGTAGATACTGTTTATCACTTTTAATTTTCACAAGCTTTTTTTTTTTTCCCTGAATGATCTGTAATTCAGAGTCAGCATCTATAAAAGAATTAAGTGTTGTTTTTTTCAGGCTGGTCATGAGACTTTGCAGGAGACCTAGATATAAAGTGTAAATTAAATGAGCCCAGCACAGTGCTCCAACACCAGTGCACATGATAACCACAATCACAGTTAGAGGAGGACCATGCAGCTGGTGAAAGAAATGTCTCTAATATTAACCTACTACTATGATTTGTTGGTAATTGTTTGAAGAATAGGAACAGCATCCATCTTAGTTCTCTGCCCAACTGTACTTAAAAAAGATAACTGCATGTTAAATTGTTAAGTAGACAGAGTGAAGGTATTTTATCTGCCAATCTAAATGTTGCTCAGGTTTTACACAACCCCAGAGCTGCCGTGCACAGCCTCTCGGTGAGGCCAGCTGGTGTCCAGGAAAGGAGCAAGGAGCAGTGATTGATGGGCTGAGGAAGAACCCCCCCACACCTCGGATGCACTTGGGATGCATGGACTTAATCACCAAACCCAGCATGCCTGGGGTCAGTGCAGGTGAGCTCAGGTCAACCCAACTGAAAGTTTAAGAGACCAGCATAAATCACAGCTGCAGAATCACATTCAGCCATTGCTTTTAAGGGAGGGAGCATGAGAGAGCAGCAATTTTGGCCAAGTGGCTGGTGTAGGTGAGAGCTGGGCAGGTGATGGGTTCAGGTAAGCCAGACCTGCCTGGTGCTTGCTGTTGCTTTCTCTGCTGCACAACTCCTGTGCAGAAATCTATGGGGCAGGACTGAAAACACACACAAGGTTAGCCAGTGAGAAAGCAGGTCAAGAGATTTTAGGCTAATTTAATTGTGCTGTGTAGTCTGATTTTTTTTTTTTCATGTAGCCACTGGAAAGAGCTAGGCTGCTCCTTGAGGTAACTTAAGGGATGAATTTGCTGAGAAGATATCTGGAGCTATCTGATTTTGTGTAAGCATCCTTTGGGAAGGTGCAGGAACAGCTTCACAATTTTCCCGGGATGAAGCTCTGCAGGAAGGGGAGTTCAGAGGAAGGGGTTTGATGAGGACAAGGTGCTGCATAGAGTGGAAGTAAGAAGTCTTCTGCAAAGTGGCCAGATCAGGTGTGGGGCTACAGCAAAGTGGGAGGGCTGAGTGATGGGGAGGTCAGGCAGTCTTTCCTGCTTTGCTCTGTGTTGTTTAGACTTTGGGAAACCATCATGTTTTGGACTTCATCCCTAAACAAAGAGAGAGTTGGGAAAACAGAGTCAGAAAAGGGACAGTAAGGATGAACTGAGAATAGAGGCTGCAGGGAGAAAAGTTGTGGGGCTCAGGCTATTTACTGTGGGGGAAAAAAGAGGTAACTGGAAGGAGATGAATGTTTGAGCTCTCCTGGGTTGCTGCAGAGAGCAGAGAAAGGGAATGGGCAGTTCTCTTGTCTGTGGTGGTTGCGAGGACAAGACTTTCTATTAAGGGATATATGATTTTAAGAAGGGGATGGAGAAGCTCTGGGGTAGATTTGCCCTGGGCAGTTGTGGAGTTGCAGTAACTGGAGGTCAGATGTTAGACAAACATCTGCCAGAAAAGATAGAGCTGCCTGGCCTCTGCTCTGGGGGTCCTTCCAACTCTCTTTGCAGTGATGACATTGAAATAACATCCTGCACAAAAATAAGACAACGCGTTGCCTTTCCTCCGCAAGGAAGGAGATGCAGGGTGTGCCCAGGAGGAAGAGATGTGGAATAAAATGATTGTGGCAAGGGACAAAATGTGACTGAGACCTGAAACCAGTGTTATTGCCTTCCTTCTCTTTAAATATTAATAGACTTTTTTTCATGCTGTTAGGATAGCCAACATCATTCTAAGCTGTTGCCTAGGCTGTTAATGCACGGTGCTCTGAGTTATATTTTGCAGGCCTTTTCCTTCCCCTCTCAAGAGAGGTTTTGTTTATGAAGTACCATCATTGGCAGCAGAGCTGGGTGCTGGCATATGATGCACTGTGGTACTTCATGAACGAGTTCCTTGGATTCTGGAAGGAACAGTGACTTTTTGGGGCAAGACTCCTTTGCTTCCATACTCAACAGTAAACAGGCCTGCAGGATGACTGATTTTGATAATAATAAAGAAAAGCACACTGCGTGCACTGGGGAAATAACAAGAAAAGGATTTATGAGTGGTTTGGAGTGGGATTCTTGGGGCCATAATCCTCRTCCAAAGGAGCTCTCAGTACCAGGGACACTGCAGAAGTGTGTTAAAAGTTAGCGAGTGTGTACCTTTGCATGTAACAGCACAAGAGGGTCGGTTTGGGGAATTACAGCCCCTCCCACCCTTCCTGAGCTGAGTCCAGCAAGCTGAGCTCTGGCAGATGTAGTGGTGTCTGTTGGAGGTGCTCTCTGGAATGTAAATCCTGTGGTTCAYGGGGTGAATGTGCATTCAAACAGTCCTGCTTGCCCACCCATGGGGTTCTCTCAGGCTCTGGTCATCTGCTTGAAACAGAAGCTAAAACCTGGAAGGTTTTTYTCCTGGTTGGAAGCATTTTCCATCTGTTGAGATGCTTGGCAGCAGAGTGTCAGTGTGGTCCATAATTTATGGTCTCTGTGATCAAAGCTTCCCGATGAGTAAAGCCTTTTCATCCACATCAGTGATGGGAAGAGAGCAGGCTTTGTTTCCCCGGTGCTGTGGAGGGACCTGTGTGATTTGTACTGCCCTGTGCACCCTGGATTGCAGAGAGCCAGGGCAGGCTCAGGCAGAGCTGCTGCTGCCTTGGCAAGAAGCTGTCCCCCACCTCCAGCTCTTCAGTCTCAGTAAAGACAGAGCGGGGAAGTGCAGGCTCTCGGCTGGCTCGTTAATGCCTGTGGTTGTCACTCTGAGTGGGAATGTATTTGGTGGCTTTTGTGTATTAACAGGCTTTTGGTGTTGGACAGGATTGTGGAGAATTCAGAAGCCGCCTGAAAGTCGTGGGTTTTTCCCCTTGTCTCAGACATGCCGAGGGTAAACAGCTCTGCCCTCTAGTGCCGTTTGCCAAATCTGGTGAAGCTGAACACGTCAGTGACCCAGGGAACGCGCCTCCGCCAGAGCATCCCTTGGAGCACACCGACYCGCGCTGGTCCAGGCTGCTCTGGGCATCCCTGGGAGCGGCTGGAACCAGGATTGGGAGGGTTTTAGTCCCACACCAGGCAGGAAAGCGTGGCACGTGTTGGCATCCCCGCTGCACAGCATCCCCACGTTCATTTCTGTGTCTTCCCTCAAACAACCCCGCTTAGCCTGATATTTGCTTTCCCGTTATGTTTGTTATGCCTTTGAGAGACATGCAGAAGAGCTAAATGATTTCAGCATCTTTGCKCTTTCAGCCCCATAAATAATGAATTCATCAGGGTGAGAAAACACATGCCCAGACACAAACACATGCAGAGCCCTGTGGAGGAAAGGGAATAAAGAGGGAAGCTTGAGCTCCAAATGCAGAGCCCTGTGCCAGTAAACCGGGAACTGCTTTTTGGAGTGAGAAGGTGTCAGGGGGTGGGTATGGAGTTAATTGCCTCAAAAGGAGACTAAAAGCAATTAGGAATGCAGGCAAGTGCTAGCTGAGGCTGGAAGTGGTAAATTACTACCTGCTTGGCTTTTGGAGAGGGCCATTAGTTTGAAGGGGATGTTTGTTTTATCATCTGTAAGTCCTCTCTTGAAGCATTAGATGAAATAATTCGGTTGTGGCTGGCACCCTGCAACCTGACAAGGGGTGCAAATACATTGTGAACCTGCTGGACAGYCTCAGCTTGATGGGGCAGAATAGTGGGGTTTCGAAGAATCCGCATTTCTCAAAGTTTCGTAAAAGTAAATAAAAAAATAAATGGAACCTGACAAGTCCCACACTGCCCCTGCTGAGAGTACTTGCAGAGATGGTTTATGTGCAGCTAGACACCAGAGCATCCACAGTGGAGAGGGTTGGAAAGGCAGCTCCATGGAGCTTCCTCAGCCCCAGTGCTCCCAGTGCCAGACACTTCCACCCATTCCTCCTCCTCTGCCCGGCTGGTTGTGAATTTCTGGCGCTTGCAAGGGCTCTTTCCTTGCTGATGCTTTGAGTGTGAGGAGGTGTGAGCCTGGATGGTGTGGGGAGCCACAGGGTGGGATGCTGGGCTGGGCAGCCCAAAAACTGTGTGTCTGCAAACCTGGGCTSCACCAGAAAGGTAAATGAGATGCAAGAGGTTCACCTAGGGAACCTTAGCAGTGTTCAGCCAGCTGGAGCATAGAATCTTTGTGTCAACTCCATTCTTTTCTGGAAAAATAGCAAAGAAAAATACACTGGTTTGCAATTAGTCCTGCAAACACAAGTGCTCCTGGACAGCCAGTGCAGCACATGGGCAGCTCTTGAGTTTATCGGATGCTGAGACTTCAGTTCTCTGATCCATCTTAGCCTTATTTGCACTGATGAGAACTAGGGCATTTTCATAAAATTTGGTCCTCTGCTTATAGCCTCGTTTAAAATATTTCACAGGTCAGCTGCCAAAATGAGATTATCTTTTATGGACTTGGAAATGTGTTTGGGGAAGGCTGAACAGTTCCATTTGGAGGCACTTTACCACTCAGCAGGTGATCATGAGGGGGAAAAAATTCATGCAGAGCTTCAAGATACTGAATTTCTAAGCTTAACTGCAGCTTGGAGTTCTTATGTTGGCATTAAGACCATAACTACTTGACTATTGCATAAATAGCCCTCCAATCTGCATGCACTGATTTGATTTTTTTCCYCTTGACACTGAGGCCATCGCAACTCTAACGACATCTCTTGACCTGCTGTATTTTTCTCCTTGATCTCTGAAGCAAGTGACATCTACAAGATCTGGCTGCCCGAGCTCCTTCCTTCTCCCCACAGATTTTGAACTTTATTAGCCTGTCTTCCCCTCTTTGACTGGGGGTAAACACTGTCTCTGTGGGTTTTGTGACCCCAGCTGGCTGGGCTGAGCAGAGGCTTCTTGGTGCCTTCAGAGGTTCACCCTAAAGCTGACAAATTCAAGTGGGGGCGAAGGGAAAGAAAGAGGCATTAGTAACTCCTGAGTTCAGGAGAAGTTCAGCCAGAGCTTCCCCCGGTAACTGTCAGTTCCCTTCTCATCCCCCTTTATATATTTAGTTGTAATGATGAAAGCTCAAATGTGAATGCAAATAAAAGATAATTTTGCAGATCATCATTCCTAGGGAGTGCTACAATCATTACAGGCTGAAATAATATAAGTAGAAACATAATAGCAAAGAGAGAGAAGCGTGAGCAAAAAAGAAAATAAGTTTTTAGCTGAGATTTGGAAGGGAACAGAGCTAATGAGTTGGAGCTCATCTAGATGGCAGCAGCAGGCATTACTTTTCCTAGCAAGAGGTGATGCATGTCTGGAGAATAAAAGTGAATTAAAAAATTGCCTAATTAGTGGCATGGGGGTTGAAAGAGCTACAGGAAAGGACTAGGAGTAAGGGCTGAAACAACCAAGGTCTCATGGATTTACATGTACTTCATTATATTTAGAGTGACTGATACTGTGCAGTTCATAAAAACAGGCTGCTATATCTGTGTAATCCCTAGTTGTCTTTGTTTTTAAAATAGTGTTGGGGTTGAGCAGTTTTGTTCCTGTTGCTGCAACAGAGAGGCTGAGGAAGGAGGATGGAGGTGGCAGCAGAGGGTTTGCCACAGCCTGGAGATCAGCACCAGGATGTGCCAGGGTTTTGCACCACGCAGTGGTGTGCCCACCCTGACCCCAGGTCAGGAAAATAGCCCCCAGCATCCAACCAGAGGCCAAGTGCATTTTATGGGCTCATTTATCCTCTGCCCTCTCCCGTCAAACCCAGAGCATGAAGTACCTTGGGGTGGCTGCAGCCTTTTTTTGCCCCAGCGATGGTGCCAGGCAGGGGGTGTTTGCATGTGATTGTAGGCAGCTCCTTTGCCTTTTTTCTTCCTTTTCTTTTTGTTTTGTGAATCCTTGTTAAGCAAGCTGATGGAGCCAGCAGCTGTGCAATTAGTGGGAGCAGGTCCCCGTGTTTGCACGGGGCAGTTGTCAGCAAGGCTGCTCCAGGCTGAGCTCGCCGGGCTCTGCCCTCGCTCGGTGCCAGACAGAGCTGTCGGTGAAGATGGACACAGGTGGGCTGCTTAGTGTGAAGAAAAATAATTAGGAGAGCATTAGCTTTAGGTTGAAATAAATGGATTGTCCAGCTGTAGCTGCTGTAGAGAGGAAGCTGAATGTTAATTAGATGCCACCAGTAATTATGGTGATTATGTATTTTTTGAGTGGCTGTTGGGAATAATTCAATTCGCTTCCACAGGGTAATGTGGATGACGTTTCTAATTGCTTTAAGGAAGGGGAAAGGTAYTTTTTGGGTTTTTTTTTTTTTGAACAAGGACAATTACAGTAAAGCAAAGCTACTGGAGGATGCRAAAAAAAGTAAGTTGTGTGATGTAACTGCTCAGGAAAAATCATTGTTGAAGTRAGAGAAAATGCTTTGTGTCTGCTGCAAGAAATACGTCCTGCTTTTCTACAGAGAAGAATTAGATCCTGGCAGAGATGGGACCAACATGTGTTTTTTCCATCTCATGGTGCATTTTCTTAACTGCGAGACAAGCAGACCTCTTGAAAATAACTCTGAATTTATTTTGCTGGCTTTCAGGCCTGTTTGATGCTTCCCTCTCCTTCTTACACAGATAAAGGTGATGCCAGTAAAATTAATGGAAACAGTGATTTTGTGAGAGACTATTACTTATATTACTTGCCGAGGGCCAATTTTAATATTTAGATCAGAAAACTAATTTTACAGGCTTGTCCATACACAGGGCTACTCTGAAACAGTTGCTCCATACATATTTATGTAGGCATTGTGATAAATCAAGTGCCCACATGCGAATCTGTTCAGCAATATCTGTTGTGCTCCATATTCAATTTTTCTTTCAGTTTTTTCTTTCAGTTGTAGATCAAGCCTCTCACTTATACCCACTAGTTAAGAACTGAACTCATTAACATGCCACCCACTGTGTCTGATAACCTAACTAACACCTTCGATCTCAGACAGCCTCAGCTCAAATTCACTCTTAGCATTATTTGTCAAGATTATTTGTAGCATAGATTTGCATAAATTCCCAACAAGCATGTACTGAACACCCAGACTTTTGTGGAATACTTTACTGGAAATGACTGGTGTGTGAGAATGTTGTCTTCCATGCAAACCAACCAAGTGCCACTCCTGGGGGGTTCTCATTTCAAGAAATAATCACAGAGACTTGAATCTTACACACACAAAATGTGCAAAAGCCCAAGGACAGYGGGCTGATTTGCACAGAAACCCTCTGATGGCTGGACAAGGACAGTCTTCTGCAATCCACAGGGAAGGTCGACCTAAAGCACTTGTGTGGCTGCCTAACGTGAAACTTAAAAAATGCACCATTCCCCTTCGTTCACAGGGGAAATACAGTACCTCACCCCCTGACCTTCCTGAAGCCGGAGTTTGGAAGACCCCTGCTGATGGTGATCCAGGTAAGACATTGCCTGGTGTTTGCATGGGCCATGTTACTCTGCTAGGGGCATGACTGATTTTCCTGAGCATCAGGACAGTACAAGACACCCTGATGACACTCGGTGGTCAGCACGTCTCAGGCAGAACTGAAGAGGTCCCCAGCACAGCGTCCTACACTTGCACTTGTGGGGACATCAGGTGGACAGGTGTAAACATGGCCCAGCCCTTACTTTCCTTCAGCTTTGTTCTCCATGTGGAGTTTCTTTGGTGCTCCCTGGCCTTGTTGCAAGGGACCACCTACTCCTTTGGGTGGGACCGAAGTCCATCCGATACAGAGCCAAGCGCAAGTGTCCTGCAGCATGAAATGGGCACATGCAGACATCTCCTCTCCCCTGTGCCCCAGCACGTGGGCAGGTCTGTGGCGTGGTGTGCCCTTGTCAGAAGCAGCTGCACTTTGCTCCCACAGTGGATGTAATTGTGTAGGGGGGGAAGGATTTGCACATCTGAGGGAGGTGGAGCAGTGGGTGGGTTGATTGGTGCCCCACATCTGGGAACAAGCCTTGGGCTAACAGCTGGCTGAAAGCTTTCGGTGGGTTGGATGCGTCTGGGAACATATGATTTGCCAAAGGGAAGGCTCCAATCTCCACTGCAAGCACAACAGCCCTTGCATTCCTTAATTACTTCCATCTAGGAAAGTTGATGGCCTCTTTGATTGAACTATGTTTAATGAAAACTAGGTAGCAAGATGAATGCTTTGCTCTTGCATCTAAAATCCACTGATAATTAGAACTTATGGAAGCAGTAATGTACTTCCTTTTCATTTTCCCCTGGCCAATGAGCCAATTGAAATACATTTTCATCCTTTTATCTGTAGTACTTTAATTTGGGGAATACAGAGGCACTGCACACATTTTCTTGCATGCTTGGACCACTGTGCTAATGGGGAAGGTGGGCTGGCCTTGATTTACCCAGTGCTTACATAGCCCGTGCTCTCCTCTTCCAGATTGCTCCTGAAGGATCTGCTGTTTGATGGGAAGTCATCAAAACACATTGTGCTGCTTCAGAGGGAGCATAGGACAGCCTGGGACTCTGGTTCCTCTTCTTTGAGGATGAAGAGCTGACCATTTTAAATGGACACMCCACAAGCAATAGAGTCTAGGGGAGATGGAGGAAGATCAGGAGCCCTGGCAGGTTTTGAAGCTTTGAAGAATCAGACCCCAAGAATGTTTATCTTGATATTAAGGCCTGTGTTTATAAGAGTGTTTGCTTTGCCTTGTCCTCCTTGAGGACCTGGCTGAGCATCCAGAGAGGGGGGCATACACTGCCACCTCCACTGAGGCAGGCTGGCTCATGCCACCAGTGTTTTGGTGCTACGAGCTCCTCTGTGTGCTGTGCCATCACCAACACTTGTAGGAACAAGAGGAGATTTGGCTGCTCCTGTGCCTGGCAGCCTCAGTTTTCCGTTTTGCCCTTTACTCTCCTCCTCTCCTCCTGTACTTGGACACAGGGATAGTTCTCAGTCATGCTGGTGGGTTTGCTTCAGCTCTCATGTGCTGGTGCTTTGCTGCTGTGTCCTCTCCATGCCTGGCACAGCTGGGGCTGTGGGCTCTGCTCGCTGGCAGGGGGTTGGCAGCTCATTGACAGAGCCACCACCGGGTGACTTTGGCCATAACACAATTTCTCTGGGTCTTTGCAGCTTTCTGGATAGGGAGATCTTTCAGCCTGAGGGTTCAAACACCATGGGTGAGAAATCAAACACTGTGTTGGGCTGTGTTTATTTTAGATTTCAGGAGCTACTGAGAGCTCTGTCAGCCAAGGCAGTCCCCCCAGCCCCTGGGAACACCAGGGCTCTCCAGGCTGGTCATGGTGGGAGCTCTCCTGGTTGCCTAGGAGCACTGTGATGCTGCTTGGCAGCCCAGGCAGTGACATAAATGATTTTTCTATCTTCTTGTCTCAAGCAGTGAAGCAAATACAGTGGTGGGGGGAGGACAGAGTAATGCAGCTCAGGGAAGAGCTGTGCTCCCAGAGTCCTCTCACAGTGCACACACAGGGATTTTTAACCCTGGGGTCCCTCTGGAGTGCTGGTCAGGGTGTCTCAGGCTTGCATGGAAAGGAGTAGTTTCCATGTGGGCTGCAGTGCATTGTGCTAGTCCATCCTTGCTGGGTGGATGAGGGTGAGCAATTTTTTTTGCACATTTTTAAACTGATGCTCTGCTTTTCTCACTCCTGGGTTGATGGATGGTGCTGTTCTCCATCCCAAGGATGGCTCCAGGAGCAGGCTCTGAGTGAGGGTTGGGGTGCTGTACCACCTGTCTCTGGTTCATATGAAGTATTTTTCCTCCTGGAAGAGCAACCTGGAAGAGCTGCCTACTGCAGCCAATCTCCTGTGATTCCCACATGAACCCAGTGGTGTAGCCAGTGTGCTGGTGTGCTCTGTGCTGGTGTCTGTGTGTGTCAGTCCCAGCACATGAGGGSCTCCTCCAGGCAAGTGTGATGACTCTGGAGCTGGTCCAGGTGCATGTAGAGCCCTGGCACTGGGTCCCTCCTGGCATGGGCACCTTCCTCTGGGACACCACTTTAGGAAATGTGTTGTTTCCTGTCTGTTCCTCGCCAGCTCTCAGCAGTTTCTGCGTGTGCCCACCAGAGAGCAACCCCGGCATAGGGTTGTTGTCTCCAGAGAGAGGGATTGTAGATCTGAGTGTGAGGTCAAATCCATTCTCCCTTATCTCTTCCAGCCTTATCACCTCATCCCAAACCTGAGCTGAACAGCGAGTTTAGCCCTTCTGTGTTCTGGGCAAGAGGAGTATCCCACAGAAAAGGAAGGACATGTTGTCATGTGGAGATCTGGCAGGAGATGCTGCCTGTGTCTTCTACAGCAAACCCAGTGCCATCTCCAGGGAAGGACCATGCCCAGCAACATGCAAGGGACATCAATCCAATGCACAGGAGACAAGTAGGGGTTCAGACAGCTTGAAAACTTGGATGGGTAAAAATCTGGTGCTTTTTGCAGTTTCCTATAAGCGYGCAGACAAATTGTGCTCATCTCATAGAATCACAGAATCATTTAGTCTSGAAAAAATCCTTGASACCATTAAGTGCAACAGGCATCTCAGTGGGTATCTTTGGTGCTTGAACAGGTAGTTGGGTATTTCGGTGGGGTTTTGTCTGTGAGACTCCGTCCYRGTGTTTGGTGTTTAGGGAAGGAGCAAACCTGTGCTTTTCATGCAACCTTGGGCTTTGTGAGTGTCAGCTCAACTTCAGTGCTGACAAGAAATCCCAGGGTAGGCAATCACAGCTGGCCTTGGAGGTGGGGTTCACCTATGCACCATCAAATACCTTACCTGAGCTGCTTGGRTCAGGAGGGAGAGATGGGCAGCATTGCTCCTTCCTGGGATACACGCAGCACAAGGGAGTGAATTCCCTGCTGGAAGGACCCGTCCCTCCCCTCTGTGCTTTGCCTGAGCTGCAGGAGCAGCGTTCCTGTGCCCGTGGTGGGTGCCAAGGTCTGCACTGCTGAGCTGCAGCCCCGGTGCCTGCAGAAATGGGCTTTGAAAGAAAGCCGAGGGAAGAAACAACTCCGTGCTATTTTTATCCTTGCACCAGCCCCTGGGGATTTCGATTGACAGGATTAGTTATGAAGCCAATATTATGAGTTTAACTATGAGTGAAATAACACAACTTCTGTGGGAAGCAGAGTAAAAGAGGCAATTATACAGTAGTTTAATAACAGCGCGCTGCTGGCTGGGTAGCTGAAAACTTACAGTTGACAGTAATTAGATTTTTTCATTCTTCGTGTTAAATAGCTATAAAAATTACAACAGAAAATAACCTGATTTTCTTTTATTTCATGCTGTTTTCGTCATCCAGTCCGTATCCATTTGGCCTTCAGATTGTTCTCTTATATGTTTTTAGTATCTGCTATTCAAGACATGCAGAACTGGGACTTAATGTTGAAAAAAATGCAGAAAGCACTAGGAATGAGAGGATGGCAGTAACACTGTTCTGAGCATGAGGAATCCAGGGGATGCTTGAATGGACAGTGAGGGCTTTCCAAATTGACTAACCCTGAATAACAGCTGAGCTTCTTACCACAGGAGCTATTCCAAATCATTTAAAATTACAGTAAAAAATGAGATGTTAGAWATTAAATCCCCATTTGCCTGCCTGTTACTGTAATGTGCCAGGTGTAGATAAGCAGGAGGGAGGGAGGTGCTGTGGCACATCAGTCTCTGCACTGGTTTGTCACTACCCTCAGCTCCCTAATGGGATGGGAGTCCATGCTGTGATGTGATCCTGGGCTTCACTCCCACCTTGGGCTCCATGCTGGGATGGAAGTGTGAGTGGTGGGGGTGTTTGTTGGCTGGCAAAGAGCTATACTTGGACAAAAATCTGTGAGGTCCCTCAGATCCGCAGAGCATCTTCTCTTCCCAGTCTTTGCTGCTCTTCCTCAGCCCTGCAGTGCTGGGATTTGTACCCTGCAGTGCTGGGGCTGTACAGGCGTCTCGTGTCCCTGTTGTTCACATCCCAAGCGATGCTTCCTTGTCTGCTGCCCTCCTTTCAAGCACTGTCTTTTTTTTTTTTTCTGTGTCTAGACAGCAGTAAGTTTTCTCTTATGGCATAAAAACTTGAATTACTTTACAAATACAYGGTTGTGAAACTTGATGAGCCAGCAAGTGTGTGGCATTTTGCCTGCTTCTGATCGTAGCTTGAAAGTGCTGCACAGCACAAAGGGAAGAGCTCTCRGGTTTGCTCTCACCGTTGAAAGCTTAGGATGGGATATTTTCTTGGAGATTAAAAGTATTCTTCCTCTTGCTCTCCTTCACCTTGTAATGTAAAAGATCCAGGTATGACAAATGGCATCCTGGTCGTGATGTTGTGCAGGGAATTGAGTGTGAGGTGGTGTTTTGCAGCTCTGGTGCCTGGTGGGATCTCTGACACATGCAGTAAATACGTTCTGCGGCAGCACACGCGACCTCACAGCACAGCATGTCTCTTATTTTATTTCTTTTTCTCTGTCGTGGCAGGAGCATCACAGTTCAACTTCGCACTGGTGTTTTAGTTTTAAAGCACTCTGGAGCTGCCCAGAGCTGATAGCAGGGCAAAGGCCACCTCCAGGTTTGCCTCTACCCCATTTGCTTCCACTTGTCGAGGAAATGCGCTGTGCTTTTGGCAGATGCAAATGCTCCAGATGGTACTGGGAAAAGTGCAAATGAAAGATTTGATTTCGGCCCTTCCTCACTTTAATAAAATCCTGTTCATCTCTCTGGTAGAGCCTTTTTTTTTCAGGGACTTTTAAAAACGTATCCCTTCTTTCTTTTTTTTTCTACCTCTGAGCCTGTGACCTTCAGCTCCTCCCTGCATCGTTGCAAGGTGTTCTGCTGGTTGTTCCAGCCTGCCATCCAAAGCAGGTGCCTTCCAGCACGTTGTTCTGGTGCTAAGATCATAGTCTGTAAAAACTGGATATAATCCATTAATCAGGGTGTCTGACTGCTTCTGTGTTGGGGCCAGTTGCCAGGTTTGGGCCAGGTGGACAAGGTAGTGAACAGTGTGTGAGGTCTTGACACCTGGACATGCACTGGGGAGGTGCAAACTTTTAGTGTGTGCTAAAACAAGCAYTGCCTTGTGTTCTGAGTTCCCACTGGCCCCCAGTGTATGGGGTAGGGGCAGCATGTGACTCCAAACAGCTGGTGCTGCTCTTGGGCTGTGTCTGCTGCCCAGTTAGGTAATGCCCTTGTGCAAAGCTATGGTGGAAGAGCAAGAGGCTGAAAGGAGTCACCCTCTGGGGCTGGTCCAACCCGTGGGCCACTACCTGGACCTAATTTTGGCTTGGGAGGATGAGGGAGAGGAGAGCTGTCATCTCCCCCCTTAGCTCCATCTGGAATGGCATGTGTGCTCCCAGGCGTGTGCTGTGCTGATGCTCACGCAGTGCCCGAGTCACCACCCTGCATTAGCTTATTCCAGCACATTTCCTTGTTACAAAATTAGATCCATTTTGCAAATTGCTGCTGCACTAGTAATTGAATTGAAGGGGTATTTTTGTTGGTTTTCTTCCTCTTGTCCCCCCCTCCTCTTTTTTTTTCACCGGAGTAAATCAGGAATAAGTCAACAGAATCAAGCCCTTAGTGCTTCCAGCAACATGCTCATTTAAATTGGATGCAAGAGGGTGTCTGTGTTTACATTTGGCCTGCCAAGAATCTCTGTTTCAGAAACTGGCTTACATAATATGTCAAAATTGGTTTACTCATTAGCATTGCAAACCGCGTGAAACAAGCCGCAGATTGATAAACTCGCAGCAATATTTGCATCCGGATCCGAGCGGCACAGGGGGAGGGGAGCTTCATTAGGAAACGTTCCATTTCCACAAGAAAAACAAATGGTTTCCAGTTACAGATCTCAGACTTCGTTAATTTTCTGTCTTCCCAAATTTAAATAAAGATTGAGAGGGAAATGTGAAAATCTCTGTTGGCAAACAGGCAGCCTRTCTTAATATTTCCTGTGCTGGTGGGTTGTTTACAGGAGCAGCTCCAGGTAGGCTGATTATCCTCTCCCAGCTGGGGCTTCAGCCCCTCTGTCAGGCTCAGGCCTGCTTGGACACCACTGCTGCCTTCATTGATGGTTTCTCTGCAGCCCGGGTGGGATGGACACTGTAATATTATTCATTAACTCCTCCAAGTGTGGAGTGGGCACCGATGCAGTAGCATGGTCCAAAGGGCCTGTGGTGGTGCTGCCTGTGCCTGCCTTCACCTGGCCAGGGTGAGGGTGCAATGCAGCCTTGGGCAGAGCTAAGGACCATGATGTGGAAAAGCTCCAGCTCAGTTGCTCCATGACCAGCCTGATGAAACTCCATGTCTGCTGTGCAGTGTGCGGGTTTACAKGCATCTGTAAATCTGCACACCCAGGAGCAGGCACGAACAGGGGTCCTGGGGTAATATGAGCAAGCATGTTAAGAATAAAGCAAYAGAGCAATGAGAGGGTCTGAGTGTAGCCAGTGCCTTTCTATATGTGGAGTTTGGGGACACTCTGGTGGGCTGGGGGTGGTGGGAAGAAAGTAAAGCGTGGTGGGGAGCCAGATAGTAGGAAAAGTTTCTTCACTGAAAGGGTGGTCAAGTACTGGAATAAGCTGCCCAGGGGAGTGGTGGAATCACTGTCCCTGGAAGTGTTCAAACAACATGTGTATGTGCTACTTATGGACATGGCTTGGTGGTGGACTTGGCAGTGCTGCATTAAGTTGCAGGACTCAGTGATATTAGAGGTCTTTTCCAACTTTTATGATTCTGTGGTGTCTTCATGCCAACCACCCGCCGAGTACTGCTGTATCCAGGGATAAGTCTCTCCCCACGTTCTAGCCTGCCTTGTTGCTGGTGTCACTGCATCCCTTTCAGCAACATTGGCCATGAACCTTGCACAAACAGTGACTAAATCTCTTCCARCCTGGAGCAAGGTGGCAAACCTGATGCAAATCTGTTGGATGTGTACTGCTTTTCAGTAGTATCCAAAGTAATTCAGGTTTAAATCCCAAGAAGTTTTTTAGTTTGCTTTGAAACTCCCAACTGAAAAATCAGAGGTGGAAAGCTCTGATATAGCACAGAGACATGGCACAGCACTGCTGGCATTGGCAGTGGCTCTTTYTGTGCTTGGTGATGCTGAGTGCCCCATCCACTATTTCAGATGAAGTTTTGAAAAGGAATCTAATAAAGCTGGAGAAAGGACCAGGCTGCAGTGCTGCAGGGTCTGCCGCAGCCTGACAAGTGTTTTGCCTTGTCAGCAAACACCGACACAGTCGCTTTCAGCAGTGTTAGAACTGATCCACAGCATTCAYGGTGTGTTACCCGTTTGGGAAAAAAAACAGGCTTTGATTTCTGTATCCTGTGGAGTCTGTGTTGCAGTGTTGTTTGAAGGAGGTGTGTGATAGGACAGGTTCTCATCTGCTGCAACCCACTGTGCTTTGGCTAAAGTTGCATCCCTATGTTCCACACAGATGCTCAGGTGGGCACGTTTTAGACAGCTGAGACATGGCAGTTCTCAGCTCAGCAACACTGTTTTAATGTATGCTTTTCTAAGTTTTCAGAAGACTTTAGTGAGTTTAAGTAACAGCAGTTGTTAGCTGTGGGAAGAGAAAATAAATTTTCTCACTGGAAAACGAAACGAGAGGTTGTTTGCATTTCACTTACTGCCACCTTGCAGCAAGAGGCTGGTCACCATGACATACAGCGGGTTTGAGTGCCAGCTGGAGAACTGAATGCAGTGAAGAAGGCCAGGAGCAAYGAGATGCATCAGCTGGGAAGCTGAGCATCCTCCTCCCATCCTCCGCCAATGTGTGGGAGCAACCCAGGCACGTGCGGGCTGGAGAAGAGCTCCCAGGGCTGCGGGAGAGCCAGCATCACCCCTTGTGCTGGTGCAGTGGGTGGTAAGTTTTGTGTGGTCCTTGGTCGCCTCTGACCGCGTGCAGCGTGAGCGTGACCGCAGAGTGCAGCTCCTGCGTTGGTGAGGCATCAAAGGGCTGCTCACGGTGCAGGGGGAGGCAAACGCTGCCCAGCTCTGCGGAACAGAGTCACTGTGGTGTTTAATCTTTGTGGCTGGGGCTCAGGCAGCGTGCAGGTAGCTGGTGAATGTTTTCATGCACGTTAGAACGCACCACGCAGCAGAGCGGTGCTTCAGCCTGGAGAACTCTCTGAGCATCACAGCACCTCCTCATTACAGCATCCACCAGCATCAGGCTGTGTCTGCTGGAAACACAGGGCCACATCGACAGCAGTGACATCTGTCAGCCTGGCAGTGCTGCTCCTGCTTCTGGGAAAGGGTGTGCTCATAAAGGGCTGTCAGAGCCTCCTCCGTGCCTGGATTGTGCTAGAAGTGCCAGCCCCCAACGRATAAACTGTATTATCAGATGAATTCGCCCTCCTTGAGTTTGTCTTCAGGATTTTCCCTGTGAATTCCAGCACTTATTGCACAACATAAATCCCAACACACTGGGGAAAAGCAATTGTGCTCCGGTTTTGCTGTGCAGAGAACTCTTGTCACCCCGCAGGTGTTTCTGTATAYCAGCATGTAACTTCTGTCTCCAAATAAAAGGGAAATTTGCCTTATGTCACATGTATTTGAAAATGTTTGATGCTGTGTGTAGAAAAGAGGGTAAAACGGTGATCAGCCCAGCGCTGATCAATGAACAGCACGGTGTGGTTCAGTCTGGGTTACGCTGAGCAGTGTTGGGGCAGTGGAAAGTGCAGAGCAGACACCTKGCCAAGGGATCCATGGATCCATTCCTGCTCTTAATGTGCTGATACGCTGAAGGCAGACTGGAGACTGACCCGAAACCCCTCTCATTTGCTGTGACAAGGTGTGGGGTTTGTGCCTGTGTGGAGCTGCCGGGGATACCGAATGCGGCACCTTCCCAAAGAAGTGGTGTGTGTTTGCCACGGATGTGCCCTGTCCTCAAACAGGTGCCTGAGCTCGTCCCCTGCTACCTCCTCCTCCTCCCAACACGCGGGGTATAGCAGAGGTTTTGTTTGGGTGGRTTAACAGCACAAAAATTTTCCCTTTTGGCACGAGGGAACCCATGGGTTTCCCGTTGGTTTTCTCTGATACACAAAAAGGGACAAAAGCTCAAATTCTAGGACACTTTGGAGGTCTGGTCCTGTGTGAACAGTGGGAGCTCACCACACATGAATGTATGGAAGACCTGAGAGGTCTTTTCCCGTTTCTGAGTGGGCTCCTTGCTRCAGCTGTCTGAGGTGCAGTGAAAGGCATCTCAAAATGTAGCAGAGAGTCCACACAGCCCCCAAAMCCCACAATGAAGCAGCACTGCTCCAACGACAATCTGCAAGTGGCAGCGTTTTGGAGAATCTTCGAGCTTAGTTCAACTTTAGCCCAAAATTGTGAGCTGTTTCTTTTCTGGGGAGCTCACACAAGGGCCAAAGCGATGCTGCATTAGCAGTGGGTGGGCAGGGGCTGCATCTCCCAGCCCACCGTGGTGGTACCTGCACCACAACAAAGCAATCAGCCCCTCACCGAGGGGAAAGGGTTTCTCCACTCAGGCTGTGTGTAGTCAGTGTCTAATAATATGAGCATTTTGCCATTCCTCTGCAAACAAGGCTGGGGCTGCTGCCTGATTGGTATATCATCTCACTTTCTCTCAGCATTGATTTTCTTGCTCTCCTTATTTGCTTCATAAAAAGCGAGGCAAGGAGCTGGTGCTCGCTTGCTCCCTCTCCCTCCCTCCCTCTCTCTCTCTCTCTCTCTCTCCTCTGTGAGAAGGTTTTGGGAGCCTTTATTTTTAGTATGAGACAAACCTTGCTTTATTTCAGGAGACGCAAGTTGGATTATAAATCCTTTTGTAAATGTGTATGGTGATATTTGCTCCGGTAAGTTACTGCATCTCTATTTATTTGTGTAACTGTACTGGGTGGGGGAGAAGTGGGGTTTTTCAGGAATCGTGAAGCCCACAAAATTGTGTTTAGGCTTGGTTTCTTTGTAATCTCGTGCTGAGCCAAACTGTTCTGTGATTTTTAGATACGTTGAAATATTTTGGGTTTGTATTTTGCTTTGCAGAGAGGCATGCATTCTTTGAAAACTTGTTTTGCACTTCATTTTACAGCAGAAACGTGGACAATTATGATTAAAGGGAAGAGGAATTCTTATTTACCGTGTTCCTTCTAGCATTTTAAATCAAAGGTGCCTCCAAAATAATGCAGCAGTATTTGATATTTAAAAAATATCAGTAGGAGCTATTTAACATTGATCAAGCTGAAGTATGAAATCTGACTGCCTATTACCATAGATCAATCTAAAGTATGACAGCTTGTCAGCAACATGCTCCTCATCAAAATGTGTTAATGAAATAAAGAAAATCTTTAATTAAGAAAATAGCTTACTTTTCAGAGTGTAACATCATTAATACAGGTCAATAGACTGTTGCTCTGACTTTCTGCTCCCTGCCTTTGCTTTTTACAGCTCAGCAGCCTCATTCCTCAGCCCTCTTGGCTAACTTGGAGACCTCCTTGTTACCTGTGAATAATAGTGAGGTGCAGTTATTTCTCTGTGCTCATTACAGCTCCTGGTGAGCTTTCCAGGCAGCACAAGTCAGGGACTGTAATAGCAGGCTCAGGAAAACAAGATGTATAGCTTTAATACTTTCAGACTACATAATACTTGAGTTTGCAGCATTATATTGATCAATTTATTGACACCTCAATTCTTTCATACTTGAACCATATCCATGGGAGTCGATAGCTTTGGTGTTTCAGAAGTCTTTAGGAACTCCAGCTGTAGCACAAGCTGGAGCTGCAGTGAGAACATGCTTGAGTGTGTATCTGCTCAGAAAATCAACAGATTAAACCCAGAATAGCCTGGTACTCTCATGATACCAGGGTATGCTAATAGATATATGAAGTGTACTTTAATAAGATGTTAGAAGGCTGTAACTGTGTTTATTAAACCCACAGGAGAAGGCAAGGATGTTGTGTCTGGAAGCTCAAGCTAAACTCTTCCAGAGAGAAATTTCAGATTGGCAATAACTGCTTAGTCATTTGAAGCTGCTTTTTGACCAGTTTAATTGTTCCCTTTTTTTTTTTTTAATGTAATAGCTCACTTGCCTTCTCACCTGCCTGAAGAGCAGCTGATGGGAATATTTGGTGGTGTGTCCCTCGGCAGTGGCTCACAAGCTCTGCTGGGTCTGTGCCCTGGCTGGGCTGAGCCGGTGCCRGTGCACAGCATCCCACGGGCAGCCAGGGCATTCCACAGGCGAGCCCATGTGCTTGGTCCCTGAAAATGTGGGTAATAGGCACTCGATTCAGAGGCTTTCTGGTGTTTCTGTGCTTGCTGTTTCATAAGGACAATATATATTTAGAGCAGCTGCATAGCTCCAATGCGTGTGCTCGGCACAGCAAACATGGTACACAAAATGTGCCATGTGCCACCGTGTCAGGGAACAAGGTACATAACAATAATTGTCTTTTTCACAGTCCTTTAGCTCCTCAGGTGTGGAGGGCACGGGTGTCTGAGCAGTGCACATCTCACACACTTCCTAAGCATAATCCTCCTTGCCTGAGGACAGCATCGAGCATTTCTAACTTTGCTCAGCCCTGGGATYTGGCTCAGTGCAGCGTCCTGCAGGTGGGCAGGGTGGTGGTCAGAGAGCATCTCTGGGTGACCCTGGAGGGGAGAGGAGTGGGTAGAATGAACTGAAGAGCGCAATTCCCGCTCCTACCCCACAAAGCTAAAGGCCTGGTTTTTCTGTGCCACATAACTCATCATAGCAGGGGTGCCAGACTGCCCTGAAGCCAGGTTGTGGTTTATTAAGGAAGGCAGTTGATCTCATCCTAATAGCTTTGAAGCAGGAAAAGTGTGGCTGGTTTGACTGCAGGCAGGGGCAGGTCTCACTCCTGTCCCTGAGGGCAGGTTGCCAGCAGCCAAGGGACTTAAGGCACGAAGTGAAAATGTGGTTAAATCCATTGCTGCAAGACTTTCTCTTGGCAGAGGAGCTTCTGGCTGAGCAGAAATGATCCCTTCAGCCCTACATCTCTGCAGGGTATGGCTGACACAAACTCGGGGGGACAGGCAAGCTTGCTCTGCTCCTCATCTTATACATACAGAAGTCTTCAGCGTTCGTGGTTTTCCATCTTTTGCCCATCCTTGTGTTTCAATGTGTGGTGATCCTTCAGCTACTCGGTGGTAGCAGGTCTGGGGGCAGCTGCTCCCCAGCCCAGTACCCCCAACCACCACTCAGCTCCCAGACCTTGGAGCAACCTCCATCACCTCCCCAGGAGCATGATACCCACTCTGCAAGATGACTTCGGGCTGATGTGCAAACCAGGGCTTGGTGAAACTGCAGGGAGGGGTTCAGAGCATGGTGCTTTGCAATCCTTGGGACTGAATATGTGATATTTGTGCCAGTGGGATGGAGGAGTTACTATCCCCTTCTAGCCAGTGCATCAGGGTTTGAAACATCATTTTACGGGTGTTTGGATCCCAGGAGCTTCACTTCCTGTCTTCTTGGCTGCTCCTCTAGCAGCTCAAACAATTCCTAGAGAAATTCCTAAACTCTTAAAAAAATTGATTTCTTAAATATCTGGCTCCTCCGGATGCCAGATACTCTTTTTTTAGCMAAGTCCTTGGAAGACTTAGTGAGTACTTTCCTCACCTCTGTTAATCCTGTTCAGATCAATAGATGCTCTTCAGGGGGAAAGGTATTTGTGTTGATATTGGATAGCAGCTGCCTGTCACTGCTGGTGATGGCAGGTGGTACTTTATTCTTCACATCACACTTGATTAAGAGTTCCTGTACAATTATATGACCATTTCTTCCAGGGAATATTTCCCGTACATAGAGTGGTAGGTGGCAACCTGACCTGGGGTTTGTTTTTTCCTGACTTTGCTTTTGGGCTCTCTTTCCCTCGGCAAGCTGAGCACAAGTCGTTTCAAACAGCAGCGTGTCACACCCTCGTGGACTCCACACGATTGTGTGTGGTGGGCTGGGGACTCAGCTGGAGTCTCTGGGTCCCTCCTGAGCTTGAGGTGCCACTGGGGGATGCAGGCATATGGGAGGGGTGCCACGGACTGGGAACAGGCTAGAGCCATGTCCTGGTTCAGTGCATCCCTGCTCCTCCATGCAGAGCCGGCGTGGGCAGCCTGATGTGAGATGAAGAGATGAAGCTGCCGCTGCCAGCCCTGCACACGTGTGTCTGGACACGGGRGGCAGGGCTGCTGGAGAGCCCTGGGACACGGAGCTCCTCGCTGTGCCTGTGGTGGCACAGCGCCAGCCCTGAGGAAGCTGGAAGGGCCCATGGGTGTGTCTGGGCTGCAGGCGAGGTTGGTGCTGGGGACACACCCCCTGCAGAATTGTGGACCTTGCTCAACCTTTGTTTAATTCCATGTCCAGTGCAGACAGAGGGTCTGGCTCTGCCTGTYCTTGGTTTGCAGATGTGATCAAAGGGTTGCAAAGAGCCCTTGCACCTGCAGTGAAACTCTTTGGTGGATGAGGGCAGGAGACGTGACGATACTGTGAAACTCTTCAGCTGGCCTCTCCCGTCATGTGCAACCACTTATTTTGGAGGGGAAAAAAAAAGGCAAGAAAAGAAAAAAGAAAACGAGAAAGATGTGCTAAGCCCTTCTGCAGAGACAGAGGAAGAGACAGGTGATCAGCATGGGGTATCTGCAGTGCTGTGCCTTCCCTCTCCTCTCTTTTCCAGGCTGCTGGGTGTGTGTCAGGGCTGTCTGTCTGTCTGTCCGTGCCCAGGATGGATGGGTGGAGGAGCCCTGCRCCACCTGAACAGCTGCACAGGGGCTCATCTGTCACCGAAACTCCCCGGCGCCGTGGCAAAGCAAATATGCTGCAGCAGGCTGTAAAGCTGTAAACATATGGGCACTAACAACAGATTAAGTGAGTGATTTAGTCTAAGGGGCTTGGTAGATTACCATAAAATGTATCTTAATTAGAAAAGCAATCAAACTTGCACAGAGTCAATGAGAATGAAACATCCCTGTTGGTAACAGTGAGTGCTCTGTCCCCCACRCCAGGGGATGTGGATGGCAATGGATGCAGCTCATGCTCGCTTTGGGGGGTTTCCTGGGGTTTGCCCCATCCAACTATGGATGCAGGCTGCCCTCACACTGAATTATTTGTTCTTTGACCCATGAGACCATGCTGTGAGCTGCTCAGAATGAGACTGATGGTGGACTCGGATTCCTTTAAAAGCATTAACAAACCAGAAACTGCTGAAGGAGAAAGAAGACAGCATTTGCACATTTTCCTTAAAACTCTGTACCATTACCCAAAGATATATTTGAGTGTTTGCCGTGTATAGCACAGCTAGTCCCAGATAAAGGATTAGGGCTTCTAAGTGCTACCATAACACAAATAATTAATAAGTCTATCTCCCTCGCTGTGTCCTTATCTTTTCAGTGAGYGTGGCCATAATTAGCTTTCACCTGATTCTGAGTTTATAGCATGTTCAATTGCTTTTTCCATTCTGCTTGTGTCTTCTTTGCTTCCTGACTTTAGTGGTCCTGGCTTTATTCCACAGGCCAGAATCTGCAGATAAAAAAGAAAAAAAGCTGGATAATCATCTCCATCAGTGCAGATGTAAAGATTGCAACAGCCAAAAACATATTGATGCATTATTGGTTTTGTACAAGTGCCTGCTTTTTTTCCTGGATCTGGGAGGATTTGAAGTACATTGGGAAGTGGAACAGAAGATCTGCAGCAGCTGCTGGCAGCTGAGAGAAAGGGAAGGATGATTGGTTATCTCGGAATTAAGTATTTTAAACCATGAAGGCAATGGAGAACATTCRGGCGAGATTTTTGAAAAGTTTTTTTCTTTCTGTGTTTAGAAGCAGATAYGGGTGCAGATTTCAGGGAACGTGAATGAAGGGGTGTGAAAGAGGAAAGAGACAGGCAAGAGGTGTGGAGCAGGACAGCAAAGGGGAGGATGTAGAGGAACAGGACAACGTAAACTGTCCCAATGAAGTGTATCATAGCTAGTGAGATAAGGACAATGTTGTTAGCATTTCCTAAATATGCTGTGTTTAGGTGTTGCTTTTTATGATTAAGTGTGGGAAGGAGAGCAACACCATCTCTGGGGACAGAGTATTAGAGGAGTGGYGGAAGAGAAGAGGGAGGTTTTAATTTTAAAAATGTTTCTTGTTCAAAATGTTCCCTATGAATTCCCAGAGCTCAGAAAAGCAAATGTTCATTTATAGCCCATCATCTTAATTATTAAAAAATAAATTATTTTTACCATGTGGGCTGATATTTAGCCAGGAGCAAATTCTTATTCCAGCCTTTTGCAGAAAGGTAGTTGTTGAGGTCGAAGTCAGCTCCAGTGGATTTTTCCATCCAAAACTGGTTTGAGATGAGGCAATGGGCCCATGTTTGGAGACGGAGCTGGTGCAGACGGGTGGAGAGGCAGCAGATGACACCAGATAGTTACACGAGAGCCCAGGGAGCTGAGAGGAAGCTACTAATGGCCTCTGATGAGCACGGACGTGATAATAATGAGGTTAATGCCCTTTCATTCACCCAGAAACATCTTCAAGAATGTGTAATCCCTGCTAGTCAATGGGCAATCATTAGGTCATAAATAATACAGCGTGATTGAAGGACTAGAGGCTTTCCTGTAATAATCATTTTCCGTGGGTGCTGACCCGGGGAGGGTTCGGTGGCAGCCCCYTCGCTGTGCCACACTGCGGGGACCCAGCTGTCGGAGCATTTTCTGGTCAGAGGAGTGCTCCAGGCTCTCGGTTTCACCGCGTGCATCTGTCACCAGAGCAGGAACATTCTCCTCGGGAGCCCAGGTCTACCAAAGCAGCGCTGGGAGAGGAGCTGAAGCTAATGGAGAGAACAAAGACACAAATTAGGTGAGGAAGCAGCTCCGGGAGCCATCAGACGGTGTTGCCAAGGGACAACCCACACAGTGGTGCCTGGTGGTGATGCTGGGAACGGRGCTGGGCTCCCCAGCTGGGAGAAGCACCTTGTCCCAACCCCAGCCCAGGGCAGGCAGGGTGTGCACTGTGTACAACACTGCWTTTGCAAGCTGGGTTTGTGGTCCTCTGGCATCCAGTGCTGCAYTGGAGGGGATGTGGTGTAGTCCTGGTTGTAGTTGAGCCCCTGCACCTGTATCAACCATTGGGCTTAGAGACATGAAGTTCAGGGACACTTTCCCGTCGCAGAGTGCTTCCCATGTGTGTGTGTCACTCAGCCGTAATGTAAATCCCTGTGATTGTTAGAGGGAGTAAATCCTACTTAGTAATAACTTGGATCACGCTCTGTATGCATTTRTATTACATTATGGACCATTTTAAACTGAGATGCTTTTAAACCCACCAAGCAAAAGAGGAAACGAGCAGCTCTTCAACCTTTTTTGTTTTATAATTAAATGTTCACACTTGTTACACAATAAATCCCATGCAATCAGCCTGTAAAGTCTGCACAAAACCTGTTGTTTTCTGGAGGGAGTAGGAGCAGAGTTACATTTATGCATTACCTGAGTGTTTTCTGGKTTGCACCTTACCTGTTAGTAAAATAAGAACTGACGTGACCTGTTAGAAAGCCTCTCCTTTACCTCACTGGGGCTTTTTTTTTTTCTCCTTTACCCCACCGTGGTTTTGCCTACAGTGGTTACATATGGTTGGTGCCAAAGCAGCTCATGAGACAAGAGGAAGGGGCCACAGCCTGGGAGTGGCTGCCCTCCTGGATTCTGGGCACTTGGGATGCTCTGGGCACTGTCACAATGTGGATCCTGGTAGAGACCACCACAGTTGTTGTTTTTGCTAGAAGTCTAGGACTGGAAAAGCTCTCAGCCCCAAAAAGGAGCACATCTCTGCTGCAGTGACATATGTCACAGCATGAGTCATTCAGGGATTATATGTACAAATCTAAACATGTCTGTCCAACTTGTGCTCCCACGTCCTTAAAAGAAGAGGGCACGAAGAGGGAGTTGTGGAGACTGCAGGGGAAGAACCATCCCTTCCAGGCTGTTCTACAGCCAGAGGGGAAAAGGGCTGCAGGCTGTAGATACATCTGTGATACATCCCAAATGAAGCAGCGCACACCCAGTAATTACCCCAGGTATTTCTAAGCCTGTCTGCAGCACTTATCAGTGTCTTTTGCTTCATGGAAGACTCATTACCAATCTGTCAATGTCCATGTGCTGACAGCAATTTATACAATAAATTTTAAAAAACCCTCAGGTCCTTGTAAATGTTTACCTCGAACCTTTGACTAATGGTTAGAGGGGCTGGGAGAGCTTGGCAGCTCTGCCCAGCTCGTGTGTCTTTGTCCTCTGACAACTTTTCACTGAGTCCAAGTAGGGATGCTCTAAATGTGTCTCTATTTTCTACCTGTTAACTCTTCCATGCATGCTGCCAACCCTGGCGTTAGCTTTCAACTTTGTGGCTGACCCATTAAATACTGGATGAAGCACATCTCATCAGCTTGCATTACATTTTGAACTTCATAAATAGGAAAGGCATTACACAGATTCTGTCTGGCCATCTGGAGGAACAGTGTTCTTTACCCCAACGAATGGCTATCTAATCCTCTCATATACAGTTGGGCTTTATTCTATTAAAATATAATGAGAAAAGACTACCATACCATTATTTGGTGGAGCTAAATGGGATTTTTAGAATAATCAATGGAAGATGAATAAAAAAGATAAAGGTTTTCTTCAAAGAAAAAGAGAGAAAATTGTCTCCTTGGGATTAAAGTATTGTATAACCAAATTATTATAACATGATCTTTACTCACTAAAAATATCCCAATTTCATTTCCATAAATCTTTCCATTAAAAATCAACTCAAGTATATTTTTTTCATTTAAAAAAATGCTAAGCATTAAATGAAGTGCTGTTCTTTAAACAGAGGATGCTGAGGGGTTCCTGCCTGCTCTGGGGTCAGGTCTTTCCATCCAACTGGTGGCATCAAGGGCTGCCCTCTGTGGGTGCTCTAAAATGCCAAACAGAGTTTTACTGCTGCAGAAGCCACAGTGAAGACCCCACAGCCATGTAGGGAAGTCACAGAACAGGTTGGTCTCCTCCAGGTGGGTGGCATATGTGTTTCTTCACGCCCAAACTCCRAGTTGCTCCCTCATCCCTGGGCTTTGCACTCCACACAGCCCTGGGCTGGGCTGGCACAGGAGCGTTCTTAGCAATGCTGCTGTTTATTTGTAAGGGGGCACACTAAATCCCAGCAATTAGTGAACTGTGGCTTTAGGGTTTGTTTCTCAGCAGGAGCAGAATATATTTCAGCTTTCTCCCTGTATAGCTGTTGGAGGAAAATGACTCCTGCTAGTCATCACCCCCCCCCAGCACTGCGTCGGCTGCGATGCCTTCCACCTCCAATTCATCAACCAGTCAAGTTGATATAATTAGGAATCCCAAAGTCAATAATCTGATAATCTCCAGTGCACAAAGGCTTGTATGTGGGAGAAGTGATTCCAGGAAGTCTGCAGCTCAGATCCATGCAGGAAAAATGCCAGATTTTAAAAAAGAAACAGGCAGCGACCCAGAGGAGAGAGTGCTTCCTAATCCTTCACTGGTGACATATTTTGGGCCATCAGTTATGCAGTAAATGTTTCCCGTACAGTCATTTAGTGCCTTCGAACCTTCCCTTTACAGCCTTAATAATAATGTTCAATTACTGGTTGTGCCCTATAAATAAATAATCTCAGTTTAACGAGGCACTGTGCTGGGTGAGCGATGCCGGCTGCGGGGGGGACGTCTCCAGGGCCCTCGGAGCAACRCGCTCCCTCCTCGCTCCACACGCCCTCTTGGCCACAGCGAGCAGCAGGAAGTGTAAAGCAATAGAACATTTGGCAAAGGTTTTGCAGGCTCTCTATTACGGTGTTGTGGAGAAAGGGAAGTCTTAGACCCAGAAATGATGCCAAAAAAATAGGTCTTTTTTTAAAACACTCTGAACATGTAAAATGACTAATAATAGTGTAGGCGTTTTGAATATTTCAGGTTGCTCTTTAAAAGTGTCAGGAGTTCCCCTCGGCTTTCCAGTGTTAGGGCAGGAGTAGGGGGTTGGGGAGACCTCTCTGGGAAAGCATCCAGCAGGTTCATTCCCATTTTCCTCCCTCAGTGTCGAGGGAAGGCGGAGAAGGTTTGGAGACTAAACCATGTAGTGAACTGTGTCCCTCTCCGCCTGTTTTTGGCCACCACAGCTCCAGGCAAGACTGACACTTTAAGATCCTGCCCTCCTGGCGGACCCACCAAGGGGCCCTCAGGCAGAGCAGGTCCTGCCCCTTGCAGCAGGATAAATCTGGGGTGCATCCCCAGCATGGCTCCGTCCCATCTGCCACAGGCTGCTGCACAGGGCGGACGCGCTCCCGGAAAAAGCAAGTGGTTTATATAAAAGTTTCATCAATTTTAAATGACAGTGTTATCTTCCTACCGGGATGTTTCAGCTGTAACGTGCGCCACGCAAGCCTTTTAACTCGCCTTGTYGGGAACCGTTCTGCCTTCTCCTGGTGCGCAGAGCGAGCCTGTCGCTCCGCAGGCATTGAGGGGAATTGWCGGAAAGCCAAACCGGGAGAAGCGATGGGAAATCATCCCACTCTTCCCTTCCCCGGCGGGATGAGTGATGTCCAGGGTCGCATGCTGAGGCGCTACCAACTGTCTGATGCGCAGCTGTGACTTGGGCTCCCTCAGGGCATCGCACGCCCCAAGCCCCCKGCCGCTTGAGTCTGGATAAATGGCAGCACCTGAATGCGGAATTAGAGGATCCGTTGCCATTGCATTGAAACCTGGCATCAGAAGAAGGGAGGTGATCCCATAAATCATATGATGAACCTTTCCCTGCCCTGCGCTGGTGTGAGAAGCAGCGATGTGCTCTGCTGGGTATTGCATTGCTATTTTTTCCCCAAAGTGCTAAGGAGCCAACTGGTCTTTAAAACATGCTCATCTGATTTGACAGGGAAGACTGGTTTATTGTTGCACAGTACCATAATAGATATAATTCCTGTTGGCTAAGTTATGCTGTGGGATTTACCTGACTTCCTTACAAAAATATACCGGTAGTCTGGGCCAAGGTTGGAGGTCAGAGAGGGAATATCACCATAACAGGGTCCRGGAATGGTGTTAATCACTATACAGAAACTCATTGCCTTGTGAGCATTGTGTTTGAGACCATGAGGAAGAAGGGTGATCTTCCATCCAGGCTGGACTGGACATGGGAGATGTGCATTGCTCTGGTCTGTGCTGGGGAACACAAATAATGTGCCTTCCTCTCCCTCCGTTTGGTCTATGGCTTCATCAGGTGGGGTGGTAACTGCTTCCATAGCACACATCGAACTAGAGGGATGCTGCTCGGTGTGGAGCATTGATCCAGGCTGGGGACAGGCATTTTCCATTTCCCTGCAAGGGTCCAGGCATGTGTGAAGGCACCAACCTTCCCATTGTATCACAAAAGCAAGGCAATACCTGTGGCTGCAGGAGAAGGCAGGGCTTGCCCTGCTCCCGCACCAGTGGGCAGGAGTAGCCTGACACAGCCAGGGCAGCAAGGATTTGTTGCCTCAAGGGCACTGTGTTTCTCCCACTCCCATTCCAGAGAAGCCAGGCACAGGAGTGGCTGCCAGGCCTGAGGCTGGGGAGGGAGGCAGCAGCCATGTGGTTTCAGAGGTAACTGCGTGGGGAGATTTATCTCGTGTGAAGGGGAGAAGCAGGATGCACACACACTGCTGATAGGACTAGTGCTGAGTGTGGATTTATAGGCAAAGAGTAAATAGGAACATAGGGAGACACTTTCCCTTTCTCCATAAACTTTTCAATTTCAGAGCAGCCAGGTTCAATAAAATTATCTCACAGATGGAGGTTTTATTGAATCTGGCCCATAAAGCTCCCATTATGGGGTTTACAACTGCCATTTACACAAATCCTGCTATAATAAAATACAGTGGTGTTTACAGCATTCCTGATACGGCCACAGAATTATTGTGTGCACAAAAACCCAGCAAGTAATTCTTGGCTTATTTCACCAGGCACTCCTCTGACAACATAAAGCAGCACAACTTGTGGGGGGTGGGAGGGGGAAAGGAAAATACAGARGTAGGAGACAGAGAATTATCCTGCTGCTTGGCCGTGATACCCCAGGGAAATACCATTGAATTGCAGCCCTCACTCTGCTCTCCCYCAATGGAAACTGTAAATATGTTTCCAAAAGGTGCTTCATGACCTCAGCACGCAGCTGTGGGGACTGGCTGGGCATTACTGGCAGCTGGGTGATCCCAGCCATCAGCAGCATCTGAGCTGGCCACAGCAGGGAGCCAGGCTTGGGTTGGCTGAGGCATTGCTGAAGTTTGATATAAAAGTCTCCAGCTGGGTCCCTTTCCCACTTGCCCCTGTGGGTGCTGCCTGGTGCTTGGACCAGAGTGTGTGCTGGGTAAGGATGGGAGCTGGTGGTTGTGCCTGGAGGGTTTGCTGAACAAGTGAAGGCATCTGAAAAGCTTCTTGTTTTTAAGAGCTGGTTGTGGGGTTAAGGCATGAGTAAAGGCTAGAGCTGAACTATCTGGAGGACCAAGACTCCAGGTGCCTGAGTCTGCTGTCAGAGGTGCTCTCAACAGGAGAGAGGAAAAACTGGGAACTCTGGAGGAGATACTTTCTGGGAAGGAAGAGCCTGAGTTTTTGGGTATGGCTCCCTCGGTGAAAAGACATGATGACACCTGTTATGCTGATTTCCACTGCATGATTAAAGGAGATGCATTTCAAATGCATCTCTTTCCTCTGCTTGTCCCCTTGCTGAGAGCTGCAGCTGAGGGGTGATGGCTTCCTTTATGGCAGCTCTGTCTCACACCACAGGCTTTCAGTTCCCTCTTTATATATCACTGTTAATCTTTGTGCCTCTCTATGTACCTGCAAAACATTTGCATTTGCAACTCTGTTAATTAGGCCAGAAAGCAGGTCAGCTTTCTCTCCTGTTCTCTGTAATATATTGTTTTTTGACACCACCTCACAAATTAACCCGAGGTGATTAATGCTGATTTTCAGTGCTGCGCTATGTGTAAGGGCAGAAACTTCTTGTGTGTACAGAGGAAATGTCTCATTTAGGATGAGGGAACACTGTTTAAGTTGTAGTGAAAACATTTATTTTGTGGCACGTATTTAACAAGTCAATTCCTAGTAAAGTTCAGCTTTCCTTTTTTGCAGTGAGCTGAGTGAGAAGAATTGATTCAATCCAAGTTTTAATTACCTTTTCTTGTCATTAGGTACCTAAATACCGTTGCAAATCTGTCCTCCATATATGATATGCCCTGATCACATTGGAAATGAATAGCAGGGTGGGACCTTGCATCGTTCTCCTGTTATTCCCTCTGCTCCATCATGCCCAGCACATCACCCTGCAGCCGGGGAGGGTCTCCCTGCCCCAGTGCTCGGGAGTCACCCCTATAATCTGTCACTCTGGGGAAAGGGTGTGCATGCAAAGCTGAATTCCAAGGAGGCTGGTGAAACTCGGGGCTTTGCTCATGCTGCAAATTGGGAGAACTAAGATTAATGGCATGTTTTGCAAAGCCTTGTGCAGCAAGAAAAGATCTAGTTTTTCTATTTATTATATTTTCAGTCCATTATTTTGCCATTATATCTGCTTGATGCATAATTTTTCAGTGTCCAAGAACATGGTTGCTTTCTCAGGTGTGTGTACTCTTCGTTTCCTCTGGGTTGCTGATTTTAGCTTATTTAATTGTGGTTGGGATCAGGCATTTGCTTGTCATTTCCCATATCTGCCCCTCTAGATCTCATAGTAACTCTGTTAAAGCTAATGGAGTTACTGCAAAGCTATAGTGCTGCAATCAACAAAATCTAACCTGTCCTTTAATTTAAATTACAACTTCATAAATAAACTGTCCCTGCTTCTGCTCAGGGTCTTCCAAGGAAGCCTATGTCAATGACGTCTTAAGGCACCTATGCCTGCTTCCAGTTCCTCTCTTTGAACCCTTCATATAAATGCTGATGTGTCTCTGGCCTGCATACACTCTCCTTCATTATTTTTCTCCTGGAAGATTAAGATGCGATATAGGTTTGCATCAGAACCACACAAGGTCTTTGTTCCTTTCTGGTTTGCCTCACTTTATCCTAAGTCTGGAATTTTTTTCTGCTTTGCTGTCAGTTTACTGCATCTCTGTGTCCATCTTGGATTATGGTAAAATTATGGACAAATAATAAAAAAATACTGTGCTTTTTTCTAAGTCGTACATGAACCGGAAGAGGAGCAGCACGATTCTGTGTTTTACCATGTAATGGGATGGCGTCCATGTGAACTGTTTTGGTCTATTCCTGCTATTCCTGGTTGTTCCTTTCAAATATTTCTGCCAGTGTTTTGTTTGGGTTAAGACTGACTCATTATGCTCAGTCAATATTCACCCTTCTCTTGTCCAACCTTGCCTGTCAACGGGATGATATAAATACCTGCCTGGGTTGTGAATCCCAAATGGGGTTCAGGACAGGAGGGAAGAGCTGAGATGCCTGGCACGGACAAATGGTGATGTGTCTGTGTGGCAACAAAGCTTCATGTCTCATGGTTACATTTGCTTTTGGGAAGGGTGCAGGAATAATGTACGGCAGTGCTTTAAATGCAAGGAGTGATGGATAACCTGACCCGAGGGGGCCGGTGCTGCAGCAAGAGCTACTGCATGGATCTGCTCGTGGCGGTCGCTGAAACGAAATAAAATAAAAATGTTGTTTGTTTTTGACAGCTTTTTGCAATCTTTGCATTTGCAACATGCGGTGGGTACTCTGGAGAGCTGCGCCTCAGTGTGGACTGTGCAAACAAGTCAGAGAGTGACCTCAGCATTGACATAGCCTTTGCCTACCCCTTCAGGTAACCCCGGCTGGCTCGCGGCGGTTCGGCACTCGGGGGCTGGGGTTTCCATCATTTATGGCAGATTTTGAGTAAGCACCCATCTGGGGCTCCAGAATTTCCCTCACAGTCGTTCAGGCTCTGGGTGTGCAGGAGGAGTGAATTTGGCTAGGCCTGGTGTGGATGGGGCAATGGGAACTGCTGGGGTTGGGAGCTCAGCGAAGGAGAAGAGAGATTCCAGAGCCCTGTGGAGGCCGGGACAGTTCAGGGAGTGGAAAACAGCAGGCAAGGAAAAACAAAACAACACATCCGCTCAAGGGAAAAAATGGGGATAAAACATCCATTAACTGTAGTGTAGCCATTAACCAAGCTGGAAATGTGAAAGGATTCCCACCCATTTGAGTAGCAAGGATCTGAAATAGCTACTCCATGGGAGGGGGAAGCAAAAAAACAGAAACAGTTTCAACCATAGTTTTGAAATGTTTTTTGAAAATTTTGCTAATTGCCTGTTTGCATCTCTTGGTATCTGAATGCTTTAAACCTAGTGATTTAGGAAAACAGTTTTTGTGTGTAAGTATATCTGAAAACAGTAGTGCAGTTATACATATATATATATAAAATGTTCATGCCATTTAAGATCCTGCTTTAAAAGAGCATCTACAGTCTTCTGTTTTTAGATGTGTCAAGTCCAGTGCAGAAACCATTCATTTCTGTATAACTGATTTCTTCGAGGAATTGAGATGATTAAGAAAAGAATGCATAATTCAATCTCAAGTCTAGTACACTATGACTCTAAAATTATTTTGCTTCCTTGGGAAATCACACGCTGTTTTGCTTATGATTGCTGTGCACAGACCAGACTTGAAAGCATCTATTCCTTTAACATTCTAAGATACAGCAAATTCCAAACAGTGGGAACTGAATTTGATTCCTTGAAATGTTGTTCTTGCTTGACATACATTTATTAGTCCAAAAAGTCACGTTTCCTGGTATTACAAATGTTTATTTTTTGTCTTGAAATTGTCTACATTTTCTTTCATTTCTGCTTAGTATGCATAGGAGAGATCCTGAAAATTGAGTTGTCTGAATTTGTAATTTGATTCACTTCCAAATAGGTCATTTCTCCAGCATTCATGACAAATACACCCTGCAGTGAAGTGCTTTTAGTTTGCATGATTATAAAATAGTATTTTATGTTAGAAGTTAATAAAACCGAGAGAAGTAGCCATCAAGTGTCTCCGGGTGTTTTACCAGGCACATCGACCATTGTTTCTAGAAGGAAGTGGCTGGATCTGCAATTTCCCACAGTCTTGCTTATTAGAAAACTGGAAATAATTGATGGGTAATTATAACATTCCAGCATGTTGCAGAGATGATGCAAAATAGGGTTTCTTTGCAGGAGGGATCCAGCTGAGGCTGTAGCTGGCCCTTGAACTTWGCATGCACAGATGGGGTGTATGGCATGTACAGTGGGGTGGTTGGCTATGTGGTATAAATATACCTGAAATGTGCAGGTGAGAAGAGAGGTAACACTTGGCCAGCTGCTGTTCTGGGAGAAGCATGAAGATACTCAGATTTTGTACAATCTGGGATTTTGTCTATAAACCTGAGACACACGCGAAAAGTGTCCAAAGATGCACAGTTTACATGGGGTGTAGGAGATGTATGCCTGGAAAATCTAGCCCAGAGCTACCTGTGGGACTTGGTGTCATCTCACTGTTTTATCTAAATATTCCTGTGACTTTCTCGTGTATTTGCTCCTTCTGCTTTTCTCCAGTGCTTCTTCCACAGAACGGAGATGGGATGCCCTAAAAACAGAAGTGAGATAAGTTGGGAAAGGCAACATCTCATATTAGAGCAGTGAATACACTTGGAAAAAGCAGCTCAGGAAAGTTCAGGCTCTCTAATCAAGACTGTGCTCCTGAGGCTGAGGCTCATCTCCCTGCATGGGCTCGTAGGCATTGTGTAGGTAGGATGAATTTCCCACCAGTTGTCTCGCATTCAGGGCTGAATAAGTCCATCCTCACATGGCATTTTCCTTTCAAATGCCTTCACAGTCCTGATTATTGGCTGTCAGCCGGGGGAGGTGTAGGTGGAAGGAGAGAAGCTGCTGAGCATCTGACACCYCGCTGCTGTTGGGGCTGTCAGCAGTGACACTGAAGCCGTCAAATACCTGAGCGCTGCTTTTTATGAGCTGCACCTTCCAGCATGACTTGAAATGAAGAAAGCCGTGCTACCAGCTGCTTTCATTCCTGGTGCTGTGAGTTTGAGGCTTTGTTTTCTTCTCCCAGGAAATGAACTGCTAGGCCTTGGCCAGTAGATGATAAGTGTCAAGAGCTTTAAGCAAGTAAACAAAGTGGTAAGGCTCGACAGGACGGCTTGGCAAAGCAAGAGGACTTGGATGTTTTGGAAATGAGATTGAAGGAGTCTGAAAATGTTCCAATTAAAGTAAGATCAGAATGGGGAGGGAGTTTTTCGGACTGAAAGGAGGGACATTGCACTTGTGACCTTGTGCTTTTGGGGCCAAACACCTGAGATAAAGGAAAGGGGAATGCAGGAGGGCAAAACCAGTGCTGATAGGGTGTGGGGATGTGTGATTAAAACCAAGGAGACTTCAAACCAGTGATTAATGCAGCCCCAGGCCAGTCTTGAATGCACTGAAGAAGCATTGCACTCCACAGCAGGTACCTCCAGGTGCTCCCGAAACAAAGGAGTATCTTCACCTGCTTATTGAGATTTTTCTTAGTCCCAATCTACGAGTTGCAGAAGTCTCCAGCAAGCAATAAATATGAATTCAAGGGAAATAATTAGTACCATTAGACAGGGAGTTTTGAAGGGTACSTTTAAACTAATATTAATTCTTTCTTGATTTTTTTATTTTTAAGTTATGGCTGTATGGAAGGTGTGCTTGGCTCCTGTGCTGTCTTACTGCTGTTGTAACTCTGSCAGCAGGAAATCGTGGAGCACCAAAGGGAAAACCCAAAGAAACCCCTTTCACAAGGTGGCTGCTTCTCGTTTCTGCCAGAAGCACTTTCTCACTTTAATTCTGGACTTGGATTTGCTCTTTGAAAAGGGAGAAGTGAGGAAGAACACCGAAGTGCACTGATCGCTAGAGACCCTCAGAGTAAGSTGGTGCAGTGGTGCTTGTGCAGGGCTGGGAGATGGGATCCCTTTGGAGAAAAGCCCAGGGTGGTGCCTGTGCAGGGCTGTGGAGTGTYAGGAGAGTGAGGAGGCTGAGCCATTCCCATCTGAGGGATACCCTGTGCCAGGGCTCCTGCTCTGGGCTCGTGCTACTGGGGTGCAGTAGCCACAGAAGGGTCCCTCCAGTGTCACTGCTGGGTGATTGTCCCCAAGTCTGGCTCCACCRTCTCTCCTGGAATAGGAGATGAGAGGGATGCTTTTCCATCCACAACTRCACTGATTCATTTAATGTTCCTGCAGCCCACATCCATGACCCTGTCGCCACACTGCAATGTGGAAACAAACCTGAAGTCTAAACCCTAATATTGTCTCTAGACCCTAATAGTGTCTCCTGGAGCTCTGCCACGCTTTTCTACAAATCCTGCCAGACTCTTCTGTGCCTAAGCTGATATTTATAAGGATGTTTCAAATATTCACCTGAAATTTTTTTCTCATTTCTGCCTGATTCTAGTTTTATCATGAAGCATTTTTTTCCTTCTTCATGTTTTAAAGCACAAATCAGCCATTCTTCTGGATRCCTGTATATGCATTTCGAAAGGTTTACAAATTCAAATGTGGAAAAACTTCTCTGGCCCTACACTAGTAGTTTTTCTTAGCACTAGGATCTGTGCTTGATACAGAGTCTATTGCAAATTTGGCACACATCAGGATGTTCGTCAGCTTGACCCTCACCCCAGCAATGATTCTTTGAGGGAGGGGAAAAAAATGTCAGCATCTTGGAATTATTTGTTATTCTCACAGTCCATCACCCTTTCAGATTGGATTTGTCACTCATCCAAGTGCCCTGAAGCAATATTTTTTGTCTGTAGTAAGAGTCCTGGTGAAGGTCCTATTTGTTTATTATTTTCTCTGATCCCAGCAACGTTTGCTTTGTGTACTTTGTTATTCCTCGAGTTTACCTTGCTGGCAAGTGATGGAATAGTACACCTACTCTGCACATATTTGTTGCTGGTATTCATTGTTTCAAGGTACTTTTTCACCAGTCCTCCTAAAAGCAAATATTTTTTGGTCGCTTAATTTATCGATTCTGCACTGAAGATTTTTTGCCACATAATTATTCGTGTCACAAACTTCAGGTTTTGCTTGCAACTGGCAGAGTTACACTGAAACATTTGGGCTTCTTCAGCTGCTGATTAAATGAACCTTTGCATCACAGAAGTGCTCTCGTGGTGATGTGCTGGGAGAGGCGTTCTCTGCTGATACCATCACCTGCTGCCTTGTGGTTCTGTCCTGTCCCGGCCAAGGCAGGAATGCTGTGGGTGATGCTGACAGGGTCTGTGAGCAGAGGTGTTGTGCTGGATGGGTCTGCAGGGCGATGGGAAGGGAGAATCATCTCAACACAATCCCCTAAGTGTGCCCTCTGTTAAGTCCTGAGGCAGATCCTGGACTAAAATCCCTTTGCCTTTAGCTTTTGGAGGTGCATTAGCCCAGCCTACATAGACAGTGTATGCCCGAGTTAAATGCTGCATGGGAATTAATTTGGAATATGTCTTTTCTTGTGGCATTCATCCTGAAAACTGCTTGGAAAATATTGTCCTGGAGGATGACATGGTTACATTTTAAACAGTCTCACCTGAGCCAATGGTGAATGAAGTGTGTGCAAAGGTATTGGGAGCACTGAGCCACAGTTACTTGTGGGACAGATTGGGATTGACTAGCGGTGTTAATGTGGTGAAAATACATCTTTGTACCACAGCAGTAAGCAAAACGAATGTTTTCCATTTTATTCTAAACCACCTATTTGTATCTTTTCAGTGTGCTAGTAAACCTGTCTCTTGAAGTGATCCTTTCTTCTGAAGAAAAAGGAAATTGTGTTTTATGGGAGTTTTTCATTCACTTTAAGCATCTCATTTGAATAAAGACATTCCCATTGAGCACTCTTGAAAGTGTTCACCTCATCTGCATGCAATGGGTAGTCTAGTCTTCCATTTGAAATATGACAGCCCGATCTAAATTGCCTACTTAGAAGCTACAAATTATGATTAAGGAGAAAGCAGCTAACTTTTTGAGCTTTGCATCTGTCTTTCTTTGGAAAAGGCCTCTGCTAACATTAGCATATTTCTGTGCCAAAGTGTACTATCCTTCTACTTCTTATCATCCATTTGTATTAAATCTTGCTTCAGAATTCAGTGAAAAAAACATTTTGGCTGAAAGATTATAAATGTCTATTATGGCTGGGAGACTGAGAGCTGCTGATAAATAGAAAGTCTTTCTACTAAGTAGTTGCCTGCAGTGCTGACTTTCAGGCAGCTATGGCAGGCTCTTCTCTCAGATGTCTTGGAAGGTTGGAGATAGGAAGGAATAAAGTCACTGAGTCAGCTGAACTCTGAGCTAAGGTCTGTGCTTTATTTTGGGTGTGTTCATCCCACAGAAGATGCCCCTTCTGCAAAACCAAATTACGGCCTCGTAAACCTCCTGTGGGTAGACAGGAGCAAAAGCAAGCCAGCAGGAGTTGCCCTTGGCTTCAGGTGCGCTCTGTGCCAAAATGTAAATGCCCCAGTTCCCAGGCGGATTTGGGATTTGGCAGAGCTCCCGGGAAGGTGAGAGGTGCTGGTTAAACTCCACGTGACCCATTCTGGCTTAACGAAGGGAGAGATCTCCACCCTGGAACTCCTTAGAACAGAACTTGGCGCTTTTGAGAAGCTGCTTTTGCACAAGCAGGAGGTGCAGGGACGATTGGGTGGAGGTCAGTAGTGAGGAGCACAAGCTGGGTGGTCGCCGTGGTCCCTTCTGGATCTGCAGTAGGCTGGTCTGTGAAAGCTGCGTCAATTCGGTCCCTTTTCTTGCCAAACTTTGACCGCCTCATGTAGCACTACAGATCTGGGGTTAACAGCTGAGCTGCTGAGGAACAGTGTTCAATAATACATCAGCAAAGCTGGAGATTTTCAYCAGTATCCCTGTTATATAAACTGGCTCTGTAGGATGGGCACTGAGGGCTCAGTCATGGTTTTAATTATCTTCCACAACCATTTCAAACCCTGATCTCAGCAGTGCTTTTTATACCTAATTTTGGCCTCTTAATGAATAATTTCCCTAACCAGGATTTCTAKGTTTTAACTACCATTAGTGGAAACTGGAAATTAAGTGAATGAGGAAGATAATRTTGCATCCTGCTGGGTAAAATTCAGGAAATCCTTCAGGTTACAAATATCTCTGATTGTGACACCTTCAAAAAAGTACATTCATATTTGATGTGACATAATGATGCAAACTGAAGCATTAAGAAATRTATGGATGTAGATATATAATTATTTTTTTTTAACTAGGAAATAGACCTTTCTTTCSTCAGTGGTGATTTGTACATTCTGGTAATTTACAGGGCTATCCAGAAAACTTCAGYTCAGTTTTTCAAAAATCTTCTTTTTTTCCCATTGGAAACCTAGTTAAAAGATTTTATTCCATTGTGATGTGAATGCAAGAACTTTGTGAGCTATTTTAAGTGTGGTGGCCCCAGCACTTTCCTGGCAATGAAGACATCAGAGACCTCGGTCAAGCCTCTGTACTGAAGCAAGTCTGGAAGCAACCTGAATGTGCAGTTTGCAAAGCCAAGCTGAGCACTGATCAATGAGCTGTTGGCTTAGTTAGGGCTGTTTGCTCTAAATTGTTTCCTGGGCTGGAGAAAAGGTGATCCAGGTCTGCAGAATAAGCATGTTTCTTTTCAGCTTTGAATGAACATCATTTGTAGCAGGAAAGAATATTTCACATTTTTGAAAYCAGTTTTAGTGATTAGAGAGTGCATGCCATAGGTCAGAGCCCTGATGTGAGTTTTGCTTGCTTGTGCATGTTTGCAGAGTAGTGATTTAATTAAAAACTGCAAATCAATGTTCTCCAATGTCCACAGGTCTTCAAGGACCACACAGACTCTGGGGATACTCTCTTTAGACAAAGAGGACAGTAGAATGGGGGAAAATGGGCTTTTTTGCTTGGACAGCTGTGGTCTGCAGCAGCAGCTGCCCATGAGCAAAATGTACTATTTAATTCCTGTTGTCAGAGTTTGATGAAATTATTGCTGGTTTGATTAAAACAGATAAAAGTAAGGATAACTTTGTGACTTTTCTAGTTTTGAGGGCCTCCTCCTGACCTCAATTACAGTCTACAAAACCCACTTTGTAGAAATCTTCAAGAGTGGCAATTTGACCAAAGAATGGTTATTACTGCCAGTTTGCACTTTTGGACCTGTGGAGAAAGGCAAGTGCCCTTTTCTCACAAGTGAGGGACCAGGGATGCTTCCAGTCACCCTTTGTTCCTCCATGAGATCTATAGAAAACCACCAGAAACCTGATGAAACCAAATCTTCAGCTTCTCTTYGAGGCTGGCCCTGTGCATGTGGTCCTCAGCACAACCGTGTCGTTGAAGGAACAGATCATCCACTGCTCCCCCAGTTTGATAGCTGGCCTGGATGGGTTGGCTTCTGGGTCACACTATTTCRTACACAGCCAAGAAGCCACAGCCCAGGGGTGGCAAAGTCTTTGCTTGTTCCTGCTGCTGGTGTGTTGGGCTGTGCAYGGGGATTCGGTGCCTGAGGAGGATTTGTAAAACTCCCTGAAGTCTCCAGTCAATTGCACAACCGAGGACAAGCTGGTGGGTCCAGGCAGTATTTCTGTGATGGGGCAGCAGCTCTGCAGACAAGGTGACTTCTCCAGATGTTGAGGCCATCTCAGTTGCCTCTATCATCAGTGTTCTCCAGCTTCTACTTTGAGGTTTCTAATCCCTTAAAGCTTGAAGCAAACACGCCCTTGAGTGCTGAACTGGGGCCATAGAGGAGACTTGTCTTGTTTTGCAACTCTTCAGACTGATCAGTTCTTGTCTTGTCCATGTCCAAACATTGCAGGAACACAGAGCTCATGGACACCCAGGCGGAGGGGGAAGGAGAGTGGTAGCAGCTTTCTGGAGATGGTGTCTGCTGCAGATAAGGGACAACACTTTCTTAAATCTTTGTTAAATTATAGAGCTTTTCTTTTGGCACTCAAAAATTGGATTCTTGATGAATTTGGATGGTCCAGTTGATCCAGACTGGCTTATTTTTTCTTCACAGAGACTATATTTTATACTTAACACTGTTTTAGTGCCAGAAAAATTCTTCATTAATTCTTTAGGCCAAATTTGTTSTTAAAGTGGAAGTGGCTTTTGGATTTGTTAATATATGCAGCTTTTTCACAATTTGAATTTTTAATATATATTCATGAATAGTCTCTGCGGTATTGTGCAGTGATGGTGTTTTATCTGTGCCTGCCACAAAGGCTTTTCCTAAAAGTCAGTCTTTAGGCAACTTCCCTTGCGAATTTATTTTTGCACATTTTCACGCTGTCAGTACAGAAGCAACCAAAGCAGCCACCCTTCGGCTTTGCTTTGTTTGGCATTTGATCCCATACCCCAAATGGCACATGGTGACCCAGCTAGGGAACAATCAAACACATGTCCTTCCCCTTTTCCCCGCTCCCAAATGTGCATTTGCTGTGCAGCAGCCCTGAAGGTTTCCCCAGGACTGTAGGGAATCGGATAGACAGGATGTCTTTGGTCTCCTCTCACACCTGGATTCTACATGGATTTTTTTGCCAGGAGTTTAATGCAATATTTTTCATTCAATAGACTCTGGAGAGGATGGGCATCTAACCCCGTGCAGCACAGCCCCACTCAGTGCCTGTCCTCTCTGGATTCACACTTCCTGAGCTGTTCAGAAAGTGAATGTGCTGCCACCGCAGACATCAGCAGACCCCCAGGTCTCCTTGGCTCCTGCCCCGTGTGCAGCTCAGCCTGTGCTGGAGCTCACCAGCTCCCTGAGAAAAGGATTTGCCATATCCTTCCAATGTAAATATTGTCACTGGGAGTTTTATTGGAGTCATGCTATAAAACTCTACAGAGAATCTAATTTGATTGCTTTAAGTACATTAGGACAATATACTTGAGAAAATTATGGTTAAATACAAAGTAATGTTGMAATACAATACAAAGGAGTAAATGTTTCTGCTTCTTCTGTAATTGCTCTTGCATTTATCTYAGTTGGTCTTGGGGTGAAATTGCTGCTTTCAGGGTTTATAGATCTGGATTAAAATGCATGTGAACACTGCTTGTCACAAGGCAAAGCATTTATGCTTTCAGATGGTGTCCTGGCTGAACACCAGGTGATGCCCAAGAATCTGGAATACTTTTCCATTTGATTGTGGAAGGGAAGGTGAACTGGAGGTGGTGTGAGTGCTGTGAACTGATGCCAGCAGCAGCAGAACATGCTGGGGTGCAGGAACGGGATCAGCAGTCCCACATTGGTCCATGCAGAAACACTACCCGGGGATTTGATACACCCACTTCTCAGAAATGGTCTTATTAGATTCGATGACTTTTTTAGGCCTTTACTTTGATTTCTACTGCTTGTGTTTTATCGATAGATGTTTAGATTTCTGTAGATCTTTCTCCAAATGGAAGCTTCTGTTCAGCTCTTAGACAGAAGCTTCTTAGTTTGGAAGCTGATTCCTGTGTCTGTCCAGAGCAGAGGGCAGAAGGGGGGACATGAAAGCTATGGGTTCAGTCAGGATCTCTTGGTGGGACCAGGTAACACTGGATAGTTATTTATGTGGTGATGCAAACACATGCTGGTGGCATTTCTAGGTCTTCTAATTTGCCTTGTTCCATGAACTTTTTTTAAAGATAATTAAGGGTTACCTTCCTTCAGAGATAGTAGCTAAGCTTCACAGAGATTAGAAAGCGGTTTGTCCCAAGAAAATAGCTCAGTGAAGGGAAATCAGAGCATAATGCCACCAGTCTGTACCACAAAGAATGGGAGTGCCCAATCTGGGAAAGTATTTGGGTTGTAAAGACTGGTGGAGCTTGTCTTTGAGCACTGAGCTCCGCTTGCACAGCAAGGAAAAGCATGTGTTCCTGAGAAGAGCTGTGAAAATATCTTGGGAGATAAATCTGGGTCTTGGATGTAGGCTTGGAAGTGGGGTTGGGATCACCCACTCAGCTTTCCGAGCGCTCCCGGCGGCGCGTGTTCTATAACRAGCCTTCTCTCGTTGGCTGTTTGGTGCTACGATGGAGTAGTAGGGTTTGCATTCCTGCTACGTGCACAGTCTGGGGAGGCTCATTCCCACGGCTGGCACGAGTCAGGGATGTGTCTTCCCCCCGGGAGGGTTGTGCAGGCTGTTTGCCAAGGGCTTTGTGCACACAATCACCGGGAGCGGGTCCTGCAAGGGGGATCCCGAGCTGGGGATGTGGCACCSGTGCCCTCTCCCACCACCCACCTGTTCCCATGTCTTCAGACCCCATCCCCAAAAGGGTTTTGTAGCTTCTCTTCCTGGAGGCCTGAGCACCTCAGGGGGTCTCAGACTCGCTGTGTTAACAGGAGAAGCAAAGTGAGGGGCAGAGGGATGGAGCAGAAGGACCCCTGTGGTGCCCAGCTCTGGGCAGGCATCGTGGTGAGCCTGCTCCGAGCTGCCTGCACTGGGGGAACTGCCCTGTCCCAGTGCCAGTGCAGCACACAGTGGGGTGTGCTGGGACAGCAGCTGTGCCTGGCAGCTTGTCCTGCTAAACCAGTGCTGTAGGAAAATAGTACTGGCCAAACATCTGCACCTTGCTGTGTGCTAGGAGGGCTGGGAGCCTGGCAAGATAAGAARTTGGAAGTATGATGAGGAAAATATTTTCCATTATTTTAGCTGGATGTAATCTGGAAAAGAGTGTAGGTTGCTACAGCTTTCCTGGTCAGCTTCCCAGGAACATCTTCTGGGGATTTTTTTGGACATGGATTTGGATGGACATAAGCCACTAAAGTCAGCTGTGATAAAGGGGACACATTTAGGATGCTCAAATGCCCAGAACAGGAGTTAGGAATAAATGTTTGCAAGATCGTGAAACTACTGGTAGTGTTGAATAATTCTAGAGTGATGTGGGCTTTGGAATTTTTTTTTTTTTTTAATAAATGGAGAGGTTTTATTGAGCAGACCGAAGTTCAAAGTGAAATATTTTCAAATACTCTTTGATCAGCCAACTGTATTCTTTTTTCCTCTAGAAAGCAAAGAAACAAAAGACCAGGCTTGGATTGCTGAGTCAGCTGGAGAATTTTAATTTTGCTTTCTGTCTCCAGAGGAAAATGAACTGGTTTTGTAGGGACAGGTATGTGGTGGAAACTAATGTGCTGCTGCTCTGGAAGGGGGAGAGGATACTGAAGGCACCTTTGGGTGCTGGAGAAGTGGCTGGTAGAGTGAGGGATGGAAAATTGCTGGGATAGTTAGGAAGGATGGATAAAGCATCTCAGTTTTGTATGGCTGTGGCATATGCAGGCAGCACTGGTATGTGCATCATGGCAGATGAGCAATGAAAAGGTAAGGGATGGGAATACTTGAGTAAGTGGTAATTTCTTCATCTTGGGAAAAGAGCTGTTGGAGATCAGCTTGGGGCAAGAAACAGTCTTGTCACTGGTAGCAAAAGGKTAGAAAATTCTGATTTTACCAGAATGTCACAGGTGCAAAAGGGCCAGGGAGCAGTCACCTCCATGGTAGCTGCTGTCCCACTGCTGGGCAAACCCCATCTCATCCTCACTCCTGTCCAGGGCTTGAGTAACATCTCAGCTGTTTGACTCTGAAGGACTGGAGAGAACTTCAGCATTAATGATTTCATTCAGGGTATTCAAATGTGGTATTAACAGGATGGCTACCTCAGACTAACTTCAGCAGCTTCAGGATGCATGGGTGCAAAGGTTCAGATCCTATAGGAATTGCTGGATAATGGTAATAATTGGCAGAAAATATGGATTGAGGGCAGCTGCTTAGCAGGGACTCCCTCTGCAAGAGTTCATGGTGTGTGAGGGAACTCATGGTATGGCTTCATCACTGCATTGTTCCCCCTCTGAGGAGTTTGTCCTTGGAGGGCAGATCTGGGGAGAGGAGAAAGAGGAGAAACTTGCAGAGCTCACTCCATCCATCCTCCTGAAGACTGGAAGGAAGCCTGTTCCTTGCTGCGTGGGCAGCCTTGCAGATAGCCAGGATTTAGCACCAAGCATTCAGGAATGCCCAGCATCGGGGGAAGTGTTCTTTGCAGTGAGAAGAACAGGCTGTGAAGGGTGTTGAAGAGTCAATGGACCCCAATTTGGTTAAAGAAAAGACCTTTCATTCGCAGGTAGATTTCTACTTTCACCTGACTATAAAAGATTACCTTTAAAGTGTTTTTCTTAATGCAGGTAATATTTCTAGAGAAGTTTTACAGGAACGATGAGCTCTGTTGTGTGAGGAAAGGCTTCCATTTCTTCGTGTTCTTCCACTGAACCTACAAAAAAAAATCCATATTTGGCACCTCAAAAAGGTACATTTGCCCAGGGACTGGCTGGCTGGAGGCATCACTGTGAAAGCACACCAGCACAGTCCTCTGAAATGAGGGAACGCCAGTGTTTTCAGGGYTAACTAAAAGAAATGCCTTTACTCTGTATCCCAGAGAAAGGAAGGTGTAAACTCTTGTCACGTTTCCGTGCCTCAGCAGAGCAGTTTGACTTGCTAAGGGGCTCTGTGCATGTCAGCATTTCACTACTGTATTTTGAAATTTCATTTTCCCCTCATTTTGGAGATTATCAGCTAAGATAAACATTTCCCAAGAAACCCCTCCACAAGCACCACTGCAATAACTCATTTCTAGCGATGAATTTCTCTCGGGGCTTTCCAGACAGTAAAGGCAATTGACAGTTTGACTACCAGAAACAAGTGAGGGAGAAATAAAGCCCAATGAAAAGATAATGGATCTCTGGGTTTTTGCAAGCACGTGYGTGGGTGTTGCAGATTTTGTTCCAGCATGTTGTAGACAGGTTGGAGGGTGGATTACAAGATGCTATTTTCAGAAAATAGGACAACCTGCCAAAACKGAGAGCTTTTTTCGCCTGTTTTTCACCAGATCCTAGTAAAGTAATGAAGAAACACTAACCCCCATTGAGAATTTTTGGAGGCAGAACTTTATCTGTTATTTGTTAATCCACACGCTGATCAAAGCCCAGGAGAGGAAATCTGTGGTGGTTCATCAATAATATTTGAGCACATACTTGGTGTTAATTGCATGTTCTGTTGGCTTCAGGTCTAAGCCCTGTGTGTGTTGCTGAAGGGGGTGAGTCAGACAAGATTAGATCACTCACTCTCCTGCTTGGGCTCTCCTGTGTCTGCTGCTGGAGTGACACATGGGACAGGACAGGTCTTTGGGGCGGTTGGCTCTGATCATTTTCTTGCTCAAGGATCRGGGGAACTAGGCTGCTCACAAAACTGATGGACTGATTAAAGGAAAGCTGTGGCTTGAATATCGTACTGAGGAAGTTCAGGAAGAAAAGGCAACTTCACATTCACATGGGGAGAGCACAGCTTCTTCTCCCCCACGCACACGTAACAGCTGTAGCTTTGTTCAGTGTGTCTGGCTTCATGTATTGTTTTCAGAGCAAGGGTAATTAGTGTCTGAAAATGTAACTGCTCTTCGCTATTGTGGAACAATGTAAAAATCCCTTCTTTCACTGTAAAACATTCCTGCCCTCTTTTGATCTTGTCAAGTTAGACAATACAGCTGTCTTGTCATCATATTTCCCAAGGCAACGGAAAGTTTGCCAAATGGTGGAAGAAACCTCAGAAGCCCTTAATTACTGTGACTTCATCAGTGAAACTTGACTGCCTTTGGTGGACCTCCTTCAGATTGAAGTGAATTTGAGGGAATTCAGGCCTGGATGGCTTGGCAATGGCAGTTGCTGTTAACAAAGGGGGTGGTGCTGGTAGCGATGGGCAGYGAGGATGACCTTAGTGCTGCTCTGCTGAGTGTGGGGTGAAGGTCACATTCTTAAGTCAGGAGCTTTATTTCTGAATTAACAGCAATACTCAGGGCAGTACAAGGCAAAAAACCACTGGAGGAACTTACAGGGGGAGAGGTTTCCCTAATTAAGTAAATTTATTGCTGTTGTGTTCCTTATTTGCATTGTCCATCAATCGGTGAAAATCACTCCTGCTGATGCAGCCCRACGAATATTAACAAAGTGCAGAGGGTGTGATTGCCAAGGGTCACTCTCGGGCCTTCTGGTTTTGTTTAGGAAATGGAGAGGCAAAGGTGRAGTGCAGGGGTGGTGCTGCAAATTGGAAAAGCAGCAGAAGGAATACACTGGCCAAGGATGACTTGAAGGAAAAGGTGGGGTGTAAACAATGAGAGATAAGAGAAGATGAAAGAAGAAGTCAGAGGAAGTAAGAGACAGAACAGGTAGAATTGCATCAAAAGTGGGAGGCAGAGGCAATTAATTTTTTGAGAGTCATCACCAAGCCATCCTGCCCCCAGAAAAGCTGACTCAGCAACATCAGTGGAAAAAAATTAGAGTTTTCTCTYGGAGATGCCATTCCAGATCAAAGAGGTTTCGATTAGTGAAACTGGATTTTCTGTCACTGATCCTCCCCTGCCTTACAGAAACTTTTCAGATGTATCTTGTGAAGTCAGCATCCACCCTAACCACCCCAGGGTTTGGCTCCCTCACTTCTCTTCCCTGTCACATCTCCTCTTCCCAGGTCTGAATCATGGTCTATTTTGGGGCCCTTTGCACAACGGAGATCTCGCTTGTTTTGGCAGAGGAGAGGTAGCCACAAGAGGCACCAATTACTGCACATCCTCTTAGAGGCCAGGGAAATCTAAAAAGAAAAGCAAGTGAATAAAAATAWTTTGATGGAAGAAGGTTTCTGTGATCTTGTATCCCTGACAGGTGTCTGGCCGCAAAACCACTGCTGGGAAGGTACAAGTGTGATGTTAATATATGAACATTTTTTTCTGGCTTATGATTCAGAGCTAAGGTGCAGTCAGGGAAACAGAGGATAGAAAAGGAAAATGGTTTCTTTACCATGTTTTGAAAAGGCTGATTGTTGTTGATGATGAGACTGTGTTGTGTTGACTGTGGACAGTCAGAGGGGCAGGGGTGGGGAGCAACTCTCACTCTAGATCTTGATAGAAACATTCCCTAATTTATTTCCCCTTTGGTATGCACAGGAGTTTGAGCTGCCACTTGCAACACCAYGTGTTGTCCAGTCTGCTTTTTCAGTACTCCTGGGGAGGGGAAAATGAAACACCAGAAAGACATGTTTTACACAATAAAATGCATGCAGAATTGCCTTGTTCTTCTCTTTTGTTTTCCCCAAAGCACTTGGATTGTACTTAATGTAGCTCAGCCCAGTTTCACAGTGCTTGTGCAAGTGATGTGAGGAGAGGTGGTAACATAAAACCATAGAGCTCCCCCCATTGCAGCAAAGCCYGGCTTTTGCTGGGCTCAGCTGGAGAAACAGACCCCATATCCTGCAGCAGGGCCCTAAAACAGCAGCTGTGGTACGTGAATGTGGCCCTTCAAACACAGCAAGTGTCAGGAGTAATTGAAAAACCAGAAAAGGCCACTCAAGCATTTGGAGATTTGGACCAACAACAACCAACCGAAGAAAACCCACCCAGCCTTGAGTGCTGGGTTGCAAAGTCTGAGCTGACAAGGAGACCTTTGGTCTGCCAGTGGATGAGAGCAGAGAGTGGTCCCCACCTCTGGCTCTGCACAGCATTGCTGGTGTCCTTCCTGCCCCAGACTGCAACCCCATGGGCTGGGTGGGATGTGAAACCTGGCTTGAACCTGGCCTTGAGCCCCGATGGGGACTRTGGGGACAGCCTCTGGCTGCACAGCACTGCATTCCCCTGGGGAAAGAGGATGGGCCACATTTCTTACTGATCCAGAGCCCCATAGAGGCTTCTGCAGTTTTCAAGGGGCTTTGAAAGAGGTTCCCAGTTCTGTTCTGTGTCAATACAGCACCCAAGCAGCTGTGCATGAGGAAAGCAGAGAAAGCTTCCTTTTTAGACCATGCAAATCATGCATTTCAAATCTTTCCATTCTTGTGGTGATGGTTAAAACAATACCACCTTTTCTCCAGGCTGCAAAACTGGCATGCCAGGCACTAGGAAATCTTCCTTACCCTTTTTCCCCCCCATCTTCAGAAAGGAACAATAAACCCTGATGAAAAGTGTGTGTGCAGTGATGCCAGGAAACAGTGAAGTGAGRAAACTGATCGGGAGAATTAGAGCCTCTCTCATGTGTTCAGTTTTCATCAGGCTTTGCTGGGATTATGCAGGAAAGGCGACTCAGCCACTGCTCATCTCTGCAATCTGGGCACACTTGGGTTTTGTTTTCATCCCACCAGTACTACACTGACAGGAGCTCAGGGAAGAAAATCTCTGAGACAAATAACAAGCGTTATGCATCAGCCACTGATGAAAAGGTCCTGCCTACGTGTTTGAGTACATTTAGTCTGGACCAGCAAAAGCAAAAAGTCATCCAATTCTCCAGTGTCCATTAATCCATCTTCTGTGATTTCTGCTGTGGGTGCTTTGTTTTCTTCTGGGGAATTAACTTTTTATTTAGCCAAATATAGTCATGGCTGCTGCTGCCATTGGCTTGCTGTTGCACACATTAATTGCCCTTGAGCAGAGGAATGTCTCCCAGAAGGCCTAATCCTTTCTCAGCACCAGATCATCAGTTCTTTAATTGCTGCTGGCTTCATCCCCTCCGCTCACCCTGCGTGGAGCAGAACAACATGATCCCTCATTGGGCTCCGTGTCCTCACTGATGTTAATCRGGGCCATGCAACAGGACCTGCCAAAATGCCCCCTCCGTTATCCTCTTTCTTTTTSTGAATTGGAAATTAAAATTATTACAGCAAAAAAGGCTTTTGCAGGAGCTTCCAGACAGAGCCCCAAATCTGTTAGCTCGGTCACTGATAAACGATGGGCGACTGCAAAGTTAGGGCTTAGGCTGCTTAAAGCAGGGCATGCAGACTTTTTCTTTGATCCAAGTTGTGTATTTCTGCTGCATCTTGATTTTAAAAGCAGAAGCACCTTGTGGCTCACAGCCCTGTGGGCTAACAGCCACAGGTAGCTCTGTACTAGGCAATTTTATACAGGAATTTGTGAATGTCCAAACACAGATATCCCATGGGCTTAGTATAGAGACCTGTTTTCTGCTGCCTTGATTGTAAGAATTCGAGAATCAAATTGTTCCTCATGTTATCCTTTTTCAGTTGTTGCCATGGCAAAACCCCAGAGAGAACGGGGAGGGTTGTACCAAACCAGTGGAACATAAACTTTTCTCTGAGATTGACTAAAAGATGTGTTCAGGTGCTCAGTCTCACCCTGGCACTCACAGGGAAGTAACCTCACGTGTACAAGCAGCTCTGAAGAGCACGGCCCACAGCTGCCAGTCATTCACGGGGATCAACGCACACCAGGAATGAGACAGAGACAGGGCAAACGTATTTATTTAGACAACAGTTTCCATTTTCTATACTTCACCTGCTGCTCTTTGGGATGTTTTCCAGGTTGCATCAAGTGAATTTCGAAGCTCCCACTTGTGAAGGCAAGCGCCGGGAAACGCTGGCCTTGATAGGGGACTTCTCCTCTTCGGCGGAGTTCTTCGTCACCATCGCGGTCTTCGCCTTCCTCTACTCGCTGGCTGCCACCGTGGTTTACATCTTCTTCCAGAACAAGTACCGTGAGAACAACAGAGGGCCTCTAATTGTAAGTGTTGGCAGCGTTTGCAGCATTTTCAGCCACAGGTCTTCACCTCTTGCTTTTTTGGTTGTTGAGGTTTTGGCGTGGTCTGGGAGATCCAAGTGTCCCGATGCCCAAAGCATCTCTGCGTTCACCTATGTTTTTATTTTAATGGTGGTTTACAATTTTAGCACCAAGGGTAATGGGACTGTATGCAGGAAGAGTTTAGTCCTGATCCTGTGTGAAATTCTGTGCTTCTCTCCCATTGTCTGCAGTGATGATGATCACACAGATATGAACATGGAGCTGAGCGCTTGCAGGACTGGGGTCTGAGCCCTATGTCTGTGACAGCAGAGCTTCACTGACGGGGAAAAAAGGGAAGAGGAGATCTTAGGCATCATCCTAGCAGGCAGATGAAACCGTGCCCCTGATCAAAGCCTAGCCAGGGAGACTGCTTATTGCTAATTACTGCAGGGTTCAGCCAAATTATTTTGCTTTGGAGAATTATGTGGCTGTTTTTCCAGTGTGACACCGAGCTCCCAGCATGTCTGTGTCTCCACACTGGTTTATGAGCCTTCCAGTTATCATYGTCTGCACCCATCAAGCCGTGGCTGTTCGTGCCTTTATTTTTCTTGTTACTGATTTCTGAAGGCTTGTGATAAAAAGCAAGTGCTGCTGTGCATATATTTTCTCATAAATTGAGACTTTAAAGCCAGTGAGGGCCGTTTCGGTCCAAGTGTCTGTTGCCTGTCAGTGCATCGTGGCCTGTGGTGCACCCCATGGTCTTGCTGGGCTGCCAGCCTCTGTGTGCCGACCCTCCCCTGTGCTGGATTTGGGTCAGGTCCCTGAATCTGTGGCCTGTAGGGCTGCAGCACAGTCTCCCTTCCAGGGACAGCCCCGCAAGGAGAAGATTACTAGGGGAGAGGAAATACTTCTCTGAAGTCTTGATGTGAAGGTGTGGGGAGATTATTCAGGACTGATGTAAGGAAAAAAGTTAGTCCTGGATTTCAGAAAAACCTAAAGTTTATGGCTGACAGAAACCAGACATTTTGCTGAGACTTGTGCCTTAAGTGACTAAAAGTCACTAATAAAAAATATCAGAAAAATACAGCGGGAAGCAAAATAAATCGCCAGTGCAGGAAAGCTGAATCTATTAAAGGAAATAACTACAGCCAGCAAAAGATTAAACTGTAGGAAGGTAAACTGAACATCATGAGGTTTTGAGGGAAAGATCTTCCTGCTGCAAGGAGATGTGAGCTGCTTTCTTTAAGTTTGCAGAATTCAAAACTGATGAATAGTTACAAAAAAAAAATTATTTTTCCACATCAAAGGAAATTAAGCCCCTTCATTTGGGCATTCTTGGGGCCTCTCCTGTCCTGGAAAATGGTGAGGAAAGGTGGGGAAGTCTTCACAGAGCAGACGAAGCAGGAAAGATAAAGGGGTCCCTACAGAAGGAGTAAATAAATAAAGTGCCTTGCTKCTTCTGGATTCAGTTGATATCAAGTAATGTCTCATTTCAAACTGTCTCATCAAAGGATTAGTTGCAGAATTCTGCCATCTTAATTTTCTTGCAGAAAACAATTCTTGCTTTTGACCAACAACATTATTTTCTTTAGCAATAGAAAAAGGAAAGAGAAACAATAATACTAATATGTCAAATTATGACGTGGCCACTTGCCTTTGTCCAGGACTTTCCTGAAACAGCTGCTGCGGTCGTGTTTGTCACAGGATGCACGACACAATCCGCTACAGCGTTAACATCACATTCACTTAATTTGTTCTGTGTAATGGATTGTAATTGAATCTACAGGTTAAATTTAACCAGCGTCTGTTACCAAAGCCTCTGTTTGCAATTCCTCAGTATTTAAACCGAGCCTAAGTGACCTTATTTGTTCAGAATATAAAGATGCTTTTGAGTTTGTCCTACGGCAAAAGCAACTCCTGCTGGTGAGTGGTGCTGGGAAGTGGCTGAGGGTTATGGTCAGCTTATGTTTGACAGGAGGAGAGTCCCATCTTCCCCAGCCACACGCTCCAGCATTTCCTGTGCACTGCAAGCTCTGTTGTATGTGGTATTTTTAGAAAAAAGAACCTCTTTTGCCTGGAGCACATCCTTGCTGGTGTCYCTGGAGTCTCTCCAGTGCAATGATTGCGGCACCACAGCCTGACTGGGGACAGGGTGTGAGTCTCTCTGTGCAGTGGAGTTGTAGGGAGAAYGCAGAGCCCCAGGCAGATAAAAAGCTGACAGCCATAGCCAGGAGGAATTCAGGGGTCTCGGAGTGAAAAGCAGCTTCTCAGGGCTGCAGTGCTCACCTAAGGGATGTCACGCGCTGTGCGAAGGAGGCAGGCGCTGCATCCTCCAGCTCCAGGCAGATGCTGCTCTGAACTGACGTGGATCAGATCAGATGTGTGAGTATGTCTCATCCCAGAGATCATTCGTTCCAAAGAAAAGTGCTGCAGAAATCTGTGGTGCAGCAGCAGTCCCCGGCACATGTTGGTGCAGGAGGCAGGGCAGCCCTTGCTCTGTTTCATCACCAGGCAGGATCAGTGCATCAGGCACCATTTCCCTACCAGTTTTTTTCCCTCTTAGTGAAGAGTTTGAAGATGATCGTATCATCCATCCTTGCTTCTGCTGCAGTGCCTGATGACAATTTCATAGTTAAAACCATTCCTGTTTTAAGCCTTGTACTTCCTCTTGGCTTGATATTTGCTCAGTCTGGGATGACATCTGCCTTTAAGCAGCACCCTCTCAGAGCTGCCTTTTCTTCTGACAAATTTTCAGGGTTTGAAAAATGAGTATGACAGGAGAAGCGAAGAYAGGAAAAAACCCCTTTCACTTGAAATTTTTAAATATTTTTTCAGAAAGCACTTGCACAGGCAGAGCACCATCAATGCATGACCAAATTGCAGCAGCCTGACTGGGTGCAGAAGATACAATTACAAGGAATTTAATGACCTCTGAGTCATGAGAAACTTGCAGGGAAAATTTCAGTCATAAAGGTTTCAGGTTTACCTTGTTTATACCGATACRGGGAAATGAACTGCATGAGCTGAGATCTCAGCGAAGCATCACTTTAACTGTGGAAAAATATTTTAGTGTTCAGTGTGAAGTGAGACATAATGGCAAGGAAACATTTCCAGTGGGAGAAGCAGTTAACTCCTTCCCTGGATRTTTGGATGGCAGTGGCGTGTTTATTCACTCTGCAGTGAGCCATTTCTGTTGCTAACATTACCTGTCAGCTTTTGGGGATGAAAACCTTCCTTTTGGTCACACAGGACCCTGGTTGTGTTACTCACCCGTGGTGGAGGAGGGAGTCACCCATTCCCACGGGGCTGGCAGCAGTGAGTCCTTGCCATATGTGCCTTCTGCTTCCCATGCTGGCTCCCTGAGGGATCATCTGAGGGGGTTCATACAGATAGATGAACCTAAGAGAGGACCTTGGATTCCCAATTTCTAAAGGAACAAGGAGCAGGTTACCGGGGATTAGACACCTCATAGATATGTGCCACGTGCTTCTGAGCTCTGCAAACCGCGGCCGTGATTTTCATTCCTGCATGGTGCAAGTGTGCAGTGAGGAGCTGAGGGCACACCCCGGTGGGTACAACAAGGGCAAGGCAGCTTCTCAAGTGACTGATTAGTGCTCAAGAGCCAGAAACGACTTAAAGAAATTAACTGGAGGTGGTGACTTAGATTTCAAAGGATGCGATGTACAAAATCCCACCAGTTTTCAGTACATCCYCATCTCTCAGACCAAACCATCCCAAGCTGGTTTCCACTAGTGTAACAGCACATACGTGGGGAGGCATTGCTGGTTTGTGATGAGATGAGCTGCACCCTGGGACTGCCAGCCCAGGCACCTGTGTTGGTGCTCTGCTTCAGGTCTATACATTTGGAGCTTCTTGCAAGCAGAGAGTAACCAACCCAACAGTTCTGATGCTGAAGTTTTAGGGGATCAGGGATAGGATGCTTCCATATGTCTCTGAGAAAATGAAGAATAGTCACAGTTGATGTGTATCAGTCCACATCACTCAGGCTTCTTACTTTTCCCACAGTTCCTTTTCCTCATATGTGCTCCATTTAAAATCCACATGCTGACAACCCTGGGTGCCCTTGGGAAGTTATAGATGGGGCCTGAGAAACCACATGCTTTCATGTATAAATGTAAATGTAAATAACTTCATTAATATTCCAATAAATTAATATAAAAGCAGAAAATTATTTAGCCAAGAAAGGTGACTGACACAGCCCTGAAAAGAGATAGTTCATTTTTTATAGTGATTACTTGATAATCTCATTCTTATGGTGCATAAAGATGCTTACATGTTAAGAAGATGAGATCTTTCCTTTGCATCTGGAGTCCTGTGAATAATCATATTTAGCAGAAAGGCATTTGGTTCCTTACATATGTTGCAGATCAAGTAAGTTAAGCACACCCTGGTCTGCTCTTTGGAGACCTCTTTGATTAAACATGTTGTACTTCCTTACCTCGGTCCAGCTTTCTAGAAAATAGATAGGAAAAGAATAAAGAGCCATTTATAAAAATAAAGACTGAATCCTTTGCAGTTAAAAAATGAAATTAGGAAGAACCTGAATAATTCTTTGCATTTCAAAGGGCTGTTTCAGCATGCTGTTCTCATCTCCTTTTTGAAGCACAAGCCAGGGTGACCTTGCTGTACCTGCAGGTGCCTCCCAAAGGGCTCTGCACTTGCCTGCCAGAAGCAAGCTTGCAAGGCCTTACACTATGGCAAGAAGCATGCAATTCTTTTAAGGCTTCATTCGGTAGAAAATCTGTGGTGGGACCTCGTTCAAACCAAAAAAGAGCTAAAATGCCACTGTAGGAAGGCGTCTGCTGCCTGCGGCAATCTGCTGTTGGCCGCTTTCCCAGCTGGGACCGGGGCTGTGGCTCTTGCTGGGGTAGTTCTGGAATTTTTAGGTTGGTTGTGACTGTGAAAGCAAATCCTCTGAGTGGTTTGCCCCTGCTGGGTTAAGAAATCTCCCTCTGCTCCTGGGTGGCTGGCCATGAAACCWGTTGGCAGTGCTAGACAGGCTCTGACTGGGAGGGTTTGTGGACTTCAGCATCTGAGGAGTTGCTCCCTTGGATGCTGTAAATGTGCGAGAGGGTTTTCCCGAATGGAAAGGTTTTGTAGCGCGAGCCCTGCGTGGAAGCCYGTTACAAGCCAGCCAGCTGCAGCTCGGTGAGGGAGGAGGGATGCCAGGAGCCCTCCAGCCAGGCCAGAGCTGAGGTTTTGCCTGTTTTGAGGCATAACAGCCTGAGACCATCCTGCCAGACTTGGCTGGGAGGGAGAGCAGGGCACAGAGTGCACGCAGGGACATGTGTGTCACAGCCTTCAGGGGCTGCTGAAGCCACTGACCAGCTCGGAGCACATGAAACACATCCTCTTTCCAAGTGAACAAGCAGCTTCTGCAGATGCTCTTCTGCAGATGCTCTGGCTCCCCAGACACTGGGGAATCCAAACCTGCTCAGGAGGCTTAAGTGACTGTAAGTGACTGCCCCCTCCAAAGGGGGACATTTTGCAAAAGCCAGTAGCTTGATAGCAAGGGGAAATATTTCAATTACCATGAAAAGACATTCACAGTTCTATTCTAAAACATATAATGTATAAAATTGTTCCAAGTATGCATTTTTGGCAAACTCAGTAATAACAAGTTTCAACTTGAAAAAGGCAGCAAGAATTTTTTTTTTTTTTTTTTTTTTTGCACATACTTCAGGATCTTAAAAACTCCCTCCTTGGATATTCAGAGTATTTTAAATTTTGGTTTTTGCCTTTCTCTACACATTCCTATTTTCCTTCCTTCCCAAAGGCACCTGTAGGCAGAGCAAAGTATCTCAGCTGAGATCTGAGAGAGAAACTTAGCAATTAGGAGTGTAGTGTAATCGTACAACAACACACACTGAAGAGATCTGTAGACACCACTTGAAGAGAGCGACTACAAAAAATTACTTTGTTCCAAAGAAAAAAAAAGACTCACCCATGCTATAGGGATATTAAACATTGAAATGCAAGATTTGTTTTAGTATGCAGGCACTCTGGCCTTAATTACCAAGGAGAAATTCCCCAGATAGACATTAAGCCACAGAACAGCTTCGCTTGAAATTCACTTTTATTTTCAGCATGTCATTATCTTGTAACTCTGTTCCACMCAGAGCTGTGAAAATGTTCAGCCAGAAATGCAAACCCACTTGAAAACAAGAGAGGTTCAAGTTCCAGCCAAAGCTGAAGGTTCACAAAGATTCAAAATAAATAGGAAGACGCAAGTTTGCTGTAGTCATAGAATTATACATTTTGCTCCTTGCACAGCGCAGAGGAGGCAGAACAAATCATTCAAGAGCCTGAGTCTGGCCATGTAGCTTTGGTGAGAGCACCTGCTGAAAAAATCCTGGTGTTCCATCAGCCTTTCTGTACTGTCTCCACGGACAGCTGTTGGCTGGCTGGTGGACAGGCTGCATGATTYCCTCTTCGAGTCCCACTGTGCCACCTTTCACTTCTGGCTCGATGTGTTTCTTGCACCCAGCCAGACTTTATAGTTTTTGGGAGTTCCTCCATACAGGAGCTGATCCTGGCACCCCAMGGGCAAGGATTCTTTCCCCAAGGCTCTGACCTGCTCTGAAATAGGGGAATTAGTGGCAGTAGAGGGCAGGGTTAGACTTTGTGAACACCCTGGCACAGGGGAGCAGAGGAAGTGAGCAGAAGCAGAAGGCCAGAGCTTGGGATGTGATGGAGAAGACAAGACYTGAGAAATAGCGTGAAATATTTAGTGCCTTTAGGATCAGCCCCTTAACTGCACAGTGCCATGGGATGTTCCTAGAAGGACTTACAGCCYGGGACATGGGCTACCAGCAGTGAGAGCGAGGGGCTCGTGCAGATGCAGTGGTTTGTGCCACAAGTTGTGCAAAAGCCTCATCAACRTGAGATCTGGGTCTGTGAGCTCAACAGCGGGTCTGTACCCCCTGCCRCTGTCACCTGCTAGAAGAACTTTGCTTGCTTTTAAAACTTTCCTCTTTTTAGCAAGTTTAATCTCCTGTATTGCATTAGTTTCAGTCAGTTTGTCTCTGTTTGCATCAAGTTTCTACCTGCTGTTATGCGTTACTTTTATTGGCATTGCCAGTGCACTGATTGCAGAGCTGGAATTGGCTTGCAAAGGCTCTTAAGTGTGGTGACACTGGGAGAGGGCTGCTTGTCATTTAGCAAAGACATTCCCCAAAATTCTGCTGTGTCCTCATACGTTGTGTCAGTCAGAACCTGCATGGGGGCTTGGCATCCGGGTAGATAGCATGTCAAACCTCACAGCAAATAAAGAGCGCCTCCCATCATCATCCACAGCTCGACGGATATCTGGTGTTTGTACCAGCTGRAATTTTTTAGGAAACATTTGCGATTGAGCTGTTGCCTCTAGGAATCTGTTTCTCATTCACTGCTAAGACATATGAGATACAATAATTTCTTTTGCTGGAAATCTCCCTGAGAAGAAGAATCACTCTGGGCTATATGCCTCTGCCTACGCGGAGTCTCTTCGAGTGTTAAGAGAGTTGTCAGCTCCTGGGCTTCAAGCTCCTCGAGAGAGCCCATTTGGGCAGCATGAAGGAGGTCAGAGGAACTCAGAGCTCRGTGGCAGACACAGGCCTGCAGAAAACAAATTGTTAAAAGAGAAGGATGTATCCTTTGGGAAAGCATCCAAGCACAGTTAATTTAATCCCATCTGCGTGAGTGGAGACATCCTTTGTTCATGGCTCGCTGGTGCGGCGGCTTTATCGACTGGTGCCTCTTCCGTCGTGACGGAGGCTCACGTCCTCCACCCCTGCCGTGCCACGGGGGGCTCCTTCCCAAACSTCAGGTGTGCTTGCAGATGAGAATGATGCTTCCTGGGGATTGCTTATTGCTTTGGACAGCAACCCGAAACACCGGGTTCTTAATGAGCGCTTTCCCTCCCTTCCACGCACACCTTTATTTTGCGAGGGGGAAGGGGAAGCAGCCCCACGGGAGGTGGGATATCAAGACGCAGCGATGCAGTTAGTGGTATGTTAGACTTTGGCACCTCTGCCATCTGTTGTGGGCTGACAGATGGGATGAAATATGACAGCAGAAAGGCTCTTCTGTTTTAGCAAGACACAAGAAAGCTTGAAAAATCACACCTCCTCCCTCCTTTCCCCCCAAACCCACACAACAACAGTGTCACTTGGCCACTTGTTCTGGCCAAGACAAGGAGAAGTTTATGCCTGTGCATGCTCCCGAGAGTCTTTCGAGGGGAAAGTGAGCAGAGTGGATCAGAGCAGAGCTGCTCGGAGGCACTGGATCTTGGAGGGACCACCACACCTTCTCCTCTCTTTTCGCGCGGATGGAATTAGGAACCAGTGCTTTACCGGGCCGGAGATGAGCTGAGGAGTCTCTGCTTGGCAAGTCTTGCTGTTTATTTGCTCACTCATGGTAATTAGTGGCTGCATGGCTCATGCAGCAGGGACATTTGGCCTTACCTGTGGCTAGTGAGAAAACTTCTCATCTGGTAGTTGAGGATTAGCCAATTTCAGGTTCTCCCTGAGATGGAAACACTTCCTGTTAGAAACCCACCATCTGTAGGAGTACCCAGGGCAAGACCCAGCCCTCAGGAGGGCTCAACTTCTTTACAGGCTTGTATATTTTGTAATTCATCCCAATTCATCAGCCTGGTGCTGTGAACAGTCACATTTTCAAGGCAGCTCAGCATCCTGGGTACCAGCCGTGTGTTTGTGGGAATCTTGCCTCAAGGCCAGAGATGCAGATGTCAGCCAAAGGGCTCTGCCCCATTAGGCATGTCAAGCACTTCTGAAAATTGGCGCTGTGGGTGATGACAGTAGCTCAACCTGCCACTAAATAACAAGCTCTTGGTTTTTCTCTCCTCTGACACAAGCTTTCCGTTTTCTGGTGATTTTTAATATCTTTTTTTCCTCCCAACGGACACACCAGTATAATGCCTCTAACTAATTTGTCTTTTAGGATTTCATTGTGACAGTGGTCTTCTCGTTCTTGTGGCTAGTGAGCTCATCAGCTTGGGCTAAAGGACTGTCAGATGTAAAGGTTGCGACCGACCCCGACGAGGTGCTGCTGCTGATGTCTGCCTGCAAACAGCAGTCCAACAAATGCTTGCCCGTTCGCAGCCCTGTTATGTCAAGCCTCAACACTTCGGTTGTAAGTGACTTTGATTGCTGCTGTTCACCCTTACCTTGCAATGCATTTTCATCTTTTACCCGTGTATTGACCTAAATTGACTGGTGTAAACCGGTTAGCTGACATGATTTAATTGGAAGTGCAGCCTTGCTGCGGGGAAAGGCAGGCTGTCACTCACAGCAGCTCTGCCATGGAGCAGCAGGAGTGTGCGGGGTTGGGATGGGGAGAAGGCAGAGTGTCTGTCCAAGTGCTTTGGTTGGCCCCTCTGCTTTTAACTTGTTCACTGCAACACTTTGAAAAGGGGTCTGTGTGTTCATTTAGGAAGGAAAGGTTTTGTGCCTTACAGATTCCTTTAAAAATCCTCAAAAAGATTACACAAAATTGGTCCTCAGAACGTATTAAAAAAAACCACAAAATAAGCCCTCCAGGCCAGCTGACCAATTAAGATCTCTCTTTTTAATTAGTTTCTTTCAATTTTATCTTTCCACAGTTTCTTTAAACTAGACTATGTTTTCAAACAAAAAGATATATTTTGGCCTAAAAACTCAACCTCTTTTTTGGAAAGAAAAAGCGAAGCAGACACCTTGTGAGCTACAGCTAAGGGAAGTGAATTTGAGAATTTGCTCCAAAGCTGAGAAAATTTYCCAGTGGCTTTTGGGAGAACCATAGAATCATTTAGGTTGGAAAAGGTCTCTGAGATCATAGAGTCCAACCCCTAATCCAGCACTGCCAAGTCCAGCACTAAACCATGTCCCCACGTGTCACATCTATACTTACTCCACGGACAGTGACCCCACCACTTCCCTGGGCAGCCTGTTCCAGTGCTTGACAATTGTTTCAGTGAAGACATWTTTTTCTAATATCCAATCTGAACCTCCCSTGGCACAACTTAAGGCCATTTCTTCTTGTCCTTGAGAAGGATGGACTGGGAGCAGCTTTGACTTCTCCCAGGACCGTGCATAGCATTAGGTTGGGCTATGAGGCTGTGGCTGCCGGTGACGAGCTCCTCTTCTTCCCACCCAGGTCTTTGGCTACTTGAACTTTATCCTCTGGGCAGGCAACATTTGGTTTGTGTTTAAGGAGACGGGCTGGCACTCCTCGGGCCAGCGGCACCCTGCGGACACCATGGAGAAGCAGCCCAGCGGCTACAACCAAGGTGGCTACAACCAAGACAGCTACGGGCCAGCTGGTGGCTACAACCAGCCCGGCTCCTATGGCCAGGTGGGTGAATATGGCCAGTCCCAGAGCTACGGGCAGAGCGGGCCAACCTCCTTCGCTAATCAAATTTAGGGTTCACGCAGCGCAAGCTCTTGCATCCCTCACACGTAGAGAGTTTAACAGGTCTCAAGTTTCAGTGGCRCCAGATTTTTAAGGGTTCTACATAAATTAATACTACAACACAGTGTTTAATGTCCATTGAAGGTCTAAGCCCTCCTCCTGCAGCAGATGGGAGGTGGCCAGTGGGCTGGAGTTGGCCTTTTTTCCCTGACTAGCCAGACACAGGGGATGTGCTCCTCSCTGGTGACCTGGAGTCGCTGTTGTAGTACGTACTGTAGAGATAACTTTATGGTAGTTTTGTATGTGTTAAGATGGTAGAAGCATTTTGTAGCCTCAAGTCTGTAGTATTTAATATGCATAATATAATTGAATTTCCTTCTGCATTTTGGTGAAAAACGGAAGTGTTTTACTATGATTTCTACAGATTATTCTGTATATCCATGCATGTAACATTTGCACCTAAATTTTCAAAACTGCCTGTCTGTGACTCTTCAGAGCATTTGTTTCGGTTATACCTTTTTGTTTCAGAAGATTTTACTATTATTTCAGTTAACCGAGTCATCCATCCGTAATTTAGTGCATGGATAAGCAGTTTCATACTACCAAATGTCTGGACTGTGTAAATGGAACTTCTCGACTTCTGCCACTACATTTTGTTAAATGTCTGTTTAAAAGAAGTATGCATCTTTTATATATTTTGCAGAATTGAATATATGGCTTACCCAAGTTCTGAATGCTTTGTAACTAAACTGTTTTTCCTTGAAATGGCATTCAGTAGTATATATGGTACCTGACCAATGTTTATTCCATTTAACTCAGCTAAGTATTCATTCTATAAATCACTATTTCTATGGATGTTTTGTGAATCTTTTAACGTGAGCTGTGGAGAATAAGGACCAAGTAACTGTGTTATATGTTTACAAAGGTATTTATTTAACTAAGATAACAGAGGTGCAGATATCAGTAAACAAAACCATGTGTAAATGCCCTGTTGCTTGATACAGCAACACGAAAACCGCACGTATTGTTGTGACCTTACGAAGCATAAATATTCCTTTATGCCCTCTTGCAAGAAGAAAACCTTTCTGTCCGTGCTGTTTCGAGATTGTTAGATATCCCTCTGTTAGGTCGCTGCTCTGAGCGCTAGCTTGGTGCTACTGGAGAATGTAACTGGATTGACCAAATAACCCAGGCTCGGAGGAACTCATCCTAAAAGAGCCAGAGCCAGACTTGTAGCCTGTTTGGAATTCCTCCCTGGGAGAYTCAACCCTCCCTCACTACAGCATATGGGATGCATTGACACAAACGAAAGCCTGAAGCACAATGTACTAATCAAAACTGATCATCTGCATTTCTAGATCAAAGTGTATCAGTATATAATCTTCTTGTATGAGCTGTAATGTTGAAAGCATCTTAGCTTAAAACAGCTTAGTCTCTTCTATGATTGTTGTAACCAATTTATGGCTACTCGGTGGATGAATCTATATTGTGATATCTATTTGACCCTAATAAAGTTATTGCATACAATGCATGTTTTCAGAGTATGTTAATATTGAAATGTCACTGCCAAATAATGAAGATAACTATTAAAGAAGAATAACTATTCCTGTGCCTGACCTTATTGGTCATATTCTTGCTGTTTTCCAACACTTTTATGGGGATTTCTTTAACGTACTGTGGAGTACGACACTTCTGCAGACACSTGTCATTAAAGGTCAGTATCACAAGTTTTAAAAAAAATTAAAAGTGTGCRGTTTTATACCTGCCTGCCTCTTTACCTGTGTTTCCACTGTCAGTAGGACTAGCCCAGTACTGTGCTAACCATCCCAGTTCTGAGGATTGCTGGAAAGCCACGTTTTAGTTGTAGAGAAAACAAGCCGGAATATCTAAATGTTCTCCTATTCCAAATGAGAGCAAAATACAATTTTTTGGGTCAATGAAGAGTTCTATTTTGGCTCCCAGTTAATTTGTTTGGGTTTTTTTGGTTTGCGTGATTTTCTGGTTTGGTTGGTTGGTTTGGTTTGTTTGGGGTTTTTTTGTTGGTTGGTTGTTTTTCTTCTTTCAAGTTTGGAAAAAAGTTAGATATAGGCAAATCAGGAAATAGTGAAATCTGTGTATGTGGCAAGGGGCGTGACGGGATGTGTGCTCTTCAAACCTGCTCCCACATAGTTCTGCTTCTACTTTTTTGTTGTTGTTGTTCTTTTAAATACCCTTTGTCTTAGTTGAASAGGAATATCCCAAATGGGTTTATCTAAGCCTGTCCACTACAAATAGTTTTTGTGTCAACTAGCTTTCTCTTCATGAACTTTTCCACCCAGATCAGCAGGGTACCATTCCCAAACTTTYCTATCCAATGCTGAAGGATCAAAATGAGTTTTGCTTCAGTTTATTCCTGCATTGCAAAACAGATGAAATTCTTGTGTAACCATGTGAGCACAGGACTGCGGCTTTCAGGTGTTCACACCCCTGGAGAAAGGGCAGTTTCTAATACAGGGCTGGGAACAGAATTAGGATTATATCTCATTTTGGGTACTATTTGCTTAACTCTAGATCTAAGGTTTTCTCATTAAAGRCAGAGCTGGTGGAAGAGTTGACAGAAGTAGTGTAAGAGGCACATGTTTTCATGAAAGACTTGACCTTTGCTTTACCCAGTTGGCCGGATCTTCACAGGTACATCAGTTTCTTACTGCCACGGAGAACAATTGAGCTGGTTGTTACCCTTTGGGGACTGTAATCTTCACTCTGAATTAGGAGGGAAGAAAAATCTCTTCATCTATAGCTTGTCAGATTAATATAGCATGGCAGCAGCAGAAGTGAAAACAAAAATGATGCATCCACTTGTCTGTGTTATGTAAGAAAATGTATCTGAATGTTTCCTCTGTGTTCCTCTGAATTCAAGTCTCATCACATCCTTTTGCAGTTGTTGAGAAATTGGAAGTTTATTTGAACTGGGGATAGTGACTGTGTAGCAAAGGGTTGAGCAGTTGATGGAAAAGACTGTATTTGATGTTACCTGGGTTTAAGACAAAAAGCTAAGTAAACTCGAGCATCCTCTGTGAAACTGCTGCTGGCAGCCCGATTGCTTTCCTACTTCATCATTAGTGAGATCTCTGCCAGTTAGTTAAATAACTAGGTCAGCCTGGGAAAAAAAACATGTTCCTTGATCTTCTGTGCTGTCCCTCCTGTTTTCCCATGTGTTTCTCTTTATAGCCCATTTCTCAGCTACCCAAGATGGGAGCATGTTTGCATTATCAAGTGTAAAGCTACAGAGGAGAGAAGGCACATCTGCAAGTGTGGTGGGGAGGTGGGAGCACAGGACTTTCTCTCCTGGTGCCTCAGAGGCCAAGGAAGGGGCACATTCACCTGCTAGTTTGGGGTTCCCCATTGCTCTTGCCTGGGGAGGGATGCACTTTGCAGAGTTGGAGCATCAATGCCCTCCATGGGGAGGTGCTGGAGAGGGCAGGGAGGGTGACTCTGGGTGCCACTGGATCTGTAGCCTCACTTCCTGCCCAGCACATCAAGGAAACAAAGATGAGTTCAGATGCAAACCCAGCCCACAGGGCTCTGCCCTGACTTGATGGGGTTGTGTTTTCTGTGTGTGATATTTTTCCTGATGACCGAATCTCCTTCAGTGTGACCGTCAAGCTGCCCGTATCAGAGCCTCGATGATGGCCAGGACTTGCAGAAAGTTTGTGCTCCTGTTGCATGAATTCATGTTGCAATTGTCTGACCTGATTAGGTTAATTATTTCCAATCTTTATATGCTCTCAAACTGAATGAGCAATTCAGTCTGTAGCCCTAAATCAATCTCTGATGTACTGATGAAAGAGGCAGTGGCATCAACACACATTGCACCTCCCTGTAGTCTGCTCCTGACAATATCTCCAGAGTTTCACAGCTAATATGACAGACAGAGAAAGAGCTACTGAGTTAAAACTGCCACGTATTGTTTCATCCTTTTCCGAAAAAGTTCTTCACATATTATGCCATATCACGTCATAAGCATTTAGTCCTCTGTCTACTAGTTTTAAGACAGATTTGAGTCAAAATTATTTTTATATGTGAATGGATGACTACTTAGCTTGTGCTCTCCCTGACTTTGCTATTCTTTTTTATGATTTMGTTTTATTCTCTCCTGCTAAACCCAAGAACTCTTCCTCTTGGAATTCTCTCACATCAGCAATAATCTGTATTTTGCTATTAATATCTGGTGCTGATTATCCCATAAYTTGTAAATGCTGTATATTCTTATCGTGAAGTTCTCAGCATTTCCGTATGAAATTTTAATAGTTCAGTGGGGAGGCATCCTATTTGTTTCATTTAGTTTCTGTTCTTACATTTTTATTGTCGTGTCCCTCTTCAAAAATATTTTAGGTTTTTAAGAATGTAACTGCCTTTTTAAGGTCCTATAATAAAACATTTCTCAGAGGAAAAAATTATTTGGCAATACTATTTTCGGGATTAAAGATCATCTACTTCTGTGTCCCCTGCCGTGRACAGGGACATCTTCCATTAGACCAAGTTGCTCAAAGCCCCGTCCAACCTGGCCTTGAACACTTCCAGGGATGGGACATCCACGACTTCTCTGGGTGAAGAGATCAAGCCGTTACCTCCCTGGATGTGAGTTAGCAGCTCTTCTCCTGCAGCTCCCGAAGGGTTTGCTGGAGAAAGGAAGTCTGAGAGGCCAATGGTGTGAATTCACCTCCTGTTTCAGGTATTCCCTTGTGCCTGTGTCCCTCGGATCCTGCCCACTGCAGGCGAGCCCTCACCAGCCCTGCCCAGGGTCATCTCTAAGGGCTCCATCACACACGTGTTTCACAACAGAAGCCTTCTTGAAATGCAGAAAGCTTTAAAAAGTAGAAGGGAAACTCTGGGAAAATACCAAAAGTGAAGCAGAGGCTGTGGCTTTTTGCAGTGGCAATTATTTTAAGTGAACTGCCTGTAAAGCTTGTGCAGTTTGAAGTGGCAGGTTGCGTATTTTGTGCAGACAAGATTGTTAACGTGTGAAACATGCTAAAAATTGACTGATAAAAGCACCTGGATATTTCAAACATAAATAGTGTGTATCAAAATAGCTACAGAGCAGATGGCCTGGCTCCCCACACACCTTGCTGACCAGAATACTCGAGCAACACACAGAGCCAAAATCTCACTGTCTTCAAAGCTGATCATCTGCAAAGGCAAGGGTTATCCTCATGCTACCCTTTATCCGTCAGGAACAAACGCTCCTGCATACACCAATTAGTGTATCCTAGAGGGATAATGAACCCCAGGCTTGTTTGAACTTGTTACTACCCCAGCCAAGCAAATCACCTGTTCTAGAGCTCAGGCTCTCAAAAGTCGGTGAGATTAAAACAACTGTGAGCTGAAATCTGATCCACGGTGGAAAGATCCCAAAACACAGAGGGCTGGGTTTGCCAACCCGCTCACAGCACTGCCTGTCGTTGATGAACATGCAACTGAGTCTGTTTCTCACTCTCATTTTTTACCTTGGACGCTAAGACCAAACATTCCCATTCCACGGATTAACCGGGATGTAAGGCTTTTCATGCCTCGTTGTATGGTTCAACAGATGTGAAAGGGAATTATCACTTCAACATGGTATCAAGACTCTCCTTTTTTTTTTTTTTAGCTGATGGCAGATTACTAAGCCTGAATTCTTGTTTAATTTTAGTGTGTTAATTGATGGGATAATGAGCATTGATTATATGTGTTTTGGCTGCGTCATTGCAATTACAGGCTCTGTTTTATTCATGAGCCAGTCCTAAAGAATGCACCAGAGATCTAAGACAGCTTAAACCTCTCAGAAAAAGGCTCTGAATTGTTTGAGTAATGACACTCTTAGATGGAAAATTAAAGGTTCTCTTTTCCCATGCTTTTTAAGATAATTAAAATCCAGGAACAGTAAGGTGGTGAACATCCTTATTCATTAGCCTTCAGTAATTTAGCTTCTACTAAATGAGGAAAACATTTTAATTCTCTAGGCCATCTGTTGCAGTCTCCTTTGTGTGTCCTGTTACATAAAGTCTCATCCTGGATAGTTTTAACATCAGTATTGTATCCTTTCACCGGGAATGATGAGCTGGATGAGGTAGTTGAAGTCACTACCTATTGACAGACCACCCTGGGATTAAAACRGCTGCTTGGTCTTTTAAGTTGGAGTTATCCCGTCCAGACACCTCTAGGCAAAGGATCTGCAGAGAGGAGCCCGAGCACGGAGACAGGCAGCGTGACAAGCTGTGTGTTTTCTAATAGCGATATCCATGCCAATGAATAACGAAGTTCACCGGAGCCCTTCCAGTCCCTCCGATGTGCGACTGCTCTGCCATATGGCTCCATGCTGCTTTTGGAAGCAGCCACTCTCTGCTGGGGTAGGAACCACAGCAGAGGCTCCGTGCTGGATGCTGCTTTGGAAGTGGTTTGGAGGCAGAACAGGACTCTTTGCACTGTGATGGGGGAWTAGAATTAATGTTAGAGCAGGAGTGTGTTCACCTAGGATAAATGCTGGATCAGGAACTGGGAAACAATTGGTTTCTGACTCTGACTGTAGGAATAACTCACTTTAGAGCTTGGGGCAAATTACATTATCCCACACCAGGAAAGTTCCTCATTACAATYATAGTTTGTATAGCTGAATGGATACAGTGTCTTAGTTATTCCTGACGCAAAGTTACATCCCTACAGGTCTAAGAGGATCCAGGCTCCATTAGTTTGGTTTGTTCCTGTCAAATTCTCATGTAAAAAACAAGCCACACTACTTGCCAGCCCAGCAGTGCCTTCCAGGGGCTGCTGTAGACCGGTGTGTTTCGCTGGCTCCACGATTCCCAGGTAGTGTTTACATTATTGATAGGCATGGCTGCAGGCAGGCTGCCTCCACGGGCAGAGCTTCAATCCACCTGCTTGCTATTACTCCAGTTGCTTGGAGATCACAAACACCCTGGCTTCGACATGTGTGGCTGCAGAGCAAGTGTTCCCAGCACAAAGCAGTACTCGGTCAATCAGCCAGCTCCTGCTTCCACCAAGAAAAGCCCTCCGGCTGCTGCAGGCATGCCCAAGGGGTAAGTCGTGGCTTTGTTCTGGCATCTGAGTGATCTGCCGTTTGTCTTGAAACTCATTATCTGGATGTGTTTGTCTCTATCACACGCTCTGTAATTAGTTTCTATCACTTCAGCAAAAGGTGAGCAGGCTTTAGGCTTTAATGGAAAGCAGGGAGGTGTTTCTCACAGATGTGAGTCCTGCTGGAAATAAAAGCTGCGTGCCTGTTCCAAACTGAGAGCACTTGTGAGGAGGGGATGGCAGACCCCTCTGCACTTTCCTGGGGATGGGCTTAAAACTGAGAAACTTCCTGGACCTCTGAAGAAGCTACATGAAGTGCGTTGCAATGTCCTCCACTTGAAATTAATTAATAAGCAGCTTTAGTAACAACTCTGCGCTACTCAATTAGGTGAGGGATTAGAAGCTGTGTGATGCTCTGTGCTGCTTGTAGAGGCCATTTTCCTYTCCACTGTGAAGGAAAGGCAGTCCCCCTTGGGAAGCCATGAGCTCCTGGGGGATTTAATGAAACTGAAATGAGCAAGCTCATTCATGGAGAAACTAAATACCTACACACAATTCACCAAGCGATAACTGTGCCTCTCTTCTTTCTCACCACCAGCATACCCATAGCCAAGCAGCTGGCATCAATCAAAGGTAAGGGGACCCCTTCATTGCCCCTTTGAGGTTCAGACCTTCCACAGCCCATGTGCAGAAAATWCTGGTGATGTCACGGGGCTGCAGGGGCTGTGCAGACCCTTTGCTGGTGCAGGACAGGAGGATCTCGTGGGTGCCAGTGCCATGTGCTCCTGTGTTACCACATCTCTTCTTCTGCTTGCCTTTTCATTCAAAATCACGATGCAAACCACCCATGGGACCCCTGCTAACAGAGGGCTGAGAGCATGCAGTCTTTAGGAGTCATGCAGGAGCGGGGGGGAGTGAATCCAGCCAAAATCCCTAGCATCCCAGACACGGACATTTCTGTGCAGCCAGGCTTACCAAATGGGCCACGTTGTCCCTGATACAGGACCCTGGGAGTCCAAATGCATCCAGGAGATCACCTGTCCTCATGGTGTGGTAGGTCCTTGCTGGATTCCCRGGGTCAAGGTAGACCAGATGGGTCTCAAGCATTGTGCTGTGTCACAGCCCTAACTCCYAAGGAAAGCTTCCTTCAGGGTGTGATTCCACGAGACATGGGACATGTTGCTGGCCCACTCCAAATAAAATCTGGGCCAGGTCCTCTGTGGGTTTAAGCAGTTTCAGTCTCATTAACTTTAATGAAACTGCACAGATTTCCACCCACCCAGGACAGTTCTAAAAGATTCCTTTCAATTATATCTCAAATGCCACTTTTTTTTGGATAAACTTTTCCTCCCTCCAGCTCTAGGAAAAGGCTCAGACCTTGAAAGAGCTTTTGCTACAGCAGCTTTGGTGTATAATAACTATGCTGACCCCGAGGGCAAGCTCAGCAAAGCTGAAACGAAGAGCTTACTGCAATCCCAGTTTTGGCATTTCATACAGGTGAGGGGGTTTGCTGAGTGGGTGGCACTGGGACAGCCCTGGCCGTGCACTTTGGGTGCAGGAATGGCACCTTGGGCAGACATCAGTCTGTGGGGTAATCCCAAGTGAGACTTTAGGGGTTTGGTACAAACATATTCAGTGAATTAGCTGCTTTATGTTGAGCCTGTGTCTAACACAAGGCTGAAGGAGGCAGATAGCAATAAACCACAGTGGATGCCTGCTCGAATTTGTTTAAAGAAAATAGGGCAATTGCAAAAGAAAAAAAAAAAAAACAACCAACCAAAAAAACCCCCTTGGATGACGRCAAGAGGCTATATTTATGAAAAGGAGAAACCCATGGCTTTTAATGAGGTGTTTGGTGGTTTGCCAGAGCACTGACCCAGCGCTGAGAGCCAGCCCTGTGCCACGGAGCTGCATTCACTGCGGTCGCTGGTGGGGCTGCTGGGAGGGAGGGGCAGAAAACCCCCACCCAGCCAGCTGGGTATGGTGGAAAACAGCCATATCAGCACTTGTAGCTCTAAACTTCATGCAGGGGTTTTTTTCCCCCCCTTCCTAAATTAAAAAAAAAACAACAACCAAATGCAAAAAAAAACCAAGAACCTGCCCAGTTTTATTAAGTGGTAGGAAAAGCTATACAGGACTAAAGAAAAAGAGCTCAACTAAGTAAATGAGAGAGATAGTACCTTTGCTTCCAAAAATAACAAAATCACATGACTGGTTGGGAAGGGGGAATTGGCACCAAATTGGAAACTAGGCACCTTATTGAAAAAGAATTTAAAATATCACTAGCCAATTAAACTTGGGATCCTGAGATGTTTTGGAGATTATTAAGCTAAAAAACCTAGCAAGGTTTTTTTATAAGGAAAAATGAATAATAGATACATTACATAATTTTAATAATCTATTCCAACAGGATTGGATTAACTAACATGACAGAGAGTAGCAGCTACTGAAGTTATGCCTATAAAATCAACAGTTTCTGAGACCTTTACTATATATATTTGTATGTATTTAAATATTAAATTTAGGAATGTTGGTTGGTAGTTTCCTCCCCCTGGTTTTATCAAGACACAGCACTCCCTTTTTTCCCAGCAGTTACCAGCTATACCATCATGATTTTCAGTCATGATTAGGTGTCTTTTAAAAGATGTATTCTGGATTCTGGTGGAAAATTTGAGAACTGATTGTTCTCCTTTCTGATTGCAATAATATTTCTGTGTGAGTTTCTTTGGATACCTTTAGAAAAACCTAATATGAAAGTGGACATAAAAACCTGAATGGGAAGATAGAACAATACATAAATATTTACATGGATAGATGTCTTTTTTTAATGATGCGATAAGAGACGAACTTCATTCTTAATTTTTTTTTTCATTTAAAATCTTCCATAGGGCCAAGAAAACAAACCAAAATACCAGGAGATAATTTCTTCCTTGGATGAGGAGTCGGAGAACAAAATTGATTTTGAAGATTTCATGATCTTGTTAGTCAGTCTCACTCTGATGTCTGACCTGCTGCAGGAGATCAAAAATGTGAAAACCACAAAATGATCTGTGCTTTAAAAGAAGAAAAGGCTTGGCACTCTATAAGGAAAGCATGAGTGAGCTACACACAGAGATATCACTGCGTGCCTGGATACCCTGTGCTGGTCCCTTTTAAATGGAATAAAGTCGTGCCCAAACCTGGCTGAACTTACTCCTCTATCGAAACACTCCATGGAGTGAAAAGYTGGTGCTTAGGGATTCGTGTCCACTACATTTGTGCTCTGGGACAGTGAGTGACTGGCTCCCAGTGGGTCCAAGACCAGGTAACAACTGGGGGCAACCCCCAGCCCAGTTTAATGCCAGGGAAAGGCGGCCCATGCTCTCCCAGACCTCCCCATCATCTCCCTAGAATAGTGTGGGCGAGGATGGAGGGACAGCTGCAAAAATGTGCAGCCCCATCCCTCGGGGCAGGGCTGCCTAGCTCCCYCGGGCTCTCCCGGTACCCCAGGGGTTCCAGCCCTGAGCAGGGTGTGACCAGTGAAGGGTTTCACAACGGGCAGTGAGCACACAACCTGTTGCAGCCTTGGGTAAACATTGATTTTAGCCTGTGTGGTTTCCACCCCACGTTAACCCTGCTGAAGGGAGCATTTCTTTCTTTATATTTCTTCCTCCAACTGCTCTCTTCTTTTAGAGATCATAAARGAAGGAATTCCAAGTCCAGCACTTGCAGGGCATATTTGACAGTGCTGTGCTTGTATGACCAGGGGAATGRCTCAAACATGCCAGTCAGCTGAGTCTGCTGGTCCATGAAACTGTGAAAAGCAGAAAGCAGAWAAGATAAGAGGTGGTCTAGACCAGGGACAGTGGGGGAAACGGGTGGCCAATAAATTGTTTGTATTGGAACTGAGTGATATTGGCTACCCGGCCATGGCTTTGGTTAGAGTCAGAGCCTCAGTATTAAATGCTCATCATCCTAATATTTGGTTTGATTCCTACCTACAAGGTGCTGGCTCAGAGCCAACATTTATCGCACCGTGACATCCCTTTGGGACACAGAAAGTAGGCTCACTCCCCAGGAATAGAACAGCTTCCRTAACGATTTAATAAGCCTCTACCACCGTGAATGAGCCAGCAAAACATTGGAGCTCTTTTAATTTTTTGTTCTTCCTTGGCTGGAAAGGAGAAGAGAAGAATTATTTAGCTTTGGTGCATGAATTTTTAACAGGAAGGGATCAAACCCTTTGGTGTTAAAAGAGGAAAATTAATGCCGGCTGAGTAACGAGATTTAACTCCTTGACATGAAAAGGCTCTTAGTGTTTCCAGAAGCTAAGAGGATGTTTTGTAAGGATTTTGATGCAAAGAAAAGATGTGTTGCAGTAGGAGACCAGAAGCCAATTGTTTGGAGAGGGAAGGTCTGTGTCTGTGCAGTGTGGGATGGAGCTGAAAGAAGAAATGCAAATGGATGTGGTGGGTAATGAAATGAAGCTCAGCAGGTAAGGTGCTGGGTTTGGACCTCAGCCAGGACATTGCCTGGTCTGGAGGCCAAACATTCACAACTGGTCCTGCTACAAATAAAACCTCGTATTGGCAAAGCCCCTTGCTGTGATGGTGTGTTGCAAGAACAGGCAGCATCCAACTTGTGCCAAGAAGTGACAAAGCCAGCACGCAGCGTTTCTGTCCTTTTGACTGCTCATGGACATGTCCCTCCAGTGTGCATCCCACTGAGGGAACACTGTCCCAGTGCTCTGAGGATGACTCCTCCCATGGGGTGCCCATCAAATCTCCCAGAGGTGGGATCATCCATGCTGGTATCAGTTTCACACCGGTACTGTGTCCCTGGTGTTTCTCAGTCTCTTTCACTGTCCCCTTGTTTTTTGGCCAGGTAGAAGGTCTGTGAAAGCTTAAAATATCAGCTGATGCTCCTCTTCTGGGATAGAAGGATGGATTGAAAGTGACTTTCTAGGCACTAGCTTTCCCATTAATAAAGCAAAGAAAACACAGCACAGCCCTGAAAATGCTGTTTGGGAGCCACTGGTGACTCTGGAATCATAAATTTCATAATATCCCTCTGTTACAAAAAAAAGACTGAAAGGAACAATATTGTGAAGCCAATTAGAAAAAGGTCTTTGAAATTGCTAAAGCTCTAAAAGAGTTTCTGTTATTGCTGAAATGTTTCTAAATCTTGCACAAGTTGAATTAATGACTTAAGAGCCTTTTATCAGATCAATTCACTCTGTCATCTCATCGTGTGCAAACCCTTTTTATCCCAATGCAGTGTGTTGAGAGCAACATCCTGAGTCCCTGGCTTGGATCAAAAGCCCCTTGTGCTAAGCACAGTGAAAATTCAAARTAAGGAGCAATTCGTGAACAGCTCAATAGCAAAGATATTCAAATGGTAGGGAAGGAACCAGAGGCACAGAAAAACCAAGTGCRTTGTTGAGCACATGTAGCGGAGCTGGAACTGGATTCCAGCCCATACTGGGTTCCTCATACAGAAGCCGAGAGGCACTGTGGTGGTTTCTGCACGAGTTTCTGAACAAAGTGAAAGGGATGTGCAAAGCTTGATCTGCATCAGTCCTTGAAAGTCCCACCTGATGCTTGAAAGCAGAAGGATGTACTTGGAAGAGCTCCAGCACCTCCTTTTAATTAGGAGTAGGCAGAAGTTTGCAGCTGGACTGTGGAAGATGCTCTTTTATTAACTCAGAATATTTGTGGCTGCCCTGAGCACTCTCAGCTATTGGCTTTGAAGCTGATCAGGTGTAGACAGCATGCCTGGCTGCATGCTCGGGGAGCTGGCTGCAAGCTTGTTTAAAAGGCTACTGTTGTACTTTATTTTGTTCCTAGCTTACTGCTGTTGGAAGCAAAGGGAGTTCATCATTGATTTCTCATAGCAGAGCCCAGCAAGTGCTAAGGAGTTGAGCAGCAGCTGAATTGATGAAATCTGCAGGTTCCTCTGCCTCAGCAAGTGGGAATGTCGTGTCAGCATCTGATACCCCCAGAAGTGAAGGTGGCATGAAGAGCAGCCAGTCAAGACTTGACCTCTGTGGGCTTGRGATTGGGTTGGGATTTGTGCAGTGACAGCCTTAGGGTGAACCCTGGGAGGTTCTGTAGACTTTGGATATAAGCTTAAAGTTCTGTTCTAAAAGTCTGAATCATCTCTGCAGTTACATGAGCTTTCAGATGACTGCCAGAGGAGAAATGGGGTCAGGGAGAGTTTCAGCCTCAGATCTTCAGCTTCCATTTCCAAATATCAGCCCAGGAAGGCAGGCTCATTCTCACACTTTAATTAGCACACCTGCAGCTTCTCCCCATGACTTCTTACTTTATATCTGGCCTTAACTCTTTGGCCTACTGGACTCGGAAAGTTTTGAAAATCTGGTTTTAGTCTACTCTCTGAGGGGCTCTCACAGATTGCAGGGGAACCCTGACATCCCAGTGCACTGACTTCGAGGAGGTGAGTCAGGGCAGGGCTTTGCATGTTGAGCTTTCTTCTGGGAGTCCAGGGCCACACACGCTGCATGTACAATTTTTCATAAATCTTTCAGGGAAGAGAAATGTATTTTTCAGCTGTCTTGCTGTTGCTGTACCTTCATTAAGACCTCACATSTGGGGCACCGGAGTCTGGATGCTGAGGGAGCCTTGCAGCCTGAGAGACATTTTCCTGTCTCCTCCTCCCTCAGAGTAAGTGTTGTGTTACTTTTCTGTGTAAGTTTAAACTTGCTGTGGGTGCACACACTTTGCAAGTACGTGTGTGATGCACACCCCACCTCAGTGCTGCCATGTGTCCCGGCCCACGAAAGCTTCTCAGCACCTACATCCACTCAAGTGGTTATTGCAGCAGGTCTCTTTGCAGAAAGAGGCAGAGGTTGGCATCATAGCCTGCCAAGGAAGTGGTTAAATTGTGGCTACATGGTAGGAAAACCTTCTTCAGGAGTGTTGGAATGACTCAGAAAGATGCTATGTGGGGTGTCCCCTTAGGAGCTCATACAGAGCAGATGAAAAGCTTTGTCCCAGAATTATGTTCTCTCCAAAGTGTGATAGTTTGTGAGCCTCAAAGGAGTGCTCTGAAATGTCTCCTGAAAAAATAAAATCTTTGTTTCAGGCTCAGTCAGGGAAGATAGATGTAGAAGAGATGGTGGTTTATGGCTTTCTGAAGTGACAGCTTTTAATCCTGCATTGACTTTTATTGCAGTTGGTGGTTTACAAGGTTTCCAGTGAAGCTGTATCTCCTCTCCTCACTTTGCTCACCTGCTCTTCCCTCTCCCCTGTATAAGTGTTTATAGCCCTAGAACTGAGTCCTCCTCCAGCAAAGGTGGACAGCAGAAGGTGTTCAGCAGCCTCTGGGCCAAAATGCCAACTGAGGTTTATAGTGAATGAGCGAGTGATGGTTTGCCAAAGAGCCACTGAGCCCCAAACAGGACCCGGAGTACCCAGGGCCTCTGGGCAGGGAGGGACCCCAATGCCCAAATGTCCCTCAGGTGATGGCTCCTCACTCGATGGCAGCATGAGCTGCAGCCCTTGCAGGGGTGGGTGGCACCCTCACATTTCTGACACCCACGGCGCAAACCCTGGAACCAAGCGACCGATTTCCATTTGTGATTTCCTCTTCGTTTTCTTCCCTTTCCCATGATCCCGCTTTCTGGGCTGCTATCTGCTGGGTCTTGATGCGCAGAGAAACACAAAACACAGCACATGCTCCTGGGAAGCTGCTGCTGGAATCAATGAGAGGGCAGGACCTCTCTGGTGGAGGGAAGCAGCTCCTCAAGTGGGCCTGTTTCTAACCCTCCAGTAAGACCAGCAGCCCAAACGGATACAGCAGCTCATCAGTGGGCGAAATCAAGCCCCTGATCGTCCTGAGATGATCAATAAATGACATACAAGATACCAGAGGCTCTTCCACTCCAGCAAATTCCTGCACACAGGAGCGAGTTGGCCTCTGGGCACCCAAGCATCACTGGAGCAAAGGAGAACAAGCATCACAGTAGGTGATATTTGGTGAGTTTTGTCTTGATTCAGGTGATTACCAGAAGCCTTGTTAAGCATTAGTTAGTGTTACAAACTGAGAATGAGCTCTCTGRAAAGGCAGCTGGATAAATTGATGTATGCCAGGTCTCTGCTTGAGTTCGGAAAGCAAAGCTGGCTAGTCCTGGGAACAGTCTAAGTRTTCTTGCAGTGGGGACAAGCAGAAAGACCTACAACCCAGCCCTGAGACCCTTCCTCCTCCTCCTCCAATGGTGGTCTAGAGAGCTTTCCCACTATTTCTTGATTTGTTTTCCCAGCAGTATGAGGTTTGTTTACTTTGACATCTTTACTTTGACACCTGGGACTGCTGGAGGAAGCCTGTGTACAGGTGCTGACCCATTTCCTGCCTTTGCTGGTGAATTTCTCTCGATCCAATTGTTCTGCCTCCATCCCCACATAATGCTCTTTTGAGGTTGGTTTGAAGGTAGCATGCACTAGCAGAGACATCCGGGTTAAGCATTATATGGCAGCTTGCTTCTCTGAAGCTGGCAGGGGAAAAAAACACATTGGGGGTAGAACGTCCACAGGTAAATATCCCTTTTTCCTCGGACACCGTAGCTGGTGTCATGGCTTCCCTGGGTTCATACGCCACTATGTGGATTGTATAGGGTTTTGCCCAACTAATTAATGAAAACAAATTGCAAAATTACCTTCTTATTAAACTGATCTCACTGCGGAAATAAGGCTGATTACTTCCCTGACAAATTTTAATTAGGCAGCTACAACAAACTGTAGTAAAGAGCACAAATTAAAAACAGATCATACAAGATGTGGCTCTGTCAAACGCTGTTAGTACCAGGCAACACACACAATGATTAAATTATACGGAAAAAGCTCTTTTTTTGTCCTCTGGTGAAAATCTATCTCCCCTTTCTAGGGGAAGAAGCGTTTATATAAAAACATCACATTAATAACCAACACATCGGTAAGTGTTTATTGGTAGCTTCTTTCCAACAGCAGCTCTTAACTTGCACATTCTGCAAGACTCAGACATTACAGCTCTCTTTATCTCTCCTAAATTTTTTCTTGTAGTACACATGACCCAAGGTTACTGCAAAACCTCTGAGGACAAGAAAGGCTTTATTACCTGCACATATACTCCTCAATTCATCTTTCCTCTTTTAGCTTTTTAGGGCTTGGATTCAGCTCAGCTGAAAACAGAACACAATTTGATAAGGATTTGCATAAGAATTGTAAGCAGAGGCCCACACAAATTAAGCATTAATTAATGAGCACCTAAAGCCTTCTGCTGAATGTAGCCTGAGGCCAAGCAATGCTGGTAGTGCTCGAGTGTACGTGAGGGAAAGAGTAAGCACAGCAAATTAAAGAGAAACGTTTAATTCTTCTCCAATATTTATTCCACCCCTTGAGACTGTAGAAGAATTGCAGACTTCTTATCCCTGTTAGAGGATGACAAAGGTCAAAAGAAAAGCTCTTCCACATGAAAGAGCTCCCAGAAGCTGTGTGGTGTCCAGGATGCAGTGGTGCCCTGAGCTGCAGCCCCAGTGCCCCTCGAGGAAGGAGAGGCTGACCCAGCCTCACAGCCTGGGCACTGTGCGGGTGTAAAGTGGGGCTGGGGATGCTGGGGTGGGTATTTGGGGTCTGGGATGCCCTGGGACAGGCAGGAAGCACCTCAGAGATGCAGCAGAGGAGGCAGGTTTGTGCTGCCTGATGCAGGGTCTGGGGGGATTCACGTCCTCTGTGGGAGTAAAAGGACCACTGATGTAACAGGACAGGGCTTTGGACTTGAAAGAAGACCAAGAGAGTCTGGAGAATTTTGAAATCTGAAGTGACTATTTTCCTTATGATGTTGGGTGCATACATCTAACACGTTGGAAAAGGACTCCTAAGGAAACTGGCTTTTAGCTTTCATGGGTGGCAGCCACACTCTGGCTGGCTCACTCCTGCTTGCCCCCTGACCTGTTGCAGCCAGAGCCTTCACAAAAATACGTTTCGACTCTGGCTCTCCCCTTTTTTTCCAGCCCAGAAAAATGTTTAGCAGCTCTTCCTGAGGCATTTAACTGGGAGCTCTCAGCTGCTGCGTATTTTGAATCAGCTCAGAAATTCTGATAAAAGGAAAACACCCTTTTTCTGCAGAACTCCTGGGAGAAAGGTCAGGGTGCTGAACTTCTCAGGCTAAGCAGATGGAGAGCTGTTTTGTACTGCCTTACAGCTGTTTTGTACTGCCTTACTGTGCCTCACAGTATGTGAAATGCCTCCTTGCACTAGAGCTCTGTGAATATACCAGAAAATAAATGCTGGTATTAATCTGGCATGGGGGGTTGTTGGTGGTGTCCATGACCTGGTTCAGTTGTGTAGCTGTCTTGAGCACAAAGCTTAGATCCTGGCAGTCTTAGGAAGGTCCAGTCAGGCCTTGTTTCCTTTTTTTTTTTTTTTTTTGTAAGTGCCAAGACCTGAGGAAAGACAGGACTGTCCTCTTGAGCTGGAAGCCGCTTGCTCTGTCTGTGTGCTCTGCTGCAACCTGGGAGCATTTTGCTGTTGACAACTATTTCATAACAAGATTCCTGGCGAGATGTGTGCATCCTAACGAGTACTAGGAGATAACAGGGGCCAAGAGGTACTTTCAGATCAATTGAAGCACTCAGTCAGTTTGTTAAAGTAGTGGAGGAGAGCCTGAACTTTAGCTAATAAGCGAATGAATTGAAACAGTTGTGTGTCGATTGCTGCAACATCTCGGGTCTGTGTAACGACTCCAAAGCAAGCGCTGCCCTCAGGGGCTCTTTGGGAGCTGCCGTGGCTCTCCCGGAGAGCTGCTGCCCTTGGCTCCTTGCGTGCCCCGTGCTGGGGCTGGGGCGGAGATGGGCTGGTGCTGCCCCAGGGGACAGCAGGAGGGTTTGGCTTCTGGGGTCGTAGGGGAGCCCAGGCACTTGGTTTGCTCTGAAGAAATGTATTTAACTTGCTGCTAAGATGCCTCTTCTGTCGTTGCCCCTGGGGCCCCCCAGCCTGCTGTGCTGCCTCCCTCCACATCTGCCCTGGAGCCTGGTACCCCGGGAAAGATGGTAGAAAGTGGGGTGGGAGATTATGTGTATGTTTATAAAATATATTATTTTTAAAATATTTATAATATATTTTGACTTATCTATACACAAGCTATAATATGTACATAATATGTACCATATGTAACTATTAATATATACCATATGTAACTATTTATATATATATGCTACATATAAAATATCTCTATGTGCATATACACATATAAAATCTCCAGTTTTCACTGTTCTGACTTACCTCACCTAAAAACTCCGTTTTGCTTCTAAATGACTTTCTAGGCCACTTAGAACTACAGCGAGCAGCACAGATCATTGGACACGTTCCTTTTCTGTTGAAAAAGTGGGGCTTATTCCTAGCCTTGTGGGGTTTGGGTTTTTTTATCCCTCTATTTATTAATGCATTAAAGGATCCTCCTTCTTATCCTGTGACATCCTAGCGGCTTTAAGTGCCTTGTAGAGGGGCTTTGTTAAAAGCCCTTTGGCATTAAAATGCTGCTAAATGGGCAATCGTTCTGCCGGCGGCTGCTCCTCTTTCCTGCTGGTATGACAGTGCCTTCCTCTGCCAGGAGCCATCCTGGTCCCTCCCTGCTGCTGCGGTTCCTGACAGAGCTTTTCCTCAGATTGGAGGTCTCCCAACCTTCAGGAGGTCTCCCTTAAACCCAATCTCAGGTTCGTCATTTCTCTTGTCTCTGGTATCGATGCTAACGAGAGCAGGGTTGTCACTCCAGCACAGGCAGCTGTGATTGGCATCTGTGATGGAAGATCTTTGAAAAATACTTGGTTTTTTTGTTTTTTTTTTTATTTTCATATCTGTGAACTGACCACTAGTTTACTGGCAGTGAGAGTGTAAAGAGTACAAAGCCAGTCTTTTTCATACTTTATTATTTCCGTTCTTTCCTTCTGGTTAGAATCCAAAGGGTGCCAAATATTTCACGAGAGTTTGGGCTTTCCTGGCATACACAACTTTCTTTTTTAAATTTTTTTTAATCTGATTGCTCAGAAGCTCCTCCACTGTAATACAGCCCATTAGTTTATAGGGAGAGGGCAGAGAGAGGGGGGCCATGAAGATAGCAGAGTCTTGCTGCTTTGCCATTTTGCCTGTGACACACTGCTGCGTTGTAACTGCATCTTGCCGAAGGTAATTACCATGGAAAAGTCATCAGCTCCTTCTCCAGAGACCCCCCCCTCTCACAGGTGCATGCAGTGGGAGCCAAATGCCAGGTCTCACGTGGTGTGAGCTCTGAGACACTGCTCCAAAATCAGCTATTTCAATTATTCATTAGTTAATGGTTCCCTGGGGATGTAGGGAGGGCTGGGACTGTGAGGAGGCTGTCTAGAAATACAAGCCCAAAGATACAAAGGGTTTGTCTTTACAAGAACAGATGTCCTGGAGATGCCGTGTGAACCTGATTTCAAGGAGGGCACAGCCCTGTCTGTGATCATTGGTCATGGGGAGCCTTCACAGGGACCTGGTCATGTGGCCAGCAGGAYCAGGGCAGACTGTGCCCCTGTACTGGGCACTGCTGAGGCCACACCTCGAATCCTGGGTTCAGCTCTGTGCCCCTCACTACAAGAAGGACATTCAGGGGCTGGAGTATGTCCAGAGAAGGAAATGGAGCTGGGCAAGGGTCTGGAGCACAGGTTTAAGCAGCAGCTGAGGGAGCTGGGGGTGTTCAGCCTGAAGAAAAGGAGGCTCAGGGGGGACCTTATCACTCTCTACAACTCCCTGAAAGGAGGTTGTAGCCAGGTGGGCATCAGTCTCTTCTCCCAGGTAACAAGTGACAGGATGAGAGGAAACAGTCTCATGTTGCTCCAGAGGAGGTTTAAACTGGATATTAGGAAATGTCTCTTCGGTGGAATGATGGTCAGGCATTGGAACATGCTGCCCAGGGCAGTGGTGGAGTTTCCACCCCTGAAAGTGTTCAAATAATGTGTGAATGTGGCACTTAGGGACATGGTTTAGTGGTGAATCTGTCAGCGCTGGGTTAGAGGTTGGATTCAGTGAGGATAGAGGTCTCTTCCAAGCTAAACTATTCTATGACTCCCCCCACCCAGACTTTGTCCCAGAGACTGCTGTGTGACTGCAGCACCACAGGGTAGGGATGCTGTTGGCTGAAGTACCCAAAACAAAATTGTGGGGAATATTTAACAAGCTTTTTTTTTTTTTCCCCCCAACAAGTTTTCTTTGCTTTACTGCAGGGCTCTTAATTTGATGAATTAATGTGAGATGTGCTAATGTACCAGCAAAGACAGCAGGCAAAGATCTGTCTGCTGATCCCAGACACGACAGATTTCAACTGTGCTGCTGAGCATGGTGTGTGCTGATGCCACTAAAAACTGCCATGAAGATAACGGCAGTATCTGTGCGGCCTCAGAGGAAGGTGTTTGTAGCTTTTCATTTCTCCTCTGCCTCCAAGATAAGACTGTGAGAAATTACCTCTGAGAAATGAGTGCAGGCTGGTGGGACTCTGCTCTCAAGTGCACAGGACAGAGGTGCCCACTCTCTGAATGGTGACACTACTCCCTTCCAGAGGGTTTCTTTCAAAGCTGTGGAGGATGAACCCCATCCTGGAGCCTGCTGCAGGCTGTGATCCTCCTGCCTGGCTGCCCTGTGCATCCTCCCTGCTGCAGGGGTTCTGGTCCTGCAGAAAGCAGCTCTGATTGCCTGGTGCTGGAGCCTGAGGAAAGAAACCCCCAGCTCCAACATCTGCAATTCAACCCAAGAGAAAGGTCTAGATTTGAAGACAAGTCAGAAGCCCCATGCTCCTGCTACTGTGTTTGAAAGAGGCCAGGTTAAAGTGTTCAGAGGGGAGATGCTGCCTTGTTCCTGATGTATTTGAGTAGGGAGCTTGTTGGCTCGGGCTTTCCACACATACCCTGCATAATTTTACAAAACTTATTTAAGGGGCATGTAGTGATAGGACAAGGGGGAATGGCTTTAAACCAAAAGAGTAGGTTTAGATTGAGCACTAGGAAGAAATTCTTTCCTGTGAGGGTGGTGAGGCGCTTGCACAGGTTGCCCAGAGAAGCTGTGGCTGCTCCATCCCCAGAAGTGTTGAAGGCCAGGTTGGATGGGGCTTGGAGCAACCTGATCCAGTGGAAGCTGTCCCTGCCCATGGCAGGGGGCCTGGAACCAGGTGATCTTTAATATCCTTTCCAACCCAAGCCACTCTGTGGTTGGGTCTTCAGGTCTGTTGTTGGTTCTTACAGTGTTTCTAGAAGCAGCTGTCCCATGGTCACTGTGCAGGGTGATGTGTTGGTTCTTCCACAGCATCAAATAACAATCACAGTCTGCATATGGAGGAACACCTTTACACCTCTCTGCCCGCTTGAACTCACCCACAGCAGCTTCTCAAACGATGCACATGGAAATGGAGCCCCCTTGACATGCCTGTGTCTCAAGAGACCTCCAGCCAGAGAGGACAAGATTGCTCTGCTGCTCTTTTGAACGATAAATGACCTGACTGCGAGCGACAGTCTGCTCACACGAGGAGCCTTTAGTCATTCGGCACGAAGCAGAATATCTAAGCCATTAAGGTGTGTGGGCTCTGCAGTGCATAAATAAGCTACAAATTAGGGATTCTGAGTGGCTGCTCGCCCCTTGCATGCAGTGCTCCAAGTGATTACTGTTCTCTTTGTCTAATCAAAGTTCCTCGGCTCAGAGCAGGTTTCTAATTTAAACACTTGAGTACAACATATTTCACTAAATTAAATAACCTTTACCCAGGCAAATCACTGCAGAAATCTGTGTCTCATACACAACAGATTCTACCTCCATCTTAAATACAACTTTTTTCCTTGACTCGGTAACAGTTTCCTCTGAAGGGTAAACGATTCCTGAGATAAATATGAATAACCTTGGCCTTGCAATATTGTATCTTCAAACAACTCATTTAAGGCGCCTTCTAGAAAATGCAGAAAGTGGCTTGTAACACAAAGCATGTGTGCAAATATTGTAGCGCTGCTCCAAAAAGCAGCTTTTTCTGTGTAAATGTACCTTTATATAAACAACTGGTAGGCAAAGCTGTAGGTGGTCATCAACACAGAGATTTCCCCTCGAGCCTTATCAGCAGGGGCGTCTTTCCTGCACTGCCCTGGGTCTCAGCTCTTGGCAGTGCTGCCTGCAGGGTTGACTGCAGATTTTAAGCCTGTCTGACGAGGAAACCACCGTGCTACAGCTGGCTGTGATCCAAATTGGAAAAGGCCTTGGTTCCATATGTAGTCATGGAAAGATACTTTAGGTGTCCAGGGCTGAGAAAGCCTGTAAATGCTAAGTCCTGTGCTTGACTCCATGAAAGGGAGAGTGTGCTGTGCCTGATAAATGGTGACACCTGGCAGAAGGTACATCCTGGGGCTGAGGGATGCAAACAGAGCATCCTTGTAAGTAGAGAGAGAAAATATGGCTTTGTGTGTGTGCAGGGGGAGAAGATAACCCTTGTCTGCAGTTATTTAACTGAGAGCCTGACATAAATGTGTGCTGGGGCTGGAACTCACAAACGGGGGCTTTGTGGGGTTTCTTTTTCCCTCTGCCAGAGGCAGAGACATCCCAATTGTCTGTACAGCAGCTGCCGAGCTGCTGCAGTGGGCAGATGAGCACATTATTGCACAGCTGATGCAATTTGGCTCAATTTGCTGAGCTCGGAGCTGTGGCCAATCAAGAGATGCCTGAGAGGTACCACAGCATCCATGGGAATGGGAATGCTGCAGCCAGCAGATAACCTCCATCTATAAAATCTATCAGTTACCTAGCTTATCCTACAAGGGCAGTGAAACAGATTTTTATATGCATGAAAATATTCAAATATATGGTTTTAAAAGATCTGTGAAGTTGTGGCTTGAAAAGGATTCTTGGGATGGGGTTATGGCAGATGGGGCCCTCTGGGACCCTGTGTGAAAGGGTCAGCCCTGTGCTTTGCTCATGGAGGGTCTCTCATTGCCTTTTCTGAATCAGTTCTGGCTTTTACGGAGCTCAGCTGCTCATCACCTTGGGAAGAGTTACATCTTCTGCTCTGCTGTSTTTTTGGCCAAGTTTTCCTGTGGACAGTGGTGCTGTCTTGCCTTCTGGCAGGCACGGGGATGGTGGTTGGGCAAAACCTCTCTATCCCTGCCCAACCCTGAAGAACCAGCAGGCAGGGACTCGGGTACAGAGGAGCTGGGCTTTCCTCCGGGTGCGATGGAAGAGTTCAAGGGCACCTGTGTCAAGAAACACCCACATTTCAAGTACAGTTCATTGCAGACCAGGGACAGCTCTGAGTTTATGCATGGTTTGATAATCCTCCTGCCTAATCTGTAACTCTCTGAGATCAAAGGTAGGGGGAACACCCAGTCTGTGCATGCCTTGGCCCCGGGCAGGGAGCAGGATCATCACAGCAACACCAGTCTGGGGCAGAAGTGCCATCCATCAGCAAGGTGGTAGCAGCAGTCAGTGTGGAGCTGACACCTCAGGTGATGAGCTGCAAATTAGATCTGTTTCTCAATAAGCACTTAATTTACAAAGCGTTTTCAGGGTTGGTTGGTTTGGTTTTTTTTTAATCCAAGTGATCAACAACTCATCACTGCTGGATGTGTATCCTTCAGACAAGGGACTGCTCACAGATCGCTGACTGGAATTGTTCCTGCCTTCTGGTTTTGATCTAAACCATGCGCTGATGAATGAGAGAAATATTTTTAAGGACAAGAGGATGGTGGATGCCATATTTCTGGTGTAAACTGAATAAGGAGGCATGTGCTAAAACTCATGGAAATTTTGTGAGCATCTCTCAGAAATGCCAATCTCTCCTTGGCATGTGAATAATCCTTAATAATGAATAAAGCTGTTGATATACCAAAACAAATGTGAGGGAATAGTTTGCCAAAGGAGCAGATGCTGTGTTGCATCCCATTGTATGGTTAAAACTCCCAGAAATTACTTCTCCCCAAACATTTTGCTTTTCTATTAAGTGAGAATTGCCAGAGTTGTCTCATTCTGCAAACTTCTAGCTCCTCAGAAGAAGCAGAGAGCACTAGAAGTAAGACAATAATTCCTGGCTGTGAAATGAAAAAGTTCTGAGGTACTTTTTAGTTGCTTGTTTCTTTAGTAGGAGAAAACAACTCTTTTTAGCTTCCTTTAATCATTAATTACATTTAATTTGAAGCCTATATTTTTTTATTTTAATTTTTCCTTCACTTTCCCCATTCCACCCACGCCACTAATCCCCCACCAACCCTGTTATATGAAATACCTGCATTCTAGTGCAAAATTACCCTGAGAGACCTCATTGAGTCATTTCCATTCTTGCTGAAGGGAGCAGAAGGTGAAACTCTTTCAGGTGTGTTGTGTAGAAACAGATCAACCCTTGCAGCCTGCTGGCCCATGCCAAACTCTTCCTGTGAGCCCAGTCCTGGTTTAACCTGTCATCCTCCCAGGGGAAGCCCAGCACCACCACTGCTGCTCTAAACTCCTCGAGCAGAGTGTAACCTGATTTGTTTGCAGTCACATGGAGCAAGGGGCTGCTGTTCTAGCTTGACAACTCTTTATTTTTGCTTTGCCATGGAATAGAATAAGATAAATAAAAAGGCTCCCATGACAGATGATTGCGTGTGCAAAGTGGCATTAGCTGGACATAACTACTCCTTGTTCAGCCTGGAGTAAAGGAGGCTCAGGGGAAACATTATGGATCTCTCCAACCCTCTGAAAGGAGGTAGTAGCCAGATGGGGGTCAGCCTCTTCTCCCAGCCGACAAGAGATAGGACAAGAGGAAATGGCCTCGAGTGGGGCCAGGGGAGGTTTAGATTGGGTATTAGGAAAYGCTTCTTCCCCAAAAGGGTTGAAGTGTTGGAACAGGCTGTCTAGGGAAYTGGTGGAGTCACCATTCCTGGAGGTATTTAAAAGACACTGTCACTCAGGGATGAGGTTTGGTGGTGGGCTTGGCAGTGCTGAGTTAAAKGTTGGACTTGATGATCTTAGGAGGTTTTTTCACTCTGATTCTATGGTTTTTGCACTGGCTATATTTTCACTGTTGCTTTGCAAGCCTGTGTTGGTCACTCTCCATCCCAGTGTTGTCGCCACTTTGCACACAAACTCTGCAGCCCAYGGGCAGAGATTTCAGTGTGCAGGCACAGAACAGCACTCAGCATAAMGGGATGGTGGAGATGTCTGCATTAGCCCCATCCAGGCATGGCCAACCAGGCTGTTGGGGGTCTGAGTCTGCAGCTCTTCAAGGTGCATCGTGTGTCACATAAGGATGGGGGTTGTTTCTTCTGCAAGTGTGTTARGGAAGATGTGGGGGCACCTGCAGCCCCTGGCTGGGCTGCCCTGATCAATCCAGGCGCTGCTCTTCCAGTTCTGACTCACACTTGCTGTTTCTCAGCCACTGAATTGCACCCATGGGCTTGGCAATAGCTGTGTGGGTTTTAACCCTGGTAACATAAATGAAATTAGCATGGKTGATAGGATCATTATCCAGTCCTTTTAATACATTTTGCTTTCTAAATGGGAGGTAGGACTCTGCTATGGTGCACAGACAAGTTCATCCGAAATAAATGACTGATAATTCATCCCTAATGACAGTGAGCACAAGAGGGTACAAAACACATTGCTAACAACTCTGAATCCACGGTGTAGAGCTGCTCCAGTCCCCAACAAACCAGTTTAGCTGGAAGCTGTGGAGGTCTGTCCCACCAGTTCCACTGTCGRATGCAATTGCCTTTTACAGGGAGGGCTCACAAAGTGGCTGCTTGTCAYTATTCTCTTCAATGTCAGTTGTAACCTGTCAGGCATTGAAATAAAACAAGCTGTTGGCACTGTAATATGTATTTATGTCACCTTCTGTGCACATCACGGATCCTGTGGACCACATGAATCTACATAATCAATTTACTCACTGCAAAAAGCTGCAATTCACAGGCCTGACATGGCTGAAATATTAAAACTCCCTAGAGAAGCACTCCCTACCATCCAGACAGCCAGGTACCTGCAGATTTCACCTGTTATCCGCCAAGATGATGGGTTTCCTTTGATGTTGCARGTACAGCCCTGGGCTGTGGCATTCAAACAGCTCACATCTCTTTTAGCAAAAYGAAATCCAGTGTGTTAAATGATTTCCTCAGGAATTTAACCAAAAGGGAAAACGGTACAAACATGTTAGCCGAAGATGCTATGGGGGAACTTGAACCTCCTATTTGACACTCAGGGGTCTGTTTGCTGACATTTTAAGTACAGAAATCACCTGTGGAGGCAGAGATCCCTGYAGGGCTCTAGCTGCCAGGGGAGGGAGGCAGTGGGAAGCAGGGGCAGATGTCCCAGTTAGGGCTGGTCCGGGGGGAGGCTGATATCACAACTCCAGCGTGTTGTAGGTGAAGGAAGAGATGGAGGAACGGGAGGCAGAGGAGGCTGGTTGGTAATGGCAGCTGCCGTGCCTCCCACAAGGTGTATTGGTCACCTCCTCTCCGGTAAAGTCCCTGCAAAGCAGCTGTGAGAGTCCCTGCTAACTGCGGGAACTTGCGACATTTAGAGCTGTGTGCTTGTTTTCTCAACACACATCTCTAAATGGGCTGCAGAGCTCTGCTGTCTCATGATCCTAAAACGCAATCGTATCCCCCTCAAGCCTGGAAATCCTTGTCTTAACTTCTCCTGGAGCTCTGGGAAGCTCTCCCTTCTGGCCACAGCAAGAGGGGCTCCCCAGGCCGTGCTTCCTCTGGTGCACATGTGCTGCACCGAGCGGCTCTGCGAGCTGGCAGACAGATGTTGCAGCTGAAACGCTGAGGTGACAAAACCTGACAGGTTTGTGTGTATTTGGGGAAGCTCTTCAGTTGCACTGATGGTAGTTTTTCTTTAAAGGACTGGTATAGTTTAGAATCTGTCCAAAAGATAAAGTACTGCCTGTAGTCCATCCTAATTCCCAGTCCTTCCAGCAGCTATCATTTATTCAGGAAAATTGGGTAGTAAAATGACCGTGACTGTATGCTTGAGAGTGAGAGATTAGGAGAGTGTAACTGAGCTCTACCAGAAAAGCTGAACAAGGATCCCAGAGTCTGATGGCAAACGAATTGCTGGTTGTTCATAGGAACTTCTTTATCTAAGATTAATGACAGGAGGTTAGTGGCATCTTGCTCCAGACCCTTTTTTGGCTCTGGGACCCTTGCCAAAGTTTAGACTCCCATTCTGAGTGTTGACAGGCGGAGAGAGCACTTCAGAATGTGTTATGGACATAATTAGTTACTGTTATCACAGTTTTCTTAATTAGAATATCATAAAAAGGGGAAGTGTGATGATTTACACGGGGAGGATCGGAAGAGCAGCAATTCTGGAGGCTAGAGACTGAATACCAAGAGAGTAATATAAAGGTTACCTGCCTTTGAGGTGAGGGATGCTGCTCACCTGGGACTTTCAGAGTCATGCCTGGAGGTGCTCTCAGTGACGAATGAATTTCTTTTTTTTTCAACTTTCCACTAATTCAGCCAAATTGCAGGAGCCTTTGTTCAGCAATTGCCCATCCATCTCCTGCAGGATGGCTCACCCGCTGCCAGGATCCTGGCAACGCTGATAACTTGCAAATGTTAAAAGGAAGCCTTGCTTTTAAAAAGACAGCAGCTTCTTTCATAAGTTACATTTTTCTTGCTGTTTCTAGACAAGAGAATCCAAGACATTGAAGTTATTCATTCTCATAATTGTGGAGAGAAATTATAAACCTGTTTTTAAAAGAATGCAAGCAGCTAAAGAAACTCTGTTATTTTATCACTATCTTGCTGGCAGTTCCTTATCAAGGCCGTGCCTCACTTCCCAGGCATACCAGCCTTTCCAAAGGCAAGGTCCCACCTCTCCCAGAGCACAGCTTAGGAAGCACTGGCTGCTCCCAGCCTCCACACCTGGTTGAAAGCTGCTTCTCCAAGCTGTTTTCTATATCCCCTCGCTGGTGAGGAGTTCAGACCGAGCTGTTTGCAGGCCTGGCTTTCTCTGCCGTGCTGAGGTTTGCTTTCTGTTGCAGGGAGGAATATTGGACTGGCTTTGGGGCCAGTGCTCTGGAGCATGGGATGCCCCCAGTTATTTCCTGGTGTGTGTGGATCTAAAGCTTGCAAMGAAATTTCCCCAAACCGCCACCAAGCCCCCTAGGAGCTATTCCTGAATGAGTCGGACATGGAGAAGATGCTATGGAGAAGGTGCTTTGATGCTCATGCCTGGGCTGTGCTGCACGGCCTCCCCTGCACCTCCCTGCCCGGCCACACAGAAGCACAGGCAGGGATGGAACTCGCAGTCAATAAACCTGYTCTTTCTGTTGCATTAATCCTTTGTCTGCAAGTAGTGATTAAATTCCCCGGGAACCTGGGCCGCGGCAGCCCACAGACGCGCTGTGATCCCAGCGGGGCGTGTCAGCGGCCACGCACTGCACCTCAGTTGGATGGGGGGCATGGCAGCTCTGCACATCCCCTGAGCCCTGGGAACAATCCTTCGGTTCCTTGTTCCTCAGGCAGGAGTCCCTAGCAATGACAGGGAGCACTGCGCAGTGGTAAATACGCCTTCCACAAAACCACGGTACCAGGATTCATTGGGATGAATTAATCCCCTCCCTCTTCCTCTTCCCTTGACGCATAATTTTTGGTGTGACTGAACTTAAAATACCTAAATGAAATTCAGTGTGACTTTTTTCCCCCCCATAAAGTAGTGACTGAATCATGGTTTCCTTGAAGGCAAAAACTGTGCTTTTTCCTAATGGCATTCCTTGTGCATATGGCTGCACAAACTCTCTCCTCTGGCTGTATCCGCCCCCTCCGGCACTGTGCACGCTCACGCTCACACTTGCACTTGTTGCGTGGAGGAATGGTGGTTCCAGGAGCCAGGAGGTGTCTGTATCCATCAGAGGTAACTGAAACTACAAATGTTTAATTGCTGGGAAGATGTGATCTCAGAAGCAGAGGGAGGAGTGGTGGTTTTGGGGAAGTGGAGGTTGCCAAATGCAAAACCACAAAAGCATCACATTTGCAGAGACTTTCTGAAGTTATGGGAGGCTGAAGCTCAGGCTGTGTCACAAAATAATTACAGCAACGTATTTAGCCCTAGATGCTGAGAAATTTCCTCTTGGGACTCCTCTGGCTATTCAGGATTGGCTCCAGGGAAACCTTGCCCCACCCTGGATGAGTGATGGACTCAGTGTGCCTTGCCAGCAGGGGATGTTGCACCAAGCGCACAGGCCACCGGACGTATTCCATTGTCTGTGCCCTAATCTGACTCTTCCAGTGGGAGAGGAGTTGTGCTTCCCTGGTCTCAGGGGAGGATCACAGGAGCAGGCTGGCCCCCAATGGCATGTTTTCCTCCAACAGAAAATTCAGCTGATGGGATGGGAAGGGAAATGAGCAAATTCGTTGTTTACCCACCCTGTGTTTGTACTTTCCTAGCAGTGAGGTGAGCCCAGAGATGCAATGGTGCTTTTTGAGACATATTGGCATAAATCTGTGAGGAATTAATATGGTTCAAGCCTTATTCCAGGGAAATGTTCCTTTTGCCTTCTGTGCTGGGTGTTTTTCAGATGTGGGCTGCCACAGCCCCCACCCTTCGTAGCTGGAATCTGGATTACCGTGGCTGGAGATGTCCTGCAGCTCTCACCCAGGGATGATTTGGGAATATGTGCTGTTGGTGTCAATGCTCCAGGCAGCCCTGTGCCCGTTGTGCCTCAGCTTTGCTGGGAAAGAAGGGGAAATCAAGATGGGTTAAAAATTCAAAAAACTTTGCACATTCATAGGAAGGGACTGTAATTTTCGCATTTAACACTCCGTTAGATCTAATGGAAAGCTGATATTTTTCTGTAGGTGTGAAATTAACCTTTCAATAAAACTAAAAGCTATCTTGAGCGTTTTCAAGCTGAAGTTTAAAATAGAGCAATTATGAAACTTGCTGAAAGACTGCCAAGTTTTCTTGTTGAAAACTGCTGCAAATGAATTATGTTTCCCTTGTGATTTACAGCACAGTGTGAAAGAGCTATAGTTTGTATTTAAATCTGTTTCCATTAAAGACTATTTGCAGCTTACAGGAATGATTTTTTTTTATTTTGGACAAAGTTGTCAAAYTCCATCAGAGAAAATTCCTTTCAATGTTTAATGCTACAAATTGCTAAACATGGCATTGTTTATGAGTGCCATGTGAAGCAATTGTATGCCTTGAAAGAATATTTTCTTTCTGAGTGAGGACGGCTGATGCTAAACAAATTAGCTCCATTTCTYGTGGAGACTGCTGGAGGCAGGCAGGGGGATGAGGGGGGTTTTGTCTTGCCTTCAATCCCAGCAAAACCTGGATCTTCCATGCCAAGCTCCCTTATCCTCATTGAGGTTAAAAAAGAGAAGCTGAAACTCGTGTAGGTTTTGCACTCACACATGAGCATGCACTCGGGGTGTCTGTGTAGGGGATGATGTTTGCCAATGGGATTGCTACAGGACACTGGAAAAACTCACTGAGTCAGCATCCATTCTGGAAATGCAGCCAACTTTGCATCCTACTCCTAGAAACAAGGGATTAAACGTCAATTCAGAGCTTTCTGCTCTCTTTTACTCAGTGAGGTTCGCTGCAGACAGCAAGGAAGAAATTCCTGGGGCTGTGGAGTACGGAGATGGTCAGTCACGTAACACAGCTGTGGTGGCTGGAGTGGGAGCTGTTTCACTGGCCAGCTTTCTAGGAAATGGATTGAACTKTCTGTGAAATCCAGCTGATGGCTGTGAAGGATAGGAAAATCAGATGGGTCTGCAGAAGGGCTTTTTCAATAAGGAGTTAACATTAAAAATATTCCTGTATGGAAAGGCCTCATGTCACATATACAGATACCATCATTTCATGTACATTGACACCTGCAGCTTCAGTTGGATCCTCATAAACTCACTCCTCGGTGACCTTGAAAGCTTGACAAAGCAAACCAGACMTCCAGTTCTAGGTGGTTGTCAAAAATATACGTGGTTGGAATCACATATTCCATGAAATGACAAGGTAATTCTATGAGGTATTCATATCTGAGGTCAAAAGCAAAAGAGCATTTATCTCTTTAATTTTTTTAACTCTGCAAATAGTATGTTAGAGGCAATAATCAATCTCCTGTTCAAAGCCACCTCCACTCCAGCAGTCCTGAGGCAGGAGCACTCCCCCTCAAATATCTCTCCTCCTTTCCCTGCTGCAGCCATGTACTCCCAAATCCTGTAGTACYGACTGCTTTGTGCCACATCCACCTTGCTTGAAGATATGTGTGGGCTTTGGTCAGGTTAGACACCACCATAAACTCGATAGTCTTTGGCAAACAAGGCACTTGGGCTCGGTTTTACTTCACAGATGGTGTTCCCAGCCTTGGTTTTGCTTGAAGAGATTCCCCATACTCAAGGGACTGCTCTCTGGCACAGAATAAAGTACATCTGGGGACCTGTCCTGGTAAAGACACAACAAAATTATTTGCAATCACCCCTGTGCCTGTGCATCTAATTAAAAAGAAACCATTAACCTGTCAAAGTAACTGATGTTCTTGCAGTCTCCATAATTATCCTTCATAAATGTCTGTCAGCTGTACAAGGCTTGTATTTTGCCATCCATCCTAACAGGAGACAGGCTGCTYGCCTGGCTCCTGCAGGTGGGCTTGGTACTTGCCACTGGCTTCAGCAAGGTGATGATGATTTACATCACTGGAAACCTGTTCAGATAAATGTAATAGCTGGTAGGTAATTGATTTCTTGGTAAAATTCAGCTGAGTGAGTGTCATGATTCTTGAAAAACACAGCAAAGTGGCTTCTAAAAGYGATGAATCACACTTCTGATTGCATTTATGTCAGTCTTGCATCAACGCGGCGGTGAAATTTGTTGGCTGTAGGTTCAGCTGTACTGGCGCTGAAGTCAGCGCTGATTTAGATTGTTTAAATTATTTAAATGACTTAAATGATGCTGTGTCTGGCTCTGCTGTCCCAGAGCTGTCTGTGCAGCCCCACGAGGGGCCAGCTCCAGAACACACAGAGGACCTGGTCCACTGTCAATAGAGTTCGAATGGAGTGAATCAAGCATCCAGCACAGGCACTGAGGATGGGAAGCGAGTGCCAGAAGAGCAGGAAAAGGACTTTTGTCGTGGTTGTGTTGTGTGTTGAGTCAGTTTACAAAAGATGAGTCCCTAATAGTGCAGAATTAAATGCTTAAGTGCAATGCTCACCATTGGTGCTCCACACACAGCTGCAGGCTCCTGGGGACTCAGCTTGACAGTCACAGTTGTGCTGTGCAGGAACACTGGGATTTTTGGTGTATTTTTAGCAAACAGAAAATCACTAGAAGCTGTAAAGGAGAGAAAAATTGAAAGTTTTTTTTTCTTAAGGGAAAAAAAAGCGCATTTTTTCCTCACGCACATTCTCTGCAGGAACTTGGGTGGGAATGCTCCCTTCTCCACGGGTGTTCAGGTGGGGAGGGTTCTGGCCCCTTGGACAACTCTGGGAAATTACCTGCTCTGCTGTCTGAAATCCCTCAACTGCACTTTCAACCATAATTATAAGTTGTGAAAAGGCTGCAACAGATACTGATATTTTGCCAAAGTTATTCTTGGAAGATGAGCTATACCTGGGCTTGTGCTATAAACAGCAGCAAGAGCTCATCAGGAACCCCTCAGTATAATGAATATTGAAAACACCACCACACCAATAATCAGGAGCTTAGCAGCAGCCATGGGTTTGAGCTGCTCCTGGTTTATGGTGCTCTGCCAGTAACGGGAGGAGGTTTCGGCTGCCACTTGATATCTGAGAGTTCCCTGGTAATTCTTCTGTCTCCAGTTCCTTTCCTGCAGCCTTGTTAAATTAACTTAAATTAGTGCTAGGTTTCTGTGTGTCCACTTTGCCTGAATTGTTTGCTCTTTAGGCATCCACAGCTTCTCTGGACAACCTGTTCCAGTGCCTCACTACCCTCACAGTAAAGAACTTTTTCCTTATATCTAATCTAAGGTGCAAGAGGGAAATATTTTTTATGGATTCCTGAAATTACCAGATTCTTGTGAAGCTGCTAATCGTGGAAGTGGATAAAAAAGATGGAAAATCCCATTTCCTATTTCATGGTATAACACTGTTCCTTATGCTGTTAACGGCACAAGAGGCATAATTTTCACAGAACCCTCCAAAGCTTTAAGTATTTTGTTGCTAAGAAAGCAACATTTCCTTCAATACACCTCCTTTTTCCAAGGTCCTTCAGAACTTCTGTCTACCTGAAAAGCCTTATTCAATAGAACACAGCTGAGAGGTTTTAACCACCTCTCATTTTAGACAAATAAGTGAACACAACTCTCTTTACCCTGTAGAATAAAGATTTCTTTGGTATCACATTACCTACTGCTGCTGCCAAGTCTTTCTGCTTTTGAGTTACTTGAGAGCATCTTGAGTTAGTTGTGGCTGCCCCCTCCCTGGAAGTGTTCAAGGCCAGGTTGGATGGGACTTTGAGCAACCTGGTTTAGTGGGAGGTGTCCCTGCCCATGGCAGGTGGGCTTGAAACTACATGAGTTTTTAGGTCTCTTTTCAACCCAAACCATTCTGTAATTCTGTGATCAGTGGTGCTTGTTTGGGTTGTGCTGTGTGGAGCTGGAGAGAAGATAAGGGGTTGTGCAAGGTCCTCCACACCCACCCCGTGCGCTGTTTGTGATTATTATTTCCTATTCTCACCACTGGATCCTGTTTAGAAGCGCACATGTAATGGAGATAAAGTTCTGCTGATTAAATTATGTCTTCACAAAGTGGAGAAGAGAGTGTACAGTGCAAAAATTTCTAGATTTCCCATCAAAATAGGGGTAAAATCACAATGCCTACAGAGGTAGCTGGCCTGTCTCAGCACACCAGAAGCAATAAGAGGCAATGTAGAGAATTTCACAAGCTTTTGGGAGGTGGGATAACTATCATTATCAATTATTTCGTGGCTAACCTTAGGGAAAAAAAAGCCTGTTAAAAACAGATTAAAGAGAATAGGCTTCTATATTTAACAAGGCCAGACAATATTAATATGCAAGTGCAGAGACATGGCTAATGAATAGGATTTGTTATTACTAAGGCAATCTATAACTTCTTTGAATGCCACAAGTGGCAGGGAAGTCACTGCTGAAGTGACTGGAATTAATGAGCTGTCTCAGGAATTTTATCGAGTTCTCTATAAAAGTCTTTCCCTTGCTCCTGAGGAGATGGATATATTCAGYGAGAGGCAGAGAAAAATTTTCTTTGTATCTGCTTAAAGGCTGAATGATCATGAAGGTCCTGAGCTTAGGAAGCTCTTCATGCTGAATTTTTATGGGAGCTTTGAACAGCATCAGGCCCATTAGCAAAGAAATACATCTAACCTCTTCAATCTGCTGGTTTGCCTCCTACAGCTCCAATCCATCAGGATTCTCTGGTGTATGGGCACGTTTAAAACAAGAGCAGTGACATGAATAGACCRGACTGGGCACAGGCTTTGATGCAGTTTTTTAATAAAGACTCTACTCTGCAGCTTGCACAAAAGTTATTGCTTCATGTTTTCCCGGGGCCAGATTGATTGAACCATCCTACACCAAACTGACTGTTTATGTAGCAATTATGGGAGTTTTAGAGGAAAACAAAAGCTCAAGGGTCACAATGTAATTTGTCAGTGGCTGGATCTCAGCTGAAGCTGCCTCATATCTCTGGTAGCTGAGCTCAGGGTGAGGAAGACGCGAAACTCCTCTCCTGCAGAGGAAAGCTGATGCTCACAATTGTCACAGAAAGTAGTTACCCCTCCATGTGTCCTACCTTGCAGTAATGGGAGGGTAAATGCGTATTTATTAGAGTAGCTGTGCTGTGGCTGAATAAGACAACTTAGTCACATGCCCACATCACAAAATGTTCCCTTCACATGTTCTCTTTACATGTTCTCTTCCATCAGAACTCTTGCAGAGGGCTTGGGTGCATATTCACCCCCTCCTTTGCTGCTGAGCTCTTGGTTTGAGCAAGAGCTAACAGAAGGGCATCACACTTCTTTAAAAAGTATTTCCTTGAAGAAATTGAAAGGTCTCAAAGGCTCAGGGTGCGTGTTTGAGCAAATGTATATATGCATGTATTCATAATTTCCTGTGGCAACTGTCATCCTCTTTTTATTAAAAATTTCTCACACATATCTACAGATATATATAAATTGCATGTAGGAGTTGCTCTCTCCTGTATCCTAAAAAGAGTGCAGAATAAGCAAGGGAAGATACAGGACAGAAATGTGCTTTCCTGACATTAACACCGTGCCTGGGTTTAAAAGTGCCACCTATAATTAGACAGCGCGAGCAGAGAGCAGCAGTCTTTCTCCTGTGTTTTGCTCCTCTTTTACACTCGGGTCTGTGGGTCATTTCCCAGCGAGTACAGGAACCTGGCAGACTGTAGYCCGGGATCTCTGGCAGCTGAGGATCTTTGCTTCCCTCTGGGAAGCAATGGTAGAGGAGCTCTGCTCCAAATGTGGCTGAGGTGTAAGGGGAGAGAAGGTGGCCAAGGGCAGGTTTGCAAGGCAGCCCTATGCAGACAGCAGAGAGACAAGTAGAGAGGAAAATAAGTCCTTTCACAGGCTTGGTTCTTGATTATTTTTATTTTAAAATCATGAAATAAGAGGCTTGACCAAGGAGCTGAAAGTAAATAGGTAAGGACCTTGTGATGCCTGAAGAGCTGTATGCGCAGAACAAGTGAATGACTTCAGGGTTTGCCATCAGTCTTTGTAAGAGGAAACTTCAGTGTTCAAGATGGTTTTTTTCTTCCAGTTAGAAAAAAATGGCTGTACCTGTTTTCAACAGCTCAAAGTAATTTTCTAAGCTTCAGATTATTAGCATGATTTTCTGTGCTGGAGAGCCCAAATACCAAAAGYGCAGGGGTCTGTCGTAGCACCCAGTACCTCACAAATCCTTCACTTTATTCCAGACACAAACGAGTCACTGCTGTCAGCATTGAGCCCTGCACAGGGATGACAGGTACATGTGAGGTCACCTGCTGTCCACAGACAAGGATGACTCCAGGGCTCGGAGCTGGACTCCTGCAGGAGGGAAAAGAGTCTGTGTCCCTTCCACAGAAGAATGCAGGCACCAAATGCACTTCAAATGCAAGCTTCTAGCAGGCACTAGTGACATTTAAGCTATAAAAAAATACTTTTGTTTCCTGCTGAAACCTTATGAACCATGATTTGACACCTTCTCCACAAGCTTTGGAGCTGTGCTGAAGGAGGGAGGATTAGCCTCGAGGCAGGGCATGAGCAAGGACAGAAACTGGGGCTTGTTCATCACTCAGCTGATCACTTCTGATTCCAGGGCTAGTTATGAGATATGTTAATTTGAACTGGCAGCAGATTTTGCATAAATACATCTCAGAACACCAGTCAGCCCTAACATTTGCCATGGAATTTAGTTTTCATATTATTAAAACCTCATAATGAAGTTTTACAGAGTAGATCTTTCTTCAAGCTTTGCTGCAATGACATTCAATGCTAGCAGAGAACATACTCACTCCAAAGGGTGAAGGYTGGGATTTTATCACTATTAGGTGTCCTGTGCTTGGCCTGAATGTCTTCACAGTGTAGGACACTAAGAAATGTGGGGGTTATATCCTTAGGATTTGCAGCATCCTTTTTTTCATGTATGTGACAGAACTGCTTARAGCTTTTATGCAGGAACAAAGCACTTATTGTTGATGATATTGGAACCATTTCTTTGACACCTTCTTTCTGTCTAGAATGTRTGTATATTATCCTCTCTCTATAAAGGTAGTTCCACCAAAGTGGTTACCACTCTTCAGGGAATCTTCCCCGGGSAGGTTGCATTTCCCTTCTGGACCCATAGACACCTGTGGAAAACACCTTCCCTGTGTGCCCGTGGAGGCTGAGGCACTGCTGCAAACTGCACAGCTTTGTCCCTGCTGTTTTATGAGGGAGCTGCCAGAGGGGAAGGGGGCACAGAGCCTGGGGAGGGCAGGCACAGCCAGGCAGGGAGGCAGCAGCTGCTGGAGGAGTGGGAAGGAGCTGGAAGAGTGAACTTGTAGCTGGGGTCGATGCTTTGCCCTTGCCTGTTAATCACAGCTCTTCTCTTGCCAGCCAGCCTGACATGGGGGTCACTGGGCATGTGATGCCCCAAGGCAGAGGCTGTGGGTGAGAGCAGGGGCCTCATCCATCTGAGGGACCCCTGCACTGGGTGCAGAGTGGTAACTCACTGCCTGCCAGGCTTCAGCTCCCCGTGCAGGTGTCAGTGCTGCTGGGAATACTGACTCTGTGTAATTAAGACACAGCACGTCTCGTTCAGCAGGTTTTTATTCCCAAAGGTTGCTTCTGCTTAGCTCTGTGGGGACCTTTCCCTTGAGCCAGGCCTGCAGGATGGAAATGTGTTCTCAGAAGTGCATGCCAGTGTGGGTGATTTTCCAGGCAGTGAATGTCTCTGTGGGAAGTGTGAGCATCCCTGAGTGCCCCCAGGCAAGGGATGGGAGGGAAAAGCCTGTATGTTGACCCTCACTGGAAACCTGTGCTGGAAAAGGCAGACAGATGAGGAGGAGGCATGTCTTGGCTGGGGTTTTGTCCCTCCTGTAGAGAGGGCAAGGCTGGCTGCGTAAACCAGGCAGCACAGCTTAAAATCCTGGGTCTCAGGAGATAGGAGGGAACTGCTCACTCCTGCCTTGCAGGCAGGTAACATCAGCTGCCCTGAGCATTTCCCSATGCAACCCCTATGTCCAGGACCAGCCAGCGAAATCCAAGCCAGCAGAGGCATGCCTGGATGAGTACTGCTGTGCCAACCGAATGGCAAATTTCCCAGGATCAGAGTTTTATTTCTGTCATCCTTTTTCTCAGCCTCGGCTTGGCTTGAAGCAGCTTGACCTAAAAGCATCACTTAGTTGGGGGTGTTTCCATCTCAGTCCTGGGATGTGCAGTGGCTGCAGGGTGGGAGGTTTCAGCAGCAGAGTCACCTGGAGGGTGATGCTGGTGTGTGTGGTACCTGCACGCTCAGGCCCATCGCTGCTGGCCTCTGGGCCCTGTGCTGGTGGCTGCTCTGTCCSCCTTGACCTGCCCCACTGGAGTGTGTGAGCCCTTGTAGGGACAGTCCAGAGGGATTCAGCATCTGCAATATCCGAACACTTCCCGTGAATTCGTGAATGAATAAAAAAATTAAAGTGAACCACGGTTTGGTTCTGCARTGGCTCAGAAGCAGAAGCTGGGGAAGGGATAAACTTCAACTTGTTTTGAATATTTTCCATATTGCAAACTGCTGAGTTCTTAGCCTTGTTATGCTTAATTAAGTTTAATTGCTTAAAATGTGTTTTAAAATTTTATGTAATAGCTAAATAAATCCCCGCTGGTACTTGGGGTACCTTCTAAACAGGGTTCAGCAAAGCTCCTTGGTCATAATGGCAATAACTGGACCAATGATTTGAAGGTGGAAAACGTTAAAACAGCACTGACCTGGCTGTAGTGTGATGGGAAAAAGCCTGGTGAGACACTTGCTGGCCTCAGGATGTCCCCACCCCGTGTTGTGTCAAAGGAATCATTGAAAGGAAAGCTCACTACTCGTTCATATAAGGCCTTTACTGAAATTTCCCCAGAGTCTTTAACAAGCAAGAAACACATCTTAATACGTGAGAAGTACAAAAAAACCTCCCTAAAACTTTAATTGCTGGTCTATAACTCTGGAACTGGCAATCTCGCCTTTAACGGGTCTGCTGAACAGCTGGATTGTCAGCCACTGAAGATATTAGTTTATAATTAAAATTCTGGCAGTTCCTTAATTACAGGCACCGCTACAATATCATTCACCRCTCTAATTGTTTGTCTTTCTGATGGGGAGCATGAGTAATTATTTTTCTTCAAGATTTTCAAATAAAATACTATTGTGAAGGATATGTTCATCCTGTCACTCTGCCGGTGGGAGGAATGTGCCGTGCTGGTGCAATGCACAGTGTGAGTGTTCAGCAGGTGACTCTGCAGGCAGGACTGTTCCAGAAAGAAAAGCATCGGGGTGAGGTTTCCAGCCATCCAGTCTGATGGGAGAGTAGGATGATAAATGCTGCGATTGGTGTCTCCCCACGGCTGATGGAAAGCCAGGGTGGCTGCTCCGATGGTAGAGAGGTAATAACTCTGTCTGAGAGCTCAGTYCCTGTCTCATGTGAAGCTCTACCTCTTCATCTCCTATTTTGCTGCAAGAAAAACCAGAGCACCATCGATAAAGRAGCTTTTTTTAACCTGTTCAGTGCTTTGTCTAAATGAGCAGTAGCAGATTTGTACTCTAACCTTGGGGTTAAAAAATTTCCCAATGGTCAAATATTGGAACCAGGACCCGTAGAGGCAGTGAGACCTTCATCCCTGGGGACACTCAAATACCCAGGTTCAGGCTTAGAGCAACCTCACCTAAATCTGAAACTGGCTCTAGTCTGAGCAGGAGGTTGGACTAGGGACCTCCAAACATCCTTTGCAGCTGAAATCATTGAATGACCCTAAACGGCCACTTTAGGCATCTTACTTTTATTTGTGAGCTAAGAAAAGGCAAAGAGAAGCAGGTGCAGGAGGGGACAGGGGGGACGTGCAGCATCCACACTGTGTGGGGGACCTGGCATGCACACCAGGAGCTCCTGTGAGGCTCCAGGAACAGACAGCTCAGGGTGACTCAGTGTCTTTCTGGCTTGAGCACACCATTCACGGAGCTTCACAGCTTTTTAACAAACAAACACRACTTGCTGCTGCTTCACGCCCTGGGAATTGCTGCTGAAGTTAATGAGCAGGAGAAGGAAGGGGTGCTGAACCCGGCCCGCTGAGTCTGACACGGATAATCACAGGCACAGCGACCGGCAGGGAGCAATTTGGAGATAACACAACTGGGAATCTTTCTTGTCTCATTTGCGCTGACGCATCCATGTAATCAGTACATTTTGGTCGGTTACTATTATTTCTTGTTGAAATTGCAGCTCTCTGCTCCGTGTGCCCGGTCTCTTCCCCCGCTGCTCCCCCAAGGGATGAGCAATTGTAAAGCAAACAAGAGGAGGAAGTTTGACAATGGGTGGTAACAGGACAATGCGAAATAGCAAGGTAGCTGAACTTTCCAGTGCTTCCCCAAGTGTCAAGACAAATAATAACAAGTATTTACTCCTCCACAGTGGCTCTGTGTTTGTATTGTTGGTGGAAGTGTGGGAGTGGAGGCGGTGGAGGGGGCTCTGGGCTGGCTCGATTGAGMAGGCGGGGTAGCGATGGGTGCGAGGCTTTGAGGGAAAATGGGAGTGGCTGAGACGTGTGTTGATTTAATCAGTCTAAGCTTTCAGATGTGCTTTGTACACTGTACCCGGCAAATCTGCAAGGCTCGCAGCTGCAGGGAGCGTGTGTGCGAATGTGCACATGTGCCCGTATGCATGCACGTACAGAGGCTAGGGGTTTAGTCCTGGAGAACGGGAATGAGGAACGGGCAATCAGCTCACAGTTAATTGGCTTTGCTTTTCCTTTCCTTCTGCTTCCTTTCTCTTCTTTCTGCTCTTCCAAGACAACGAGCCTGCTGGGTCGCATCCCTTCCGTGGTTGCTCCCCGCGGGCAGCGCAGTGGTTTGATGCTACAGCCTGCCTTTGGGCACTCTGCCCCGAGCATTTGCTATGTTCTAGATGGTTTTCCCTATGGAGCTGTGTCCCGCAGTTTCTGTTTGCCCCCAGCCAGCCTTGGTCTGCAGCTGACTACATGCAGGTTGCAAGGGTTTTGAAATCCTCTGCTTGCTACTTGCATTAGCAGGAGAAAATAAATATTCCCATTGCTTTTTAGCAATTCTCCTCCTCAGGCGCTGTTAGTGGCATAAACCATCTATCAGCTGGCAGCAGGCTACAGTGGCAACGGGCACGCTTGAAAAGCCCCTGACATCGGATTAAAAAGGATCCACAGGCCAAGTAAACACTGGTGAGGCCCAGGCCTGTGGGAGCAGGAAGCAGGCAGCTCTGGGCAGAGCCTGCAGTCCCTGGCTGTGTCACCAAGGATGGCCTTGCTCAGTGCAGCCTGGCTGTTGGTCCTGCAGCCCAAACTGCATGGAAATGCTGTGCTGCCAAACAACCCTGCTTCCCTCAGGATTTTGCTCTTTAGCCATGCTATGATTTTTTTGTTCTTTCTCACTTCATTATTTTTTTGTTTCATCTGAGTGGTTTTGCAATCTCCCTGCATCATTTGAAGCACAGCCCCTTACCCATATTGCAGAAGCAGTGTGATTTCCTTCTTAAAACTGGCTTGTTGTTGGCTAGCTGCAGCCCTTATATGATGTCTAGCAAATTAGCATCATGTAAGAGGCCTGAAAYAGAGGTGAACAGTTTTCTTTCACTGATTTGGTGTAGGATGGCACAGGCATACCAGTGTTAGCTGATGGATGTGTAGGATTGTGGTCTGGGCTTAGTCCCAGTCAAACTTAGGGAATGTCTCTACCTGCATCTTGAGAAAYGATGCAGTGGAGCACAAATCTCCTTCTTACATCTCTACATTCAGTAAATTTGCTGGGTGTTTATTGGAGCAAGGAGATTACACAAGGGGTTTTCCCCGTGTGCCTTGAGATCCTTTGCCATTGCTTGGTGTGCTTAGTGCAGCAGCTGGCAGGTTTGACGGGTTAGGCAGTAAAGAAGAGAAAGGGAGAGAAACYRTCACAGGCTAAATAYRAATATAATCTGTCTATTCAAAGAGSGATTTGCTGTCTCTTACACCATCCTCCTGAATGAGTAGTACTGAGAAGTCAAACCCAAACACACCCCAAATGTGCCACTCCGCTCCCCCAGCTCTTCAGCACCGCCTTTACACCCAGGCAGGTCCTGGAGAGCACTGCCCATGTGGTCAGCCGAGCTCCTGTGCCCCCTCACTGCCACCCTCTGCCCCGTGTAGACAAGCAAAGGCACCCATGGACACTGCCAGAGCCCACATAATGCATGGGAAGAAAGCTTTCCTTTGCTTTGCTGAGTTTTGTGGGGCTGGGAAAGATTAGGTCTGGGGATTTTGTTCTCTTTGTCAATGTGCCAAGAAGTGCTGGGAAGAACTGTTTTTCTGTATAAGAAACAGAATGAATGTGTGGCCCTGACAGGCTGAGTCCTGAGATGCAGTTGTTCTCTCATTCCTTCAGTGAATCCTGCTGCTGTAACTTAGCAGCAAACAGTTTTGATGCTCACATTAGATTTGACGGCGGCACAGGTCTCCCAGGGAAGGTTTCTGCCATCAAGACCGTCAGTTTGCCTTCAATCACTTCTCAAGTCACCTCAATAACACGACATGCTGGTGTGTCAGAAGGGCAGAGATCTCACACAGATTACAGGCTTTGAAAAATAACCAGCACGTGTCAGCCACACCAGGGAAAAGCTCCAGCATAACCAGTCTCCTGACACCGGGGCACTCGTGGGTGTGTAGGCAGGTAGTGGATGCTCCCACTGCAGTTTTGCACCTTGCTGGGTACTGGGCACACTAATGACACAGATGGCAGAGGTGGTGGCCCCAGTGCTCCATGACCCTTCCCATCTCTAGCAGCCACAACAACAGAGCAAAGGAGAATTGATCTGAAAGCTTTCTGTGAATTCATGCAGAGTGAGTCAGAAGATACTGACATTAACAGGCACTAAGAAAGAAACCAAGATGTTATTTTTTTGTCATGTTTCCTGTCATATAGGTTAAAACATCTTTACCTGTGAATTTCCACTAGGTTGTAAAAGTTTCCTTGATGTAASTGGGAGAAGGTGCGCTGGACAGTGGTGGTTGTTTCCACGTGTGGTGTCTAAACCTGTGTCTTATACTTGGTAATCAACCAGAGGCTTCTGTTTTCAGCTTTGAAACTTGGCGTTGTTTGGGAGGTTTTTAGCAACAACACAGTGCTTTAGGGAAGACATATAGTTTGGAATAGGAGCTCATGCCTGGGGATTTTGGTACAGCAAATGGAAATGTGAATTTCATTTAGGTTCATACGAGGAGATTTAAGTGTAGTAATGCTTTATGTAAGAGTCATTGGCAAGGTGGCTGCAGTCAACTTGCCCTGCCAGATCATAAATTATATATTTTATTTTTATTCCAAATGGGCTCCTAGTGGGCTCTATTTGTCACATGCAGTACATGCTGTTATTTCCAGCATACACTTCTCGTGAAACTTTCGTGTTTAGAAGAGCCCAGTCCTTTCCTCCTTGGACATAAACCAACATTTTTAATTCTCTTGATGGTGACTTTTTCATTGCGAGCAAACTGGCAAAGTATAAAAAATGTTGTTTAGGCAGTTTGCTTTTTATTTTCCCTTTATTGTGAGAGCAATTTAAAAACACATGTCTTGGCTGTTAAATATTTTAGGAATTCTCATGCACTGTAACGTTTTTAGCAAACTTTTGCCAAGTTTCTCACTGTGATGCTGCAAATTCTGAGCAACCCGGTACGGAATGATCCTGAAACAACTCTTGCCTTGGCTTCAGGCTGGCAGGGCTGGATGTGTTGGAGCCAGCAAAGTCTCTCGTGCCAGAGGGTGCTTGGTCCCTGCTGCAAGCACTGTCAGACTCTGCTCTTTCAGCCCTTGTGTGGGAGAGGCAGTGTGGAGGGTTTGGGATCTGTCATCATCAGTAGGAAAATGAAGTATTGGATACTCTTCTGTCGCATCTTGGGACGTTCGAAAGAGCAGAGGTTTTGGCATTGCCCCTTCTGCTCCTTGGCAGTGGTTTATGTGTTTTGGGGCAGTTTAGGGGAGGCTTCGAGAACCAGGGTAGTTCAGGCAAGACATATGAAGCAAAGTGCGCGAGTGAGCAGGGAAAACTCTCTTGGGGCTGTGCTGTGCAGGGCCGGGACCTGGGCTCCATGAACGCTGTGGGTCCCTCCAGCTCGGGATATTCTATGATTCTCTGGAGTTTTAACCCCTCTGGACACCGGAGGGACTGTCCGCGCGTGGGAGGTGGAAACGAAAAGAAAAGGTCTAAAAAGCCCTCGCAAGGACGGGAAGGCCTGGGAATGCGGCCAGGGGGRTCCCTGAATCCCGGGAAGTGCCGGGAATGCATCCGGGGGGGATCCGTGATTCCCAGCGCAGGGAATGTGGCCGGGGGAATGCACGGCTCCCGGGAAGCGCCGGGAATGGGGCCGGTGAGATCCATGAATCCCGGAAAACGCCGGGAATGCGGCCGGTGAGATCCATGAATCCCGGGAAACGCCGGGAATGCGGCCGGTGGGATCCGTGGTTCCCAGCGCTGGGAATGTGGCCAGGGGGAACCGTGATTCCCAGAGCCGGGAATGCGGCCCGTGAGATCCATGGATCCCGGGAAGCGCCGGGAATGCGGCCGGTGGGATCCGTGGTTCCCAGCGCTGGGAATGTGGCCAGGGGGAACCGTGATTCCCAGAGCCGGGAATGCGGCCGGGGGGATCCATGAATCCCGGGAAGAGCAGGGGACATGGCCGGTGGTATCCGTGGTTCCCAGCGCCGGGAATGCGGCCGGAGGGATGCGCGGCTCCGCGCCCGGCCCGGCCTCTGCTGCCCCCTGCCGCCCGCGCCGCCGCGGCTCCACCGGGAGCGGGACCCGCGTGCGGGAGCTGGGCCGAGGGCAGCGCGGGGTCAGCCGCGGGACCTGCGGCTCTGCGGACTCTTTTGCACCATTAGGGCGTTTGGAATACGCTCCGTGCCCGTGGGGTGTTCACCGAGTGCTCCCCAGCCCACTCCGCTCTGCTGCGCTCCGGCACGGATCCGTCCGGTACGTGATGGATCACGGACGGGACCAGTTTCAGAGATGTCCACAAGGATGATCCCATGGGACTGTGCTGGCAGCTTCCGGGAGCTGCTGTGGTTTGTGGCGTCCAAACGTGTGGCCCCTCACAAAAGCTACACAAACACAAATGTGACAAACGTAGAAAAATTAGTTTGTTCCCAAGTGCCTTCCTCGYGGGTTCCTCAATTAAGACCAGCTCCTGCCATTCAGCCAGCAACAGCAGCAGCAGGTGCCCAACACAGCCAGTGCTCTGCCTCTGGCCAGGACAGGTCCAGAGCTCTTCCTTCCATGAAACAAGCCCTCCATCATTTCACCTGGCGTAGAGGTGTAAAGCCCCTCATCCTTCCCTTCAGGACTCTGCTAGCCTAGACAAAATCCACAGCATACTGCATCCCTGGCTTTAGGATTACTCTTGAATACCTGGGAAGCTCCTTGGTACGAGGATGCTGAGTTTCCTTGGCGGGGATGCCCTAGTGTCCCATTCCGCAGGTGCCTTTGGCACGTGGTTGCACAGCCTCACACAGCCGTGCCATGCCAGCTCCTGCTGGAATCTTTCCTGCTGCCAGCAGGCAGGTGAATCACATGAGGCCAGGGCGGACACAAACAAAAGCCAAACCTGGCTTTGCCTCCTGGCTGCCCAGTACATGGGGACGGGAACAGCTGTTCTGTTSTGCCTCTGCACAGTGCCCAGCAACACACGGGCCCTGGGCTACGAGTGGAGGGAATTCTGCAACACTGCTAATAACCTTTATTAAAATAGACTTGGGAAATGAAGGCTGACGTAACCCAAGAACACGTTTGACAATCGGGATGAAGTACAAAAGCTGGAGCACTTCTCTGTTGCTAACTTGCTTCCCCCAGGGTCTGTTACATAAAGGCCTATCAAGTGGTTCATACACTGGTATAGTGTGTCCCTAATGCAGGTAGTGTAGAAACAAAAAGCACACAGGTTCCCAGCGCAGAACTAACAGTACTTGCCTGCATTTCTGATTTTTTTCTTAGTTTTTTAAACTCACAAGAAAAGGAGATCCACCTGAGCCACCTGAGAAAGAAAAAACTTTCTTAGTCTTTTAAACTCACAAGGAGTGAGGGAAAGCATGGTACATGCCACCTGTGACAGGTGAAAAACTTACATGACAGGTATCTAAAATTATTCATAATTTATAGCTCATAAATCTTCGGGATATATTTTTTGCAATTTTCTCTGCTGGCAGCAGCTTTCTTCAAATTAGCATGGTTTCAGAGATACCCATCACTTAGCAGTGTGTCACTGTGACCTTCTTTTCTCCTTCTTCCAGCCCTTCATGAATCTTGCTAAATCTGTCTTATCAAATTCTGCCCAAGTTACCAATTCTGTCCAATGTTCCACTCTCCCTCTGCTGCTCTCATTTGGACAGGRCAGAAAAACAAGTCCTGGCATTGAAAATGTCAGTTTATCACTTCAGCAACTCTCTTCCTGCTTGTATTTTTGCATCCACATGGCAAGAGCACTGATATGGAACATTTAGGCATATATTAATCTTTCAGCTCAGATAGGGTCAAGGCAAATGACAAAACCAGGAAAGATTTCTCTTTTAAGTAGCGTGGTTGTTGAGATTTACACACCTACATACTTGTTTAGAGTCAATGCAGGTAAGCAGCATCACAGARAACAGCTTTCCAGGCAGGGATGAAACAGTGACCACCATCTGTGCCTTGGAAATACGACACACAGAAAACTTCTGGAACTGAAGATTAATGGAGATGCAGATATACATTTCCAGTGTATGCTGGGCAGATTTGAAGCTGGAACCCGAGGCTTGATAATAAAGCAAGTTAAATATTGACTGGTATTAGAGTTCCTTTTGGTTTTGTTTCTTTTTTGGTACGAATCTAATGTTCTATGGGTTAGAAGCATAAATACTGAAAAAAMTAGGAGCAAATATTTTGGATGTCCCACTGAGGTTGTGTTTGCAATGAGCTGATGTTGCTTTTCTCTGATTGGTCTGGTGACATCACCCTCTTGCTGCCACACTGCACTAGGGCAACTTGATTTTCTAGGGCAGTAATTTCTTTTCAAGATTGCGTCACTGTAATTCAAACTAGAATATATTCCTTTGCTGCATCTTTGTATTGCTTCTCTTGTGTACAACTCCTGCTTCTGTGTATATATTCCTTGCCAGAGGGACAGACTCGGGTGTTGTCATGTTTCTGGTCAGGTTCTATACAGAACACTGCAAGTTCTGAGATAAGATACTTGAGTGATCCAAGTAACTTCCAAATAATTGTGTAAAACAACGAATGGAAAGATTTGAGATTTTCATAACACTGTTACAGAGATTGATTTTAACTGGTAAATATCAGCCACCTTTGCACCAAAATAAAGTCCAGATAGCTCATGGAGGGCACTTGAACCACAAAAAAACCTGCTAATATGCTTTAAAAGTGTCTTTGAGCCCTTGTCATTTATGATCTTCATAATTCATACATTCATKAGAGTGACTCCTCCCTGATTTGGCAATAATTTAGTGTTGCTGCTTTACAAAATATTTTACCATTCCCTGTTGTTAGGAGGGGAAAAACAGTACACTAAATACTTTTTGACGGTGTACTTTTCATATTAATGCCTGTTGTTTGCTTAACCACCCCCCCACSTGCCAAATTTGCAGTGCATGAGAAGCACTGCATGTCTGCACAGGCTCTATCAGGCAAACCTGAGCCTCCCCTGTGTTCTGAGMTGACCAGCTGTGAACTAGAAGACTTCTGACAGCTTATTAGTCCAGGGCTGCACCGTGCTACTGAAGTTGTTTGACTTTTTGTTCAGCTGGCTTGCCTTTAGCAAACCTGGAATGTGAGCAAAACAAGCTCAGATATGTCTGTTCAGCCCAATTCACACAGATCCATAGCACTGAGAGCGGGAATTATATGGCATATGGATTATAAATGTCCCAAGTCTCAATCCTGGAAATCCCTCTCAGCTGTCACTTGGTGAGACAGCAGCTCTGCTCTGTGTAACATTATTTCACTTGAACCATGKATGCTTATGGCACAGCCTGAGTGAGATCCAAAATGTTTTCCTTTACCCAAACCACTGGAAGGCTCCATTTAGTGAGTGTTTTTAGAACATGACCTACTACTGCTCCTTGTTCCTTCCTCCCTGCCTTACAAAAGCATAGAGCATATTCCATTCTCTTCTTTTTTTGGGAAGGTTGAAACTTGTATTTCCTACTTCCCAACAGACTGCTCAGACATCAGGATGATCCAGGTGGATAGATTTCACCTTCCCCMTTAACAATAAGAGTATGTCTGATTCTTTAACATCATGATTACTGCTCTACTGCTTCAGCTTTTCATCATAAGAAAGAAAGGGTTCCACCATCTGTTTCAAAAATTATAATGTATTTTGATAATAGTCAATTGACAGATAGAATCCAGAAGCAGATTATAAATGGTATCAGGATTAGATTCCTGGTTCTTCAAGAACAAAGCCTTTAAACTGAAGTTTTAAATGTGCCATTTCAAAATGTGACTTTCGATGTGGTACAACRAACACAGCAGAGCCAGCCTTGGATCACTGCAGTTCTTTGCATCACTTTTAGGAAAAAATTAAAGCTAGTACAGTAAAATTTTTGTTGTTTTACAACCCTTAACAAGCATTAATTCTATAGAAGTAATTTGTTTTGTATGAAACTAGCAAATTCTAGTCTAGTCACAGTACATTCTAAAATGGCAGCTACTATGAAAAACAAAGACCCTACTTAGTTCAGATTTAGGTCCCATGTAAAATAAGGTATGGAAGCTGGGACTCATGAAAGGTGCACTGCCCTCAATCTGATGTCAAGTAAAAAAAGGAGCCMTTATTATACGGCTCAATCCCTAGTAAAAATAGGAAGATCTGTGAAAACACCTTTTATTAGCAATGTTTGGCAAACACCTTAGTTCACAAGTACTGTGTAGAAGCTTCATCCTTTGTGAAACAAAGTATATTTGTCACAAATTACAAAGTTTGTGGATTAACACAGAGTGACTGCACACATCTGCAACTGTTTTCCCCTGAAGCATAAGCAAAACACATATTTTTGTATAAAAATTCACAGAAGCAGTTGAAAACTATTTTCAGCTCCATCTCTCTTACTGTTGGTTTCAACACAAAGTGAAGACACTTGGGCTTTCTTAAGTAGTATTGTCAGTCTTCATATTACATCTACTGCTTGGCCTCTGCTTCCATCTGAGTTTCTTGGGATTCCTCAGCTTCTGAAAGCTTTTCATCATCTAAAATTCAATATTACTGTTAGTCAAACATGCTTGGTCATATAAACAGACTATATTGCAGAACTGTGTCCCACTTAAAATATTTTATTTGGATTGCCTTAAATGTGTGGTTGAGCACCTCATCATCTAAAATTCTATGTTCAAACAAACAAAAAAATCCTTCAAAGTTTTTAAGGATGTTATCTGTAACAGCTGTTACTGGAAAGACAGGGTAAATTCTATCGTATCAATTCAAGCAAACAGTACCAGACTGCTTCAAATCACTGCATTCCTTTGCCTACTAATGGTTTATTTATTTCAACCTGAAGCTGTGCCTTCCACTAAACTGCTACTTCCATCACAAAATCCTGAAAGCTGAAAGGTAATCTATATATTCACATGAAAGTGCATTTTAAAGACTAATACTTAAGCAAGTGTTAGTGACACATAATAACAATAACGTCCTGCTAAAGCGCACCTAGGATTAACAGTTCATTCTGCTTAAGAAGATCTAGACGGCCTTAGAGAATGAAAGTCTGCTCTTACAGCCATCTATGCATTTAATCAGGTCATGCTCAAAGGCTGCACCAATTGTTCTGTCTTCRAAAGACACGGCAAATATCCAGCAAATAATATTTAAAACAATATTATCCATATTAGAGCATGAAAAGTCAGTGCTCTAATATGGATATTTGATTTGAAAATATTAAGTATTTGTATGGTAAAAGATGAGTATGACTAATTCCTGAATTTAGCTCCTGTGCCTCACAGTTTTAGTCCCTGTTCTACCACAGATTCCCAGTCTGAGTAGGTCGTCATCTACTTTTCTTCTATTCCAATTTCTTTTCAGTAAAGCTCAAATGATACCATGATAGCAGTGACATGTTCAAAACTACTGAAACAGGAATTATAAAATTAAGCTTGGAAACAAGCACAAAAATAATTTTCTGTAAGAAATACTTTCTGTTTAAAACAAAAAAAAAATCCCTCAAATTGCTGTTCTCCATTCTCACATTTGAAAGAATTCTGCTGCCTACAAATTAAGCTGAAGCTAGACAGGAAATGACACAGTGGGTAGCTTGTAGAAGAAAAAAAATTCTCAGCAGTCTCAGGCTCTGGACTACTACTGGGGAAAAAATGCTGCCAATGCAAGAGGTCACCAACCTCGATTGCACAGAGCTATCCCACTGCTGGAAGCTGCGATTCCTTTTGATCTGCTGAAACCTAACCCAGTTATATCTATTACCTAAGAACAGCACTTACTCTCCAGGGTTTGTTGAAGTTCATGGATGGTGCTCAGGAGAACATGGAACTGCTTTCTTCTCAGCTCCAACTGGAATGATAAAATACATGTTGTAGGAAACAGAGAGCACTTACAGCCAAACAACCCACGGCAATCTATCTCTATGAAAAACCTACCTTATCTTCAACATTTTCTTTAATATGAGAAAGATTTTGCAGTTCTTTTCCCAAAGCTTCTAGCTGCCTGAAAAGAAATTGCCATAGTATTTTTAAAAAGTTCCGTAAAATTCTTGCAAAACAGATTTGAACTAAGTAGAAGAAAAAGAACTATAAAATAAACAGCTTATGTAAACAAAACATAAGTGAAATGATAGAGAGGTAAGGTCATTTCATGTAATTGTTCAACTATTATGTTCTAAACTTGTGATTTCAGGACTTTTACAAAAAACTAGGCCTTCAAGCTGGACTACAGTTGTACTCTGGGCATTTGGGCTGTAACAATTTAGTCCTGACACAACACATTATTTACTTGACCATACAATGAAAGTTAAAGAAGCAGATTCATAGAATCATAGCATATCCTCAGTTGGAAGGGACCCACAAGGATCATGGAGTCCAATTCCTGGCCCTGCACAGGACACCCCAAGAGTCACACTGGGTGCCTGAGAATGTTGTCCAAATGCTCCTTGACCTCTGTCAGGATTGGTGCCATGACCACTGCCATGGGGAGCCCATTCCAGAGCTCAAACACCCTCTGGAGGAAGAAATTTCTGCTCTCATTTGAACTCACCATGGACCACCACAATCTTTTTCAAGGCAAGGCTAAAATAACAATATACATTACCTTTCAAATGAGGATGGATCATCAACTCCTACACACAAACCTCCAGTTGGCCCTTCTGCTTCTAATGTTTACCATAATTTATGCTCCATGCAATGAGAACAAACTGTTTCTTTAAAGGTGAAGTGGATTGAGGCTGATCATCCCTGATTAATTAGCAGGCAGAGCCATGGAGGGGTCAGCAAGGAAATCAACCTTTATTTTCCTGAAGCACTGACAGCTGCTGCAGCTACTCTGGGTAGGGAACCACAAAAAGGTCTTCCAGTCCTCCCTACCTCACTCTGGATGGGAAAAAGGTCTATTTTACTGCTACCTGACATACATGTGGAATTTTACTCCTTTTATTTTACATTCCAGAGAATCTTTGCCTAGCCTTCTTATCTATATATCTCCTTTTCTAAGACTCGGTGTAATTTCTCAGTCCTCTGAACAGCTCCTGATACTGCATCTAATTATGCTGTGGGTACTGTTGTTTAGTAGTTCAGCTCCTGTCACTTCCTGAATTGGCTCCTGTGCATTACTTGTGACTAAGCTGCTAACAGCTTCTTTTGTGCTGTATGACTCGTCCCAAGAAAGAGTCCCTTAAAAGCAGAAAGAAAGTATTTTTCTGAACTTTGTCCTATGTGCCATATAATCTGCAAAAGCTATAAATGGAACTCTTACAATAAACCCTTATGTTTCTTCTTACTAGAAGTTTTCTCAAGTGATGTTAGTGATTAAGAGTTCCATGAAAAGCGTGACATTGTTAGTGAGGCTTCCTCTATTCTGACTGAAGTGTGGCCTTTGGTTCATTATATCATTTTCTGTAGACTTTCCTATATACTGCACTCTTACTAGCTGTACCTTACCATTATTTCTAGCTTTGCTTAAGAAACTTTCATTGTTTCCATTCTTAACTGACTTATCTGAAAAACTGCACTTCTGATAGTTCTTTATTAAAGCCTCACTTGATAAATACCACATGCTGACCAATGAAGTAAGAAGTAGTCAAGCCTCATGAGAATTGCCTGTAATAATCAAAGTTGTGGTAATGAAATCAAGGCACAGAAAAGCACCATACAAGAAAGAAATGTGTGAAATATCATCAGTGGCTTGTAGCTATAAAAATGCTATTGTTAGGGTAATAGTATAACCAAAACACTTCCTTTTGCTATGAAAGGCTGTAGAATACGAAAAGACAGCCCCCCTTTGCAATTTCACTGAAAGTGGGCAACAGGATAAGTGCATGGCTACACTTAAATGTGAACAGTAACCCCACACTGCATCTTTAGTCAGCTTAAGAAGAACAAACTCCCAGGTGCAATAAGTTCTGGAAGGTTTCTATGGCTTGACAAAGTTAATCTCCCCACAACTGCCCCAAGAGCACAGACAGCGGTGCAAACCCAGAACGTGCCAAGCAGCACTGTAAGTTACACGCAAGACAAGTTGGACAACACACAGGTCTCACCTGCATGCCAGGGCAGGTTATGCTGTGGTGCACAACACAGTCATTTATAACTGGGCATGCAGGAACAGCTACTATAAGGAAAACATAAAAAAAAAAACCCGTAAGAGCTTTCTCCTACTTTCATTCCACCTTAYTTGCTTGTGTGTTATGCATTTCCAGTGACTACTGAATCTCCAGCTGGTGCAAGTTAAAGGACTTCCCAYTCTCTCCCTTTTCTGAGCAACTCATCCCTGGTGAACTGACATGGGATATGCATCTGTCTCTGAGTTCACTTATTCACCTTACCAGTGGGAAAATTTCAACTACAGAACAATTAGCAATGCTTCTGACCATACACATGGAGATCAAAGAAAGCTCATAAGGGCACAGAAACACAAGTTTTCATTGTGTCAAAAGAAATTATATAAAAGTGAGGAAAGGTCAAAYTGCAACCAAGGAAATGTCAAATCCAGTGACTTCTAGCTTACTGTCCTATTATAATTTAATGTAGTTTTATACTTACTTCAATGTTTCATGTCTGTCTGGATGATGCTGTATGACTTTGGCCAATGCATCATATTCTGAAAGACATTTAAACAGTTAATCTAAATGGTTCTGAAAATACCAATTCAAGAACCAAAACTCAGGTATCACAGAATGGCAGATTCCTTTTCCTTCTTGAAAAATCAATATTTCAAATTTGTACACCAGAAAACACCTTTAGATAGCTCTGCATTGCTGCATACTTGGTCTTTTGTGTGTGATTGATAAGCGTGTGGTTTAGATACAACCAAATGTATATGTACAAAAAATRGGGCTGACATTACACTTGAACATTTAAGATTTTTAGAAAAAAGTATAAAATTATGCATGGATTTTTTTTTAAGCTTTAGGATATTTTTAAAAACTATTACACATTAAGAACAATATTGTGGTTATACAGGCAACTAACACAGCCATTTCCTCTTAGTAAAACTGTACATATGCCAACYACCTCATTCACAGGGAAAAATCTGTGCTGCAGACTGGACAGAACATATCAAAAAGCAAACGCTTCAGATCTACGTTTGTGAAGATGTGAGAGCTCTACATTCCTGGTTATTTTAATTTCCAGTTGAGTTCAAAATTATGCACAGCATTGATCAAACAGTTGYATTTAAAACCTTTCATGTTATATTTCTAAAATTTTTCTTTTRGCATTTCATCTATCATTAAAAAACAAATTTTTGCTTCTTCTCATCTGCTCATCTTTTAGAATGCTCTAAGTTTCAACTGAAATTGTGAGCATATACTTTTAAAAGCAGGGGAAAAATACACCTCTTATAACAGGTATTCAGAAAGGACACTGTTTTAGGTTTTCCTGATGTTGCATGTCATTGAGATCTCCTGGTTCAATCTTGCCTGTGTCATCCACCCAAACCTTTCAGCAGTGGGTGTGGAACCCACTAGTTTGAATATAGTAATCATGATGCCTTGCACTTCCAAAAATTTGGAATCTATTATCCAATACAACGTATTTTAAAAGATAACAAATAATGAAGCCCACCAGTGTAAACACAGATATTGCTCCTTACCCTGGCGATTTTTTCGAATCCTTTTTGCTTGCAGGATTTGTTTTTTGCATTCAGAGATCTTCTCATGGGCTGCAGCTATACTATTTTCTTTAAAAAAAAGAAAGATATAGAGTTATATTGAACTCCAACAATACATGTAAATAAGGCATTTTGCTAAATTACAAAAGATAAAGAGCTGTTTGTGACATGGGGGCTTGTTAGCTCCATCAGCTTAAAAACTACATACAGTTCAATAGGTTTAAAAAGCTCTTGTTTGTATATACTCTATATACTTACAAGATGCTTACAGCACATGTATGAGTGCTATCTAGTAAGAAAAAAAAAAATAAAACCAAAAAACTTCCAAACCACTCATCAGATGTATATGTTATGTTCACCAGAACTGGCTTAAGCTTGTTTATGAAAGAGAAACTGTCAAACAGAAACCAGTAACATTTTCTCATATTTACCTATATCCTTATAGATTTTTTCATAATTTTCCATTTCTCTCAGGTTCATGTCATACACCAGAAGAGTTTTTCCCATTGAAAATTCACACTGTGATAAAGTACTCAGCATTCGCTGGTACTGGCTGTAACTGAAAACAGACAAGATATTTACTCCCAAGCAACACAAAAACACTTGCTAACTTTACAGAAMAAGAAAACAAAACTTAATGTAGCATGAGGAACAGCTAAATACAAAATAAAGAAAGAAAATATTTCAAAGATTCAATGTACAATTTTTTGGAAGTGCAGTTAGAAACACTGTACACATTAATTCCACCATCATGTCCTTATCAGTGTAAGGTATTAAAGCAGTGAGCAGTTTGACCCAGGGCTTATAAATTTCCCAGCTATGGCTGGCTCTGTGACCACTGAAATRGTATTTTAATAATGCAGTGCTCCTCTGTATACATACTCGTAATATTGTGTCCCCTAGGAATTTATATCCAGTACTAATAGACACCCCACAGCAGGTTGTCACTCATCCTTACTACTTAGCCTTAAAAAAAAAAAAAAAAGGAGAACCACAGCAGCAGAAATACCAGCAGTATTTCCCTTCCCTAACAGAACAAACGCAGAACTGCCAACTAAAATATTCGAGTCATGATCCTGTTATAATAGCGGGACTCCCGGCTGGATCACGCAGCAGCACAGCAATCCTGAGGGCATTCGAGCGGTGCTGGCAGATTTCACGATCCAGCCCGCAGCCTTCAGTGATTTCTGACCCGTCTCTAGCCCTCCTCTCCCAGCACTGTGCTCGGCGTTTGCCCTGGGAACACCACAGAGCCGTAGGAAAACCAGCTGTGCACGTTTTAACACGGATCCCTTCCAAATGGATCGAGCCCTGTTTTCCACTGAAACGCAAGCCAGGCAGTTCCAAGACTTAAAAAACCAAACCAAAACAACAGATACCCTTCCTCCTGAGATCCGGAATTACACCACTTAATGAAACTCTTCACCAACAAATTGATCCGCCTGTCGTCGCCAGCTCCATCGCCATCGATCAGCAGCCGCTTGCGGATAACTTCATCTGAGGAAAAACTCCTGTCAAGCCCTCACGCCATGGCAGCCGCCTCCCAGCGCCGCGCGCGGGTCCCTCCCGGCCCTCCAGGGAACGATTCCCGGAGCCGGAGCGGGTGGATCTGCTGAGCCGCGGGCGCCGCGGGCCCCGGGGGCGGGGGGCGCATGAGGGGCCGCGGGGCCGGGGCCGCGATGGAGGCCCGTGTGCGCGGTGAGCGGCCCCGGGGAGGGCGCGGGGGCCGCGGGCGGCCGTTCCCCGGAGGGCGGGCGGCCGTTCCCCGGAGGGCGGGCGGGGGGCGCGGCGCTGCGGGGAGCCCGGGCGGGGGTCGCGGCCCGGGGCGGGAGGAAGGAGGAGAGGATGGCGAGAGGGAGGGAGGGAGGTCTCACCGTCGGTCACGGCCCCCATGGCGGCGAGTGCCGGAGCCGGCGGGGCGGCGGCAGCAGCGAGTGAGGTCAGCTTCCCACAATGCAGCCGGCGAGAGCGGCGGCCATGGAGGGGGAGGCGGCGGCGGCTGCTGGGGCCTGAGCCGGCGGGCGGCGGACGCGCGGCCCGGGGAGGGCGGGCGGGAGAGCCCCGCGCCCCGCGTGGAACCGGCCCCCTGGCGAGGGGCGGCCCCGCCAGGTGAGCGCCCGACGGGGGAGGGAAGCGGCGGTCCCGCAGCCAGGCTCCACCTCCCCGCCCCCGCCACCCGCACCGGCCCCGCCGCCCCCCGCCCGGCCGCCCCGCCATGCCCCCGGCACATGGTCCCGCGCCATCGAGGCCGCCGGGATCGGGGGTGCCTCGGCCGCCCTCCCGCCACGGCCCCGGCTCGGGGTGTCCTCCCCGGGGTGCCATCGCCGTCGCCCTCGGTGGTCCCGACGTCCCGCRCAGGGCTCCCGCACGGCCGCGGCGGTGTCGTCCCACCTGCGGCGATGGCAGTGGTGGCACAAGGGAGCAGGTGGACGGCCCTGCCATGGTRGCGATGACCCAGGGAGCAGGTGGATGGTCCCGCCAGGGTGCCCGGTGCCATGGACGTGGCGCTGTGAGGGTGGTGAGATCCACCGTGGTGGCTGTCCAGCCCCTGTGGCGGGAGGGAGGGGGGGTGCGGGTCCCTCGGTGCCTTTTCCCGGGTGAGGGTGTGGAGGATGTGCCCATGGCGCAGGTGTGAGGGAGCAGCGCTGGCCTCGCCTGGCCGCCTTTGGGCTCATCCCTACTCGATGCTGGGAGGACAATCAGCAGGGCCCGGGCCGTGCAAAAAGTCATTATTCTGACACGTTTCCTGGCGAGTTTGACTATCACCAGCAGATAGGAACAATAGTTGTTTCTTCCTGCCCTGGAAAAAGTGGGCAGAGGTGTCTGGAGAAGAGAGATGTTAAGGTGTTACCTTGTGTTGAGTTTTAGGCTTTTGGTCTGTAGACTTGGACACTTGGACAGTGCTGAAGTTGGTAATGTTAGTGTCGTGTATATCACAGTATCTGAAACGTTGCCAGAGCCTGACGCCTTCCCATTTCCTCTTCATTTTGGTTTGGATAGTAAGTAGCTTATGGTCTTGTTCTGGTCAGCACTTTTCATTGACTGTTTTAGGGTCGTGGGGAAAATCAGGGTGAGAAAAGAACAAAGTTAATGTGTGCTGTAATCTGTTAGTTCCTGGTTTTAGAGCTGTGAGTGATTAAGAGGCGCTTTTTTTGTTCTGGATGGAGGCATTTAACAGCTCTTTACGGATTTGTAAAGATTGTTTCAAGTCAGTACTTTGTCTTCAATAGGCAACTGGTCAGGTCCTTTGGAAGGTATTATTGGGAAAGCGTTACTGGGAATGGTCATTAAAACTCTGCCTGAGCTTTTAGGAATAAAGTTTCCAACAYAGAAAACTTGGATAAGTGATTTTTGTTCTTGAAATTTTTATGTGTTCTTATGTGATTAGTGAGTGATGCAATTTTATATGAAAACCTAACTCTCTATCCAGTTACCCAGGTTTGGGCCAAAGAATGGGCCATGTGTTTATGAGCTGTGTAAGCGCTATTAAAAACGCTCACTTTTATGAACTCTGATTTTGTTGCCATTTAATATAGTCGGTTTGACTAAAAATTTTGTTTTTTCTTAAGTCTTTGGTCACTATGATACAGCCCTCGTATTTTGCCAAATGGTGAGAAGAAGACCTAGCTGAACTTCTCTATGCAAATTTTACAGTTCCTGTCTTTCCCTCTTTACCCACTCATTTCCTTTTGGAAGTCTTAAGCATCTTGAAACATCCAGTTTAATCAAGACTTAATACTTTTCCTGCCGCTCTTTGAGCTCTTTCCATTTCCTCAGCCCTGTCTGTTTTTACTACAGAGAGGAGTTGGTCAGACGTGAAGACTATTGTAGGTGAAAATTCACAATCATTTATTTAATCATCTTAGAACTTCTGTGTGATCTTCTGTCATTTAATCCAATGCAATCTTTTCTCACTTTTTGTTCATCATTCTATTCTTGGTCAGATAGTCTTATTAAGATCTCCACAATGACAAATAGATAGTCCTTGAGTAATTAATTTAGAATACAGCAGTCCATACRACTCGTTAATAATATTTAATGACTTTTGTGTCATTCTTGTCTTCATATGTGTTACTAATTACATGCTTCTATGAAATTCTCTGCTCTGGGTCTTAGGCTCATAAGAACAATTTTGAGAACAAAGCCATTATTTTTCTTTTTAAGACAGGGCTTTCAGGCATCATCRATGTTCATTAACTTTTCTCGTCTAGAATGGGAAGTAGAACTTGGTAAACACATCATCAAGAATCTCACTAAAGCAACGTATTGATGTAATAGTCTGTTGTCTCTCCTGCTCTATTTTGACATATTAAATATCCATGAGATGTTTTTGCCTGGGAAGCCAGTTCCAGCTTGCTGGATTTCTATACGCATTTGAGAATTCACTGTGTCTTAGGAGTATTTGTTTTGATTTGCTCCATTTCCAAGTAGAATTCCTCATCTTGTAAGTGTGAAACAAGCCTTGTTTCACRTGTGCGGACTATGTTGCACTGGGCTGTATACAACCATGTTTGCCATTAATTCAGCGTGATGTATGATGTAGATCTCTGGAGCAGGGTTGACCTACTCTTATTTCTTTGTCCTTCACCACTTCGGGTATTCTGTGCAGATTCTATCAGCTGCAGTCTTTTATGTAATCCCCCAACTGACCAGCAGAAACACTGAGTAGCACTGGACCTTCCTTAAAGCCTCAGTAGTGGAGATTCACGCAATAGGAAGAAATGTCTCACACAGAGGATAGCACCTGACTCTGTGCCAGCTCTTTTGGAATAAGTACCTGTGTGTGCTTTCAACCAAGCTAAATGTGATGCCGTTCTCCCTCTTTCCTTGAATTCCTTTGTGTGTGCCATATGGTAAGACCCTGAAGCAGCTTATACATAATAATTTGTTGCACATCTGTCCATGTCAAAAGTGTTAAATGATCCTCTGTAATGTTTCCAGGTGACTCTGAATGCAAGAAGTATAACCTAGGTAAGTTTAGTACTGCAAGATGTTACACGTGTGTGGAACTGGCTCTGACTTTTCATTAGTATGCTTTTTTTTTTCCTGAAAATATGGCTTTTAAGTACACCGTTTGTTTTTTTATTGAGGAAATCTGTTAATGCTGAGGTTTTCTTTCCTGAAAAACAATCTATGAGAGTCAAAGTTTAAAGTGACTTTATACCTCCTCCCTTTTTCTTTAACTGTGTGTACATATTTTTTTTCCCAACTGCAGAAAAAGTTAAAGGGGAAGAAGCTTTTTATAGTATTCCAGGCTATAATGAGCTATGATTTTCAAGAGCTAAGAAAACAGCTTTAACTATTGACGAGGTGGATTTAAAATATTTTTCTTAAACCTCCCTAATAATTTATGAGGTGGTTTTAGATTCCAGGTTTTCTTCATGTTGAATAACTTCTAAATCAGACTTCTGTGTAGCACTAAATCTTACAGAGATCTAAGTATAGTAGGTCAGAAACTGCAGGGTATTTTTATCCAGTCCAACCTATATTCTTGTCAGAAAGCCATACCAAATTTATTTAGCGAGACCTATTTTCTGTAAGCCTATGTTTAGCATTACTTTTTACCATCATCCTTTATTTTTCTGTTGATTATATACCAGGATTATGTGCAAGACTGATATCAAGCTAACCTTTTGGTATCATGCTGTTTTTCTCATTTTAAATTATGTTAGTGTTTTATTTTCTTTGCAGTCTTCTGTAGCTTCAGCATTTACTGAAAATTAGCATCAGTGTTCCAAGAGCTTGTCATCTCGTTCTGTAAAAATTCTAAGACACTGGCTGTCTAATTCTGCAGATATTAAAATAGTCACTCTTGGCAGATAAACCTGAAATTTTTCAACCCAGTGATTGAGGATTAAAAAGTAGTGAGTGGTTCTTAGCCTTGTAAAAAGCTTTCCTGACATGGACCCTTGTGTTTCTGCAGAGCCAGCACATTTTCGTAGAGTTACAACAGAATGAGAAAAGGGAGGGTGAAAATACTTGTTGTGACTGTAGTGACAGTACCAATAATTTAAAAATGCAACATTTTATTATCTGAACAGTAATCAATTTTGCTGTCTTCTGCCTGTGATACCAAGATTGATTAAATGTACTGTTAATCCCATACTTTAAAAACCAGACTCCTATCAGATAATAATGTAACCACAAGTTGTGGTCTACAGTATTGGTTTCATTTGTTATTTTTTATTTTGTAACTGAAAGAATTCCAGAAGTTTTGACAGAAGTACTTTGCAAAATACTAGTCCTGGAAATATTATGTTCATTAGAAAGACATTTTATCACTACTACTTTTCGCCTGAAGGGAGACAAAAGCTTATCTTAGTCATAAAAAAAATAGTGCTGCATGGTCCTTTAAAATATTTTTTTCCAAAGTAAGGGCTCTGTGTCTTAGTTAATCTCAATTATACAGGTGGCATTCTGATATTGTCCTCTTTCAGCTGTCTTCGCAGGAATTATGTAACAGCTTTCCACATTTCATATCCAGATCCTACTGAATATTTATGAAGCTTGAAGATCAATTATTGTACGTTTTAGGATGATCTGTGACTAATTTATTAAAGCTTGTCAAACTCAAGTTGAAATTGCATGATTCTGGAAATGTAGGTATTCAGTGGAGAAAGCAGAGCTTTCAGGTGCAGGGATGCAAAGGAAAGAGCACGCTGTGTGTGCCAAAAGGGGCTCTAATTGAGGTGTGGAATTAGCAGAAGTGGCATGATGGGTCATGATACCTATTCCCAGGGACTTGGCAGACTCCCACTTAGCAAGAAAGTCAAGGTGTTTTAACAGGTGTCATGAGAAACTCGGTGTCATGAAACYACTGCGAGACAGATTAGCTGGTTAGAATTTTCTTTTAATCTAAATTAACACTGTAGCCTTCAGCTGCCTGTGCGATGGCTCGGAGATCCCACGATGTCTGCTTTCTGTGATTTAAAGTGACTCAGGTAATTTTAGGGTGGCATTTCATGCTGTTCTGTGGTTCTGTTTCATGTATTTTGTAAGAAAGCAGACGTTTATTCTTTTGGAATTATTTTTGACAGGATTAGTCAGTTATCTAGCATTCTCTTAGTTTGTTGTCAGGGTGTTTTCAGGGTGACTTTTTTTTTTCTTTACTAAGGAAAAAGAGTGTATTTTTATTTTTTCCTTCCTCAGTCCTTCAGTTCATGGCCTGGTAGCGATCAGTGTTGTGACAGAGTTTTCAGAGGAAGAGGAGGATGTTGAATGAGGTTTTACCACTGACTTAGAAGAAGAATTTGTGTTTGCTGGCATCGGGCCAAATGGTAAATGTTTGTATTTAACTGTGGTTTGAAACATTGGATGAACAATGAGAGAGCTGTGAATATCATATTTACTTGTATCATGTTTAAATAAATAACTGTTCGTGCTACCGAGGAAATTTTGCACAACGATTACAAGGGAAAAGAGGCATTTCCTCCTTTGGAAAGCAGCTCTTGCCCGACCTCAGAGCGGTGTTCTCTGCATCACGTGGCCAGATGCTTTGACTCGGCTAAGAAAGCTGAATCCGAGCTATTGCGCAGCTTCTGAGTCAGCTTTTCAAAGTTTAATAAAATTGGTTGGCTAAGTTTGTTTTCTTTTATTTATTTTCTAAAAGCAGTCCAAAACTGTAAAAGAAGACAGAAATTTTACAAGRCTTTGAGCTCGGCCACATTGTGGAGAGATGTTGAAAGAAAGGCTTCTGTCTCAGGAGATGGAGAAAGAGTATCAGGTCTACCGATAAACATCTGTTTCTTGTTTTAAATTGGGTTTATATTTTGCTTTGGATTATTTTATGGTTTATTTTCTTGTAATAGAGAAACTTTGCCAGTGGTTAATGTTCAAGCATAACTACAATTTACAGTTCCCATTAAACATGATACACTGACACATGTTCTCACCYCCTGATTTCTGAGGTACAAGCCTGAGCAGTGAAACAGAAATAACTGGAGCATGATTGCATGCTTGGGTGATGCCTGCTCAGGTTTAGGTTTTAGTATGTCGTATGTTGAATGAAATATGGGTGGCACTGGTGGGGCACTGGAACAGGCTCCCCAGGGAAGTGGTCACAGTCCCAAACCTGCCAGAGCTCAAGGAGTGTTTGGACAACACACTCAGGCACATGCTGGGATTGTTGGRGTTGTCCTGCGCAGGCCGAGGAGTTGGGCTTCAATGATCCTTGTGGGTTTCTTCCAGCTCAGGATATTCTGTGCTTCTGTGCTCCTATAAAAAGACTGAACTTTGTTTCTGACCACTGTCAGCCTACCGATAAGGACTGGAAACATGGTAAAACTCCAAAGTGAAGTTGTAGCCTTAGGAAGATGGCATGTTCTCTTAATTTTCTTTTTCTGAGGGTCCAAATGTAGTTTCAAACTATTGCTTCAGTTGCTGTCAAAACAGATGATTTAAACAAATATTTCAAAAGATATGTGATGAGAGAATAACTGGACATTTCCAGCAGAGACTGTCAGATCTTGAAGGGGCAGATCCAGGGTGTGGCATTTCCTACCTGTCTCAAGCTGGTTGTACCAAAGGGAAGGATGGTCAGGCTGAGGCCAGCTGGTCCACGAAGGCAGGGGGGGCCAAATTCTTTGGGTATTTGCTGGTGTTTTGTTAAAATTATACCAGCCAGAGCAGCTTGAAGGAGATGATGAATCTGCATATTTTCTATGCGGTAGCTGAAGTAGGAACATGCTTAAATCCTGCCTCTATCCAGGGCTAAGCACCTTTCTCTAGGGAGCATTTTGGATTCACGCTCTCTTGAAATTAGGATCATAAGCCCTTTCTTTCAAAAAGGGAGCAAAGGTCAATCTATGCTTTCAAAACCCAGGAGGTGGCGATGGTTCTGGTTCCCTTTTCGTCATTAGCAGAGCTGTTATCCGCTAGACTGCTCACCACATGTGTGGGAGACTTCAACCCAGCTATCCTCCTTCCTGAGGGGATTAATGCCCATAATTCTTTCCATCAGAGTGAGTTTTGTAATCACCAGACTGTTGACTAGTACGAGGTGGTGTTGCTGTCAGAAATACAGACTGAACACAGCAGTGAAACGCAACGCTGAAGATATTCAATGACTGAGGACTAAGGTGTTTAAGGGAATAATCCATAAAAGCAAACCRGTAATTTCAAAAGTGGAAGAAAAGAACAATCAAGATAATTTTTGCATTGCAGGTCAGATTCTGTTCGGAGCTGTATGAGTGCCTCTCTGTCGATTTCTGTGCTTTATTTGCAAGCAGGGATAGAATTTGAACTTGAAAAGTACAAGAAACAGAAAAAAACCCCAACAAATYGTGGAATAAAAATAATCTGCTTTGTAAAATGTTTTGGTGAGTTATAAAAGGTAAATAGACAAATTAATGTCAAATATTTGGAAAAGAGGAACTGGACACAAAATACATTATCTGTAAAGTATGTGCATATACATATGTGTATATATATAGGTATGTGTATTTACATGTAAATTTTCAGTTGAGATGAGAACGTGGCTATGCATGTACCCTAAACATTGAGCCCAAAGTGGTATTTCGCCTAATAGTAGTTACAAGATTAGGTAACAATGTATCTTTTTGTATAACATTTTATTTTAACTAGGTTACAAGGTAACTTTTCTAATATTTTAGTAGACAGGATGTAAACAAGCATTYGGATTTGCTTGGGTTTTTGTTTTGKTTTGGTTTTTTTTGCAAAAAATAAGTGCAGAATCTTTGTAAAACATGAGTTCTTTTTGGTCCTCTGCCTTTTGCTTTTATTTTAATAAAATTTTAAATTTTGATTATACATGGAGAGAATTGAACTAATAAAAGAGGCAAGGCAGATAAATTGGATTTTATAACTTAGATTAATAAAGATTGGCTTGTAGGACATGAGAGTAAAACAAAGCCATGCTAATAATAACTACAAGCATGCACCTGTGATTTTGTGGTTCATGGTAAATATTTTCACTTCAGTTTCATTCCAGTGTCACTTTGGCAGTTATGAGTTGGTGGTTTTTTTCATTTTTGAGAACTGCTTGTGGTTTTTGGTGTGTGTGTGTGTGTATATAAAGTTAGGATGGTGTTGAACAATAACATATCCTGAAATAAAATTGTACACATGTATATTAAAATAAAACACGTGAGATTTTTTTTTAAAATGTCATTAGTTTGAAATTTAATTTTAGAAGTACCCAACTTGCATTTGAGCTGCAGCCACTTTGTCTGGATTGGAATAGGAGGATATTTACTGTCAGGTTTTCTGGTGGAGCTTTTCTTTCCTGTTTTTACGTGAAAGACTTGCAGAAGCAGGAGCTACTGACTGCAACTGTAGTTTGTGTCATCAAACAAATGGAAGGAAATAGCTCAAGAGCTGTTGTTTTCGAATGTTTACATTAGAAAAAGTCTGTCCTGTTCTTGCAGGCTCTTGAAGGAATTTTGAACCTTACTCATCCTCTCAAAYGTTGGTATAGAGTTATGATGACAATACAGGTAACAAGTTTCCCAGTGATTGGATTATTCTTATCGAATCTTGATTTGTAATTGCCTCTTCAGAGAGTCTGTTCCTCTTGTCTTTCTAGGACTGGCCTACTAAATTTGGCACAGATAGTTTCAACTCTGAGACAGCCATTTTGCAACCTACAGTTTCTTCTCTTTCTTCAGATGCTGTTCTGCATCTTCTTTTGAGATGGATGCTGAGAGAGCATGTTGCTCCCTTGCAGAGGCCTCTAAAAATTAAGTTGTCTTTAAATAAGCAGTTGTTCTCTGCTGGCTTCTGTGCAGGTGGTGTCTTTTAAGCAGCTGCAAAACTGTCGTGGCTTGGGGGAAAATAAGTAACAGGCAGCCCTTGCACAGGGCACCTTCTGGTCGGTGTGGGTAGGGTACAGCACTCTGTGTTGTGGTTGAGAAATGTGTTACAGCAATTCACAACAAAATGTAATTTTTTTTCTTTTACAAAGCTATAGAAATAGGAAAATATTACCTTAACTATGTGTCACTGCAGTTAAAGGAATGGTTTCTGCTAATCCAGTTGTCAGCAGGGCCCAGACTTGGCTATGCTCCATTATCCTTTTTGTTGAGAAAGGAGTAATTGGAAATTCCATGATGTCTGATGTCGAGTCAAAGATATTCCCAGGCAAGTGTCTTCGTGGAGAGCAATGTTGMTATGTGATATAGTTGTCTGTTGTTATCAGAGAATTTGAAGCTTAACAGTATTATTTACCTTAGAAATAGAAATACTTCAAAAAGAGAAAACATAACTATTGAGACTTTATGCACATAAATATAGTACTGGAGGATATATAAAAGAAAAGCCTCACTTTCATGTGGTCATATTTTGTGAAGATTTACTTTGAAGCTTTCAGATAAATTTTTGACTTTTTATTTTTCTTGCCATTTGATGAATATTTTTCTGCATTTCTGTTTTTTCACAGCTCTTCTTYGTGCACCATCTCTGATATCGATGGGAAAGTGCTTAGTTTTGTTGCAGGGCAGTGGGGACAACCTCCTTTTTATATCTGTCCTCACACCAAAATAGTGACATTTTATTAACTCATGAACAGGACTTGAATTTTTAAAGCGGTAGGAATATCATCTATGCTTTTATTTGTTTTATTTATAAGTAAAATCACTGCATAGAGTAGGAGTGCCTACTGTGCTCTAGCTGAGCTTCCTAAACTTTCGTAGACAGAAAGACCAGAAGAAATCTATGTAAAAATATTAAGGTTCCTCAGTTTGTGGCTTAGGAAAGACGAGGTGTGGAGATGCCGGTGTAGTTGCCTAAAGATCTAAAAAACCATGGCGCCTAAACAATGTATGCCACAAGAATGCAATTCCTTACCTTAAAAAAGAGGGGAGTGAGAGGGTGAGAACACAGATCTATTGAAGRGCATTGCAAAGCAGAGGGCTTGTGGCAGGTGGGGAAATAAATAGATCATATTCAAACAATGGAGATTGATCATGGACAAACACAGTTCTCTAGTGGAAGTATTGAAAGGCTGGAATAATCACCTGTGGGACAATGGCTTGTCCATTGCCCCAGGTCTTTAAGAACAGGTTTGATTACTTATATTGTTCCCACCAGGTAGCTTAGTTATCATGCCCTGGGGCTGAGGGATGGACTGACTGACCTCTGGAGGTTCCTTCCATCTCTCCTTTGGTTAACAGATCTCTTTACTACACATTGGACACATTTTAATAGGATCGGAGTACATGATAATGACTGAAACCTATTTTCCAGCTCTGTAACCTGTTTATCAGTTCTATTTCAGCTGGAATTTGTTGTATCTGTAAGAAAGGCTGTGGTAATTGTCAAGGAAGGGTTGTGTTTTTCAATGTGTTTGGGATTTTTGGCAGTKCTTCTTGCATGTCATCCTCCAGGACAATTCTATAGTGAGTCCCTGTCATCCTTCTGTTTAAATATTCTTCGCTGTTGCAATGTTGCATGCAGGCCAGTTATAGAATTGTTATTCTGCTTGGAAAAATGACGGGGATTCGTGGAGTGCCTTGTGGGGAAAAGCATGTCCTGAGTGTGGATCAGAATGAGCAATTGTTCCAGCTGGCTGCATTCAAACTGTTGATTTCAGTAACTACAGCTTGACAGTTGGTTCATACGTAGGTAGCTGTGTTCAACAGTGAGATTTGTAATTCCACTTAATTTCATTTTATCTGTGAATATGTATCCCCTTAGGAAATATTAACTTCTTAGTGGGACTAGCAGTAAAGGGAGGGATACTGTGGGACCTGGAGGTTGTGTATCTAATGGAATGATAAATGTGAGAAGAAATCCTGTGATTTTATAATGCTCCATTACCAGTCTGCCTGTCCATGAGCAGCAGAGTGAGGAAACTGGAGAACTGATTTCTTCACAAGACATTATTAGTCATAGCTAATAAATTATTTTAATAGCTAAAGAATATGCTAACACTCACACAGCTTTGGCTTCATATCCGTGTATGGTTTGCAGAGAAGGTAACTGCTACTGGGAATATTTAAAAATGAAAATTATTATATTCTCCAGGTAAATGATAACAAAAAACCCCTTTCTTTTATTCCGTTCAAGAGTGGTTGTTTGATTAATGCTTGCATATTAGGTGCCTTATTAATAGCTACATAAGTAGTAGTTAGAAAAATATATGCTTTTATATCGTATAATAAGCAGCCATGAATTAATACAGTATATAAATGTGTGTCAAGTTTACAGTGTGTCAGAAGTGCTGTTTGCTTGCTTAAACCAGACATTTAAGCCACTGGTATATTTGGGTCAGTATGAGTGTATTTCTTAAAATGAAAATATCAGTGTTTTTAAATTGTTTCATGCCACTAAAAAGACATTTTTTGTCTCATTAGTATCACTGATGTCATCAATGTTAAAGCCTCGTCAGCATTGTAACACAGGTAGTCTTTGAAATTTCTCTGTTGCATCTTCAGATGACGATGAGATTCTGTATTCAGTTTCTTAGAATGGCCCAGCATATTTCTTAGCAAACAAAATGAGACACAGGGTTTACTTGAAAAGCAGTATCGTGCTATTTTATATATATTTTCCCCACACGTACAACTTACATGTTTATAACAAAATTGCAGCTTTCAGAGAAAAGCAGGGAGACATGAGCCAAATGCTCATTAGTCAGAAGGCATATTAAGAAGAGACACCTAACTCATTTAATCTTTTAAGGTGGTTGTAACTTTCTCGAGTGTGAGTTCTTGTTTGTTTTTTTTTTCTTTGGACATTTCTGTCACTGCTGTAACATTTCTGTGCTGCTCGTGTGAGGCGATGCACGCCGGCTCTAGGTGGCAGTCACTGGTAGGCAAAGGGAGGAGTCGTTCTGGGATGGATGCTGAGCTTGGGCCCTGCAAGTCCCTGCAMTGATTGGCTTCTCTAGCTGGAATTTTTATGGTGTTGGACAGCAAGAAAAGTGTCACCTCAGCTTCTTTCCATTCTGAATTGCAACAGAGATACTGTGAAGAAAGAAAAAAAAATAGAAGAGAAGAAAATGACAGAAAGTGTTGCAGTGAAACATTCACAAAAGAGAACTTTAGTAATGCTGACAGTACAGGAGAGATTTCTTTTATATCAGCATGACTCCTGTCCTAGATTAACAGAAAAAAATTTGTTTATAATGGAAGAAATACCAGTTTTCCACTAAATTCAGTTTCAAAGAGTAGAATAGATTGACCAAAGTGAAGCCAGGGATAATAGAGTGTGATTGTAATTTCATTTAATTGAGTGAGGATTTCCCCACAGTCTCATGGGCAAGTGTTGAAGGAGCAATAGTTCTCTTTTTTTGCTTAAGACCTTGGGTCTTCCACACGCCCCCCATCCCAACCCTCCCTTTGCAGTGTCCATCCTTTCTCAATGTCCAAACTCTTTCCCATCATTTTACAGATAATTCCCTTCCTTCATACTTCTTAGCGATCTGTCTCTTGATTCTCCACTCTTCTCTTTAAAGCAGGATGGACTTTAAGTTTGTTCTCTCCCTTTCTTGGTATAGGTGCAGTTTGCCTCCCTAACTCCTCTCTGCTAGAGAGTTTGATAGAAAGTTGCTTTTGGAAAAGGCAGAGGCACTCAAGCAAATGAGCAACAGTTGCTCACCCCTTGCTGTGTAGGGGCTGATTGCGTTCCATGAGATGAATGCTGCTTGATAAAAAAGCTATTGTTATCATAAATACAGTTCAAACCCAGGATTAATCTATACATTTTATTGATCTCTGGTTTCAAATACAGTGCCAAATTATAGTCTTGTTTACCTATGTGCAAATCCCAAGAAACTGTTTGGAAAGAACTGGAGTAATTTTGGATTTACAGAGGTACACTTAAGATCAAGTTTTGACCTTCAGTTTTAAAGATAAGGAAATGATTTATTGTTATTTTGCGTATTGTATTTACTACTAGCTCTAGTAAAGGGACTCTGACCCTTTAAGTGCTTTGCAGATATTCTGCAGGATGCTTTTAGCACTAAAGAAAAGTAACCAAAAATAAGATCTTGATTTTTGCTTAATACAATCTTAGCAACAAGCTTTTAATTTCTTAACATACTAGTTTTAGCTGTGGAAAACTACAGATTTTTGAAAAGAAGGGTGCTTTAGTTGCAGAAGAATAAAAAAACCCTCTAAAACACAAAAAAAAMCCCTCACCCAAATATTTAATTAGGTCTATATTTTTACTTGTTTATAATGAAAAATACCATTAACATTTCCAGAGTTTTGCCATTCAGTCAAGTGCGTTTCCAGAGCCAGTTTGAGAAATGAGGACCATCGTTTGTGAGGGAAAGCTTTCTGAGAGTTAGGAGTAATTTAGTACGGATTTCTGGGTGAAGTTCCTGTGCAAGAAATACAAGATACAGATAATTCTGGTGTTATGTCAAGATTATATATTAGGGTGACAGGGATCACAGTCCCTAATAGATCAGGGGACAGAGATAATGAAGAGTGATGCTTTCTGTTCCCAAGCCTGCCTTGAGCCTGGTATGTAACTGTCGGCAAATCACTCCTCCTTCCTTAATTCCTCTGTCTGTAAAAATGATGGTAATGATGTGGATTATTTTGTGTTTCGTTTTGAGATCTAAAGGGAATACATAGAAATGAAGTGGTAGGAACATGAGAGGAAATACAAGGTGGTAAAATAAGCATCTGTATTGCACACAGCTTTGTTCTGGCAACTGATTATAAAATTATTGATTCTACTGTTCTTTCCCGTTGAGGGTGTCACTATGTACTTGTTCACAGGACTGTAGGAAAAAATTTTCTATTTCTTATGCTAGCCTATCTTTCAGCTTCTCATTCAGAATTTACGATAAGGTTATTCTGCTTTTATTTTTGCCCGTTACCATCCCCATGAGGGACAGTTAAAGCTGTACTTGGTGGAGGATAAGGACAGCAAAGGTCTGTCTGTCTTTATTTTCTCTATCTCCTCCCTTTCTCTGTCTCTCTTTGGCCGTTGAAAATGTAGGTCATATTGCATCACCATAAAATGGAACAGTCAGAAAGGTGTTTGAAAAATGCTGACATCCTTAGCCTGGGGTGCATGCCAGTGTCCTTTGTTTACATTGGGAATAGTGTTGTACCTGTGTAGGAACCAGCATCTCTGTTAAGGTTAGTGGTATGGTACCTGAATTATGAGTCAGATTTTAGGATGGCTTTCATCTGCCTGCAGTAATTTAAAATTAGACAGATAAAATGCAGCCACTCAAAATAATGATATACACAAGGAGCTAATTTGAAATCCTTAATCTGCAATAACCGTGACGGTGTCGTTTGAATAGTGTTACCTTTAACAGAGAAGCTCAGTAATAAATTTTGCAAATCATGTTAATCATGTACTCTCAATTGCCTTGATTAGCTGTATCTTTCTGTCTTGAAAAGTATGTTTGTATTATATGTTTGTATATTCTTTTTACGTCATGTTACTGTTTTACTTCACGCACCCTTTTAAATGATCCAATCAGGATTTTATTTATTTTAAAAATAGAAAATCCTGATGTCCAGTGTCTTACTGCTTGCTACCAGGCTTTTATTGTTTGTGTTTCTGATGTAATACAAGTTGTAATTGGTATGAAATACTCCTGTGGCATATACCACAGAACATATCTTTTTCTTCTCAAGAGATGTATATAAATACCATTTAAAAAGAAATTTATAAATGTAATTTCAACTGTCCTTATTTATTTTCGTTTGTTGCAGTAAGGTAATGTGTTTTATGGATTGAACTTTCAAATAAATAGTAGCATAAATCATGCTGCAAGGTGTACGTATTTTGAAATATAAGACGAGATACTTGCTTATAGAAAATTTTTCATTTTTTSTGAAACCAGGTATGTTTTTTACCTTTCTGTTCTATGCTGTGTGTGGTTTTACTGAAATTGTTGAAATGGAATATGCAAAGGCTTCTTTTGACTTTAATCTTACTGCTGAAGAAGACTTCTAAGTTAAAAGAGAAATTGTTGGAAGATAAAAATAAAATCAATGATGACTTGATTTGTTGAGGAAGATAATGAAAGCTGGTCTTTTCCTGTTGTCATAAGACAAAGGAAAATTATAGTAGTCAAAGTTAAGACTCGTCAAGTGCACTTTGCTGTACATAATTATTTTGCAATTTTTATCAATTTATTTAGAATTATCAGAAAGGTGTTATTGCTTCTCCATTGATTAAGATATTGGTTATGTAGGAGCTAAAATATTAGCTATTAAAGTTTGACCCATCTCATTTTCTATGAAGATACCTATGCATGTTTGATATAGTTTCAGAATAACTTGTATTATTATTATATTTTCTGCCAAATATTTTGTTATGTTTTCACAAATAATAGTAAGTATTTAGGTAATTCTGAGAAACACTTCCTGCTGGTGTACCTAGGAAATACATGAAATATTGAGGAGCTGCAGTTTTATAATTGGTGTTTACAGAAGTTTGGTATTTAATCTGTTTGAAGCACATAGCTGGTAGTTATTTTTCAGTCTGTGAGGACATAAAGAATTGCATGTCCCAGAGGGACTTGCAGGGCCAATTATGCAATTGGTGGTTCTGATACCATCTTTGACCCCCTGAGATTCTGTAGTTGGTGGGTTCAGTCAGTCTCCAGCACAGCCGAGATCAGCCTGGGAACTGCTGGGATTTACCCTTGAGCTGCCAGCTGGCCATGACAGTAGCCTCTGGCCTGCTGCTGCCCAGCTCCTGCTCCCTCCGAGGGGCAGGATAAAACCTCGTGAGGTTATCCCCATGCTTATAAAATGTCTAATGAAGCCCAGGACTGGGGGTGATTATACCCTGCATGTCCAAATCTTTGTTTATACAAATGCAGCCTTTGTATTTGGATGTTTAGTAGATAACAAAGGGGAAAGAATGTTCCAAAATTTAGGCACATTCTTTGGTGTGTGGTTCTGGCACCTGAAAAGAAACAGAGTTAAAGGACCTTGGATAGCTGAGGCATTAGCTGTGATACTTTCAAAAGTTGGGGATGCTCTACCACATACATTTCCATTTTCTTTATTTTAATGAGTTGATTTGCAATTGCAATTTTCATGTAAATGTGTTTCCMTTTAAATGGGTAATACATGTTAGTAATTGTAACTGTGCCTATGTTATATATAATCTGTGTAGATACAGTTTTGACTGGGGTAGAGCTTTTGCTCTGCCAGGCTGTGGTTTCCTGTCTTGCATATCAGTAACTCCTCCAAGTATTAAATAGCAATTTCATCCAAGTTTCTTTGATAGTCAGGCAATGAGAGTGACATAACGCTTCAGTAGTTTGGAAATGCAGGCCTTTTTCCGTTTTGTTGGATTGCTGCTTTGGCTRTTTTTGTCACCTTTCCACCTTTCAACTAGTTCTCGTTTTTCCGGGGTACCAAGGAGAGAACCTGGCTTGTTCTCAATCATTCCATCACTTCCTTGCATTACTCTCTGCTGACAGTTGTGCTTGTAATTGACCTGCTGTAAATTCTTAACAAGAATAATTCCTGTTCTCTGCCACCCATTATCCAGAGAAAGAGTTCTCTTTAAAGGATCGTTAAGCTGTCAATTTACTCTTTTGAAACTTATTCTTTTAACTTCCTTCAAACTTGACTGCAGGTGTAATCCCTACAGCAAAATTCACAGGTGGTGACATAGCATGTTCTGATCTTTCATATATAGGAATAAAATTTTTGCTGATCTTTCCTTCACCCTCATCTGGTCCATTTCTTGTACTTACCACTTATTACCCTATGTCTAGGTTTATAAGTCTTTGGAGATGTCTTCTGCTTTATAGTTTTTGCTTTCATTTTTGAATGAAACAACAGAACTTGCCGTTTATGTAGCAAATAACATTTGCATCAGGATAAATAAAGAGCATTTTGCATGTGGAGCTCTCATATCCCCTAAAGAAGTTGGGTAGAAATGGAGGAGTGGGTTACCTGCACAGCAGGGAGGTCATGTGCTTGAAGGGATTGGGACTTTGAGGCTAAACACTGAGTGATCTTCTGGGAAGGAGATGGTCTGTATCAATTCAGAGACTCCTGTCCTAAACTAACAAAGGACAAAAAGGATTTTTTACAAACACTGCATTGCATTTTCCCATTCAGCAGCAGCAAGAGATGAAGAGGAAGTTTCATATTGTAATATTCAGTGAGATTCGTATGTGTAACAAGGAAATACAACRTTTTCTGAGACTTATACTAGGGTAGAAATTTGCTAAGGATCACTTTTATTTAGAATAAAACAGGATAATGACTGCAGAGGAGAGAGAAAAATAGTACTGAACTTGCTCTCAAGTCTTGTCCGTTGAAGACAAGAAAAATTTGGATTTTATGCAGTAACTAGAATATAATTAAGCTAGGATGTGCTTCTTAGGATCAATTATGTCACTGAGCAGAGTCAACCTTAAAAATGGTAAATATATCTCTAGGTGATCTCAGTCAAGGGAATGTTACCTGCTAAGCTGCAGTTCAAAGGAAAAGATGAAAAAAGGGTTTATCCTCAGTGCGTAAAAAGACTTTAAAGACATAAAGTTTGCAGACATCTTCTCAGAGGAGCAGCCAGAAGCCAGGAAAAGCTTTGTTCTGCCCCTTCCACTGGAGCAGAGCCCTTCAGCCTGTGGGACTGCTTGGATGCCCTCTTGGACTGCATTCCTTTTGTCTGGACTTTAGTCCTCTGAGGGGAAAAAAATAGTTTCCTCTGAAGTGTCATCCAGTCCCAGTGCTAGATTGATTTATTTATATGTATCTTCATGGCTTTTTAGTGATGAAAAAAAAAATCACAAGTTTTATTTCAAAGCACTTATAAAAATCCGTTAATTGATCTTAAATATAACCTGTGCACCATAATAGTTGAACTTTTTTCTGAGTTTTAACAGGGCTTTGGTTTAGCTTTAGCCAGTTAGGCATTGATTTATGCTAAACCAAACCAAACTGGGCTTATGTTTAGTTTATATAAGCAAGTCTATAAGCATTGAATGAAAGGATCTTAAAAACCTGAGCTTGAGATGATAAAGATCCCTTTGTGGGAAGGCCTCAATCTGTACATCTCTCTAATTTTTGTGAAATTCTTCATTAGTGGTACAGTGATAGTCCCTGAAGATTACGTGAGGATCGTGTTTAGCTCTCCACGTTCTGTGGCACGGTGGTAAAGCTGTCGGTGGCTGCATCCTGAGAGCCCCTGTTCTTGGAGTCGTGCTGTATTTTAGAAAAATCCTGTGCAGAAAATCCAACACTGCCGTGTTTCCAGCTTGTGATACAGACACAACCATCTGCTTGGGAATCTGGTCAGTAAGAGTCGATGCAAGTGCAGTAACTGGGCTGAAGATTGAGGTTTCATCCAATGCATACCTTTCTGGTAATGTCAGGCTGCCATTTAAAGAGCTGCTCTGTACAGAAGAGACCATAACAACTCCCTGCTTACCTTTCAATTTGAAATCCATTGCAGAAACGGTGTTTGTAAAATTGATAAAATTCTTCATATTGGTTTTTAAATAGATACATTTATAAYTAGGAAACGGAGCTAAGGTTTCAAATATCTTAGTGCTGTACTCTTTTCTTTCAGAATTAATCAGGTACAACATAGGAAAAGCTTCCAAAATCTGAACAGATGAAGATCAATTGATAAATCAACCCAGCGATTCACCATACTTTCAAGGTACTGTGACATGCTTACCTAAATATTTCCTTCAGCATAAGATTCTCCTGCTTTAGATGTGAGAAGCGTGCAGAACAGGATATTAGCAGGGTTGCAAAGCAAGTCTGAAGWGTTACCAGATGCAGTGGGGAGACTTTTTTTAAATGCACGTGTTTAATGTATGTTTCAGTGGGAAATAAAACGACCTAAAAGCAGTTCAATGCATGCAACAGCCAAATTTAAAAAGATAAAACTAAGCTGGATTATATCTTTCAGTCAATTAAGGGAAGTGATTTGGAAAAGTAAGTTGTGGCAGACGGGGAATATAGTAGAATCAGTATTTTAAATTTATTTATTTTTGATATTTTAGAAGAAGTAAACTTTGTTTTCTGAATAGTTATTTTTGTCTATTTCCACATTTCCATGATATGTTGAAGCATTTGAAGGCTGTTAGGCTCTGGCATRTGCCATAGCCTACCAGCTGCATCAGTCCTGTTATCTTACTAGTTCAGAAAGTAGAATTGTAATCTGAGATAAGACTGTACAGTTGCCTAACACAGTGGGGTTACTCTCCTTGACTAGTGTTCATGGCAGAATGTTAGAAAAAAGAGAAAATTAYGATAATAAATTGAAATTTTGTCTGAAGGGTTGCTAGTGCAGATTRTTTTATCAGGTACTGCTAATTCATTGAAAGATTATCTGTTTCTTTCTCTGTTTCCCTTGCATTTATCTCTACTCTTTATCATCACGTGCATTTCACCATTTTGTATATTTTTGCTTAACTCCATGAAACAAAAGACTGCACTCTTATGCACAGATATGAAGAATCCAGACTGTTACAGCCTGGCCAGTATTTGCTGTGCAAATCATCTTTTAATATATTTTAAAATAGATTGCAGCAGAAAGGGTCATTACAGTTAGCATGGATCTGGTCTGCAGAGCTTGATTAAATGGCAGAGTTAACCTGGACTCAAGAACAGTGAGGGATGTTTGTCACAGTCTGGCTCTTGCAATATGTAAAATTGGAYGCTGTGATACCTGAAGTTTTTATAACAAAATGCTTCCCTGGATTTTCCAGCAACCTGAAAGGTGGCTGTCTTAGTGAATCCAGAGTGTCTGGAGTTGCAAAAACTGGCTTTGTTCTTATCAACTTTGTTGCTCCTCATCGCTGAATACAGCCACAATATCTATCAGGCTTTCATGTAATCYTAGGAAAGTCTAGATTGGAACAATCCTCTGGACATCATCTGGTCCAACCTTCTGCTTAAGGCAGATTATCTGAGGCTTGGTCAAGCTAAGGGTTAAATATTTCCGGCAAGAGAAAGTTCCCCACTTCTCTGGGCAGCCTGTTCCATTAGTATTTAATTGTCCTCACAGTAAATATTTTTTTGTTGCATCTAGACAGAACTTCTGAAGCAACTTCTGCCTGTTTCCTCTTGCTCTGTCACTGTGTTGCTTGTGAAGAGAGTACCTCCATCTTCTCTATAAATATCTTTTACTTCTTGGAAGGCTGTGATTACACCTGAACCTTCTCTTCTTTAGGCTGAACAAACCCGATTCTTTCTCATTTTTCCATGAAGTTTTCCAACCTTCTAATCACTTTGTTGACTCTCTGCTGGCCCCTGTCCAGTTTTTTAATGTGTCTCTTCCAACTTGTCACAGTCTGTGTACCTAGGGACACTTTGGGTATATCTGCTTGTCTTCCAAGTTTTTGTGTCATCTGCAAACTTGATGATGCATTTATTGCAATCATGCAGATAATTCTTAAAGATATGGAGTAGGATTGAGCCCCATTCCCCAAGGAGCTCTCTGACTGATTGCCATTTGATTTTGAGCCATTACCACCCTTTGAGCACAGCAGTTTAGCCAGTTTGCCAACAATCTTGTGGTCTCCATCTGTGACCTTTCAAACTCTCTTAGCACCCGTGCATGCATCCTGTCCAGTCCCACAGACCTGCCCATGTCCAGTTTGTGCGATATTTTCTYGTTAACTTGCTAAGAATGTGGTCAGTGCAGGTAGCATCAGCAAAGCATCAACAGGAAGCAGTCAAACATGAGAAGAATGGTATAAATTCAAATTTCTTTGTGCCAGGGTTCTTAGGATCCTTGGTGGGATGTTAAAAGCATATTCAACTCCTGAGGGTGTGGGGCCTCAGCAGCTTCCCATCATAGCTGGCATGGCTGTGGTCTCAAGGATCGAGTCCTGTGGGCTGTGCTTGGACCCAGAGTCTTAAACTGGCAAGAAACCAGGCAGGGTTATGAAACCTTGCACGGTACTTAGGTTCCAGCAGAAGATCATTAGGACAGAATTGTCCCCATTAAGTGCTTTGGATTCAATAAATGGAAATCCAGCACTAATGTTTTGTTACAATTGGCCTGAATAGCTGTGTACTTTAATAATTCTAAGTTGTAATATCATATTCTCTGTGTATAAATGAGTATCTGAAAGGTCATACCTGTTTATGATTCCTCTGATTAAAATGATTCATCTGCACAGTTAGGTTGCTGAAATTGTTTTAACATTTCCAAATTCAAAAGGTGATTTCAACACCTTATGTAAAATTAATAAACATTAGTTTGATTTCCAAATCATTAACTGGATGTATTTTGTGCAGTTTTACTTATTCACCTTTAACATTAGAAACTTTGTGTCACTATCGAGTGTTTTCCCTGTAAATTTCCCTTCAGGGATTGACAGTCTGTAGTGACATCTAAGCAGGGCAAAGATCTGTGCTCCTCTATTCCTAATTCTGCTTTAGATCACTGTGTCATCAATTCTGGCAGAAATTTGACTTGCATTTAAGACATATTTGAAAGTTAAGTAAAGAAAGAAGTGGTTGTAATGTTTTACTAGGTACTGTATATTAATGCATGGCAATGACATTGGCTTATAATTCGGGTGTAAAAGTATTATTGTGATATTTGGATGAACATATAGGGGCATCGATTGCATTCTCATCCTAATGCAGAATTCTTTGGAGATTTGCTTATTAGCTTCCATTCCCCAAATCTTCCTCCTCAGAAAAGGATACCTTAAGTTAGTCTTCTAATCTTGCTAATATTGTTCTTTTCCCTGGTACAGGTGGTTTATAGTAGGTCTGCACCATAATTTATATTTCAGCATTTGAAGTAGCTGTATTCCAGCATTTCTGAGCATCTTCAGCTCCCTCTTTGAAGTGTTACTCATAAATAAAATTATACACATCAGCCTGTTCCCAGGATCTATGGGAAAAAGGATAATAGACTGGCATGGCTTCTTATATAATTTTTTTATTGTGTGCTGCTTATGATTAGTATTATTTTGCAGGATCACAATCCTGTGTGTAGTTATAAAGGGAGAAGTTGCTTGATTTTCTGGAGGTCAGAGTGAACTACACGTTACCATAATGTGTTTTTCTTAGTGTATTAATATTTTTCCATAGTGGGGCTTAAATTAAATGGTCTGTTTGTTATGGCTGGGTGGTTCTGTCTTCATCTGGATGTTCTAGTTCATATGAACTTTTCCTCTCTTGCTTCCATACTTTCCCAATTATAGTCTTACACTTCTTATACTGGAGATACATTTTAAAATGCACAGAATGTGCTCCTCATTCCAGCGCTGTCAGCAGGAGCTGATGGGAGGGTCAGGACTTCACTTCAGCATATCAGCTGCTTGAGCTGTCACTTCATCCTGAATCTCATCTACCAACAAGTCTTCAGTAATAATGTTTGTTTTTAAGCCCTTTTTGATCATTTCATACCTTTTGGCTAGAATTAACTTACTTGATTTCCTTTAGTGCCATAATGCCCCTCAGAGCTTTTTCTTGACAGACTTTTTGTGAATTCACTATTTTCCTTTCTTCTGACTACTGATAAAGTGACACCCCCGTGGATTCTCCCTGTCTCTCCCTTTGCACTTCAACTCTCACATCCTTTCACTTCCATTGTGGAAAATCATCGGTGAAACCTATCATTGTACTTCTGCTCTTAAAAGAGTTCGGCTGCAGATTCATCCTTCCTTTTTCATTCCAGTTAAGAGTTGTCATATCTCAGGTCCTATACGGAGGCTGTCATACAGATTCTAACTGAGCAGCTGAAGTAGGTGTTCCCTGTTTGAACGGCTTTCCCGGACCACCTGGCAAAAGAATGAAACCTGCTGGTACAGGTGAAAAAATGCCTGCAGTGTCATGCCACGAAATAACCATCCGCTGCAGTGTTCAGCAGTTGCATGCTCTTTGTAGGCATACATTTAATCATAGTGTCGCCAGCCATGTATAATATATTGTTAAATCTATTTAGTGAGCTTTGAAACTGTGGGGTTTCCTTTCCTGTATGTTTTGTTTCCTATTTTTGTCTCCTTTCTTTCCTTCTGCAGGCTGTGTTATATGTTTTGTTTATGCTTTCTTCACATCGTTATTTGGCTGTTTTCTCTACATCTTCCACTGTTTTCTGCTGTTCTCCTGCCTCATATTTTTCCTTTTCCACTTTCTCTCTGAGCTTAACTTAATTYCTCCTGGTGTTTTCTCTCTGTTTTCTGAATACCTGTTCTCCTTCACAGGTATGAGCAGTCTGTGGTTTTTCACACTTTGTCTCAGTCCTAATGCTACTGCTTTGGCTATTTTGCTTCCTCAGATAAGTCCTTAGAACTGGTGGCATTTCTGTGCTCCTTTTTGTTCTCTTGAAGAGAAGCATTGGCTTCTAGGCAGTGTTTTCCACACTCAAGTGTTGCTCCCACTCCTGGCCAGATTCACACAACTTAATTCTGGATGCCTAATGCAGGTGCCTAATTTATGTGTGTGGTCATCCATGGCTAGTTCTGTGGTCAGTGAGAGGAGAAGGGCTTCTTCAAAAAGTGTTTTCCACCAGGAGGGACCAAACTGATCCCAAAAGTATCCCTATCTCTCCGCTGACCACCAAGGGAGCTTTGGATGACTGCACTTCTGACTGGATGTCTCCAATTTGTAATGGTCACCTCTGTTAAAATTGTACATGTGTTTTCAATTCTGATCTCTTTCTAACACGATGGATTTTCAGGGGTGGGTTTCCCTATTTTTGCCCAAAATAATCAATGCATCCATGTACAGCATTATGGAAACAATTAAGAAAATTGAACTAGGCTGCTTTAAAGAACCCAAACATATTCAGCCTAGTGACTTCGTGGGAAAAGAAAGTTCTCGCCACTTCCAGTCCTTGTAAAATTAGTTTTTCATCTGCCCCTATTCCTGCTGTCTGACTAATCGGTCTTGTGCACTGAACTGAAGAACTGATCCTTCTGCTGCCACTTCCCTCCCTCTGCTGGAATACTGATGTACTCACGGCACAGTGAGAAAATATTTCAGTAGCGGAAGGTTTACTAAAGGACAGCCTGAGGCCCAGACTGCAGAATTAGATCTTGAGTGGGAATATATAGGGAAAGAAGAAAAGCTGTGRAAGAGGGAGGAAAAAAAATGCAACAGGCAGATTGAAAGAGCAGAGAAGAGCCATAAAGGGGATAATCAGAGCTGTACGAAATAACAGTGGTGTGTGCTTTTACCTGTGTGGCTGGCACTTCTGAAGCAAGAGGCACTTTTAAGTAACTTGCTGAGTGTCAGCTTTAGAAATGAAAAAGTTGATAATCTATTGGCTTGTTAAAGTAGTTAATTAATTGATGTAATTTTTCCAAATTAAGCCATTTCACTTTTTGCATGATTTGACATAAGTACATCAGTGATGTTTAAAGAAAAGAATCATGTGGTGTGTGAATATTAAATTGATATGCCACRGTCAACTGTATTGACTCGTGGTCAAACTGTTAAAGGGTAGGTGATGGTGTTCTATGGCTCTGTTTGGTCACTTGTCAGTGTATTTGCTTTGTGATTTATGTAAAGTTAATAACAGAAAAAGTCTTTATGGCTTTGGTGGACACTTGGACGTATCAAGGTTTTTTTTTCAACCTGTAGCTGAGGCAGCTTCCTGACGGCTTACTCCAGGACAAAGGAGAGCTGCATGAAAGAAGTTTGTAATATRAATGAGAATATTTGACACAGAGAATATAGACCTGTCTATAACTTGCTTTATCCTGTGGCTGGGGTCTGAATTCAGCTATGGATGTTATCTTAGACTCCATTTGTGAAGCACTGTTGAAGAACTAAGCTTGAAAGAAATCAGTCATAGGTTTTTTTCGTACCTGGCTTCTACACCACAGAAAAAAKCTGAGGTTCTGTTCAGAAACTGTTCAGCACCTGACAGACATTTTTCTTCCAGAGATGTTCTTACCTTTAATTATACGTAGTTTTCTGTGTTATAATGTATGCTATTTGATAATTAATCAAACAATAATGCYCTCCATCATCATTTATCTTTAGACTCTGGTTCCATGAACACCTTTACTCATGCTCAGACTAAGATGAATTTTGGGAAGCTACAGTGYGGCAAAGAGCCAGAGTAACTGTCTGAAAGATCAGGGCCCAGCTCGAGGAGCTGATGGCCTTTGATAATAAATCCTGCTAGAAATGTCTGCAGCAGAAGTCAGTGTTGCTCTCTTTATCTAAATTTTATGGTGTTGGCCTTTTATTAAGGAGTTAAGTTAGACTTGCAGTGATCAGGGGAGAGAAAAATCACACTAGCTGTTCTGTATTAGATCTACAACTTTATGAGATACATTCTGAGTGTAACATAAATTATCAGTTGGGTGGAACACTGAAACTATTCCTTTAATTACAGCCTATCCCATCCCATATGACTATGGTGTGATGAGCTTGAATTTATAGATCTTTTATATGCATAAATTTGGAAAGAAACATCTCTGGTTTGTATAGTCTCACACTTTAAATGAAAACAGAAAATGAAAATTAGCTAAGCCTGCATGTATATGCACCTCTRCAGGACTGGGACTGTGTATTTTAGACAAATTTATTTACAGTTCTGATTTCTGCTGTGTGGTTTTGCAAATATGTGTATGAGATCTGCGAGCAGTTCCACTGACAGTGCCTATCCCGTGCTCTTGAGTACCTATAAAGGAGACAGTACAAAAGATTAATTTTTTTTTAGCTGTTCTTTGATGATGTTTTTACTGAGAGTGGCATCAAGCGTGGCGGAAATCTTTGCAGATTATGGCCTGAGAGTTTAATTTGACATTGGTACTTGAACATTTTAGTGGAGAGAAAACCCTGTAATAAATGAATTCTAAACACAGATTTTTTTTATCAAATAACTTGATTTTTGCAAGGCTTAAACTTTATTACTAAGAATTAGCAGGTACGACAGCATCCTTTAATCCTCGCTTTTCACACGGCTCGACGTCATCCCAAAGTTTAGAGGGGGGAGGGAAAAAAAGCTGTTTAAAAAGAAACGTGGAATAACAATGACAAGACGCTCCCCCTGGGAGAGAGGTTACGGGTATAACGAGGGCAGCAGCGAGCAGGAAACTCGCTCGGTGTCCCCTCTGTGCCCGGGGCCGGGCGGCCGCCGCGGGCGAGGAGCGGAGGGAGGGAGGGAGGGAGGGAGGGAGGGAGGGAGGGAGGGAGGGAGCGGGGGGGACGCGCCCGCCCGGAGCGAGTTTCCTGCTCACCGCTGCCTTTAAGGAGGCGCCGGGTTTAAGGTGGACCGGCGAGGAGGGCGGGGCGCGGCCCCCGGCCCCGCCCCGCCGCGTCGCTCCGCGGTCCGCCCCCTCGCCGGGGCAGCGGGTGCCAGGCGGGGTTGTGATGCGGCCGTTGTTTTTGTAGGGTCGCGGGGCCGCGGTGCGGAGGGAGCGAGGCGGCCCGCGGAGATGGGGCACGCCTGGCAGGCGGCGTAGCTCTGCCCGCCCCCGCTCCCTTCCGCCGCTTTGTTAGCGCGGACACAAGCGCGCCTCACCTACACGGTGAAGAGGAAGGCAGCGCTCCCCGCACAATAATGGGCACCCGGGCGCTGCCCCCCGGGCCGCCGCAGAGGTGAGTCGGCGCCGCCGCAGGGCCGCAGGTTCCCCGCGGCGAGGAAGGAGAGCGAGCGGGCGCGCTGACTGCGCCGCGGCGCTGCCTTAAGAGCGCGGCGCCACCTTAAGCGGCCGCTGACTTTTCTCGTTACATTGTAGCAGCGGAAAGAATGTCGGCGCGGGCCGCGGGTGACGTCAGGAGGGAGCAGCGCGGCGCGGCCGCCAGGCAGCGGCAGCGGCGGCCCCGCCACGGCGAGGGAGGAGGCGGAGGAGGCGGGAGCGGCGCCGGCCCCGCCGCCACCGCAGCGGCAATGGCGGCCGTCGGGGAGCGCAGGTCCCTGCCCAGCCCCGAGGCGATGCTGGGGCAGCCCTGGAGCCACTGGGTCGATGCTGCTAAACTTCACGGGAACGACGGTGAGTGGCCGCCTCCCTCCCCCGCCAGCCCCCGCTCCTCCCCAGCCCACCCCGCGGGGCTGCGGGTGCCCCGGGCGCGGCCCCGGGACGGCACGGCGGGGTGCCGGGCCCGGCGGGGAGGTCGGGTCCGTTCCCCCCCCCCCAGCGTTCGCGGCCGAGTTCGTTGTCCGGTGCGCGCCCCCCGGCCGGCGCTCGGGAGCGGCGCGGAGCGGGCAGCGCCTGCCCCAGTTCCTGTAATCCGGGACACGGTGCGAGGAGGTCGGAGCCGGAGCCCGGCACCTCTTGCCCTCGATTCAGCCGGGGCGTGGGGCGGGGAGCTCCTGCCGCAGGTGAGGCATCCCCGCCGCTGACAGCGGCTCCCCCGCTGCGGGGGCCGGGGGACCTCGGTCACTCCGATCCTGTGTTTACTGTCGTGTCCCTGCGTGTGCCCGTGGGGGAACGGGCTGCAGGTCAGGAGCGGGGGCTCAGCCCTACCCTCGGGCTTCTCCATGGACTGAGATCTTGTGGCTTTTTGGTTTTAGGAACAGCATTAGAAGAAAGTTTCAAGGAATACGGCAGAAACCGAGAAGCAATGAGACTTTGCCGAGAAGGTGAGTGCAATTTACTCTTGAAGAAAAGTGCACAGAGAACTTTTCCTGCTCATAACTAGTTAAGAGAGGGTCAGGCATGGGAAAGAGAAAGGAAACTCCGATCCGATCAGTTTGTATTTAGGACTTGTGGCCTGTCAGTGACTAGTGTTATTAGCATTATTATAAAATTAATATGTATTYTGAGAACTATGAGCTAGGGCATAGACTGTCTTTACTGTGTTTCTATATGGCTTTTTTTTTTTTTTCTTAGGCTATAAATAGTCCTAAGGAAGCTGTGTGACCAGCACTGATAATATCTTCTCTTGAGTTACAGTATTTTTTGTTCTTGGTATAATCCCTGTCGGTATTTCAATACCAATCCCTTTCTCTGTCATGTCAGTGTGTTATGTTTATTGCTTGGTGCTCTGCTAAATGAGTGTGACCTTTCACCTGTGATTAGCAAAAGCCCATTACGGCCTAGTTTGTTGCAAGAGTAACAATGCTACTTGGAGATGTGAGCAGATGATGAATGAAAGCTATAGATTATTGGTTACTTTCTAGCAGGCAGTGGAAAAAAAGGAAGTGATGAGTCTGATTTGTGATGTTAATTTTTGTTTGTTTTTCCAGTTTAACGATTGTTTTATAACAGAGAAAGGTTCTAAAACTTTCTTAATATTGTTGGTGCTTGGTTCCCTCCGACTGAGATGTGTGCCAGAGAACAGGCCCAGCTGTTTTAAATACTAGAGCAGTTAGACCCAACTCATGTATTTGATGCTGTTAGAAATGGAAGACTGAGTTTGTAAACACGGTTTACAATCRCGGGAGGCAGGACTTGCCAGGGACCTTAGGAGATGATCTGATTCAGCACTTATCGACTTGTGAGCTACAAGCAGCAAATAAAACCTAAAGCAAGGTGTCACAGGCTAGTAGGATGGAGGCAGTGATCCATATTGAGGCTGAATCAGAATGGCTATATTTTGCAGAATTCCTAATGTTGCTAAAATTTGGAAAATATCAGTTTCTAGGATCAGAGTCGGTGGTCACTGGCGTGGAAGAAAGATGTAATAGGCAGCAATGCTGCAGCATTCAGATTCACTTGTGTAATTTTGCCACCTTAAGTGTATCTGTAAGTTCTTAGGCACTTGAAAAATCACTTTATTACTTCATTGCCAAGCTCCAATCTAATAGTTGTGCTGGATATGTAATTTATTTTTCTGAATAGGCAAATCATTCAAGTACTAAAACAGCATTTACAACAATAAGCATACACATTATCCTAGTAAAGATTTTACCAATAAGGATTTTCAAACATTTGCTCTTATTTCTACCTCTTAAAATTCAAGCATCTAAGGTTTCCAGATTCTAAAGATTAGCTGGCAGGGTAAAGAATAATCTATCTTAATTTTTTTTCCCTCTGGAGAGAGATCATGAAACTGTTTTTGCACAGGCTGATCACTGAGACACAGCTTTTCCGCATTGACTCCAAACATGTGAGTGATTTGTAGGATTTTGAGTTGAAGGAAATTCATAAAACACTTGGAGAACTCAAAGTGAAACTTGGTAGTCCTGTCAGGCTTCCAGAAGTCTGTTTATTTTGATTGCTTTATGACATATTATGAGACACTGACTTAGTATATACCTGTAACTGGTCTGTAGGGAGCTCAGCCTACTGCAAAATAAAGCTAAAGTAGTATTAATTAAGTTTAACTTAAAGAAGTAGGGGAGCAGCAAAACATGCCAGCATATGTATGTGTTGTATTGTCACATAAAACTTTGAAAATACTGTAGCTGATTCCTTTTTCCAGGAAGAATTTTACATTCAAAATTGAGGAACAAGCATTTATTAAATAATTGGACTCTCTAAACCTTGGTTCTTAACACAGAAAGGTGAACCAAAAGTATAAATTTTGTCAAATCCACTCTAACCTCAAGACTTTTGTCGTGGTACCACACAGTATTTTAAACATGAGTAACAACAGAGCTCCTTGTGTAAGAAAGTTATTTCTCTACAGATTGGGAGTTGACTTGGAGGCCCAACTTCACAAAAGGATTTCAAGGTTATTTAGGCTAATTTAACCTTGCATTGCAACTCTTCCAGTTTGCATAAAAGAATTAAATATTCATGGCCTGGAGAGGGAGCGAAGGAAGGAACATGACTTTACAGCCCACATATTAGAATTGGGTTCAAAACCAGAACCCTTTTCTTTATTTAACAATTGTCAGGCCCCCACTGGCCTGTGTACCCACTGGGGTATGGGTGGTAGCTGTTTCTTCTCCCACATGCTGTTTCTCTGTGTCTCCTGGTGGGAATGGCCTCATCCTCAGCCTGCCTGCTGGCARGAGGTGGATTTCAGCCTCGCAGGCAGGTGCGTCTGAGTCTCCTGAATGAAGAGTGTTCCTCTTGTTGTAACACTGTATTAAAAAAGGGGATTGACATTGCCAGCTTCTCCTTTTGTTATGCTTTAAAGAAAAAGAGTGATGCATGTTATTTATTACAAAGGAATAAAGAACGCAACTGGGTAATTCCGGGGCAACGTTTGCAAGTAGTGAAAAGAGGCAGGATTTCAGACACACCTTTGTCACTGGCATTTCCTATTTGCTGATCAGGCAGCTCCTCTCTCCGCATGCTGGTGGTTGTGAAGCCTGACGAATCCTTAATACCTGTCAGTGATGCTAGTTCCACGCAGGGATCAGGAAACTAAAATTAGTTCATAGTCTCAAACATGTTTTTTTCTGTATCTAACCCTCCTTGTCAAAACCAAGCTCATGTCGAAGTAAGAACTAGAACTTGAATTTGGGCTKTCCAAACTCCCGGTGTTTGTGTCTCATACTTCCCTATTTATTCTTCACTGCTCTTACATGCTTTCTGTTCTGCTAATCCACAATATTAAATCATTCCTGCTGGGATCCTCACAGACCTTCATCAAAGTGAGAAACTCACTGGATGCTTTCCTACATGTTGCTTTTTGAGACAGTAACAGTCCACGCTGAGCTTTGATGTAGAAATCAGAGCTGCAGGAATAAGGTATGGGCTCAGTGGACTTGACTTGCTCTTGGTATGGAAATGAGAGAGGGACATCCAGTGTGATGGGAAGATTTTACTTTAAAATGACCCCAAGAATTTACTTTGACTTTGTATACTGAAATCTGCTTGTGCTGAGCAATCCTATCAATGTAAGAACATGTTAGAAACAATTGTGCGTATTAGTTATTTTCATATGTAATTGACATGACAATCTTTTGGCTCATGCAGTCACTTAGTTACTTACYGCTTGTGAACCAGCTAAAGGTGTGAATCCCCTGCCACTCACGTGTGCTGTGATGAAGCAAGGATAGCATGTTGCATTATAATATGTAGATTAATTCCAAAACAGCAAGGCAGCAAATCTCATCCTCTTCATGCGTTTTTCTTATATTTTAGAATAAAACTTTGCTGAAGTGCGTCTTTCAAAACTTGTTTGTGTGATAGTGGGAGCAAATGCCATCAGATGCAGCCAAAATGCTTTCGGACACTCAGTTCATCTTGGAGGTGCAGCAGATCTTAAAGGAGGTTGATATTTCTGTAGTACCTGATACTGTTTGATTTTTAAAAAATTGATTCTTAGCATCAAACCTCATAATCAGTGCTTGAAACAGTTTTTCAGGAGATTCTTGTGCTGAATTTGGTTTGCTTTTAAGCATTTTTCCAGCTCATTGTTGCGAAGAGGATCTCTAAATAGAACTGTGCGTGTGAGTGTAGAGTTCATGCGTGGTAGCTTTGACAGGCTTCAACAGAGGCAACTTTTGCTTCTTGCAAAATTTAACAACAGGTTGGCTCATTTTGCTCTGTGAAAGAGTAGAGAAGCTCTGGATAGAAACAGTGAAGACCAAAGTTGTTTATCGGGGCTGAGGGCCTAACCCTCCCTCACCACCCCAGAAACTCTGACTTTCCCCACAGTAAACTTTCAATTGCTACAAGTTATCACATATGTTGTTTTAAATAAAACAAAAACATGGGAAAAAAAATCAAAAACTACAAACCAAAAACCAAACCATCCCCACCCCCAAATCCATATTTGAGAGTCAGAGAGAAAGAACCCATGTACATCTTCATTACTTACAGTATTACTTATTAATTTGCACAACGCTTTTGAAGTGGTTGGCGTAAAAGTCTTATATTGACTCATAAAATGATTTTGAAATACTTAAAATTACAAAAATTATAAAAAAGGAAACTATAGCATCTCAGATGGGAAAACAAAAGTGTGGGGAGCAAAGAGAAAGTTGCTTAGACGATTTAAAACTGACTTTCTTTTTAATAGTGTATTCAGTGCCTGCTGAAACTATGGGGTGTCTTTACTGGAGCTTAAGTGTCTCATTCTTTCAGTTACACATACAGCCCCTTTTTTTAGTTTGTTTGGGGATTGTTGTGTGTGTTACATCCTTTGAGAGGTGAATCTCTTGGTACTATTTCAAGCACTTCGCTAGTACTGTCACCATAGCTTAGAGTTAACTGGCAACAAAGCCGAGGAGGAGGACRGAACATTTGTAACTTGTGTCTTGAACTCGGTTTGATCAGTTGTCATTGATCAAGATCACTGACTCTTGGCTAAAAAGAGGTCTTTGCCACCCTTACAGCATCCACAGAGTCTGCCAGTGATCTGTTCTGTTTGTACTTGGTGCTTCTGAGAATCCGAGGAAGTTTGTGGTTGTTCTCTGTATGTAGCTGAGCAGCTTGGGGTGAGATGGTCCTCTCTGTGGTCATGGAGGGAGATGCAGAGGAGGTGATCACTTTTTCATGGGCTGAGGTTAGTTGAGTGATGGTCGCTGATGCTCAGCAGTATCACAAATTAGAATTGGTGCTGGCTGTGGGGTGATGTAGCACAGTACCAGTCTTACAATTTTTTGACTATACTGTCTTAATTAAGCAAGTGTTGCATTTTCTGTGGGAATGCAGATTGTCAGTTTTTAGTAGACACCTTCGTAAGACGCTCTAGAAGGCTATGTGACAGTAGGAATCAGTCAGGAGAGCAGGTGGGAGCAAATTCTGTTCAGCATTGTGTCACCTGGTAACAGTTGAACTTCTGGTCTTTGACAGCTAATATGTCTTGGGGATAAAAAAAAAAAGACTGTGAACCTCTAGGGCATTCAGCAGAAGCTTTGAGGTTTGATTATATTAATTGCTATTAATGGAAGTTACCAGAGCTGTGGCAGTGCTAAGAGCTACGTGATGAACCCTTGTTCTTCTTGAGCCCTCGCTGGGCAGGGCTGAGCAGTGAAATCCGGGCCTAGAAGGCTCACTAGAAGCATCTTTTCACATAGACCCAAGGTCTAGAATTTTCCCAGCAGCAGGTTCAATAAATAATTAAAGCACTGGTGAAACTTCTGTTCCAATATTAAGTTGTAAATAAAAGTAAGAGACAGCATCTTATTTCAAATTTAAATTTGTTTTTATTCAGCCTTGGGAGGTGTTCAATTGAGTTGATTTTTGTTGTGTTAAATCATGTCAGAGATGCTTAGAGGGCTCTATAGTCCTTGACTACCTGCAAATACACTGTGAGAATTTTTAATACATTGAAATAAATATTTCAAGGTAGCAGTACAAAGTGCCATGCTTCTTTTTTGACATTCTGCATAGCTCTTCACAGTCTGCAATCAGATAAATCTCTTCTTCATTTCATTGCATTTTAATTGACTATTTACACAAAGTATTTTAAGGATTTCTGGACTGGTTATCGTAAAACAATTACAAGGAGACTTTAAAATTGCATTGAACTGCTTAAGACAATTGCAGAGGTTTTRTGAGATTGCTTGGAAAACATGCAATTTGGAAAGATGCTACTTTTGAAATTCTCTGTCCTCATTTTTTGTTATTTTTTTCCTTTAAATCCAAGTTCTGTTTACAATATTTAATTATTTCTGGTGAGATGAGTCAGATGTTATAAATAGAATATTGTGATGTTAGACTGCAAGTTAGAACTGTGTCATCTCATATGCTTTAAAGATACTTCTCAGGTTTTAGATATTACCATAGTATTAGTGTGATATTACAAGGCATTGGGGACTTTCAGTGGAACTGCAGTCACAAAACTGTCTTGATCTATCCATAATATGTGAGGAGGCAGGATATTTTCTTTTTTGTAAGAACCTTTTGAAATAGTTGTCTGTACACATACGTAACAGTCAGGAATTCACTGTTATCTAATGCTTCTTAAGTGATATGTATGATTAGCTAGGTTATCCCTGTGCAAAAGAGGTGATGTCTTGCTAATACTTGGTTAAAGATTGCTTTTTGTATAGTTTTGGTGCTGTATTTAACCACAAATACTCAGTGAGAGAAGAACAATGTGATAAATATGTAGAAATATGACTTTCACACAAGTTGGTAACTTTATCATCTAAGTAGAGCAGGAAAGACAAAAAGGCTTAGTGAAGGATACTTTTAAATAAATTGGGTTAAGAGGATGCAGATTACTCTCTCTAAGGTAACTATTTAAAAAGGTATTTCTTCCATTGCAGCAGATCTATAAAAGCAAATGTGTCCAGTTCTTACCCCTCTCCTGGCTGTGACCAGCCTGTGGCTGGAACTGCTGAAGGTCAGTTGGGCATAGGTGTGATCTCTTATCTCTTACAAGACAGGAAAGACTTCATCTTTAACAAACCGTTATAATATTTGACTTGTAATTAACTGTTCTAAATAATCTCTAGGATGCTTAAAAATTGTTTCTCTTGTGTAATGAATGAAATCACTGCTGTGGAAGTTTCCCATATGTACGATATTCAATGTTATTTCCTAGACATTCTTACAGTGTAGGTGACAGCACAGAGATGAATAAATCTTTGTACTTACACTTCAAGTTTTTTAGCAGCAAGTGTTAAAATCTGACAAAGGGAATTCGAAGTATAATGCAGCAGAGTAGCATGACTGTAAAAGCAGTTGTCATGGAAGGCAATAAATTTATTGTAATCTGCGTTCCTTCCCACTGCTCGAAGGTTTTGCACAGTCAAAAGCTGTTCCTGCTTGTGCAGGCTGTGTGGAGCTGTGAGCCAGGACTGGTGCTGGTGGGTCTCAGACTGACTCCTGTGGCAAGTCAGATACTCATGGTAACCCCAGATACTATGGGGTATGACAGGATACGACTTCATCATAGTAAACTGCACACGCAGCTGCTCCCACATTGCTTGGAGTCMCAATTGCTGGCCTTGGAAATGGCAAATATTCTGGGTTATTGGCTCAGGTGGATTAGAAATACTCAAGTGCTCAGTTACTTGTGTGTGCAAGCTGCCCATCATCCCTTGTGGAATAAGCTGGTTTGTGGTAACCTGTTTTCCAAATTAGAAAGATTGTTTATTTACAAGCTCACCTCCACTCTGATCTCCAGTTCCAGTAGCTTTGGCATAGCCCATGGACAAACTTCGTTGGTAATACAAGGGGAAAGGGATAATTGGTTACRCCTCCTTTTTCTGCTGGGGGGATGATAACAGGCAGAAAACTTACGCAGTGTTCTTGATCTGCTCTTCTGTTGCTAAGCAGGACTTGAATCTTCATCAGCTGTCTGTAGTGCAACAGAAAATGCAGCGTTCCCAACTGGCACTGAAAAAATGTGTACAAAGGAGCGGAAGGGCTAAAACCCAATAGGGAGCAGTTTTGAGATAGTAAATCCATGTTGTGTGCTTGGGTTCTGAAATCTAGAGCTCTCATGGTTTTCTTTGCAAGCAAGTTGCTTAGACACTTTCCTGCTGATACAGTTCCTGGAAGTCCTATATCAGCTTGCATTAAAATGAAGTGTGGAGGCTTTAATGAGTTAAATTTTGTAAATCAAGTCCTGTGGTGAATACACAGTAAATTGGATGTTTGCTTTACGTGGACATCAAATTCTGTTATATTTTACCCTTCATAAATTTAATTTTCTGTCTACAGTTTTTTTCATTGACTGCATAAATGGCATGGTAGATACTGTGAGTAGGAAAATTGGAGTTCTGCTGGTTTATTAAGTGTTACCTGGGGACKTGAGGTCTTGTTATGAGCTGCTGAAGTCAACAGGGTTTTTACTTGTGACTGGAAGGAGGATGCAGGACAAGGTTGTGGGGCTCAGTGGGTGAGAGAGGAGACAGGCACGTTCACTGCAACCTCACAATCAGACAGACACCAAAGTACTCCACTATGCAAACATTTAATTGTCAGTCCCTAGATATTATAGCCATGGCTTTGTCAAGGTGTATATAGCCTAAATTACACCCTCTGGCTATTGTTTCAGGCGAAAATACAGAAGAAAATCTGTATCAGTTTACACCTAGGGTGTGGTTCTACAGTCTYTTGTTTTTTTCCTCCTAGTAGTGCTGGATTAAGCAGTTCCTCTGTCTCTGCTGAGTGAAACACTTGTGAAATTGTAGTTGTGTTCTAACTGTAAAGTTGTTTCCAAAACAAGATGATGTCTGCTTGAAGAATAATCTTAATTTTCCGTCATGTATTTGGTCTGGTAATCCTAGAATCCATTGGACTGTGCTTGATTATGTATCTTTTCAGAGTGAATCTGATCTGATTTTTACACATCTACCTACAAGATTGTATAGCATAACAGATCTTGTATCTTGATTATCTTTAAGAGTGTTAAAGATGAATCAGTGAATATCCAGTGTAAATCAGGTTCAATTGTAAGTGGTGTATTGTGAAAACTAAACAACTAGTAAGAACTAGTTTATAGCATTATTAGTTAGTATTTTTTTTAAAAAAATACTTTTTAGTAATTAGTTATGTCAGGAAGCCAGGTAATAGAAATCAGAAGTTTTTCTAACATTCCCAAAGTGGTTCCCAGTAACTTTGTGAACTAGAGAAAATACCATTTGAATTTGGGTTACTCTGCTGAACAAGATTTACAGCATCATTTATCTTTATCTTTTACTGGASAGCTGTTGCAAACGATGCCAAAAGGAGAAAGAGGCATCATTTATACAGTATACATAAATGTGTTCCATACCAAATATTCTTTTTATTCCTTCAGAACAAGTCTATAGTTGTGTAGAATATCCAGAAGCCTCAAACACTGCAAAGATTTGGGTTAACTGGCAGTATTTTTGATGGATATGTCAAAGGAATAGAAAGTGTTCCCAATAGTCGGACAGTGTGGGTGTTGGATTATTGAGACAGCCATGTAAAATAATTTGGAAAGCAGTTTTCAAAATAATAAATTTTCTCAAGATTTTTCCCACTTCTCCTAGGAAATGTTAAAATCATCTGTTTCATTCCTGTTCAATTAGAATGACTCTAGAAATGTATTAAAGGAGTTTAACTTGCCTCTGACAACTAGAATGCTTTGCTGGGGTTTGATTTGTAAGGAATAGAATTCTGGGGTTTAGGATGTTCAGATAATTTGTTTTTTAGAACAGAGTCTGTGTTTGAATGTGTCTGTTCTGCTCTGCTAAGAGAGATGGCAGTCGTCCTGCTCTTGCTGGTACTAAATGGAAGTATTTGAGAGGAAAGGCCTATATTAATTTTCTGATAGGCAGCATTTACTTCATAAAAGTACTTAAAGATGAATTCCCGAAAGCAATTTTGTTTTTCATTTCTGTGAAAGTTGTGTTACTCAAATCAACTGTCTAGAAATCCTGCTTGTTAAGGAGCTTCTGTTCCACATTGTAGTTTGTAATTTATAGAGGAGAAGTTTTGAGCCAAATTCAATATATCTGTGTTGCCTACCAAAGGCAGTGTAATAGGTGCTTATATAACAGATTGCAAATTTTTGCCCTAAATACAGGGTTGGGGTTTTTTTGTGGCCAAGTGATTGAAGGAAGACTACTACCAGTTGTGTTATGAGATGCTGGGGGAAATATCAATGTCTGGACTGTACCTGATATGGTTTGGTTATGGTTTGTATCTAGGCTGGGCAGAGCCCTCTCCTTGTCTGATATTTCTTCTGTAGAACCTGCTTCAGGAGCCAGCTGACTCTGTGCCTGGCTGTTTCAGCACCACTATTTCCAAGGGGTGTTTGGAGAAGTCCTAAATGCATCAGCCCTTGCTGGGGAAATTTTCTTCCAGGTTCTGCCTGGCTCCCACCTCGTACCCTGAAATGTAGGGGTGTACCACTATGTTATTGCTGGAATAAAACTTGCAAGTCTCTTTTCTTGTTTTTGTGGCCTGAATTTAATGATCTGAAGTGTTAGCTTGATAGCCTTGGAGATAAGAATACTATTTTTATCCGCAGAGTAGGTAGAGCACAGGAGTAAAATCTTCAGTGTGCTGTCAACATGTCTCATCTGAGGCTTGTTTACAACTGCTTGGGATGCAAAAGGGGTTCTCTGTGCAACACTGCAATTCTCTGTCCTCCTGCTGACGCCATCCGGAATTGTCGTGGATAACCACAACAATGTGAAGAAAGGCCCGTGTCCCAGGAAAGGGCCAAAATCACAGCCTGGATGGATGGTGCTCTTCATTGTGAARTAGGAAGACATGATGGTAAGGTGCAGCATCAGCAGTTTTATTTATAATTTAATCCCTCTAAGAATTTTTCTCTACTCGCGTGAGAAGTGTTGTGACCCAGGTCTTGCAGGATGCGTGGCGTCGTTCGTCATCGYGGTGACTCAGGGTGATGTCACTGACTCACGGGAGCATTTGGGGTGTCCATACTGTTACGGTGGCCCAGCAGTACCCTTTCCTGGACTCCTTTGGCATCTTTCCCCAAGTGCTCCACACTCTTGCTGGAAGCAAAAGTTTTTGAGCAATTTCCAAACACAAAGCGGTGCATTGTGGGCCAGCGCTGGGAAGACTGGCTCGACGAGTTTGGCAGCAGCGGCTTTGGCTTCCTGCCCACCCTGGATAGGCACCAGTAGAGATTGCCATAGACTTCGAGTGAGTTTGAGCTGAAGATCCCAGCCTAGGTCCTGAAATTCGTGTGTGTGCAACTGCTGTGCCTGGCAGAGGATCTGCTTCTGTTGTAAACCGTGGTTTTGTTATCCTAGATATGTTTGCAGTAGTTATCTTTTGTCTGCTTTAGGAAAGTGGTTGTGTTATTTGTTTTCGGTGTACTGGAGGGTGGTAAACTCTACAAATTTGTTAAAATATCAAAGGATCCCGTTTACCTTTCARTTTTCTGTTGTCTGTTTAATCTTACTGTTTTGATCCTGAGTCATCCAGGGGCAGTTAACTGGTGCTCTGAAATGTCCTTTTCTSTGCGTTTTTTAAATACCAGGTCTGTGTTCTTTGTTGTGCCTGTTCCTTAATACTGACCTCATGTGTCTTTTGTAACTTCTCCTTTGCAAATAGGCCTCATCTTGTAACATGATGCATCACGACCACCACTTGAGGTCTGGGGGGTTCTTGGGGRAGCAGGACACCACTTGCCTGTGTCTCATTGCACAGTTTTGTTCTGAATATGTCTAATCTTATATCTGTGTGTGGATGACTTTGTCTTGCTGCTTATATAATCAGGTTTATTTGTTTTATGTTCTTTTTGAGATGAGATGTCTAAWAATTAAAGCTGGTGCCCTTTCAGTACTTCTTCCCAAGAGTAGAGCATTTTGCTCCCTAGCTGACCTATGAAAGGGAGAAAAGTTCCTTTTTTCACCTCCCACTRTGTGTTTAGGTCCATTAATACATATGCAGTACCTTCGTCCCAAGTGCGATGAGTCCTGTTRTCTGCAGAGAGACCAGAGGAGGGAAGTAGTCTTAGAAGTATCTGTCAAAAACGTGAGTTAGACCAAACCAACCAAATCAGAATAATAAATAGTCTGAGCAAATTCTTCTTTCCTTTTGTTTTGTTCTGCTGAAGGTGTTACCTTCTGTGTACATCACGAGTGGGCTGGTGTTCCGGTTATGTTAAAGAGGCCCAGACCATGAAAGAGCAGAAAAACTACTTTAAAACATGTCAGTCCTTTCAGATTTTCTGCATGTATAATAGGATCTAAGTGTTCTTCATTTCTTGATACATCTTAATTTAAAAATATTAAAAGTTCCAGTCCTTCCCAACCTGTTTCYGTTTAAGAACGAAATGGGTGATTTCAGTAGTGGAGAATTAGTGRCAGATATGGGAGAATAATACCTGGTGCAGATTTGTTCACCCAGTGTTTTCAAAATGTGTTTTTTTTTTTCCTGTAACACACGTATGATGTATTTTATRTGTAACTTTTGGAGATGGAATTCTGAAAGATTTTGTGAAAGCGGGCTCTGAAAATAGGGCAAACCACTCCTAACAGTGAAGAAATACATCTTGGAATAAGGAAAGCAATTAGTTTATTCTAAAGGGGAGGTGACATGCAAAGGTAAAACCTAAATTTCTTCTTTACAAGAATTCAAAATTCCATAACAATAAAAAAAATTCACTTCCATAAAGAGTTTCTAGGCTGAACTGTGTTTGTGTTGTATCACAAATAGCCAGCAATGAAATTACTGATCTTATTCTGTGAATGGGTTGCCTGATTTTTCTTYGGTGCTTGCCTATTTAATTCATATAACCGTGTCAGAGGACTGCTAGCRCTGGTTTAAAGCCTAGCCCTTCTGAACAGGTGGGTCCCCTCTTGGAAGGAAACCTCTGATGACAGTAGCTCTGTATGTGCTGGAATGTATCAACTGTAAGAAGGAAAGACTCAAGGTTTACCAGTTCCTCAGCTAGATAATTGAAATAGTCATATTTCTTTGTCTAAAGGTATGCAGTAGCCAAATTCAAAATGCTTTGTRTAACTACATGTGTGTTCAAATGCATGACAAGTGGGTTAGCCCTTTTACTGCACTATAACAACAAAAACACTGTTTTATTTTCCACTTTATCTTTTAATCTTATTAAATATCACAGTGCTGTTGGGGTTTTTTAGCTATAGTASATTTATATGCCTGTTGCTGTGCAACTTGCATTAATTTTTTTTATTGTATCAAATCAACTCCCAGTAAATCTGCAAAGCAAAGGAAGTAAATTTTAATGGAAAAACTAATAGTGCCTGCCAAATTGAGAGGAGTGAGGAAGTGTAAGCTGGTATGTGAAAATCAACAGGCATCAGTTTCCCTATGGCTATATTAGGCATGATTGAAACAGTCTTATTTTTGAGGTGGATGTTCCTGTGCATAGAGAATGGGAGTGGCAGGGGTGGGGTGGTTTTAGGTAGTTTGGTTGCCTAATAAAAGAAAATATTGATATACAATTCAGTTGACAGGTCTGTGTACTATTTTCRTTACTTTTTAAAAATTTTTTGAATATGCTGATTTGCTCTGTCAGGTATCAGGTGCATTATGTGAAATGTGGCCAGAGTATTCTTTGCACAAAGATGTGTTATCTTTGCACAATTAAAGAATTAACACCATGCTGCTCTCACACAGGAGTTGGGGCTGTGGCCAGCAGGGAGGAGGGGGGTGGAGGTTGAAAGGTGAGCACTGTGCATGTCCCAGGTAGCAGGGAACAAGATGCACTTTATTATTGCTAAATTTTGGGGTGTTCTCCTATCACAAAACATGTAGTCATGGGCACATTGTATTCCTCCAGTTCCCATTAGTAAGAAAATGTGTAAATCTGAGTGGCTGTTGCTGCTCTGCTCCCTCAGTTATTGAGTTCCAGCCAGCACCCAGTCGCATGGCTGGGTATGGACAGTCAAACASGAAAGTGGCAAAAACCACACATGCCAGGGCTTTTTTCCCTTAAAAACATGTCTAGGTAGGAGATGGGAGAGGCTGAGAAGCCTGGAACATGTTCACCATTTGGAGTCACGATGTATCAAAATACTTCTGCTGCGAGGAGCAGTTTTATGTAAACTGTGAGTTTAGGTTTAAATAAAACAAACTTCCTTTTTCCTACTCCAGAAGTACAGCTGCTGCAGAGTACACCGAGTGCTGTGTGTGAAACAGGAGAAAAATACCGAACCTGTTGATGTTAAAACAATTCTTAACAATTCATTCAAATGTAGCATGCTTCAGGATATGTGACTTAAGATACATTTTAGACTATTCTATGGATKATTTATTTCAGTTTAATTGAGGCTGTTTGACTAGTGGCTTATCCAGAACTTTTCTTCCCCCTCATAATAGACCCTGGTTTTCTGCATAATAATTGAAATGTTTCTGTGTACACTTCCATATTAGCTTAGTATGGATTTTAATTTTATTGTGCAAGTTACAGGGTTTTTATTCCCTGAATCCAGTTTAATTTTTGTGTCATAATTGCAAAACTCAACTCATTTTTGAGGGTTCCTTAAGCTATTTTAGGATTGGAATTTTTTTTTTTTTTTTTTTTTACAGAAAAACACAAATTTCTGTGTTTGTTGGCTTTCCCAAAATACAGCAGTGGCACGATGAGATCATGTCACCTAAAAATAATGCACGACTTTGAATGAAGATATCTTACATGACAAATTGTGTGTTCAACATTTGTGTAATATACAAATTGGTTGGAGAAATTTAAAAGATCTTTAGGTCTGAAAACTCATTAAAGAGTAAATGGGAATAGTTTTTGCAGATGACTGACTTCATTCAAATTGCTGATGAAAAATTGATGTAACAGGATACGATGTGTGGGGGGAGACTTATAAAGCTTTTCAGCAGATTAAAATATGCTGCTTGTGTTTCATTGAGAAATTTACTCATCAGTCTTTCTACAGACAATCTTCTGTAAGCTTGTTCACTGAAATTATGTATTATTCTGTATAATAAACTTAGAAAACCTGTTTAATAGTTTGAATGAACAATCTGACATGCATTTTGTGTTAGATTTTCCAAAAACTTAATTGTGTGTAGATGAATTCATATACAAAGAATTTAACTAAATACTTAGTTGTCTGCTTTAATATGCTTTATATATAATTACAGGAACATTGAAATCTTGGGAGCCTAAAATTAGAACTCCCAGCTGCACGCTAGGCTGCAGGTGCACGTGTGCATGACACACTTCTCTTTGGTATCTGCTGCTCAGTTTTTATCCTTGGGTGTGATACAGACATTTCCCAGAACTGTTAAATTTTAGAGAACAGGGAACTGTCAGTGTTTCATTCTGCACCCTCGCAGAGAGAGGGAGGAAGGGCTCTGRGGGAATTGCCGTGCTCATAGCCTTGCACAGGCATTGCTGTTTGGCTTTGCCACTTGTGTGTGCACAGAGCCTTGCTGCCTGCAGCATGTGGCAAACCTTTTGGCTGGAGGTGAAGCTCGAAGGGATGGTGCAGGGGATGGGGTTTTGGGAACACAGCACGGCTCAACCTATGGAAAAGAGGTAGGTCATCCTTTACCCTTTCACCAGGCAACATTCTGACTTGAATTTGGGAATAGCAAAGTAAAATCTACAGAGCTGTAGCTTTGGAAATACAGGCTGTCGTGGGTTTTGAAAGGAGACTGAACAGAGAGGACTCCACTTTTAGAGATGAAGCCTTCTAACACTAGTAGAGATTGACGGCAGTGATCAAATCTCCCAATGCAGCTCCTATGCCTAGTTAAACCAGATTGTGGGGTTTTTTGGTCTTGATCTGAAAGTAATTTCTCGAAGCCAAAACTTTGAGGTTTGAGTATTCTGAAGATTTCAATAAAATGCTGGGTAATTGCTGGATTTGCCAAAGTGAAAAACGCAGTAAAAACAGTTAATCAAGTCTTCAGCTGTTCCTTCCTTCAGCTGATCAATCAACAACTGCTCAGTGAAACGAGGTTCGTGCACTTGTGCTCAGAACCCAAGGGGAGCTGCGCCTTTCAAATGTCCCCTCGAGTAGTTGGGCTTCCAAAGCTGTGTGTGCAGAAAATGTAAGTTACTTAATGTACAGAGCAGAGTTGGCAAGGAATTTTAAAAATGGGTAACCTTGTAGAAAATACTTTAGCAGTGCTTCCCTCTGAACCTAAATGAAATAACTCAGATATGTGTTTGGTTTGTTTTATTTTGTATTAAAAGGCTGTTTTGTATCTGAGGCAACAGGAGCACAAACCTTACAGGAGAGATTTTTTAAAACAGTGTTTCTGTGTGTAGATTTGATCACTTTATGTTTGGTTTGCTTGATTATGCGTGTGTTCTTTGCAGGCACAGATTCGTTAGGCCTGCACATATGGTTCATAAAATACTTGTGTTCTATTAATACCTAAGTGTTCATTACTTGAAATTTTGCAGAAAACCCTCAAGTATGTATGTTTTACTAGAATTTCTTATTTTGGTTTAAAACTTATGTAAACCGGAGCACTCTAATTACTATATGGGTTTAGTTGTTTTGTTCACAATATCTGTTTAGAAATGTTCATCTTTTATTTTCATCTTGCATGGTTCACAGTGAAAAAAGTGCAGTAGTTTAATTTTACTTCAGCATGGATAAGTATACAAAACCACACGTGTTCATGAATGATAAACACTTGAGTGTTTCTGAAAAATAGTTTGGAAAAATATTGTTTAGAAAATAATGTTTTAGGTGCAGAAAGTGAAGTATTTGTTTATGAAAGGTAAGTTTTGAGATGCTAATTTGGATCACTTAATTTTTTTAATAAAATAGTTGTATCAGTTAAAATAAGGGCCTATATTACTAAGAATAGATGGAAGCTTTACTTAAGGTTAGTTAAGATACCTTGCAGTGCTGTCTGTAGCTGCCTCAGTTTGCAGCCAAAATTCTCTTTGTGCTTTAAGATTACTTGTTATTGACAATTAATGTCAGCAATAGATCGAGCAGGACTTACCTGCTGTGCAGATTTCTTGGCAGAAGTTTAGATTTTTGGGCTGACTAGAAGTCATTAGTCTGGTGGTAACAGAGCTGAGCTTTCTGTCTGAAATTTGCCTGCTTTTGGAACAATCTGTTTCATGTGGTCCTCAGTGCTGATTAGTTGCCTTCCTTCTCCCTCCTCGTGCCTCTCCCTCAAATCACAAGCTCTTAAAAACAGTAATTTGGGAGGTTTTGTTTGCTTTCGGATACTAAAGGACATTCATGTTGACCACAGCCATAAAGGGTAAAACAATAGAAATGTTTTTATTACTTTATCAGGATCTGACAGTATCTGAGACACATGTTACAAGCAAATTATGAGAGTTATCACAAAATTTATTTTCCTTCAAGATGTCAAGTGTTTTGAAGTTACTATGACTGTGGTGTTTTCTCCCCTTTTCAAAAATCTTTCGGATGTTAGTGGAGAGTTGTGTTATCTTAGGTAAAAGTTCTACTAAAAGGGTGCCTGTAGAGAAAGAGATCTACCAGTTAAGTTAAAACAAGGTGTATTCACATATTTTTTACCTTAGTACAATCAAAACTAATTCCCTTCTAATGAGAAGAGAAAACCCAGCTAGTTCAGAGCAAATGTATTCAAGATAGCTGTTGGTGGACATTATTTGAACTTACTTGGTCCATGAAGTAAGTAGTTCAAACAATTCAGGTTTTGGCAACATTCCAAAATAATGGATCTATTTACAATTTCCTTATATAGTACTTTTGAAACAGTTCCCTGATGTCTTAATGGAAAACCTAGTGAATTCATAAAGGTTGGTACACTTACTTAAGGTGGAATTGGATCAGAATCCAGTAAAGACAAAAATAAATTATGTGTTTGGGAGTTTGTAAAGATAATAGGGGGCTATATCTGGGCTGTGAGTATAAATTTAATAGTTTATTGAATTGTGATTTTGATGCATCTAATATTAACTATAGTGATTAAAAATATCATGTAAGTATAACGAGGTTGGTGTAGTGCTGAAGGCATGTTATGCTATGCTGTGGGATCTTTGTAGCCAAAACCTTTTACTATTCACATCAGGCATCAGCCTCCAATGTCCATTGTCAAATTATACTCAGTGATGAGTAGTATGTACATGTTTGTCATAAATCAGACCTGAACTTTAAAAACTAATCTTCGTAAGCAGATGTTTATGCTGGGAATGGATAAGGAATAATGAGCATTAGCAGTGTTCTGGCTTAAAAAATATTTCTGCAGAGCTTTTACGTATTCTTGTCGCTTTTTTGATCAAGTTTTCTATTCTTTTGTCATAGCCTTGAGAGTTTGTCCTTTGCCCTTTCGCTTCTGCGCTCGGTAGTTTTGCTTTCTCTTCCTCTGATTCAGTTTTCACTCTCCTCCTTTTTTGAGTTGCAGTAGGCAGATTTGTGGCAAATAGGAAACTTGTGTTCTGATCTCTGCACACAGCCAAGATTAGGGCTCCTTTTACCCTCTTCCTCCAGGGATTGCTGTCCTGGAGAAGATCTTAACTTCAATTTTTTTGTTGAKATTTCATTTAATTTCATTTCTAGAAGGGATGTTGTCTTATTAGATAGTATGATAGGTGGCCTATGCAATGGTCCCAGTCTGAAAAGTGACAACAAGATTTGTAGGAAATTTGATAAATTTGGTGAGTTTAAAAAAAAAAAAATCCAATAAAAATACACAGCTGTGGCAGTCACTGAAATCTAATGGCTAAAGAAATGCAAACTGCTGGCCTGTTCTCCAGCTGAGGTGTTTTTAGGCTGTTTTATGTGTTCTGTTGTGTGTGATGTTAAATAATAGAATTGAAAGATTGAGAGTGCACAGAAACAGTTGGTTTTAATCACCATGAGCATGAATTTCTGTAGTCTAGCTGTCCTGAAAGAGAATGCTGGAAATACTAAGAAATTATTCAATCATGTATGTGTTTCCACAATGTGTTTCAGAGAAAAGATGGCAGATCTGTGTAAGAAAGTTTTCCACATGAGGCATACTGAGCTCCATTTTACTTGATGTACAATATGCCAAATTATCCATTATTGCTTTTTGGTTTTTTGTTAGAAAATGATGCTATATTGACTTYTTCCAAGTAAGAAACATTTTTCTTATTACATGCTCAAGAAGTGATGCAGTTATCTCAGAATTGTGTATGGCATGGGCTTGGTGAAGAGTGCAGCAATGCATCTTTGAAAGTTACTTTTTAAAAACCTAAGTTACATTTGAAAGGAGAAGTGAATTCTGGAGATCACAATGTTCAGAAGCTTCCTATTATGGAGGTAAATGAAGTTGGTTTTCTTTATGTTGTTAATAGAATTGATGTAACTAACAGCTCTTATAATAGTACCTATATGTTGATACTATAAATACTGCATTTATGGAAAAATGCATGGAAAGTTTGAGGTCTTGATTTAAATTTTCAGTTTGACCTTGAAAAATATTCCCAGATGGAGAGAGTTAAGTGAGCCCAGCTTTGAAAGAGGAACATATGAATCACGGTTGCCAGGCTCTTCCTTGAGAGGCATGGGCCTTACATTTGCAGTGAAGTATTTCAAAAAGTAATCTTGAAACTCAGAGTAACAGTGTATTGAGATGACACTGGTGAAATACTATAAACCTCACTAGACTTTTAAATCGAGAATGTTCATGTCATGGAGTGGAACAGGTACAAAGTATTACATGTTAGAATATCAACCGCAAGACTTGTGAACTTTCGTAAATGGCTGAGGGGGRACAGAAAACTTAGGCATCCATCACCTACTCCTATTGCATACTTCCTGCGTAAGTTTAGTTAAACTATTCTGTGTACTGTTCTCTAATATTTGCATGGTCTAATTTGTCATTCTTATAACAGTGCCACATTTGCCCTGTTAGAACACAGAAAGAGAAGTAAGATTTCCCTGAAACCTGCTCTTGCCCTGCTCAACTAATGACTGGGAGGCACTTTAAAGATGTGGGAGCTTACCTGCCTGAGAATGAGGCTCCTGGGTTAGGAAGTGTGGACTCGGGTCTCTTCCAGTTGTCTTAACTGATCTTGGGTGGGTCACACTCCTTACAGTCTCAAAGCCATTGTTAAATTGCATTTAGGCCTCTAACCTTCACTACTCCCTCACTGCTTACGTTGAGATGCTGCTCTGATATCAGTGCTGTAGGAGACCACTGTGGGGTAGATGATCTTCTACATTGATCTGTGTGATCTGGCAGGAGTCTCGTGCATGACTTCTTTTGAAATCAGGTTGTGATTTTGGGTGTGCAGCAAATCCTTTTCTCTGTGTCAAGTGGTTTTACTCTTAGAATGCTGTGAGTTTGTGTATTTCCTGGTATTCTGTCATTGCTTTCTGTCACTTAGAGCTAAGATTTAAAATCTGAAGATGTTTTACMGTGTAAAGGACATTTGTAAATTATTCAGATTTCTTGTGCTCCTCAAACTGAAATAGGAAAACATTTTTGTTACATCAATTTCTGCCAATTTGTCTCAGTTGCCATTTGAAATTGCAGCTCTGTCTTGCCAGCAAATATTCATAGAACGTTACTTAGAGGATGGTATGTGGATATGACGTCTCAGACTAGCGGCAAGGAGTGCTTTATCTTGCAAAAGACACAGAGCAGGCAGTCCTTCTCTCACGTTAACGATTCCCCCCTGCATTCTGTACAAGCTGGTGTAAAGTCTGAGAATCCAGCATGGTCTGAAAGGTACAGCTATGGGAACAACAGGTTCCAGGATGTGGATTTACAGCTCCTTAGACATCACACAGCAGTAGCCTCTCTGTGGGCCGTTAACAATGTAAATACCAGGCAGTGCACACTGTTACTGCCCCATTCATCCCTGTGTATTGGTACTCAGGTGGAAGTGACCCAGGAGTATTTGCTCGTGTGTGGAAACTTTTATCCGCAGGCATACCCAAAGARCTCCTGCGTGAAAGATTAGCAATGACATTTACGTTTATACTTGTTTTCTTACGCAGTTTAATATTACGTCACAGAAAGTAGATATTGAAAAATAGAAGTTTGTTATTCCTATCTGATTTTTTCCCCTCTCAGCATATATTTACTTATTTTTCCTAGTTTGCAGTAGTTGGGTGTGACAGAGTTGTTAATGGTTTTTTCAATAAATATCATATAAATAAATAAGCAAGAGTGCTACTTAAAGAAGAGCAAATAAGATTATTTGTTTATTTAATGTAGCCTCAGTTGYGAAAAGGTGCTTGTGACTTAGGTGCATGTAACTGTGCTCTCTCTCAACCACATCAGATGTCTTTGGTCATTGCATTTGTATCCAACTGCAAAATCCAGTTGGAGCYGTTATTGCAGGTGTCATGCTTAATTTTGATGTAGCACTTATRAGGTTTTTGGAAAACCTGGGATAGACCTTCTGTCTTTTAAAGAAAAGTGTTTAATTTTTTTATGATGAAGATACACACTACAAGGGGAGCCCTTAATTCTAGGAGCATTTTGGTGTGGATATGTTCTCTGTCTGTAAGAAACAAARTGGACAGGGCTGATGGTGTTGTTCTGCCAGTGGTTGCCTTGTGTTGTGGCACAGTCACTCTTTGTATGCAGCACATTCAATTTATTTTGTAATTGCTGTTCTGTTAATGAACACAACTGCATGTTGCTAAAAGTATACATAGACAAATTAGTAGCTGTAAAACAAAACTCGGGGGTCAGCACAGGAGTGAATAAATTTAACTTATTTTCTAAGTTACTGTTAAGATAAATCTATCACTTGAGAGTTTTTATAAGAACATAAGTTTGCTTATATCAATTTTTAACCTTTAAGTAGTGTTACAGATCCCTTAGCCACATATTATGCTTGCAGTTTTTTGTCTTTGAATGATTGAATAATATTTTTAGTTATAGAAATGTAATGTACCTTTAAGTTGTGTAGTAAATGCTGTATTTATTGCTCCAGTAGTCTCTGAATGCAGTTATAACTGTTAAATATATTCTTAACCGACTGTATTCTTAAAAACAAAATAGTAGAAACTAATTTTATTAGTAGAAGTCTACAAGTATGTGTGTTATCTCTACAATCCACACATGCTCTGACATACTGTTATCTCTAGTTCTCTTTCCTCTGTAGCTGTTACATGGATCTCTGGCAGCAGATGGCTGGACTATAATGCACTGTTAAACAAATAAAACCATTAGGCATGTAATTCTGCCCAGTAAATGACTGTATGTTTAAAATGGTTTTAAAAAATTAAATAGAAAATAAAGTTGACTTTTGAATTCATTTAATGACATTGCAATAAAATCCAAACCCCTTTAGAATACATAAAACATCTCCTCTTATGTTGTGTTTGTCTCAATTGAAGTCAGTCTTTTTTTATTGCATTCTTGCATCTGGTGTAAAATAATCAGTCCTAAATCAGTTTTCTAATAGATGTTTTCTACAAGTAATCGCTCATTTTACATTTATCTTTGTCGGAAGATTTTTGCTTTTGTCATACTCCAGCACAAAATTATCTATTGCATTATACGCTCTTTTTTCCTCATTTTCAAATTTGATACAAATGTCTCTAAAATTATGATTCAACGCTAGTGTCATGGCTCTGTAATTAAACTGTTTTTCAATAATTGTCAGCAGCTGAGAGATGCCGTTTTGTCTTTTTGTTTTTAGATATGCCAATATTTGGTCTTTGCCCGGCTCATGATGATTTCTATTTGGTGATGTGTAACCACTGTAATCAGGTCGTAAAACCACAGGCATTTCAATCACATTATGGTAAGTGCTTAACTATTTTTAATAATTAAGGGTGAGGTTAAATCAGGATTAAGCCTGGCAATTTTTTTTTTAAATTGATGGTACATAGATCTTTACATTATAAAAAATGTCAAAGAACATAACCTGTATTTAATAATTTTATATACATTGTAATGCAGTTACATAAAGATCTTGTTATTTTTAATTTTTTAATGCTTTCTTGAAATGCTGCATAGCTACAGTTCAGTTTCAAAATGACATATCTAGTGTATTTCACAGCCAGTGTGTGTAGTGTGTTTGTGTCKGTGTGTCATTTCTCTTTGTGTATTTATACAGATTATTTTTACATGGGTTCTGGTATAGTGTGAACTGTGGACTTGAGCTGAAAGCTAAACTTACAACGAAATTTATAAAATGTAGTAACCTTCCAATAGCTAGTAAGCTTATTTATTTATTTTCAGAAGTATCAATTTGTATTTGTTTTACTGGTCCAATGGTTTTGTGTATAAACTATGTGAGGAAGCTCTTGTTGTGTTGGTTGGCCAGTGTTTATAGAAGACTGAGAAAATGTGAAGTGCTACGCCAGTTCAAGTGCTCGGTTACTTCCTCCAAGCCTGACTGGGGGAGGTTGGCAAGTTCTGCTTTTCCATGCTCCTCTCAAGACTAGAAATTAACCTCAAACAATTTCATGCCAGTATTTGGATAGGTGGTTGTTTGAAACTCAGCTTTTTGTTTCTTAAGAAATTTATGAGATATTTTCTGACCAACTCATAATAAACAGGATGGACAAAACACCTTCTGAACTACTCCTTCCTCCCTCTGTGTGCATGTATTTGTGCACGGTCTCTTTTCTCTAGGCCAGTGCACCTACTGTTTGGCTTGGTGCTTATAAGGATACAAGCTGGATATGAGCAGGGAACCTGTTCTAGTGTTGAGAACAAGGGATAACCTTTCTTGCATCTTAAATAATACAGCCCTTTGGCAAGAAAAGATATACTCACTTCTGCTTCCTTGAGATTGGAAAGGGGTCTTTCTGTGCTGTGCAGGGGCTCAGCTTCTTATCCTTTCTCCCTCTCACTTGGCTTTGTGTTATATTGCCTTATGGATTATAGCCCTACCTTGCTGCTGGATCCTGCAGTTGTGTCACACAGAGTGACTCGGAGAAGAACCTAAATAGGTTTTGTGTCATAATTCTTACTAGTTTGCTTGTTATTCTGTGGATGGCTGTACTAATAATCGTTTTTAAACCCACAGTTTTGTGGATATAAGTCTCCAGTCTTTCTTCTGGGAGCCAGAAGAAAAGGGCATTGGCTTTTCTTACTCTGGTTGCTATAAGCCTTTTTATTAGCTAAGAGCAAGTCTGCCCCTTGCCAGTGAGATTCCTCACGTGTCACTGAATATCAGCTTAAGACGTCCAATAAGTCCTTCTAAAATATCATATTAAATTGATTCTGACAGCTAAAAATAAATTTATGGGGGAGGACTGGATGATACCCAGTTCTGAGTGACGGCATATTGAATATTCCATCTTGAGGTCAGTAATATGGTAGTGATGGAGGGCTGTGGATAGCTGCAGACACTGAAGGTTGTCTTTGTGAAATGAGCAGGTGATCTCCAAACACTGAGTGACAAACAGGTGTCTGTATGGTGGGAACCAGCATTGTTTGTTGGCCTGACAGCCTTATGAGCAGATGGAAGAAGCAACTCAGGAGCTGAATAGGTGCAGCATTGCATCTGGAGCATGGACATGGAAACATGGCATGTTGTAGGTCTGCTTGTACTGGTGTTAGACTTGTTATGAGAGGGTAATTCAAACTTTTGTGAAAGCACTGTTTACAATTTAAAAGGGACAGAGCGAACAGGGAACTGCAAAATGAACATACGGAAAATATTTTTTAAAGTAATAATAAATACTAACATAATGCTTCCATTCTGTATCACTTTGTTGGAGTGTGATCTCTAAATGTGAAACTTTAACATCAGTGGCAGATTCATACTTTAAGAGACGTGTAGAAGGAGGGGATAGAAATGACGAGGTTATTCTTAGTATTTCTTAAGCCTGCTCTGAACAATGAAGAGGCTCGGCACGGGCTGTGACGTGCAGAGGAAACAGGCGGGGTCATTCTGATGAGAAAAACAGGCTTGGGTGGGGTGAACGTCATTAAAGGACCTTAGTTTGCCAAACTAATAGCCTCAGAAAGGTAAGAAGGCTGACCTGGTGATTTTGTGTAGCACTGGTTCTCAAAGCCTTATATCAGCCTTCACATTCTTGAAATCCTTACATAGTGTCCCTTAATTTAGAAAATTGAGTGTGAAAACTGATAAATATGGCAGGTGATTGATTATCAGGCAATGATCTATTTTTTTTTTAACACAGAGTAGCTCAGGAGAAGGAAATTGCTGAAGTCCTCAAAATACATGGTTATTTTAAGACAAAAAGTATGCTATCATGATAATAAGAAAGTAAAGCACGCTTTGGATTCATTGCAGTCAGTTTACCCTGAATTAAGTTTTTTATTGCTGGTATGAAAACAGGGATTGAAAAATTCTGAAAATTTGTAGTGCATCAATCAAAGTATCTTTTTGTGATCTTCTTAGGGTCTTTTATTTTGAATTGTTACCAGACAAGTAGTAATCTCTTAAAATATTCTACAGCTCGTGCTGGTGTGTGTTGCCAGTACTTGGTGTTCTTTAAAACTTGTCATGTGGAATTTTGTTTTCTGAAGTAGTAGAATATGCTCTGTTAAAATGTCACTTTTGTCAAAGGAAAGCTAAACAAACTATTAGTTAAACCTAATGAGCTAATTAATTTCTTCCAAAGCATATTTGTGATAAACTACTTAACTGGGTAGGCTGAAAGTGCTTTGCAGGACATATGCTGGCTTTTTTCCCCAGACCATAAATAGTCAGAAGTAATTTAAATGTAACCTTGTTCATTAGAATATTTCACTTTTTTAATAAAATACTTTATTGATACAAATCACAGATTTGTGTATGTAACTGATTCTTTTCTATTTCATGCGTTTGACTAGAAAAGATATTAATTCAAAATTAAATTCTACTTTTTCTAGGCAATCCAAGCATGTGTTTGGGCTATGAATTGCCATTTTAATAGTTTATTCTATACTGTTGGTATATGTACTATGATTGATTTGTAAAGTTGGTATGCATAATACCACATGCAGGTTTGTTTTTAAGAGCAATTTAATGAGATATCTGAAGTCAGCTTGTGGTATTTCTTCTAGCCTGGGTACAGCAGCTGGCTGACAGTGCACTCCAATGGCTTCAGCCCCTTGGCTTGGGGTGGCAGTGCTGCTGGGGATATGGTGGGGCAGGAGCAGGCCAGCCAGGCAAAGAAAAGATGTTTCAAAACAAATCCTCTGTTGTCAGATCACAGCTGCTTCATTTGGGGGGCTGTGCAAGTGATTAAGCCCTTTATTGCTCCTATTCCTGCTGCTGCTTTTTGAATGGCTACACTTTCATGGTATCAGCATCTTCCTTGGATGACTCAAGATCACTTCAGAGGTGAAAGATGGAAAACAGATATAATGCTCAGGCATCGAGTCTTGTGGGTGAAGCACCTGAGATCACTTATCATGATGACCTGCTCCCAGAAAGCCCAGRGTTTTTCTCCAGGAGTATTTTTCTGCACTCTGGATGATCATGTGCCAGCTGTCACACTCTTCAGGACAGTGGGATGTGCCTGWCTCCCTTTGATTTCTGTTCTCTCCTCCCCAGAGACATGTTAGCTACAGTTCTTGTGCTGCACCCAGAGGCTGCTCTCTGAGGAAGCCATCGCGACAGTTATTTCAGGTTGTTCGTGGAAACCCTGAAGTGCCGTGGTTTTCGGGCTGTGTGACCTTTCGTTGGCATTTCAGCCGTTCCACGGGTTTATCTCATCTCCCTGTGGTTATCAGCCTCCTGGCTGAGGAGAGCTGCTTCTCTGCCCTGGCTGGGCTGCTCTGTGGCTCAGAGAGAGAGCTCAGCAGCATCAGTATAGAGATGTTTAGGGTTTCTTTCTTCTGACTTTTCCTTAGTTTTTTTTCCCCGCAGAGTTTTGTTTTTTTTTTTCCTCTGCACCTTAGTTTTCATAAATACAAAGTAGGGTTAAACTCTCGGCAATAATAATGCAGGCTACCTGTAAAACTTAAACTGAGAGTGCCCATGACTCATGTAGTGATTGTGAAAACCATGAATACAGTACGTGTTGGAAAGAGATGATGAYAGTGTGTTGGGCTGTTGAGTCATTAAAAAGTTATGTCAAGTGTTTTGATTAACTTCCATGGGTTTGGCACAGTGGCAAAGGTGAGCAACCACCGTGAGCTTTGCCTGCTGCTGCTGCTGCCCCGTGAACTGGTTGGGAATYGCTTAAACATTTTGGTTTCCAATCAGTGCATGTTAAAACCTGAAGTATAGGATTCAGAAATGGAATAACTACATAGATATGCCCACCTATTGTAGTTTCTAGGAGGTTGTGAAATTAGAATATAGAAGTCATCATACAACCTTTATTCTCGGAGGGCAGAAACCTTTATACTCAGAGGGCAGATCCTGGCAGCAGAGAAAGATGTTTGCTGGTTACTTGGGTCCATCCTGCGAGTCGGTGCGAGGTCTTTTGTGATTCTCCTTCATCTAATKGTATAACTGTGCTCCTTCCTCCCTCAGCCAGGGCCCACACCCACCTTTCATTAGCAGGTTTCCACTTTGGGAGTCGYAAGGGGTTTTTTGGTGTTGGTGTTAAGTGCCTAGATTCAGAGAGAGCTGTGATACTTGTGACAATTGGGAAAAATAACCTGTTTACTTTGTCAATGTGCTGATGTATTTTTGATGTGTATCATACATAACTTAAGTATTACAGTCCCTGCAGCGTTACRTATTTGGGTTCTTCTCACACTCTGAATTGAATATAAATTTGTCCTACTGTATTTTTGTTAAATTTGGCAGCTGGTAATTCTTCTGAAAAATCTGACATCAGTATTTAATATTTTTAAGTTGTATTTTTCRAAGTTGTGTAGATGTTGCTTGTTTAGAGTAGAATAAGAGCGTGTTTAGCATGGATGCATAGATTACGAAGTCAAAGATAAAGTGTCTGTACAAGGGAGCATTTGAAGCTGATAAGAAAAGAAAGGAATGTACTGAATCTTGTTCCAAAGCYATTGGACCTGAGGATTGGATTGTTTGTTGTTTGGGGTTTTATTGTGTGTGTGTGTGTGTGTTTGTGTGTCTCTGGTTTTTTTCCTCATGGGAGATTGCCTGAGCTCATCCTCATTTTGGAGGGATAAGCCTTCATTATGGCCTGCATTCTTTGGGCAGCAAGCAATTTGTTTCAGTAATTAAATGTCCACTGTTCACTAATGTCTTTTTAAAGCAGTGTGAAAAGGTTTTGTATAAATCATAAGAATTTTCTTGGGTACCAGTAATCTTCTGTAGAAGTCTAACAACCAAAATAAAACTTGACTATTCTGTGGTGTGTCACAGATGTGCTGGAGCAATCTGCCAAGCATATTGCCAAACATGCACAGGTGGCATTTGGCATATTATGGCTCTAGTTAATGGATATGTTTTAACAAATTATCATTGGCAGCTTCAGGAGCTTCTGTTTAAATGCACAGTCCTCTCACAGTAGTTCACASAGTGCTGGATCTTAGTCTGCAACAACTAGTTTAATTTCTTGGTAGAGATTTGTGAAATTCTGTAGCTTTTGCAAGAGTCATCCTGGCATATAGAAGGGAATGTGCTCAGAGGTCAGCACAGGATTCTTTTCAGAAGGGGAAAAAAAAGTTTCAGCTGACTATTTAGTCATTTTTAAATAACGCATCTTTAAATAAGAAAGTATTATGATGTGGAAAGAAACTCTGTAAACGTATTTTGAGCTTTGAAATGTGCACCCTCAAGCCATTAGCTGAATACCAAATGTGCCATGCAGATTTTACGGAGCGGTGGAGTTCGGCGCTGTGGTTACTTGTAACATCACGAACGGTTCACATGCAGAAGATTATTTTTGTACACAGAATGGCTGTGGTCTTTGTTTAGTATGTGAAAGCACAGGGAGCCTGCTTGAGAAGTTGATGGCAGTTTTCTAGTAAAACTTCCACTTTTTTTGTGGGTACATGGGTTTGTCAAGCTGTGGTTGAAGACATAAAGCAATTTTAACTGTCAGCTAAGAAAAAAGGTGATGTTCAGCTTCAGATATAAAAGACATACTGATTATTCAGTTTACTGCTTRCTGTGTAACTCATGTTATTCTCCCTATAGCACCATGTGTGCTAAAATACTACAAACTTCAAGTGCTTTGATGTGTTTTAGGCTCTTCTTACCTTTGGTTAGCGTGCATTGATTTCATGCTGTTCTGCCGTAGCAGAAGACCTAGATGCAAAAATCCTTGTGATTTAATGTTRGCTGAAGAGAGAATATATTTTTTTTATTCTATTCTTACTGAAATGTTAAAATATTTAAAACAAGTCTAACATACAAGATTATGGAAGAGTTCCATGAGAACCCTGCTCCTTTATAGTGATCTCCTTGCTGGGTATTTGCTTGGAGACTGGTACTGACTACTTGCTTTTCAAAGTAAATGTTGATGGGGAAGAACAAGTGGAAAGAAAGAAAAACAAATATTTGTGCGAAAAGAGGAAGCAGTGCCATGTTCACTGTCACTTACAGAAACAGTTGTTCAGCAAGAGGGAGAAAGTGTGTTGGTCAATAGATTGGAGTAAGATCTGAAGAGAACAAATAGTTCCAATAAGAAGTAGCTGTTGAGTATATTTGACTACAGCTTCACTTTGGAAGAAGCCAGCTGGGATAGTTGCATCAGGTCTACAATTTAAAATGACTGACAATATGAGAGTTAACCAATGTAGAAGTCAAGGCTGAGTTTCATCACTCAGAACCCATTCTGTGAGATAAAGAGGTGTGTAGAGCAGGACACAGCTCTCCCAACCATCTTTTCAGATTTTCTGCAGGTTCAGGGAAGGCCGTTCTGCATCAGCTTATGTGCTCCACATCCTTGGAAGGCTTCCTTCACAGCTAAAAGGGTTCTTTCTGCTGCCTAAGCCACTCCTCCGGGCTGGAGCCCAGCCAGGGGAGGTGGCACGCACTGAGGGCAGGCCATGGGCACGCAGGGTCTGGCACACTGCCCTGAGCTGAGTGCAGGAGAGTGAAGCTGCAACCTGTTTAAGAGCTGGGGAGGTGGAAGAAGCCTGAGTCGAAGTAGAAAAGAGCAGAATTTCTGCTRTTGTGGAGGAGAGATGGGAATGTGTCAGAGCCATGGAGATAGGAACTTGGTGTTGGAGGGTGGGGTTAGAAGTAGTTTAATTTCAAAAGCTAACCACACACAGATCAATTATTTATAAGGACTTTCTGATTTATTTTTTGGGGAGAAGTCTGTGTTCTCGTGAACTGTGTAGATGATTCCAAGAACTGCAAACCTCAGATGAACACCACAGCRCTTTGTGATTCCAGGGAGGGGTGTTCTGGGAAGCTTGTTAAAATTGTTTTGAGTATTGAACTGTCATGAAGAAAATAATTTTTGGTTGGTTTTTTGCCTTTTTTTTCCCCCCTCTATGGGAGTACATAGTTTCCAGTTGCACAGACTGTACCCTCTCATCCCAGCATCTGACTCTTGAACAACTGCTGCATTCGGGATGGTCTCTTTTTCTCTGCAAGCACAGCTTCATAGGTCAGATAGGAAATCTCATCAGTAACCATCAATTACATTAATTTTTTGTCAAGATACCAGTGCTCCCAGCACAGCTGTGTAGTACCTGGCTGGGGCAGCGGTGCCCAGCTTGAACAGGCAGGAGGATGGCAGCTTTGGCAGCGCTGGYTCAGCACAGCTGGAATTAAGTGGTTTGCAGTCTGTCTCTGTGTGTGTGTGTGTCCGAGGAGGGGAAAGAGAGGACACTGGGGAATAGCTAAAAAGGGAAATGTAAAACAAAGAACTTGAGTAAAATATGTACAAAAAGAAATGGATGAAGACAATAAGGAGGAAGCTAAATAAGGAAGGTAGGACAAAATGACCTTGGAGAAGGAGAATGAAGTAGGTACAGTGCTGGTTTTATTACTCTGTAATGAGGGGTAAAGTGGAAGAAAGGAGGAGAGGCTAAACAGGGCAAAACAAACAAAAGCTTTTTCACTAGTTTTTCCTCTCTGCGTTTTGGCAGCAATACTATTAGTGTGGTTTGTGTAATGCCATGGCATTCTTGGATTTTGCACATTTCGGTGGGGGGTGAGGGGAACAACAGTGTGTCCTCCTTGAGACACATCTGGCTTTATCAGGCACTGCCCATCAAGGGAAGAGGTGGATATATGCATGCACGTGCACTTACTAATAGGTCATCTTTTGTTTTCTTATATATCCCTTTTACCCTTTCTATCTGGACTTAAGTTTATTTTTWAAAATCTCATTTTCTGTACTGTAAATAATATCTTTTAGAAAGTGGGATGTATGTGTAGCCTTCAGCAGCTTTTGCAGTAAGAAGAATGTCCCCCAGAGAAGAGGAGGTGTAAGGTTCTAGATGGAAGAAAGTTATCCATGCTGGACCTACATAAAAGCAGTGTTTTGTAGGAACTTCATCTGCCACCTCAGGAAAAGTAGGCAGCATTTTTAAATCTGTGTTCTCACCTACAGCAATAGTGCACAAAATGGTAATCAGGCATTAAGCAYGAGTCCCACTTTTGGAAGAACTTGAGGCAATATTTTTCTTACCAAATTAAGAGAAATCAATAACATTTTGGTTTTAGACACAGCTAAAAAGGAGCTGCTACTTACTTGGGTGTTATGTCAGGTAATTTTCACCTGTTATTTACTTGGTTTTGATCACCAGTTTGCTGGCGTTTTAAAAAGAAACATGATACTGCTTTGAGGGTTTTTTCTTCCAAGCAATACAATACACTTAAAATCTAACATGATACACTTAAAGTCTAGAGACTGTGTTTTTAAAATATTACCAGAAGAGGGAGTGTATTACACTTTTCTATACAATGAAACCTGTAAGTTTATTGATGAATAGCAATCAATAACCACATGACATACATACTAAGTTAACAAAATAATAATTATAGGCTCAAATTCACTTTCGAAATAACATGATTAATGCCAACTTTTAAAGCTTCTTATTAGGCTTGATTCAGTTTAACACTAAATAACTATGTCCAAGTAATGTAAATGGCCTGGAAGTCAAATTGGATTCYTAAGTGTTATGTTGTGTCTTCCTGYAACAAAAATTCAAACACCTTTTCGGTAGCAGTCTTGGATTAGCTCTTGCAGTATCCAGCTCTGTAGAAGCTCCATAATGATGTGGAACATTCGCAGATATCTTTTAAAAACGTAGAAAATAAACAGAAATAAATAAATACGAGATGTAATTTTACATAAGCCTGTGATAATATTACTGACTAATAGGCCATCTTTAGCTATCTCAGGCAGTAACAGCCAAAATACTTCCAAACCCTATTATCTCCTATTGAAACAAAAATAAAATATTGACTTTGTATAGAAAATCGTTGTTTTTCTCTACGGTTTATGTCGATGTTCCTGCAATTGTCATGTAGCAGGGCAACAGGTTAATTTTTTCAACAATACTAAAAAAAGTTAGGAGAAAAAGCCATCAGTGTGTCTAATATGTAAACTCCTGATAAAATTTGCCTATTCCAGTGCCTTATGCAAGTTCTGCCGTGTCTGAGAGCGCTGCTGGCCATAAGGACTGCAATGATGTTTTGTTTCCCCAAGCTGTATTAGAGAAAGAAGAACCACTGTCAAGAGATTCTTGCCCTATTTTCTGTTCTCTTTTCCYCAGATAATGAGTTGCCTAGGTTGGTATGACACTCTCACTCTCTGCACTGCTTTGTAAAGGATGCAATTAGACCAGGCTCCTGGACAGTTGAAGCAGTTCCTACAGAACCGAGTTTTTCCTTGTTGTTGGGCAAGATTATCAGAAAACCTKTAATTCACAATTCTATACAAAGTAGCTTTCCAAAAGGAAGCCTTCTCTTTTAGCCAGAACACCTTCTTATGTTTTTTACCCCACAGGATTTTCTCCCTCTGCCAGGCAGGAGTGGTTTTGTGCTGTGTCCTCTCTGTGTGACCCTGCTGGTTGCAAAGAACCTGTTTGTCGTGTCTGACTGTTGGAAAAGCCTTGGTTTCTGTGGAGTGTTGTGAATCCTGTGCATTAGGTAGAAGATGTGCCCCTTTCAGGGCATCCTTTGAGCCTAAAACTTTCCCGTATTTGTGGATTATCTGTAGAGCTYGGTTTGAGCTGTCAGAAGTTTCATGTGATATACACTAAGAGTTTTAAGAGCTGTTCATCACTGTGTGATGGTACACATGGTATTCACATGGAATTCATGGCTCTTCTTGCTAAGAGGAAAATTGGCTGTGTCTCTTTTGTTACTACATGGCTGAAGTCTTCACTTGAGTTCTTAAGCATTTTGGTTTTGTGCTGTATTAGTGTGGGCTTAGTGAAGTAATTGTTTTTATTTCTTTCACTTTTCTGGATTATAATGAGAAGCCGTATAGTACTCTGTAGAGCTCTGGCCCTGCTCATCATTGGCATGGGATGAGCTAGCAGTCGTTTTCTTCAGTTTCATTTTGGCTTACAGCCTCTGACAAGCCACATGTAACCATGCATATGCCTGGAAAGATGCCATGCTGGCCCTCTCCTGGCCTCTAAGGTCAGAGGAAAGGTTTTTAAGCTGCCCACAGTTCAGTCCCCACCCCATCACAGTGCCATGTACTCTTTGACCAAAGGTCATGTGGGTCCCAAAGTGATCCACCAGCCAGCTTCTAAAAATACCTGGGACTGCTTTAATAGCTGTAGAAATTATATAAACTTATGTATGTGTGTGGTATTGCAAGGCTTGATGCTCACATCTTGGTTACCACACTGAGAATGACAGCTATTGACACTGAAGAACTGGCCAGTGCCAAGTTTTTCTCAGTTCAGCTCTCCATAGGATTGGTCTCTATTCAGGCTGAGGATGGGAACTGACCTTTAGGGCCATACTCATCCCTTTTTTCTGTGATCACAAGAATGTACCCGGGGAGGCTGGAGCTGGCAGAGAGTTGGGACGTGCTGAAAGCCCTGATGAGCTCCTGGGCTGTTTGCTATTTCCTCTGCTCTGTCCCAGTTGTCCAGGTGGCAGTGATTCATAATAACTGTGGCTGTATGCTTGAAATCTAATGGACTAAATGTCCTTTCCTAATTTGAGTCCCTGGAAATGACACCATTCTGTACAGAAACCTTCATTCTCTGTGTGTACACATGTGCTAGATGAGTAGCAGTTATATTTTGTATTTCTGGTATAAACAAGCATATTGTGTAAGTGAGGTTGATACTAAGGCATGAAATGCTGTCTCTTGATTGTGCACCAACAAGCCTGTCGAGTTGTTCCTCTGTACTCAGTCATCCATTTTATTCTGGACTCACTCCAGTTTTCTGAAACCTGAGGAACTTCCTAAGCTTGCTCAGTTGGAAAAGAAAACATCAAACCCAGTAATCTTGCCCAATGTATTTGTTTTGTTCTGTAGCGTGTAAAACACTCTCCAAAGTGGCAGCTGCTAGAGAGAAAATCCACTGATTTCAAAATCCATTGCCTTGTAGTTCTGGAGGTTCTGGGAATTTAATGCATGGTGATACTTCAGAGCACTCGTTTCCAGCTTTGGGGTAAAAAAGACACAGAAGACCTTAAATACAAGGCAGTAGCACTACTTTTTGTATGATTTTACTGCTCCTTTACTAAGGCTGGTTTTGTGGTGTCATGTAGCACTTAGTGGGGTTATTTCCATGCACCCCCCCATAGCAGTAAAGTCAATTTTCCAAGTAACCATGCTGGAGTCCTCAATTGATCAACTTTAGGAAGTTTGGTGTTGGCTCAAGGCCCATCATTCTCTTCCTTCCAGGAAGAATAATAATAGTAGCCAGTAACCAAACAATCTCTTTAAAGCAAAATATTTACAACAAAATCATCTTAGACAGTACTAAACGTAAAGCAGGCTGCAGTATAAGCAAGCCCAGCTTATGCAGTGTTGATATCAATCAGATGAAATTCCTTGGAAGTCTAAATTTTTTATGTACCCCTCAAAACTTCTAGAAACTGGCAAACTCATCAACATTACCGCAGTTCACAACCCAGTTCTTTGTCATCCCCAGTTCCTGGACCTGCAGCCTGTTCTCTGGGATCAAGTCACAGTTTAATTCTTGCTTAGTCCTCGCTCAGTTCATTGCCAGCTTTGGCACAAGCGGGCGTTCGGTTTGTGACACTTTTGGGCCTTTGAGCGGATGGTTCTGCTCTTTGTTACGAACGGAGCAGATGGTGCAAAGGCTCAGACTGAGTGGTCAGGGTTGGGGGAGAGGACAGGAATGCTTTTTGCCATGGCAGTATTAGCTCGTACCAGCCAGCTTAGAGTGGTTGTGAAATTGGGTGCCTGAGATTGCTGAATTTTGAGAAAGGATAAGGGAGTTTTTCTGTGCAGTGGAGATAGTGAAGCCTGGTTGTCTGTGGCTTTGTCCTGTGTATTTTGCCATCACTCTCCCATTGCAGCACTTCCTGCTCTGTGCACAGACAGAGCTTCAGGTTTCATGTAATGTTTTGCCTTTTTTTTGTTTTCCCTGACCAATTTAGTAAGATATGTACAYGACACAGCTGGGCTGGAGTGTACACGTGGTAACCAGCCAGCAAAGATCTTCTTGCCTTCCTTCTGTAAGAGCACCAAGAGCTCCTACCTTYGCTGTCTGAATGCTGATTTTACTATTAATGATAAACCCCAGTATCTTTAGGACGTCTCCCAGCAGGGAGTGTGAGGGTACATCTCAAATCCAGCTCTTCAATTTTCCTGAAATGAGCCAATTTCAAAACACAGAACACTAAAGTATAGACAAGTGGAAGGAGRTGTGGTAGAGCTGTATTTATCTCACTTTACAAAATCAGACAAGAAATTTAATGTAAGTAAAAGATTGGCTAGAGAATTTTTAATCTTAATGTTCCTGGCAATGCAAAATGTGCAGAATTCTTCAACTTGTGGATTTTCCCCCTCCCTTTATTATTTTTTTGTTTGTTTGTTTTCCATTTCTTAACATTCTGCAGTACTCATTCATATGAGGGAGCTACTGTATGTGTGTGTATAGTGATAGCATCACAAATGATATAACTATCTTTTTGTGTTACATGTGTTCAGTGAGAAAATAAAAAAAGGAGGGGGTTGATGCTGTTCTTTGTCATCTGGAGATCTGGAGTGGTAGGAAGCAAACTTTCTTCCATTGCAATGGTTTTGGCACAATTCAAGTTGTCCCTCTTGGGTGATTGTGTAACACCAAAGACCTGGAAATGAGGTTCTCTTCAGTGATTCATATCAAGCTGCTTCTCTCCCTCCTGCTGCCCTGATGTCAGAGCAGGAGTCTCCTCGCTGCAGCCTCGTTCTGCGGGAGCGAGCAGCGGGTGCAGGTGGGTGTTCTTTGTGTATGGATCTGCATAATGCATTATCACAGCTTGCAGGGCTAATTTTAGGCTTCTGAACTCAGGTATTAACTGATGGTATGAGTGTTTATATTGAATCTAATGTTGTTGATTTTTTGGAGGGTTTTTTTCAATGACTTCAAGTACTGTTGATAGGAAATAAAACCTCTTGCAATATTTAGTATCAGGAAAAGAACTTCCTAATTTCATTGCCTTATATAATGGGTTGCTTTTACTACATTAAGTAAAATTGCTTTTGCATTTGTCACAGTACACTGGCAGCATGTGATTTCACTGTGCCACATGCACGATCCATTTCAAGGTGAAACCTTGTGAATATTTAGTGCATAATGTTACTCAGAAGCCTTTAGACTTTGGAAAATAGTAGATAAAAAATGCACAGATTGAGACAGTTGGCATATATGCTGCTGCTATAACATAAGCAGGCAGAAAATCGCCTTGCATTCTCTGTACCATTGTGTGCCTTCCCGTGGGCCGTGGCTGCTCTGTCCCTGTGTGAATGTCCCGTCATGCCTCTCCCTTCCATTCCAGCTCCTGCCTTGATGCCCAGCTGCTGGGGTTTCATAACGGTTGAGTTCTTTGTCCTCGCTCTTACCCAGAAGGAAGACAGCTTTCTGCATTGTTCCATGTGGGAATTACATTGCCTGGTCTTGGTCAGTTTATTTGTGGAACAAGCAACAAAATAGAACTTACTTGCGCTCTTGTCCCTAAAATAAGAATGGGCCAAATCAAAGAYGAAGAATTCTAGTTTTTAAGACAAGTACATCAGTGCTGGTTCCCCACATAGTAGTTCAAAATCAAGAATTTCGTGAACCACTAAAATCTGTTGGAGACTTACCCAGTTTTAATTACGGGTGTGAAGTAGGAGAGTGTACAATAGAACCAAATCCTCCAAAAACATGCATGCCTCTGGTACTAATTTTAGCGACGGAAGGAGTAGTGTTTTAAAAACAGCATAATCCAAGGAAATGTCTTTGTATTCTGGAGTTGTCCATAACAATTAATGGGTAGGTGACACGAGCTGTCAACTTCTTGAAATTTGGAGCCACAGAGGAGCTGGTTGTTGTCTCATATTCTGAGTGCCTAGATATGGAAACTTCAGTATCTGTGATTTAGGATTTAGTATTCATTTCTAAGCTTGGTAATGGGAGCAGTAGCCTCCAGGCTTCTGCAGGTTTTTTTCCAATCTGCTGAAATGGTGCTCTCTTCTTCTGTTTAAACCTTCTTAGTGAAGTAATATACTAACACACCRACACTGATACACAAAGGTGTTTGTACAAGCCAGCTGCCTCTCTTCTTGGCAAACTTCTTATTTTAGTGAAAAAGTAAATTGCTTGGTTTTAAAAATGAATTTGCATGTAATTTGGTAAGTGAGGGAAGACTGAAAATTTCAGCTTTGATTATAGTAATTTAAAATAAGAGCAAAAGCCACAAACTGTTTTTTCCTATTCTTTTGTCAACAGATGCACTGTAATTTTTATAAGTGATTACTTAGGAAATGGTCCGGAAATTAATCATTTGGTAAAAATTAAAGTTTATTGTCCATGTGCTGACTTTGGTTGGAAATCAGACCTTGACAGTCAGACCTCAGGCCTCCACATCCTAAATCTCCAGACTATATCTGAAACTTCAGGACAGTAAATACTGGAGTGAGCTTTTGCTGCTGGAAAAGCACATCAGGAGTGTCCAATGACAGGGATCATGTTCCCTGGACCACCGACACCCCAGGATGCTGCAGCTCTGGGGTTGGTGGGTGTCCCCAGGCTGGGTGATGTCAATTTAATGTGGGGTGGCAGGTGGCAGGCACATTTGCTGGAGGAATAATCCTGGAGCCACTGGCACAGGCCTGGCAGTTCGCCGTGGGAATCACAAGAGCATCCACAGAGCCTGGCCCTGTGGCTGTATCTGACTGGTSCTGATGCCACCCCTGCAGCTCCAGAGCCTGTGGTTGGCAGCAGGTCCGTGGGCGAAGCCAAGGCTGGGCAGAGGTCTGGGTGGGGGCAGCTGTTGGCCACAGGGTGCCCGAGGCCAGCCTGGAGCTCCGGTGGCGACGTGGCCGGACGTGGCCAGCGGCGCTGCCCGCGGTGCCGTGGGCCTCGGTGAGCTCTGCGCGACGTGGATAATCCCACAGCGAGGGATTAAGCGCTGCAAGCGGCCCCGTGAGCCCTTCTGAAATGTCACYGGAGCCGTCTGGCACAACTCCAAAAGCAGGCGGGCAGCGAGCWGGCCACGGACGGGGACAAACCGAGGAGCTTTGCTCCTCCAGAGCTGCAGGCACGGCGGAGTCAGGACCCGACAGGGCCGGGCGCTGCTTTGAGTTGTTTCCCTGCAGAAACCTGAAAATCCCCAAAAGCCACAGCTCAGATGGGCAGACTGCAAGAGAGAAGATAGCAATCAAACCTCAGACAGCCAATTGCAGTCCTGTCAGGCCCTTAGATAAATTGGCAGCTGTTAATCAAAATGTTAATTAAAGAAACTATTAAGAGTGTGTTCATTTTAGCTTGTTTTTCTGAGTGTGCTCATCCATGTAATTTATAAATCAGAGGGCAAACACATTCCTGTTACAGCTCTGCGGATGGCTGGCTGTGGGCAGGATGGTCTGTGCCGTTCCGTCTCGGCTGCGGAGGAAATGGGAAATGCAGGCACAGCCTGCATGTGTCAAGTGCAGTCATGTTTTTTATTTAAAAGGTTAAACTGCACAAACGTTTTAGTTAGCACATCCTAATTACAGCATTGCTCCGTTCTTTCAAAAGGAAGTGTGAAAAGGCTGGTAATATTTAATTTGAAAGACATTATTGTGCAGGCACAGTAGGTCCGTGCCCTCGTTTGACTGTATTAGTGATTTCCCCGAGATTTTGCTGCAGTAGATTTTTAATGAGTGTATAGTTAATGTGGTCAGTGTTTTTAAACATGAAAACAGTTTTTTTACGCTGATTGTGATTGACTAGTGTTAACGAAATAAGCTGCAATGATCCTTTTTTATAYTTCAAAACTTGCTAATGCCTAAAAATGTTAAATTGGGGTAAAATAACTTAAGGATTTGACTTAAAACAAGAAACCAAGTTGTTTTCTGTTGATGTTGCAAATGGAGTGTTTATATTCCAGGAGATTTCAAATCTTGGAAATTCGAGAAATATAGCAATACCTCACCACAGATTTGCTCCCCATCTTCCTTTTCCATTGTGAAAGAGTTAAAAAATTTTTGTTAAACCTCAGAACAGAAAATGGGGTGCTAGCTGTGCAGGCAGAACCCCAGCCAGATCCCACATGCTGTTCTTGTTTTTCCACGAGTTTTTCTTGCAAATGGGCACTGCCCACAGGTGCAGGGGTTCAGTAACACTTCTGTCCTGTTTGCCAAAGGGAAGCACGTGGGTTGTCACATCCGTGGGGTGTGCGTGTACAGAGTCAGGTGGGACACGGGTGTGATGTCAGAGCCAGTGACAGGAGCTCCCTCCTCAGCTGCATCAGTCAGCACTTCCTTGACTCTGCCGTGAGCACAGGAGAGGCTTTGTAGTTGGTTGGTTCAAATAGCCATGTAYATGTTTATATTTTATTTTCTAATCGTACAAGGCTCTTGTATCGTGGCAGTGGATGTCACTAGTTAGTCATGCAGTACATAAGAAAAATACTTGTGCTCACTGTCTTTTTATCCTGTAATTTCTTAATGACAAAATCAAAGAATGTGATTTCCTTAGATGACATCGCTGTTTTCGTGTATACCCTGTGATATTTCCTCTTATTTCCCTGCTCAAAACAAAGTCAATTTCCCCTTCTTGATCTCTTTTGTATGGATCTCTTTTCCATTTCAAGGCCTTTCTTTTACACCCGTCTTCAGAACTTTGAGTTAGCCTGTAACCCCCTTTGTATTTTGGTTCACTAATAGCTTTTAAGCAAGTTTTCATTGTCAGCATCTTTTTTTTTTCTTGTAGCAGAACTGAGTTTGACAGTCAACATACAACAATTAAAGTTTGCTACGTGTAAAGAAATAGCTAAAGGGGAAAACATTAGAATTCCTGATCTGGCATGAATAGAAGCATTAGCAAGATGAAAGCCAGGCAGGCATTTGGGTAGGTGAGCACAAATGAAGTCATGACACAATATTATACTATGTGATAAGGTCTTCTAAGGAGCATTATTGATGCTGAAGAAGAAGAAGGTGGTGTTAAAGGTGTAAAGCTAATTTCTGGGTAGAGAACGGGCAGAGAGAGAGAAAAGCAGAAATTAGGTAGTGGTTCTCCCTTAATTCTTTATTTCCATCTTTGCAACACACCATTCTTAATTAATCTTTTGTTTACKGAAGTTTTTATTAAACTTTGGAATAATGTTGGGGCGTGGTATTTATTTTGAATTTGCTTTATACTTTTTTTGACAAACTGAAGCTTTTCTTTCGTGTCATTTGGGGTAAACATACACAGCTGAAAAACTGTTGTCTTTTATTTTTGAGGAAGCTGACCCATACCRCATCTTGAGACATTGCTGATCTGTACTGCTTACCTCTGTCTGTTTGATGCTCTTGTTTATCATCACTGTGGCTTTTCTGAAATTTATTTCAAATAAGAATTTTTTTTTTTAAATAGCAAAAGAATAACTTATTCAATACCTGCCTTTTAATCAGACAATGCAGGTATTGTCATGTCATCAACAGGCTACACAGAGATTAGTGCTCATAATGTGAACGTTGTAATCTCTCCATGGCCCGATTACCATCTAAGACACTCTACTGTCCTTCCATAATAACTTTGCAGTATTTATATTTCAGTGCCTAGCAGATTTACAAGACAGTTACTGACCTCACCTCTTGGCAAGTTCACTGGGGAACYGTACCAGAAGTTTGAGCTTGGATGTTATGCCACAGTCTTTTTGAGATGTTAAAGCCCTGGTGTTTSGGTTTACCTGAGCAAAGAGGAGGATGGGGCAAACACCCCTCTCTCTGGGTGATGTAGGGGGACATTCCAATAGTTGGTCTCCCGGGCTCCATTTTTACTTGTGGTTCTGCTCCATGAATAATTTAGTGTCCTGCCTCTATCAGTTTTCCCACATTGTTCTCAAGAGTTTTACTGGTCTCATGGGGCTCTGAATAACTGAAACAAACCTGATGGGAGTGTCCTTAATTCCAGTTTGGCACTACACAACACAGAAAACCCTCGTCTGTCTGCAGGCTGGGGATGGCACTATGCTCGATGCTTCAAAGGCTGGTTTACATCTCTTGGGGAAAACCCATGTGTTTTAAGGAGGAATTTTAAATCCTGTGGGAATTGATTACAGACCTACTTGTGTGCTGAATACAAGAGGTTTTGAAAGGATTAGTAACAAATAAGGAAAAATGGAAAAACTAGCTTTAGTAATGAACAGAGAGTTGTGGAGAGGCAGCAGTTGAAAAAGGGAGATACTTGAAGGTTATTTATTTAAATACATTTTAGTGTCGCTATTTATTGTTACATTCTTAATAAATGTGTTGCAATCTGCTCCTCACTCTCCTTTCTGTGGTGGCAGTCTTGGGTGCCTGGGGAGGTGTGCTGTGTTTGGGGCCGTTCTGCAGCAGTTACCATAGAGGAGATGCCATTCCTGCCCAGGTAGTGTTGTGCTACTACAGAATTACAGCCCCGTCCTGACTATCGTGTAGTCATACCATAAAAAGCATAATTTACCCTAAATTATAGTTATAGAATTGTCTCCTTTTTGAAATCATATTTCAAAGTACTGAAGTTGGCATTCAGAATCTTACTAGTGAGGGTGATCTTTTTTCACTTCTCCCTCTGTTTTCTTCAATGGCCGGGACAAAACTGACCCTGCTTACACATAATTTAACATGCCTTTATCTAATGTGTTTTGCACAGTTATCACTTGTGAGTGGATTTTGGTTCTCCAGAGTAAATGTGTAGGAAAACTATAAATGTATTTCACTGAATATTTTTCAAGTGATGAAGTGCAAGACTAAAGGTTGCCTCTGTATTGCTTGGCCATTGTCTGTATAAAAGGTATTTTATAAACCTGTTTCTTAATGACACAAGCTTACATGACTATCAGTTGGCTTCTTTTCATGGTTTTGCTAACACTGAGTGATAAGCAATATCAGCTGCAATGGTTTTTTATGAAACAGTAAGACAAAGGATCTCAGGGCGTTATAGGTTGTGCTGGTGCCCATCAGGCCTTGGTGGTCTGTCATACTGGTTGCTTGGGCTCCATAAATACTCTGTTCTGTAACTTTCTTGCTGAAGTGAAGATTGCTTTGTTTAGCTGCTCTGTTCAGCTAAAGGTGTAAGGTCAAACACCACACAATTGAAGATGGAGTGACCTCATCCTGACTTACAGTGCACACAGAACTGATGGGATGATTAAAGGGACATCAGTGGAAGATTAAGGCAGAATCCTTGGTATCTAGGTCCCGTGATTAGAGCGGGATAATGAAGCAGCAATAAGTGAGTGAGCAGCAGATGAAGCTCCTGCACAGACCAAGCAGCTGCACCCTGCCAGGGTGGCAGCAAAGGAAGAGTGATTTGCCTGCTATGCCCATGATTGTTTTAGTTCCCAGTTTCTCCTGCAAAATCCTCATGGACTTCATTTTTTTCTTCTTTTTTGTCATGGTGAGTTCGGAGTGGTGGAGCATTAGAGCTGCAAAAGGGATTTTAGTTGCTTGCTAAGTAAAATCTGGAGCTATGGTGCCCTTCCACAGCAGTGTCTGCTTTGCTGTCATGTCTTGGACCTGATCTTACTGGAGAAATGAGAAGACCAAGTCAATTAGCTCTCCACAGTTACTCTAGGAATTAAATACTCTTACTGACAGAAAATAAACTTTTTATCCTCAGGTAAAAGATGTTTGTTTTACTATGGCTGTCTTAATGTCTCAAATAACAAGTCACACAGTAGCTCAGTGTTGTGGAGAAAAGAACAAGTTTGCTTTAAGTGTCATTGTTTCATGCTTATACTTTATGGGAGACAGACATATGAAATAATAATTGCTTAAGCACAAAGGGTTTTTTATGCTTTGTTTCAATATACACATCTAATCCTGTAGTCTGAGCAATACTCTTACACTTACTCTCCACAATACTCTCAGCCTATGTTGAAACCTTTCCTGAATGTTCACTGAAGTTACAAGGTGTCTGACTGAACTAAACTCGTGTGTGTTCTCCTGCGTGTGCTTCGTTTTTACCGCCAGCTGCAGCAGCACTGACACAGGACACTTTGACTTTTTGCCCAGGACTTACGTAAGGGGTCGGAAAAAAATGGGTTTATGAAATTTGATCTGTACATCTTGTGTTTGCTGCCCAAAGCTATTAATTGATGCCCAGAGAGAATGAACAGCACAAAATACTTCCTAGATTTTGGGAAGTAAGTGTAGACCTGGGAGGAATGTTTTGAAAATTTTTAAAAGTATTGTTGCTCTTAAATTATTTTTTCTTAATTTTTTTTGTAGGCATACAGCAGAGAAAGTAGCATTTTATGAAAAATCAAGTGGTTTTTTCTATAAAAGAGTATCTTCTTTTATTTTAATATAGCAGTAAGTTATAAATCACAGTAAGTCTAAGTATTTACTCATTGATGGAAAAATAAGTAGTAGCCAAACATCTCTTCTTTTTTCTGTGCCCCTGCCAGGTTATTTTTTTGCATTTTGTCAGAGATTACTGCCTGTTTAATAGGAAATACACAGTGGAAAATAGGATTTTTAAACCCAAGAAAACTGGCAGCCAGACTAAGGGCCAGGTGAAGCTGTTTAATTTTTTTTGAGCTCTGGAAGAGATTTATATTATCAATATCTGTTTTTCAGGAAGTCTTGTGTCCTTTGGCATTATGCATCTATCATAGTTGCTCAGCAATAGCACAGAGATGCTGTGTTTTTCCAACTTGATAATTAACAGTTATCCTGGTCACAGAATAGACACATCCTTTGCTGGGATGCCATCTCTATTCACAGCTTTCTAACTCTGTCCAGTCCTTCTCCATAGTGTCACAGAGATGTTATATAAATGCAGAGATATTAGGGAGGAGTTTCTGTTAAAGTTTAGTGTTGAACGCAGTTTTCGTTTTAGATCAGATTCTTCCCAGTGCTGTGGGATCAAAGAAGACCTTCTGGTTCTTTGTCCAAAGCCAAAACTGCCATTTTTCTGATATTTAAAAAGCGAAACAAACCAAGCAAAAAAAATGAAAACCCCAAACAACAACAACAAAACCTCCTTCCCCTAAATTTTAGAATTTAGAATCATGATACACAGGTGCAGAATTGGAAATATCACTTTCATATGTTGTATAAGCAATCAAGACATAAAAAATTGTTTTCGTCTCAAGAGTTATGTGAAGGGATGTGAGTGCCAACTTTCAAAATTTGAAAACTGAACACCTGGAGATAGTTATATTTTTAAATGTTTCTGGGCTGAGTCAGAATTAATGACAAATGGGAACTATATTAAATTGGCAGAAGATTAGTAGAATTTATCATTATAATATGCTTAGCATAAAAAGCATGGTGGTCTTGATTATTCAGTGACAGTTTGTGTAGTAGTTTTTCCATTAAAAGCCTGTGTCAGTCTGTCAATAACTATATTCATTAGATCAAATATGCCATGCTTAACACCTTTGGTTTCAAAAATAATATTAATTTTCTCTAATAAGATGAGACTTCATTGCTTTTCACATAGTTTGCAAAACAGATCTTAAGCAGATTTCACATAAAACCATGAATTTTTATGAAAAGACTGAGACATTAAATATAAGCAAATTGTAGTAGCAGCCCTACCTCAACTTGTACGTATGTCAACAAAAAAACAGGTCTAGGCAGGTTATGAAAAATGAGCTGAAAATTCTTCTTGTTTTGTTGATAGACTACACAAGTCATGGTTATGCACGGAAGGGGTAAGTGAAGATTTCACAGCCCTACAATGTTACTATATCTCTTTCAGAAATTGTCCCAGAATTCTAGAAAAAGTTCATTCGATGTTTTTTTTCTGGGGATGTCTGTCTGTGTATGGAAATCCTCTCTGACAGGTAGACTGTAACACCTTGGTATGTGATCAGCCATTAGCCTTAGATCTCTTAGGTAATTTTTTTTATTATCACCAGTTTAAAACAGTTTCTATTTATATTAAACTCGCTTAAGCCTGGTGCTATTAAACATTCATGCAAATAGCAGTAGCATCCCAGTTTGGTGCCAGAACAGTGCCAGTTAAAGCTGCCAGAAGAGAAGTGTTCCTATCATCCAGGTTAATAGCTGAGATTACTATTTTGTCTAGTTTCTTCCTAATGATGGAAAGCAAGGGGATTCTCAGTCTTATTCTAGTCCCTTTTACTTTTCGTCTGCTAGGTTTTTTCAAGGAAGTAACACTCTCACTTCCTTCAAAAGGCAAAAGTCGTCATAACAAACTCCCAAGGATTCCATTAGTCACCCACTGCCTTATTAGCGATTATTTGTAACTATGACGAGCACTTGGATTTTGAATTTTCTAAATATACAGAAGGTGGAAGAGTATTGAGCAATGTTTCTCATTATCTCACAGGGTAATCTCACAGGGTGTAGCATCGCTGAACTAATGGCCCTCAAATAGTAACTTAGCAGAGCTGCTCAGGGACTGTTGCCTATGCTATAAAAAGCCATTTGGCAATAAGCAGTGCGTCATATTAGAAGCACAGGCATTTACTAGAACATAAATATGCTAAAATATCTCATTTACAGACTCTTCAGTGGTAGCTGGTTCTAGAAAACTAAGTGGATGATTTTGACAACTAATTGTTTTAAGTATTACGATTTTAAATCAGTTGTTCCTTGAGATGGATAATAAATTACTGCAGTTATTCGGTATTTTTGCTGGGCATTTCACACTTGACTTCTTGGCTTTTTGGTAATTACCCATTCAGAAGTGATGACTATTTTGAAAAATTTTGCAGGTTTGTCAGGTAGTTTGCATCCATTTTTGCAGTTAGATGGAGAAACACACAGGAGCTGGTTCAGTTTCTTTCTAAGCTCTATACTCGTTCATTATTTTTATTTTCCTGAGCTAGTGAACGTATTTCAAGTGCTACTTACCCACATCTGAAAAAAATTGGCTTCCCAGGTGTCAGATTCCTGTGTCTTTCTCTGGCACAAAGCAGTTCGGCTTTGTCCCCCTGGTTGTGGCTGTTGCTCTGTCACAGCCCTGCTGGCAGGGGACTTCGGTGCAGGGTTAGTGCCATCTTGCTTGATGGCTTCCAGCTGCCAGTGGAGTCCTGGCTGGTCACCACCCCAGGTACAGGTCATTGCTCTATTTAAGACTGGGGGAAATAGGTCATATAAGCAGAACACAGATGTACTAATTTACAGTTTCCGGAGTGTTACAGGCTTCTGTACAGGTTGTACTGGACTTGGCTCTCACTCTTGGCTGTAGCTGTAACTTCACGAGCAGCCTGCTGCTTCCACAGTTCACTTAAGTCAAACTCTGTAAACTGATCCTGAGATTGATCGGTGGTGGATTTGGGCACCTTTAACAATACTTAGCTGCGAAAGGCGTGTTACCACTGCCTTCCCACTCCCCTGACAGACCTCTTTCTTGTGTCTCTTGGATTTGTGCTTTGCCTTTACTTGATTGCCAGAAGTGTCTGTTAAGCAGGTGTTGATTACAGTGATCCTCGGGGAATCACAGGTGCTCGAGTATCAGTGAGCACACAGTCCATTAACGTGTCCGTGTAGGCAGAGCTGGGAGATGCCAGGTGTTTTGATAATCCATGATTCTAAAGAACTACCTTTACAATATACACTGTTTTACCTGAATTGGTGCTAGCAATACAGAAGTGTTCATGGTATGGTGTTAATTAAATAAGACGTTCATTGATGGAATCTGACCACTCTTAATTCAAATACTCAGGTTTTTGTAGAAGAATCTCTGCTGCTGCTTTTGTTGTTGCTGCTAAATAAAAACAAGAGAGGAAAGAAACCCAACCAAACAAAAAACAATGCTCAAAAAACCCAATGTAGGTCAATATTTGAGATTATGTTCCCAGGGGTGTTCCATACTGAAGGTCCAGTAGATTGTACCAAAGTTTGTCACGAAGTAAAAGTGAAAATGTTGGATTCAATATCATTTTGGTGATTAGGAGACATACTTACAGATAATTCTTATGCTTTAAGGGAATACAATATTTAAGCTTGCCTGGCCTGAGGATAGGGGTCTCTTGGCTTTGTGCGTCTGAGGTCCAGAGCTGATTGTCCCTTGCTTTTTGTTTGACATGGAGGGAGAGCTAAGTTAGTTGTGGAGGAATGTAGCTCCCAAAGCTTAAGACACTCCAGCAACCCTCTGGAGACCAGCATTGAGTGGAACCTCATGGATTACAGAGAGGCTTCAATGCTCTATGCTCTGTGTGTGGCAGGGGACCTCCCAAGCCAATAAAGGAAAAATGTTAATGGAGTAAATAACAACATGAAGTATTTAGGAATTCTCTCTGTATGGGAGCTTAAAACGCCTTTTCACTCTTTCAGAAAGAAGACACAGCTCCTCCAGCAAGCCGCCTTTGACTCCTCCCTCCTCTTCAGTATTTTCCCTCATTTCATCTTTCCCTTCAAAAAACAAAGGTAGCAGTGGAAGTGGGAGCAATCGTTCATCCAGTGGAGGTACTAGTGCATCATCATCAAATTCCAAGTTGTTGAAATCACCCAAAGACAAGCTGCAGATCAGCGGAAACAACAGGTTAATGCATTCGGTACAGCACAGCAAAGTTCCCCATGACAAAATGTGAGTTATGCCTTTTGACAGAGAATTAAGTGTTATTACTTGCATAGACACTGCTATATCAATAGTTTCCTTCTCTTTCAGGTTTTTGGTTTAAGAGGTAATCACTTTAAACTCCTCTAGGTCTTTTCCAGCAGCCTAGTCAAAGATTGTAGATAATACTCCTAACTGTATTGAAGAACTCTTGCAAAGCTGCATCTTAAATCACCATGAATAAAGGTCATTTTACCTGGGGCTCCTAATTCTTTGATGTAATCTGCATACTTTGATCATAAGGGAGTTTTAGCTCTGATTCAGGTGATTTTTGACCTGCACATGTGAGATCACAGCCCTGCTGATATAATTTATTGCCACAGAATGGGGCATTTCCACTGGACGTAACTGGTCCGTTGTAGTTGCTTTGGTGATGCTCTCTGTCCACAAATCCAAATAATGGTTGCTGAAGTCCCTGAAGACTCTGGAATACTTACAGAGAAATGGGGAAAAAGAGGACAGAAGAGATTATGGGCATCATAAAAAATGTGAAAACTAAAAAGATAATAATAGGGAGTAAAGGAGGAAGGTCTACATTTGCACTGGGAATAGATCAGATTATTGTTGAGTAATAACGTATTTTAACTACTTTTTTTTATTTTCCTCCCTTTGTTTTTCATAAATAACAGTATGACTCCATCTGTCAAAGTGGAAAAGATTCATCCAAAGATAGATGGTGCCCAACTGAAAGCTGCTGTTGGTCCAACTTGTTCTACTACTGTGAGTTCCTCAATAAAGACTGGCCTTAATTGTCCCTCAATACCAAAGCCACCCTTGCCTTCCCCTGGACAGATACTGAATGGTAAAGGTCTTCTCTCTGTGCCTCCATTTTTGGAAAAGAAACCTGAAGAAAATACGAATAATAGGAAATTTTTACATAAAAGATTGTCAGGTAATTATTTTTTAATTATCATTGGACATCTATATTCCTTTTAGTAGAAATACATATATAGAAATAAGTTTCAGAAGTAAATTAAACACTTCGGTAATACTTTAACTTGTAATAAGTTTTTTTTAATACTATAGTTTAGATCTGTAATTTGATATACACTTAAAGGATGCAAACACCTTAAAATGTGGCTTTTCCTTTCAGGAACCTGTACAGATCTCAAAGGTTTGTCAGTTCTGACAGTTTAAAATTACACTCTTCTACTATCTCCAAAGATTTTAGTTTCCTTCTTTCTATATGGAAGGTTCAAATGTACGTAGAAAACGCAACTAGAAGCACCTCATAAACTCAAAAATGGAAACCCAGTCTGTTCTTTACACTTTTTAACACAATTATTTTGAGTGTTAGTAGAATGGTAGAAAAGTTCTTGACACCAAAGCCAACCAGCAAAAAACCACCACTTGTTTGTCACAGTCCATAATGATGGTGATCTCTACTGCTAACAGGCAGCATCAAATCCTTTTGGGTCACTTACAGGTGTTTGTAGACTTGAGATCTGTATTTCAGCACACCGTATGCTTGCTCAGAGTATAGAAAATTTCATTTGTACAATTTTATTCTGCATTTTTATTTGTACATTTGCCTGTGTTATATTTGAAAAGTTTCCAATATAGTTAATTTTTATAATGAAACTAAATCTTAATATTTCAAAATGTCTTTTGATAACTTTTCGGTACTGTGTGTCTTTGACAGAGAGAGAATTTGATCCTGATATATACTGTGGTGTCATTGATGTGGAAACCAGGAAACCTTGTACTAGGTCTTTAACATGCAAGGTAGGATATCTGAATTAGAATCAGATTATGTGAAGTTTTATTTCAAATTCCTGAGGAATATGAGAAAAAACAGAAAACAGCAAATTTTTGCTGTCAGTAATTACCACTCTAAGTGGTACCTCTCAAAACATATTGCTCAGAAACAAGAAGAAATTGGTTTTGAAGTTCAGTTAATTATTTATTCAAAAACAATTTCTCAAAGTAACTTGGAGAATTGTATTTTTGTATAAACCCTTTAAACATGAAAGCTGACATGGGACAGACTGTGTTACTCCACATGTAGGTAGCAGGGGGCCAGTGTGTTCCTCTCTTCAGGGGTAACCTTTGTGTTGTAGATGATGAATTTTAAAATTCCTCATAAGCATTGAAAACATTATTTGTTTATGCAGGATTTAAATAATTCAAGTTCTTCCCCTCTTACACCCCCTCCTCTCTCCCCAAGCAGAGTCTGCAGCAGGTACTTGTGAGGAATTTGTGTAAATGCTAATGCTGCTGGATGTACTGCTGCAGCCAGCTCCTGGAAAAGCCACGGAGCATGCCTAGAGGTCAAACTCTAAATTAAACAATCCATAAAAACTTTCAGTCAGAAAGTCAAAATGTATCCTCTGCCTCCAAAAGCCTGGGGATCAGAGGGGTGCCACTTGGTCCCAAGGAACCAAAAATCCAGATTCCCTGCACTTGTGTGATAGTTTGCTGCTTTCCTGCAAAGCAGCTCTACCCTCGGTTTGGGAAGGGTCTGGTAAATAAACCACCTACGGAACAAAGGTACATGAAGCTGGCACTAATGACCCAGAGGAACTGAACTTGAACACATTGCCCTTTTGGAATTGCAGAGGGGAGGAAATTGTTTTGCTAATAGAGGAGGGAAAAGCTGCAAGATTTTACAAGAGAAATAGGCAAATCAAAAGTGAAAAAAAGAAAGTAAAAACATTTCTCAGCAATTCCTTAGAATATACCTACTCATAAAATATTTTTTGGAATTGCTATTTGTGTCTGAATCATGTAATAATAATTTTACCTACTAAAATGAACCAAATCAAACCCTTTGTGCCATATTAAAAAGATATTGTTTGTGCCTTTAACAATTCAGAAAAATACCTTCTTTTACTTAACCTTACTTGGAATTGGTGCCATTTATACACATACACATCTTACTGTGTAAGTTCAGGACACTGAAAGAACTGAGTCCTGGCTGACTCTGGATTCTGCTGGATGTTTTGAATTCCTTAATATCTATTTGATTACATTAGTTTTCAAGGAATATATTAGTATATAGAAGACAGCAAAGTACTTTTATAAATATTTTTCAGGTCTCCCATTAGAAGTCTGATTTTAAACATTATCACGTTAAATATTTTCGTAAGTGAAGGTAAATATTTTCTCCTTTTGGTTTTGCAGGAGTTGGCAATTGAAATGTCAATGTAAAAGAGGTTTTTGGTTCTAGTCTTAACCTTTTTAAAACTTTAGCAGTTTGCTTTTTAAAAAGAAGTTTGAAAGAAGCCTTTTACTGAATTGCTGGCTTTGTTACTTTGTATCAGGGATATAATCAACCACCAAGCAATTCCAAAGTTTGTTTTCTAAGTCATATTTCCATTCGTTTACTAAACCAGGAGTGTGATGATTTTCTCTGTTTTAGAGCTCTAGACACGTGTTTTGTGTGTTTGACTTCCACAAATGTAATAGCCTGAGATTAATGATTTATTCCTGGTTCTGCAGACACATTCCTTAACCCAGCGGAGGGCTGTACAGGGTCGAAGAAAACGATTTGATGTGTTATTAGCTGAGCACAAAAGCAAAACCAGGGAAAAGGAACTTCTTCGACATTCGGATCATCATCAGCAGATGCCCCCTCTCAGGGAACCACATCCCTCACCTACTAAAACTTCCCAGGAGCTGCACCAAAATTCTCATGGAGTTACTCTTACAGAATCAAAGCCTTTATTACCTAATAAACCCAAACCTCACCCCCCCAGTCTTCCAAGGTAAGGAAAATGTGCAGATCCAGTGGTGTGAAATGAATACTGGGAGTCTGACGAGGTGGATTTTGAGGGAGCGATATGGATCTGTTGGATGGGGCAGTGTTTGCTCTGGGCCTGGTGCCTGTCTGCAGTTAGCAATTACCTGCTGAGGGTAACTCCTGGCGAGGAGGGGTTGGTGTTTGAAGCAGTAAAAGCTGACTTGCATCAATGGAAGCAGTTCAGCAACAATTGGGCAACGCTTCTTTTCCAGGGGTACCACCGTACCCTGTCCTTCCGCTCGGCAGGTTACGAGAGTATGGACAACACCAGGAATCTGTTAATGTAGATTTCTGTCTCTCAGTGCCAGTAAGCACTTAAAGGGTGGAATTTGTAACTGGGCTTGGTTCAATAACACCTAGTTACTGCTTGCCTTGCCCAGGCCTCCAGGCTGTCCAGCCCAGCACAGTGGAAATGCCCCCAGCGAGTCTCCTTCTGTCCACGAGTCCCCACACCCTCCCTTGCCTGCAGCTGAGCCAGCATCTCGGTTATCCAGTGATGAGGGAGAATGTGACGAAAAAGAAGAGCCTGTTGAAAAACTGGATTGTCATTATTCAGGTCATCATCCTCAACCAGCCGCTGTACGTTTTAAGAGTTGACCTCGGTCTCTCCCTGGCTCTAATTGTAAACAAATTACTCGGGGGTTTTATGGGTGGTTTTCTATGGGGTATGTGATTTTAGGGTTTTTTGCTATATTTTGAGAAAATTATTTTGTGGCCTAGTAGGCGGTGAAGGTTTAACTAGTTGCAAAATAAACATGCTAAAAAAATGTGTTCGTAGCTCACTTCCCCAATCCAAAAGAAACCAAAATACTAAAGATGAACTTGGTAACTGCTCTAAAGGGCTGTGGTTTTGGAATAAGGACATTTAAACAGTGTCTTTTTAGTGCAATTTTGTTATTGGATTCCCCCCTCCACACCCACACACATTTTTTACTCTGGTTACCAACATCCCATTAAAAGTAGAACTAAAGTATTTTAAAATTTAAATCTTGACAAAAGCTAGTTAGTCTTAACTTAAAGCAAATTTATTGCCTAATCTGTATGTCAAATTATCTTCTTTTTTTAAAAAAAGACTATAAGCAGATAGCTGATGGGTCCTCAGAAGTAAATGTTACATATATATATATATATATATATATAAAAATTTGTGTGTGTGTTTATAATAATTTTATACATACACACTAACACACACTGCTGTCCTTCTCTGTTTAATCAGATGGATTCAAATTTGACTTTTGCTCTTAGTCATAAGTATGGGAGTATCAGACGAGAAGAAAATTATCTCGATATGCCAAGGCCAAAGATGCAAAATAGTTGTTATGCCATAGACATAAAAACTCTAATTTCTGGGTTTTTATCCTTTATTTAAACATCTAAAAGCCTATTTATTTATTAACAAACTGTTATTCAGAGAGTTGTCATTGAAAGTAGAAAACACCAATAAAAATCTGTCTTTTCAGTTTTGCACATTTGGTAGTCAGCAAATTGGAAGAGGTTATTACGTGTTTGACAAGCGGTGGAACCATATTCGATGTGCACTTGACTTCATGTTGGAGAAGCATCTTAATTCACAGATGTGGAAGTGAGTAGAAGTGAAAGAGTTCTTATTCTTTTTGGTATTTGTCAAAACACATGGAAGCTGTGATACTAATTAAAGAACAGTAATCTTGTGTTCACATTGAAGGTTGATGGGTCTATGCTTTATGTTTTCTGCAACAATTAGCTATCGATTTAATAAAATATTTCAGTGGCATTAATGAACCCCAAGATACAATCATTTTAATGTCGTATTATTAGACTGGGTTTTATCTGCGTTTTTCTGTTCACCTGCAGGAAAATTCCTCCAGCATCCAGTAACACAGCATCAGTCCGTGCCCCACATCGGACAAACTCGATGCCTGCTCCTCAGCACAGTGTCAATGCAGCAGGGTTCCTCTTACCCACCACGGTTATGTCCTCGCCAGCGTTGGTCTCTCCTTCCTGTGTGTCTCTGAACAGCAAATCGGTACCATCCCACGGAACGACGCTAAATGCCAATCCTGCTGCTCTGGGTGCAGTGGATCCTGTCTGCAGTATGCAATCGAGACAAGTGTCTTCATCCCCTTCAACACCTACAGTGCTTTCCTCTGTACCTTCACCTATGCCCAGCAAACCTCAGAAAATGAAATCCAGCAAATCTTTTAAACCTAAGGAATCTTCTGCTGGCAGTGGCACCTGTAACAGCACCGGCAGCGTCAGTAGCAGCGGCGGCTCAGGAAAGAAGCGTAAAAACAGTTCCGCACTGCTCGCACCTTCTCATTCCACAGAGTCCTTTAGAAAAAACTGTGTGGTTAACTCTGGAAACTCTGGGACCTCCTATCATCCGTCGGTGACAGCTTCGTCCCACAGCGTTGGCCTCAACTGTATGACTAGCAAAGCTAACTCTGTTAGCCTCAAACATGACCAATCAGGGAGGGGTCCTCCGACCGGGAGCCCTGCAGAATCCATAAAGAGAATGAGTGTGATGATGAACAGCAGCGACTCCACGCTCTCCTTAGGGCCCTTTGTTCATCAGTCCAGTGAGCTGACTGTAAATTCACACAGCAGTTTTTCACATTCACATACTTCCCTTGACAAATTAATAGGAAAGAAAAGAAAGTGCTCACCTGGTTCAAGCAGCATCAACAGCAGCAGCAGCAAATCTAACAAAGTTGCCAAATTGACATCGGTGAACAATGTTCATGCAAAACACACTGGTGCAATCCCAGGGACGCAAGGACTGATGAACAATTCTCTGTTTCATCAGGTAGGAAATCTTGTCTCTAACTGAGCCTGCATGAAATGCCTCCTCACGTGCTTGTATTACATGTGTTCTCTTAAGTATTAGGTAGCCAATTCCAGATCCTGCTCAAGTAAAAGATAGTTCTGTTTGTCCACTGCTCATTTGGAGTGTTCTTACAGTACATTTATGCAAGGTTTTTATAAGCGCTTTAAATAAAAAAGCTACACTTTATGAAAGAAGTCTTAAATGTGATATTTCAAGTTCCTTAGATGCTGTTGCCTGTGAATTGCTTTCAGATGAAATTCATTCCTCTTATTTTTAAAACATAATTTTAAAAGTGACTCTTGCCAGTCTGCTGTGGAACTGAGCTGTGTGCCTCAGCCTGACTCCTTGTTTCTGCGTCAGGAATGAACATTCTACAAAGTGGAACATAATGATGCTGATAACAGACCTATGATAGTGTGATAAAATAAGCCTATTATCCCAAGGTGTCATTGACTAACTTCTTAGTAATAATGAGATTAAATATTATAAATAAGATAGAAACCTTTTTAGTTGGTAAGGCAAACAGATACATTATAAAGGAAACAGATCTCATGAGTATGTGAGATCCCATTTTAAAAACTAGTTTGGGGTTTTGATTTTTTTTAAACAAATCTCTCTGGAAAAGTAGTGCATTCAGGATCGAAAAATCCAAGAAACTTCCATTTTCTCTGCTGCTAAAAATCTGAAATCTGTGTACCTGGAGAGCCAGAAGGTCAGTAAGAGCTTTTTCAGAGTGGTTTCTTAATTTTCAGTTTCAGCCACAGAGGAAGATTTTCACTTTTATGTGTGTGTTTACTGTAACCAAGAAAAAGCCTTCAGATGGCTGAATTATTTTTGGACTTAACTAATAATTACTATTTCAACTACGCAATATAAGTAAAGGAGAAGTATAATTTGAGTGAATTAAGGAAGGCAATGGTGCCTGAAACCATTGTAACTTTGAAGAGGTTTAGTTGAGAATTGTTAAGTCTTGGAAAAGCCAAACTTGTGTTGTCAGTGTTGCATTGTGCCTGAGATTTTTCCCCAAAATAAGCTCTCGTTAGCCCCAAAATGTGTTTGTTTTCAGGGCCTCTGCTCTGGCAGCCTGGCCCACTGATCCTTCTCTCTCTTTTCTTGCCCCCAAGCCAAAGGCCCGTCCCTGATAGCTGAAGGCACCACGGTGAGAAACAAACTGGACAGTTTTCACTACAAGCAAAACCTCCATCTGGATTTCTGGACTCCAAGATGCCTTGAGTTTTCCCAACTTCCCATGGTCCTCAGGTGTGGAAATCTACTGGACTGTCACTTAAACAAGGAATTTCCCTGAAGCCATGTCTGTAGCAGCGAATATACTAGAAATGGACACTGGATGAAGTTCAGCCACATAATTGCTCTTATCAGTGTTAACAGTGGTCTGGACTGTTTGCTACAAATCTGTGAGATTTTCCTTACAGGAGTACATCATCTTGCCACTATTTGACATAGTTTGGCTGGGCAAAGGAATGTTTTCTGGGGGGAAATAAACGTTACTGTGGACTTATTTTTATACTGATGGTGTCTTTTGTAGGTGATAGCTAACCAGACAGACACCCTCAACGGAGAGGACCCCGCAACAAGGGGAAAAATGTGTGAGGCACAATGGAAAGAAGCCCTCAAGAAGGGAATATGGCTTTAGTGTTTTTATAGCAATGTTCCTTTAATGGAATATAAAAAATAGCACAATTCAAAAAATAGTCTGTTTTGCCCAGCCTTTTGCAGGTAATTTGGGATAAGAAGCTATCAGGAGTTTAAAACAAAACAAACCCAACAAAACCAGAAAAACTTGTTTGAGGCCGTTGCTGAGAAAACAAGTATAAAAATGTCATCTTTGTGTGATACAAAACCTATTTTCTATTCTTTTGAATAAGATTTGATTGTGGAAGAAAAGTTAATTTTGTTCTTTAAAAATTCCAAAAATATCGAACAGACAAAGGCAAATAACCTCTAAAACTCTATGCCCAAAGAACTTATTTATTGACCTATACTGTATACCACAGGCCTTTGTTATTTTTGAAAAAATAACTTATTGGTGAAATTAGGCTGGATTTGTCTTCCAGATGATGAAATTAGCCCTTTTAAAACTAAGTTTTTAAACTATTTAAATATTTTCTAAAAACCATAAAAGTCAGTTTCTTTCTGCCTTGTTTGTGTAACTAAATTGTTGATGTGTGATGCCTTGCACCACTCAGTAAGATTTTTTTTTTGGTCAAAATTCTGGAATAAATGCCAATTTGACAGCAAAGGTCACCATGAAGCACAGGTTTGTTCATCACAGTCATCCCAGGCCCACCAGGCTTTATAGGCATGGGGGGCTTTACAGTTTTGTATAGTCCAGCCAATTTTTATGAAATATTTTGTCTTGTTTGAAAACACCTCAAAAATTAATTCTGCTAAAGGGCTCATTGTATTATGGTTTGACTCATCTGGATGTTTTTGTTAAGTTTTTAAACATCAGGTAAAGGCTCAAAACTGACTAAACTTTTATTAAGAGGGCAAAGCAAAAGAAAATGAAATCCTAACCAAGGAGATTTTTTTTTTTCTGCCTTAAAAGGGGCACCAGCTGTTGCTGAGAAGAGACAATCTGAGCCTGTCCAATTGTTCACGTAGCCCAGCCTTCTCCCCATTCTGGTGGCAAGTAGTAAGTACATCAGGGAATCCAAAGCCACTCTGAGTAGCAGTTGCTTAGTTGTTTACCTAACAATGCTTTCAGTTTCTCCTGAACTTCCTAGGAAATCATTGTTATACAGCAAAACAACAAGAAGCCTCTATGCAGACACTTTAGCTTTGAATTGATACAAAAGATCACACTGAGAAAGCAATGTACTAGAGACTCTTATTATGCAAACTTAAAAAAAAAAATAGTAGACAACTTTTCAGGAACAAAAGAATTTGTATTTAATAGGATGCCCTGTTGAAAGGATTGTTAGAACTGCGATTGGTTTAACGTAAAAGGAACCAAAGCGAAACGCTACAAAGAGAAATCAAAGTGTATTAAATCCTGCACGTTTGGAGAGAAATCCGTGCTCTGGTGAAGTCCCTGGGGCAGAGCTTCCACTTCAGGATAGCATCAGTCACAAGTGCAATTTGACTCTTGGTAGAAACAAAGGTAAAGGAAACAAAAATTCGGCAAGATTGGACACTGGTGAGTTTGTGATCGAACTCTCCTCTGGTTTTTTTAAGGTTCTGTTGATCTGAAAGCAAAATGGCAAATCTGTGCTCGTTCAGTAGTGTGCAAGTGTGTACAAAGTGAATTCCTGATGGCTGCTCCTACAGAGCCAGTGTGGGCAGCCACTGCGTCGTGTGGGCTTGAGCCACTGGGAGCAAAGAGTCTGAGCATAAATTCTGTCTGCCCTTATAGACCTGCTCTAAATATTATGTTTTAGATCTTGGTTGTAAGCAGAACATTGTTCCTGAAGCTTTTATTGTCACATAGTTCTTACTGTAAATAATTAAGGAAGCTTAAAATTAATTTTCCTTGCAAAATTGAATTTGCAGTGGCTGGGTTGTTTCTAGACAGATTTTGGTATTAATTTAAGAGATACAGTTTTTATAGTCTTTCCAACTTCTCGTTATGACTCCTGCAGTTTTCTTAACCTAAAAAATTGCTGCAATGATGAACAAAGAATTATACAAGAAAAAAACATACTTTTGTATCTTTATTTTGGAATTTCTTGTTCTATTATAAATATTGAAGTATCCCTATTTCAGAAGACATATTTTGTTAATTGATTGTACATATTTAAATATGTATTTTTGCACAGGTCTTTTTTTCTTATATCCAGTTTTGGTACAATTGAGATCATCTAGTATTTATTTATTAATTAATTAAAAAAAAAAAAGCAAATACCTTTTTATAATTTGAAGTGGTTCACTGCCAAGCCAATAGTTAACATGCCTACTTTGCAACGTAAGGGATGCCTCCGTTTTGTGAAAGCTGTGTCCCTTTTCCCTGTCTTGGGAGTGGATCCACGCCAAGGATCGCCCGGGTCCTGCCCCGGGAGCCCAAGTGGTTGATATGGCATTGCTTTATCAGTTGCCTGATTCCCAGAAGATCCATTTAGTTAAGTGACACACTGCTTCTCTTTTTTTAGTGTTCGTGTGCGTGTGTGTGCGTGCGCATCCGTGTGGGTCTCATGTGGTTTAAAACTAACGGAAAAACTGAAAGTGCCTGATATAACTAGTTTTAAGCTTGGACTGTTTAGACAGCTTCTCCTTAAAAGACTTGAATGTTCAGTTGAAATTTTGGAGCTTGCTTTTTCCACCTATATATAATATATGTGTGTGTGTGTATATATATATATACGCATACATATATCTATATTTCTGAAATTAATGAGATGGGTTGACAAAAGAAAGCAAATGATGCTGGTAACTTTTGTAAAATCTTTAATTCGAATACCTTGTGTTGGAACAATCCCACTGATAACTCATATTTAGTATAATGCCAAGGGTTTGAAATATGGTTTTAACCAGCAGTTTATTTAACTGTTTCATTTTGGGAAGGGGAGGGAGTGATATTCATTAAACAAATAATTTAGAAAATGTTTAAAATCGTTGGTGTTCCAAAACAAACAAAAAACCCCAAGGAAGTACCTCTTAAAAGCATGAAAAAAAATAAAGATGTGATTTCCAAATGACATTTCTAAGGCAGTTGTCTTCCTGTAAGAGTTCTCTTGCCAAGGAATCTCTCGTCTTTTACTCATTCTGTCCTGGAGGAGGGAATTGGGCTTAGAAAGATTCTTAAATGTTTCACTGTTCAGCAGAAAATAATCATTTTTACCTTTTGTGCGAGATATTTTACGTTTTAAAGATAATTTTGAAATGAGCACTACATAATGTCAATGTGAATGTAGGCCTTGGAAGCATCTTGCTCGGTGTTGAGCCTGGTTCTAAAAGCAATCTCCTGTGTAAAATGTGTGAATAGTTTGATAATTTGTATACATAATCAAGAGCATCTGATCAGCTGAACTCTGTGTTGGCTGCTGTATATTACATGAACAAATGTCATGGGATAGAAAAATTACTTTGGATATTTAAAAGAAAAATAAATATATAGTCTATTTGTTTTGTAACAAGTTTCTGTAAATAAAATAATTTATACTATTTATAAGAAAAAGTTGTGCTTTGCTTCATGAAAAAGATTAGTTTGTTGAACAAACATGTTACTAAACAAGGCAATAAAATTAGGACTTTTCAATAAATGAGGTTGGTTGCATGGAATACATTATATGTTTCTGCTTCATTATAAAATCCTTCGCTATTAAAGGAAAACATTATCTGTATCAATGCCTATGTGAACTAATTTCAGAGAATTGGATGTGGTCAAATTCTGTCACTGTGCCTCGGCATCAGAGCTTTCCATCCTACAGGGGTTTGGTACCTGGTTTTGAGCGGTGCCTGTGTCACTTCTGCAGCATTTTCCTGTGCAAAGGACCTTTTGTTACTTAAGGTTCACACTTTATATTTAATTTTCTAATCAGAATGATGAGCAGCAGCTTTTACAGCCCTGGATGTGGTATGTTGAGTTGTCGTGTTTCCTGGATTTTTATTTTTTTTTCTGAAAAGTCTCTTCTGTGTTTTCAGAGTGTGAAGATCCCCTGCCTGAATTCAGCAGGTTAAACACCCTGGCAGAGCTTTTCTCTGCACGTGACTCGGGATTCGCGTGTCGTGGGCGACTGCGGAGCCGTTTGTGAAACTGGTAAAACTCCTGCTACTGGGACAGGGCTTCAGAGTGACATCTGTGGCAAAGCTTCCTTTTTCCTGCCTCTAGTTTGGTTTGGTTTTTTTCCCTCTTGTAACAAGTTTTCCTTAATATTTGAAGTAAATGCTACAAGATACAAATAAGGTTCAGACAACAGGGAAGTTCTGCTTTGTCTTTTTATAGTAAGTACATCCAATACTTCTACATTTACTTTGTGCATTGACTGAAGACTTTTATTTCTTTTTTTGTCTTTTCTTCCTGCAAATACCTTTCCTTCCTAGTAGAAATTTCTCCCAGCTGTTGGCACTGAAGCTGGTTGTGCTGAGCTGTACAAGTGACCACAGCCCGGAGCGTGCAGGAGTCGGGTGTTTGCAGTGGAGCAGAGCTCTGTGCTTGGCATCGTGTTCAGGCAGGTTCATGACTCTGAGTACTTCAACACTGAAGGAATAACTCTGCATTTGACTGCATTTAATACAGGGTTCAGTGTCCTCTAAAACTGGCAAGGTGAAGAAAGAGGAAGATGCGTTCACCCCGTGTAACCCTGAGCTCTCTGAGGTATCTCAGAGCTCTGTGGGTTTGGAACATACTCCCTCTACCCTTCCTTTGCTGCATTAGGTGCAGTGCAGTGCCAGGGAGCCCTGATCCTGGGGCAGAGCAGAGCTGCTCCGTGGGATATCTCTTGTCCTGGTGTCTTAGTTGATTCAGTAAAAAGGTTTGTGATGAAAAATGCCATCTGATCAGGTGCTGGAGTGGAACCCAGTGAGCACAGATGTCCCTGAACTGGGTAGAAAGCAGTTTCCTTCCCATCAGTGGAAAATACTCCAGTTTATAGTCGGGAGAGATACTTGGTGATGTGGGAGACTGCCAGTGCATGCAATGAAGCCCCAGCGTCAGAGCTTCTCTGTGTGTAGGGTTTGAGCACTTGTCTTGTCAGTGCCCTTTGCGTTTAACATCGAAGCTGGGGAGCCCGAAGGTGTTGGCTTTCTCCCAGTGGAGCCGTGTTAGGCTCAAAGGCTACAACCTGCCTTTGGCAGAAAACCTCCTGCCCCTGGCCCTGCCCGTGCGGCTCTGGATGAGGGGTGGGAAGTTGGCGCGGAGCCCTCACGCTCTCTGAAGGCCGGAGCGCTCCGTGGGCACCCTGTTTACGCCAACTACCAAAACAACCCAAAGCAGGGCTTGCCTTTGGCTTTATTTAAATGCAAATTCCTCTTGGTTCATTATTATCACGTTCTGCTGCAACAAATAATCAAACACACGTGGCTCGTAGGATCCACCATGGGACTTTTTAATTTGGCTGGATGCTTTTTTTCAGTGCTTTGGCTCAGAGCTGTGTTAGCTGCTGGATTTGTTCCTAACAAGCAGCATGGGAGCTTTGTCATGGAAAAGTGGCATATGCTTGGGTTTTTTTCTGACCCAAGAAACTTCAGGGGAATCTCAAAAACCTTTAGGGAAGTTGTTCAAACTAACCTGGATTCAACCTTTATCGCCAAGGAGGAAAAATGGTCTGAAAAATGCAGTAAAAAAGCTTTGTCCAAGCCCATGACAAATGGCTGGTGTTGCTATCTGTGCCCAAATCGGTACAAAAGCCTTTCTTCAGCATCAGCAGGGACTGTGTTGCTGCTCAGGTTCGGTGCTCTCCCACAGTGCTGGAAGTTTTTTGTCCTCCATTTTGCAGTTGAGTTCCCTTCATCCGAGCCCCTTCCTGTCTGTGACCAGTGACTTTTTCCTAAAGTGAGTGCCTTGTCCCTTCCCTGCAAGGCTGGACCCTGAGCTCTGGAGCCGTGTCAGGGAGAGAAGCACTGGAGGTGTTGGCAGGTCAGCAGAGACAGGTGAGCCAGAGAATGTTTGCATACAAATTAGATTTTCACCACTTTGTAGCAGGGCATTACTAACAAATCCTAAATCACCCCATCTCTTGCCCTTCCTGCTGCTTTCCCACCCATTACCGCAGGGAATGAATTGCAGAGCAAGGTGGAAGCTGTGGCTAGAAATCTGTGTCTGGTTCTGGCTACCTTGTAGCGAGGGTGAAGTCAGCCTTGCAAAGCGAAATTGGAGAATGGCATTAGCTCAAGGAACTGCCCAAGCTTAAATTACAAGAGAGAATGTACAACTTTGGCATGTGGACTATAAATCCATGGAAAGGTGTCAAGAGCAAGGCATGAACGGCTGTGTCTGGAGTGCTGCTCACAATCAGAGTTAAATAAAGGGAAATCATGAGATCAGATAAACCAAAGATAAAACTAACAAGACCACATGACAGTAAAAAGTAACTTAATCTTATTTCAGGACTTAAAGGAAGCAGAAATTCTAATGCTTCTGATTTGACATGGAAATGGAAGTAGGCAGTTAAAAACAATAGAATAGACAAAATTATGCCCATGATCAAGGCTTGGCCACCCTGGACCCTTCAGCATTCCTACTCCTTGGGAAAATCGTGTATCATATTGCTTTTTCTTTTTTTCAGGAGAGCAATGTGAGCAGCTGCTCTGGCTAAGCTTTGTGCCTCCAGCTGTGGTCTTCAGGAGGTGTTGCCTTTCACCTTTCCCTACAATTGTCCAGAATTTTATCCCACCAATATCTGGCATGGCTGAGAGGCTGAACTGCTGCACAAAGCCTTAACATGTCCAGGGAAAATTGCTGTGACTCTTTCCTGCCAAGCCTTGGCACAAGAATTTGTCCAGAAGCTCTCCAGGCTGTCCCTGGATCCTCCTTTGCAGGACATAGGCTGAGATCAGGAAATGTGCAAGGCAAGTTGGGATATTTAAAGGGGGTCTTTGCTGTGGTAGGATTGTGCACTTCTGTTTGGAACATTGTTTTTTCACCCACCTAAGCAGAGAACAACAGATTCTGAAATGTTTGGCTCCCACAGGATGATAGCCATGGTTAGGATAAAATGGTTGATAGCTCTGCAAGTATCTTGGAGCATACTAAGGCTCTTTAGCAACGCTTTTATTTTCTACACAGAGTAGGGGTTTCCTTTTTTTTTTTGCTGTTGCCCTTACCTACACCAAGAGAGCAGCAAGTCTTCTCTGGACTGCACGAAGCCTCTGTTAGCCTAATTTTCTTGAGTAGGTTTCTATTCTCTTCACCTTACAGTTAAAAAATACATAACACAGAAACTGAATTAAAGCTTTGATATAATTAATTAAAGCCAGTTCATGTACAAATATGCTGGAAAGGAAAATTTATTTGTGCGCCAGAAGTAAAATTCCTCAATTCAGTGAAGGCATTAAGACAGTATTTTCTTCTGACAGGCTTCACACCTGCACATATGGAAGGTGGAAAAGACGTTCCTGAAAGTCAGACTAATTCACGTCTTCCTAGCTAGCTCTACTTATCTGGTATGGACCAGATCTAGAAAAACAAGAGATTATCTCAGGTCTGAGAAGTCTGAATATTGGGTTATATCAATTAAAAATTTATAGGAAATGGTATGTGTGTGAACACACAAGACACTCATAGGTCACCACATGGTAAACTAGAGCTCTTGTTTATTACACTCACTATTCTGAAGAAAGATCAGAATTTTCTTCTCATTAGTATTGTCTGAAATTTAAATCTTTAAACTCTGGCTAAATAGCTGCTTCTTGGAGAGGGAAACAACCAAAAGAGCTTCCAGTAAGTAGTAAAAGAAAACCAAAAATCATCAAGTTGTACTTTGGGTTTCAGAGCAGTTCATCAGAGAACAGTTACAGCCCCTTAGGGCCAAGGGGTCCAACACTGGACAGGTGGCAGAGATTCGAGGACAGGAGCCCCTCCGTGATCTCGCAGTGGGAGGGGTGGGCAGGGCAAATTCCACACTGTCCTGGCTGTGACACAGTAGCTTCCAAATGCTGGGGTTGCTCTTTGGGTACATCTACCTGCTGGGGTTACTCCCAGCACTGAAGTCGCAATGAATAGGGGCAGTAAATGGGTTCTGCTGCCAAGTGCAGCAGCATCAAACAGCTCCCAGAACTCACTGACAGACCTTCTTTGGGAGGAGGAGGAAAACCCTCAAGCCACGCCAGCAGGGTAAACAGCTGCTGCTGGAGGCTCTGCCCCGCCAGAAACCATGTGTCATCAGCATGGCAGCAGCCTAGTGAGACATTCATTCCTCAGCAGCTGTGGAGAAAGAAACTGTAACCCCTGCAGTACCTGATCAGTTGTGTCAACTGCAGTAATCCCTTCCACAGCTCCCACCATCACTCTGATATCTGCAAATCTAACCCAGGCGGCAATTACAGTGTAATGCTTTGCCCATGTGCTGACTTCCTTTCCAACAGTTAGCAAAAAAGTAGTTTTAAGGGAAAGGCTACTTCAGTTAAAGATGTTCCCAAAGTTTTAGTCTATGCAGTTTCTGTGCTTATATTATTGCTCCACCCCTATCACTTGTATCCTTATTCCCTCTCCCTTAAACTGTAATCTCATTGCAAGAGTCTGTTCTGTCTGGACAGTGTGCATTCTTCACTAAAATTTTTTGCTACTTTATATTATGCAACCGATTCTTTTCACCTCTGACTCCAATACAGAAGTCTTAAAAAAGCATAAAATGGCCACGAGTTCTCTGTGTTCACAGGTTGTAAGCCTGCTTTGCTATTGAATGTTGAACACTGTATACACAGGCAAGGAAAGGAACAAAGTATATTACAAGAGATCACCAATGGTATCATACATTTAATAAATGAACTGGGTTCCGTACACCAGAACAGAACAGTGTGTACATAATGAAGTGGAAAGTAAAAACACTACCTCTTTTGCTAGTTATTTTTTTCCCTACAGTATACCAAGTTATACAATATATTTATAGGTTACTTCCAAAATGTTTTAAACATCTAAATTTTGCATTCCCTTGCATTAAAAAAATTACATATTAATTACTCTGGAAAGTTTCTGAATTCTGTTTAGCAGCAAATCTCCTTTCTTGATGGTTTCTTGGTACTGCCAATTCTTGCTATCAGGCCTAGGAATTGTGGGGGAAAAAAAAGGGGTTAGAAATATCTCAAAATATATAGAATTCAAGTGGGCTGTCAAAAACAGCTTCTAGGAATTATTACATACCTGTTAGTTTCTACAATCTCGTTTACTTTGTCTATTTTGCAGTGCAATCGCCCAGCTGCAATAAATCTTGAAAGCTCCCTAAATAAAGAAAAAAAGTTGGTTAAATCATGTTTCACCAAGGACTTGTAGACCCAAGAGCACTGAAACTGCTTTGACACCACACTGTATTTCTGAAGCAACAGCCTATGTATCTTCATAAGGTATCTCATGCATCCTCCTCTTATTAAGGCTTGGACATTGCACACAAGAATAATCATTTTAGTGACCCGAACATAAAACCTTAGTTCTTTCTTCTCAGGCCCAAGTGCTCTACTTGAGTTAGTGAAACTTATCACTGAGCTTTGCATCAACTACTCTTCAAAGGCAGCAGTCATGCAGTGTGCCTGTTTGGAATTATCCTGAGGTAAATGTTTTCATGACAGTCACTTCATTAGAAAAGTCTCTCAATAGTTTGTGGGGTTTTTTAATGCTTTTTAAAATATTATTATTGTTATTATTTTGTTCCATCAATGATACAGCACTGATGGTAGAAGAAAATATTCCTGTGCTCAACAGTAAGACAAGTTACAACTCATAATAAATTACCGGAAAGCATAAGAATTAGTATGACTTAAAAAAATTACCTTTGAATTGAATGGTATTTGGTTTCTCTTGAAACACTTATAAATTTCTGAATATTTCAAGCAGTTTCATATTTCTGTAAATTTTCTATGTTATAAAATCTGAAACCTCTCTGAAACAAGAATAACTTTTGTGAAGGCATTTGAAATAATGTGCTTTCATGTACATAGAGTAAAAGTCAATTTCTCACTTCACTCACTGCTTAGTTCTTATCATGATCTAAATCTGTTGGTTTTATTCTAGAAAAGAATTGCAAATTGAGGCTGCAGGGTATGTTTGATCTAAGTGAAAAACATCAGATCCTGTCCACATAACAGAAATCAAGCAAAACTAGAGAGGGAGACTGGCAGGGTACATAAAATGTGTGGATCCCCAGAGTTGCAACAGCTCAGTTTTTGCATAGCTGTGAACTAAGCCATCCTCTAAAATGTAAAGTTTCATAGTAGGTGGAGATCAATAAAGACAGCAGTATAAAGAACAAAGTAATTAATAAAATACTAACTTCTCACGCTCTTCCATAGAGACATAACTTGGCATATTTAGAATACAAGTAGAACAAAGATTTTTATTCTTAATGAGATCATCATAAATATTTAAAAGGTATAAAGYGAGATCTTTATGAACTTAAAAAGCCAAAGAACTTACTGATCTATGAATTCTACACTGACTCCGAAGGCTTCTGCCATGTACCCTAACGTCAAGGACCGGTAGGACTCGAGCAGCTGGCTGTACGCGTGGATCCGCATCTCCCGCACGTAGTATCGGTAGTGAGGTGCAAACAGCCAGTCTTTCTTCATCTCTTGCTCTACGATAGCTGAAAAGAAAAAAAAAAAGAAGCAGCAAAATAAAAAAAATGAGTCAGTAATTTCTAAGAAATGTCCAATATCAGTTATGTAAATAACACACATGGCACCAGTTAATAAGTAATGGGCGTGACCGTAACTGTATTGCATTCTTGCACTCCCCAGGATTTGAAAGRGATTCTGCACTAAAGAGAATTCGTGTAAACTGTATTAGTTCTGGAACCAAGAGCTGTAAGAACATGCAAACAATATTGTGGCAGAGCTAATGAGAGCCTGTTAATCAGCACAGAATCCTTCTTTCAGGCATGAGAAGGACCACCTCGCTGAAGGCAAGAAATGGATCTGCCTTCCTGTGGGAACAGCCTGGTGCGGGGTAACAAGCGGAACTTGGTATGTCACTACTGGAAGAAACATTGTTAAYCACAGCTGTATAAGAAAATAACATTAATTTTCTGCTGCTAACTCTTAAATTAGTAACAAGGACTTCCAGGCACTGAAATGAATTTTTTTCCTCAGTTTCATTGCCCAGCTTGGGATGAGGCTGGCAATAGCAAAATGCTGCCCTTTAACTCAGCCCCATCAGGCTTATTTTCTAAATTCCTTATTTTCTTGTATTCTAAATCTTACAGAAAAAAAACCAAGCAGTYTGAGAACTGGCAAGAATGAGGGTTTTCTGAAAAGCTTTTCTTTGGTGTCACCCTTTTACATAGAAACCACAGCAGAAAGCCAATGGGAACAACACTGAAAACTTTCTATGTAATGTCTTGTACAGGTCGAGATTTCAGGGCCTTTAGACTACAAGTCCTATAACTTCTTTTGAAGATAAAACCTGACAAAGCTTTCCTGATCTGGCTCTTCAGGTAAGACTGTATTTCATGGCTATTTTCAAAATGCTTTTCCACCTAATTAGATGTGGCCTTTCACGCGCTCATTGGATGTGAAATTTTTCTTTGTTTGAAAAACCAAAGCAGAAAATTTTACGTCACTGTTAAAAACACCTCTACAGTTTGTTTTTTTCTGCATGCAGCTCCAGTTCTAGACTGTAACTACCCCACARAAGTTGTGTATGATCTGAAACAAATAACTGGAACACCTGAAACAGTGTTGCAGGACACAACCCAGCCTTACCTAGTGACTGGAAAAAGGCTGCGTAACGACACTCGTAGAGAGAGAAGAGATACTGTCGTACAGCTGGCAAACTGTGCAAGGCTTCCAGGATCTCTGCTCCCTTAATTACCTGGAAGCAAACACACATATTTAACCACCACCCCTTTCAGCCTCGAGATGAACAGCTTAAGGAAAGGCTGTGTCAGTTTGCACCAGGGTTTCCACGTGCTCTCCTTACCTTCTCCCTCAGGTCGGGCCTGTCCAAGGCAATCATGCTGACATAGACAGTGTATGTTACAAAGGTTTTGTAATCCATCAGTTCATAGGATGTAAACGTGGAAACTGTATCAAGGAAGAGCTCTGCTGCTTGTTTAAAGTCTCGAATGGCTACACAGTAAAGGCCCTGGTACACCTTGAGACGGTTTCTCCTGTCCCAGTCTCCTCCTTCTTCTATTAGACTTAAAATAGAACAAAGAATATTTACTCATGTAAATGTGTCATGTAATAAGTTATATGATACAAGTACAAATGAACTGATACCATGAGATTAGAAAAATAATAACTTGGTTTGTGTTACAGCTTGTTGAAAGAGCCCAGGCTTTGTACACCTTGGCACAGGACAGGTCAGAGGCTTTCACAAAGAGCAAGTTTCAGCTAAAAGGAAAAGTTTACAGCCTCTCCAGCTGTGACAACAGTCTCTGTAGATGTGCAGGTAAATATTACTGTCAGCCTGGACTATGGCAACAGATTACCACTGCCTTTGCTGCTAAAATCAAAGCTGTCCAACAGCATAGAAAAAAGTTAAGAGTTGTCACATTTTAAGGATCATATTAACACAAAATTGGTATGGCTGTAAGCAGGGGAATGGGTGAGACAAAACTCCCAAGAAGGCAACACAAAATATCACTGCCCAAGGAACACGGGAAGTGGGRACACCCTCTGCCTTGGTGTCTCTGGGCAGCAGCAGAGGGAGTGGAACCACAGCTTGCTACAGGAACTGCTGAGGTTCAGTGTTGGGAGCACGGAGACACTGAAGCTGGCAGTGGGAACATGGAAAGAACAGTGGCACCAAAGCACACCATGCTCTCTTGCTTCTAGAGGAAAAGCTCTCTCTTTAGAGCCACCTGGGTGGCACTGGCAGCAGCYGGACTCAGCTGGCAGTGGCACAGTTGAGTCACACACAAAGTGGGAGTTGGGGCTGGGCTGCAAATACAAATTGAGCCAGCTTCTAGAAAACAGCTACCACAAAACCCTCATCTTTCTTTTCTCTTCCCTCTCAAATGCAGGAACAGGAAGCACTCTAGTACAAGGTAACACCCACCCATCACCACGATTCTATCTCACAACCAGTCGCAGTCATTTCTGGACAGAAAGGTACTTATCTTCCATCTCTTTTGTTAGAGCTTGTTTCAACAGTGCTTTAGTGCACTCAGACAACCCAAGCAGTACCTCTTTGCCTTTTCAATGTTCCGTGTGATGAGGTCGTTATCCATRTAAAACAAGCCAATCCTAAGCAGGTAGAACACGATATCCAGGCGATGTCCCAGGGCCACAGTTTTGTCGTACGTCTTGCGGAACGCAGTCAGAGCTCCCTCCTGGCAAAAGAGTTTTTTCTACCGTAAGAATGTTAAAGGTACCTAAAACATTTACAAAATACCTGTCGTAAGAAAATGGGTTGTCTCCTGCTGGTAGTTGTGACTTTTACATTATGCATTCTGAATAATCTTAAAGAATCAAAGTTTAAATCAAGTTAAAARAGCAGTTCCTCATGTATGTTTTAAAACTAAGGACTATGAAAATCTACTCTGTACCTTGAAATTAAGCTGCATGACGTAAATAGCTTAGAAAAGTCTAAAGGCACAAAGAAAGGGAAAAATGGTATTTGCCAACTTTTTCCCCTGTCAAGAAAAATGACGTTTTCTTTCAAGGGCTGTTTTTTTTTTCTAGATAATTTAAATTTCAGTAGCACCCTCCCCTACCTGCCATCCATGTCTGAGTTGTGCCATAGAGAAAATGCTCTGTGCTTCCCCAGCACTCACTGGGACTTGCCCAGCTAACAGGTTACCATGCAGTGTTTTCTGTGAGTCCATATAGCCTCTGCCATCACCAACCTTGTCCCCAATCCTGCACAGGTACTCAGCTTTGGCCATCATGGCATCCCGGATTTCACTTTCCCCCAAGATCTTTTCTGCATCCTCTAACTCGTTGTCGAGACGTTTCAGTTCCTCCTCGTTGGCTTTCTTCATTTTGTTCAGCAGATCCGTGTCCATCTGCCACTCCAGAGACTTGCACAGGGCTTCATAGTATGGAGCCATGTCTGAAAGAGAAGCAGGAAGGGTTCTGCTTTCACTGCTGCAACAAGAGTGTGTGTGCGTTCCTAGAAAGACACCACGACTGTCAGTGCCAGCGACGTCCCTTCTGTGGCCAGGTACCTGCTGAATCCAGACACAGCACAGCCACTGTTTCTGCAGGCCTTGCCCCTCATGCTACCTTCTGCTGACTTTTCCATTACTGCCCTTTACACCTCTCCCATTTGCACTTTCCCTGCTCTGTACTGGGGCAGCCTCACCTTGAGTCCTGGGCACTACAATATCAGAAGGATGTTATTAGAGAGTGTCCAAAGGAGACATGAAGATGGTGAAGGGTCTGGAGGAGCCATAGAAGGAGCAGCTGAGGTCAGATGGTGTGTTCAGCCTGGAGGAGATTGAGGGGAGACCTCAAAGCTGTCTAAARCTTCCTCACGAGGGGAAGTGGAGGCTCAGGCACTGATCTCTGCTCTCTGGARACCAGTGACAGGACCTGAGTAAAAAGCATGAAGCTGTGGCAGGGGAGGTTTAGGTTGGATATTAGGAAAAGCTGCTTCTTCGAGAGGGTGGTCGGGCACTGAACAGGCTCCCCAGGGCTGTGGTCACAGCACCAATCCTGACAGAGCTCAYGGAGCGTTTGGACAATGCTCTCAGGCACAGAGTGGGATTGTTGGGGTGTCCTGTGCAGGGCCAGGAGCTGGACTTTGATGATCCTTGTGGGTCCCTTCCAAYTCAGGATATTCCATGATTCTGTTTATCCCACAGTGAGCACAGCAGACCGCGGTGCTCAACTCACGGCTCTTATACCACCAGCACGATATTACAGCGGTCCGAGCTGGGACAGGACACCGCACCGCTACGTTCAACCCTGTCCCTGCCCCGCTGCTCTCGGGCTGTCCCCGTGCCCCGGGGGAGTCAGACCCGGGCGACGAGCGATGCCGAACTGCGGGGGACCGTGTGCACAACCCTGCTGACCCCCCTGCCCGGGGATCGCTGACCCCCCTGCCCGGGGATCGCTGACCACAGACAGTCACACCGCCGCCGGACACACAGACGGCCGGAGTCAGAGGGCGGCGGACGGACGGACAGACAGGCCCCCCCCACACACAGACCCCCCCCGGGGCCGCACTCACTGTGCAGCCGCACCGCCGCCATCAGCTCGTCGCGCGCGGCGGGGTCGGGCGCGCGGGGCCGCAGGCTGAGCAGGAAGCGGAGCTGGGCGATGCGGAGGTCGGGGTTCTTGGGCAGYCCCTCCTCCTCCAGGTTCTCCAGCGGCATGGCGGCGGCGGCAGCGGCGGGACGGGGGCGCGGGGCCGGGCTGGGCGCGGGACGGGCCGGGCCGGGCGGCTCTGGGCTCCGGAGGGCGGCGCGGCGCAGTGACTCAGCCGCGACGGGCGGAAGCGGCCGCGCGCTTCCGCCGCGCGGCGCCCCCTGGCGGCCCGGAGGCCCCGCGCGGGCGGGCGGCGCGGGCGGGGGGCGGCCCCTGGCGGCGGCGCAGGCGCGGCTGAAGGGGGCGCTGGAGGACGGAGGGAACGGGCCGGGCCACGGAGGGGGGAGCGGGGACGCGGGAACAGTCACAAAAATCATAGTCAGGGAAACACAAAATCACAGAAGCACCGTCACACAGTTACAGAATCACAGAGTCACAGGCTGCCCAGGGAAGTTGTGGCTGCCCCATCCCTGGAAGCGTCCAAGGCCAGGCTGGACGGTGCTTGGAGCAACCCGGTCTAGTGGGAGGTGTCCCTGCCCGTGGTACGGGGCTTGGAACTGGATGATCTTCCAGGTCCCCTTCCAAAGCAAACCATTCTATGATTCTGTGATCCCAGAGCACACGACACAGGATTGCATCCAGACTGCTCTGGAATATCTCTAGTGAGGGAGACTCGACACCCTCCCTGGACAATCTGTTCCTGTGCTTGGTCACTGTACAGGAAAGTTTTTCCTCGTCTTCAGGTGGAACTTCCTGTTTGTCTTTTGCCCTATTGCTCAGCACCACCGAGCAGAGCCTGGGTCCATCTCCAGGCACCCTCCCTGCAGACACTGACAGACATTGATGAGGTCCACTCTTGGTTGTATCTTCTCAAGGCCGAACACATCCAAGAAGGGGATGTTCCCAAGGGCCTCTATTCGAGGACAGGGGAGGGTCACTGACCTAGAAGGAGTCACAGGAAGAAGTGAGTTTGTAGCCTTTGTAGTTGCAGAAAGGAGAAGGAATGTGTTGCACCAGAGCTTGTGGCTCAAAAGAAGCAGAAGACAAATAAAAGRGGCTCTAAAAGGCCCTGGTTTGGTTGTGCCCTGGTTTGGTTGTATCTCCCACTCACAGGGGGCTGCCCACAAATTGTCTGTGCCACATGGTACGGACGGGACACACGGGCCAGCATTGCCTGTGCCTCCATAGGCCCTGTGTGTGGAGTCATTGAGGTTCATCTTCAGGTGATAGCTGAAGTCAAGCCCTTTTTTATCCTTTACARCGCTAAGAATATCAGCCTTTTTTCTCTTGAAAGTTTGCAATAAGACAAAAACATAGCTGGTGCTTTTGTAGTGGAACACGGCTGAGTAGTGAGGCAGGCACAGAGAGCTCGGCTCCTGCAAAGAGCATTTTTGAGTACCCAGGGCTATCCTGTGGGATGCGAAATCCCACCCAGCCCAGCCTGGACCATGCTTGCCGCACAGCTGAGCTCCTTCAGACACGTTTTGCTTTTATTTGTTGGAATTGGGGTTGAAGTACAATGCTTTTAGCTGGTGCCTCTGTTTTGGAGTTGTGTTTTGCATCTGGGTGATGGGAGAAACTGTTCCCTCGACTGCTTTGGCACTGTGTGTTCCCAAGATTGGCTTCTGTATATTGGGTGTGAATTATTTAGAAGATGGCTGGAAGGAACAGTTGCCTGCTGTGTTTTTGATAAGTGCTAGTATTTTTTACATCGATTCTGATTCTTCTCCCACCTTCATTTAAGTTATTGGCTTGTAGTTCTAGTATTTTAGAATGAAATAAAGGAGAAACTGTGTTTTAAGCTTTCTTTGTTTCTTTAGGAGCAGTCATTTTTTCCCTTTGTCTTCTGTTTCTCTTTTTGAGTCGTAATCACGTTTGTATTGATTGCGCAAGGAGCAATGGCTTTGATGCTTTGCAGAGAACAGCACGCAGATCTTTTGCAGCAGTGTTTATGTTATTTGCCTGTTGGCCTTTGCATTTGCTCAGAGACCTATTAATTAGTTTTATTTATGACAGACACTTTTAGGCCTCTTGCATGTTTTTCTTTTGAATCTTGTCCCCAGCTCTATTCCTTAGGCAGCGTGCTCCGGAGCTGAGGAATGCTGTTTATTCTCAGCGTGCCTTGTTTGGGAAGAAAAGGATGGTTGGGGTTTTTTCTGCTAAGTAAGGCTGATGTTCCAAGTGCTCAGGCACTGGACACACGGGTGAATGTTGCTTGTGTGAGTGGCTGAGCTGGGATTAGCTCACAAAAATTGAAGACAAAAAAAATTGAACCAGCTCCAACATCGAGTTATTGCAGATGGTCCCTCCAGCGATGGGTGGAAGGTGGAAAGTATGTGCAGCTCCCTTGTAAGCAGATAACCTGGCTGTCACCGCAGCTCTTTTCCTAATCCCTAATAAAGATTGGTTTGCAGCCACAGCTGGAGGTCTGCCCTCTTCCAAAATTCACATCATTCGTAACCATTATAGCTCTGGCCATTCTCACTGTCCATAGAAACACCCACACCCTGTCAACATCGCTGGGGTTTGGTATCCTCAGCTCATTGTGGCAGTAAAACCACAGATTCATTATGTACTGTGGGAGAAAAAGTTCTTCATTCTCCCATTTCTGGATTTGCCACTTTTAAATTGGCTGAAAAATAASTTGCTAAGTGTGAGAAGAGTAAGGGAGCTGAGTTTTAATTTTCCTGGGTTTAGTTATTGCTGAAATGTTGTGTTTGGGTTTGTAACCATATGAAACACTAGTTAATTACCTCCCCAGTATTTATTACCTGTAAATATTTGCCCCCATTTTCATATTTATGTGTATTTCAGCAGTAACAGGGAGAGAAGGAGATGGCTACACACGACATTCACTACCAAATGTGAAAAGAAATTTAGGGAAAATACTTATATCTCAAGTATTTATATGAAGAAATAAGGTCTTGTGGTGACCATAATTTAATGTGGTCTTACAGCATTCAAAAGGACCCAAATAATTTTTTTTTTTAATTTTTTCTACTCAAATGGACCTCAAATGATTGTTTCCTTCCTTTCAAGATGCATCACAGCAGTGAGGAGCCCTGTGGTGGCCCCTAGTAACTCTTTCTTGAAGACTGTCAGTATGGATGTTCTGCAGGTGGGGTGCAGACCCCGCACTCCCTSGGTGATTCTCACACCCACAGAGAGGTTTGTTTGCTCCTTGCAGTTCCTGGGTGGACACATCTTGTGTGGTCAGTGCCCCGTACAGTCACAGATGACCATGGGCATCCCAAGTAATTCCACCCTCCTTSTTATCATTTTTGCAGCTCTGGGGGGCCCCAAACAGGAAGTGCAATTACGGATTTCCAGATCTCCTTCCCCGCTAACAGCTGTTACTGAATGCTACCCAGAGCAAGGTGGCTTTCCGTGTGTCTCTGTGCGCTTGCTCCTGGTTGTGTCCTGGCTCTCAGAGCCATGCCCAGGCCACCCTAGTGCCCAGAGGGACAGTCGGACACAGCGTGTCTGGCTGGGGCTGAGCTGCCACAAGGTGCCAGTGTTTCAGAGCGGTAACAGCGCCGCGTCTCTGCCTTCGGGGTGTTTGCTTTGCTGGGCTGTTTTTCCCTCTYACGGAGCCGAGCGCAGCCCTGCTGTCGCTGAATGTTGACTGAGAGCTTTGGGGACCGCCAGCCTTCTGCAGGGGCACAGTTAGGACAGATCACCCAAAATCTGCTGTGTCCCCCTCCCCAGCCACTGCCTGGTGTCCAGACCCCTGTGTCCAGCCAGACACCACTTTGCTGCTGGCAGGGATGTGTAACATACTCGCTATGGCAGTGTCAGGATCTGTGTGTTTTGCTTGCCAGTGCTCCAAGGGAGCCAGGGACCACATCTGTCACCAGTCCCTCTGCTTGTCCAACTCTGCCGAGTGCAGCGGCTCCTCTCTCCCTGCTCACAAAGCGAGAAGCTCCCATTACTCAGGGCATGTGGCACTTCCCAGCAGCAGGTCAGAGTGCTCTGCTTTCCTCTCCGAGAAGGTCCTCTGGCCCTACCCCAGGACTGGACCCAAGTGCTGCTGGGTGACTTTAGTTCCCCTTGCAGAAGGCGTGAAGTGTCCTGGGAGCTGTTTGGCCTGTCCGTGCTGTAACGAAGAGCTCTTTGTGTGCAGCCACCACGCTGTGAGCTGCAGGCTCACCTCARCAATACCAATTACGCTTTCATACCTTGCTGTCATCCTCAGGCATCTTCAAGGCCGGTGCATTTGTTTCATTTGCAGGGCTGGTTTAACTGAACTTGGGAAAAGATGGCACTTGAATCACGTCTGGCTTCATTCTTCACCCCTCAGTAGTGGAAGTGTTGACAGCAATACTCACAGCTGCACTGTGTAAGCCTACAAGTGTTAGGCATTGATTTCTTCCAAATAAGCTCCTAGAAGTTGCCTGTTTTCCTAGGTAATTATTGTTGGCATAGATGTGGCTGTTGTCTCAGGAAGTCTGGCTCTCAGAAATTACAGTCTGTGTCAGCAAGGAGTGAAAGGCACGGGGTCGAGCCCTCTGCCAGTGCAGCTCCACAGGCTGGCTGGTGTTAGACAAGCCCTGGCACCGGCGTAAGGACAGCAAAAACTGCCCTTGGAGTGGGATTTCTGCATCTCTTGACCTCCCTGATGTTATTTTCCACCCTTTCTGTTTTGCTAATTGCATCTGATCAGCCAGGTATCTGTTTCACAGCAATTAGTGTCGTTTCTTTACTTGCATGTTTTCAAATCAATAAATCCTTGTTTTGTAGGACAACATTCCACATAGTGCCCAGATTAAGTCTTTTGCAGCATTAGTGTTGGGGTGTTCCAACAAACAGCCATGTTGGGGGAGTTTATTACCCTGGGAAGAGAGGATGAAACCGCATCATTACTTAGAGATCTGAAAAGCTATTAATGTGTAATGGCCATGAGAAATCAAACTGACAGGTAGGGATGGGACAGCAGGGGAGCCTCTTCCTTTGCTCCATGCCTCTGGCAGCCCTGGGTGCAGGGCAGGGTGATGGCATGCTGCTGCCTGAGGCTGGGTATATTTAACACTATTTCTTCAGGAAATCTCGAGGGGGGGAGCTCTTTTTGAACAGGTGAGAACCCAGTGGATGTGGCGCCATGAAGACGTGCAGCAAGTGACAGCTCCCGGRTGGAGGGGCTGTAATGCGGAGTGGGAGAGAGAGTGCTGCCAGCACAGGGAAGTGAGATYGTGCTCCCTGTCTGTCCCATCATCAAACCAAGAGACACTGAAATGACATTTGTGGAGATGTGTAAATATACACACACACAAATGTTTTACGCTTGAGCCTTTTGTTTCAGGTCCTGTGTTCCAGCCTGCCTGTTACAATGCAGAGTGGTGGATGCAGACCTTGGAGGGTCTGTGGGAGATGGTATCCTGCGAGCCTGAAATCAAAGTGAGGTCTATTTGTTGCATCTCTTCTCCTAAGTATAGATTTAGTTTCAGAAAACAGATACTCTAGATCAACCCACTAATGTATTTGTTTCATACAGAGAAACAGCACCCAGTGTTTCCCATGACAAATGGTGTCAATATTATCACAGGCTGGTGCTTGATCTGGCCCGCATGGCGCACAAATATTGATACCTCCTCCAGACTGATGTGACAGTTTTTGGGGGCTACAAYGCACAGGTAAGATGTGCTGCTGTTTAAGGTATCCTACTGCTTGTAGAAATCCACAAATCCTCATTAAGATTTGTCAGCTCCAGCTGTGTGTCTGTGTCTGCCTTTGTTTTTTAGGTAATTTGTGCTGTACACTTTCACCCCATGATTGCTTTTATTGTATATGGATCCTTCTGTTGGGCACTTCTCTGTTGACTATGATTACTACCACATCAACTGAAAATGCTCCTGTACTGTATAATTAACTTTATCTGCTTTGSTACAATGCCTCTCACTGGTAATTACACACACTTCAGCTCTTTCACTACATTTCTAAGACTTTAAGAAGTGCTGATTACTCTTGCCCAGTCTCCGTCCAAGCTGGAGGGGTTTTACRTGCTTAAAATTATATCTTTTTCCTTGCAACAGCCCTGGCATAATCTGGATATTGATTGTAGTACATATAATGTGATCTTTAAATAAACCATCTGTTTGGAATTCTTTGGGGTTTACATGTGCTGGTGGCAAAAATCGTATTTAAATCCTCAGGTTGTTGGTGGGTTGATGTGATAGTTATCAGTTTACTGAGATAATTTGAAAYGGAGAGCAAGGAATTTGAAATCTTTCAGTCCTCTGGGGAGTTACTCCATTTTCCTCCCCCTTAGCTCAGCCTTGTCAGCCTTCCCTGTGGTTCCAGAGTGACTTTTGTCCTTKGATGATTTTTTTTAAGCCTCTTTTTCTCAGGCAATAGTCTCATGCGATTACACCCTCTGCCATCAGCCTGTGTTTCTGTGCTCTAATGCCTTTGAACCCCTTGGTCAGTTTGAACAAAATTTGATAGAYGTCATGAGCTCTCAGTAATGTCCAATTCCTCGAAGTTCCGTGAAATCAGGGAGGGCAGATCCACACTGGAAGGATCAGCCGTTCTGGCTACCCCACACCATCCTGCCCTGCAGTGASTGTATTCCTGTGCCTTTTGCTCARCTGGTGTTTAGGGAATGTGGCCAGCAGAGAGGACTGCTGTGTGGCCATTGCAGGGTGCATGGAGAGATGGGAAATATATAGGAGTGACGAGCACAGGAAAGAAGAGGTGGGAGTCTCACCATAGTGGGRATGGGGCAAAGTGGGCAGAAAGGGTATGGGATCCATGAAAAAGCAGCCTTCATCCCTGACTGCTCATCCAGCAGCTGCCACTGTAATTACAAATATTGATGTACTTTCCACAGCTTCTTTTCAAACACACAGCCTGGGGTTTTTTGTTTGTTTTTTTTTTCACTCTTTATAACACAAGTGATTTTCACATCATGCAAGGAAAAGCACTTGGCTGAGAAGTGTTGTGTAACTTCTGTTGAGATCTCACAGCAAACCAGGCACACATTTATTAATCAAGGCAAGTGGTGTTTGACACAAACAATAGTGTGATGATTTAATATTGTGTTGTCTTCTAAAATAAACCCAATATTGAAGTGACCACAGTCTGAACATCCTGGTAAGTTCACAGGGCAAGGCACTTCTCTAAAATATGTGGGAATTCAGCTCTGGCTGTCGCTGCAGACTGTCGAGGTACCTGGAGAGCACCTGCCAAATGCCCATTGACTTGGACATCAGTTTAACTGAGGAAGGTGCTCTTGTTTCCTTCTCCTGAGTGCACTATGAGTCCCTGAGCGAGTGGGATTTCAGGGTACACAGAGCACTGTGCCCTTGTGCCCCAACACTGACCTCCCTAAATGCTGTGCTTTTACTAATGGGCAAGTTGCTAGCCTGAGAAACTTCAGTTTGGGGGAAAATAACTGGATTGTTACTTTTGAGGGTTTTATGTTGGTTTTAATAACTGAGCAGAAAATTCAAASCAGCTGGAACTGAGAGTCCATCTCTGTGCAGTGCTGGAGGATCCTCCTCGGCTGATGGAAAGAGCTTTGCCATTGCACAGAGGTGCCTGAGTGACTTTGGGAAGGAGAGAACTCAGGTGCCCTGAAAGATATATACCTCTAGTATATTTCTACCTTTTATTTGCAAGACCAACCCTGCTTTCACAGAGTAGGAATATCCTTCACCCAGTAGAGGTGAAGAAAACTCTGCAGATGATTTACATYGCGTCTCAAGATCAAACCTTCAAAGGTCAGAAAGAAAGGCCTYAAGCAAGGAAAGCGTGATTTAGCCCTCTATAAATGCTACTGCTATTAGTGACATTACATCAATGTAGGTGACTTCTGGTTGCATATTTAATCTTCCTCAGCTGCAACTTGACATTATTGAGTAAAAAACCCCACATAATTAATTCCTTTCGGTGTCCTTCTGTGTTGTAACCTCTAAGAAGTAAAGAAACCCACGCCTCGATGGTATTTCATAAATACCTGGTTAGTGCCCTGTAAAGCCCTGGCTGGCTGCAGCATCCAGCCTCTGCTGCTGTGGCAGYTTCCTCCTGTCTCCATGGCATGCTGCTCTGCGGCTGGGGCTGCACTGAACTCTCCCCTTGTAGCTGATTAACACTGCCTCTTCACTAGGGTTACTTGCCTCTCCATTTCCATTTTCCTTTCGCCTTTCCTTTGACCTTCCCCTCCCCATCTTTTGCTCTCTGGACCTTTCTTTTTTCCCCGTTCCTTGCACTTGAGGGTAGCAATCACCTCTGGTGAATGAAATGATTCTCCTGCTGTTGCCTCCTTTTGGGGTGTCATTTGAGTTACTGATCATTATATTTTACATGGTGTAGATACGACCAACCTCTAAAATCCCCCACACAACTCACATGAACCTGCTGCAATGCCAGAAYTCCTCTGGTACTCACCTTGAACTCTTTTTGTCTTGCCTGCTGAGATATACTGCTTGGCACTTACTAGTGCACATACACCATTTGCTGTCACAGGATTATTCCTGGGTGTTCACTGTTTATTCCAGTGTGGCGTAAAAAATGGAGTGGGATTATCCTGGCCTCAGCCAGCATGTGTGCTGCTGAGTGATGTAACATATTCTGCTGCTTCTCCCATCTTCCAGCTAACGTTTTTCCTTGTTACAACTCAATTCATTCCTTTCCAAGTGCGTGAATCACCCTTTAATATTTTCCTAGTGTGATCTGCATGACAGTACCTCCACATCTCACCTGCTTTCCCTTCTTCACGCTGAATCCTGCCCTGCCATTCCCAGCACTATCACATGGAGGCTGTGCCTGCTGTTCCACTTTCTGGACTGGCACCCCTGCTCCTTCCCCTGTGCCTGCATCTCCTTGCACCAGGAATTTTGGCTGGAAGAATATCCCCGAATGTGCCACCGTCCGTCTGGCAAGGGGAGGTGTTCCTTGGAGCAAGGAAAAGGCACTTTGTGAAATGCAGTTTGCTGCTTTTTTGAGCAGAGACGGAGGTGTCCTGGTTTGTGGCATCGCTGCTCGCTGGGAATCGCCGACTGCCTCCCCTCGGCTGGAGGCTCTTTGGCACAAATCCATTCTGCTGTCGGGAGCTGGATCTCACCCTCTCTGTGTGTTTTCTGGTCACAGCCATCCTTGGGCAGATGCCATTTAGACACTGGTCCAACTCATCAGACAACTTGCTTTCCTGCTCAAGGCCTTGGACCTCAGTCAAGTTAACCTCTGAGAAACCCTCTCATCTCCAGCTGGATGCAGGGAGGATTTAATTTGTGCCGGCTTCACTTTTCAGTATTATTTTTTCAGTGGTGTATATATTGTGTATACACCTATGTATGTATACACACTCTATGTAGTTAAAAATATGCACTCTGTGCTGTATATATGTAGCCACACACACATGCATGAATTTATCCATCTATCTATACATCTGTAGGTATGTATATTATAAATCTTGCAGGAGTCTTACTTGCCCTCATTTTTCTCTCAGAGATTTTTTTCTCCTGGAGTTTTCCCTGAGCCACAGTTTTGTGGTTTGCCCCATTTCTCCCTTTAAAATCCATTTTCCAAGAACATCTAAAATTACTAAGCTGTTTATTCAGTTGCCTTTTAATGTCTAGAACCTTTGCAAAGAAATATTCCTGGAGCAGCTATTTTCAGCTACCTTTTTCATACCTACTTGTGTTTTGTGCTACTTTACTTGTAGTTTCCATGACAATTATCCCCAGAGTTAGAGGCAGCCTTGCCCTCAGTTGCTGTTTTGCAAAGCAGCCTTTGCTCTTGCCCATCTGAGAATCTGACTGCAGAAGTTCCTGTTCAATACAGGTTTTTATTTTCATAACTTCTGTTTGTCCCACCAGCACTACCTGGGTTCTGCAGGTTACTGTAGTGTATATTGCATCCTGCCTACTGCCATGGGAATGATCYGGAGGGCAGAGGCATCCCAGCCTTGAAAGGAGAAGCTTATTCTGGCTGGTGGAAGAGGACACAGAGTCCATGGAAGGATTCATACAAAGGATTAGCTTCGCCTGGTGCAAGGTAACCCACTGCCCAACAGGAATTCCCCACAGAGCAGTGGAGCCAGGTTTGGTTCCCRGTAGGATGGAAGAGGAGGGTGGGCAGAGCAGGTTTGTGCCATGTGTGGTGCTGGTTTGTGCAGAGCCTGAGCCCTGGCTGGCTCCTGCCCCCCATACCCCAACACCAGCTCCACGCTGGGCACAGCATCTGCCCAGCCACATCCTCCCTCCTGGGCAYAGGATGCCACTCTCTTCCTGCACAGTGGTCCAAACATGAAAAAAAAATGTATTTTGAATATTTTGAGCTGTATACTGACTATTTCAACATCTTTTAATGTTATTAACGTCCTGGTGTTTTTCTCTCRCTCATTCCCCTTTTCCTGTTTTCTCCATCCCACCTCTGGTGACTCACAGCAATTCTTGAAGGACCCAGCAGCAATCCTTTGATACATTACCCTGATACATTTCCTTATTATCCTTATCTATTCAGTCTGGTACATGTAACTCTAAGCTTTCTTTATGATCTACTCTCAGTCCTGCCAGTACCTCCTCACCCTTTCTGTCCACCTCTTTTTTTCCTTAGTTTTCTGTTTCCTTCCAATTTTCCATGCGTTGCCTCCTTTCATTCTTACCTACTCGCATCCTTTCCACCCGCCACCCCCAGTTTCCTCTCCTGAATCCACTTAAGTGTAATCTAAAACATACTGCTTGAAAGTGGAAGCCCAGAGAAATATTTGCTCTGGCTCTCGCTAGCACCTCTCAATGCCAGTGAGCTCTGAGACAGTGGATTCTCAACCCTGCAGTAAAATGAGCTTTTCCCGTAAGTTTAAAATTTGATTCTTTCTCACAGTCAAAGTGATTGTCAGCTCAAAAAGTACCTTTTAACTAAATTCAAAGGAATGCATTCAGAGCAGATTTTTGAATTTCCACCATGATAAAACTAATTACAACTAGCAGCCTGTTACTGAAACAGAAAACATCCAAAATGCCACAATATTTGAAGTTATATGTTAAGGAAAAAACACATATCAGATCAGAGAAAGAAGCTTCAAAGTCCATGCTGATTGCCTTCTTATATAGCCCTAATTGTTTGTAAGATAAATGGGAATGAAGAACTAGGGAAAAGAGAGGGCTTTGCAGAGAGAATGTGATCTGCCATAGCACATGAGCTGTGAGTGATTCCATACTGAATAGCCCCAAATTACCAACCTGCCTGCCCAAAAGCCACCACTGACCAATGGCCCAAATGCCACCACTGACCAGTGGGCTGAATTGGCTCGTAGTGTGGCAAGGGTGACTGAGAGCTCCCATTTCAGGTCTATGGGATAATTAATGCTGCTGCTGGCTACTGACAGCAGCTCTTCAAAGCTCCTGAAGTGTTTATTCATCCCTGTAGTTGCTGTTACTCATCTCATCCTTAGTCAGATGAAACGCAGGGTTTTGCAGCCACATGGGGTGAATTGCTGGGTGAGTTCCTCGACTTGTTCCATTGGCTGCTGGAGGTGATCTCCATGGCTGCACTTTGCTAGTCTGATCCTTGCACTGTGTTTTGTTCACTACCAGGTCCAGCCCAGCTGCAGTGGGATTTGATGCAATATTCCTTGTCTGATGTGTCTCACCAGAGACACCCTGTTGTGGGTGCCTTTGGCAGTAAGGGGTTAACCTCCCTTTCCTGAGGATCACTAGTGTTTGATATTCTCCTGCCCCTGTGCTCTGCTGTGTGTCCAACCCCAGCTCCTTGGGACAACGTCGGTGAGAGCTCCATTTCCAAAATGCCCCATGCTTAGGGCTGTACCCAGCAGCACAGCATCTGGCCGTGCCAGGATGCCCAGCCGGACTCCTCCATGTGCAGTGGCTCATTGCCTGATTTGACAGAGTCTATCCACACCTCTTCCCAGCCCAGCTTGGACTGTTGGATGGGCTATGGGGAAGTACAAAGGATGGCAGAAGAAATTACAGGAAAGRAGGCAGTGGAGGACCAACACCTACRTTCACCAGCCCCCACCATGCACTGCAGATTYGTCTCAAAGCATTACCCAAGGAGTGGGGCTGGGACCCCTAAAAACAGGGCTGGGGTGAATAACAGGGAGACAAGGAAGARAAGGAGAAGACAGGCAGGCTGGTGAGGTGGGCCTGGAAATTGCATCTGGAGCTGAGGCTCCCAGGCTGCGTCTTTCCACGTGTGGTTGGACTTGCCGCAGTGCCCCGGGGATGTGGATTTTGGAGGCAGTCACGGCTTGCTTCTTCTTGAGCTGTGGTGTTTATGGCCTGCTGTGGTTTTGGCACACAGTTCCTGTTTCAGCTTCTCCCCAGATGCATGGTTTGGGTATGATGGTTCCCTGTGGCACGGGGGTCTGCTCCCAAAGTCCGACGGCTGGGTGGGCATTGTCACTGGTGACTTTTCCAGGATCCCTTTCCAATGAAGATGGAGCCAAGGTGTGGCTGCCCTGCAGTCCCCTTTTGTTGATACAAGGCAGCTAATATTTTATTCCAAGTTGGACTAATGATGAAAATGTGCTGGACACTGGAAAGAGATGTCTTGAGCACACAAAGCAGCTTACAAGCCTGAGAAGCAAGGAGGGAATTTTTCATTTGGCAGAATGACACGCATAGCGAGCGCTCTTGTTTTTAATAAGCTCACAAAGCTTTCTTGAAAGCCAGGAATTTTTTTTTCCATCCTGAACACATGAGGTATTTTCATTTCATAATGAATGTATGTTACGTCCAACTTCCAGAAAGCCTTTCACACGAAAAAAAAGAAATAGCAAAGAATATTTCAGATGCTGAAGTGAACAGGGTGGAAGTAACCATGAAACAAAATGCTGGAATATTTGCTCTGTGCTCAGAGATTGTGTGGCATCTTGTATTGTCTGAAACAGCACCAGATAATAATCATAAGTGCAAATCTCTCAGACTGGGGCAACAGGAAGAGGAGCCAATCTCTGTGTCTCCATAGAGCTGGAAGAAATTTCAGATATTTCTGTTTGTCTGCAGAACAGCTGGGGACTTCTCAGACATGAATCTAATTAAGCATATTCCTCGCTACAAACACTTCGAGTCCTATTTCTGAGATCCAAATGTCTTTCCGAAATGAAGCCTTAGGAATATTGCTTTCATGCAGCCTGCTTTTTCCAATTTGGTCCGGGCAAAATTAAATTACAGTTATAGGCTCAGAGGAAAATTTACTGAAGTCAATAATATCGATTGATATTCGGATATCAGCGCAACGCCATGCATTAGTGATAGCTGAATTTCACCCACAGGCTCATGAGGGCTCTCAGCAGCAATGTGGGTATTGGATTGGCCAGGCTGACCTTTGACATGCCTGGTCCTCTCCATCCAGTGATGGGTGTCCTCCACCCCTATTTGGTACTGGTGCCCTGTCCCTGGCTTCTGCCCTGCCCCAGGTTTGCAGGTGGTCAGACTGGGAAAAACATTCAAACACTGAAGCTTTTTTTTTCTCAGCTCACCACATCCCAAGCTTTAAAATAGAGCATTTATTTTATAAGTAGAGAAAAGGACTTCCCACAGCAAAGGGCTAAACTGGAGCCATTTCATTCTGCCAGGATGTGAAATGGTGCAAGCCCTGAGCACAGTGTGAGCAGCCGGGGCTCCAGCCCGCAGCACATCCCTGCTCCCTCTGGCACTGGGCATACTGAGATCCTTCAGCTGTTTTCATGGCACAAATTCCCTCAAGGCACAAAGCCCCCTGCATGGCTCTGTGGACTGCCTGCTCAACAGGCAACCATGCCCAGATCACCAGGCAACTGTGCCCAGATCAGTCCTGCCACCCTCTCGCTGAGACCGCCCCCCCCGAGCCCCAGCCCCAGCACAGCTCTGCAAACCATTAACTTCCAGTCTTGCAGCCACTTTGTTTTAAACCCTGGGTTTCAAATCAGTCCAAAGCAGAAAGAACATTGCTTCCTTCTGCTTGTTTTGTTTTGTGGCACAAGATTGCCACTGACTTCTCTGCTGCATGTGAAAGTCCCCTCTGGAATTCTTGCAGATTTGAAGGAATCCTTTCCTGCTGATATTGCAGGGAATATGTTAATCTGAGCAAAGATCCCAGTATTGATGCATTACAGTTTTCATCTTTTTCCTGCTGTCTTTAATTCCATTCTTAATCCAGTTGAAGCCAAGCATGAGGCTTGCAGGAGGCTGGTCCTAGGCTCCAGGTCCTGCTCTGTGATGCAGGTCACAGCCGTGGCAAGGCTCATTGGCAAAGCCACATTCCCTAAGACCGTCTAATGCAACTGGAAAAAACAGATAAGCTTTCAGTCACATAAGCTCTTCCTTGGGTCTCTTACATGCAAAGTTATTTGTCTGTGCTCCTCAGACAGTTGGATTTGTGTTCATTTGCATGTACCAAGTATAGCGAAACCCAGTGAATTCTCCTGATATGTTTTCACTCCTGCAAGAAACATGATGGGAAGTGGAAGATATGATCATCTCCCTCCCTAGTGGCATCAGTAAGTATCACACATATCAGATTAAACCCTTGACATTTTTCCAACAGTGTGAAATTTGCTTGAAGATGCTGGAAAATGAGTTATAGAAGTGAAAGCAAGGCTTGGAATATGAATGCAAACATGTTAACCCTAAAACCAGTGAATTTGCTTTCCCTGAAATCCTGGTGTGTGGAGCTGGAGGGGCTGGGGGGGAGAACTCCCACCACAGATCCTGGASTTGAGTAGGATGTGAGCCATGATACAGAAATGCCTTTCTGCTCCTGAGTAGTGATGAACACTTAATCCTGCCCGGTGATCCTCAGGGATGCACCCCAGCAGTGAGTGGGAACATCACCTGCTCTCAGGGTGCCTGGGTGGTGTCAGGTGTATTCCTGCCCCAATATGGGGGTGCAAACATCTCCCRTGGCAGTGTGGCCCCTGGGGAGAGCTGCCCAGCAGCTTTGAATGAGAAATACACTTTTCACTTAGCTGGAAAGACAAAATCCCTCAGGGGTTACTGCAGCATGGTCACCCACCTGCAAAAGACTTCAGGAGAGGTGAAGGCTGGGGATTTGAGGTGCTGTTGTGGGCAGGACTGAGCCTTTGACCTAGAAATTGTCAAGACTCTCTTATGTCTTTCAATGAGACTGGATTTAGCTTTTTTACTGCAAAAACTCTCCAGCAGATTTTCAGATGCTTCCACCCCTGGCATGCTGCAGGTGAAAGGTGCACTAGGGTAACAATGTTGGATTTTCCGTGCTTGCGCTTGGGGTCTTTCCTGTTCCGATGGTGAAACYCCATCCTGGTACAGTAACCCCATTTGAGCATGGCACATCCCACTCGGTCCCCTTCAGCCTCCCCCATGGACATGCACAGGGCAGCAGTGAGCAGCAGCAGCAGAGCAAAAGCTGAGAGACGAGAGAAATATTGTGCATTTTAAGGAACACACTAATTGTAATCGAGAGGAATTGTTGAGGCAATTACACTGTTCACAGTGGTTTCGATGCCTCTTAGTAATTTCTTCTGCATTATCCTCTTGCCCCCTTGGAGATGACCAAGACAGAAGTTGATTGCAACTGCTGCGTGTGAGTGCGGCGGTTCCTTGGGAGCCATTAGGGATGCAGCATCCGCTGGAGTTGCCATGGAGATGCCAAGGCTGATTGGAAGCCAGGTGAAGCGCTCCTGCTGCCGCTGGCTCATCCCTCCTGGGGGACGTGGCCACACAGCCTGACACTTGGGCGGGAGGAACAGCAGCCCCGGCCTGGGCGATAGTGCTGCTGGGAGGGGTGGAAATGGGAAGCGTGGGCCAGGTGCTGGTGGCTGGAGCAGGACCCGTCACCAGAGTGGTGAAGCTGTTGGGAGCAATACAGAAAAGCCCAAGACCTACATCTGCAAATGGAGATGGGCCACAGGAGGGGTTCACTGTGCCGAATCCCTGTCCCAAATATCCCGGGTCCAGCCTTTGGTGGATTCTCTCCAGTTGGGTCTCGCTGACCTGGCCAGGAGCTGCTCCAAGGGAGCTGCGGCCGTCACTGGGTGTTTTTGCCCAGAGAAGGAGGTAACTCCTTCTGGGGTTGTGTTGCAGCTCAGAAATCTGGTCTTTCAAAATYTGGCAAGCACAGCGTGACTCGAAGTGCAGTCTGAGCATAAATTAGCTGCGAACACATTTGTCTGTGGCAGAGGGAAGGTGGCTCTTTGGCAGCAGGTGGCTTGCTTTTATGCAACAGATATTCTGTCTTCACTTAATAAACATCTATCAGATAAAAAGGCGATGCAGTTGACATCGRGCTCATCTATTCTTAGATCTGGCATTTGGGAACACGGTTTCACCGCTTGGATTTGCCCGGAAGCATGTACCRTTTCACAGGCAGGAAGGTCCTTCACTGTTAATAAATTTTGACTGCGATTTAATTGCAAGAAAAGCAGACAACCTCTGTGCCCCAGCTTGTCACTGCAGCCACTGCCTGCATTTATGTGGTTTTCCCAGGAACATCAGAATTCTTGCAGCCAGTGCTGCCCTCTCCTTTCTCCATCAGACCACTGGGACACTGGCTGGGGCATATCTGTTCTATGGATGCCATTACTTTATATACAACCCACTTTTTATATATATATATATATATAAAATATATCCTAGTTTATAAATATCCTACTCTGACATGATGATCGTCTCCCTCAAAATGCAAAGTTAAAACAGTTCTTACATATTTCAGTCATCTGAGTGAAGGTCAAGAATCCTTTTTTTTTTTTTTTGTCTTCTTTTGAGAAGAGTAATGGGAAAAAAAATATTACTAGATATGAAAACAGGGTCAAAAAGCTGCAGATAAATGGGGCAGAGCATCAAGTGAAGTGACAGGAGACCTAATTATGGGATTGAAGCTATGGCATAAAATAGGTAAAAATCTCACAGGAATTTGTATCTCTCTTTTTTTTTTTTTTTTTGCAAGAACTTGAAACGCTCTTTTCTCACCTGAGCCTTTTAGAAATCAGTATATTTTTAGCTGAAAGTTGGAGACAAGGACCAAATGGCCTTGGCATTAAGCAGGACGTTTCAGTTGTCCAAGAACAGTTGGAGAGGTGTTCATATTGCTTTCCTCATATCCAGGAGAGGGTGGATGACCTTGGGAACATGAGGGAAATCGAGGAAAACCACTGGGCTTTTTTCCCAGTGTTTCAAATTGGAGTTTGTAATCACCACCACCACAGGTCCAGTTGTGCTTTCTAACATCTGCTCACTTCATGAACTTAATTTAGAAGGGCAAAATTACTGTGGCATCGAGATATTAAACCATGACTGCAGCACTCAGTTCATCCTCGCTGCGTGTGGGTGGGATGGGCCATGGGAACCTCTGGGGGCAGGTGTTCCATGGCACGGGAGGAGGAACTAGGTGGTCTTTAAGGTCCCTTCCAACCCAACCCATTCTATGATTCTGTGTTTGCAGAGTCATGTTTGCACAGCCAGGAGTGGGGGTTCATGTTCCTGCTCAAGTGCTTGCTCAAGTTCAAACTTGCTGGTGCAAATGGCACTTGGCAGGATGGATGGGCCAGCCAGCCACAAACCTCAGAAATTCAGGCTTCTGAGAGCCTGAAATACAGAGACACACAATCTGAGGGAGGAAATTAGCAATCAGGTTAAGGCTGTGTTGAGCAAATGCCTCCTGTGCCTTGTGCTGTGCTCTGTGAGAAGAATAAGAAATGTGTGCTCTGCAGGTGGGCAGAGGCCTGGGAAGACGCTGGTGGGCAATCCATTTGCACAGTCCTGTGCTGGGAAAGCGATGGTAACGCATCAGTGAGAGGGAAATATTACTTTGTGGGTATGTAGTCTGCTCCCACTGCTCACGAGGCTCCTCATTTCCCAAGGTGCTATGAATAAATAATGCAGTATGAAAATGCAGGCAATGTGGTTATCGGGGCCATTAGATGGAAGCATATTGGGAGCTGATTTGGAGCTGGATATTCTGCCTATAGTTTAATGTAGTGGCTATTGGGAGCATCACTCCTCTGGAAGACCGTGCATGCTGGTGGGGAGAGGGTATCATGCTGGTCCCAGAACATGCTTATCTTTAGGAAAGAGTACTGGGAAATCTTTCTTCACGTTGGTGAAACTTGATTACTGCCTTATCACTCAGAGCTCAAGGGATATATCCATGCTGTTATTATAACGTGTTATTTCCTCACAGTTCCTCATATAAATGATGGAGGCTGTGATGTAGAACTCCATGTGTGCGTGTGTGCAGGAGAGAGAGAGCCTTGTGCCTCTGTAAATGAAAATCCATCTGTTTTCTGTGCTGGAGGTGGATGCTCAGCGCTGGGCAAAGGCTGCTTGCTCTGGTGGTCACAGTGAGCAGTGGTCAGTGAAGGTGTAAAGCTGCAGGCACCAGGAGGGAGAAACTTGCTGTACCTGTTTGAGGACAGAGATGTGGCTCCTCTGGTGACCCCACAGATCCTAAAGCTGCCCAAAGCAGCAGCCCAGGGTCCCTGGGAGATTCTGTGTTTCTGCAGCAGAGCTTGTTGTTCATTCTGTGGGGAGAGAATCCACGTGGGAACAAACCAGAGCCATGCTGGGGTGCTCACACCTCTGTTCCAGGTCCACAAGACAGGACCTTGGGACAGCCTGTTCCCATCAGCTCATGGAGAGACACTGACCCCAGGCCTGACCCTCAAACCAGTTTCTTTATTCCCAGCAAACCCAGGGACTTGAACTTCACTTTGATGCCAACAGGCAGGGAACCTGCTGATGGTGCTGGAGGAGATCCAAAGCAGTGTTGGCACATCCCAGTCCTCGCAGTCCTTGTCCAGGTGTGGAGCTGGAGGTGCTTTTTTGGTTGGTGATTGTGCTAAAGCCTTTTAGTCTTTAGTGACTTCTTCAGTGAGAAATGGGTGAGTGGGGATTTACAGGGAGAACTTTTTGCCTTCTGTGCCAAGAGCAGAGTGACAGCCCCTCGCAGAGACCCAGGGGAACACCGTGAGCTCTCCTGCAGGTTGTTAAAAAATCATTTTCATGAGGAAGCAGAAATCCCGCTGCTGAGAAAGACTGTTTCACTTGCTAACCAGTGTTTTCCACCTCCAGCCAACCCCATCACATGGAGAATGCTCCGATTGTCTTCCCWAAAGATGAGCCCAGGCCATACCAAGGGGGAGTGTTCCTGTGGGCACCAGCCTTATTTTGTTTTTACAATGAACAAAACCTCGGACCCCTGGGGTCCACATGTGTAGGGACAGTGGCACATGTTCCTCTCTGGACAGAGGATTTACCTCATGGAGAGGACCCCATTCCCAAGCATTTGGTGCTTCCAGTATCCCTGCAAGTGTTTGATCTCGGAGCCTCGCTCACTGCCTTCAAGCCTTGGCACAAGCTCCTACTCAATTTTCTATTATTTTTGCCCATTCTTTAGCTTGTTTCACTCCTCATCCCAGTTTTCTCCTGTACGAGTGATTGCATCCAATACTGCTCCCTACCCAGTTATGGAGATCTCGAATATTGCATTGAACTCTGATTTTAAAATTTTGTCACCCGTGAAATAAAATTGCGTTACATGTGGAAATAAAATAAAAATTAAATCTCCGTTGAAAGGAGAAGTGGGTTTTGAGCAATTTTCAGTGTACTCTTCATGTCGTAAAACTGCCTCAATATTCTAGCAATAATTTTGTGTTGTTTTGACCTGAAAGAATCAAACTCTTTCTTTTCTGACAAGGCTGACATGCTTTGACTGGTGATAGCAAAAATCAGGTCTTTTAGTCTAAGAAATGTTACAACATGATTTGCATACAAACAGGGACTGAGACAAGCTCTTGAAAATCTCTTGCACTTGCAAATCCTGACACTGGAGACAAATAAAAGGAATTTTACTCCCTGAGCCCAGTGGATGCTCAGCAATAATGACATTGTCGTCAACATTGGTTTGAAACTCCAAATTATGAAAGTGAAACTGGGAGATTTTTGCCTTTCTCCCCCCTTGATAGGCTCTCCCCGCCCTCTCCCGGCTGTTAACAATCCAGGAACATTAAAGGCAGGGATCTCTGGGGCTGCGGTGAAGCCCCATGGGGAGCCAGGCTTGTTTGCTCCAGTTCTCTGTGCATCCCAAATCAACTTCTCCTCTTTGTATCTTTTGCCATAAACAATTATGTTCATAAATATGCAAAGATTTGCTTCCTCTGAGCAAAACCCTCCACTGTCACAACTGGGCCAGGTGGTGAAGCCAGGCACACTTATTCCCAGCACTGTGAATTCCAAAATGAACTGCTAGAAGGCCAAGTGTTGGGAGAGGAGGCTGCTGTGCTGCCCCTGCCCAGGGGGCTGCACCCTGTCCTGCTGTGTGCCCAGTGAGGGGAAAGCTGCTCCCCTTTCCCTTTCTCTTCTCCTTTGCCTTTCTGCTTTGCCCTTTCCTTGTCCCGTTTATTTTTCCCTTTTTCCCCTTTCCCCTTTATTTACCTTTTCCTTTTTTTCTTTCCCTTTTCCCCTTTCCCTCCCGGGCTGGCAGCACCCACCAGTGCTTCCAGCTGAGCCATCCCCACCCCAGCTTGGGGCCACGCCAGCACTTCTGGAGGGGCTCAGTGAGGCCCCCCACACTCAGACACTGCTGTGCCAAGGCTTGGCCTCCTCTGGCAATAAAAAAATTGCCATTCTACCCCTGTGTCACCCAAGGATGAGGTTTTAATTTAAGCCCTGAGTGGTGGGTGAGCAGAGGGGCACAGAGCTGCAGGAGGGGCATGGGGCAGCATCGCATCTTCTGGATCAAAATCTTGCAAATTTTGGTCTAAGCCATGAGGATTTTGCAGTGGCTCTCCCTGGCTTGCCTTTTCTCCCCTGTGGCCACATGAACAGTGCACAGTGTGAGATGCAAGTATTTCACTCAACATGCTAAAACTGTTAGAAGAGTCTATGAATTTAGTAAAACTTCCTAAATATTCACAAACTGCTCAGCAGCCACATGAGCTGAAGAAGGATGGAGCAGGCTGGGGGGGGGATTTATGATTTTGAAGAGTCATCACATAAATTATTCAGCAGCCCTAATGTGCCCAGCTGTATTTACTGTCCCGGGCCAAGAGCTCCAGAGGCTGCTGCTCCCAACATTATGAGCAATTTTGCTGCTTCGGCTTTTGGTGGGGAGTCAAGGTCAGACACGACCCAGGCAGATGGGGCAGGAGGATGGGGGGGCTCATGGGAAGCATCCAACAGGAAAAATCTCCATTGGGCCAATGTATGAATGGCCTTTCCAAGAGGCACTCTGTGCATTGTGAGCGAGCAGCGGTAATTACGGAATTGCAGCGGCTCCAGATGTTTTGTGTATGCTTCAGTCTTCATTTGCTTGTTTTCTGTGCTGATTTACTTGGGATACTGAAAAATGTAAATAATGAATATGTGATGAGCAGCAAGAAGGAATTCCTGCCCTGCCTCCCTCTTCCAAAAATGCTAATTAATCCAAGTACCAAAATAAAAACTGCTTGAGTCTGCTCCAGCATGAGCCATGAAAGAGTGCTCATGAGCAAATAATTGACAATTAAAGCCTGACTTACAGAAAAGAAGAAAAAACCCCAAGTTGTATAGAGCTAAAGTGAGCTCTTTTCAGCATCAAGGATCTAAGGGAGGATTGTGTCGATAGAAAACAACCCTGATAGAAATTGCTGGTGCCCAGTGCCAATGAAGCTGGCTCAAACCCTGAGCCACTGGTTTAAATTGGAACTCTTTTGCCAGCCTTCTTCATCCCAGATTTTTAAGCTCCTTGTTGTTCAAAGCACCATTTTGGTGGTGGTTTGGAGATGGGGAAACTGAGGCAGGGAGCACAAGCAGGGCTGGCAGCCAAAGCGATCCCTGCGGCTGGGGTGGGAGTGGATTTCCAGACTGGATTTGTTAAAGATCAGGTCACATGCTAATATATACATTGCCTAATACACACCCAGCCCAGCTCAGGCTTTGTCCTGGGTGTTGATATGGGATCCCAGTCCAGAGGACTGTGCTTTTGACTGCAGGAATTACATGGGATATATATGTATATACACATATATATATATATACTGTGATCTGATGTGTGCTCTTCAGAGTTTAATGCTTTATTTAGACTGAATTAACTTGCTTCACAGGGCTTTGTTTATCCGTTTTAATAAATCAGCTCTTTCAGCTAAATCTTGCCTTAAGAGTTGATCATATCCAGAGCCTCTAAGAGTACAGCAGATATAAATATTTGCTTTTACAACGGGGAAAACTCTCCTGAGAATGCTTTAGCAACTGACTGGGTTTGCCTAAAACAGGGAAGCTGGTAATTTGCTGAGTTCTTAATAAGAAGTGAAGAAGCAGAAAGGTGGAGCTGCAGACCAGGTGCCTTTGGCCACTGACCTAAGGGCCAAAGTGCCATAGGTGCGTAAAGCCTGTGACATGGCTTTTTTCTTTTCCTTTTCTATTTTTCTTTTTTTCTTTTCTTCTTTTCTTTTCCTTTCTTTTCTCTTTTCTTTTTCTTCTTTTTTTCTTATTTTCTTTTTATTCTTTTCTTTTTATTTTCTTTTTCTTTTCCTTTTCTTTTCCTTTTCTTTTCCTTTTTTCCTTCTTTCCTTCCTTCTTTCCTTCCTTCTTCCTTCATTTGTTCCTTCCTCCCTCTCTCCCTTCTCCCTCCATTTGTTCCTTCCTCCCTCTCTCCCTTCTCCATTTCCTTTTTCCTTTTTTTTTCCTTTTTCCTTTCCTTTCCTTTCCTTTCCTTTCCTTTCCTTTCCTTTCCTTTCCTTTCCTTTCCTTTCCTTTCCTTTCCTTTCCTTTCCTTTCCTTTCC